>JAGSMP010000250.1:230000-1529346 GCA_029286625.1 Parnassius orleans | reverse complement strand
TTCTGTTACTTGAAGAGTGTCAAAAATGTGTTTACATATTTGTATGACCGGCCAATGTATTGTATTGTTATTGTAATGTATTGACCGGCTACTAAGAATTCGGCACATGTCACTGATACATTTTTTTAACAATTTATTATATTTACGCGAATTATACAGATTTACTATATTAAATATTATCACGTTCAAGTTTATTTACGAGTAGAGTATAGCTGTACTCCAGAAGATTAGATCATTTAGCTACACCCATGGGTCCCAGAAAATGCATACATTTTTAGTTTTTCTTGTATGTTGGGAAGCTAAAAGTTACTGCTTGCATAAAGTATAATCGAGAGCTCGTCAGCGTTCGAACAAAGTTCGCACAAGATCTTGCGCGTAATAGTCGAGAGTTAAACTGACCTGACATTCTGACATACGTAGTGTTTTATTGTGACATTTTCCGATTCGCAGTTTGTATACGAAGATACTGGGGAATTTGATAATATGACATACAGAGACCACCCCTTCTGGAGTGTTCACTTATTTTTCTTAATAGGATGTTCCGTTACTTTTCAAATTATCAAACCTAATTAAACCTGAATAAACCAAAGAAACAATAAAACAGCTGGCAACTCTAGTGAATTGACTCGGACAGGTCACACCTTAAAGATCATATGACGTAACATCGAAAACATATTATCGGTACCCTTGTCGGTAAATTTAGTTTTGTCATTCTAATAACTACGTACCTATAATATTATCATATTTGCTAAAACGCTATATATTCCGATTCACAAGTAGATAGCAGTATTAAGGTTTTTGAGCGTCCCGGGCACAGCGAGCACGCGGCCACGTGACACCCGGTAGCCGGCACGCTGCGTGACATGCGCGTGGCACGCCGCTTGGTGATGGGGCAATCGATAACCCCCAGCATCCCACGCCCCACGGACCCCCTACACCCCGTCCGTCTCCTAAAATATAACATCCCGCTGCTATAATAAGCTCTCCCTCACAGCTTCCGCATCTACGAGTATAATATATATGTTTAATGGCTATATCAAAACTTACAGGAATCGTTTCTTTTTACTCTGTATAAAGAAATTCAAAACACACTGAAATATTTTGCAATAGGTTCTTTCATAACTTTTTGGCTTACTATCACTGTTATCAGCTTATCACCACAAGATTAAATAGCGCTGTTGGTGATTGTAGCGTCGGGCGCTTTGACGGCAAAGTTGACGGAGTCCTGAATGCGAAGAACAACGTGGCTCGTGTGTCGTTGGCGCAACACGATGGCCGTGCACGCTCCTACTTGTGGAATCGCCATAATGTCCAGATTTGGCTGCGACTGCCTCCTGCGAAGACATCCCGTACGATATTGAAAATTTTGTCGGAATTTTTCGCATAGTAAAAGCTATATTTAATATGTTCCTTAATGATAAATAAAACTTCTGTATTAATGCAACTTATCTAGTAATACTAGCAATGTATATTGGCGCCCAGATACAGCACTGCACACTTTTTCACATTATGTGAAAAAACCTTGCATTGATTTTTATCAAACACTGCAGTATGGTGCTCTTGGTGTCAGTTGTGTTATATGATTGTTTTATAGGATCAAATATTTATTTTATCAATATCAAAAATAGTACCTGATTATAAACTCTAGTTTTTACTATAAAACAGTTGAAGTTACGTAGTAACATTATTTTTAAGCTGTGAAAATTCATGAAAAATATGAATGTTAAAACATCATATTTTACCACATTTACTGCAGATAATAATTAATAAATAAATAAAGAAATATTGTAGGTTTACCTTAATTAGATCATTCCTTGCGTTATATTAAACTGTAGTTATTTTTTTCTCTACATAAGAACCTAATTTGGATTAATATTTTTGATTATCTAGTTTTTGATTTTTTTAACCCTTGTTTAAACCCTTTAAACGTTGAGTTTAATTTAAATTACAACACATCAGCATTTATTATTTACATTCTGATTTAATGTAGGTAGGCATATACGAGGGTGACACTGAAAGTTCTTAGAAAATCAAAAACTGAACAAACTAGCAAGTTATTTGTTTTATTATATCTTTTCAAAATAGTGTCCATTTACATCAATACATCGCTGCATCCGATGGAACCACTGTCCTTAGGGGTCTCTTCGACGGCCTTTTGAAACGCAGCCACTGCTTCCTCGGCGTCCATAAAACGTTTTCCTCGAAGTTTTTCTGTTATTTTCGGAAATAAATAAAAATCGCAAGGTTATTATAATATAATATATTAAGTCGGAGCTATAGGGCGGGTGACCCAGTAATTCCACGTCTGACGTCGCCAAGTAGTCGATTGTTTGCTTGGCGGTGTGCGACGAGGCGTTGTCGTGGTGAAGGAGGATCCTACTGCGAGGTCGTTTCTACCGAACTTTTTCCAAGACAAGTGGCAAACAATTGTTAGTGTACCACTCTGCAGTAACTGTTTTTCGATCCTCTAAAACAATTGTTGCGTAAATGACTTTCAAATTCAGTAGAAGGCCGTCCCTCACGCAGATCATCGGTGAGATTAGTGCGACCACGTTTAAACTCCTTAAACCAGTTGTAAACAGTGGCACGAGATGGGGCTTCATCGTGAAAGGCCAATCGAAGTCTATCATAATTTTCTTGTTGACTTAAATGACATCGAAAGTCATAAAAAATCATTGTACGAAAATTTTCTCGCATTAAATTCATGCTGACATGACACACAATTTTCAATTTGCCGCCAAATCGTAAACAAATGACAAATTAATAAAATACATACACAATAATATTGGCAAAGAGTTCCATTTTCAAAATTTGAACTTATTTTTTTATTATATCATTTACAAGTGGCCAGTTCTAAAAACAGTGTCGCCCTCGTATTAAAGTGATACAATATATACATAGTAGTAACATATTGACCGATTATCAGTCTAGCCTATTTAATAGTAATCTGCAGTTATTTATTAGCGTATTAAGAATATTCCTAAAACATTAATTAAACAATTATTAAACAAATATGTCTCAAAATATTTATAAGGGATAGCATTTTTGTTAATTTTAATTGGGGTTATTATTATGTCTTTAGTTGTATGAATTGGAGATTACCCATAAATAATTGTGATATTCTATTGTTAGTTATTATTTTTATGGTATTAGTGTATAATTTTTATCAAAAACCTGGATTTACTGGTTTGACTTAGTTAGTGGATTTGTTTAGGATGAATTGATGAAATGTACTGCAAGTAAGTATTTTTTATAACACATTACGTTTAGAAATGGGTTTGTTAAAAAAGTTTTTCCGTGTTCCTAAAAAATAGGAATTTTTGAAGAATTAAAATAATAATAATAATACATAGAATTAAATAGTAATAATTTAAAAATAATGTAAATGTCCGCGGCACCTTAAAATATTCTCGTTAAAATAACTTCATTTGGCTGCACAAAGAGCGGGAAATCCTTGCGCTTCGATTGCGAGCGATGTTCATTTCATAATAATCCTAAAAATCCACATTACAATAACATAATTCTGGATCTACTCGGGATTATGATGAAATCGAGTCTCCATTTTTCATATTCCGACTGGTTTAAGCAAACTCTTACGACATATATATCGATTTTATAATGATAGAAATGAAAACAGACGTCCTATTTGTATTCGTAATGCTTTTTATAATATACTAATATATAAAATGATTTCAGCACCTACACCGATTACACATGCTTTGTAGTGGTGCAAAAATCTTTACGTGCCTTTTGTACATTGTACACCCCTATTTTACGTACCTAAGCATTTATATTTTGCGGTAGGAATAATAAAATAAAGTATAAATTCATGGACACAAAGAGTAATAAACAAATTATATTAATGAGTCGCATTGTTCATTTTATTTTAACCTCTTAAGGTATATTATTAGGTACGTTTTTAATATATTTTGATGTCGAAAATAAAGGCAAATATACACAATTTTAACGGTTTTGATGTGCTTGCAAGGTTACGCGCGATATCTGACGACTGCCAGGGCGGAAGACTGCTTTATTACGACGGAATACATTCTTCATCAATTCGAGAAAGCGTCAGGATAAGGCCAGACTCCTGTGGTACTGTTCCTCGCGCAAGTCTCGTAACTGCCCCGCTTCAGTCCTGACCCTCCACGACAGGGTGCTTGGTCAGGCGCCTGTTCACACACATCCGCCGAAAGTTTCTAGCACTTTTGGTAATCCCACCGAAAGTGATTATTAATTCTTAATGTTTATTTTTATCATAAGTCATAATTATAAGTATGTTCTCTAGTCTTCATGGCCCTTTATTTTTTGGGGCCTCCTAGATTTTATTGACTTTCAAAAATGGCAAGTCACTTACGTCATAACGTTGTCAAGTCAATTTTTTTAATGTCGCGGTGATATATTTATGTTAATTAATGAAACTTCAACGATGTAGGTAGATAAAATTTTGGTTTTATACATGACAGTTTGTTAAAGTAGGATTTGGTTACCAATTTTGTTATATATGTAAGCCGAATGAAATTCTCGCCATTTAATTAAGTGTTATTATCTCTTCGAAATGTATTGTATAGATGATTAATGAATGTTCTTCAAATTGTGACTACAAAATAGTACAAAATAACATGGTTATTATATCATGTTCTAAGGTCTTGAAGTAATGATATGCTTTAATTTATTGTAAATTTGTCTCCGAAGAAACTGATGTGCCAAAATTAATTTCCTGTTTTAATAAAAGATATGGATGAAGTCGTGGTTTTTAGTTATGTAGCCATCACGATACCCCTGCGTAGGATATTGTGGGGTGCTATTATACAGAATTTTACCTGCTCGTTCTGGGAACTGAAAAGGAATGTCTAGACGTCCTGTCTTTTGATGCATTTCTATAAAAAAAGGTTTTTATGAAATACTTTAATCGCTTACAAAGTTCTAGGGCCCGCTGCAGGTAGGCACCGTATCTAGTTAACCGTCAACGGAATACTAACACTTATGTTGGGTTTACGAAAGTGCATTTTGTAAATTTAGATGGACTAAAAGATGACGGATTTTTTTTTGTTAGTCTTTTGTTGTCGTATGAAAATCATACGGAGGTTCGATGTATTTTAATTTACAATACGTAATATGCCTTGTTTATACAAGTTTTTAATTAATGTGATGTATAACAGTGTTAAAGTATAGATAAAAGCAATACAGGAACGTGAGAAGCATTCAGAAAAAAATACATAATTACTTTGGAATCAAAACTTTCTCGACCATTTCCATACCGTTATAATACCTGCCCACGTTTAGCTATAGAAATGACATTGAAGTAATTAAAAAAAAACGTTTTGACTCGTATATAAAAAAGGGCTATACTAACTATATATGCGCCAAAAGTTATGAGTAAACTTAATTTAGTATTAACACTACTATATTTTAATAATTTGTCAGCGTTGGAAACTGCTTTTATTTTTATCTATATGTTGATTATATTGTCCTAACTATGTAGTATTGTTGTTGATATTTGACATCAAAATTATAGTCATTTTTAGTACATTGCTTCGTACGTGTTATGTACTACAGTAGCTCTAGAAAAGTTATATAGCATACGATGCAATATACTACAAGGTGACTATCATTTTGATGTCAACGAAATTAGCGAATAGACCTGCAGTACGACTACGGTGACATCTTTGAGCTATAACTGCGTAGGATATATTATAGTGTACCTATCTCATCCGTATACAACGTAATGCTTATAATACACGTTCGGAGATAGGCTTGGATGTCATGGAGCATGGGGATATTCACGACAACCAGACCCGAAAACCGTGATTTGTCGAAACATATATATGATTTAAACCGTTACCTATTACGAAAAAAGGTTTTACTCTAAAATATTCAATCATTTTTTGCTGTAGTAATAAGGTTTAGGAGGAAACTTTATTCTGAACTCTAACGTTAGAGACATGCCAAGATCTTTCCGATTAAGGATTGCACTGCATTAATCGACTCAAGACTGTGCTTTGCGCCTATCTATGGGGGCGGCCTACAGTGGTTAAGGCCACTGGTGAACATATATGTAGGAAGAACGATGATAAAGGTGAACTGTACTGATGATGATGATTGTGGTTTTATAGTAACAATACTATTTTTAGCCGACTTTAAGTAAGGAGGAGGTTTATAATTTTACTTAATTTTTTTTAATAACCTGTTAAGTTAGTAATTCATAAATTGTAATGTCGGTCGCTAAACTAAAAGTATTATCGATAGTAACGATAATGGTTGACTCCCGAAGACTATCTATAGTGCAAGCTTCAACGTTCACATATTTTATTTAGCAGCTTATTATTATTTCGATCCATCCATCCATTACAGCCTTACACAAGTTCACTGCTGAACCCAAGCACCAAGGAATGTCACAAAATAGGATAGTCTAATTTAAAACTGTACGCGCCTGCCTTGTATTTTTGGTAGATTTTATCACAATTACCATAATGAGTGTCATAAAATCTAAATCTGCGCGGTTTTTCGTTATGGTTTTGTAGATTTTGATTTTTTTTCTAATGACTTGATAAAATCTAGCAAAAATGCAAGGGAAGCGAGTGCAGTTTTAAATTAGACCTCTACTGAGCCACCCGCATCAATCGACTCCTGCTTATCTCATTCAACTCACACGTTACTCTGCATTTCACTTACCGGTAAGAGGCTGCCATTCGATAACCTTCTTTCCCCATTGGTTGTCGGTTCTTCTAGCTGTAGCCATTACCACTTCAGTTAACTGATCCAATGGGCTATGTCGGTAACCCTAGTTTAAATTTCTATTTATACATAAATGTTTGATACATTAATATATTTTATTGACACCTCTATGAATATCTAAGTATGTTACTTGAGTGGGACACAATGTCAAAAGGCATAATGTATTAATGTTTTTAACATAATATAGAGTAAATAAGCTAACTTTTCAGTCTCTGATCATTGAACTTTACCACTCTTTAACAGTGATAATGCCATTGCTCGTGCCATTTACAGCAGTAAACACGTGCAATGGCATTAACATTGTTTGTACTCCCGTGAAGTCCTCCTATCTCTTACTAAAATTCAAATGTTTGCCTTGGATTATACCTAACGAGGTACCTTGGATTGTATCAGCCCTATCCTGCATGTACCCTGGTGTTCATGTTCCATTGGCGCATGTGATTTTAATCATACATACATGAGTAAAAATAGTTTAAAATTAAAAATGTAAAAATTAATTATATGTAAAAATAGTTTGGTAGGAGGACGCAGAGGGAAGTAGAGGGATAGAGAGGGACATGGTGGTGAAACTATTGCAATCCGCAGCCGGAAAGCCCGTTGTTGAAGAAAAGCTTTTTAGGCGCTCTTTTACCTGTCTTAATTGAAGTCTAAGTGTTGGACTTGGAGTGATTTGTCGCAGTGTGTGCGTGGGTGAGGAGCTCCACTCAACCAACGAGCTGTCAAGTACCATCGCCGTCGGGCTGCGGCAGTTTTATAGCATCAATAAAAAGAGAAGAGAAACATCTCAAGGATTGTATTTAATAGGAATTTGCTCAACCTATCTGTATCTCCCGTCTTGGAAGAATTTAGAAGATTTTCCCACATAAAATAAGAATTGGTTTACAGAATTAGACATTAAGTTTCGCTAATATTCTTTATATTTGAATACTTTTTTCTTAAATATAATTCTATTAATCAACAAATTAATCAATATATTCTGTATTGCACACCAATACAAGTTAAAACAAAAAGGCACAATAGGCGATCATGGCGCTCTGGACATTTCTTCCAGACAGCCTTTTACGCAAAAAACTTGTTCACAACTATCATTTTTGATAATACTGTAAATAGTATAATTGTCATTAAAAATATCCTATTCCATACCTTAATTGATTTCCAAACTTTATTAGTTTAATGTTAATGGAAGGACTAACATCCTGTCCATTAGGATGTTTACTTTAACATCTATACATATAATAAAAATGTAAATTGTTAATTAAAATGTCTACATTTTATAATTTTGTAATAAAAGTGATTTAGAGGACTAAAAATAAGTAATTTATAAAATTTCCGTTTTGTTGTTAGTTACATATTTTTCATATAATGTTTTATATTAATTTCATGGAGTGAATCTGGATTGATATGTAAAAGAATGAAAGAAATATTTTCATAAATACTCGAACAGCTTCGTTACTCTTGGCATCAAGCGATTGGAGCGAAGCGAAATGGTAAACTCCGTAAGCCGTGTGGTGTGGTCGTAAAACAATCCACCACTTCATTTGGTGCCGGGATGTCGTAAAAAGTGAATATACGAAATTCCATAAAGATCTAATGGTTTCTGATAGATGGGGCGGTATAATAATCATCTCATTTACCCCAGAAGTAAAATATCCAGACCGGCAACGGGCGGCGCCGTCAAAGGTGCGAAAGGAGTAGTCGTACCAAGTACTATATAATCCATCCTACAACGTGAGAGACCCCTGTTTAGCAGTGGACTGTTATGGTCTGATAATGAAAAACACGAGTGCTGTTTGTTATGAAGAATTATAATATCGTCGTTAAATGGTGTCGGGTTGTCACGATAAAAAAGTGACGGTGTTGTTCGTGGGCTTGATGAAGCTACTTTCTCATAGGCCTTACCCGTATGTCGACATACTTAATAAGTACTTAAGGCAAGTCAACTTCAACGTTTAAAAATAAATTTACATTACGTTTAAGATATTAATATCTAAAACGTAATGTAAATTTCTTATAAATCTTTGAACCACATTTTTAATGAGTACCTTGTTTTAAGTACTCATTAAAAATGTTGTAACGTAACGTAAATTTACGTTTTATTATAATATTGAACGGTCTGGTATTGTCGTCCTCAAAGGAAACGAAAAATTAATTTTAATTTTATTTTAATGTCATAAATTTTACAATGCTACTTTTTCCTTGTCCGTCATTTACTTTTTTTGTTTTTCATTCCCTGTCACACTATATAAGTCGCATCAGCGAGTCTGTCATCGTCACTACGGAGGTTAGTTATTAGTAACGCAAGGCATCAAAAGTCATCAAACACTTAAAAGTATTATAATAACTAATATTGCTAATTCATTTATCTACTTCTTTGTGATTCTTACTTTTACTATACTTTTAAGGTATTTCACCAAGTAGAAGCTGCAGTGATTGTTCGTTTATATTTCAAATTCTTATTCGAACTGGTAATTATTCGCAGGTTTTCATTGTAACGGCAGCCTACGTTAAATCTTTTATAATGGAAAGATAACATCACGTGGGTTTCTTGAAGAAAAAAAATGTATAGAAATTATAGAGATGTGTGTATCGTTCCGTGAGAATGCCGGCGAGCTATCACCTGTTGTACGAGCGCATTCACATCAAGAAATCCGTTACTTGTTGTTCCACTTACGTGCATACCACGTAACGTTACGTCTACTCAATGGGAGGTTTTAGAGGGTATCTAACAATAAAATGAAAATGCTTCAACATAACACCACTGAAATGCTTTCATTAATATTTTTTTATGCACTAATACTCATTTTAGATCATTTATTTACTACAAATATTATTATTATTTATGAGACTATATGGCTGGCTAAAATATGATTGGTGTGATAAAATACATTAATGGAAATCCTCAAGGGTTAAGAAATCTCATTATTTATTTCACATGGTGTAAATTATAATATCATTGTTTATTTTTTTTAGAAAATTACTAGAATACCTAATGGTTATTCAAAAGTAATATTAACGAAAACAGAATCAGCGCCATCGTTGTGTAAACTCTACGTTACTTTCTGAAACCATGTAGCTACCCCTCGTCGTGGTGAAATGCCTCACTGAATATACGCTAGATGGCGTTGTATATTCGTAGACCATCCATTACAGTTTTTCATTGCACTCTGCTATCATGTAGTATATATAAATATAAATTAAACAAGTACACATCCTAAAGCACTTAGCTCCGTCTCTGATGAAATTTACAGATATTGAATACGTTGTATCTTGTCGTGGAAACCCGATGATTATCTTCGAAGGAGTGAACTTCATAAAGGAGCGGAGTCGAGGCGTCCTCACCCGATGGGTTTGCGGACGGAAGCGGCGGCTCCAGTGCAATGCTTCTTTGACGACGGTCGATGGTGTTGTCGTTAAGACTTACGGCACTCATAACCATAGTTAGCATAATGTTTCAACAATAGTTTTTACGATGATACTTAACGTTGTGATATTTTTGTTGTAATAATACTTGTTTTTGTTGATCAAAGAGTCTTGGTAGGTACGTCATCACATTTATTGTTATTACCAACTATAAAAATTAACCTCAATTTAAGAAATGCATGAAGTTGCTCTCCCTCATTTCACTAAATGTCAGTTCAATAAATAGAAAGAGACTGACAAGAAATGACAAAAGATAGATAGAATTAATACTTTATTTAAGTAAGTGATTATTACGAATAAGGCCGTAAGTGTATTGTTGTTTTTAACTTTTATTTCGCATTATGACATATAACCACATCTATGAAATTGGTATCCGTTTTTTTTAATACTACTTTAGCGTCTTGTTACTCAGAATTCTACATTTAAATTAATCTTAAAGTTCTTGTATATATATATGTTTATTTATAAATAATTGGTTTCTAAGAAACAGCTCTAAGGGTTAAAAAGAAAATTTTGTTTTAAGATATTACCAGATAGGTGTTCGAAGGTCGGTCACCCAGGTGCGTATTATACATTAAAACTATAATTTTTAATATGTTATGTGTTTTTCTATATACACTGACATGGCAATCATAGAAAATTTGAAAATTGACGATATTTTCATAGAGTTCTTCGATATCCGTAAAAAGGGCTGTAATCTGACACCACTGTTTATTTATTATCTAATACTAATTATTAATATTTGTAATAACAACACTAGTGCTGATATACAAGCACTTCCGACAGAATCATTCCTTCAGTCACCAGATCTTATTCTTACTGATAAGTATAGATTTACTTAGAAATATAATCAATTTTGTATGTAGAAAAAATTAGCGCCGATGGTGTTGTGAGAGAAGCTGTGTAGTGGCGGTGTAAGAATATCCACAATCCCATATCATCCCGTGGGTGTTGTAAGAGACGACGGTGGAAAACTGAAACAGGAGATGGCAGTAGTATCTTTCTGATAACAGCGATTAAAAATAACAAACTGCAGTTGCTAAGCGTCTATGGCAATTTTTCTACGTATAAGGCAATCTATGGGATGCCTATGTTCAGCAATGGTCTTTTTAAAGGCTGTAATGATAGGGGATGGTATGGTATGATGATGTGAAAAACTTGTAAATGCGAAACAACTGAGGAATAATGGACACTATTTATTCATCATTATCATCACCGTCTGAACAATCCTGGAGACAAATGTTTAGCAAGTCTATTGCTAAACATTAGCCTCCCCTACAAAGCATGCTCCTTAACCACCCACGCCCATTGCTGCATGGTTCATCAGTTCGTTACTCCATTAAGTCAGTGGTCGCCCAACACTGAGCTGTTTTTTTTTAATATACGTATACAGTCTGCCAGTGAGGCGGTGGCTTTTACACGAGCGTAATTCGTAAGAAATGGCATTATACGCTTATTTAAAGTAAAAGTGATCTTGAAGAAGTTCCGGGTATTTTGTGAATATATGTGAGGATCATTCCAACTATACATATCTGCATCCTGCCATTTCATATATTAAGTACCTAAATGTTAGTGGTCTAGTTGAAATTTAATGTCTTAATTATTTTCTTTATTATGTAGTTTATCTTATTACTTTTTTGTGCAAGGTTTCTTCCTCCCTAAGTTGTTTTAAAAAATTACATTTATTGAAAAAATAAAAGTTATTTTATGCAGTTAAGTTTATAGCCTAGCTGATTTTTCAATCATTGGATAAAAGTTATCCAGCAAATAAGTTATAACCTGACTGTATACAAAAGTGAAACAATTGAACTACTTAATTTATACAACTGTAATTCTTAACTTGTTTATGTTGTATTTTATCCTATGAATAACTTTGATCTGAAGGTTGAAAAATCAGTCTTAAATTTATTAAAATCTGAAACAAAAAAATATATATCTGTCATATTTTAACATTCCATTTTACAAAAGCATAGATATAGATATTATATACAATTACGCAGTTTTTATATAAATAAGGATGAGAAACGACGAGCAACATAGTCCACCTAATTGATAAGTGGATGCTGCGGTCCATAGACACATCTATTTTAATTAAGAATCAAAATGTAGATGCGTTGTCGCCCCTGAAAACTGACATGGAATGCCTTGTTACCATTAAAAGGGTGTTCTCATCACACACTATGCCAAACACAGGAACAATATGCTGCTGCTATTTAATATAGTATAGGATGTTGTTCAATATGATTTGTAGTAAAATCCTTATCAGTCTAAAGCTTGTTTTAAAATTAATATTATATTTGACTCTACTGAAACACTTACAAAATAAGCGTGAGGGTTGAATTAGAGAAACTCCTCTACAGGATAACCTTGACTTTCATTTGTGATCCACTGCCTGTCTAACTCTTCACTTGTTAAGTAAGTTAAATACAATGTGACGATGTCCCACAATTTCATCCACGACGAGTCAACCTCCGAATACTATAGGAAGCAAAACAAAGGTGAGTTAAAAACTCATCTGGGAAGTTGAAAGCGCAGATGAGGTCTTAACTCCCTTTTGTCCGATGTAACGCGTATACGATAAGATCAAAGCTAGGCTACGGACAAATTCAATACAACCGAATTTTAAAAACAACAAACGTGGATTCGTAATCAAGACCTCTGGTCTAATAGCTGGGTTACAAGACTACTAGACCACGCGGCCACATTGTAAAAAGATATCATCTTCAACAAAAATGGTATATATATTATTCGTCGTGTTTGCGATAGTTTTCTTAGTGTCAACCCTTGAGAAGGAATTATTTTAGTAATCCAGATAAATGTCTCTAGGTCTTCGCAAAAATTAAAAGTAAAAATAATCATAAATCATAATCTTAATAAATTATAAACTTAGTCCTCACGGGTCACAACGCATCTGCATTTTGATTCGTAATCGAGGATAGATGTAGATGTCTGTGGGCCGCTGCAACCACTTACCATCAGGTGGACTGTGTGCTCGTTTGTCGCCCCGCCCTTATCCTATAAAAAAAACAACTCGTAATTTTTAATTCGTTTGTGTTGTATTTTATCAGACATACAAGTAAAAAATTGTACGTACGACATTTTAATTTTTATTGTTATTAAACTATAAAGTAGATTTATTTGTTTTATTTCATAGCTTGTAAATATACATATGAGGACATGACTATTGACTGTAGTAAATAAATTAACTCGCAGTACTCTGAATGACTTATGAATAAATAAAATAAAAAAATTAAGAATTATGAATAGATAAAATAAAAAAGTGAAATTTAAATGCATCATTAATAGTCATGCCATAGTTTGGTACAATTTGTGCCTCTTTTTATTTTACTTACATTTTTTATTCACTTAATAGAAGTTTATTGTTTTCAGACGACTTTGGGGAGTTACGGCGGCCCCGTAATCGATTATTTTCGTTTTATGATTTGAACATGGCGTTGCATCATTGCTCTAACGATTGACGGTGATACTGAGGCTGTGATTATCATGTTCTCTAGTCAATACGAACGAGATAAATGCGTAGGTCGTACGTTGTACCGTTTTGCTGCATTATTATGCTTGCCAATGTTAGAGATATTTCTGTTATAGTTTATAAAGTAGTTAAATTTGGGTTTTTATTGCGCAATTTTTAAAATATTTTATACACTCCGAAAGGTTAAAATATGCGTGTTAATTACCACAGGCTGTGAGGTATTGCAACCTAGTGTCCGCAAGGATGACAACACAGCGAGAGGATTTTCACAGGCTGCAGAAGCCATTTGTTTGCCACTTTTAGTTATAGTTGTAAAAATATTACGAGCAGCTCCTTAGTAAGAACTAATTATTTTTATTACAGGAAGTACTTTTGGTTTTATAATAAAAATGTTGCTTATTTTTTACCCGACTGCCCCAGAAGGGTTAATAATATATACCATAGATCACTGCAGTCGGGTTTATTCTTATTAATATCACTTATTTGTTTTTGTAACAATACGTCGATAAAGAGCTGACAGTTCATGATAGTAAGCGCCTACTACAGTCTATATTATAATATAGACAACTCCAATCAACTATAACAAAGAACGTTTGGAAAGTGTTAAGATGGAATGATGCACAGTCTGTAACTATACTAGCCACAAAGTCCATTTCTTTAAATCGAAACATAATAAAATATCCTGCTACACGAACGCATACGAGCAGACGAACTCCTTTGTAGAAAAATAGCCTTACGACCCAATACAATTTATAAGCATAGCGCAATTTTAACCAA
Source organism: Parnassius orleans (assembly GCA_029286625.1). Taxonomy (NCBI): domain Eukaryota; kingdom Metazoa; phylum Arthropoda; class Insecta; order Lepidoptera; family Papilionidae; genus Parnassius; species Parnassius orleans. The sequence goes on along the minus strand of JAGSMP010000250.1, from coordinate 1,514,921 downwards.
AATCATCTTCATGGCATTTATTTATTGATAAAAAAAAAGTAAAACATTAGCTTCATACTTTAATTCTTGTAATACAAACTCATTGTAAGATTTGAAAGATCAAAGTTAACTAACACCACCTTTGGTAAAGTCTTGAATAATACAAGTAACATAAGTCGATCTAAGGAAGAAACAAATCCGAAGATACACAAAAGATGGGCCTCGTTCTACTGCATGTTCAATTAAAAATTAGCTAAATATTGTGACTGAGCTGTGGTGACTCAGGGGCTAAGCCCATACTGTAATTTTCACAATAGGCGAACAACCCGGGTTGTTAGTTGCATTTTTAAATGCTGATTTACCATGTGGTCGGCGGTAAGGGAAAACGTGAAAAAAACTGCATTTGTGAGGAATAATAAATATTTCAAATTAATATAGACATGTGAAGTCCGCTTGAGGTAGCGGGGTGGACAGTTCCTTGTCCTAAATCCTTCTCAGAAATGAGATGAGACCTGTGTCCAGCCGTGTGACGTTTATAGGCTGTAACTTTACATATTATGGCAATAATATAGCTTTGAACACCAGAGAAATCATTTGAAAATTTGTTAACACAATTCAAGAATTATTACATTAGAAAATTCTTGTGTTGTACGTGTTCTGTATTCTTATTATATTGTATTCCTGCAACTTATTACCACAAATGATAGAAATAATCTTAGAGCTTAAAATATGTTAAAAATTAAAAAATAAGTAATTATTTCATAGTGTTCTTGCTTTAAAATTAAATTGTATAAGAGATGTGACTTAATCAGTGCTTCCTTGCTTAATGTTTAAAAATAATATAGGTAATAAGTACGAGAGTTGACGGCCAGCAAAGTTTTGTTTCTGTTTTATCGTTTAAATAATGGAATGGAAAGAAGTGGATTTGATACGTAAAAGTGGTGCGATTATGTGTATTAAGTGTTTGCGCATGAAAACTATTAGTGGAAAAGATGAACCAAGTGTTCCGATATTCTCTAGTTAGTTTTTCTGTTAGGTGCCTTGAGATACTATCGTCATCGATTGTTTGTTGGCTCAAGCTGCCGTCAGATCTTTCAAAAACTTCACAATGTGATTGGATGGATAATTTCTTATAACTTGACATTGGCAAAATAGGCAGCATTGGCAATATATGGCAGCAGTCCATTACCAAAGATAAAAAAATATAAGTATAGCTGAAGCCTTGATAATCTGCAACACAAAATTTAAACCTTGCTCGAATATCGAGTTTGGTTTATAGGATGTAAATATTTAAGAAGACAAAGGCTAAACATTATTAAAGTTTTCTATTATTAACAGTATATTAAAATGATCGTTTCAAAAAAATAATAGGCCAATGTGCAACCTAAAAAATGCTTTATTTTATCCTTTTTTTTTAAAAAAAACGCTTCCTCCACACTAGATTTTCTCCTGCGCGGGGGCAGTTTACATACATAGATTTCACAAGGACAAATATTTTTAGGCCATACAAATACTTGTTCCGTGCGGGATTCGAACCCGCGGCCCTTAGCGCTGCAACTCATTGCTAAGCCACTGCGTCACGGAGCCGTCAATAACTTTATAATCATCATCATCGCTACAGTCCTATTACATTAATTTTTTAAATTGCGCAATTTTTTTTCGGGAAGTGAAATATCGAATACCGACATTATATGTAAGACGCCAAAGCGTCGTGTTTTATTTTTTATGTTTCGTTTATTTTATTAACGATGATTATGCATATTATTTCATCATCAGCAGATAATATATAAATATATATTCCGCTGATGAATTCCATACATATGATTTGTTAGCAAGCCGTTACCAGCGTAATTAACACAATATGAATTTACATTATGAACTTCAACGTCAAATTACGAGTATAATTTTTTTATACAAATATATTTGTTTACCTAAGCTCTTTATCTTTACGTAAATAGTTCATTTTATTTCACTAAACATCAAAAAGTAAACGCTTGTCGCATATAAAAGTTTATAAGCTGCATAATTACTCTATGATTGCAGAGTTATTGTTATGTTATGAAATATGTTATGTTAATATAACGTGTACAATATGAATTTTAATTGATTTTAAGAAGCTTTGTCACCACTAAAGATATTGATTTAGTAATTACTTCGATAGGTGGAATAGCACAGAATATGGTTGAACAGCGCGCGGATTATGTGAATTTAAAACTATTTTTATTTTAACTAATAATTATTATTGGAAAAAACGTTGATTATTTTCAAAAGGTAATTTAATGCATTTTTGTTATTTTAATAGCCGAGTATGTTATGTCTGATTTTTTATTCTAAGTTTAATTAGGTACTTCTTAGTTGCCATAATGTTTTTTTATTACAGTTTCTAATTTTTAATAATTGTTTGTTTTGCCAACATGAACTTCAATTCCAACTACATATTTTTGTAAAGAATTGTAAGAGCAAATTAAAAAAAAGAACAATATTACTTTTTTACCTGTAATCTTATCATTTACAATTACGTCAAATTCTAAAACAAAAGGCTAAACATAATGGAGTCACATCCCATATTTTTAATTATCTCCCAATGTAATAATAAAATTTCCCAGTGATGGTGATCCCAGAAACACTGCCTAAAGACAAAAATAAGATTTTTTATTTAAAAATTTACGGTCATAAAGAACAATATGTTTCAATTAGAGTGATGGTGACAGAATAGCTAGGAACGTGCATTGTATTCGCTCCGCAGACCCTCCACCATTAAAATTATGTCATGTTGCAGCCGCAAGCAATTATGATGATTTATTTTTAAAAGTACGAGTTTTTATAATTAACAAAAAAGACACATAGAACCCAGATAGAAGCGTTTAAGTGTTATAAACAACTCTTTGGATGATCAAACTAGCCCTCAATACATGGATAGATGCAATATAAGGAAAGCAAATAGCTACAAAATATGGATAGCAGCCACCTGCAACTATTTCCTGCCGCATTACCTGTCACTAAATCCAGTGGAGATTAGCTCACACCGTTCTTAGCTGTGTTGGCGCGGGTCTAAAATTTGATGAGGGTAAATGAGTGAAGTTTTACTAACGCAATTCTTCAATCTTAATTTAATTTTCAATTAAGGAGCAAAATTATATTTTTATATGTATATTTGGTGCGTCTGTCAGTGATCGTGTAACTTTTGAATGACTTGACCAGTTGAGGTCATATTCACATATATATTAGCCACCTTTGCAAGAATGCGCCAGCTGGCATGCATTGCTTAAAGAGTAGCTTTTGTTCAGAAGTTTAAGACATAAACTAAAACTATTTTAATAAGCAAACTTGGCCGGGCAGTCGTTGTTCAGCCCTTTTCAATAAAAGGTGCAACGAGTTTCACTCCGAATCCACTCCGGATATTAATAATTCAAACACATCGCCATATATCGGTTCCAAATTTTGTGATTTTATTGTTTGGCATTAAACGAACATAATGTATTATGGACATGAATCATTTTGGTCTATAATTATAGAATTTGTTAAAAACTTGACTACAGGCCATTTATCGTGTCCTAGCATAGCTATGAAGTATGAACTATCGTTTTGAAAATTTGTATGAATATGGTCAAGTTGTTCAGAAGTTACACGATCACGAACAGACGTACCAACGAAAATATATTTAAAGAATATATAATTATGTATTTGAAGGATAAAATAGTATGATGTATTATATAATATATAATTATGTATTTGAAAGATAAAATAGTAAATAGTATTATGTATAAATAGTAGGTTTTGTACCTTTTAAAGTGGATCACTGCGGCTAAAGTTTGGGTAAACAGTAAGTTTTGTTTGAGCGCAAATTATTGACATTTTGTTAATTTATGTGTAGGTGACGAAGTCGTCATGATACCGACTAGAAGTGGGAAGAAATTTCTTCTAATGCTGAACGGGTATACATATTCTCGAGTACATTACGGTCAACATTGGCTGTGCTCCTCCAAAGCCCAGGGTTGTACTGCCAGGGTTCAGCGGATTTACGATGGGACCGTTATCCGGGTTAATACTAAACATACACATCCTCCGCCTAAGTACATAATTAAGAATGGTTCTTATTTTAAAGTGTAAAAAAAATTAATAAAGTCAGTTTTATGCTCATTAGGTATTGGATGTCTCAATTTTTTTTCACACCTTTAGGATAACGTGTGTAACAACTAAAATTAAATTATGCAAACCAAATATATGTTACATTCGGTAATATAAAAAACTTTTTTGTTACAAGGAAAATGAATAAGGATTTTTGATTTATATTAAAAAAGAGCAAAATCGGCGTCCATACTCTACATAATTATATAAATTTCGCTACTTAATTTATATTTATTTTTAATGATGAACTAATTAGACTGTTTGTATTTCGAAGCATGATTTTGCAAATGTTTTATTCAGGTCAACAATATCTAATTTTGTAATGTAAATATTTATTGCAGACAGTGAAGTGATAATGATACCAACAAGAAGCGGGAAGAAGTTCCTCCTCATGATTGACGGGTATACGTACTCCCAAATTAATTACAGCAATCACTGGCTGTGCTCCTCCAAGGCTCAAGGTTGTACCGCACGTGTACGCAACCATCCCGATGGCAAGATCCTAAAAATAAACACAACACACATACACCCTCCGCCTAAATACGTCTTCAGGAACGGCTCGTACGTTAAACTATGAACTGTTCGAGGATTTAAAAAAAATTAGGTTCGAATCTGATACCATCGTGATGTAAGTAAGGAATTAGATTACGGTAATTGATGTTAGAGTGAAGTTCAATTGACTGTCGTATAATTTTATGTATCACACGATAAATATAAATAGGTTTATTTTTATTAAGTTTCTGTAGAACTGACTTTTATAGTTTTCTCTGGTTATTTTTTTAATTTTAATTAAATATATTCTTCATTCTTAATCTTTTTCTTTGTTAAATTCCTCCGACATACTTAAATTTTGTTATTTTGGGCTACATGAGCCTAAAATTCTGGCAAAATATGTTTTTGAAATCATTAACTTTTGGCTATTTTTATTGAAAATTTCTATATATTTACGTGTGTCATAAAATACCATAAATCTATAGAGGTTTTTAGTATTTTTAGTTTGGAATAAAATATTAATGCAATTCGGCGTTACAGGTGTGCAATTCATCCCGACGGAGAAGGGGAAATATATTTTAGTGTTACGTGGATTTACGTATTCACAAGTTGGAGGACGGTTCTTCTATTGTTCCTCGAAGCATATGGGTTGTAGAGCGAGGGTCCGAGTGATAGCCGGGAAATTGGTGGCGTCGGGAGATGAGCACAATCACGCTCCACCGTCGCACGCGCGTTGCGGCAATGGAGCTTTTGTCCAACTACGACCTACCAGTAACTCTCTTCCAATACTCCCATCTCCTATAATCTCACCTCGTGCCGCCTCCCTTGCTTTACACGCGCTTAACTTTCCTAGAATTATGCCAAAAACAGATCTATGGCATCGCCTACCCACATCTGATGCAAAAAAGAATCCATAACTCTAAATATCACTATAGTATACGAATTGTTATAGTTAAACATAGTTTTATACGAATTTCGAAGGAGTCTGTTTCTAAAAGTTAACTTGTTTATTGATCTCCAAATATCTATCCTTGTAAATACTGAGGGAGTGGCACTAATTAAGTATAGGTATAGCTTTTGGTGATATTTCAACGCGATACGTAATTCCGTGATATTTTGAATAAATTATGAGCCTTATTATATTTGTTACTTAAGCTGAATCTTCTACATATAGATGTTATTTTTAATATTGTTTGTACATATTTACTTTATTGTTTTATATAGAACGCAGTATATTATGAATTACACTCTGCTTAAAGTGAAAAGTTTTTTACTTCAATGACGACTTCTTTAATACAATTTACTTACGACCTGAAAGTGGATTAGAAATATCTAAAATGGTAAAATTACGATGAACGATATTTTAAAATTGATGGGAAGTTATCTATTGTATACATTTTATTTATAGGAGAAATAAGAGTGACAAACTAGTATACATTACGCATAGCAAAAAATGCAAATGCATTGTCACTTCTGGACGCTAAAATTTACTAAAACGAACTGCTTCGGAAGTAAAAAGGGTTTCCTGGTTCTCATTACACACCATACGAAACACAACACTATTCTGTTGCTACTCTGCACGCTGGTATTCTGTGCAAGCGTGGTTCTTCATTGATGGAGCCAACCCATTCATACTGCAGTTGTAATTCGCTCCAGCGAGGCTTAATTTGCCTTTCTGCATTTATTTTACTTTGTGTATAAGTTTGCACCTTTCTAAAAATCAACATATTTTAAGCTTACACCTAAATTTGTGTTAAAATTAAATCAATATCCAAAATACCCACTTATCATTAGGTGGGATAGTAGTAAACCATTGGCTTATAGTAGCTAATTTACTTTTTTTATTAAGATACATAGGAGATTCTGTATTGTTTCGTTTCAATTATAGTTTTATTTATCATGTGAATCACGAAGTGTTTAGCCAGAATAGTTATAACCGAAAGAAGTCCGATAGTCGAAGTAAATTCAAAGGAATTCATTCAAATTTTTAGTGCCTAAAAGCTTTCTTACAAATATTTTGTTGTAGTTGTGCGGTATGAGTTGACCAGAGTAGGCAAGCCGTGTCTAACCATTGGGCAGTACAGCTTCCGTCGGGACTATACTACTGGAGATCGCGTAAAGTGGCGATGTCGGAAACGCGGCTGCCCGGCCACTGCCACCACCGTCGCTAATGAATTTGTTGGGACAAGATACGAGCATACACATTGAAACAATGCTTTCACAACAGAGAAGGTATAGCGTTTGGCTAGTTCTTAGTACTACTCATAGCTCCTTAGTTTTTTTAATATTTCTGATTTATTTTAAATCTGGAATAAGGAACTAATTGGTTACTATTTTGGCACTGAAATTCAGTGAGATCAGAAAATATTTTTTTTGGAGATAAATGCCAAAACGTGAGCTAAATTGCGATTGTGTTGCGATTTTACAAAACGCAAGCTTTCTACCGAAACAATACGTAAAGTATACAACTTTGCTAAAACCTAAAAAGAAATTACGTGTTTCCCTAATTTTATTCGAATTTCCATCATAGAATAGAGGCGACACGAATTGTGTATCACATTCCCGTCAGCTGACGGGAATGTGATACACAATCTTAACATGTTTTAGCTAAAACATGTTAAGAACGAAGAAGTGCGAGGAAAAAAACTCCTAGTAAATCGCACAGTAGTGGATCGCTAAGAATCCGGATGATGTGGATGGTAACGTGAGTTTTGCCGCGATGTGCGTTGGTGAAATTTGACGGCTGGAATTAATACAAATAATTCCTCAGAGCACTCCTCGTGGCAAATGCGATAGAAAATGCAAAGGGATGCAACATCTCTTCGAATTGAGCCGATCAGAGAGAACTCGGTCGTTGATGATTCGAGTCTCTTCGTTAACATTTTGGAGTTCATTGTTTGTAAATAAACAAAAAATATGAGAATTTGTGTTTGATAATCTCATTTTCCTGGTTTAAACGGCTTCGTTCGCTGCTAGTTCTAGTTTATTTTTGACGAAGTCTAGTTTATTATCCAAAATCGATGTGACATATATTTTGTGTTGTATACATAACAGCCCTTCTTTAGGTTTCGAACGAATATCTACTAACAATTTATATACATAATTAACACCTTTTTTCCTGATAAACAGGTTCCTCAGGGGTAACAACGCATCTGAATTTTGATACTTATTCGAGAATAAACGTAGATGTCTATGGATCTCATCATTTACTTATCATCGGGTGGACTGTGTGTTCGTTTATAACCCTTATTTTATAAAAAAAATGTCCCGTTTTAAATCATGAATTAAATCTATCATTTATTGAAGGAGCTTTTCCAAATGAACTTACAATTATCTTCAGTAAGGTCAAGAAAATATATCAAAACTAACTAGTAATTACTAATTACAGACCCATTACTCTTATATGGTATTCGTTTTCGGAAAGATATTTTAAAGGGGAAATGCAGCAGCAGCATGCAAATCCCTGTCTCAATAATATTCTTTGATATGAGTAAGGCATTTAAATTTGTAGACCATGAATTATTGTCAAAAAATGTGCAGCATATGGTATTAGAGGTCTTAATATCGATTGGCTACATAGTTATGTTACTGGACAAAAACAGTATAAGAAAATAAAAAATATATCTATATAAAAAATTGAACTTTACGCTATACTCTACTACGTATTAACCAGTAAACAATGCAACTGTTTTGTTGTGCCAAAAGGCAGGCCAGCTGCCACGAAACACAAATGAGTTGTATTTGCTAACGATATATCAGTTGTTATAGTTAATAGAAACAAATACCAAAGCTACAGATATGCTCTATAATCTGGTATTGACTTATACTTAATTAATAATTATTTGACATGTACGAGTATAAATAAAAATCGTAGAAAAAAAAAGTAACGAAATAAAATTTCTGGGAGTGGCACTGGACAAACATTGCAATTGGAAGTCTGACTTCAAATATCGAATCCTTTACATAGTAAAAAATATGGTTAATTGAATGATGTGTCAAGCGAATGTCGACTTAGATGTATTTGATTTTGGACAAGTATAGAGAATATTTATAGTTGCATAAAATTATTATAAGTCATTTTAAAACATGTTCAAAATTCTTGGTAGTTTTAATGATCTGCGCAGTTTTAGTTACTGGGATATAAATAAGTTCTTTAAAATTATGTTATTTTTGTTGCAGATATTCGTACTTGTATTTAGGATTATTAGAAATACTTTTGTTAAAAATAATCTTACAAATTTAATTGTACTTTCTGTGCTGTTTGCTTTAATTTAATTTATGTGCTGTTTGCTTTTATTTACAGAGGCGAAGTTCTTAATAAGTCCAAAAGGAAATTTGGTTTTGATCCATGATGGTATGAGATTGTACAAAAATTATCAAAATGGAGACAGAATTTCATGGAAATGTAATAAGATAGCATGTATTGCTCGTGTCTTTACGTTCAGAGGGAAAATCATTGGAGTTAAAAATAAACACAACCATGAAGCTAATGACTCCACTCAACGCTATCTCCCATAAAATTTCAACAATTATAAACATTTTAGTTACCTCACGTGCAATATTTGGCTTAAAAAGGATGATTATGGCAGGCCAGTTACCAGTTAGTGAAGTGAAGCATAATTTTACTTAATTAATTCATGTGTTTCTTTATATTTTTATTTTTGGTTAACTACTTTATCTCAAACGATCATATTATGTTATAAATAACGGATTTGGAAATCGGTTTCTTCTTTTATTTGATAACCTAAACATCGAATCAAATTACTTTGTCGGATTAATATAACTTTACATGGCGCAAAGAAAAATTGCAATTAGTGACAGAGTCATTATCTGCCTAATTGTCCGCCTGGGTTACGTATTGCAAAAAGGAATCCTGCCACAGTCTTCAATCGTCTCGGTTTACATCACCCCCTTACCTAATTGTGCCGCCAGGCAATATTGTATCTATCACTGTCCTTTAGTTTAAAGGTTCAGGAAAACAATATACTTAAAAGCTGAGAGGCATTTATTTTAATCTTGAAGGGTGATTTGGTAAGGATACTTCAGGATTTATAGTCTATCTTTGATATTGATTTTTAAATAATTTTTAACAGCCTCTAAATCCACTGCTAATAGGCCTAAGGATGCAAACAAGTACAACTTTTAAAAATTCCCCATACTCACAGGGTTGATGAGAGAGCACCAGGCTGCTGCTTCTCATTGCGTGTCTATGGGATTTTGGTTTCAACATTTTCAAAAGAATATTTATCAGCATTTATCGGTCAGAGCTTTCTTCGTCAGTAAGAAATTTGCACCGCGTACAGTGTGAGGTTGACACTTGGTTAAGTTTACTCGTAAGTGTAACGTTAATAAGGTTCTGCGACTTCGTTTGACGTATTGATTATGAAATAAAATTAATACTTATTAATAATTACGTTTTTTACAGTGTATTTATTTTCATTGCCGACTTTTGGGTCGATAATTAAAATTAAGTTAGGATTAAACGCGATTAAATCTCTGAAGTTAGATTTATTTAATTTGTAGTATTCGCGAAAATATAAGAGATCAATACATTTATTATTCGTTGGAGGCTTAATATATTTCGAATACGATGTTTAAACTTCTGTAATAATGAGTTGATCAATGCTACTGCCGTATGAGGACACAAGAAAAACAAAATACAAAAATGAATCAATGACTTTATTTTTTCAGATGTACCACAATTCGTTACTTCAAGGTTAGGCCGACCACAGCTGCGTTTAAAAGGGTACCGTTTCTGCGAGAGTTCGACCATCGGCCCAAAGGTGAACTGGCGCTGTACACGACAGCCACGCGGTTGTCGTGCTCGCGTCACCACTGTGGACAACTGCATTGTGCGCCAAGAAGACAATCATAATCATTGAGGAATACGTCATGTTCATACTGCGGCAGTCCATTGTCGGCCATATATGTTTCCGAAAACAGAAAGGGGTGAACAGTACGTCATGCATGAAAATCAAGAAAAATTTATCTTTCTGCACCATTATCTTCCACTTTAATTACGATAATTCGAGTGCATAGATATTTATCTGATAGTTTCTTTTTTAATTTTTATAATATGGAAGTTGATGTACTTATGACTATACTTTATTATAAGAAAAAAATATATATTTACATTTTACCAATTATCTGACTACAATATAACATCTTACTTAAGGTTTAAGTATTCGGTCGAATAGCACCTAGATAATCGGTATTCGACCGAATAGTATATTATATAAAAACTTTTTTACTTTTTCATCTTTCTGCCTTGGAGTCCGTTGGGGTAGGTAATACTCTTACTTATATCTGCTGCCATGCTTATTACGTGATAGAGCCATGCTGCAGCTATATTAGTAGTACAGTTGTAGCACGAATGGGTCGGCTCGACTGGGGAAGGACCACGCTCTCACAGAATACCAGCGTAAAATAACAGCTTAACACTGCTGTGTTTCGTATGGTGAGTATAGAAAACCGGAGACTCTTTTTACTGTAAAAGAGGCATTCTATCGTAGTCATCACGGGTGACAACGCATCTGCATTTTGATTCTTTATTGAGGTTAGATGTAGATGTGTATGGGTCACAGCAACCACTTACCATCAGGTGACTGTGTGCTCGCTTGTCACCCTCTCCTATAAAAAAAATGCTGCAGCCACCGGCTGTGTTCTGGTTAGAAGACTAAGAGAGCAATTATAATTAGAAGCTGTAAGGCATTCCATCTTAGACCACGGGTGACTACGCGCCTGTGGTCTTCTTTGTTTAAGTACAGGGCTGCATTTGCTATCAGGTTGTAACAGTTCACTGACCACAGCCTCATTTGGTAATTTATTACTCTTTATGTTATAAAAAAGACCTACCTCAGACTTTGTAGCCTAAACGCTAGTTCATTAAACGTTTAAATGATGACACTTAGTACCAGGTGGAATGAAGTGAAACAAACGAACTGGTTGCAAACTTTTAAATTTAAAAGTTAAGAATTGACAAAATAAGTTTGGAATAAATGAATTTTCTTCTCTCCTAAATTTTATTGCGTTTTTTTAGAATTTACAACTTCAACATATTTTTTTTGTTATTGACTTTTTTATTAATGTGTTTTATTCAATTTTCAATTTAATGAATTCAAAATTCGTTTTTAATTTAATTAAGTAATTTTTTATGATTTTGTTGTTCGTATTACGTCAATGACTGTATGTAAATTACAGTTGCGACATTCGTACATACATCAAAAGGTACGACTATGCTGGTTTACAAGGGCATGAAGTTCTCCAGAAACTATCAGAACGGCGCCAGGATCTCATGGAAGTGTAACAAGGCGGCGTGCATCGCTCGCGTCAACACCTTCGGCGATAAAATTGTCTTCACCAGGAACATGCATAATCACGCTTCTAATAATAGTTAATTTGTTTTTGATAATTTTGTATTATTATGAATCCATTTTACTATTTAAAATCTGAAGTATTTTAGAATCTGGTGGTGATTTAAAAGAAGAAAGCATGTTATAATTTGTGATGGTATATTTCTAGGTCTTATTTTAAAATGTTGTATTAATTTTACACCTTCTTCTCTTAAAGTGTATTGCGTAATGTAATAATGTTATGCTGAGTTTGTGATTGCCAGAGATTAATGCCTGATCTTATAGAGAATATTAAAAGAACTTAGTGCAACTCACAGAATACCAGTGTTAAATAGCACCTTAATGCTACTGTGTCTCGTGTGGTGAGTGTAGAAAACTAGAGACCCTTTTTACTGGGGACGAGGCATTCCATCTTAGTCTTCAGGGGTGACAAGGTATCTGAATTTTGATTCTTAATCGAATATAGATGTAGATGTCTATGGGTGACAGAATCCACTTACCATCAATCAGGTGGACTGTGTGCTCGTTTGTTGCCCTTATTCTATAACAAACACATGAAAGAGTATTTAAATTCCACTTTATGTAACAATTTAAAAATAATTACGTAAAATATACTAAGTTGTATGAATTTCAACCTTGTGATATACCATACTATTTTATTGTAGTTTAAGTAATTTAACTTCTAGCTTGCGTATATTTTAAGAATAATAAAGTTTAAGTAAGATAAACATACTAACTGTTTCTAAATATCTTTTAGGAGATGAAACTATACATTGTTTGCAACTTGCAGATGTTATTACCAGATAGGTAATTACCACGCATAAAATTGCGATATTTATATCCCGTTTAACAAGACCGCAATAACTTGATGATCATTTTAAAATATTAAACATAAACATTAACCTCATTATGGACCTGAATACAAAACAAAGTATTTTGTATATGTTTTTCTATTTTTTTTCTAACTTCTTCCTTCCTTTTGTTTTAAGTATTACGTTTATTGGCCGAGTGATGGCGGTGTAAGAGGATCCATGATCCCAATTCGTCCCGTGGATGTTGTTAGAAATATGGGAAATGCTAGAATAATTTTATGGCTTCCGATAGATTGTGGTGATTATACATTACGCCAGCAAATATGTTGATGACACTGTCCTTTTCAGACCTGGCGGAGCTTGGAGGCGCACGTGGGAGCGCATTTTACAATTCAATGAAGGAAATTGGTTTAAAATTTAAAATCTGTTATTTGTATACAAGTTGCGAGCAATCCGTGGAATCGCGTTCGCTATGTGTATTTGTCACAAGTCCGCAAGGCCTCCTAGGATTACAATGTATACATTTTGTATAAATATAAATTTAATATACAAAACAATTTCGAAACACATTGTAAAATGCGCTCCTACGCTCTCCGACAGACTACAATTATCTGTATAACATCGATAAAGAATTTCTGTTCGTTTCTACAGCGCAAAAAATACCAAAACATGAGTGATTTACCATTATAGTCTATCAAAGTCCACTGTAGAACATAGGCCTCCCCCATAGATTGCCTCATAGAGGAGATATTTGCCTTAGTTGCAACGCTTGGCAAGCGGGTTAGCAACCGCAGTTTTTTTATTTTTAGTCGTTATTAGGAAGACGCTGCTGCTTATCTCCTGATTAGTTTCCCTCTGTCACCTCTAACGACACCCACGGGATGATATGGGGTAGTGGATATTCTTACACCGCCACTACATGGTGTCAATGTAATTTATATAGAACTAAATGTAAAAGTCATTACCACCCGTAAACATGAAAAGAAAAAATTTACTAACGACCCAGTATGATTTTTTACCCATAATCAATATTGCAGTTCAGATTTGAAAATTACGCGCCCTTTGACTTAAAAAAAATTATGATTGAATAACGTATCCGAACTTTTGACAGTTTCGTATTTTAACATTGACAAGTGACTGTGAGCCGTTATTTTTTTGTCAAAGATGTCGGGTACAAGAAGTTCGCGTGCTCGTGGTGTGTATAATCTTATTTTATTTACGGAATCTTACAATAGTACAGAATTATTTTATGCGACATTAAGAACTAAGGAATAAATTTTTATGATAGTTATTTATTTCTCTTCAAAGTTTTTAATATTCATATTGTATGTTGTAGTTAATTAATTTGTCATTTTTTAATCACAGCGGGTCCTACTACCATTAATATTGTCATATTTAATTAGTGTTTTTAAAAACACAGCGGGTCTAACTACTTATTTAAGTACGACCTGCTAAGTTTTTATTTATACGTAACTTTATTTTTACTATGGTGAAACGAAATGTTTTTTGTTTTAGCTTTACAAGAAATCAATATCGATTATATGTTAAATGATTCTGATCTTGAAGATTTTCTTCCAAATGATAAAGATTGTGATGATTCATCATTCTTACCCTCAAAACTACAGCTGTCAAGCGTATCGGATAGCGGTAGTGACTCTGAAACTAACGAGCCCAATGTATATACAAGCAATCATTGGCGTGGTTCAGACAGAAATTTTACACGTGGAACACCCCAGCGCGAAAGAGCAAATGTGGAAATTAGATCACCAGTAGATCCATCACAAAGAAGTTCTACGTCTACCACATGGGTTGAGAAAAAATTTATTTCCAAAGAACTACATTTATTAGAACCTTCTTATCTGGAGTGCTCATCAGAAAATTTTGATAACCCACTGTCTTATTTTCAACAATATGTGGATGATGAACTATTAGATCTAATTGCTGAAAAAACTAATCAGTCTTCTGTTCTTAATGGTGGACGTAGCTTAAACACCTGTAAAGAAGAGCTTTATGTTTATATTGGAATTACCTTCATAATGGCAAGCTTAAATTTTCCCTGTATTAGGATGTACTGGGAAAAAAGATGGCGAGTCGCTATGGTTGCGGACCATATGACACGGAATCGTTTTATTCAAATAAGAAACTCCATAAAATTCGTGTTTGATAGCGATATCACCCAGTTAACAAGAGATAAGGACAAGTTATGGAAAGTTCGGCCATTAATAGACAAAATACGAAAAGGTTGTTTATCTCAAAAAAAAAGTGACCGTATGTTAGTGGATGAAATGATAATACCTTTTACAGGTGCTTGTGGTATCAAACAATATTGTCCTGGTAAACCAAATCCAATTGGCCTCAAAGCGTTTGTTCTAGCCAATCTAAATGGCTTAGTCTGCGACTTCCATGTTTATCAAGGTAGTACTTCTTATCCGGATTATGAAAACACTCTTCTCGGAGCGGGAGGAAAAGCTGTTTTGACATTAGCAGAAAATTTGGTTCCAGGACATACCTTATATTTCGACCGATATTTCACGTCAGAAAAACTAGCAGATGAGCTTAATAAACTTGGTATAGGATGCACGGGTATGTTAATGAAAAACCGCATACCTATAGCTGCGAGGAGTATAATTAAGGATGATAAGGAACTAAAAACGGAAGGCAGAGGAAGCTCCCATGTTATTGTCAGGGAAGATGACCAATTAGTTGTTACTAAATGGTTCGACAATAAGCCCGTCATCATGTTATCTACTGTGGAGGCAAAAGATGGTGTAGATTATTGTCAAAGATGGTGTAAACGAAATGGGTGCTACATGACTGTAGAAAGACCTAGGGTTGTTCGCGAGTATAACAGTAATATGGGTGGTGTGGATTTAGCGGACAGACTACTGTCGGTTTGTCCATACAGATATAGAACGAAAAAATGGACTCAGAGATTCTTCGCTCACATGTTGGATTTAGTGGTATCCAATTCATGGGTACAATATAAAAATGATCAAGGAAGTAAAAATGTTCCCGACAAAAAAATTCAACAACTCCGGTGGTTTAAAATGGAATTAGGAGAAAATCTTATAGACTCAAATGTAGACAAATTGACACAGAATAGTGATAGCATTAAAACAGAAAGAGAAGATATTGAAACAACAAATACAAATCGTAGAAGAGGAAAACCTACTACAGCATTACCTTCTAAAAAGAACCGGCTGAAAGAAGCGAAGCACATGCCAATTTCTGTTGAAAAACAAGGCAGGTGTCGACATTGCCATTACAAAAAATCAAAAATTAAGTGCAATAGTTGCAATATTACTTTGTGTCTTACTAGTAAACGAAATTGTTATTTAGATTTTCATGCTTAAATTCAAACATTGTTAATTGTTTTAGTTTTCATTCATCAAGAGACGTTTTGGTTATGCTTGCTATAATTTATGAGGTTTTAGTTAAAATTGAAAGAGTGATGATAATATGTAAGAGAGCAGTTACCTCGTTTTACTTTTCTACACTTTTAGATGTAGTAGTAGATGTTAAGGGTAATGTGATTTCGTTTAATTTAATTTATATTTTATAATAAAAGTATGTCTTCTAATATCTTTAATTTAACTTATTTAATGGCTGTCGGCCTAGTGTGATATTTAAAGCACAATTTAAAAATGACCTATTTTGCAAGTACTGCTCGATGTCATAAAAAAAACTACATTCAGGTAGTTAGAAAGTCATCTATGTCTGTACCATATCACTGTATAACAAGATCCCTTGTTTCCGTTTACCTTAAGGACAAATTATTATCTGTTCTATCATCTATCAGTTTATTAGTGATGGTATGTATATAGCCAGTTTAAAAATGTACATTCTTACAATTGTTTTCACTATACTCATACTTCTATTACGCTTAAAGCGTAAGAAATTGCAGGTAGCTGCATGGCATTTGGAAACTTTTTATCATTACTAGCTGACCAGTTCCAAAAATATTCAGTGCTGACATGAAAAAAAAACTACATCATACGAATAAATGAAAACTAAAAGCGTAATAATACATAATTTTAAACACAAATTTTAGGTTCGAAGTCAATTGATTATTACTATAGCACTAGTAAGATGGGAAATCCAGTACTAGTAGTGAGTGGTTATCGCTTCAAGCTAATGAAGAGCAAGGGCAGCCAAAATCGGTGGATTTGTATAAAGACCAAGGAGCGCTGCAATGCTTTCGTAGTTACTGATGATGACACTATTATCAGAATGGTCGACGGCCATACGCACTAACAAGAGTTTTTTATAATGCTGTTAATACTGTATGAAGATTATTTTAAATATATTGTTTTAAAAACTATTAGCTTTAAGCAATGAAATGTTTGTATAATGTTTTTTATGAAGTAAAATTTACCGATAATGATTTTTATTTTCAACTGTTCAAATCATTAGCCTAGCTATCATACGAACTGTGAAACGTATTTTAATATTAAGAACCCTACGTAACTTTAAAAATAGGTTAACTAATAATAACCGAAATATCATTAACTTTTTTTTAAAATAATTGATAAGTATTTAGATAAGACCCTAGTGTTTTAGCAATATTCTACAAATATTAATATGGTTGTATTTTTAGGGATCTCGGGCGCTATAAAGTTTGAAATGACGAAGTTTGGCAATCCTACTATATCATGGGGGAATTATCGGTTCATCAAGAAGCTGACTCGTCGTATGAAGACCTGGTGGGAGTGTACGGCCAGGAAGAGCAGCGGCTGTCGCTGCGTCGCCGTCACTGTGGACAATCGTCTTATGAAACTGAACGGTTGGCACAATCATTAAGCCTTGATCATGTAAGATACTGTATCAAGGATTCGAAGAAGTAATCATGCTTTTCAACGATTTAACTACTACTTAATTGATTTGTTGTTCACAGTGTTGAATTTGTATTTTATGTAGTTTTATAGAATTTAAGTTGCGAAAATTGCCCCCAATTAAAGATGGTTTTATACTTCCAAGTTACAAGGACGGGGCTTAGTCTAAATGTGTGTTTTAGTTTAGGTGAGTTAGTAGAGGATAGCTATTACTTGTTGCGGTTGCTGGATTTATTGATTAGAATACATATTAATACAAATTAATAAAAATAAGCGTACACAAAAAAATTACATCCACGATGTACAATTAAAAATAATGGAGTCATATTATATAAGTAATGAGACATGATTGCTGCAAGCATTAATGCGACTTATTTTAATATGACAATAACAAATAAGTTTTAGAAGTTTAAGTACTATGCGCGCACGATGAGAACTGTCAAACTGACGTTTCGCTTCACATTGCGGACTAATGCAAATGTGCAAGAAATCAATATATTAATTTTCTAAATGTAATATATATATAATTTTATATTAAATTGTTATTTAATTTTAATGTAATGCATTTTGTTGTATTTTTCAAAAAATAAATCAATGAATAATCTGAAAATTGCGGCGTATCATGACTATACCATGTAAACTGACATTTGGAGGTCAATGTTATCAAGATGTCAACAGGAATAGGCTTGGCTTACCCAATCCTTAAAGCAATCCTATTCTTATTCTGCGCGTTGCGCGTATAGTAATTAGAAGTAGGAAAATATATTTTTACTTCATTTAAAAAAAAAAACTGTTGTTCGTATGCGTGTTTGATGTGTGATGTTTGCGAATATATTCTATTCATTCCTTACTGTGTAAAATTTAGAATTAGTTCATTTATTGATAGTTTTAGAAATTGGTCAGAATAAAGATTTACGTACGAATTAGTGGTTTTAATTCTTTTTAATCAACTTCAAAAAGAAAAATTCGAAATTCGAGTGTTTTTTTGCATGTATGTTACGCGGTACTTCGCAGATGGTGAACCGATTTTGATGATTCTTTTTTTATTATATAGGTTATACTTATACTTCAAGGGTGGAGAAAAAAATCCACCTCTAAGAGTGTTAATATTTTTTTTATAGGTTAAGGGTGACAAAGGAGCACACAGTCCATCTGATGGTAAGTGGTTGCTGTGTTCCATAGACATCTACATCTATCCTCGATTACGAAGCAAAACGCAGATGCGTTGTCACCCGTGAGGACTAAGATGGAATGCCTCTTTTCCAGTAAAAAGGGTCTCTGGTTCTCTACACTCGCCATACGAAACACAGCAGTATTAAGCTGCTATTTTACGCTGGTATTCTGTGAGAGCGTAGTCGTTCAGTGGTCGAGCCGACCCATTCGTGCTACAACTATACCAGTAATATAGATGCAGCATGGCTCTACCACGTAAAAATAACGTTCTTTTTTAGCAATTTGAAGTCGGTTTTTACTTTTTCTTAAAAGTTATAATTATTATTGTATCTGTGTTAATGTCATCTAAAATTTTTTATTTTAAATTTTACTTTGTTCATACTCATTTGAGTATATTTGAACACATTGAAATTTATTTGCATATATCAAATGTTGTCTAAAAATCAACTTCTCCAAACGCAAAATTCACCTGCACAGTGCAGTGCACACGTTGCTTACAACTGAAAGAGGATTCAGCGAATAAATGGTGGTATCCTGATTAAAACCAAATTCACATTCAACAAAGGCGATGAGAAGTGAGACCGCCTTGCTCTCGCCTTTGGAAACTGCCCCGCTTGGTAAGTATGGATACATTTTTCAAGTTATCTGTTGGCGCGATCTTGATAAGGCTTAAGTCCAGCAGTGGGTACAAAAGAAGAAACCATCAGAAAGTAAGAAAAAGAAAGAAGATTTTAAACACCAGCGCTCTTAAAATGAAGTATAATTCCGCCTCCAGGTCCTTCAAAAGAGTCATTGCCAAGGCAAGGTCTGAGCACATCGGCAGAATTGGCGGGAAGCTAGTTCACCTTCCTTCGGGAACCCGTGCATTCTGGTCTCTCGCCAAGGCTGTCCAAGGGTACTTCTGTCAGCCATCTCTTCCATCTCTGCACAGAGAGGACGACTCACTGGCCCATGCCGCAAAGGAGAAAGCCGATCTGTTAGGCTCTCTCTTTGTGTCCAACTCGACTCTAGATGACGGGGGGAACACACCGTAAACCCGGTGCTCGGTTCGCAAAGCACTCCCAAAAAAAAGCTCCCTGGACGTCAGCAAGTCGAGTGGGCCTAATGGAGTCCCTCCTATTGTGCTGAAGACGTGTGCTCTGGAGTTGGCACCGGTTTTAACGCGTCTTTTCCGGTACTCCTACTCCCACGGCGTAGTCCCGAATTCATGGAAGACAGCTTTGGTCCACCCGATCCCTAAAAAAGGCGACCGCTCAGACCCGTTCAACTACAGTCCTATTATCCCTGCTACTAAAACGGGTATTGCAAGTACGTGGGTCAACGGAGGAAGGACACTAGAAGGTCAACGCCACGTCGTGCATCGCAGAACCTGGATTGCCTGGGCTACTACCAGCAGCAAGTTAGGACTACACTGCTCACCGTGCAGCTAGATCGTCTTTCGCCGAGCCACGCCGATGCTAATTCAACCACTCGGAGCTACGCTACTTCTCCGGCTCAGCAACGCCTGTCTGCCTACCTAACTGTGAGCCCGTTCCTATTATATCCTATTTATTCCACTCAGTTTGTGCGCTAGTGTCGCTAGTTAATTTCTAAAGTTGTGCAAACTATCGCCTAATTTCTTTTCTGATGAGCTTATTTCCACTTATTTCTTTGTAAATTATTCCCATTTTGATTTCCAACCAAACAAGACACAAGCACAACACCAAGAATAATGTAATTGTAAATCTGTAAATTCAGACGAATAAATCTTTTAGAAGATCTACGATTTTCTTTCTTTTGTTCATCGCGAACAAAAAACGCCATCACCTCCTTGTTCTCCAAAATAATGGAGTCTATTATAAACTGCCAGCACATGAGATACCTTGAGGATCACCAGCTGATTAGTGACCGCCAATACGGTTTTCGTTGGGGTCGATCAGCTGGTGATCTTCTCGTCTACCTGACTCATAGAGTCCAAGGGGGAGGCTTTGGCCGTTAGTTTGGACATAGCAAAGGCCTTCGATCTGGCACAAAGCGCTTCTTTCGAAGCTCCCTTCCTATGGGCTTCCCGAGAAATTGTGCAGTTGGATCACCAGTTTCCTTGTTGATCGGAGCATCAAGGTCGTAGTAGACGGTGCATGCTCTGATTACAAGCCTACTAACGCTGATGTTCCATAAGGCTGCGTGCTATCACCAACGCTGTTTCTTCTGCATATCAATGATATGTTGCAAGCTGGTAACATTCATTGCTATGCAGACGACAGAACTGGTGATGCCTTATACACCGACCGTGCCAATATTTCTCGGAAAACGTCGCCGAGTACCGGAACAAACTTGTGTCTGAAGTCGAGTCTTTGCTGATCAATGTCTTGGATTGGGGGCGACTAAATCTAGTCCAGTTCAATCCCCAGAAGACACAAGTTTGCGCGTTTACCGCTAAAAAGAACCCCTTTGTCGTATCTCCTCAGTTTCAAGGCACTCCCCTTGCTGCCTCAGCTAGCATCGGAATCCTCGGCGTCGACATATCGAATAGTGTGCAGTTTCGTGGTCACTTGGAAGGGAAGGCCAAATTGGCCTCTAAAAAGCTTGGCGTGCTCAGCAGAGCGAGACAGTATTTCATGCCGGCACATCGCTTGCAACTTTACAAAGCGCAAGTTCGGCCTCACATAGAATACTGTTCTCATTTCTGGACCGGGGCACCCCAGTGCCAGCTCCTTCCACTTGGCCGCATCCAGCGCAGAGCGGTTCGAATCGTCGACGACCGAGTTATTTCTGATCGGCTCGATACACTGGCGCTGCGTAGGGATATTGCATGTTGCATCCCTTTGCATTTTCTATCGAATCTACCAAGGGGAGTGCTCTGAGGAATTGTTGGGATTAATTCCAGCCGCCTAATTTCACGAACGCACATCGCGTCAAAATTCACGATACCATCCTCACCATCTGGGTGCTTGGCGGTCCACGACTGTGCGTTTTACTAGGAGTTTTTTTCCTCGTACAACTTCTCTGTGGAATTGTTTACCACCGGCGATTTTTCCTGACCGATACGACTTAGGGACCTTCAAGAAATGAGCTTACAGCTTTCTAAAAGACCGGCAACGCATCTGCAATTCCCCTGGTGTTGCGGTTGTTCATGGGCGGCGGTAGTCGCTTACCATCAGGTGAGCCGCATGCTCGTTTGCCCACTCTTCTTTATAAAAAAAAAAGTTTTAACGCGGCTGTAACGCGTTGGTCTAAGCCCTATTTTTTATTTATTTCAGGTTTGATTAAGGAACTATGGTTTTTATACGTAGGAACTGTCGTGAAACTTTTGTAATTTGGTAAAGAATCTCTTTCAACTTTTTGAAGTCTCGTGTCTCTATAGTTAGACACTCACTCTCTGACCTAACGTTTAGCTACAATAATACTGTTACACGTTTTACGGCGATAGTTGCATGTAACGGCATTTACTTAAATACTCCGAACGTATATTTTATAGGTAATGAGAGTAATTTACAAGAATATGTGAAAGTAAAAAAGGTACAACATTAAAGATAAATAAGATTAAAAAAAAACACATGAAGGTTGTATTAGTGGATTAAAACAAAAGAAAAATTTTGTAAAATGGTATTCTCTCTCGTTTATAAGTTAAAATCCGCTTAGGGGCAGGAATGTAAGTTTATATTTCATTTCAGAGCCGAAGTTCGGACTGTCGCAGCGTGGCAATCTTATCGTACAAATTGGGGACTGGCGTTTCAACAAACATGCTTGCTGGGGCTCGAAGGTCCGCTGGACTTGCATCAAGAAGAAATACGGTTGCACCGCTGCCATCACCACCGTCGATAACGTCATTGTGAAGACCCTCGGAAAGCATAATCACTAAATCTATACACTTTCTATCTTTTTTATATTAAAAATATATTTAGCTATAGCTTTGAACTAATTATTATCAACAAATGAATATTGACACTTGTGTTACGAAGATGTTCATTATACTAGGCACGAAATTATTTCTTATAAATTAAGTTATTTCTCCCTTCTCAACGGTTAACAATATTCCGCTGGGCCTCTTCCATAGTTAGAAGGATTAGGCAGGGATTAGGATTAGGAAGGATTTAGCGACCGCATTAGCAGATGCACTTTTGATACTACTCCCCGTCGCCAGTCTGGGTGTTTTGACGTCTGGCATAATACAAAATATTTTTTTTTTGTATAAGAGATGTTAAAAATTTATTATCTAAGATCCGCGTAATAAAATATAATGATGTCTCTTACCCAGTTTGAAGAGCATATCCCGGCCTTCTCAATTATTGCGTGCACTATCTGCATCATCTATATCCCAACGCCACTACTCTAGAAAACACACTACCGTCGATAATACGACATCTTTAATAATTTTTTTCTAATGTCGGCGGTCATGAGGTTTTTCAGGCTTTTCCTATAGCTGCCTTTTGCAATTCAAATGGGGTAATGGATTATCATATGCCGCCACCATACGCCGCTTAATAGCGTTATCTTTTTTTCGTTATAAATCAAACTGAAAGGATAATGTAATAAAGTGCAGGTTCGTTGTCTATTTTGTGTTTAGATTTTATGCATAAAGCGTTGTGTATGCGCGTTCTCTTGTAGCAGTTTAATTTCCTGAGCGTAGATGATCGTTTGTGATTATTTGGAAGTGCTATTGCCTAAAAATACGTGTCATCTTCACTATAATCATTATCTTAAAAGCTTTTTGGCTTTACATCCTAGTAGCGTTGTGACTAAGATTTTGGCAGTGGCGCTTAGAGCCGCGAGTTCGATTTTCGCACGGAACAAGTAATTGTGTTGGTCTACGAGTACAAATATTTTTTACGGATCTGGATGTTTGTTCATGTATAATTTATTTAACATGTAAAACACCTTCACGTAAGAGAAAATCCTTGTGTGGTTATCTTAAGTCCTTGTCTTAAGATGAACAAAACAGTGGTAGTCACGTTGCAGCTGAATTATGATTACAACGCAATCGTGTGGAATGGACCGGGTAAGAACCACCCTATCTCAGAATATCAGCATAAAATAGCCGTAAAATGCTGCCGTGTTTCGTATGGTGAGTGCAGCATCCCAACTTAATCCTCAAGGCTGATAACACATCTGTATTTTGATTCTTAATCGGTGTAGATGTATGTGTCTATGGGCAAAAGCATCCACTTACCACCTGGTGGACTGGTGCTCGTTTGTCACTAAAGTTAATAAATAAAGACTTGAATAGAACATGTTAATTGCCGATTTTGTTTTTGCCGAGTTCATCGCGAAGGTACGTCTATATGTTTCTTTTTGTGTGGATTGATGTGAGAAGAAATTAAGCTTTTTTTCTTTTATCTTAGTGTAAATTATTGTTACATTTTTCTTAGAGCTGTAACACTATGTTGTTTCGCTTGCAATTAATTCGGGCTAATTTTAGTTTTTCTAACAATACTCTTTGTGTAAAAGTTTTTTTTTTCAAAATTCTGATTACTTAACTTTTTTTAAATTTACAAGCCTCATATTGTTGTACTCAATATTTTAATTTCACACTGATTTCATACTAATACTTAAACAAAACAGTCACACGTTTTAATGAAAGTTATTAGAAATTATATTTATTGCCCTTTGACCTTTAGTGAGATTCTTGTACGATACTTATTACTTACATATTATACTCGACTTTATTTACGTAAGTTTTTTATTTGTGAATTGCATTGATGTTATAAATATAAGTCAAGCAAGTACATGTATCAGTCCGAATCACAATGGAAGTTGAAATTGTTAAAACTTGACAACAATCGCAATTATAAGTTATATTTTTTACATGTACTTTCCTCGCTATTATAATAAAAATATTGCCATAGTAAGTTAAGGTACCCCTGAGTTGAATATCTCAAATATCTTCTACAGTTTTTGTTATAATTTTATCGTAAGTATTAAGTAAGAACTAATTATGTTTTCCCCCCAAAAATTTTACTTTCTATTATTTAAATAACCGGCCAAGTGCGAGTCGGACTCGCGCATGAGAGTTCCGTACCATAGTAAAACACGTTTCTAGTAGGGGAGGCCCCTTTAATTTTTTATTTATTTTTATTATTTGTTGTTATAGCGGCAACAGAAATACACATTCTGTGAAAATTTCAACTGTCTAGCTATTACGGATCATGAGATACAGCCCGCTGACAGACAGACAGACAGACGGACGGACGGACGGACGGACGCACGGACGGACAGCGGAGGCTTAGTAATAGGGTCCCGTTGGTTACCCTTTGGGTACAGAACCCTAATAATGAAGACTGCTTTGAAGCTTGACATTACGTAAACTATGCTGTTATACTTGGTAAATAAAAAAAATATGAATTTTTGATCTGTTGTTTGCGTTTAGGGAAAGACCCACTCCACTCCCTCCATCAGCACGTTAAGTTCACTGCTGGACAAGGGCCTCTCCCGCTGTAGCGAAGGTTTGCCTTAATCGTCACGCTTGGCAGGTGAATCGAATATTGCAGTATCAGTTGTCTCGCATCTTTGAAGCTGCTGACCGCCGCTGGTCTGAATATTTGAAGTCTGGTGTAAACGAGATGGTAATACCGCCAACTATCGAAAGCCATAACATTTTTATGGCATTTCTCGCGGTCACCTCTATAGACACCCACGGGACAAATTGGAGTGATAAATTCTGATAAGCCGATACCACGCCGCGATTAGGGAAAGTGTTTGAGTTTAAAAATGAGAAAAATATATCGCAATAATATACCTAATTCCTTTTTATCTAATTTGGCATCAAACGCTTCTGTGGCACTAAAGAACGGACTAACAGAAAGTTATGATAAAGGTTCCTCGCATGATTTAAAACATCTCGTTCTTAATAAGTTATAAAAGTCTTGACATAGTTTCGCTGTGTAACGTAACACATTAAGTTTTTATGTTTTAGGTAGGTATTTTTTGGTAAAATAAAACTGTAAAATGTATGTATTTCTTTAGACATAACCTATTTAAAAGAAAAAACTACACTAGTGACACTAGGTACTTAACCATTGAAAGATAATGTTTTGACATTATTTGTAGTTCCTTTAAATATTGTTAAATGTAAAACATATATTGTAAGATAGACGTTGTAACGATGTCTTAATAATGTGTGTAGCGTCTAGCGATAGGCGAATTAAGCGGACTGGATGAAATATAGATTTTTAGATGGTAGAGCTGTAATTTTTCTGACGAATAAAGTCCAAACCTCGATTGCGTTGTCTTTTTACATCTAATTGATAGTCTAGAAGTTACCTTTTTGTCGAATCCTAGTACGGTACTGACTGCAAGTTTTTTTTTTCAGATTTGAACCCTGTCTTCGCTCAATCTCAACGTGGCAATCCGGTCATCATGATAGGACAATACCGTTTCAATCGCGTCAACAAGTACGGAAGCCGGATTAGATGGGTTTGTGTCAAGGCTAAAGCTGGTTGTAGGGCGTCGTTGCATACCATGGATAATGCAATCGTTCGTGTTTGGGGTTTCCATGATCCCATGGCGCATACTAGTGCCAACAGATTCTAACTAAGTTCTTTTGATTTTATTTGTAGAGTTGTTATACACTCAGTCACTAAACCTGCTATCATGAAATTGTAAAACTAACGTGAAAGATGTCTGTGTGCTTCATTTGAAAAATATTATTAATTACGAGTATTATTATCAGATTATAATTTATAAAGTAGACGAACAAATGGATGCGGATTTATGTATTGTTGTTTATGCAGTTATAATGTAAATAACAAATATTAAATTGTAGGATAAATTGCTCTGTCCCTATTGGTTGAACAGATTCCATTTTAATTACAATATGTAATACACCCTATATATAAAGTCGAGGTTATTAAATTAAATTTGTCCTATTTCATTTGGCAGATAAAGTATACAAAATTATATAATAAGTAGACAATTAAGCATATCAGTTATTGATAATAAAATATTTTTGTATTTTGCACCTTTACGTTTCGTAACTAAAATTTTTAAACGTTTGTGAAAAGTTCGGAACCAGTTCACGATTAATTGGTGCTTCTAACGTCGCTGCTGCAAAAGATGCTTTAAATGAAATCGACGCAAGAAATATTTCGAATTCGGTATTGTTAAGCAATTTTCCTTTAATAATTAGGGTGGTTAGTTTAATTGTTACAATGTTATAAGTACCTACATAGTTTTAGTTCAGTAGCGTCGATTCACTAACTACTTAGGCTAAACAGAGATCGTGCACTATGTTACTAACTTAAATATTACTTAGGTTTTGGTGGTGGATAAATAGCTAAATACTTTTTTCCAGTATTTAATCGTGAGTAATGTTTATCTTGACTAATATTTTAATACTTACCTGCATAAAACATAAACATGTATTTATAGTTTTTTTCATTTTATTTGTTTTATTTCGAATTTCCCTGTTTTAAGTTTAAGTCATTTATTAGAATTTATTAAAAACAGAATTTTCAAAAGTCTAAGTTACAAACATAAAATACACGTTACATAGAATTTGCATAGTAATTGCGTCGGTATTGCGGATAATAACGTCCTAAACGTCATTTTTATATCAACTTATAATGGAGTCTTAAATGCTACGCAATTAAAAACATTTACATCAGCAAAATAGAATACACACATATTTATAATATTTTATACATTTCCAATCTAGTAATTCTCAACCAGACAAATCAAATATTTCTACTGATTTCGGACAGCTTAACACATTTCTTGGATATGTGGTTCTTGTTTCAGTTACTCTTGTTGAAACAAGTAGAGGTACTCAAATGCTGTTAGCAGGCAAATATCGATTCTCGAGAGCAACAGAAGGAAAGTTAACGACGAGATGGCAGTGCTCCACGAAGACTCGCACCAAATGCAAGGCGTTCATAACAACTATTGAAGGAATTCCAGTCAAGTCGTTTTTGGTGCACAATCATTAAAAAAAATCGATCATTGCTTGTTTGTTCTCCTTTATTTAGTTGTATTGTTTTATTCTTAATAAAATTTCAAATGCACCTAAAGTCGAGCTTAAAAATTATATTTGATTTATTGATAATTGAAATACATATACACAAATAATACAAAATGTATTAATTTTTTAACATTTCGAAAGTTAATGAATAAGTTGTTTATTACTAATTACATAGTTCTTGTATTATTGATTTTTGCCATTTCGAAATATTCATCATAATCGTAATTACAGCACATCACTAGTCCACTGCTGAACATAGGCCTCCCACAAAGAATGGCACAATGCACCGTCTTAAGCCAACTGTGTTCATCGACTTCCCGAATCTCTTACAAGGCCGTGAATCTAGGGCCGTCCTACACTTCGCTTAGCGGTACGAGGCTGCCACTCGAGAACTTTTCCTTCCCATCATTTGTCGATTATTCGATCTACATTGCCGGCACCTTGTCACTTCAGCTTATTAATCCGTTGGGCTATGACGGTTACTCTGCTTCTACTGCGGATATCCTTATTAAGAAGTCTATCGTGCAAGGAAACTCCGAGCATAGCCCTCTTTATAGTTCGCTAAGCGACCTTGAGGTTCCTCATAGGGTAAGCAGTGACCAAGTCTCAGAATTCAGATTTTGTCTGTATAAGTGTATTTATAAAGAATATTTTCTTTTTTAATACTTAGCAGTGTTATATTGGTATAGTTGTATAAAGATGTGTTATGGTACATTTCAGTTAAAAGGGTCATATCGAATAGAGGCACTGTGAAACTGTTGGTTAACGGCATCCAGTTTTATAGGAACATAATAATCGGACCTAAGGAAAGATGGCGCTGCTGTTATCAATCCCGTACCAACTGCAAGGCCTACGTGACGACTGTAGACGACTTAATAGTAAAGAGTGATATGCGACATAACCATGAATGTTAATCCTATTTTTCGGTGAAGTTATTTCCAGTTTTTTTTTTAATATTGTCGAATGCTGTTCAGTTACATGTAGATTGAGAAAATAATTGACAGCAGTAGCAGCAGGCCTTCGTTGTATAAATGATCACACGAGAGTTAAGTTAAAATAAACTGGTCCGACTGAATTTAGATTTCGGTACTCGGCCGTTTTCGGTCTAAATACTTATTTTTGGTTATTTTCCCTTAATGTTTATTTTTTAAGGAAATAAAAACTTGTCTATTAATATAATTAATTCAGTTCATCGGGTAAAATTTTATGCAGACAGCCATAGTAATTTAGAATTTATATTATAAATTAGATTTTGTTTTAAAATTTGCTTTAAAATAAAGATCATGAAAGGGTTTATTTTAATTACTTATATTAGATATATTTATTTTATTGTGTAATTAGCTGTGCCCGCGACTTCGTTGGCATAGAATAAGTTTCATTAATTTATTATTATATACTTCCCTATTTCAATCGGATTTTGTTCACAATTTCACGGGTTTTTAATTTTTTTTGTGTGGAAACCTACTTAATTTTTTTTAAATAAAAGTATCCTAAGTTACTCCTTATAACATTAGTTATCTGCCAGTCCCGTCAAAATCAGACCAGCCGCTTCGGAGATAAGCTGGAACAAACAGAGTGACAGACAGACCAAAATTTTAGAGATTGTTTTTTGTTATATGAACCGTATATACTTTCATATGCATTTAGTAAAAAGTAGTTATTTTGGCATTACAAACAGACACTTAAATTTTCGTTATTTGTATAAATTTAAATGATCCATTTTGATTCAACACAGAAGAAACGACACCAATGACACTAAATATGAAATAAACCTACAATTTTATTTTCACCCAATATAAAACCCAGTTATATAAAATAAATACTACTTTTATCTTTGAATCCATTTATATAATAACTGTCAATACACTTTGACCTCATCCAAGCGATGTCTCAAGTGAATTTCTGTGCGCAGTACTCTAGGAATTTGTCCATTCATTATGCTGAAAATAAATATTTACGTTTATTTTAGAGTCTCAATTCATGATTATCACCGTTCCCATAATTAATTTTACGTGGTAGAGCCATGCTGCAGCTATATTACTGGTATAGTTGTAGTACAAATGGGTCGGCTCGACCGGGGAAGGACCAAGCTCTCACAGAATACCAGCGTAAAATAGCAGCTTAATACTGCTGTGTTTCGTATGGCGAGTGTAGAGAACCAGAGACCCTTTTTACTGGGAAAGAGGCATTCCATTTTAGTCCTCACGGGTGACAACGCATCTGCATTTTGATTCTTTATTGAGGATAGATGTAGATGTCTATGGGTCACAGCAAACACTTACCATCAGGTGGACTGTGTGCTCGTTTGTCACCCTATCCTATATAAAAAAGTATTTTAGTTTTAGGATAGATAATATTTTTTTGGTCCATTTTATGTATGTCCGTATTCCGCAAGAGATTTAATTGTACTTATATCAAGGCAAGACGTGGGCCAAGGATTTACTCTGCGGAACTCCGTAAATAAATGCAAATCAGAGCTAATAAACTTTATGAATTATTGAAATCGCAATCCTTGTCTATAAACTGCTATATCGATATAGTGTTTTAAGTTAAGATAATTGAAATCTGAGACCCCCTACTTCAAACAGTGCAATTTATGTTTAATGTTGTGTAAAAGCCGAGTAAAAGAGTATTTTTAGGTTTAAAATACAATAAATATATCATAATTTATAGGTCATAATTTTTGATTACCCCGCGGGTGTTATACGAGACGACAGAGGGAAATCAAGTAGTGATGAGCACCAGTAGGGCTAGCATGAGCAGGAGACAATTTTATCCCCGGGGAAAGGAGAAAATGTTTATCCCATCGTTTAGTTTTATCCACCCATCGAGCATGGGCACACCGGTGGATATAATATCCACAGTAGATAAAATGGGAGATAGACTTAGACTAAGATAGATTTTTTGTATGAATATAAACTTAAACCCACGTCCAATGAACTAGGATAAAATTGTCCCTTTCAAATGTCAAAAAAGCATAATTTTTTATCTTTCATTCGGCTCCGTGCTACGGACAGGGGATATATGGTCTACTCGTTATGTCAAACGGGGATATACTTCTCCCCGTTTGACATAACAAGATAATTTTATCTCTTGTCAGTGGATATAATTGGGGGATAAATTTTTTGTCCCCAGCCCATACTAGCCGTGCAGCATATACCTGATAACAACTCAAAATAATTAAAAAAAAACTCCGGTTGCCAATCTGCCTACCAAGTCTGGCAACTATGGCAAATATCTCCCCCGTGAGGTCCATGTTCAGCAGTGGACTTATATGTCTGGATAGTCCGTAATGAATGAAAATAATTAATGGATTCTTGATTGAATAGATAGAATCGTCGAGAATAAATATGTTTATTTTCTGTGTTTTTGTGTGAAATGACTTTGTTTTAAAAATTTGCTCTGTAACGGCTTTCTTGTTTGCTATTTTATTTCAGTTACTGCTATTTGGACATCAAGAGGCACCCAAATGTTGCTCGCGGGCGGGTTTAGGTTTTCTAAGGAAAAAGAGGGTGGCTGCAAGATTCGGTGGCAATGTTCCACACGTTCGCGCACTAAGTGTAAGGCGTTTATTACGACCATTGGCGGTTGCGCGGTGAAAAGTTCGTTTGATCACAACCATGATTGAAATTCTAAGTTTTATTAGAACAAAACGGACAAGTATTCTATGAATTTCTATAATACAGTTGAATCTAATTCTTGAACATACCTTGCTTTAGATAGATAAATAGATAAAAGAAGAAAAATAAAAGATTTTAAGTGTCGTAACGGGTGGTCTTATCGCTAGAAGCGATTTCCAAACAACCTTAAGAAGGACAGGATCACAAAAAGCAGAAAATTGTGTAGTTTGGTGATGCGGAAACAGAATATTTAATATGTAAATAACAATTTTATATAAATTAATAGGATAATTATATAGTGAATAAGATACAACCTCTATACTATCAAAAGTTTTTCACTACGTCGGACATATTTAGTGAGCCGCAATGTATGTCCAAACACAGCGGCATGTAATAGCTACCTAAAGAGTTACATTCACTTGTTTTATCCGTATCAAAACTACTCATATAAATATAACGTAAAGTTTATGCTAAAAGTCGGATATAACGTTAAGGCGCTGCGCAAACCTAGACACTTTTGTGTCTTGTGTGGGATACAAGCTACCAATGAATATTTTATTTTCATGTAATCAATATGAAATCAGCCATTTCTTGCGCAGACGCAGACACTTTTTGTGTCCAGTTACTTCCACTTGACACATACCAACCGTCAATCAAAATGTGTTCTGTGTCGGTAACTGGAAACTTTAAGTCGTCAGTTGAAGACACAAGCAACACAAAGCAAATTTCCTTACAATTGTACGGCGATGACATTGACGTGGTTGATTTGCCTTGATTTAAATATTGACGGCGACGACGTCTACGTCAACGTGTAATCAACACAACAAGCAAAGGTAATGTTCCTCCATCGACATCCAAGGTGAAACTGAAGGAAAACAAGCAACGAATTGTTACCTGCCGGACGCAGCAACTAAGGTTTCCTCTGATGGTGTGCCGTGTCGGTAACAAAAAGTGTCCCGTTAGCGCAGCGATTAAGATAACATGCCTTACACCTGTTCTTTTTGCATCCAAACCGAATCACATCAGTGGGTGCATTGCTGTTAGATGGCAGAAAAGGGCAAAAGGGTCGTCAATCGTCTAGCTATATAATAAACGCATGTTTTAGATATTTGGTTCATATTTTTCTTGGTATTTTAATAGTTCAAAATTCACGCCAAATTAGTGATTATTAAGGTTTCCAAACTTACATTTTTAGAGTTACCATAGATACAAGTAATCATTCCAGTTTGAATAAATTAAAGTAAGTAATAAATTGTTGTAATACACTTTAAGACTTGATTTTATTCAATTCATCAATTGCAGTTTTGTCCTGGTATTGGGTGATGGTTACATTTTGATTATGTATGTGCTATAATATAACCAGCGCTATACACGTATAGTTCCCGATAAGATTCGGCAGATAAAGGTAATTTTTTTAAACGTACAAGTCCTATCAGGAAGACTTTATACGATCATTTCATCGTGGAGGTTTATAACCTACATATATACTTGGCGGAACCTTACTGCTACGGTATATATCTAAAACCACGCTCTTAAAGAATACAGCATAAAATAGCACCGTGAAGCTGCTGTGTATAGAAAAAAAGTATTCCATATTAGTCCTCAGGGATAAAAGCGGGGATAAAAATTGACGAGATTTGATTCTTATTATTATATTAAATATTATAATACATTGATTGCATTCTTAATCAACGATATTCGACGATAAATGAACTTAATCGACGATTGTCTATAGGTCACAGCTTTTAGTTGGCATGAGATGGACTGTGTTCTCGTTTGTCACCCTATGTCTATTATCCGTGCAAAATTCGGTACCGCTGTCTGATTTATAATGTGTTCCCTCTTCCATTCTGTGGGTGGCGTATTGAGGAAGCGCTACGACCAAGTGCCATGTTGGTTTTTTTGCAAGTGTATTAGTATTATTACCGTAAAATGTGGCCTATATGAATATGAATCAAAGAAATCTGACTATATACACATTTTATGCCATAATCGCCACAGGAGGTGAATAAGGAATAGACAAACATACATAATACACACTTCGAAAACCATTACTCATTAAGCCAACCGGGTAAAAAATAAACGTTTGAATAAAAAAGTTTTAAAGAATTTTTCGCATTTGATTTTATTTATTTTATGTTTTCCATAATAACTAACTGTTCTCAGTATTTGTATTGGCTTATTAAAAAAAAATATGGACAAATTAATATAAAGAGACTTAATAAATTAAAGGGGTAACTTTTAAACGGGTAAAGGTTATTTACGGTAAGTGCTTCATTGACAATTGTGTTATTATTTCAGCGGCGAAATTTGGATTTACGAAGAATGGAACTCCTGTAGTTTTATTGGGACCGCATCGTTTTAACCGGGTGAATCGTTGCAAAGGCCCGAAGGTCAGGTGGACGTGTGTGAAAACACCGTCCGGTTGTCGCGCTGCAATTACCACCGTTGCTGACGTCATTATCCGGACACAAAATGAGCATAATCATTAATATTACAAATTTATAAGAGACATTATCTACCTCATACGTCTGCTCTGCTCATATTGAGATTGTCATAAGCCCTATTTTTACTTGGTAAGCTGCCATGAGAATAATAAGGATCTAAAATAATATTAGAAAGGCTGGTTGTAAATGAGATTTCCCATGGTTTTTCATAAACATTACATTCGGTTTCATAATGAATTAAAACAAAAGAAGTATAGGAATTGCTACAAAAGTCTTACGTTTATGAATTACGGAAGTACTGATACTAAATTGTATTCATTACAGCCTATAAAAGTCCACCGAATGAATTCAAGCCTCCCCTCCATTAATGGCCTCAAAGGGATCCACGCTTGGCAGGTCGGTTGACAGGTGGCCACTGCAGTTTTTTTAATTATTTTAGTCGTTTTCAGGATGATGCTGCTGCCCATCTCTTGTTTCATATCCTTTTCCGCTTGGGGATGATAATGTAGAGTAGTGGATTTTCTTACGCCGTGTGTTGGCGGCGTAAGAGAATGCACTACTCTATATCACACACTAAAATAAATAAACAGCGGGAGTTTTTGCGGGAACTTGACCGGCGGCGGATTGCTACTCCTGTATTATTGTTTAAATATTGGTTTGAAGTGGATTTTGATATGTAAAAGTGGTGCGGTTTTGTGTATTAAATGTCTGCGCATGTGAAATATTAGTGGAAACGGTGAAGCAAGTGCTCCTATAGTGATGTGAATCTCAAGATAATGTGCCAACTGTCTGCTGGCTCAAGTTGCCGTCAAAATCTCCCAAGGGCTGCGCAATGTGACGCATCAACAGATTGTGAAGCAGACTACTATAAAGGATTATTATCACTTGATACTGAGATAAATGAAGACATGGCTTAAAAGATAAGCATCCAAGACAAAAATCGTAATAAAAATCTATATATGTGAAACTCGTTACCAAAAGGAAAGTGGAATAACATTCCACAAGTAAGTGAATTTACAGCTAATATTAAACAAATTAAAACTATTTGATAATACAGGTACTTAAAAATTTGTTACTAATCTGAATATCGTAATTACTACCATGTTTGGCTTTATATTACTGAGTTTTGATAAACAATAAAATTCAATAGGGTTGTCAAGTTCCTTGTCTATAATACTTATCGATGTTCTTTTCTACCCATATCGGTTAGCAACCAAAGTCGCGGACAACAGATAATTATCAAATGTTTATTAATTAACAGGTTTCCAACTGAACCTAGACTAAAATTATGGCTAAAAAGCACAAAAATTGTGAATTGCCGTCCGAAACAAAATGATTATCTTTGTTCTCAACACTTCACAGACGACTGTTTTATTAGACATCAGAAACGCACCACTTTGAAAAAGTGCAGTACACTTCATAGACGACTGTTTTATTAGACATCAGAAACGCACCACTTTGAAAAAGTGCAGTATACCCACAATATTTTCTGGTAGTACCAGTACCAATACGTATAATAGTATTAAATTATTATTTCGAATGTTTTTTATTTCTTCTCTCCTTATCTTCCACCAGACGCAAGTGCCATAGCCAAGTATAGAAAGGTCGCCTGATGATGACTTTGTGTTTACAAGACGTAAATTTGTTAAATCTGTTTAAATATGACCAATTTATTACGGGAAAAAATTTATATTGGGACTGCAAAATTATTAATGTCCTTAGTGAGTTTGCTTGAGTTTAGGTGAGTTTAAGTGAGAAATGGCTCCGCCCGTAGTCGTGGCTTGTTAACCTATGGTAAACGTAGGGCGACTCACATTGCTGGTCCCAGTCCTCTATATCGCTGCAGCCTAAGTGGAGTCGCAAGGGAAGAGCGACTATCCTCTGCGACTTTCGCGGGGCTATACCACTTGGTGCTTCTAAGTGCTCGTTTTTTCCTGGCTCCATGGCCTCCACATATCGGGCTCGGGGAGTCCGATGTGCAGGTGGAGTAAGAGGCCGCGAAGGGCAGTACGCCTTGTGTTCCTGGTGTGCCTTATCTGAGAAGGAAAAGGGGGACAAGAAGTCCTCAACTAAGGAGGGGTCCTCGCTGGTGGGGCCGCGGATGTGTTTGAAAGCGTTTCCGTGGCCCTGCCAATGTGTGGCGAAGGTGGAACGCAAAGGGGGTTAGTAGGTGCGAGTCCGACATAATCCGTTCTTGCCCCCGCGAAGCGAGCGGCGAGCCAAAAAACTTAGCGGTCAGCCACCGCAGAGTCTACATCACCTGAAGATGCCTCGTGTAGAGGCGAAACACGTGTGGTATTGTCGTCAGTGGTGTGTCTTTCCTAGTGTAGTGGTGTTGGGAGTAGTGGTGCTGGGATTAGTGGTGACGGGGATAGTGCACGCAATTGAGGGAGGGCGGGAGGTGCTCTTCAAACTAGGTAAGACACATCATTTTATTTTATCGAGCGGATGTACGCAAGGTATTTTTACCAACTTTAATATAATGGATTTCCGCAAAGTAACGCCTGATTCTATTAATTAACATAATGATGTTTTCTAATTTTATATGAAGTTTACCTTTATTTCATAATAAAACAATTTTTTATTTGTAGTTGTGTAATAAATTTAGTTTTATTGCCAATGTTTGTAAAGAGTGTAAGTAGAAATGCAATGTAAAATTAAGTGCCTATAATCTAATGCTGAATAGTGAAGTACATAATTAATGCATTTTGTGATAGGTACCTACCTGTTATAACTTTTACGCGTTTTCATTTTTATTGAATTTTTAACAGTTAAAAAAGGAATTACGTTTTATAATTCGTTCATAAGATAATGTTATATCAGAGTCAGATGTTCGATTCACAATGACCATATTTAAATATATTACTTTGAATTTTTTCTTAATGAATATTGCCAGATTCACTCTGTTAAACACTTGGCACCAATGCTGTTACCTATTATATTTAAGTATTTCAATCAGTTTTTATTCAATTTCTTCATTGGATTGTATTGAATGTAAATAAATATGTACCTACTGTTAAAATTATCTTTTATTCACAAAATCGTGTACGAAGTCAATGATATAATGATATTACATTTTGTCAGCTGTACCTAATATAAAACCAACGCAAAAGTTTTATTTCTTGTGTTTTTTTAACTCATTAATCAAATTGTTTCTGGTTTTAGATTTTACACCAATATTTACTACGTCAAAGCGTGGAAATCTAATATTGAAATTGGGTCCATATCAGTTTAATCGTGTGCCCAGCGCTGGACCGCGGTATCGGTGGAGATGCAATAGGAACCCGTATGGATGTCGTGCTACAGTGTATACAATAGGTGACATCATCGTGAAATACCACAGGGAACATGAACATTAACTTTTGTATTCGAGTGTTGCAAAAAAGAGCTACTCTTCGGCTTATGTAAAATGTATTGATAATTTTAAGCATATTAAAATTTATAATAATTGTTTTTATTATGTAAAGTGACAAGAATATATAAAAGTAATTATAAAAAATAAATATTATAAATTAAATTATGCACGTTATAATGTCTTTTTGTAGGTAGTAAATTCCTTTAAAAACAATTACAAGCTAAGGTATTATATTAGCTCAGGAGCTAAGCACTAGCAGTAAATTTTACAGAACGCAGGCACTCTTGCCTTGAAGACACCCACATTATAATCGTATGGAAAAACAGATGCTGGCCAATTATTCCACTTCTTTGCTGTACGCATTATGAACGACGAAGCAAACCTTTGTTCGAATGCGTGGTATGTCGACAACGATCTGGTGGTCCGTTGATGGAATTGAAAGGAAGGAATTAAGTTAAAGTGTTAGCGTTTCGAAAAAATCTGTTCAATGTACCTGCTACTACTAACTACTACTCTAACCTATTGATGGTGGTATAATTTCCTTTCTGCTTAGGATTCTGTTTGGTAGGTACCACCCTCCTCCCTATTATTGCCGCTAAACAGTAGTGCGTGCGCTGCTGTGCTCCGGTCTGAAGGGTATAGAGGTCCAGTATAGCTACAAGCTCCATAATTGGGGTATTCCATATTGGTCCTCAGAACTAACAACACACCTGTGCCTTCTTTTTTGTTTGAAGTAGGTTGCAGATGTCTATAATCTGCAGTAGCACTTTCTGTCAGCTGGACTGTAACCTCGCTTGTGACTTCAGATTTATAAAATAACTCCTCATATAAAAGGGAAATGATCCTTTAATATATACAAGATATAATTGTTGATTTTTACGTGGTAGAGCGATGCTGCAGCTATATTACTGGTATAGTTGTAGCACGAATGGGACCACGCTCTCACAGAATACCTGCATAAAATAGCAGCTTAACGCTGCTGTGTTTCGTATGGTAAGTGTAGAGAACCGGAGACCCTTTTTGCTGGAAACGAGGCACTCCATCTTACTCCTCACGGGTGGAAACGCATCTGCATTTTGATTCGTAATCCAGGATAGATGTAGATGTCTATGGGCCACAGCAATCACTTACCATCAGGTGGACTGTGTGCTCGTTTGTCACCCTTATCCTATAATTTTTTTTTAAATCATTATTTGCATTATTTA
Organism: Parnassius orleans; assembly: GCA_029286625.1. Lineage (NCBI taxonomy): Eukaryota > Metazoa > Arthropoda > Insecta > Lepidoptera > Papilionidae > Parnassius > Parnassius orleans. Next base: position 1,476,591 of record JAGSMP010000250.1, on the reverse strand, counting down.
CCTTACTTTCCGGCACCCTTACTTCGACGTTCTTTTGACGTTCATTTGTTGCATATATTTGTGACGTCACTTTCAGCGCCGGTTTTCGGCAGAAGTCGTTGCGGCAGACCGGTTATTCACGTGGGTAAACATATATTTTGGATAGGCGGCCAGTGCAGGGACGGCAAGTGCAGGTGGAAATGTAACCGGAAATGGTGTCGCGCTAAACTGTTCACCAAAAATGACATCATCGTAGATACAAAACAAGAACACAACCATTGAAATGGTTGTGCTTTTTCTTAAACATAGAATATTCCAAAGAAAGAGTCAAGAGTTCATAAAGATACTATTTACCTTTTTCTCTTTTGATCTTTTATCTTACAGATAACTTTTAACACTTTAACAATGACATTATGTAATTCTTAAAGTATGCACGCTAAATTCATTTCTCAGATGTAACTAAGAAGCAATTGTATGTGTCTTCTAACTTTTGTTATTATTAATTTATTACCTATATTATCAATATATTATACAATATTGATAATAGGTAATTAATTTATCGAGCTATGATTTAAATTTTGTAAGTTTATTTCATTTGGTTCATTTTTAAATATTTTTCTTTTTCTATAAACACAATGTCATGTAGTGTCTTCGTTGTATTTCTTTATGACTGTTTACGTTAATATTAAATTGTTCATATTTTGATCTCTGCAGTAAGGTGCCATTTTTTGAGTTGTTAAGTTATAGATTTTATTTTCTTTAGAGTAAATAAGTTAGATAATTTTGTTGTTGATTATTAAAAGAAGAAATTTTGTTTTATGTTTAGAAAGTATGCAATGAGACAAAATTACTTTCAATATTAAACATTATTACTTAAGTTTATTTTATTTTCTTTGATATTTAGTTTTTTATCTAATAGCACAATATTTCTATGAATAATTAATAGGATCAGGCGTTACTCGGTAGAGTCATGCTGCAGCTAAATTAGTAGTATGAATGGGTCGGCTCGACCGGGGAAGGACCACGCTCTCACAGAATACCAGCGTAAAATAGCAGCTTGACGCTGTGTTTTGCGTATGGTGAGTGTAGAGAACCGAAGGCCCGTTTTACTGGAAACGAGGCATTCCATCTTAGTCCTCACGGGTGACAACGCATTGCATTTTGATTCGTAGTCGAGGATAGATGTAGATGTCTATGGTCCACAGCAACTACTTACCATCAGGACTATGTATTCCCATTACCAAGACCTTAAAATTTGATAGCTAAGATCCGTGTATAAAATAAAATGTATGTGTCTAACTTAGTTTGAAGAGCACTACCCTTCTCCTACCTTCAATTATTTTTAATGGCATATTTTCTGTATTTTTGTTGGCTTATTGAAAAAAAATTATGGACGAATTAATATAAAGAGACTTAATAAATTAAAAGGGATGTAAGTACTCTACTGACAATTATTTTATTATTTCAGTGCCGAAATTTGGATTTACGAAGACTGGGACTCCTGTAATTTTAGTAGGACCATATCGTTTTAACCGGGTGAATCGTAGCAAAGGACCGAAGGTCAGGTGGACGTGTGTGAAAACGCCATCCGGTTGTCGCGCAGCAATTACCACCGTCGATGACGTCATTATCCGGACACAAAATGAGCATAATCATTAATATTACATAATTTATCATAAACGTCTTCTAATATTGAGATTGTAAAATTTTTTACTCGGTAAGCTGAAATGAAATGGAAATAATAGGGATGAAATTAGTTTGAAGAGCACCACCCTCCTTCCTTCAATTACGTACACCGTGACCAACACCACGATTAAAATAGAATAATATAATAGAATAATATAATATAATAATAGAATAAAATAGAATAATATAATAGAATAATATAATATAATAATAGAATAGAATAGAATAATAGATTAGAATACAGTAATGTTTTATTCAATATAGATTAAATGTAATTCTTATTGAAAGTAGTTTTTTTATTTTACCACTGGTTCGGAAAAATACCTCTGTCCTGGGAAGAACCAGCAAGAAATCCAGCGGAACTTTAAAAAAAGTAAATTATATAAAGTTTACAAACTATTTACAAAATTTATTTTGGAAACAGCTTGGAAGCGACCACCTCATTCCTAAGGGTCATTATCAACCATGTATTCATTTATATTATAATAACCGTTTATATACAGTTTTTGTTTAATAAAACATTTAAACTTGGTACTCTATTACCAAGTTTAAATTGTAAGTATATCTGTATATTTTTTTTTACTAAACTACTTTTGTTTTTCTGAACATACATAAAATTTTTGTAAATATACTGGGGGGCGAAAGTTTATATATTTATTTCTTTAAACTTTTCTGTGACAGACTTTCTCGGTTTTAGGTTGTAAATAACTCTTATGGCCCTCTTTTGCAAAACAAAATAGTTTCTGAATCAGCTGCATTTCCCCATAGCAAAATCCCATAAGACTTTATGCTATGGAAATAATTGAAATAAACTAATCTATCGGTCTCGACGCTAGTGAGACCTCTAATCTTTTTTACAGCATAGGATGCAGAACTTAGTCTGCCTGCTAGTTTAGATATATGGGCGCCCCATTAAAGCTTTGCGTCGAGAGTGATGCCAAGAAAAACAGTGGATTCAATAGGGCTCAGTTCTTCCCCATTTAAAACACATTGGCATTCAGATTTTTAACATTCGGTGTTGTAAATTTAATACCTTTAGTTTTATAGTCGTTTAAATGTAGATTATTAACGTTAAACCAATGCACTAATTTTGATATAGCATTATTCACTTCGTCACATTTAAATGATTGACGCTTAAGTTTAAAAATCAAGGAAGTATCATCAGCAAATAATACTATATCATGATTATCCCCTACAAGGGAAGGTAAGTATATAGACTAGAAATAGGAATGGGCCGAGAATTGAGCCTTAAGGGACAGGTGACTAGTACAGGAGGTTTCTGCGTTCTATTACTTAAATATGAAATAATAAGCTTAAGCACTGTGTTCTTGGTACCATAGTACTGTAGCTTCCTGATTAATGTGTCATGGTGAACACAGTTGAAGGCCTTGGAAAGGTTACAAAATATACCCAAAGCATCCTCTAAATTCTCCTATGCACAAAAATATGTTTAAGAAGCTCAACTTCGCTTCAATCTCGCCGTTTTATATTGTTTGGGTAATGATGTTGAAATTAGTGGTGGCGGTGATAGTGCACTCAATTGAGGAACGTAAGGAGGCGCTCTTCAAACAAGATACATCATTTTTATTTTATACGCGGCTCTTAGGTAGTTAATTCAATTCAAATTGCTTCATGCATTTTAGGAGGCCTTGTAGTAGCTGTGTAAGAGAATCAACTAATCCATGTTATTCAGTAGGTGTCGTATGAGGCGAAAAGGAAATGAAACAGGTCTTCACCCCTTTGTTGTCGATATTCCACGCATTAGAACTAAATGCATTGCTTCGTCTTTTATAATGCGTACCGCAAAGGAGTGGAATAATTTTCCGGCGTCTATCTTTCCGTCCGAATACAATCTGGGCGTATTCAAGGCAAGAGTGAATAGGCTTTTGTTCGCTAAGACGTGCTGGAATTGTGGTCAAGCACAAGGCTTACAATAAGTAAAAAAAACTGCAGATGTGAAACCTCCTGCCATGCGTGGCAACTATGGCAATTATATATTAAGAGGCAATTTATGGAGGTATTTGATAACGATTCACCAGGCATAGGGAAATACTGACATATCTTTTAAGTCATAAAAGAATGTCAGCACTCCCCACACTGGACAACCTGTTCCGTTATTCCAAAGAGCTCATACATTCGTAATGGTACTGCCACTTTTCATTACCACTCAATGATTGGGGTTTGGTCTTTTCGAATGGATATACCGCCGTTTGTCGATCGTTCGAGCCTCGATAGTTAGTTTGCAGGGCATTTGAGATTGCAGGGGATTGGAGAAGTTCTCATAACCCATCAGCATCTCATACGTCATCAAACCCCTCATCTTAGAGTTAAGTATTAAAATTTTGTATTTGTCTTAGAAACTTTGCTTAATTCCGAGTGATGGTCGCGTAAGAGAATCCATCGTCCAATTTCGTCCGGTGGTTGTCATACGAGGCGACAATGAGAACTGCCAGGGAAAATCTTACCGGCTTCCCATAAAGCTCAATTTACATTGCGGCGGAATGGAATGGAACGGAAGTGTCAATTTCGCCTCGTCGCGCGGGAAGGCGCGAGCATTCCCGCGACTGCGCCTTAATCATATAAGCACCGTTCAGTTATTTAGTCTTGATCTTTTATTTGACAAGAATGGTTGATTGGATCTTATTTTCATATTGCTTATTTTGTGAGGCAGAAGAAGAAAATGATGAGAAAAGGAAATATATCAGAAAAAAAAATTTGGGTTTATGATTTATGGAAGAAATGAAAACGTCACCCTTCGCGCCACTTCCCGCGGATTTCACAGACTGCGCCGACAGTAGCTACGGGAATTCTCGAGAATGCGCGAGAATTCCCCGGAAGACGCGCAACTTCTTTTTTGGCTCATATCATAAAATTCATTGTACTATGTACAATTTCATTACAAAAATTCGCTTCCATTCCGTTCCGCGCCAATGTAAATTGAGCCTAAATAGCTGTATAGCCATCTTGATTTCGCCAAGTGTAAAATACCCAGACTGGCGATCGGAAGCAGAATCACAGGAGCGAAACGCTTGGTGCTGCTATCGTCAATCCGCTTGCAACAGCGTTGGTGATAGCACGCAGCCTTGTGGAACACCAGCATTAATAGGCTTGTAGTCGGAGCTTGCACCGTCTACTACGACCTTGATGCACCGATCTGCAAGAAAGCTGGTGATCCAATTGCACAATTTCTCAAGCGTGACGATTAAGGCGAAGGCCCCCTGCGACGGGAGAGCCTTATACTGGCAAAATCACTGATTATTAGTTTTGGGGAATTACTATGTAGTGATTGTCCTTGTATCGCTGATACTCACACTAACCTCTCCCCTTACTTCCTTTTCTTCAGCCAGTAAAGTCTACTGCTCAACCACGCGATCGATTATGAAACATCATAGTTAATAACTGAAAGTATGATAGGTCATCACTCAATTCATAATATTGTTCAGCAAATGGAAAATTTCCAAGTTCATCTTCTTTTATCTTGTTGAGAATCCTTAAAGAGGCTTCCGGGTGCTTCTCTAACAGTTTTTCGGTACATTACCATCACTTAGTTCGTCCTGGGAGCTTCTCGCCACCGGCACCATAGTAGTGTATCAGCTTTGGATTTGGAAGTGCCGTAAAGAGCTGCGATAGTGACTCGGCGCGGCGGTTCGGTTGAATTGGAGTCCGGGCCTATAATCCTACTTATTATTGCTTAAAGAATACTTTCCATTGCCTCAGCAGAAAGTCCATACCATAACATTACAGCCTATAAAAGTCTATTGCTGGACATTGGCCTCCCTCATAGATTGCCTCATGGAGGGATTTTGCCACTATTGCCACGCTTGGCAAGCGGGTTTTCATCCGCAGTTTTTTAAATTTTGTGTTGTTATCTGGAAGATGCTACTGCCCATCTACTATTTAATTTTCCCTCTGTCGCCACCCTCGGGACGATATGGGGTAGTGGATATTCTTACACCGCCACTACACAGCTGAAAGTCATCGAGATAAAAATATCGCAAATAAATTGTCTGTCTGTTTTTCGAGTTGCTTAACAAATTATACATTTTTCAGAACCCTATTTTATAAATACTGGGCATGGTAGGCAGATACTGTGTATAGGCCGGTACCGATATGGTATGCACGGAAGACCTAAAGGAGAGAAAGTCCGTTGGATATGCACCAGAAAAACTGCAGGTTGCCGAGCGACTATCGTTACCTTTGAGAATGTTATTGTCAAAAAGCTAAATACGCATATGCATTAGTTATTATTATTATTATTATTAAGTAAAGCCACACTGCAGTAGTAAAGCCAAACTGGATTTTAATAGTATGTATCATCTACTCAGATATCTGCCTAGATTTCTGCCTAGAAGTTTAGGCAGAAAAGTTAATAAGAATATTCCATTAGATTAAAAAAAATACATTTTTACCAGATAAAGTTTATTGAACAAAAATAAAATATTTCTTTAACGCAATTTTTTTATTTACCTTTTTTTGCTACTGTAGAAAGAAATCGAGAGGAAATATACAAGTACGTTTTATATGTTAACATCCAGACCCGGAACAATTATTTGTAGCCCATGCAAACTCTTAATCCGCGTGGGATTCGAACTCGTGGCTTCGCAATGCCGCATCCAAATATGTAATATAAATAGTTCTTAATATGTTCAGTATGCAATTACTTTGACTGTTAAGAATTTTCGTAAACTACAATATGACTCTTCAGTCATGGTAATTGATAGGTATCCTTCTAAATCTAAATTAACGTATTATTAACTATCCAGTCGGAAGTTATTGGGTAATGGGTCTGATTTTCCAAAATCCAAGTTTTGACATATTGTCTCCACGTTTGAAGGTCTCTAGAGACGCATGCTAATGTTTAGCAGGATGTAGTGTTTTGAGGAGCAAGCCTACAATCAGCTTCTATAATGTTCTCCTTCATTTTTGCGTTAGTCCCTGCTTAAGCCAGGGTTTGCTACTCCACTCTTCTTTTATCACTTTACTCCATCTTACGAAGCTTATCAGTCAGCTTCCATTACCAGCATCACTATTATATTTAAAATATGTATCTTCTCAAAATGAGCCATACTGATAGAAGAGTAAATGAAAATGGCAAAGAACCAATCTGAAAAAGATTTCAGCAATAAAAAATACAAGAATTTAACATGGTATAGACATGCTTCAGCTATATTACGGTTGCAGCTTAAGATTGCTGTGTTTCGTATGGTGAGAGTGGAGTACTGGAGACGCTTTTTACTGGTAACGAGACATTCAATTTTAGTCCTCAGGAATGATAACGCATGTAGGTACATATTGATTCTTAATCGAGGATAGATGTAGGTATCTATGGCCTTCAGCATCCACTTACCATTAGGTAAATCGTGGGCCTGTTCGTCACCCTTATTCTATTTAATCAATTTAAGTTTGTTCAATTTAATTCTAATTAATCTATTGCTGTAGACAAAGATGAGGGTAAAGTTTAATTTCGAGAGTAAAGTAAAAGAAATTTAAATAAGACACATTTTGTAAACATTTGAAATGAAATGCAATTAAAAACTATAAATTAATAAAGCTTTTGAATTTTAGATTGTGCTCCTCGATTTGAAGATTCCCGTCGTGGCGGTCGAGCTCTTTGTTTTGGTGGATACAGATTTAATCGTCATAGCTCCAGTAAAGGCCCAAAGTTAAGGTGGAACTGTGTCAGGTCCAAGTATGGCTGTAATGCTACTATTATAACTCTCGAAGACACAATCATGAGAATATTACACAGCCATAACCATTAAGTCTATGCTTAAGGGCTCTGTTAAAGTGAATAACAATCATCAGTTTAGGTTTGTTAATAACCTCATAATATACACCGGCTCCCAGAAACAAGATCTTTTCAGAGAAGAAGCGGCATGACACTCTAGGGTCTTTTTTTAAGTGCCATGTTACAATTTTCTTATAATTAAATCAATAGTACAATATCAAATTTCTATTAATATTTTTTAAATGTTATTTTAAAAAAATATAACAAGTTAATTCCACACATTATTGTCCTTAATATATTGATCGACTTTATTTAATTTTATATACGATTGTGGCACTATATTTTTAAAGATGTAATTGTAAAATTTTATGCATTTTCTCAATAGAGACTGTCTAGTTGAACCAATTCAAAATTTGTTAAAATTAGTTGAGAACGTTCGGCTCTTATATTACAGTGAATTGTAAGTGGCATAGTGAAGTTAGTATTTAAAACACTGTCATACAATAGCGTGTATTTGTCATGCACACCGAATAGTCCGCCTGCCTACCACTCTCCATTGAGGTCTTACTTATCCTAAGTATAAGTATAAGTCGCCGTCCTAATAGAAAGTAATGACGCGACTACATCGTATAGTTAGTTAGATAAATAAATTTTGAAATAAAAAGTTCGCGCGATAAATAAATTTAGAAATAAATAAAATGTATTTATTTTTACCACAAAACCACAATGCCTTATTATTATGGTTCGTTAATAGCTATTATAACAAAAATGGCTGTGGATCGCTGGAGCCTGATTACCTATGTTAATTAAAACCTAAGTTACAGGTTATCAATGACGACAACAAGAAACGCGACTGGGCGACTATCTGCACGGTCCTCCTCAGAGAGAGCAGTAGAGAGTTTATGTTCGGCGTAAATAAATTTATATTTCAGATAATATTTTTATAGCGTTCTTATAATGGATTGTTTTAGAAGCCGATAATGAGTTCGTGTTTTCAACATCGAGATTCGGAAAGCCAGTGATACAATGTGGAAGATATCGTTTCAATAAACGCAGCGATAGTAAGGGACCCAGAAGTGGTTGGACCTGCGTTAAGGTCTCCACCGGCTGTCGAGCTACCCTGGTTACTATACACGATGAAATAATCAAGGCTAACAATGTGCACAATCATTAATTACTACGCCATGTTTCATAATGATGTACTAGTCTATCAACTATTGTATTGTACGAGTACCCACAAAATTGAAATAAAATTATCGATGACACCAGTTATCTATACATTATTTCATCATACGGCTCTTGAAAAGAAAATTAATTGCGACAGTAAAAGCGATAGCAGCCTAATGGTAGGGTGCGAACCGCGAACTCAAAAGTCGTACTCGCCATTCGACTTCGTGTCCGCCATTCGACTACTGTTGTGAACCACTCCTAACACAAGCATTTTAAGCTTACTTGGATTGGTTAATGGGAATTTTAGTAATATTAATAGAATTGCTAGTATTTTTAATTAAAAAAATGTGACATTATAATCTCAGCTCTTATTCTGAAAATGTTACATATTTAAGTCGGTGTTATGAACAATAATTTTATAGAACCTTATATTCATCATGAATGATGATATATTATACAACTAAATACCTCGGAACTTAAGGTGGTTCAGTGAGTATGTGACTAAATTATTAGCAAAAACCGTAGTAGCTTATAACTTTGTATTTGGTTTCAAAACCAGGAGGCCGTGAATGCGATGTCGGGTGATGAAATGATTTACTGCTTGTAATTATTTTGGGTCTTGCCTCCTAAACCAAAAGACATTATTTTATCAATTACTTTTTCACTTCATGATTAAATATAATATGTAGTATAAATAAATCTTACTAAATATATAATTTATACTTAAGTGAATAAATTAAAATTAAGTGAGACATGTAAATAATATGGGAAACCAAATCACAATCTCAAACCATGTCAAATCAAATCAACAGTCTTTTTAAGTCAACTGCTGGGCCTTTCATTAATGGAAAATCAGTTGATCAACTATGAATCAGTTGGTGCACTTGTTGGCGATTGGATCATACTCATCAAGTTGAGCAGGCGGGTTCGTAAGTGCAGAGTTGATAACCTCACATTGGAAGTGCTTAATGCTCATGTACATCGTTTGCCGCATTATTTAAAAAAAAAACATATGGCAGCTTGTAAAATAGGATTATACCACTTTTTACACGACTGCCCTAAAAACGGGTAATGTTTTTAGTGTGTATATAGCCTAATCTGCTGGTGTCGTTAGATTTGTCTTAGTTGTGGAATTGACCATTTTGGCCATGAAGCGACCAACAATTTGCATTTGTTAAAAAAATACATCTTTTTTATGGTTATTTATCGCGGTATTCATTTATCCAAACAAGATCGCAACATTTTTGTACAAAAAAAAGTAACGAAAAGATAAAACTGAAATTACGTAAATCCGTAATTCATTAGTTTGTGGATAAAATAAAAAGTGTTGCCAATTACAAATCTCGTTAAAAAATCGATTCTCTTTTTTTTCGTTCGATTTTTTATGGTGTCATTCATCATCATCATCATCATTACAGCCCTTCACAAGTCCACTGCTGAACATAGGCCTCCCCCAAGGAATGCCACAAAGCACGGTTCTGAGCCACCTGCATACATCGACTTCCTGCATGTCTTACTAGGTCGTCACTCCATCTAGTGGGGGGACGCCTTACACTTCGTCCGCCGGTACGAGGCCGCCACTCGAGAACCTTTTTTCCCCATCGGTTGTCGGTTCTTCGAGCTATATGGCCGGCCCATTGCCACTTCAGCTTACTAATCCGTTGGGCTATGTCGGTCACTCTAGTTCTACTGCGGATATCCTCATTTCTAAGTTTATCACGCAGAGAAACTCCGAGCATAGCTCTCCATAGCTCGCTGAGCGACCTTGAGCTTCCTCATCCGGCCAGCAGTGAAGGACCACGTCTCAGTTCCATAGGTCATCACTGGCAACACGCACTGGTTGTAAAGTTTCGTTTTCAAGTTTTGAGGTATACCTGACGAGAAGATGTGCCGTAATTTCCCGAAAGCTGCCCAACCGAGTTGAATCCGTCGATTGACCTCTCGTTCGAAGTTGGACTTACCTAGTCGAACTATTTGTACCAGGTAAACATACTCGTCAACAACTTCGAGCTTAGTGCTCCCAACAACTACCGGCATAGGTGTGACATGGACATTAAACATGATCTTAGTTTTGTCCATGTTCATCTTAAGACCTATGCGTTGGGAGGCACTGTTGAGGTCATTGAGCATAGTGCTTAGGTCCTCCAGCGATTCTGCCATAAGGACTATATCGTCGGCAAATCGAAGATGAGTGATGTACTCGCCATTGATGTTAATACCGTATTCTTTCCAGTCCAGAAGCTTGAAAACGTCCTCCAATGCAGCGGTGAAGAGTTTCGGGGATATAACGTCACCCTGTCTTACACCTCTCTGCAGCTGGATAGGTTTCGTACTCTGATTCTGTACTCGGATAGCCATCGTAGCCCTACTGTACAAACACTTAAGCACTTCGATATATCGACAGTCAACTTGGCACCGCTGAAGGGACTGTAGCACCGCCCAAATTTCGGCGGAATCAAAGGCTTTCTCATAGTGCACATACGCAAGGCAAAGTGGCAGATTGTACTCTTCTGTCTTCTGTACAATTTGCCGAAGGGTGTGTATGTGGTCTATGGTACTAAAGCCTTTTCGGAAACCGGCTTGTTCGGGAGGCTGGAAGTCGTCGAGTCTGCGTGCGAGACGATTTGTAATGACTCTCCAAAACAGCACGTAGACGCGGCTCAGAAGGGAAATCGGTCTGTAGATCTTCAAGAGAGCGTCATCGCCTTTCTTGAAGAACAAGACCACCGCACTTCTGCTCCACGCCTCCGGAGTAGCCACCATGGAGGACGGAATTAAAGAGCTTCTGAAGGACTTCAAGTACCGGTTTTCCACCTGCTTTCAGAAGGTCCGATGTAATTCCATCCTCAGCTGGGGCCTTGTCGTTTTTAAGGTGCTGGAGAGCCATTCTAATCTCGCTCAGACTGACGTCCGGGATATCTTCGGAATAGTGTCGGATAAGACTCGCTCTTGGATCGTTACTCACACTTGCGTGTGGCTCCAACAATGACGTGTACAGCTGCCCATAGAACCTCACAATCTCACTCAAAATCTCAGGTGTCCCGGAAACGATGCTGCCACACTCGGTCTTCAGCTTTGACAGTTGGCTCTTTCTGGCAGACAGATCTCTGGCAAAGACTTTGGAGCCTTGGTTCCGCTCGATCGCTTCTTCAATACAAGCTGTATTGAAGTTGCGTAAGTCCCGCCGCATGCATTTGGAGATCTGTCTGTTCAGTTGTCTGTATGCTGTCAAATCTGTTGAAGACTGCAGCTTCATTTCCCGTCTAACAGCCATGAGATTAAGAGTATGATCGGAGAGTTTTTGTGTTCTTCTGCGGCGGGTCTTACAGAACTTAGCTCCGACCGCATGGAATGTTTCCACGAGCTTATCATTCATATCGTCCACTTCATTGCAGTCTTCTAGGCACTGAAAACGGTTTTGTAACGCGAGCTGGAAGGTTTCGGGACTTTGGATTAGAGCACGAGGAGGACGGAGCGTTGACTTCATTAGACGAGACCTCTCCAACTTAACGTTTAGGTTCAGTGTGCCTCTAACCATTCGGTGATCGCTACCAATTTTCACCCTCGCGATCCCTGAGACATCACTGAACAGTTGTCGTCAGGTCGTCATAATGAAGTCAATCTCATTTTTTGTCGAACCCTCGGGGCTCGACCAGGTCCACTTCCTGTGGGGCCGCTTCTGGAAGAAAGAGTTCATCATAAAGAGTCCCTCTTTCTCCATGAAGTCAGCCAGCTGCTGGCCCCTTGGGTTCCGTTGCCCTATTCCGAATTTCCCTACTTTCAGCTCACCGTTCTCTCTTGTGCCTAGTTTTGCGTTGAAATCTCCCATTAACACCGTATAGTGGGTTTTGGAGGAATGCATGGCTCTAGAGATATCCTCATACATTTCCTCAACCTCCTCATCGGGGTGTGACGAGGTTGGTGCGTAAACCTGTATGACCTTCAGCGAATACCGTTTGGTGATTCTGAGTATAAGGTACGCAACCCTCGTCGACACACTCCCAATCTTTACAACTTTGTTAACGAGAGACTTGTGGACGATAAATCCGACACCTTCTTGGGACAGATGGTCGCCTTCCCGGTGATAGAACAAGTTGCCGAATTCGAGGATTACCGTGTCCTCCCCCTCTCTTCGGACCTCGGATAATCCTATAATATTCCAGCGCAACTTGTCTATTTCTTCTTCCAGCTCCAGGATCTTCTCGTCAGTCCTCAGGGTGCGTGCGTTATAAGTTGCCAGGTCGAGTCGTCGTAGGTAGGTAGGTCAACCGAACCACCACCGGAGATTCTTAGCACCCCCTGCCCCGCCGTTACCATGGGCGCCACCGTAGCCAGGAATAGCGGGGCCGCCGGGGACTGGAGGCCGTTTCTTCGTAACTTTGTTCATTGGGGGATATATTGCCATAGTTGCCACGCTTGGCGAGCGGGTTGGCAACCGCAGTTTTTTTTTATTGTGATATTGCTGTTATCAGGAGGATGCTGTTGCCCATCTCCTGCCTGATTTATGATATATTTATTTTGATATTATTTTTCGATAATTATTATGATGTTATAATTATTAAACAAGCGAATTGCTAGTTGATTTACCATTAATTCTTTAGAGCATTACAAAAACGCTACTGCACAATTTAACTGTTATTCTTATCTGTTTTTAAAAATACATTTAAAATAGAACTTAAAGCGCCTCAAAGATTATTCTTTTTTATGAAATTATAAATCGAATAAAAAATCGATATCGATTTATCGATTTTATATCTGTTAAGAGGCAACATCGTATCTGACAGCTAGGCCCAAAGAGTATATAGTAACTGTCCTATTCAGGAAGTTAGGCCCCTGTCATGTGCATCGCAAGTTGACACATCAGTCGTAAATCATATTTTATAGATTCTGGTAGAAGTGCAATTTAAAAGTATTGTTGCAATTATTGTATTGTCGGCTGTCGAACGGTAGGATGATATGCCCATGTTATGACAGTTATATGGTATTTGTGTTGGGCACGGCATGAGACTTTTGCCTCCTGCTCAATTCCTGGATGATATACTGATTGTGTATGATACAAATGATATATGTATGAGACTATAAAATACCTTACAGATCTTATCAAAACTTGATTATGTATATATGTATTACAGTAAAATTATTGTTAAAAAACTGTATTAGTGAAAATAAAAACCTTTATATCTTAAAATTCCGGACTTTTTTAAACCAATTCCTTAACCATTTCATTCTTTTAATTGCATATATCATTTCCATATGCTTTTATATGTGTGGACCCATGGCCGAAGTGTCTATGAACGGTGGGCATTCCCCTTTATATTTTTCTCTTTTCAATAAACTTTTTTAATCAGTCGGGTATTTGTAATTAATGTTTAAACCAGTGCAGTGTGTTTGTTCTCTTTTTACATTGAGTTGTGATTTTCACATTCGATTAGTTCTTTTGTTCATTGCGTTATAAGATTATTAAAGCGTCATTAACGTTCAGCCCATTAAGCATTGGGCAGTGCAGAGGGCAGTGCGAGTATGTGAATGTGTATTAAATAAATAATGTTTTTTTTTCTAAATGGATAATTTTTCCTGCTCCTGCCGTTGTTGAATGCGCTGTGGTGCGCGCTCCGAATTAACGAATTTTTTTTGTGCGGAAGTTAAAGAGCATGAGCGCGAGTGAATATTGCTTTTGTGCAAGGGAGAAACAAATGCGTTTTTTTCTGTATTCACATAATGCAAGGAGATTTGATAATCTACAAATTAATAGTCTTAAAACTTTTTGAGAGCGAGGAAGTAGTATTATGAGATTCAACAGAGAAAAACCACAAATAAAATTAAAACACAAATTCGAAATCTGTGGGTGACATTTTGCGAAAGTTACTGAACTCCCCAGATATTTCACTAGTGATCTCTTTGAAAATTCTCCATACTGTATTTGTAACAAAAATATATAGTGACTAAAAGTGTATATTATATTGGAATCAGAACTCTTTCCCGAGTAAAGTGATTTTGATTGCAGTTTTCGGTCAAAACTACTTTTAACTGATATATTTTCAGTAATATATTTCACGCAACTCTTAATCATAATATTTTTGACTGTTTTTGTCCGAACCCCTTTTGACCGGGAAAGCGTTTTGACTGTAACACATACAATATATATGTATAATTTAATTTTCTTTTACGCATAAGTGTAAACCTACATAAAGTCAAAATATGCAGGCAGGTATTTACAGAATTCTATTACGATGACTTGATATCATCTAGCGACGGTTTCTCCTTTTCTGTATCTTAAATATTTTAAAACGCTTACATTGTTGTACTACCTTAGGAGGAAAAGAGCCGTCGCTGTAACTATTTTGATGACCGCCGTTGTGTGAGCTTCAAAGTGAAGTAAGTAATTGAAGCAGTATGTGATCATTTACAGTCTTCGATGCTGCCACAGAAGTATTTCGTGAAGTTTTTACGGAGTCAGCTAAATGAGCTTTGATCGTACAGAACCTAAAGTGTTACCTGAAATCTAGCCGTGAAGTTATTAGTAGTAAATTCTGTTTGTGCGGTAGATAAAATGCTGATTTACCGTATTGTAAACTGTATTTCCAGAGCCAATATACTTAAGGTCAAAGTTTGGGAAGACACTGATGCAAGTAGGAAACTATCGATATTACCGAAGAAGTGACAGCATAGGTCCCAGAGGGAGCTGGGTGTGTACCAAGGCTCGCTCCCGTGGTTGTCCTGCAAGGCTTGTTACATATGACAATGGAAATTACAGTTTCTTGAAATATGAACACAACCATGATTAATGTAAATGAAAGTTGATTTGATATTTATTATCGTTATTAATGTATATAAAATTACTTTAATTACCATTGAGCATACCAAGCTATTAAAGTCCCGTTTCAACATTTGTCCATAAAAACAAGTTATTGGTTTTCGGGTCGGGTAAGGGTCAGTTCACACAGAGACGTGACGCGACGCGACGCGGCGCTCACTTTTTAAGATAGTGATACAAAATATAACTTTATTTCCTACACATAAAGATACACATTTTGTTGAGATAATTCGTAAAAGCTGCGCGGCGTCGCGCTACGCCGCTTTGCGCCTCGAGATGCCTCGCGGCGTAGCGCGACGCGTCACGACGCAGCGGTACTTCGTCGGTAGGCGCAGTGTGCAAGAACGGCGCTGCGCTTCGCGAAGCCGCTTGAAACAACGCGACGCCGCGAGGCGCAGCCAGAAGCCGTCGAGGTGACTTGTCTTGTCCCTACTATTTTCGCGCTGCGCCGTGCGGCATCTCGCTGCGCCGCGTGGTGTTTCGTTGCGCAGCGAGGCGTCGCGCGGCCAGCGACTTTACGATGCGCCTCGGTGCGAAACCACTGGCCTCTTCAGCATCGTCGCATCGCGTCGCTTCTCTGTGTGGACTGACCCTAATATTTTAATTTATTTTACTTTTCTTCTATTTTACTTTTGGGAATTATAACACGGAGCTCAATAGAAAACCTAACTATTTGTATAAGTAAAATTCTATAAACAAAACAGTTTTATTTATTTTGTCCGCATCATTATTATTCTGTAATCGTCCTGATTATTTAAAATATTTCTAATAAGCAGTCTAAATTACTAAAAGAATTCCTTCACCTTTTAATACATTATTACTTTTATTACATGTTTCATAGGTATGAAATTAAGGTTTGAGAGGACGCGTTACGGTAATCCGGTGATGGTGTTGGGCAACTATCGTTACAACAGATGGAGCTACAGCAAGGGCCACCATACCCGCTGGACCTGCGTCAAGAACCAGAATGGATGCCGTGCTACCATTACTACTTACGACAACGTTATTATTAAGGCGAAAAACTTTCATACTCATGCGTGATTTCTTAGCAACTATTTCATTAAGAAATCTTCTGAATTAAGGTTTTAAGACGGTTTGCCACGGACTTTACATCTGGATTTTATACAGTATGACATTAATACATTGGTTAATACAGATCGATTTAAATTTAAACTAAGTTTTGTGGATGATTAATTTATTAAAGTTATACCTATGTATATTATAATTGTGCCGTTATACCTATATTGGTATATATATATATATAGATATTTTCGACAGTATTACTATTGCTAACTTAAATATAAAAGTAATAATAGTTTATTTATTCGATAACGAGATGTTTTAGATCTATTACTTATACGAGTAGCTACAATAAATAGCGAAACAAACTATGTATGTACTACCAGAATAGATAGAGAAAGACGTTTTTGTCTTTAAAGTGTTGAAATTAAATAACCAAAATACATAGTGCCATCATCATCATCATCATCACTAGCACCACCACCACCACCACCACCACCACCATCATCATCATTAACGCTTATCAAAAGTCCACTGCTGAACAAAGTCCTCCCCCATTGATTGCCTCATAGCGGGGATCTTTGCCATAGTTGCCAGACTGGCAGGCGAGTTGGCAATCGTAGTTTTTTTATTATTTTGAATTGTTATCAGGAAGATGCTGCAGTCCACCTCCTCATTTATTTGTCTCTGTCGCCTCTTGCGACCCCCCGGTATAAATATGGGATAGTGGATTATCTGACGCCACCACTACACGGCGTACACATATAATGTGATCCAGGAATAATAAAACTAAATCTACAGTATTTCTGCCAGCACTAAAATAGTTTCGTTGAAAGTTTAACATCTGGTTTATCACGTGCTCGGTAATGAAGAAGAACTTCGTTAGGATGTACATATATCTGAGATCGGTTATATGCGTGGCAAAATATCGCCTGGCTTGGCCTGACCTTTTCAAAAATATAATGTGGCCGTTACCAGGTTAGGCTAAGACCTATAAAGACCTATATAGTAAGCTATGTTCTTAAATTGGCTTTAACAATTACAATCCACGGCTTTTTCTGCCACCAGAGCGTTGTCACTTATGAATGAGATGAAATATTTGACAGATTTTATAGTGAGGCAAGTTGATTTGTTAGAGAAGTGTGGAGACCAATGTTCCTTTCTAAAATATTAATTATTTTTTATATGAATTAGATTAGAAAAGATGAATCTCCTTTTGGAACGCAACCGGGGCCCCTCTCTCGCTTTGCTTTATTGGAAGCACTTACTGCCCCCAGCACCCTCGCAGTGCTATCACGATGTCTCGGGACCACTTCCGAGCCATCGTCCTCCTCGGGGGCTACGCTAACCTACACGGTTAAGAATAAGTCACATACAATTAACATGCGTGTTAAATAAATAATTCTGCCTTTCGTATTTAAAGCTGTTTAAGCTGCCGCTCTAGCCCTACTTAATAGATACTAGGTACTAATAACTACTAAATAGAAACTACTAAATAAATGTTGTATTTCTCTATAACTCTAAATTAAACGCATTTCTATTATAAATTATTATATAAGTGATAAACTATTTTTATCAACACGTGTATAAATCTGCTTATTCTCTAAACGTAGGTTATTCAATGTGCAATTTGTCAACTAATATTTAATAAATAAGATTAAATATTTAGAATTGTGATATATCGGCTTTTATGCATTTAAAATATTTTAAGTAGTGTGCTTCGGCCACCGTTTAAATTACACAGCAGTTAGTGTTTATTTAAGAATATAGTATTAAAATATTTATGTGAATAAAATTTTAATTTTTATTGTTGTCTTTTTTTGTCTCAAGGAAGGAATTAAAAGCATTGTTCCATACGTTAAGATAAAAGAAACTTTTCTTGTTTTTTATTGATTGTTTAGTTGTTGCTTTAAAGAATATATTAAATAATATTTTTTTAGATTCTCAACCAGTATTCACAACGTCGCGGTTTGGAAAACCTGCTATACAAATGGGTATTTACCGGTTTAATAAATGGAGTGGAAGTAGGGGGCCCCGAGCGCGCTGGGTATGTGTGAAGGCCTGCTATGGCTGTCGGGCTACCATTATAACGCTGGATGATGAAATAATCAAGTTCTCTAGGGAGCACAACCACTAAGCGACTACATTTTGTCTGTAACTTTACCAACCAACATCTTTCATTAAGTTGCTGCCTAATTTGTTACTTCGTTTAATGTAAACTGTACGAATTGCAAGACATTGTTAAGAACAGTTTTATTTGAAACATAAGGCGATGAAACAGATTAAATATTTTGGTTTGTCTAAAAATATTATTTCAATGTCAGGGTCGATTTCAAAATTATACATTGTTCTTAATGTATAATATTCATTTATAAATATTTAATATGTATGTAATAGGCGTGTAGTAGTGGCGTAAGAGAAATCACTACCCAATATAATACATAAATAGATAGATAGAAAATTCTTTATTGCACTCAAAACAATTTGGTACAAAGGCGAACTTAATGCCCAAAAAGGCATTCTATGCTAGCTAACCTTTGGTATGTATGCTATTTTAGTTTTGGGTAGAGCCGCAACAGAAAAAACCAGTTTCACGTCGGTATGGTAAGAGGCAACAGAGGGAAATGAAACGGGAGATGAGTAACAGCGTCTTCCTGATAACACCTTAAAGATATTAGAAAACAGCGGTTTCCAACCTGCCTGCCAACCGTAGCAACTATGGCAAATATCCCCCTATGATTCTATTTTCAACAGTGAACCTTTGATGAATGTAATAAATTAATGTAAAATGAATGTAATAAGCCTGACCGGTGGTGGTGGTGATGGGATATATAATACGCGAATACAAACATACTTTTAATCATGTCGTGTTTCATATATCAATTAAATCAAAGTGAAAAATTTACACGAGGTCCTATCTTAATATAACTTTATTATTGTCATATCAAATGTGTTTCGTATGGTATAGTAGAGAGCCGGAGACCATTTCCACTAGAAACGAGAGATTTTATCTTAGTCCTCAGGGGTAGAATCGAGGATAAAAATGTAAATGTCTATGGAACACAGCATCAACTTACCATCAGATAAACTGTGTGCTTTCTTGTCACCCTTATTCCATAAAAAATATGCTACTTACGACGACTACAAGAGCTAAGTGACCTCGAATAACGCACACACACATTTACACTATTTCTGTATAGTATAAGGCCTCGGCCGGCCGTGTCCGTACACAGGCGTTTACGCACACATGCGTACGTATTATGATCAGAAATAAGAATATGCGATTAAAAAAAACTATTGATTGGACTAAAAAATTAAAACACTATTACGTTAAAATTTTGCTTGTAGAATAATCTGACAAAAGATCAGAATTAAAGTACATGTATATTAATATGTATATTAATATAATTACATGTATATTAGTATGGTTTTTAATCGTTAAAAGAAATTTTTAGAAGTATCTTTGTGATTTTTTTCTATTGTATTAAATTAGTAGTATCATATTTTCAACACACTATCTAACTAGTATATATTCTGAAAAATATCATATATTTTTCTGATTTTGTTTACTGCAGTGGATCATATACTTTAAGGCATTATAAAACTTGCGTTTAGCTCCTGTAGTCCCCTTACGACATAAATATGAATTGCTGAAAATGCTCTAATGTTGCTTACGGATATGATAGAGTTTTTTTTTGTCCGTTTTAGTCTTACATACTAAATGACTCCGTTAAACGAAAGAGGCGAATTACACAATGAAATATGTTAAGTCGTGTTAATATTGGTGTTTTTAAAATGATGTAATTAACAAATTAGGTAATTATTGATTTTAGGGAAGAGGCCGTTATCAGGTGCCGAACGACAACGACGATACAGAGAACGTTTAAAATCGGTTAATCCAGAGAAATGGAAAGAAATACATAAAAAGAATTTATTGAGAACTAAAGCTAACTATCGACCGATAAATCAACTTACCGAAGTTGAAAAAACTATTAGACGAAGACAATGGAGAAGGTTTAAACGAAATATGTGTAATGTTAGATCTGAAGATCAAAGAAAACGCAAAACACGGGTAGAGTAGAAAAATGTTTCCGCAAAATTACACAGATAAATAAAATAAATAAAATAAATGTAAATTAATTATTAAAAAATATAACTTTTATGAAGACAAAGATAGAAACTTTTAAAGTAGCACAGAAAATGGGGCTCTAGTTTTATAAAGGCGTATGCGACAATAATACATTGCTGTACGTCTGCTTGCTACTTGCATATAAAATTACGAAACTATTTATTATTTACGTTCGCGTCGCTGCATGTAAGCTTTATGAAGTCTGATGTCCTGCGTCTCAAACGCCAGATATACGTACATCCTGTTCTAAAATTAGCCGAAACGTTATGGAAATAAAAAAAAAAACGTTGTTGTTTTTTCTATAGCACTGAGGTTGGGATCGCTTAATCAATAAAATATTAGAAAGTCGCTTTAAAACGCATAATTTAATTGCAAATCGATTTTGTTAATGTAATGTACGCATCCTAAAATTAATTAATCTCCTTGAATATGATTATAGAAATAAATTTTATAAAAAAGTCATTTTTTTCTTCATACACATGTACCGGTATTTATATCATAATTCTTTAAAAAGACACCCTTAAAATAAAAGTGTTGGCTTACAGATTTTTTCAAGGAATAAATGCTGTTAAAACATGCTGTAGCTATTAATTAGCTATTTTTTTATAGAATAAGGGTGGTAAACGAGCACACGGTCCACCTGATGGTAGGTGGATACTGTGGTCCACAGACCTACATTTATGTATATATACCTGTATGTGTAATTAAATATTATTTGATTTTTATTATTAGCCATACATAACGTCAAAATAGGAATAACGTCAAAACCTCTAACAAGTTTTACATTAAGTAACCATGCATCATAAAAAATAAAGATCTAGCATAGATTTTTATTTTACTAGGAGGAGGATATTAAACCGAGTTCAACACAAATCCTGGAGAATAGTACCATTAATTGGTACCATGAAAGTTTTTACTGCAGAGGCTGGAGTTATAAAGTATAGGGACCTGAGCTGTTTCTGTCAGCGTGGCTTTTTAGCCTAGAACACTCATAGTATTGCTCTCTATCTGGTCATGAAGTTTGATTACAGTCGGTTCAGCCATTCCGAATATGAGCCCGGACAGACAGTCAGACAAAAGTTAAAAAATGATTATTCATGTCTTCATGGCATGCAAATAACCCCCTCAGCTCAATCATTTCGATGTTACAGACAGTCTAGGCTTCCTGTGCATATGTGTCAGGAATCGGTGAACAGTCAAACAACGACAAAGAAGTATGTAAGGACCTCTGAAATCCATAAAATAAACATAAAACAATTAAACATATTAAAATTTATTTCAATTTTTACACTGCAGATGAGATCACTTCTTACGTTAAGACAATTATATTTCGGTATTCAATCATATTATATAAGTATTCTCAGGTCAATTATATTAATATTCGAGTCAATTATATTATGTATATAAGTATTCTCCGTTTTCATGAATAATATTAAAAGAGTTTCGTTTGCAGGGACACTGACATTTACCTTGTCCCGTAAAGGGCGGCCAGTTCTTGTATTAGGTTCCCATCGTTACAACAAATCAACAGCCAGCAGGGGCAGGCACGTCCGCTGGATCTGCTGCAAAACCTCATCCGGTTGCAAGGCCAAGGTTTTCACTTTCGACAATGTTGTTATCAAACACTTCTTAGAGCATACTCATTAAAGTTTTTTTTTTGCGTTATTTTCATTTATTTTATCGCCGGACCCTATGGTAACAGCATAAAAAACAATGTTTATATCCTGTTATAAATTAGGTTATGATTTTAAAAGGTTTCTCCAACTCGCACCATGATTTCCGCTTTCCAGAGGCAGTCTTCTTGACATCGCGGTTCGGAAACCCTGTTATTCAAATAGGAAACTATAGATTTAGAAAATGGAGCGGCAGCAGAGGAGCGAAAGCTCGTTGGATTTGTATCAAGGATCATAAGGGGTGCCGAGCGAAGCTCTGGACCTACGAAAAAGTCATTATCAAGTATAACGAAGACCATAACCATTAAACTTAAATTGCTCATGGTAAAGAATTTTTTGGATTATTTTAAATATTAAACGAATTCGTGGATTTTTCGAGGCATACTTAACACCATTTAATAAATGAAATTGAATTGAAGAGGCAAAGTAATTGGATAAGATCTTTCCATAATGCATTTTTTATTACCACTTACACTTACACCTTAATAGCTATCTCTAGTAAGTTGTAGCTAGCTAGTTTAAAAACGTTACCTCTACACTAAGACTTTCTCCAGTATCGTGGGGGTGTTTAATATTCATAAATTGTACAAGGATAAACTTCCAGAACCGGAACAATTAATTGCAAGCCACACAAACATTTATCCCGTGTAGTGGCGGTGTAAGAATATCCTCTACCCCTTATCGTCCCGTGGGTGTCGTAAGAGGCGACAGAGGGAAATGAAACAGGAGATGGGCAGCATCATTTACCTGATAACAACGCAATATAATAAAAAATACTGCGGTTGCCAATCCGCCTGCCAAGCGTGGCAACTATGGCAAAATCCCCCCTTAGAGGCAATTTATGGGGGGACCTATGTTCAGCAGTAGACTATTGTAGGCTGTGAAGGATGGATGGATACAAATACTTGGTCCGCACGGTGTTCAAACATACGGTTATAGCCGCCATTTATGGCTAGTATAATTTTATGTAAGTCTGTTCTTCGGAACTTCTATTCGTCGCTATTTTCAAATTATATCTGCTTTCTTTGTTATCATCATCAGTCGATAATAGTCTACTGCAGGACATAGACATCCACGGTTGTAGGGAGGAATTTGTCTTAATCGGTATGCTACGGCAAGCTTTTTTAAACTTATAGCAACTTGTACCATCATTTTACAACCGACTTCAAAAAAAGAGGAGGTGGTCAATTCTACTGTAGTTTTTGGTGTGTTACCTCAAATCTTTTTTTAGGTTAACCGATTCAACCGACTTCAAAAAAAGAGGAGGTGGTCAATTCTACTGTAGTTTTTGGTGTGTTACCTCAAATCTTTTTTTAGGTTAACCGATTCAACCGACTTCAAAAAAAGAGGAGGTGGTCAATTCTACTGTAGTTTTTGGTGTGTTACCTCAAATCTTGTTTTAGGTTAAACGATTTTGATAATTCTTTTTTTATTTGAAAGCTGGTACTTTTCATGTGGTCCCATATACATTTGATCTAAATCTGACCAGTAGTTTTTGAGTTATTTTGTTTTTTAGGGGTTTGCCCAGACAATGGCAAACTCCTAAAAAACAAACAGCCTTATGAACAATATAAGGTTTATTTATTCAATTTAAAAAAAATTGCAAGAAATGTGTGCGCACTGCTTTCACTCCGCGGATCCTGCAGCATTGAAACTTTGTCACGTCGCAGCCGCAAGCATACGTTCTGTTCGTTAGTCGCACGTGTGCCATAGAGTATGGTAATATAAATTGCGTGCACCATCATGCGCCAAGCACGTATGAGCCAGTTAGTCAGCCGCTATAACGTAAATCTTGACGCGATTCCCTACGAATATTTTGAGAAACCGTGGCAAAGATACATACACATTATTTACGATACGGTACAAATAATTTTTGTTCAATTATTTTAAATCAACCGTTTTCTTCCTTAATTAAAATAACCTTTTTTAAATAACTTCATTTAATTTTTTCTTAAATTTAAGACTATGTTATTAGGATAATCTTAAATATTAAATATATATAATGTATCATTCCTGAGGAAATAATATTTTTTTTACAAAACATCGATTGAAGCACCGCACCGCCGCAGCGCAGCCCCAGTACTTTGTTAATTGAATACGAATAAACAACCTTCTCTTAAATGCATGATAAAACATACATAAATTTAGTTAAAGACAGACATATTTCTATATAATGTTGTAATGATATTTTCAGAGCCAGTCTTCACTTTTTCACAGCTCGGCCGTCCATCGATTGTATTCAAAGGCAATAGATATAATAGGAAATATTGCAGTATTGAAAATCGTAAGATACGGTGGGCATGTGTTAAATCTTACAAAGGATGCCGCGCCAAACTCACCACCGCGGATAACAAAATAATTTCGCATTTCAACATGCACAATCACTAAGGTATTATTTCGCCTTTTTCTTCATTATCGTATAAATCGTCTGTCTTTCCATTCAGTTCCAATCAATTACAGTCTTCAATGAAGAAGTAAATAGGATTTTGTTAAGCTAAATCAGAGCGCTTTATCATCTTCGTCTGCAACACTAGTAACACTTCGTTATTAGTGATAAAAAAGCTACACGTGAGCTTCTCCCGTTTATGGGAGGATTGATCTTGTTCGTCACGCTTAGCAAGCGGATTGACGATCGCAGAAGGAAAGCCTTCGTCATTATTGATGCTGTTCCCCGTCGCCGGTCTGCATATTTAACGTGTGAGGTAGAAAGTGTAAAAGATTATACCGGTCATATATAGGTTATATCTATCGGAAGCCAAGATCTTTCCTGGCATTTGCCATGGGCCACCTTACGACATCCACGGGTAGGTTTGCAACGATCAGCCCACCGATTATATCAAGCTGAAATATCGATATTTTTTCGACGATTATTACAACATTGCCGTTACGATATTATCGATATTGACAATACTATTATCGACGCGATGGAACTGTAGACAAGAAATGCAAAGATCATACCCAAATTTTATTCAACATTGCCATGAGTGCATTGCCTGTTGTTGCTTCGTGTGTATCTGCCGAACGCTTTTTTTCAAAAACAAGAGTCACGGACACCCGGACCAGAAATAGACTCCATGGTAAAAGGGCGAACAAATTAATAATCAAACGAACTTACCTTGTATATGAAGTTCGATTGTGATATGCATCGTTCAAGGATTACACATTTTAGTGTCGATTGATACTTTATAGTGGCAGATGTAGTTTTCTTTAATAAATACAAGTTGTTTTTAAATGTGTTTAATTACTTATTTTAATTAACATAATATCGATGTATAGATAAAAATGTTCGATATGATCGATAATCGATATCTGCCTGGTGTCGATAAATATATCGAGGCCTTTGCCCGGCCGTGAGGTTGAATGTAAGTAAGATAATTTAATTTTTTTAATACAAAAACCAAAGTACACGTACAGCACCATTACATGTTGTTATTTACATTTTTAAGATTTTTTGTTTTTGTTCTAAGAAAGGTGATGGAATGATATGTAATAACGTGTAACAGATGTAGTTTCATGTAGCATATGCACTATTTGTTAAATTACTAAGAGGTCTTTAAAATAGCTGGAACGTAAGATTTGTTACTTATACTTAATTGACCTTAAATAACGTCTATAATTGGGAATAAGAAATATTAAAAAAAAGTTTGGTGTTAGTTAATATTTTGAATATACTCAGTTTCATTTTGTATTTTTATCGCATATACATGTAGTGTAGTGTGTAGTATAGACTTTGTTAACGACTTCATTATTTTTCAGAAGATTTGTGTTTCGCTCTACATTCATATATTCTCCAAAAGAAAACAATTTACTTTTCAATGTCAATTAGTTGGTGTTTCTTCTGTCATAAATCCAATATGTCAATTAGTTGGTCTTTTTTCTGTAATAAACCCCTTATGGAATTAATTTTCAGTAACCTTTAATTATTTTACAGAAGTAATAGTGACGGACGGTCACATAGTCCATCTGATGATAAGTGAATATTGCCATATCTTTCTTCAATTAAAAATCAAAATCAACCCATAAATTTTCAGCCCAGAACCCTTAGATGGAAGATCTCCTGTTCTTTTCTGTCACCGTACGAAACAAGCATTATGTACGATGATATTCTGTGCGACAGATGATCATATGTTCACACACAACATGGATGAAGAATAGCGGGTATTCGGATTTATAGTTATGGATTTTTTTATAGGATGGGGTGACAAACGAGCACACAGTCCACCTGATGGTAAGTGGTTGCTGTGATCCATAGACATCTACATCTATCCTCGATTAAGAATCAAAATTCAGATGCGTTGTCACCCCTGAAGACTCAGATGGAATGCCTATTTTCCAGTAAAAAGGGTCTCCGGTTCTCTACACTCACCATACGAAACACAGCAGTGTTAAGCTGCTATTTTACGCTGGTATTCTGTGAGAGCGTGGTCCTTCCCCTGTCGAGCCGACCCATTCGTGCTGCAACTATACTACTAATATAGCTGCAGCATGGCTCTACCACGTTTGGATGGGTGAATGAAAAAAAAGAACCTGTAATATTCTCTACTTTTTTGTCATAATAGTTTATTATTAAATGTTTGAACTATGTTTTCAGGACCATTCTTTACTTTTTCCAAGCTCGGCCGACCGGCGATTGTATACAAAGGTAATAGATACAATAAGAAATACTTGACCGGTGAGTGTAAGAAGACATGCTGGGCGTGTGTTAAGTCGTACTTCGGATGCCGAGCCAAACTCACCACCATGGATGACAAAATTGTTTCGCATTTTGATGTGCACAATCACTGAAGTGTGGTTTAAGTTTAACTATAAATAAATTCGATTTATGAATACCACCATTATATGTTATATTTGACTTTAAAGGTCTTTTTATTTATATTTGAAGACATTATCTGACGCATATTCCATCATAGAATAAAAATAAACATAATTGTCGACATATTATGTCGAGTTTGTCGCAATTACGGAATTACCATGCGTAAGCACCATGAAATGACAACTTTGACGCAACACAACTCAGAAGGTCTCAGAAAAGAAAGTGTAATATCTGTGTAAAAAAACAAAGTAAAGTTGCAGCTTTTAATGTGACCCACTGTTGGGCACAATCCTCCTATTATTTTTAAAAGGGAATTTCATGATTATAAAAAACACACTCAATGTAAAAAAAACATGTGTATGTATCACCGAGGATTGTGCTTTCTTGATTGCTCAGAATAACTATTAGGTCCTTACATATGAAATTAGCGTTTTGTCGTACTGACCACTTTGATCTGAAATATCTCCTCTTTGGTTAAGAATTCCAAATTCAAATTTATAAATTCATATAGCTGGTACATTTGAGTTTAGAAAACAGTCATTCATTTGTTTTTTCCTCATTATTTTATTCTTTGGCGTCGCTTATTACCGCACAATGGTAAACATGAAATATCGGTATATCTACGAGTACGAGTTCTACCGTGGCACCAGTGCTGCAGAAACAGCTCGAAGGATTAATGATGTGTACGGCGCCGGTGTCGCAAAAGAAAGCACGGTACGTTTTTGGTTCCAACGTTTTCGTTCTGGAAATTTCGGCCTTCAGATCCAACCCCGTGGACGGTCGGAGACCAAAGTGGAAAATGAAGAATTAAAGGCTATTGTGGAAGCGGATTCATCACAAAGCACTTCAGAGATAGCTGCAGGCTTCGGGGTAAGTGGTAAAACTGTATTAATCCACTTGAAGCAAATCGGGAAATTAAAAAAACTTGAACGATGGGTACCTCATGTATTGAGTGAATCGAACTTGCAAACACGCGTCGACTGCTGTGTTACTTTGCTCAACCGACACAATAATGAAGGGATTTTAAACCGAATCATTACTTGTGGTGAAAAGTGGATATTGTACGATAATCGGAAGCGCTCGTCGCAATGGCTGAACCCTGGAGACCCAGCCGAATCCAGCCCTAAACGAAAATTTACTCAGAAAAAGTTACTTGTGAGTGTTTGGTGGACTAGCGCCAGTGTCGTTCACTACAGCTTTCTAAAATCTGGCCAAACGATTACGGCAGATATCTATTGTCAGCAACTGCAAACCATGAAGGAAGAACTAGCTGCTAAACAACCGAGATTGGTCAATCGCTCTAGGCCACTGCTGCTTCACGACAACGCAAGACCACACACTGCACAACAAACAACCACTAAGTTAGATGCGCTACAATTGGAATGTCTGCGACATCCACTGTACTTCCCGGACCTTGCTCCAACAGATTACCATTTTTTCCGGAATTTGGACAACTTCTTACAAGGAAAAATATTCAACTCCGATGCGGCAGTCCAAACCGCCTTCAAAGAGTTTATTGATTCTCGCCCCCATGGTTTTTTTAGTAAAGGGATCAATGAACTACCTATGAGATGGCAAAAGTGCATACATAACAACGATGCATGCTTTGATTAATTAAATATATTTTACAAAAATATTGACTTTATATTCCTCCCGTACAAACGCCAATCTCATATGTAAGGACCTGATATTTTATTCAGTTACATTTAATTTAAATAATGATTAATGAACAACATTTAAGATTATAAATGTGTTTTATTGTACCTTATGGTATAAAAACCGAAAATCATCTATATAAATATGTTCAAATGAGAGGCGAATATTAATGAATAGTGTAATTACATAGTATGTTTATACGTCTAGGATTAAGTACCAATTTACTGAAGTGCTGGTAAATGAAAAAACTTCGTGTAAAAATGTTTTAAAGGAACATTGTTTCTGTCAGTATCGTGAGTGAAACATCAATTAGTGGCATTTGGTATGTACCTATAGGCTCAGTTTTGTAATTAGTTGACTTGTGTTTTCTTCTCACCATTATCGAATATACTGTAACGATTGATTTCTAAATATTCCAGAGCCCGAGTTTACAACCTCTAGATACGGTAGACCCGTGATACTGTTGAACGGGCATCGGTTTAACAAAAAGGCAACATTGTCGACGAGTCGTCACGCACGCTGGGTGTGCGTGAAAGACCATAACGGGTGCAGAGCGAAACTTGTTACTGTAGACAACAAAATAATATTTTGCAATAATGAACATAACCATTAATACCAAACATTTTAATAAATCGTAAAGAAATCTCATTTCTTTTTACACGACAAATAATCCACCATGTTTCTTATCCCGTTACCTATAAGTATATAATACCCGCAACCAGCAACAAGGAGCCGCGCTCGCCTACCAGTATTATAGTAAATACTACGTACTAGAAATGACGCCGAGAATTCGTCTTTTGCAACAAGCATTAGAAGATCAATAACATGCGCTCTAACTTACGCGCGCCCCTGTAGTGTAGCCACCACAATAGTATATATTAGTGTTAAGGTAGAATAAGTTCGGATCAGTATAATTAAAGTTATAGAAGCATCAACACGTCTCCTAATTCACACAAGACCTTTCCTACATATATCACATGGCGACCCTGCCAGGCGGTGCGCTGCTACAATGTACGCGCACCGCCGGGCTTACATAAAGAGAGAAAATTAAAAATAAAATAATGGAAATCATCATGGAAAAATATATTATAACGGAATGGACGCAATACCGGATGTGACGAAAAACAAATAAATATGAATACAAGAAGAGGCCACAATAATAATTGTATAGCAACTAACTAAAAATTAAAAATATGATGACCAAAGTTCAAAATTCAAGAAACGGCAGATTAATTTTAAAAGGAAGTAACAGTTGTACTTTTGCAAGCTTCGTCCAGAAGAATATGAAAATTGAGCCACAAAGAAAAAGAAGAAAATTTGAGGTAACATCGAATCAGCATATTTTTCGTCATTTCTTTTAACATTTCTTAAAAAGTTTTAATTATTAAAAAAAGTTATGTTTTAAAATTTTGTATTTAATATAATATGATAAAGTTGAGTTTATTAATCAGATACTTCACGATTTAATTGATACCTTAATATATTTATTAGTGCACCTGCTAAAAAAAATCATAATGCAATATTAAAAATTAAGTTACTTTTTAAGCTCTCTTGTATGTTGGCACAAGACGATTTTATATTCAATTTTATACAGTTATTGTTTATTGTTATATATTCTTTTTATTACTGTGTCCTGCAAAACCGAATGAAATAATATAGTAGATTACATTTTTACGTACTTAAATTTACCATGATTTATCATCAATTAATTTTTCGTATGGTTAAAATAATACTAATGATATATTCCGCTGTTATTTTTTTTTCTGTAGTAAATTTTATTTAAATGGTAGTATTCAATTTTGAAAAGGGTTTTAAACATTCGCTATAGTTAAAAGTTAAAAGTTTTTCCCTAAAAGCAATTAACCTTAAATTTATATGCTAACCTACATAAAAATTAAAATTGTTCTTTTAAATGTTAAAATAAATTAATGTTTTGTTATATAAACTTGATAATAGTTGTAGTAATTTTTCAATAATGTTGTGTATACGAAAAAATAAACATCATATTTCTTGCAAAAGTAATTTATAAAAATAAAAAAAAGCTAATGTATTTTTCGATGTATGTAAAACTAATAAAACTATTCACGATGTAATGTATCTTAACTTCTGTATAAATTCAAAAATATTTAAAACTATCACTTTAAGGTACATTTTACTTTACTTGCATTCATATTATAACAGTTTGTACAAGTTATCTTAAAATTAGGTGTTAATCACACTGTGTGGTCATAGTTCTATGTAATCGCAAACGTTTCCATATACATACTTTAGTAATTAAAACAAAGGTGTCTCAAATCGCTTGCGCTGCTAGGAGTGGGATTGCAATTTGTATTTTGATCTGTCTCTTGTTATGTGATTATGTTATTGTTACTGAAAATGATTACGTTGCTTTGACTTCTTTGTTCTGTATCTTAATATGAAATGCAATAATTTATTTTTGGT
The DNA here is from genome assembly GCA_029286625.1 of Parnassius orleans. Classification (NCBI taxonomy): domain Eukaryota; kingdom Metazoa; phylum Arthropoda; class Insecta; order Lepidoptera; family Papilionidae; genus Parnassius; species Parnassius orleans. The sequence continues at coordinate 1,445,481 of JAGSMP010000250.1, read as the reverse complement.
TTAATATTGATTAAACTTTTAAATCATAAGATAACAGTTTGAATATCTAACTTACTTATGTGGATTATGAAAATAATAACTTCGTTCAAAACGATTTAGAAACTCAATTATATTATGTATACAATTAATTAACTTCAATTTTGTTGTGCCCATATTGTGAGCCTCAATCCCTGACAATGATATACCTAAATATTATAGGAGACTGTATAATATAAATTTGTAAAAGATGTGAGTAGATTTATGGCTAAGTTACGAAATACGGAATTATAAATCAAAAATATTAATAGTGTGTAGTTGTGAGAGTAAGGTAAAGAAAATTATCGGAGGTTAGCATATCCACATACAATCGGCCTGATCAGCTGAGAGTTTGGAAAACCTAATAACCGATTAATTTTTAAACACTTTTTAAATCCGAACAGGATTCGATAAAAACCAGAATGAGTTCTAACTATTGTTATTGAGTGAAATAAGAATTTATCAAGAATTGTATGGGAATATTGTCCATTATCTTGATCATGTATGTACGCGAGTCGTGTACGTGAAAGTTATGATACAATTAAATAATAAATTATATGAACTGAAACGCTATAAATGTAAAGAATTGGATGAAGTGATATTGGTCATTGTCTTGATCATGTATGTACGCGAGCCGTGTACGTGAAAGAAATGACACAAATATTGAATGAATATGTAGCTAAAATGCTGTGAAGTAAAATGAAAAATAAATAATTGTTAAACAAGAATGAAGTACATAAATAAATGAAGTAAAAAAGGGAATAAAGAGAAGTATTGAAGTGTGAAAAGAGATATGATAATGAAATGAATACTATGTATTGTTAAATGTCGGAACTAGATGACTTGTCTTAATGATTAAGGATACGAATAAAAAATAACATAAATGTTTGCGAAAATCAAAACATAATAATATTATACTATGTTATGTTACATAATTAAGCCTGATTATGTCAATTACTATAACTAATGTGACTACACATTTTTACGTGCCAAAGGGTTTAGCCAAACGCCCTCATAAATCTAGACATTATGCCTTAGATTATAGTTTTCATTTAGATATTCTTTAATTATGTTTAGAATAGTTTTTTAGGTTTGATAAAAAATAGATAACTTTTTTTTTTTGTCGGTGGGAGGTGTAGTGTAGCCACCACAATAGTATATATTAGTGTTAAGGTAGAATAAGTTCGGATCAGTATAATTAAAGTTATAGAAGCATCAACACGTCTCCTAATTCACACAAGACCTTTCCTACATATATCACACCCCCACTGCCGTACAGATTTTGTTCGCGGTGTCTATTCTAGTACATAGTACATATTACTTGAAAGGTACTGTCTTGGCAAAAAAAAATATTACAGCTTTAATTTCATCCAGTCAATGTAAAAATATGTTTATTCTTTACTACCTATGTCAGTCTATCAAATTATACTGCAATATTATAAATTAAGATATGTTTTAAGCACATAATATGTGGCATGTTTGTATTAAGGCACAAGACGATTTTATATTCACATTTATTCAGTTTTTGTTTTATATTATTTTATTACTGTGTCCTGCAAAAAATGAATGGAATTAATGTTTTATAGGTTATTCATCAATTAATCGTTTATCATCAATTAATTTTTCATATTTTCTAGTTAAAATAGCACTGATGATACATTTCTTTTTTTTCTCTAGTAAATTTTATTTAAATGTATACAATTTTGGGGTTATGATCAATTCGCTATTATTATAAGTTTTTTTTTCTTTTCTACGGGCAATGAACCTTAAGCTCGACTATAACATTATAACAGCTTATATAGTAAAACATAAATTATAAAAAAAAAATTAAGTATACGTTTTCTGACGTTAATGGCCGACACACACGGTCAGTTAAACTGATCAGTTAAAAAGCATGGAAGTCAAAACGATTTCCCCACTTAAATTTCAAATTAAGATTTCACACTCACGCTCAGTTTTTGAATGTACGTCAGTTCAACTGATCAGTTTAACTGACCGTGCGCCCGGACAATTCCGTGGGTTGCCGTCAGTTAAAAATTTGAACTTAAGATTTCACACTCACGCTCAGTTTTTGAATGTACGTCAGTTCAACATATCAGTTTAACTGACCGTGTGTGTTGGCCATTAACGTCAGAAAACGTATACTTAAAAATTAAATTTGTTTATAATTTATGTTTTATTATATAAACTTGCTAGCTGTTATAATGAATTTCAATTATTTTCTGTATACGATATATAATAAACACCTTATTTCTAGCAATCTTAAATTTTTAAAAAAGCTAATGCATTTTCCGATGTACGATTATGTAAAAGTAATTAACGATCTGTGTAAATTAAAATATATTTAAAACTATCATTTTAAGGTACATACATTTTACTTGTATTCATATAACAACAACATATTGTACAAGTTATAATCATAGAAAATAGCAAACGTTTCCTTATACGTACCTTGGAATTTAAAACAAATTTGTCACAAATCGCTTGCGCTGCTGGGATTGCAATTTGTATTTAGATCTGTCTGTTGTTATGTTAATGATAATGATAACATTGCTTTATATTGACTTCTTTGTTCTGTGTGTTAATATGAAATGTAATAGTTTATTTTCGGTTTTATATTGATTGAACTTTCAAATCATAAGCTTTTAACTTTTATAATTCATTTTTTTCTGGGAAAATAGTAGTTTTAATATCTAACTTTAACTTTAATATATAACAAAAGCCTTTTAATAAGAGTAGAATTCTAAATGATAACTTCTTGTCTTTTAATAATAGGCAGTAGAATTCTAAATGATAACTCCTACAATTTCTATTAAAACCTTTGTTCTGATAACTCATAAATGTTATTTCAATTGACATTAGTGTGAAAGGTACCCAACTTCGTATGTCGTTTCTGCTATATCACAATTTTTTTTTTTAGATGAATGCAGATTGATGTGTTGTCAGATATCTTATTGACTTGACTTTATGATTAACACATAAATTCAATTTACAAGTGACATAATGACAAATGACAAAATATTTCCGCGATACATCTCATAATTAAAGGTAACGGTTAGGTATTTTATGATAAACTAGCGATCCGCCCCGGCTTCGCACGGTTGATTTCTAGATCTCGACAACAACGATCTACTGGGTCCAATTGTGAATCTTAACCCTTCTCTAATCAACTTAATCACACACACAAAATTTCATCAAAATCGGTCCAGCCCTTTAGAAGGAGTTCAGTCATATACACACGGACAGAAGAATTTTATAATATATAATATGCATGTATTATACATATAAACCTTCCTCTTGAATCATTCTGTCTATTGATGAAAACCGCATCAAAATCCGTTGCGTAGTTTAAAATATCTAAGCGTACAGACGGTGGGAAGCGACTTTGTTTTATACTATGTAAGAGATAAGAGATGTTCATAGTGAGTATTTTCATATTGGAGATTATGTGTGTCCTACAGGTGCCACGGTGAAGAGAAGGGACTTCGCAAGCTATTTTCATTGTCTTGAGCAGCGGTTTTCGGGGAATCAATATTTGTTACATAAGCGTTCATTAAATTTACAAAATACGTAATCAAGTATAAAAGTTTTAAATTGCATTTTTAAGTGCCTACGGTTAATTTGTTTCAGAGCCAGTGTATACGGTGTCGCGTTGCGGAAAACCTGTTATAACTGTTGGCAAGTACCGGTTCAATAAATGTTCTGCGGCGAAGGGACCTCGAGCTCGTTGGGTGTGCGTTAAGATCAATTCGCTCAAATGCCCCGCTACTATTACCACTTACAACGACACTATCATAAATCAAAAACCTCATAATCATTAGTCTCTTGAATCTCCTCCTCCCTTTGATCTCATGTTTCTGAAATGTGTACTAAACTGAGATCATAATAATAAAATTCACAATTTGTGACATGATCTAGTATGGTTGATTTATTTTTGGAACCGAATCTCTGAGGAATAGGTATTAAATTCTATTCCCATGAAATATATTTGTTTTGGAATTTTGAATAAACCCTCTTATTGACCAAGACTGTTCGATTAGCTTCTTAGGATGTTTTTTCTTTTATTTGTGTTCCAGAAGCTTGTGTACCTATATTCCTGGAGTCTCGGACCGGTAGACCTGTTATACAGATGGGTCCTTACAGGTTTAATATGTGGAGTGGCAGTCGGGGTCCTCGCGCTCGATGGATTTGTGTGAAGGTCCACTCCGGTTGTCCGGCCACACTCATCACCCTTGATAATGTCATTGTGAAACAGAAGCCTCACAATCACTGAGTAAAGTTATAGTTGGCTCAGTGGCGCAATGACTGTGGTGTTACGGGTTGTAATCAGGGTGGTTCCATCGGTCTCAATGCAGTTCGTATAATAATTGAGTATAATACTTTTGTTGAGCTGATACCCTTTTTCGAACAGCTTAGATTATGTCGGCGTTGTTCTTGATTTGTATTTGTTTTTTCCTTAATAATAAATTGTAAGATTTTTTACTGCATTCAAAAAACTTGGTAATATAATCAGGCGTTACTTCGCTAGAGGAAATCCATGAAAATAAAGATGTTAAAAAGTTGTGTTGTATCATTAAATTCAAATTTAACCAGTGACATGTTATATCATGGCTTAGTAAGAAAACTTGATAGTAAATTTTCTTTTTGTGTAAAATCTCAAATAGTCAAATTGTGATGTGAGAAAATATTTTTATTATCAGATATTAAAGCTAATATTTTGTTATAATGTTCATTTTCACAGATGCAATTTTTTTAACGTCACGGCGCGGAAAACCCGTTATTCAAATAGGAGAGCACCGTTACAATAAATATAGCAGGAGTAAAGGCGCCAAAGCTATTTGGGTATGCGTGAAATGGAGTACAAAGGCGTGTCGGGCCACTATCACTACTATAGATGATACTATTATTAAAACAAATAATTATCACACACACTAATGGTACCACGCGAGTGGTACATTAATTCTGGTACATAGCGTCATTAGTTTTAGTATTTATATTAATATTATTATCACATAGTTTATTATTCGTATTAATATTATATTTATAAACGGAACAAAACGTACAGAGCTCATTAGACATTTTGGTAATATTTTTTTTATAGGATGGGGTGACAAACGAGCACACAGTCCACCTGATGGTTAGTGGATACTGTAGTCCATAGACATCTACATCTATTCTAATGCAGATGAGATGTCACCCCTGAGGACTAAGATGGAATCGTTTCCTGTAAAAAAGATCTGCGAATCTCTACACTCATCACACAAAACACAGCAGCATAAAGCTGCTATTTTACGCTGATATTGTGTGAGAGCGTGGTCCTGCTCCGGTCGTGCCAACCCGTACGTGCTATAACCATAATAATATAGCAGCGGCATGGCTCTACCACGTAAAGAAAAAAATATTTAATTCACCAGTTGTTACAAAATGGGATACCAAATGCTATTACTGTACTGTACGCAAAATTTAGGACGGTTGGCCGTCTTATTCATTAGTTATGTATAACATATTTTTTTTTATAAAAAAGCCATTTGCAAAATTGACGGGTTTGAGTATCTAGGCGTGAAATTAGCCCAAAGATTACAGTAGAAGTTTGATAGGCTGTATGAGTAAATGCGGACGGAGGTTAGTTTGTCATGTCAAAATGAATTTAGAGGTATAAATTGAAAGATATTTTAAGAGTTTAATCTTAGATTTAAATCATTTTAGGCTCAGAAATTGTTTGCCACGCCTCATTATCGTACTTTGTGTTATTACTACTCATGTACCAATATTTTTAGCAATATAAATTGTTTCAACGTTATTGGTGAAATTAAATATACATTTATTCACATGCGATTACTTTGTTTGCTTAATCAAAATGTAGCCGCTTGTTTTACTTTTAATGGCATATCATTCAACATCTTTTTTATTATTTGTTAGACCAACCAATTTTCATAACGTCCAAGAGGGGAAACCGCATGATCCATATGGGAGGTCATAACTTCAGCCTTCACAAGAGTACGGTTGGGCCGAAGAAGCGCTGGGTGTGTTGCAAATGGGCTAGTGGATGCAGGGCAGTAATCATTACAGTGGACGATACCATTATGAAATACAGTAATAATCATACACATCTATAATGTTCTATTAATTACGAAAAATGATAATTTGTAACTTCTATGTGCAATTTTATGCCAATTTATTAAATGAGTTCTTCTGCAATAAATTTAGTTCAAAAAATTCCTGTCTTCATTTTAGAGGTCCGCTTTTTGAACCGGTTTTAGTTTTCTTTTCGTAGATAGATGAAGTTGAATGTAGTGAGCTTCAATTAAATATTTTTTTAATGTCCATTTTAAATGCCCGTAGTTTATTTCAATATGTAGTTACCTTTTAATATTTATGCTACATATTATTCATTTGGAATTTTCTTTTTTAAATAATTGGCATTGATGCATATTATACAGTAAACTATGTTACCTAATGGTAATTTAATAAGTTTTATACCAATATTAAATAATAAGAACACTCTTGTATTTTGTATTTTTTATTATTCTCAGGTGTAAACTATTAACTACATAGTTAAAAAAAATATTAACGTCGAAAAGACGACAAAAAATCATTTTCTGTCATAGAGAAACACGGGCCACCGGTGGAACGGAGGGGAGCCATAGCGTTTTAAACCGATACAGAAATTTTTTTACGGGGGGAAATCTGCGCACACAAAAAAAATCGTTTGTCACTATGAAACTCACACATAACAATTAAAACAATAAACTAACAATTTCACACAAACATAGATTCATTTTATCAGTATCGCTCGGTGACAACGACAACTCGTATGCAGATTCGGATCAGTAGCCCGACCGATCTGCATATTGTATGAAGGCGAGCGGTTTGTGTTGGTAAACAAATCTGAAACAATACGACCGTTATTATTGTAATTTTTAAGTTTAAAAAGAAGTAAATAGTAATAATGTGATTAAAAATTACTAATATATGAAAGTTAACGCCATCTTTTTGTAAATTTGACGTGGTAGTTCTCTTTTTGCAGCAAATAACTGAACAATTCGGCATTTTTGTAGAATGTTGAATCAGCCGCGCAACTAGATTTAGTCTAGTGAGCAGTGCAACTAGTTTTATTGTACTCATAGGACTGCCTTTACTTATACTTTGTCAGAGGGAAACGCCTACGTATGGATACTACCGTCCAATCCGTCGGTGGCCCAAGTTGCTCTATGATTTTTTATATACTAGATTCAAACCACTCTACTAAATATTATCTTTGTTATTTTGTGTTATTAAGATCGTTTGTGATTTCAGTGCCAACATTTACGACTTCACGTCGAGGCAAACCAATTATTACTTGCGGAGGCAACCGATACAGTCTGAAGGATCCAAAATCTTTTAAAAAGCAATGGCGCTGCATTAAATGGCCAAGTGGCTGTCGCGCCGCTATCACTACAATAGAAAATAATATCATTAATTTTAAAAATGTTCACTTACATTATTAATTATTCCCCGAAGTAAATATTATATGTTTTTATATTAAATATTTTCTTTTTTATGTTTGAAAGAATTTCTGATTGTTCATGATGATCATTTAAAATTGATAAATTTTTGCGAAATTAAGATTTAATTGTTTCGCTAGATAGTCGTATTGAATTTTTTTAAGGCACCTGTCTGCATCAAAGTTATGACATGTTTGTAAAACGTTTAGAATTATCTATTTTTTTATTTATCACAGAAGTACAGTTCTGACCGTGTCAAGGCAACAGACTTCTGAACTACATAAGCTTTTACATAGTAAAGTAAAGGTCAGCAAATCTGCTAATGGGCACGTAATGTTGTTGCCGTGGCTATATGTTCACTAACAATAATAAATTGATCAAAGTGAAAAGTCAGCATTCAACACAAATTTTTGTCGTAACTTTATAGGTACTACTACTTTAGTGGATTTGCAATTGATTTCACCTACAATGTTGATAATAGACATTTTGTAATGACTTTGATCGTATTTTTTTAATGATATAATACGTTAAATATTTGAAGAAATGACGATAACATTAGGATACAGTTAATTTTAATATATTATTTAAATTTACCAGTGTTATAATATGTTTATATTGAATTAAACGTATTAAAAAAAGATTTTGGCTAGTTATTTTTAACTTTCACTGATTGTTTATTCTGTGCGATGGCGGCGTAAGATAATATCATCGCGTGGATGTTGGTAAGAGGCGAAAGAGTACCAATAGAGCGTTAAGAGTAGCAATAGCAATAGCGTTCGGGTAGCAATAGACTGACTTGAATTTGAAAATCGTATATACAACCAAAGAATAAATAATTGAAGTATATCGTCGAATACTGTCGCTGAGTTGACTACTAAGCGAGGCGATTACGACGAGTATTCCGTATATGTACTATTTTTTATAGAATAAGGGTGACAATTTAGCTCAAAGTCCACCTGATGGAAAATAAATGATGCAGCTATATCTTCGATTACGAATCAAAATGCAGATGCGTTGTCACCCGTAAGGACTAAGATGGAATGCCTCGTTTCCAGTACAAAGGGCACAGCAGCGTTAAGCTGCTATTTTACGCTGATATTCTGTGAGAGCGTGGTCCTTCCCCGGTCGAGCCGACCCATTCGTGCTACAACTATACTACTAATATGGCAGCATGGCTCTACCACGTAACACAAGACGAGTGTTCGTAAAGTTGTTGTTGTGTTGTGTCGCAGGCATGCTCGATAGGATTTAAGTCGGGGGTTATCATGCAGGAGTAGAAATTCCTGGCCCATTTGGATTCTGTGTGGGACAATAACAGGCTTTACTACCTCCCGTGTAGTGGCGGGTAAGAATACCCACTACCCCATATCTTCCCGTGGGTGTCGTAAGAGGCGACAGAGGGAAACTGAGGCAGAAGATGGGCAGCAGCATCTTCCTGATAACAGAAAAACAACAATAAGAAAACTGCGGTTGCCAACCCGTTCGCCAAGCGTGGCAACTATGGCAATATACCCCCCATGATGAAAGTTACGAAGAGACGGCCCCCAGTCCCCGGCGGCCCCGCTATTCCTGGCTACGGTGGCGACCATGGTAACGGCGGGGCAGGGGGTGCTAAGAATCTCCGGTGGAGGTTCGGTTGCCACCTAAGACGACTCGACCTGGCAACATATGACGCACGCACCCTGAGGACTGATGACAAGATCCTGGAGCTGGAAGAAGAGATAGACAAATTGCGCTGGAATATTATATGATTATCCGAGGTCTGAAGAGAGGGGGAGGACATGGTAATCCTCCTCGAATCCGGCAACTTGCTCTATCACTGGGAGGGCGACCATCTGTCCCAAGGAGGTGCCGGATTTATCGTCCATAAGTTTCTCGTTAACAACGTTTTAAAGATTGAGAGTGTGTCGACGAGGGTTGCGTACCTTATACTCAGAATCATCAAACGGTTTTCACCGAAGGTCATACAGGTTTACGCACCAACCTCGTCACACCCCGATGAGGAGGTTGAGGAAATGTATGAGGCAATTTGGAATAGGGCAGCGGAACCCAAGGGGCTAGCAGCTGGCCGACTTCATGGAGAAAGAGGGACTCTTTATGATGAACTCTTTCTTCCAGAAGCGGCCCCACAGGAAGTGGACCTGGTCGAGCCCCGACGGTTTGACAAAAAATGAGATTGACTTCATTATGACGACCAGACGACAACTGTGATGTCTCAGTGATCGCGAGGGTGAAAGCTGGTAGCGATCACCGAATGGTTAGAGACACACTGAACCTAAACGTTAAGTTGGAGAGGTCTCGTCTAATGAAGTCAACGCTCCGTCCCCCTCGTGCTCTAATCCAGAATCCCGAAACCTTTCAGTTCGAGCTACAAAACCGTTTTCAGTGCCTAGAAAATTGCAATGCAGTGGACGATATGAATGACAAGCTCGTGGAAATTGTCCATGCGGTCGGAGCTAAGTTCTGCAAGACCCGCCGCAGAAGAACACAAAAATTCTCCGATCACACTCTTAATCTCATCGCTGTTAGACGGGAAATGAAGCTGCAGTCTTCAGCAGATTTGACAGCGTACAGGCAACTGAACAGACAGATCTCCAAATGCATGCGGCGGGACTAACGCAACTTTAATACAGCTCGTATTGAAGAAGCGATTGAGCGGAACCAGGGCTCCAAAGTCTTTGCTAGAGATCTGTCTGCCAGACAGAGCCAACTGTCGAAGCTGAAGACCGAGTGTGACAGCGTCGTTTCCGGGACACCTGAGATTTTAAGTGAGATTGAGAGGTTCTATGAGCAGCTGTACACGTCATCGTTGGAGCCACACGCAAGTGTGAGTAACGATCAAAGAGCAAGTCTTATCCGTCACTATTCCGATGATATCCCGGACGTCAGTCTGAACGAGATTAGAATGGCTCTCCAGCACCTTAAAAACGGCAAGGCCCCAGGCGAGGATGAAATTACAGCGGAGCTTCTAAAAGCGGGTGGAAAACCGGTACTTAATGTCCTTCAGAAGCTCTTTAATCTCGTCCTCCATGGTGGCACTACACCGGAGGCGTGGAGCAGAAGTGCGGTGGTCTTGTTCTTCAAGAAAGGCGACAACGCCCTCTTGAAGAACTACAGACCGATTTCCATTCTTAGCCGCGTCTACGTGCTGTTTTCGAGAGTCTCGCACGCAGACTCAATGACTTCCAGCCTCCCGAACAAGCCGGTTTCCGAAAAGGCTTTAGCACCATAGACCAAATACATACCCTTCGGCAAATTGTACAGAAGTCCGAGGAGTACAATTTGCCTCTATGTCTGGCGTATGTGGACTATGAGAAAGCTTTTGATTCCGTCGAAATTTGGGCGGTGCTGCAGTCCCTTTAGCGGTGCCAAGTTGACTGTCGCTATATCGAAGTGCTGAAGTGTTTGTATAGTAGCTACGATGGCTATCCGAGTACAGAACCAGAGTACGAAACCTATCCAACTGCAGAGAGGTGTAAGACAGGGTGACGTTATATCCCCGAAACTCTTCACCGCTGCATTGGAAGACGTTGTCAAGCTACTCGACTGGAAAGCATATGGTATTAACATCCATGGCGGGTACATCACTCACCTTCGATTTGCCGACGATATACTCCTTATGGCAGAATCGCTGGAGGACCTAAGCATTATACTCAATGACCTCAATAGTGTCTCTCAACGGATAGGTCTTAAGATGAAAATGGACAAAACAAAAGTCATATGTAACGTCCATGTCACACCTATGCCGGTAGTTATAGGGGACACTAAGCTCGAAGTTGTTGACGAGTATGTTTACCTGGGACAAATAGTCCGACTAGGTAAGTCCAACTTCGACCGAGAGGTCAATCGACGGATTCAACTTGGCTGGGCAGCGTTCGGGAAATTACGGCATTTCTTCTCGTCAGGTATACCTCAAAACTTAAAAACTAGACTGTACAACCAGTGCGTGTTGCCAGTGATGACCTATGGAACTGAAACGTGGTCCTTCACTGCTGGCCGTATGAGGAAGCTCAAGGTCGCTCAGCGAGCTATGGAGAGGGCTATGCTCGGGGTTTCTCTGCGTGATAAACTTAGAAATGAGGATATCCGCAGTAGAACCAGAGTTACTGACATAGCCCAAAGGAGTAGTAAGCTGAAGTGGCAATGGGCCGGCCATATAGCTCGAAGAACCGACAACTGCGATAACGTGACTACAACCTTGATATCACGTTTTGGCTGGTGTGTAGGGCCTCAGCAACGACGCGTTGAATAGCGCCATTTTCTAACATGCCCACGGCTCGTAACATTTCATCTCGACTCATATGACGACGTGACATCACTCTTAAAGCTCACACGGTACGTAAAATTAAAAAAGAAAAACAATCTTATCCCTTTTCATTAATTAATATCAGTAGAACAATTTAAATTTTCCTTGACGTAACGAATTACTAACAATTTCGCCGCCGTGTTTTGTTTTTTTTTGTTCTTTTTATTTACATTTTTAAATTTTGAAAATAGAATAAAAGAGGTTTCAATCTGTATATAAACTTTTTATTAATTAGGATTAAGTTATCCCTAGATTCTGTTGATGTGTGTATATGTAGGTACTTATATACACACACGGTATCTAACGTATGTTGAGTCACCCTTTTGCTGCATCATACTAAAATGCATGCTATGAATGTTTACATTGCTCAAAAATTGTATTCCAGCTTTGTTTGTTATACTTTCAAATTTTACTTTAGTTATATTTTAATCTGTTCGTACTGAACGTAGCATGCAAAATGTGTTTTTGTTTAAGGTGCTGCTGCAGCTATATTATTAGTATAGTTGTTTTTTTTTATAGAATAAGGGTGACAAACGAGCACACAGTCCACCTGATGGTAAGTGGTTGCTGTGACCCATAGACATCTACATCTAATTTCGTTTGCGAATTTAAATGCAGATGCGTTGTCAGCCGTGAGGACTAAGATAGAATGCCACTTTTCCAGTAAAAAGGGTCTCCGGTTCTCTACACTCACCATACGAAACACAGCAGCATTAAGCTGCTATTTTACGCTGGTATTCTGTGAGAGCGTGGTCCTTCCCCGGTCGAGCCGACCCATTCGTGCTACAACTATACTGTTATCATAGCTGCAGCATGGCTCTACCATGCTGCAGCTATATTAATAATTGTAAATTATAGCACGAATTAATCATGTGTAAATTGTAGCACGAATGTGTCGGCTCGACCGGGGAAGTACCACGCTTTCACAGAATACCTGGTGAAATAGCAGCTTAATACTGCTGTGTTTCGCATGGTCAGTGTAGAGAACCGGGTACCCTTTTTACTGGAAACGAGGCATTCCATCTTAGTCCTCAGGGGTGACAACGCGTCTGCATTTTGATACTTAATCGAGGATAGATGTAGATGTCTATGAGCAACAGCATCCACTTACCATCAAGTGGACTGTGTGCTCGTTTGTTACCCTTATCTTATAAAAAAAGGTATACTTCAACCTTTCTTTTCTTTCTTTAACAACTTCCCTGTCCGAGAAATAGACACAATAGTTAAACAATTGAAATGTTCATATATGACTCATGGGACAGTGAAATGGTTAAAAATGTTATTCAGAATAAATGATTTATCACATTATTATCAAATAAAACGTATTAATTACGTTAATAATTAACAATGTTACTAAATATGTAATGTATTTGATTGTAGCAATTTTCACGCAGTCACGTCGCGGCAACCCCATAATACACTACAATGGATATCGATTTAGCCTCAATGGGATACGAGGTTTTAAAAAGCGATGGCTGTGCATCAAATGGGCCTCTTCGACACGCTGCAGAACTGCTCTGTACACATACGAAGATAAGGTTTTAAAAGTTACCAATATGCATAATCACCCGTGAAAGAGGACATCAACATGAATAATCGATGTCCTCATTTATTATTAATAAATAATTAATTTGATTACATAAATACACGTACATGATCTGTGTTTCAATTTTGGAATGTCCTTTTTATAGGTTGATTCCTTAGAAAAAATGTACCGTCACAAGGGTAACCTCATTTATGAATCACTTGCGGCCTGCCCCGACTTTGCCCCGGTTGAACATATTTGAAATATATAATAATAATAATTTATTTTATCCTGGGTTATCCTTAGAAGGAAGATATCGCGGCCTTTTTTAGAACTTTTCAAGAAGACAAATTCAGCCATACATTATTTACGAGCAGCTTTAACTATTGATGCAGCGCACACTGTGGAAGCCCTCAAGAGGCACGGCTTTTATCGGCGGCAAGGCATCATAAGTTTTAACCATAATATACACAATATATATATGTATATATGTCCTATGTCCACCTGGAGTAATGTTCTTTCAAATGGTGAAAGAATTTATTTTTCAAATATTTGCAATGGTTCCGTAGATTATCCTTCACATATATACAAATTCACAAAATTCACACTCTCTCTTTATAATGTTAGTATATATTCTCGAGCATACTTCTGTCTGAGGTAGAATTAAGTGTAGCATATATGAATTACCATTTGAACTCTGCGCATAGATCTGTATATTGATGTGACAATGGGTCGGCTATATACCTCGTAGAAACAAAAGCTGTTGTTGAAGAAAGGATCTTGAGTAGTCTCGTATTGTAGGGTAAGTTAACTAGATCGATTGAGAAAGTACATAATGAGACATGCTGCGAACAGTGGATGTAACTGTCGCAGTGTGGTGCTTTGTGGCAATTTATGAAAAGGTTTCTGTTCGACAATTAAGTAGTATTTTTTATAGTATAAGGGTGACAAACGAGCACACAGTCCACTTGATGGTAAGTGGATGCTGTGGCCATTAAGAATTAAAATCAAGACGCGTTGTCACCCTTGTGGACTAAGATGGAATGCCTCGTTTCCAATAAAAAGGGTCTCCGGTTCTCTACACTGACCATACGAAACACAGCAGTATTAAGCTGCTATTTTCCGCTGGTATTCTATGAGAGCGTGTCCTCCTACCCTGGTCGAGCCGACCCATTCGTGCTACAACGACTATATAACTGCAGCATGGCTCTGCCACGTAAAAATGGGCTGTAATGATGATGGCGATGCACTAATATTGTTAAGAAGCTAAGGAGCTAGGAACTAGTTTTAAGGTCACGTAGCTGTAACAGAATCATATTATATTTATAATTTTTTCCCCCGGCTTAAGTTTAGGGCGACCTCCAACCAGATAAAGTAACGACCAGGTAGCGCGGAAATGTTTTTCAGGCATTTCTGGATGCCACGGGGAAACCCATCTTATGACTAAAGGAGCTGTAATGATTACCATGATTATTATCATAGTATTTGGCACAATTTATACCTAGTTATTTGTTTATTCTTATCGCCTCCTTGGTGGTCCCTGGTTCAAATACCGGCTCGATCCAAAATCAGTTACAATTCTGTCAATAAATTCTCAGTAGCAACCTCACCTCATACAGATATCTCTTCGGTGGTATGGTCGGACTATGAGAGTGAGGGAATAGAGAGTACACCTATGCTTGCGCACACATTATGTGTGATATTCGATGAAATTCGATCTGGTTATTTGTTTATACAATATATTTTTTTGCTTTTTAATAAGTTTAAAAAAACTTGCAAATTTCTCTTCATAGTGTCAATATCAAGCTACTATTCCACATATAGTAAAGGTTTGGTACATAGACACTATAAAAGATCAGGCGAAAAGGATAAATTATTATTTAATTACAGGCCCAGTTCTTTCTATTTCAAAGTTTGGGAAACCGGTGATACTGTATGAGGGACATCGTTTTAACCGGCACAGCAGTTCAAAAGGCGACAAAGCGTTCTTTGTGTGTGTTAAATGGACTGCAGGGTGCCGCGCTAGTATTAAAATATTTAATGAAGAAATTATTTCCATTAAGAATAATCACAATCACTCTTAAGGAACTTTGTAGTTAAAATTTGTAATGTATTAAAGTTATTGTATCACTTTATGTTTTAATTACGTTACTCTTACATCTATATTGAAACGATTATTATTATTTATAAAGCAATATTTATTGCCTTGTCATCTCATCAAATCCGACTGTAATGAATGTGCGTCTCACTTTTAAAAAATATTAAGGTAGTACTCAAATGTCTATTTTACTACGCCAATGTCTTTAAAATGTCTATTTTAATGCGCTAGCAAACGAACTGTTAATACATGAGCCGTTACAATTTTTGAAGATTTTTCCCCTGTTTGACTTCCGACGCGATGGCTGTGTTTCGCGATTCTGCGACTGAAGTTCGTAAGTACATTAGTATTGTATTGCATATTTTAATATTCCGTTTATAATTTATTCATTTTCGTTGCATGAGTTCCTGATTTAGTTCTATTACAGCCTATAAAAGTCCAATGCTGAGCACAGGCTTCTCCAATAAATTGCATTATAGGGGAGATTTTACTATAGTTGTAACGCTTGGTGTGCGGGTTGGCAACCTCAATTTTTTGAAGATGATGCTGCCCATCTTCTGTTTCAGATTCCCTCTGTCGCCTCTTACGACACCCACGGGACGATATGGGGTAGTGGATATTCTAACACTGCCACTACACTGCGGTGTTAGAATCCCGATATAATGTTTATACCTACATAATTGGACGTTGGTAAATATTGTTTAAGGCGTTATTTTCTTTGAAAATATTAGGTAGCACAATAATTGTCCTATGCGGGTTTTGATAACAGTAACGCATGTTTTTGCTTATGGGTAAATAACTGTTTTATTACAAATTTTTAGGAGTTCCTTTGGACGATAACAAAATATTGGATCTAGTGCAGGATGGAAATAATTCCGACCTGGATATTTCGGATTTTGAATGTGACGAAGACAGTCCAGCAGAACCATTATTACCAGCTCAGCAGTTCGAAGACGAAAATGTTTCAGCTCCGCCACAAGGACCATCCACATCCACGCGAACAGGTAGACAACGAACTTTACCTTTACGTAGGCAAATTTGGGAAAATGCTTATTATATTGATAAGCCCCATGATTATTCTGGACATCCAGAACCTGCAAAAATCCTTTCTCCAAATGAGTATTTTCGTGATTATTTTGACGAATCATTTTTTGAAAATACTGCTCTTTGCACCAACATGTATTACATGCGCCACACTGGACAGGTTCTTAATACCAGTAGCCAAGAAATAAAGAAACTGGTCGGCATGCATCTAATAATGGACATGCTGTCATATTTTTTTTTTTTTTTTTATAGGATAGGGTGACAAACGAGCACACAGTCCACCTGATGGTAAGTGGTTGCTGTGACCCATAGACATCTACATTTATCCTCAATAAAGAATCAAAATGCAGATGCGTCGTCACCCGTGAGGACTAAGATGGAATGCCTCTTTTCCAGTAAAATGGGTCTCCGGTTCTCTACACTCACCATACGAAACACAGCAGTGTCAAGCTGCCATTTTACGCTGGTATTCTGTGAGAGCGTGGTCCTTCCCCGGTCGAGCCGACCCATTCGTGCTACAACTATACTACTAATATAGCTGCAGCATGGCTCTACCACGTACAAAAATATCCAAGAATTGCAATGTACTGGCGTAAACATATACAAGTGGAAATGATAGCCACAGCTATGCCTAGGGACAGGTTTATCACTTTAAGAAACGCTTTACATGTTGTCCCATCTGATACCTCCGGCTGGTCCAAGGAATCCACTTTGGAAAGTACAACCTGTAATTGACGTTGTAAGAAACGCATGTAACAAAATTGACAGACGTTCAGGAAGATTTTCCATTGACGAGCAAATAATAATAAATAATAATAAATGTGAGCTTCAGCAATTAGTAAAAAACAAACCACGACCAGTCGGCCTCAAAAATTTTGTCGTTACAACAAGTGATGGATGGCTTGATTTTGAGATATTGCCTGCGTAAATCCCGCTTTCTCAGACAGAACTTTAGGACTTGGACCAGCTATCATTTTACGTATTGTACAAGCGATACCGCCGACGAGTTGCCTGTATTTCGATCGGTATTTTACAACGATACCCCTGCTGGAAGCGTTATCGAAACAGAACCTCCATGGTACGGGACCGATTATGCTTAACCACATACCGGATCGTGTACAGATGAATTTTAAGGAGGACAGGAAAATGAAGCAAGGGGATGTTGATCAACGGGTTCTTGATGACAGCATTGCATTAGTCAAGTGGAAAGACAGTAAATGTGTCGTTATGGCATCCAACTGCACGGGTGGTAACTGTGTCGACCTCGTCAAACGTTACGATAAAAATAGGGAGGCATACATTGACGTAGATACTCCAAGAGTTGTTACAAATTACAATAGATACATGGGCAGTGTCAATGTTTTAGACCAGTCCATGGAATATTACAGAACCTTCATAAAAACCAGAAAATGGACCTTGAAAGTGATTCTTCATTTTCTAGATCTAGCTGTAGTAAATTCGTGGAGATTGTACAAATGTCATTCTTTGGCAAAAGGTGTGCTAAATAATGAGATTATGGATCTCATCGCTTTTACATTTGAAATTGGAGAGTCATTGCTATCTACACCGGACAGAGATAGACGTGAGGCAACTCCACCCTCCCTTTTGGCTGAACAAGTTTCAGTTATTCGCAAATACCGACCAGGGACAAAGCCATCGGAGGGTAAGAGGTACGATGGATATGACCACCTTCCAATCGTAGATGAAATAACGTCTCCACGTTTTTGTCGCTTAGAGTCTTGTTCCTCAAGAACAAAAATCAGATGTAGAAAATGCAGCATTTATTTATGTTTAAGCCGAAGCAATGATTGTTTTTATTTATATCACACTCAGTAATGACAAACTTTACTTACAGTGCGTTCCTAAACAAAAAATGTAACGCAGAGACGGCTTATTGCTGATATTGTTGATTTTACATGCTAAAGACATTATTATTGTATACTTTTAATATTGTGGTCTTATTTTATTTAAAAAAATAAAAGTTTAATTGCGTACTTTATTTGAAAATTTTATTTGATTTAATTAAACCTTGAATAAATTTCCAGCAACAAAATTGTGCGTTAGCGAAAGGTTTATCTTTCGTACAATCGTGTTATATATATATTTTAGGTCTTAGGTATTTTAGGTCCCTTATAAACTAATTTTGACAAAAAAGTTATCTTAAATAAAATTATCACGTTTGTCCGAACAATTTAACGCACACGTACAAAACAACTGTCAACAGAACAGTCTATAATGTAACAAGTATGAATTTGGTTCTTTTTACCACGTTTTTATTAACTCGATTTCGTGTACGTCTGTTCGGCTTGGATTTAGTAATTTTATTTAAACTAAATCTCTGAATTGTTTAACAATATAAGAATATGATAAAAAAAAGAAGAAGAAGTCTTATCCTGTTCAGTCCGTTTTAAAAATATGGTAGTTATATAAAAAAATACCGATTGATTTGTTTATTATATTTTTTTATTTAAAAAGGCTTTTATCCTGCAAGGAAATGTCAGCCTTATCGTACCATATGTATATGTTCTTCATGTTACATATGTCATCATGAGTATTTATAAAGGGGGAAACAATGTGATAGGAATATAGATATTAATGACTTTGCCGCCTCTGAAAACAATTGTCAACGGAACTATCTATAATGTAACAAGTATGAATTCGTTTAAATAAAGTAATGTGTATAAACTTTAAAACATTAATAGCATAAGCCAAAGTATAATTTTTTTAGATTTAGTCAGTCTATAATCCCATACCGTCCCGTGAGTGCTGTAAGGGACGTACGGGAAATGGCTAAAAGGGCTTATGGCTTCCAATAGATAGCTATATATCCATCTCGTTTTCGTTAGACGTAAAATTTCTAGACCGGCGATGGCCAGCGTCAACTGTTCGAGATGTGTTTGGTACTGTGAAACTGCCTGCCAAGCGTATTGATTAATGTCTTCTCTACTAAAGTCTTCTCTACTTTTACGGGATGATGAAGAAGATAATTTGGGAATTAAGACGTGAGGGGGGTGTAATAATTTTTTTCCGATAGGTGGTGACGATCGAATAATTGCAGTAAATCTAAACATCAAATAAGATACTGATAGAGAACAGGGTAAGGATAGTCAGTCATACTGTGCTTGTTGCATGCGCTAACCGCGAACCTTTCAAGTTATGCATTTAAATCCGCGCAATTTTGGAAAGACTAGTTATGGATGTATTATGTTATGGGAGATATTAGTTTATAATAAAATATTTTGCATTTTTAATAAGGGGATTTAGGCCATTGTTGCGAAGCTTGGCAAGTGGGTTGGTAAATGCAATTTTTGATGCTGCCCATCTCCTAGTTCAGTTTTCCTCTGTCGCCCCTTACGACACTCATATGATGTATAGATAATATGAATAAGTGAATTCTCTTAGTAGCCCCTACACGGCGCTAGACGGAGTGACGACCTGATAAGCAGGAAGTCAGAAATGCAGGTGGCTCGGGACCTTATTTTATGGCAATCTACGTGGGAGGTTTATGTTCAGCAGGTACTTGCTATGATCTGTATGTATGAAGTTATAGGTATTTTTTGCCGACTTCAAAAATGAGGAGGTACTCAATTAGACTGTATGTTCTTTTTTTTTTTTTGTGTGTTACCTCATAACTTTGGTCTACGTGAACCGATTTCGATGATTCTTTTTTTATTTGAAAGCTGGTGCTTCTCATGTGGTCTCACAAAATCAATTTCTAACCAATAGTTTTTGAGTTATCTTTAATAATATATGTTGAAGTCGGTTGTACAATATTTTTAATTTTTAATTATTTTGAACGTATTTACGCAAACATGATTCAACTCACAAAAAGCTAATTTTGTGCGCTTGAAGTTTGAATTTGTATTAAACTTTTAATGTATTCAGTTATTTTCTGTTTATTGCATAACTTTTTTTTTTTATTTATTTACCATATTACAAAGCATTACAAAAAACTATCCTAAAAAGTCGCATAGAGAAAACCACTAAGGTTTGTGATGACGCAACCTGAGTCGACGTTATATTAAAGTATAATTAATTTAGTTTGTAAAAAGAAAACATTACAGCCTAATTAGGACCTGAGCAAACGCATATACGCTGTTTTAAGTAGTAACATTTTTTTTAATGAATTACGTCTAATAAATGTCGTTTTTCAGGGGTTCCTGTATTTTCCACGACTAAGAACGGAAAACCGGTGATATTATTTGATGGACACCGTTTCAACCAACACAGTAACTCGAAAGGAAACAGAGGTTTTTTTGTGTGCGTGAAATGGGGAACGGCATGTAGAGCTTCGATAAGGACCGTCGACGACGAAGTAGTTTTCATTAAAAATAATCATAATCATTAAATTTTAGAGAAAAAGATTAAAAGGTTTAGGAGTTGTCAGCGGCAAAACATCAGCTATGATAATGACACGATAGTTTTAAATCCGTGTCAGGAGAATAAGAAAACTACTCTGTCCCTGTGGGTCATATGCTGGAGTACACAGCTTAAAATACAATGTAAAGAAATTTGGGTTAGTGCACAGTGGATGCAAAAATTACCGGATTATATAGCCCTTGTTTATCTAAACGGGCTCCTTCGTCGTACCTCCCAGTTAAGATGTTTAGTGATCGAGACCTCAAATGACGCTGCGGATATCGAGAGAAAACTGAGAGCAATATTAACTTGTTGTACAAAGTTATTAGTTTTTTATTAAAAAATTTATGGTGACAGAGATATGTCACCAGCACTGATATTCTGTCGGTAACCGGCACCGACAGAATATCAGTGCTGTGGTCATGGCAAAACTGCTAAAACATTATACTGAGTTGGAAGTCGGTTGCTGCAACCCAATCAATTAGTGTGCATTGTTATTTATTGTTTGCTTTGTAGTTGTAATTTATTCATATAATGCATTGTTTTGTGTTTGACGAATAAATCATTCGATCATTCAGTACCATTAACACGTGGAATCATTGTTTTGCGAACTGCATTATAGAAGTCAAAATATTTATAGAGCCTATGGTCAAAACTTTTAACGCTAGCACCCTATGGACCAACAATTCACAGCGATCTTGTGTCTATCCATCCATTACAGTCTATAAAAGTCCACTGCTAAATACAGGCCGCCCCCATAGATTGTTTCCTATTGGGATTTCTGCTGCCACGCTTGGCAGGGTATGAGGGGTATGAGCTGTTATCAGGCTGCTGAACATCTCCAGTTTCAGTTTCCCTCTGTCGCCCTTTAGCTAGGTAGTGAATACTCTTACACCACCACAACTAGTAGAACAAACACAAGCTAGTAGTACCAGTTACTCGACTCCACCGAGCCAGTAATTCATTCTTGGGGCGATGTATACGCTTTTACAACAAAGTCCCAGAAAATATACAAAATTCGACCAGCTCAAAATTCAAAAACTTTATTAAACATAGTTTGTATAAAAAGGGTTATTATAATGTTAAGGAATTTATGGATGATAATAACCCCTGGGAATAAGGTGTTCGCTGCCAGGCTGTTTCTAATTTGTTTTGTGTGGTTAATTGTGTAACATACATGATTGTAAGCTGTTATTTAAAAAAAGAAGTCCCGCTGGGTTTCTTGCTGGTTCTTCCCAGGACAGAGGTTTTTTTTTCGAACCAGTGGTAATTTAACAAAAGAGTGACTTTCAATAAGTATTATTTATAATCTATATTGAATAATAAAAATAAAAAAACTACACGGTAAGAGTTTCTGTAATATACACCCATATTTTGTAATTACCAAAAAAAGTAAGTGCTCTCAGTGTCTGTTACTGATCCCATTTAGGTAGAAAATACTTAAAATAATAAATAAAAAATATATATATCAAAAAAAGGATAATAATTAGTATTAGTCACACATTTATACGTAATTACTGAATTGTCATTCGTTTCGTGAGCCGGTGACGTAAGCGAGAGAATACGAGTGAGAAAGAAGTAGTGACGTAGGTACTGCATTAACGGTGGGAGATGGAACGGGAGCGTCTTATGAATGGAGTGCGTACGTTATTTACTTGTGTAGTATTTTCTAGTACTGTGACAATAAATTTTGGCTAGTTTTTGGATAAAAACAAACCTCGATAACATTGTGATAGATAAATAATAAAAAATTCTGACAGTGCCATTATCACTAGTAACATCTGCTGCCAATATTTTGGTACTTACAAAATAGTGGTGTATATTTATTAAATTTTAAAATATTAATGGACCTTGATTTTGTAGCGACTTGGGAATGTTTTCTGATGCCAAGTCATCCATGTATTATTGAGGGAGTATCAAGTGTACCATAAAAATATTTATTTAGGTACTGATCGGAATAAAGCCGTAATGTTGCAAAGGTTTGTAAGATCAAATTTTGTATAATATTATTTTATTGTTCTTAATTATTTAAGAACTACCTGTCAAATTCGTAATGTAATAGTTTTTTTTATTTATTTATTTTAATAATTGCTAACCTCGTATCTATCGTCTAAGGCACGAGTTTTAACAATATGGACTAAATTGTGGTATGTAAATAACAGATGAGCGGACACCCATTTGCGAAAAATATTGTAATAATACATGAACATTTGAATCACCTTTACTTATTGAGAAATAAATTTATTATTCTTTTTTATTTTTTTATTTGTTTTTTATATTTTTGTTGTATGAAATATTTATTTAAGGGCATCATCATTATTATCATCATCATTATTACAACTCATCACAAGTCCACTGCTGACCATAGACCTGCCCCAAGAAATGTCATAAAGCACGCACCTTACTCACATGCATCCAAATCATTGCAATAGTAATATACCCATTTGGTCCTTTATGTTGAACTTAGATATTGCTTGTATAAGCGATCTTGTCACTATAGTAGCTGTGACATGGTCACTCACGGTGAACTAAGAGGGGTTCACACACATGGCTGGCCTGAGTTGAAGGGCCGGCTAGTGGCTAGTCCGAGTGGCAAGCCCACTTCGGATGTTTATTGGTGAACTGAGACAAGAGCACCCCTCTTGCATCCCTCTATCCCTCTCCTCTCCCCCTATCACTGCATGCAGAGACCGAGGTTGAGTCCCGGAGAAGGGGAGTGTATGTATGGCTATGCGCTACTCGCCTTGTCCTCCGCTACCGAATCGTGGTTGACAGCGGAGCCATAGACGAGATCTGTCCGGCTGGGTCAGGAAGACTGTTGCTAGTACTCGAACCTCCTGGTCCCTTGGCCTCCGCGTGTCGGAGTCAGGGAGGTCCGTTGCACAGGTGGAGTATAATGCCACAGAGGAAGGCGCGCTTTGTGTTCTGGTGCGCCATACTTAGGCAGGAAAAGCGAAGAAGTTATCCTCCCGAGGAGAGGCAGCTACGGGGCGGCTAGCGATTATGTGGCTGCGAAAGTGTGCAAAAGTGTTCCCGTGGCCCTGCCAATATGCGGCGAAGGTTTTGTAGTAAAGAACAACCATTTTTATCCCACCACTCTGTCGCCTTTACGGGACAATATCGGTTAGTGGATATTCTTACACCGTAAATTAATTATTTATTTATTACTATTTAATAATCCATTAAAATATATGTTGCTGTTACTAACAATATGCAGACGACAGAACTGGTGATGCTTTATACACCGGCCGTGCTGATATTTCTCTGGATCATTACGTCGAGTGTCGGAACAAACTTGTGTCTGAAGTCGAGACTCTGTTAAACAAAGTCTCGGGCTAAAGCAACTAAATCTAGTCTCGTTTACGATTTAATATTTAAAAGTCACAGGTTTAAGCGTTTACCGCTAAAAGTACCACTTTTGTCGTAACTCCTCAATTTCAAGCCACTGTCCTTATTGCCTCAGCCGGCATCGGAGTCACTTGGAATAGAAAGCCAAATTGGCGCGGTATAGTATTTCATGCCACAGGGCTAGTTCGGTCTCACATGGAATACTGTACTTATCTCTGGGCTGGGGCAACACAGTGCCTACCTCTTCCACTTGACCGCATCAAGTGAAAAGCGGCCCGAATCGTCAACGACCGAGTACTCTCTACGGCTAGACTCACTGGTGCTGCGGAAGGATGTTGCATCCCTTTGCATATCCTATCCCATCTTTCACGGGGAGTGCTCAGAGTAATCGATTCCAGCCGCCATATTTCACCATCGCACATTGCGACAAAATTTACAATACACAATTTACAATACAATCTGGATAATTGGCGGTCCACCACTCTGTGGTTTACTAGAAGTTTTCTTCCTCGCACAACTTCTTGGTGGACTTTTGGACCGATACAACTTAGGGATCTACAAGGAAAGAGCCTATTCCTTTTTATAAAGCCGGCAACGCACCAACATTCACAATTGCATTCACCTGGTGTTAGACTCATCAACAGGTGTGCCGCATGCTCGTTTGCCCCCTCTTTTATAAAATAAATAAATTATATTCATGAAAATATGTGTTTTTTTTGTGAATTTGTCAAAATCGAGTTTAAAAATCAGATTCTGCAAACCATTGCATCCGCCATTTAATCATAGTTCTTAGTCATCATGCTTGTTGTTACAGAAGTAATATTTGGAACATCAAGGTCCGGGAAGCCAATGATATTATTGGGTCGTCACAAATACAATTTATACAACACAACGAATTCAAAGTCAGTGTGGAGGTGCACCAAGTGGAGATGGGGTTACTGTCGATCATCCATTATCACAATAGATGACTTTATAGCTGATGTCAGGAAAATTCATAATCATGACTGAGTTAAGTTAACGCAAATGTTACATGTCTTATTTAATGTTATCTTCTAGATTTATTTTTGTTTTTAAAATTAAAAGAAATAAAAATTGATGTTTTATTTTCAACCGACTTAGAGGAGGTACTCAATTCGACTGTATGTTTTTTTTTGTGTGTTTTACCTCATAACTTTTTTCTCGGTGTACCGATTTTGATGGTTCTTTTTTTATTTGAAAGCTGCTACTTCTCATGTGGTCCCATATAAATTTGATCAAGGTCTGACCAGTAGTTTTTGAGTTATCCTTAATAATTTATATTGAAGTCGGTTATACAAAGTTTTTAATTTTACCATTTGTTACAATAATGGAATACTAAACAGGTTAAGAAGTGTAATCGTTATACGTGTTGCTACAGACTCGCTCTTTTAAAATTAATTCGTGGAAAACCTAATAGTCATAAAAATGAAAAAAAAAAAAACAACCCTTCGTGACTATGATGAGAATACGCTTTCTAGATATAGACAACACGGGATACATAATAGTGTTTTGAGAATTTTATTGTTATTTATCGAATTCTTAATATTATTCTATATTAAAAATTCGCAAAAGTATGTGGAAATTTACTGTCTAAAAAAAAGGAAAATTTAATTATTGTCGTAATTCTACGATAAATAAGGTCAAGAGCAAATGTATGCAAATTCTTGACTGTCTAAATTTATTTTTAAGTATTTTTTTAAAGTTTTTTTCAACGGTTTAAACTGTTGTCATGTAGCGTCGTCAGAACGATGCTTTCCCTCGAATCGATGTTTCACAAGAATTTAAGCTTTTCTATCATCCTGTGCCAAGAGCCTTAGTAACCAAATTACGTTTCTTTTAAGCTTTTACTTAGATGGTGTATATTTTTCACGTTTTGGAAAAAGGCTAGTATAATACTTTTCTTTTTTTTTCTGGTTCAGAAGAAAGGTTTTTTTGAAAAAATTGATGATTACCCACAAATTTCTCAGTACAATACCAAGATATTTGAGGGACTTACTACAATTAAACGCCTATTTTCACAATAGCCATATATAAAAAATGCCAACTTATAATGGCAAATTTACTTGCTTGTTCTTATTACTAAACTTGATACATCATCACTACGCCGCTAATAAAATCTCTGTAAATGTTAGTAAATATCAGTGTATATCATTTACGCGAAATCTAATCCTATAATAATTTTCCCATGCAATTTTCTTGGTATTGTAATCGGGAGGGTTTCAGTGGTACTCGACCTAAGGGTATTCCTTGACTCCTAAATGGCAATGCTAATACTATTTTTTAGTAAAACTTTTCTTAATTTTGGATTCTAGCCAGAACATGTCTTCCTTTCTCCAACTTACAGGGCCTAAAACTATGCATGTGTCAGTTCTTTAGAGACGCTCGTCAGATGTCCATTTTAGGCCATCTATGTTTTTTTTTTATGGAAGAAGGGTGACAAACGAGCACACAGTTACAGTTTTTACGTGGTGGAGCCATGCTGCAGCTATATTACTGGTATAGTTGTAGCACGAATCGGTCGGCTCGACCGGGGAAGGACCACGCTCTCACAGAATACCAGCGTAAAATAGCAGCTTAACGCTTTTGTTTTTTCGTATGGTGAGTGTAGAGAACCGGAGACCCGTGTTACTGGAAACGAGGCGTTCCATCTTAGTCCTCACGGGTGACAACGCATCTACATTTTGGTTCGTTATCGAGAATAGATGTAGATGTCTATGGGCTACAGCAACCACTTACCATCAGGTGGACTGTGTGCTCGTTTGTCACCCTTATCTTATAAAGAAAAAAAACACAGTCCACTTGATGGTCAGTGGATGCTGTGGCCCATAAACGTCTACATCTATTCTCGAGATGATTGCAGATTTTACGGTCTGCTAATGCTTGAAGAAAGACGTCCTCTGTGGGATATGGGACTTCTATTCGATGTATTACTCGAAGGTACTGATTGCCCTGATATATTAGCTGCAATCACGTTTAACGTCCCGATGAGACATACTAGACATATAAGGTGATAGGAAACCTACTAGGTTTACACGTGTTAGGAGCATGATGCAGGTATATTATAGTTGTAGCACGTATAGGTGGGCTCAGCCGGAGAAGGAGCACGCTCTCACAGAATACCAGCGTAAAATAGCAGCTTGACGCTGGTGTTTTGCGTTTGGTGAGTGTAGAGAACCGGAAACCGTTTTACTGGAAAGAAGGCATTCCATCTTAGTCCTCAGGGGTGACAACGCATCTGCGTTTTGATTCTTTATTGAGAATGGATGTAGATGTCTATTGGCCGTAGTATTTACTTACAGTTTGTCAACCTTATGCTATAAAAAAAGTGTTAAGACACCTTTTTTGTCTAGGAGTTCGTTTAGGTAGGTACCATCCTGTTACCTATTTCTGCTGCCAATTAGCAGTGCTCGCACTGTTGTGTTCCGATGTGAAGAGCCCGTATAATAATAGGCTGTGACGTATTCCTTCTTAGTCCTCAGAGGTGGCAATGCATCTGTAGTCTCCTTTGTTTAAAGCTGGCTGCAAATATTCATGGGCTGTAGTAGCCACTTACCAACAGGTGGACTTTAGTTTCGTTTGTATAATAATTTTTTTTTAAATAAACAAAACTCGATGTTTTTCATTGTCTTTCACTTGACAAATCATGGGAAAAACAGTGTTCTAACGCGTTTGGTAGCGACTTATAATAAAAAAAAATTGTCCAATTAAAGGATCAATTACTACCACCAGTACTAAAGAGGGATACAAAACCAAAATATAATATATATATATATTAATAATATTTTAATATGTTTATGTATCTCGCTATGTAGTGGCGGTTCAAGGGAATCCGCTACTCGCTATCATCCCGTGGATGTCGTAAGAGGCGACAGAGGGAAACGGTAACAGGAGATGGGCAGCAGCATCCTGATAACAACTTATAACGATACAATATACAACAGATGAACTGCGGTTGCTAACGCGTCTGCTACGCGTGGCAACTATGGCAAATATCCCTTTTATGAAGCAATCTATGCGGAAGGCCTAGGTTTAGCAGTGAAATTTTATAGGATGTATTAATGATGTTGATTATGATGACTTAAGTGCTACTTTAAATTTTTCTTTCTTCTGATTAATTACTATACAGTGATATACAATTGAAAATACATACTATGGCATTATATATTTGTATCACCACCATATATTTGTATGTATATTTTTCATATATAGACGTTATATATTTAATATTATGTTAATTTATATAATATGTGATATATAGTAGTACCGCTTACCGGTTTAAATTATTAAATTTATAGGATGAAGTTTTGTTGTATTAATATTTTGTGGATAACTTTGTTTTTGTTTTTGTCAAATGATTCAGGATAACAACAATTTGGTAAACTGTTGTTATCCTGAATAAATAAAATAATAAAAAAAACTCGGTTAATAATGGAACACTCGGTTGGCACGAAGTTCCTTTCTTAGTATATTATTATTGATAAACGTATTATACTTATTATTGATTAACAAATACAAATAAATGAATTACTAGCGTCTATTAAAATGAAGCGACATTAAAATAAAATAATATTTCTTTCATGGTAAGAAAGAAAAAGTGGAGATGGATATTATTCCATCTCGCTTCCTCATAGCCGCCATGGCCGTCTACACTACGTCAGAAGGGGTCGTGACGGAAAAATCTTATACTTTTTCTCGCCTAGCCCTCATCCGCCAAATTCGTACCGTCCGATAAGGAACATCGTTCCAAAAGAATAAACATGGATTGTGTGATCGTTTGTCACCCTTAATTTTAAAAATCTTAATGGTTATAAAATTAAATTTTCTATTAAGAGAACAACCCAATTATTCCGATTACTAATCCCTCCCGTTGAGGGAGGGATCCGTCAACATTCCCTAAACCAAGCGATGCGGTTAAGGTAAATCCTTTATACAGTGGAAGAGTCCTATATCCAGCAGTGGAACGTAACGTGCTATTGAAAAATAAAGAAGAAAATTAACTAATATTGTAAACAAAATCAGTAGGAGGGAACTTCTTACTTTTAATATTTTATATTTTACAAAAAATACGTTATAACTTTATATTCAACTATAAAAAAATATTTCAGAACCAGTTTTTGGCACTTCAAAATTTGGCAGACCAGTAATGATAGTGAACCCCTTCAGGTTCAACTTACACAAGGAGTATGCCTGCAAGACTGTTTGGAGATGTGATAAATGGAGACCATACGCGTGTCGTGCTACCATTACAACTATCGAAGGAAACATCGTTAGCAGGAGACCTCATAATCATAAATAAATTGATCGTGTTGCCGATACAAGCTTTTTAACCGACTTCAAAAAAAGTAGGAGGTTCTCAATTTTTTTATGTACCTCAGAACTTTTTTCTAGGTGAACCGATTTTGATAATTCTCTTTTTATTTAAAAGCTGGTGTTTGTGCATGTGGTCCTATATAAATTTGATCAAGATCTGACCAGTAGTTTTTGAGTTATCCTTAATAATGCGTATTTAATTGACTTCGACTACATTGATGGTGTTCTCATTTTATTTATATTGAAGTCGGTTGTACAAATTTTTTAACTTTACCACTTGTTTGAGTCGTAAACCAGACTCATATAATTTGAAAGTAGATAGAAAATGTTATCAAGAGTAAGAAGATAACTCAAGGAATGTAGCAGTAAAAGATGGCCTTTTACGATAAGGTGAATGAGCTATCATGAAGAGCAACTGCGAAAAACATTAAGCATAGTCTCTAAATCCACGTAAAATAATGTTTGAGAATATTGTCAAAGAAAGACGAATTGTTAAATCGAGATATTTTTGAAGTAGCACCCCGAAGGTTTCGCCCCGATTCATTGTACTAGATGTGGAAAGTTTTTTGGACTCTCCTTCAATTTAAAGTTGTTGTAAGTTAATGAGTGTTGTAGACTAACGAATATTTTGAATTCAGGCTATTTTATTTATTTGAACAATTTATAAACAGAAAGAGAAACAGAAACAGAAACTTTTTTATTCAATATAGATTATAAATAATACTTATTGAAAGTCACTCTTTTGTCTAATTACCACTGCGCATAGACATCTACTAGATCCTCGATTACGAATCAAAATGCAGATGCGTTGTCACCCGTGAGGACTAAGATGGAATGCCTTGTTTCCAGTAAAAAGAGTCTCCGGTTCTCTACGTTCACCATACAAAACACAGTAGCGTTGAGCTGCTATTTTACGCTGATATTTTGTGAGAGCGTGGTCCTTCTTCGGTCGAGCGGATTCATTCATTCTACAACTATACTACTAATATAGCTGCAGCATGGCTCTACCACGTAAAAAAATCATAAATACGTAAATAATGTAATGTTAAAAAGTTACATTTAATATTACATAAAATTTCATCACGTTGTTTGATTAATTTTGAAACAATGTATAAAGACTATCTAGATAAATTATTTGGTAACCTTTATTTAAATAGTGTAAGTTATGATGTAAAATTATTGGGGTAAATAAACAAATATTTTATTTATTATTTTTTTATTATTATTTCACAGGTAAATTTTCAGGACGTCATCACTCCTGTGACGCGTTTATTTAAGGTTAAAATTTATGTTGTATGCTGTTTAAAAATAGCATAATTTCAATAAATTTGTTAATTTTTATATTTTTCATACCTATATATTTTATATTTTGAAAGATAATTGCGCAAATAAGGCGGTGACTGCATTTTTTTTTTGTTCGAAATTTGATCAAAATATTATGAATAATTTCACTTATGGACTGGTTTTCACGTAACCACCAAAAACATTGATAACGACCTTGTTGGTATAGGACTACTGAAGTAAATGAAGTGTAAAATATCATGTGTTTAATTTAAACTTAAGAGTTTAAAATTATCCTTATTCTGAGTTTACAATATCACGGTTGGTTTTTGTTTTAAATCTTGCGTTACCAGTAAAAAGGACGTTCGTTTCTTAGAACTATATACGAAACACAGCAGCATGACGCTGCTATTTATATGCTAGTTTTCGGTGCGAGCCGCAGCTATAATATAGCTATAGCGTGGTCAAGTAGAAGTTATTTTAATTCTAAATATTGTTATTGTGTTTTTACTAAGTCGTTTATTTGTTTATCAACAGGTTTAACTTTTCAATATACAACGTCCAGAAAAGGAGGCCCCGTGATAGTGTACGGACGGCATCGTTACTATCGTTTAAGCCGTTGCAAAGGCCCAAAAATCCAATGGCCTTGCATAAAATGGAGGTCGAAAAGCTGCAGAGCCATGATCACAACATTTGAAGATAAAATTATTATGTTTAAAAATAGACATAATCATTGAATGTCCCTCATTTCTTTGTATTAAATAACGAGTGCAAATTTTGAACGATTGTTTTATTTTATACTAGTGAACCGCCCCGGCTTCGCCTCGATAGGATCTATAAATGTGGCATTATTTAGATTTAATTTTAGTTCATTTTGGTTATTTATGTCTTAATAGTATTAAAATAACCCCTGAGCTCAATAGAAGCCAGTTATTTCAATATTACAAACATTTTAATTATATTTATATGTATAGATAAATATTATACAAAAACTATAGATAACAATGTGAGTGTCTTCAAGACAAGAATGAATAGACTTTTGTTATGCTAAGGAACAATTATTTGTAGGCCATACAAATATTTGTTGTTGATTCGAACCCAACCACTCATTGCTAAGCCACTGCACCACGGAGCTAACTATCTCTATTTAGCCTATAGAGCTATTTGGCGAAAGAAATAGGTAAGAAAGTGGTACCTGCTTATACGAACTCCTAGGCAGAAAGGGCGATTACCTAGTAAAAGGAGTCTTACCACCTAGTGTATGTGTATTTTGTACTATTTAGTGATTGACTTAAGCTATTTCTTTTAGAGCCAATATATACGGTGTCTAAGTACGGTAGGCCCGTGATTCAATTGGGTCCTTATCGTTACAATCGGCACAGTCGCTGCAAAGGACCACGCGTGCAATGGCTTTGCTGTAAATGGTCCTCCGGTTGTCGCGCTTCCATAACTACTATTGAGGATTGTATTGTCAAGGTCGCCAATATCCATCATCATTGATTCACAGTGCAATATATTATGATATTATTAAAATCATACTATCGCCTTTATTAATCGGCGTTGCCCTCTTTGTTTAACTTTAAATAAATCACTTTTTTACCGATTTCATATTCGAACAAGTCGAGAAGTATTTCTTTTAATTTCTCTGTTGCGATTGATAAAGTTGGCTGTCGAATTGATTATAGCCTTTTATCACAACCGTTTTTCCGTGCATCAGTTCACAAACTTTAATCTGTTCACAAAACAAAAGTGTCTTTTTATCGATTTCATTTGCAAATGTGTTGTGTTTAGGATAATTTATTTTAGTCTTAAAATTGATAAATAAAAATTGTCTAATGTTTTTAAATTCTGTTCCGACACAGGATGATTCAGATAGTCGTTAAGATGCCTTTCGAATTAATAATTTCCTGCCTAAAATTTTATAATTATTGTAGCTGAATTTGTAATGTCCAAATTCGGGAGGGTTGCTCTCGAGATTGGTGGATACCGGTACAACAAGCATAGCCGCGGCGATGGGCCCAGAACTAACTGGTGTTGCTCTAAAAGGACCACTTTGGGTTGCAAAGGCAAAGTAACCACAGTAAACAATGTAGTTGTAAAAATAAATAATAATCACAACCATTAACTTGTTTTTGTGTTTTTCTTTGTTTTTTGTTTTATCTTCATTTTTTCTTTATCCATCGATAAAGATAATGAAATAGAAACTGTTAACTTTAAAAACTTCAGGTACAAAACCTAATGAACTTCAGTTACTTTAAACTTCATTGATTTATGAATGAATTAATGAAACATTTTAAAGATTTATAGATTTTTCTTCAGTATCTTTATCGATGTTTTGTTAAATCTATCACATTACTTATCATTTATAATTAAAAAGATTAAGAAATGCTTATGACTGTTGTAATCCCTACGCTTAGTTATCGCAATAACAGAAATGTATCGCATCTTTGCAACAATAGCCATGTCCTCAACATGGGACAAATTATTCTCAATCAAACGGTCTAACCAACTGGCGGTACGAGACAACATATGTAAAAACTTGGCCACATTTTGATTGTCATCACTAACCGTGTCTCTGACACTGCGTTACTTCAAATACGGGTAGATTGATTCCGTGTATTTTCGTGGAACTTTATTAAGATAAACTATGTACGACTATTATCGATATTTTTAGGTGCACTTATGTTCGGTATTTATTTAAAGTATTTCATGCCTTTAAAAGTGGCTCCGATTACGTTTATAAATCAATTTTTGCTGCAACAATACTCAAATTACTTTGTTGTTATTTAGGTAAATTTCTAGATTAATATAATAAATAATAGAAATATTAATTCGTGTTTTTTTTAATAAATAATCACACTTACACACACAAGAATAAATGATATTCAATCAGTTCATGTGAGTTTTACACACACTTTCACTTGTTATTACCGACTTTAGTATTAATTTACTTTCCTTACAATTTTCTTCTTCATATTTTGATATTTTCTTTATAGTTTGAAATATGTGAATGGGGGGTTTTATGAGCTTAAAAGTAAACTCAATATAGTGATGGACATCTGTTTCTTAAAGTTGCTATTGCTTAACACATTAATTTTTATTTTACATGTTTGGAATACGGGATACAGAAGAAATTTAGATAGATAGATAGAAAATTCTTTATTGCACTCAAAAAAAAATTGTACAATGGCGAACTTAATGCCCAAAAGGCATTCCTTGCAGGTTAGCTGTCTGCCCAGCTAACCTTTGGTAGTGTGGTGAAGGCTGTGGGTAAGAGAAAAAACTAACTTATTTACACATATTATATACATATATATATATATATATATATATATATATATATATATATATATATATATATACATATATATATATATATATATCTCAACCCAGCACTCAACCCAAATGAGTTCAGTGTTTGCCATAATACATCCCTGTCCACTCTATCATAAGCCTTTTCCAAGTCCACGAACGCACAAAAACCTTTTGGTTTTGGCCAAAACTTCTCCGCGATCATGCGCATGGAAAAGACCTGATCCGTACATCCCATTCCTTTCTAAATCCCGCTTGCACATCCCAAATTTTTCCATCAGTATCTTTCATAACTCTTTCAATTAGTACCTTAGCATACAGTTTTCCCACAATGCTAAGAAGACTGATACCACGGTAGTTTTACAGTCCTGCTGCGATCCTTTTCCTTTATATAGTGGGACTATCACGGCTTTGTACCAGTCTCCCGGTACCCTTAAGTTCCCAACACAAATTAAACAAAGTGTACAGCAGGTCTGCCACCACTTCCTCTCAGCCCTTAGCATTTCAGTGATACTCTATCATATCCGGCTGCCTTACCTGCTTTCATACTTTTCATTGCTTTCATTATTTCATCTATACTTATCTCTCTATCTCTTTCCTCTTCTTTCGGAATTTCTATTTCATTTAATTCAAACGTCTCATCACTCATAAACACGCTTTCAAAGTATTCCTTCCATCTCCTTAAACTCGACACTTCGTCATTCAGAATACAGCCATTCTGGTCTCGTATAGCATCCATTCTAAGCTGTTTTGAATGTCTCCTGGCAGTTCTTACAGGCATTGAAGTCTCTGTATAGGAACTCCAGTGCTTGTATCAGGATCAACGGGGCCTACTCGGACTGGTTTGGCATCCATAAAGGGGTCAGACAGGGCTGTGTGGCTTCCCCGTGGCTGTTCAACCTATTTATGGACAGTTGTTTGGAAAATCTGAAAGTTGAAGAATGCGGGTTAAGAATGGGTGAGTTAACCGTCAAATGCCTTTTGTACGCCGATGATCAAGTCATACTTGCGTCGTCGGCGGCCGAGTTGCAAATGATGGTTACATTAATGAACATTTCATTAAAAGAAAGGGGAATGAAAGTGAACGCAAGTAAGACGAAAGTTATGGTCTTTGAAAGACAAGAAAGTAAAACAATATGTGAAATAAGAATAGAAGGGGAATTGGTCGAGCAAGTAGATGAGTTTGTGTATTTGGGATGTGTATTTAGCAGGGATGGTAGGTATGATAAGGATATAGAACGACGAGTGAACGCAGGAAATAAAGTAAATGGGGCTCTACACTCTGTTGTGGAAAGTCAGAATGTGTCCAAAAAGGCACGTATGGCAATTCACAATGCTGTGTTAGTCCCTACTTTAATGTATGGTAGTGAAAGTTGGGTGTGGCAGAAGAAGCACGAGAGTAGAATAAATGCTGTAGAAATGCGGGAGTCGGGAAGGGACGCCCTAGACGAAGGTTTATCGACCAAATTGGCGATATACTGAAAATGGGCCAAATTAAGAGTACCCTTAACCGACGAGCGTGTATGCGTAGGTATATGGATGTGGAGGAGGCGAGAGAGGTGTGTCAGGTATGCCAAATGGAAGTCCATAATCTCTGCCTACCCCTCTGGGTGACAGGCGTGAGTGTTTATGTATGTATGTATGTATGTATATATAAATAAAAAAATACTATACCAATAAAATACATACACTCTAATTACTTGCCTAATAATAACTGTGTCACTTCTTTTAATATCTTTCTCCTAGTAGTGTCTTTAAAAAGAAAAAAGCAATTGAAAGGTGCTTTTTAACTTTTTTCTATCTTACTCCTAATTTTTTAACCCTATTTTGAAATTATTTCAAATTAGTAAAATGTTTGGCATAAAGAACGATACTATATTAAAGAAACGATTCGATGTATTATCTTAAAATTAACAGAAAGATTTGATTCAAAGTTTTCATAAGACCGTCATCAGGCCGCTTTCTGTTTCAATTAAGAAATAAGAAATAAGAATAAGTAACAAGAAATATTTATTCCGTTCAAAAAAATATACAGATACTGACTTAGTTACTGTTATGTTACATATTTTATAAGTCTCGTATTTTTTTTAAAATTTTAAACAGTGTCATTGGGCTCCACACTAGATTTCCTGTGTTGTGGAGATCAGTCTTCCCATTTATCTAGAACTTAAGATTATCCGATATTATGTACGAGTGGATTTCTCATACACATAGTTTACAACATAGAAAAAAAAAAGGAAAAAAAAACTAAGCAAAATAAAAACTAACACATATTTATGTGTTAGGTACACTGCCGGGGCTGAGCTGTTCGAAAGAGATACCGCGGCTCCGGAACGTAACACTGAAGGAACACGGATGGTTTTAGTCAGTAAAGTTGACACTTTCCGCTCCACCCACAGCGAAAGGCGTCATTAGATGATTTTCCATCCGCAAAAAAAAAAAGGTGCACACTTTTATGTTATATTTAACATTGGTCGCATTTGAATTTCGAATATTTCTGTAATATTACACTTTTATAGTACAAATTCAGACTCTTTGAATGATTAATTATTCTCAATATGCATTTAGATTATCAGGTTTATTTATTTATTTAAGATATTATTTTCCGTTTAAGGCACAGTGTACGCCTATAGGCTTAATAACAATACAACATCTATTGTGTCTGGTATACTGTCCGCGAATATGTTAAGCTTCATTAGTTCAGATAAGATCTAATCACTCGTTATAAAGTTGTACATCAACGAGTACTATTGTTGTATCGTCAAGGTTCTCCAAACGATCTGATTCGAAGGGTTCTTTTCTCTATAAAATTCCTTCACTTTAAGGGGAATGGCAAGAAACCTGGTATTTGGTCACTTAGAAGAAACGTAAAGCACTTGTACCTCACAAGGGCTTTACGGTTCTTCTATGTTGCGCCAGGTATGTTAATCGGCGTCTGATATCAAGTATCATGTTGAGGTTTGTGGCGACATCAGATGCGTTGAATTGATGAATGATTCAAATACGAGTCTATGTGCTTATTCTGGTTGTGCAATTTGCTGTAGTGACTATCGGTCGGAGGGCTCAAGTGCGGTGAAATTTCTAAATGAACTATATCCAATTTTGTTCATCGTCGTTGGTGACAAGAGGGCTGGTTCTTTTCTTTCCAAGAAGCTGTGTGTAGCTACTTAGCGAGGTTACACAGCTAGCGTTCTTGGCACAACACTGCGACTAAAATAATCCGTTACAGCCTATTAAAGTCCACTGCTAAACATAGGCCTCCCCCATAGATTGCCTCATAGGGGGGACATTTGCCATAGTTGCCACGCTTGGCAAGCGGCTTGCAACCGCAGTTTTTTTATTTTTAATCATTATTAGGAATACGCTGCTGCCCATCTCCTGATTTGTTTCCCTCTATCACCTCTTACGACACCTACAGGATGATATGGGGTAGTGGATATTCTTACACCGCCACTACACGGTCACAAAAAGGATCATATGATATTATTTTTATTGTTGCGAATATATTTGTATGCCTGTAAGGTAAATCGAAGTGGTGTTTTAAGAATTTTTACTTTGTTTGTAGTTGAATTTGTATTATCTAAATACGGGAGACCTGTGCTACAAATTGGTGGATACCGGTACAATAAGCAAACCCGCAATGATGGCCCAAAAATTAGCTGGTGTTGCTGTAGAAGAACGACTTTGGGTTGCAAATGTAAAATAACAACTTACGACGGTGCGGTTGTGACGGTATATAATGATCACAACCATTAATTTCGTTTTTTAATTGTAATTATATAAGCTATTTTTAAGGTTTATAAGATTCTGTTTCAATAGCTTAATTCGTTTGAATTTTGAATTTTTTAATATAATAATTTCGTTTGAAATGTAAGAAATACAGCGGCTAAAGAAAACTCCTTTATTTCCTTTAAACTTTGTGTTTTATTTTCTGTGGTCTTGGGGCAATTTCCTAACATCAACTTTATAGTTCCTCCTAGTTGGTAAACGGATCACCGCTGGTAGTGGCCTTCTTCCTAGAAGAGGATTGTACTAGGTGGCAGAACTCCTTTATTTTCTGCCTAGCAGTTCATCTGGGTAGATACCCCCTTACCTATTTATTCAGCCAAATAACACTACTTACACTGCTATGTTCCGATCTGAAGGGTACAACAGTCAGTAAGTATATTTACAAGTTGTGGTCGTTCCATCTTAGTCTTCAAAGGTGACAAATGAAGCCTTTTTTATTTGAAGTTGATCAAAAACGTTTGTCATATTACCTTGTAAAAAAAAGAAAATAATAATTTATTAAAGATGTTAAAAATTATTTTGCCTATATCCGCTTCATGAAATAAAATGATGTCTTACCTGGTTTAAAGAGTACCTCCCGCCCTCCCTCAATTGCGTGCACTATCCCCGTCACCACTAATCCCAGCACCACTACTCCCAACAACACTATACTAGGAAAGACCGAAAGACCGTCGATAATACACGACACGTCGTGTTTCGCCTCTACACAATTCATCCTTAGGTAACAGGTACGCAATTGAGGTATTCAAAATACGTAAGACACATACATCATTTTATTTCATTAAGCGGATATAGGCAAAGTAAATTTTACCATCGTTAATATAATAGATTTCCGCAATGTAACGCCTGATTCTATTAATTAATAATAATTAACATTTATTTACAATATATTTTCATAACAAACGTTTTCTTTACAGCCGTTGAATTTGTATTGTCCAAGTATGGAAGGCCAGTAATCCAAATGGGGGGATATCGATATAACAAGCACAGTCCCGGCAACGGTCGCAGGACTCAATGGTTGTGCAGTAAAAGAAGAAGCCCTTTCTTCTGCCACGGCAAGTTAACTACTTACGATGGCGAAGTTATCGCTTTGCACGACGATCATAATCATTAATTTCTTTTTTGTGTATAGTAGTATGTGATTAGAACTGTAGAAACAAGTTAGGATTTGATTATGTACTTAAATATTCGTTCCTTATTGTAAGTTAGAAGTAAATTTATTACGTTTTATGATTAATTGTTGAAGTTGATTTATATTGCATCTGCTTGTGCCCGCACGATGTTCACTTGTATTAAGCACGTCAAAAACAGCTAGTACGTAGTAACAGTAAGTGGTAAGTGGATGTTTTGGACATCTATCTTCGATTAACAATCAAAAAGCAGATGCGTTGTCGCCCCTGAGGACAAAGATGGAATGCCTCGTTTCCAGTAAAAAGGGTTTTCGGGTCTCTACTCTCACCATACGAAACACAGCAGCATTAAGCTGCTATTTTACGCTGGTATTCTGTGAGGACGTGGTCCTCCTACACCGGTCGAGCTGACCTATTCGTGCTGCAGCCGTAATATAGTTGCAGCGTAGCTTATTTTATTAATACTAGCAATGCTATTAACATTACTAATGTTCCCTTTAACCACTCCTGCAGGGCTAGCATGGGCAGGAGACAATTTTATCCCCGGGGAAAGGAGAAAATGTTTATCCCCTCGCTTAGTTTTATCCACCCTTAGAGCATGGGCACACCGGTGGATATAATATCCACAGTAGATTAAATGGGAGATAGACTTATACTTAGATAGATTTTTTTGTATGAATATAAACTTCAATCCACGTCCAATGATTTAGGATAAAATTGTCCCTTTCAAATGTCAAAAAAGCATAATTTTTTATCTTTCATTTGGCTCCATGCTACGGACAGGGGATATATGTCTACTCGTTATGTCAAACGGGGATATAATTTTCTCCGTTTGACATAACAAAATAATTTTATCTCTTATCAGTGGATATAATCGGGGGATAAAATTTTTGTCCCCCGTCCATGCTAGCCGGGCTGGTAAGCTTAAAATGCTTGTGTTAAGAGTATTTCACGACAGTAATCGAATAGTGGATTCGAACCCACGACCTTTAGAGTTCGCGGTCCGCACCCTGCCATTAGGCTACTGTCGCTTCATAATGATTCCTTATACCACGTATATATATATTATAGGACTCATGAAACAATATAAAATAAAATTCGTTATTAATTACGATCCGGTCACCTTAAAATGTGGATGGAATATTATTACATTAATTTTAATATAAATTAAATTTAACACTTTATTTAACTTTAAATACATTTACCCAATTTAAATAAACCTAACTTAACAAATGGATTCCTTGAAGCATATCTAAATTGTAAATATAACTTCATTCTCTTTTTAATTACATGTTAATAAAAATAAAAGATACTGTTGTTTTATTTTGTATTTGGCGGATGGTTCTTACCACGATCGTTTTTTTAACACGCTTTTATTAGCTTTATCTATTTGTATGTTGCTTTAATTCAATTTTCACTCACTTTCAGACATTTGAATAATCTGAAGTTTTGCAGCCTTATTAATCGATGATAACGCAATAATTTCATGATCATCACAGCTGTTGTTTAACTTAAATATTATTAATGTTAATCAGCTTCACCATCAGCTATTAGCTGTTTAATCATACATTCATGCCTTTTCAGACAGTAAAATCAAAAAAGTTATCATTATACCCTAAGTAGCTTAAGAGACCTTGTCGTTTCCAATACAAAATATGTTCAGAAAATTTAAATATCATTAATTGGAGCATATATTTGACCGTTTCAGAGCCGATCTTTACTACGTCTAGGTTTGGAAAACCGGTAATCATCTTGGGTAAATTTCGTTACAACCGGTACTTCTATCAATTCAGAGATAGTGTGAAGGCTGTATGGCGATGCGTGAAATGGGCGAGTACAAATTGCCGGGCCTCCATCATCACCGCTGATAACATCATTATAATGATAAAAAATGATCACAACCACGATTGAAAATTATGAATAATATGTTTGAAAAGAACTTTACCATTGAAAGAAAAGTCTTAAAAACTAGTTATAATTAAAAGTAAATTATTTTTTTTCCTAACCTTCATGTGTTTTAACTGTATCAGAATCAATGAGTATTACGTAACTGAACACACAATTACAATACGAATAAAGATACAGAATTGTTCTCCACCCCATGGAATGACTCGTTAACAGTGCCAGGTGTACGATTCTCTACAGCATCAGCAGCATTGTGCTGCCATTTTACGCTGGTATTCTGTGAAAGCAAATCCGTTCCGGCCGACCCATTAGTGTAGCAGCTATACTACAGGTGCCGCGTGGTTTTACATTTATAAAAACTTACGTAATGATAATGACCTTGAAATTGTAAAATTGGATTAAATAATAACCTATCTGTGAATTTCAGGACCAAAGTACCTGAGTACGCGCCGTGGTCGTCCCGTTATAGAGTTAGACGGTTACCGCTATTACAAAAACAATAGAAGCAAAGGGCGCATCGCTTCATGGTTCTGTGCGCAAGGGAGGTCATACCTTGCTTGCCGAGCTTCGTTAATAACCAGAGATAACGTCGTTGTGACAGTTAAGAATAGTCACTCTCATTAGAAACTTAAATTTTTTTACATTAAATTTAATATAAATTTAAAAAGGTTTAGAGTTCGATAGGCTGATACAAAGGTTTTTAAAATCATATTACGTATGCATGTTTCTGAACACTCCCCAGCTCAGAGCTCTTTTTCTGCCTAGGGTATACGAGTTGTTTCATCGTAATTTTATCAAATATTAACTTTCATTTAAATAATGTAGTATCTAATATATTTTGTTGTCCTAACTAGTTAAGAAATTATATAAAATAAAATTTAATGGGTTTAATGAAGCATTTTATTGCAGTAACTGTATTTTCAAAGTGGATTTGTCACAAGAAACAAATAATTTCGATGCTCTTGTTCTAGAGGTGAAGTTCAGGATTTCGCGGAGTGGAAATCCGGTGCTGGATATAGGCGAATATCGCTTTTATAAAAATAATCGCAGCACTGGGATGAAGGCTACTTGGTTCTGCAGCAAAAGGCGTAAAGGCTGCCGCGCCTCTGTCATCATGTGTGGAACCATGGTCGTCGATATGAGCAATTCCTATTGCCACATTCATTGAACTCTTTCTCTGGTATTTTGTTAAAATAAAGACAAGATACTTGGCATATTTTTGTAGGATTATCTTAATAATGAAAGATAGAATTCAAAATTTTTTTTCTAAAAATGTTTGTATATAAGTTTTATGTATATATAACGTTATTTTGTTGAGGAAAATTCCA
Organism: Parnassius orleans; assembly: GCA_029286625.1. Lineage (NCBI taxonomy): Eukaryota > Metazoa > Arthropoda > Insecta > Lepidoptera > Papilionidae > Parnassius > Parnassius orleans. The sequence goes on along the minus strand of JAGSMP010000250.1, from coordinate 1,403,229 downwards.
GCTCATTAAACTAAGGCCAACAAAGCAAATATTTTAATAATGTACCCACTATTTACACAAAAACAGCTTTTATATCCTCACAAAATGTTGAATTACATACACACATACGAAGCGTCACGCCTGTAACTCTCGAGGGACTAGACAGAGTGCAAAGATCAGCGAGCAATAAGCCAAAAAAGGTATAGATGGAAAATTGCGGTAGAATTGATTGGTGTTTAGCCCATCGCCCACACAAACACAAATCCAATATGCCATTGGTCGCCTTTTACTACATGCTTGGCAAGTAACACAATAGTTTTTCGCGCAAACATGTATAATTTACGAATCCTACTCTATATGAATAGGATTCATAAATGATACATGTTGATCAAATGTAATTTTGTTGTATATTATAAGGTATAATTATCATCATCATTGGCCGGTGAAAGTTGACTTCTGGGCCTCTAACGTTGTAGGAAGGATTTGCTTTAAGAGTCACGCTTAGCAAGCGGATTGACGATTGCAGTACCAGAAGTCTCGCATTCGTACCAGACACAGACGCATTTAAGACGCACAGGGCATTTAACGCCTGGCAATGATTTATTTCCGTTCTCTGCTGGCAATCTTAACCCATATTATCCCATAGTTGCCAATTACAAAACGTACTCGGCGGTGAAGGAACACATCGTGAGGTTTCGCATGTCTGAGAAATAAGAAAATTATATTTCGAAGACATCTGAAGTTCGCCAACACGCATTGAGGCAGCGCAGCGGATATTTACTTGCTATAAAACCCTCTCCGAAATAAGAGGAGGCCTGTGCCCAGCTGTGGGACGTATATGGGCTGTAAATTTAACTAACTTTTTTTTCGATAATTGGTACTATGTGTTAAGGACGAGTGTCTCTCGCTACAAAAGTTAATGCTGTGTTAAAATTTGTATTAAGATTTTGTAAAGGGTTTTTTGTGCTTTAGGAATATTTAAAATATTATGTGTTGTATTCTATACTATTACTAAAACAAAGATCTCTCGTATTCATTCACTTTCATGACCATGATTTATAAGCGTGGTTACTGTTCTTACCTTTATTATTTGGCGTACAGGCAGATAGACGTTTCAACATACAAATGTTGTACGTATTGGTGATAACAGCACATTCATTGCAATGTTTGCCGATTTTTTATGTAGACTCAATTGGCAATTTTTTAAAACAAGTCCCAGGTCCAGCCTTATTATAGTTCGATGCAATTTTATAGAGCTATTTAACCATGCCATTAAGATCTATTTAAACTGCTAAATATGTTTTCTTCAAGAATTGGTATCCTAACACCACACCCCCTATCTCTACTCAAGACACTAGTAGGCGGGTTAGATTGAAATAGTCTGTAAAAATTTGGCTTTAGATTTTTCATTGTAGGTTTCAACAACAGTTATCGCCAACGCCACCGTGCGTCAGATGAGGTTGGCGTTAAAAGATTAAGGTTGCCATATTCTCTCTGACACCCAAAAATAACTATAATATATTATAATTGTAATTTTTGAAAGAGCAAGTACAATACCATTGTATATCGTTTTTTTATTTCAGGTCCAAAATTTACAACTACTTACAAAGGTCGTCCAGTTTTGCAACTTGGACTGTATCGATATTACAAGAATAACCGAAGTCGAGGTCCAAAAGCGACTTGGTTTTGTTCCAGGAACAGCAGCAAACCTGGTTGCCGAGCGTCTGTCACTGTTATCGACGATTTTATTGTTGATGTTAAAAACAAACACAACCATTAAGTTTGAATTAATATACTGTACGTACAACTTTTTGCCTGTGATTGTTACTACCGTAGATATCAACTTCTGATATCTCTCGCTCTCTCTCTCTTCTGAGATCTTCTGGTACGGTTGCTTCTTTTAGGGGTTGATTTCCAAATTATCAGACAAAAGTTATTCATACCATAAAATAGAACATAAACAAGTTAAAATTAAAGTTGTTTTAATCCATCCATCCATTACAACCTATAAAAGTCTACTGCTGAACATAGCCCTCCCCTATAGATTGCCTCATAGGGATTTTGCCATAATTGCCACGCTTGGCATGCGGGTTGGCAACCGCCGTTCTTTATTATTTTGAGTGGTCATCAGGAAGATGTTACTGCCCATCTCCTGTTTCAGTTTCCCTCTGTCGTCTCTTACGACATCCATTTTTTTATAATGGATACCTTTTTTCTGACGATTAAAAATTAGCCCTGAAAATTAAGTTTTATGTTTACTTTTAATTGTTACGGTAAACTTGCTAGTGCATTTTTTGCAATCCTCATTCGTCGTTTTACTGTTTTAATAGAATTCTTATATTAATTTATGTGAATCAAAAAATATTATAATGTATGTATGTACTTATAGTTGTGGTTGAAACTTTTATTCTCTATTTTATTTTGCATGATTACTAAGTTTCTAATCGTCAACAGTATTTTTTATCTGGAGTCGACGCTATTTATAATTTGTGATATTAAAACATAACATAACATAAACACTCACGACTGTCACCCGGAGGGGTAGGCAGAGACTATGGACTTCCATTTGGCACGATGCTGACACACCTCTCTCGCCTCCTCCACATACATATACCTACGCATACACGCTCGTCGGTTAAGGGTACTCTTAATTTGGCCCATTTTCAATATATCGCCAATTTGGTCGATAAATTTTCGCCTAGGGCGTCCCTTCCCGACTGTGCCGTTCACCTCTGCCACATAAATTTGCTTTGTCACTCTTTCCTCATCCATTCTTTCCACATGCCCAAACCACCGAAGAATTCCTTTCTTAATCCTGGTCACAACATCATCTTGCAAATCACACTCTTCTCTTATCACACAATTTCTCACTCTGTCATTCAGATTCAGCCCTAACATACTCCATAATGACCGCATTTCTACAGCATTTATTCTACTCTCGTGCTTCTTCTGCCACACCCAACTTTCACTACCATACATTAAAGTAGGGAATAACACAGCATTGTGAATTGCCATACGTGCCTTTTTGGACACATTCTGACTTTCCAGAACAGAGTGTAGAGCCCCATTTACTTTATTTCCTGCGTTCACTCGTCGTTCTATATCCTTATCATATCTACCATCCCTGCTAAATACACATCCCAAATACACAAACTCATCTACTTGCTCGACCAATTCCCCTTCTATTCTATTTCACATATCATTTTTTTTATCATATAAAAAAAATGATATTAAAATGGTAATAAATATCATACTTAAGCAAAAAAATTTAATATCTTGTGATTGTGTGTACCGGTTTCTTTTCAGGTTTCGTTTTCTGCTATTCAAGGCACGGGAACACCGTTCTCTGCAATGGAAATTATAGGTATAGAAAAAGCTATGAGTATAGCGACGGCGCTAGGATTAAATGGGAGTGCGTGAAGGTCGGCAAATCGCGGGGCTCCTGTGCGGCCACTGTCGTAACCCTGGACGGAGCAGTTATCGAAATGAAGAGCGATCATAATCATTGAACAATACCTGGTACATGGTTGGCTTATATTCACTTCTTTGTGCTCTTTTATTGAATGTAGTAGTTTTATTTGTTGTTTTTAAATTTAAAGTGTTTGCGTTTGTTTATTAAATAAATACGTTTTTATTAAGGTTTAAAAATGCACAATATTAACAGGAAATGCTCATTTATTAAGTATTTAAGTAGAATTCCTTTATTTAAAAATTAATAAATAAAACGCAATATGTACATATGTTTTTATGTATTTTATTTTGATGTATGTAGTCACTATGTAGCCTGAAGGATGCTTATTTATTTGTCACATAAAGTAACAATTTATTAAATTATACGTTTGTTGTAGCGACCGCACAGCACATGTTCACGACTTCACGTTTTGGGAAGCCCGCGATTCAGGTTGGCAAGTATCGTTTTAACAAAAACAACCGGAGCTACGGACCCAGAGTTTTATGGGTGTGTTGTAGAGTCAGCTCCGGCTGTCGCGCTAGTATCACCACGATTGATGACGTCATCATCAAAGAGAAGTCTACACATAATCATTAATATTTACTGTCATTATTCGGTTTAAACTTATTTTCAGCTCAGTTTTATTGTAATGTTTTGGCTTACGGCAATAGTTATATATGTGCAGTTTCATTTTATATAAAACTATTAAATCTATTTAAAATTAAATATGTTTTTTGTTATTATTGTGAATATAATAATTTGATAAGAAATATAAGAAACAGTCTTTATTTTGTGAACGACTGTACTGTAACTAATTTTTATATTAGCTTTCGAAGAATGTTAAATTAAAATTATATTGGGTAAATTTTGAAAAATTTGCTACATACATTCAAACAAAGATCATACAGTCGAATTGAGAACCTCCTCTTTTTTAAATAGGTTAAAAAGTAATATTCGTGACTAATGTTGTTTGGTATTAGTCGTGTGTAGCGTTCTAAAGATTACACATTGAGCCTTATAATAGTTTATTTCCTTATATTATTTAATATAGAAAGAGACTATTGGCTACAAACGGCTTTGTAGAGTGTTGTCACTTTCATTCACACCGTTGTAAAATATGCAGTGTTACGTCACACGTTGTAAAATATACTATGCAAGTACGTAGGGCTGCTCAATTGAGTATACGATCCAATCAGTGTACTAGTGAGTGAGAGTCGGCAAGGGGCACCCTAGACGGAAGTTTATCGACCAAATCGCCATCCTTACGAAATTCAATATGTTGAAGATAGGCCAAATTAAGAGCACCCTTAACTGACAAGCATGTCTTTTTTTATAGGGTAAGGGTGACAAACGAGCACACAATCCACCTGCTGTAACCCATAGACATCTACATCTATCCTCGACTACGAATCAAAATGCAGATGCGTTGTCACCCGTGAGGACTAAGATGGAATGCCTCGTTTCCAGTAAAATAGGTCTCCGTTTCTCTACACTTACCATACCAAACACAGCAGCGTTAAGCTGCTATTTTACGCTAGTATTCTGTGAGAGCGTGGTCCTTCCCCGGTCGAGCCGACCCACTCGTGCTACAACTATTCTACTAATATAGCTGCAGTATGGCTCTACCACGTACAAAATGTATGCGTGCGACGTATGGATGTGAATGAAGCGAGAGTGGTATATCAGGATCGTGCCAAATGGAAATCCTTAGTCTCTGCCTACCCTTCTGGGTAACAGGAGAGTATATATATATATATATGTACGTACTATCCAATCCCTATTGCACGCATGTGTTGTGGAATGTATACAATGCTATTATGCAATCAAGTAAGCCCGAAAATATACTACGTTAGTAGTACATGACCACTGCGGAATAGCGTACTACATGACACTGAGTACATGTGTGTGTTACTAGGTTGTAGGTCTTCTTTTCTGCTTAGGAGTCCGTCTGGGTAGGCACCACCCTCTCACCCATTTTTAGAGAGCTAGTATAATTAAGGTTGTGAGGCCTTTCATCTTCCTCAGAGGTGATAACACATCTGAAGCCTTCTTTGTTAGAAATTGGCTGCAAATGTCACAAAAAAAACATACTGAACTTCCACAGTATACTTCCTAAGGGCAAAACCAAAATATATGTCTTGAAAGTATGTATACTCGATTTTTGGGTATACTCGAATATAGAATCTACCTAATCGGGGAATAAAGTAACGTTGCAAAGCACGCGACTTTTTTACAACTCTTAAAAATATTTGACTGTTAATACTTTGTTTGACTAAAACGATGCTGTAAAAGGCAGCCGACAGCCTTTTTCTGAAGTCTCGTCAGGTATTATAATACTAACCATTAATGTGCGTTTAGTGTCCCTTTTGGAATCGAAGCTCAATTGCTATATAATAAGCTATGCTGTACTGACGCGATATCTACGAATCAAATGAACCAATAAACGAATTCATTGTTGTTTGACCGGGTCCGATCCAAACGAAACTCATAAGCAAACGATCCTCTATAATTAGAATCGAAACGAATGTATGAATCGTATAAACAAGAGCGTATATATGTATAATATCATTGTGTTAAAGTGAGTATTGAGATTACCCATTGAACCAAAAGAGTTTCTACTATGCTTATTTGGTGTGCTTGTGGTTATAATATTAAGAATTCCGATTAAAATCAATTAACAATTATTTTATCGTATAAAAAGGGCCTGATTTACCCTCAGGCTAATTTGGCTAGAGCCTAGGGCGCAAGGAGCGAGGGGGCGCTGTGCTTGCCTTTGCGAGTATCACTTATCTACAGAATTAAATTTTGGTATAATATTTACAATAAATATATAATATTCAAATGTCGCAAGCATTTTACTTCTTCCATATTTTTGATGAAAATAAATAGTAGTTAGTAATTATTTGGTGCCTTTAGTCTTTCGTTGACATCGTAGCCAGTCAGGCTGTGGTTATCGTTGGTTGGTTAGTTACAACAGACCATAACTGAAATACTTGTCAATAATGAATTAACATATAATTGAATATAAAAAAAAACTATATCATCTATACATGTACCGATGTTATTAATGCGAAAGAACTCAGTCTAACTATCTATTACTTTTTTGCGCTTGCCAAACAGATTTCGATAAGGCAAAGATATAAACTGACTGCATCCTGAGGAAACCTTTTACCACAGGAAAATACCTTATTGCCGCAGGAAGATTTGTTTTAATGTGTGTGAAACTGCGGGATTGAAGGCTAGTAAAATATAAAAATCTAGTAAGTTCATTCGTGGGCTGGGCAGGCACAGGCAGGGCAGGCCTGTGCCTGTCAGAACTCTAGATCAAGCACTGCGTATAAAGACTACATTTGATTGATTGAAGACGTTTATATTTTCAGACGCTGTTATGACGACTTCTCGATACGGGCGGCCCGTTATAATACTCGGCTCCAACCGTTATAACAAAAATAATAGGACACAAGGACCGAAGGGACTCTGGTTTTGCTCGAAAAAGCAGTGCCGCGCGTTCATAACCACGATTGATGACGTTATCGTAAAAATGAATGAGGCACACAATCACCAGAACTATTAGATAAAATTCTCTGTAATGGAAATTTAATTAAATAAAATAAAAAATTTAAATTAAATTGTAATGTAAAATTTTTAAATTTTACACCATTTGAATTAATGTCTTGAAATCGAATGCCTATATAACATGAAATTATTAAATATAAAATATTGTACGCCTATGTAACATTAAAATATTATTATGTATATATCCTTTATATGATTATTATAAAAACGCCATTTAAATGTACTTATTTATTAAAACTGTATGCCTATATAAAATCAAATCACTCCGTCGCCTCTTACGACACCCACGGGTCGCTGTGGGGTAGGTTATGCAACAATATTTTTATATTATATTGTAAAAATGTTGCAATACTTGAAATTTTTAGTGAGGACATTTTCTTGTCCATTGCAAGAACACACAGCGCATAGTGGGAGAGTAAAGGAGAGGGTGGTAAGTGGTTATGAAACTAAACTGAAAGTATCCACTATAAGTATCACTTATAAAAACTTTAAGCAAAGAAGGCTACAGATGTGTGGCCTTGACTGACAGTAGGTACTTGAAGGAATTCCTAACAGCCTGAAACTATACTGACTTTATTACATTTCAAACCGGAACACAGCTGTGGGTGTTTGGCATGCAGGCTCCAAAAATTTTATAAGAGGTGGTATCGCATTCGGACCATAATTATATTATTTATTTATAATATTAGGTACTTACATGCATGTGCCATGTAGTGGTGGCGCAAATTAATCCATTACCCATTGCGTCCCGTGGGTATCGTTAAAGGTGACTTTGGGATATGCCAGAAAGATCTCATGGCTTCCGATAACTGGCGGTATAGCCATCTCGTTAACACCAGATATAAAATACACAGAGTAGCTGCGGAGATCAGCGTTCAAGTTTCTGTTAATACGATCGCCAATCCGCATAGGGTTTAATACGCGACTGGTCTAGTAGTCTAGTCAACAAGTTCAAAACCGCGTTAATTCTTGTTCCCGATCTTAACAATATGTGCGATAGCTCATTCGATTCGTAATGACGTCTAGAAAAATGTATCTCGACAATTTATTAGCACCTAAAAATTGCAATTGTTATGAACAAAATAAGATGAAAAAAAGATATTTAGTTTTTCTTTAATAACTCAAAAACTGTTTAAAATGTCAGATTACCTGTTTTAAATAACAGATAATGTCAAGCATATAAAGAGCTAAGAAAGAACTACTTCGTACATACATATAATAAGAAATTCCCAATTTTGCTGTAGTCATTTATTAACATCTTTGTTTATATTTAAGTTTGCTTAGTCGTTCATAATGCATACATCAAAGGGGTGGAATAATTTGCCATCATCTGTCTTTTGATCCGATTATAATATGGAGATCTTCAAGGCAAGAGTGAATAGACTTTTATTAAACTAAGTCAGTGCGCTTCACCATCTTCAGCAGCATCACCACTTACCATCAGATAGGGCAGTAGTTAAGCACTGGCTTATAATAGTAAAATAAAATAATCGTTGATGCGACTGTTACTGATCATATAACTCCTGAACTTTTGAATTGATGTCGTCTATATGTCGTCGATATGTATGTCGAGATGATTGTTTATAGAGAGGCTATGCTAGGATAGGTTCATAACCACAATATAATATGTTGGGTTTGTGCCGAAAAAGAATATCACAAAATCAAGACCCGATAGATGCTTTTATAATTATTAATACATTTGTATTTACGCTGTAAATAGTTAAACTCATCGCGCCACCTACCGGAAAGGGCAGAACAACGTTTGCCAGGCCTCACTAGCTGATACCCACGACTTCGTCCGCGTTGCTTGATATATTAACAAAGTTTTCGTATGTGTGAAGGAAAAAACATCAAAAAGATCGCAAAAATATACTTTGTTTACAAAATTTCTTTGTAAACAATGTTATTCGTTGCTCCGTTTGTAGCTAAAATATATAAATTATCTGGGTTAGTAACGCGAGAGCAAGCAACGTACCGTTGACCGTGTGAAAAACTCCTTATAAAAATAGTTGTTTGTTAAAACTTTAATAACTTTATATTAAATGAAGATATCGCAATATTTTTTTTTAGATGAGGGCCAAGTGTCTAAGAAATAAAACTTAGAAAACCTAATTGAAATCTATCCAGTAGTTTTTCTGTGCTGCGCGCACAACTGCAAACCTCTATCATTTTATTTATATAGATGTTCATGTATAATTTGCAAAAGCAATTATTGACTCCATGGGCCTATTTATATATATGGAATTATGGAAGATCTCGATGACGTTCTTCAATTAGAGCAGCGCCGATCACAGGGATCTGTGTCAAAAAGACGTAGACTTTTCGAGCCAGATTGATCAATACTAAAAATGTGATCATGAAGAGCAATAATTAACCCAGCTATAACGAATATTAACATAACAAATGTAGCAATTGATTATTGTTGCCCTATGTAATATCGAGATAATACGATAAGTACGAGTAGAAAATTACAAGACATGAAAACGTATAGATACTACATTGAGTAATAGGATTCTATATGAGATTAGATATCTTACTCCAACAACCTGCTGGTACGTTGGTGAAAAAAACATCGTGAGGAATCCTGCATGACTCAGGAATAAAAATATATGTTGGAATAATATATTGGAATATTTAGAAGATATGTGAAGTCCGCCAATACGTCCTGGAGCAGCGTGACGGACTAATTGCTCAATGTGTTATTGAACGATCATTATGATGAGAGGAAGTGACCCGCAGTGTCAGCAGCCGTGGGAAGTATGTATGTGTAATTTTATTTTCTAACTTTAATAATTTGTGTTTTTTATTGTTTCACATAGAACAGTAAAAAGTGTTTAGTGCTTATTTATTATTCCAGAAGCGGTGTTCGTAACATCTAGATTCGGTAAATACATTTTAATATATAACGGTCACCGTTTCTACAAGAATCAATCGAGAGGTGAAAGAGTTTACTGGAATTGCTCCAAGTCAAAGATCAGCGGGTGCCGTGCTAAAGCGATCACATTCCAAAATTACATTGTCAGCCACCGTCAACTCCACAATCACAATTAGTTCTGTTGTATACATATATTACATTTATTACACGTTAAAATCTGCGCTTGTTATTTGTTTTACGTTCATCGCTTAAAATACCTGTACGGGATCACTTAAAATTATTCGCAGTTAGGTTCTCTTATAGCCCCTCTCATTCTAACTCCCTCCCTCCCTCCCTCATTCCCTCTCATTTTAACATGTAGAGAAAAGCCAAAATACCAATTATGGAATATGTGCCTTATATGAGATATCATTATATCTTAATAGTGAGGTGTTCGTCGCTACTAAAATGATACATGATTAAGAGAACGCGGAAGTATTTTGATATTTATGTAAGTTTTATAATTTTTTATGGAATTACTTTAACCCAGATTACATTTTAATCCTCGGGGTGTCTAATCTTGAATCCTCATCTGCATTTTAAATCTTAATCGAGGAAAGATGTAGATGTCTATGGGCCGCAGTTTGCTTTTAGGTGGACTGTGTGCTCTATTGTTACTCTTACTTTAATATAAAAAAAACTAGAAAGCTTTCTACGATCTACAATTGGTTCTCTCTCTTAATTTACTTACCTTAGCAACACTTTGTTTCACGGCTTGTATATTTGTGTGAAATAGATATTTACATTCATAATTATTTTTTGCAGAGCCAATTCTTCTAAGAACGAAACGCGGTAAGCCCTTACTACAAGTAGATGGATATAGATTTAACTGTAAACACAGTCTCGGCCTTCGTACATACTGGGTCTGCAACAAGGCGCCGCAGGGATGCAAAGTATCCATTGTCACGTTTGATGACGTCATCATAAAGACTAAGAATAACCATAATCATTAGTCGTTAAACGTACAGTAACGGTAGATATTGTGCAATAAATGATATTAACTTAATACAATAGTGTATTTTAGTATGATTTCATTTATTCTTTACGTAATATTTCTTTAATAACCTGAAATAGTCCTTCTCTTTAGTTAGGACTACTTCGAGGAAATTGAATAATGTTAATTTCGTTACGTACATAATAAATAAATGATTCCTACCGAGTTATTGAGATAAGTAAATTAAAGAAGATATTCGCAGTAGAAATGGAGTAATCGACATAGCCCAACGGATCAGTAAGACATATTTTAGTTAGAAGAAGCGATAACCGATGAGAAAGAACGATTTTCGAGTGATAATTTCGTATCCGTAAGCGGAGTGTAGGGGAGCCCACTACAAAATGGAATGACAAGCAGAAAATGGATGCAAAAGATGTCAATCTGTTTATTTAAAACATAAAAGATTTTTAATATTGATTTGGTCACTATAAGATGTTGTTAGGTTAGCTAATTACGTAATAACTTAAGACAGAAGGACCCTTAAGTAGGGACTGAATAAATTAACCGACTTGGTAATACATGGATCTCACAACTTTTTACGGTAGAAGAACTGAGAGACTTGTTTTTTTTTACAAGTTATGTTTTTGATGGCAATTCATTTCTTTTTGTATATAGTCCTACTTTTTTCCTTTCCGGTACCTTCTACTTCTTGAATACCAACAACATATTTTCTTAAAGGCCACTCTACACCAATCTACACCTATTATTCTATTCTAACAGGTACAATTATTCATTCACTGCAAATGTAACTATGTAATCCTATATATTTATATGGGATTACAAAGTTATTTATGCAGTTGATGTATCTAAAAAACTGAACCGAAATTGCAAAATATTTTAGTTTTTCCTTGATTTATATACTAAACACTAATTGTATTCTAAATTTGAAGCTTCTATGTCTGCTAGAAGTGCCTTAGAGTTTTGATGATCGGTCAGTGAGTGAGTGACAAAATTAAGAAACTTTGACTAGTTATAATTCTTAAACTACTGGTTCAAATTGAATGAAATTTGAAATATACCGTGTTTATACAATGCTTGCTTGGTTACTGAATTCAGGCTTCTAGTTTTATCCACAACGAAGTTATAGGGGTTCGAAAATGCCCCTGAACTGCTTCGAGAAAAGGATGGTACGGCCGTGCCGCTTTTTTTTCTCGACTTGGCGGGGTCACTGCCGTGCCCCCAGATTCTTAAATCTTTGCACTGTATCAGAAAATCGTCCTTGTAACCGTTGTTGTTGATATGCTTTGAAATTAAACACCGGCTGAAAGCTCTACACATATTTTATATATATGTAAATATTAGTAAATATTAGAAGCAGTAGCAGTAATATAGTTGGTGTATAGATAACCCTCAAGAGTGTTTTTAATATCGAATCCACGTAGTATATTTAATATCGAAATGATATTATACAATAAATTAGAATAAAGTTATAAATAAGAATAGTTGGTAATAGATATTGTTTTTTTTTTAAAAAGTTTTTGGTTAAAAGTTAGTCTTTTTGATTTCAGTTCAGTACACAGTATCCCAAAAAGGAAATACAGTGATCATGCTACACGGGCATAGATTTAAGCGAACATCGACGTACGGCAACAAAACGTGGTGGCACTGTGTTAAGAGATATACCAAGGGATGTGGTGCCAGCATAACCCTCGTTAATGGCAACATCGAAAAGTTGAATCCTATACATACGCATTAATTTTTACTATCTCGCATTATTTCGCATCTTTGTATTTTATGCAATTATATTAATTATAATTAAACGTAATTATCTGATCAGTGTCTTATCTGTGTGATCCGTTTCTGTATTTGTGCCTAAAGAAACCAACATTAACCAATTTTTTTATATAATAAAATTTTTGATAAAACCCAAAAACCGACGTCAAAAACCAAAGAGAATAATATTACTTCCACGTAATAGTTTCTGATGTCGATGCTAAGATATAGTGTAATGAAGAATTAAAGGCCCCACTTCCAGAAGCTATTATGTGGAAATTTGACTGCCATGTTGCACTAGTGGCGAAACGTGGCTTCTGATCATGAGGCCCGGATTTGAATCCTGGGTCGGGATAAAAAAATCAGTTATCAACTTTTTCTGTCCATAGTCAATAGAGGGAATAAAGAGTGCACCCGCGTTTGCGCACATGCTTGTGCCCTATAATTCCATCCTGCACTTGTCCTGTCCTGGGCTAGTCTCTATTTAGGCTATTTTTTTCAAATTTACTACCCCTGTAACATAACATCTTCTCTATATATAAAAATCAATTGCTGCCCGTTAGTCTCGCTAAAACTCGATACTGGCTCGACCGATTCTGATGAAATTTTTTGTGTGTGTTTGAGTGGGTCCCTAGTTGGTTTAGATTCACAATTAAACCCGTTAGGTGGCGCTGTTGTCGAGATCCAGAATTCACCCGTGCGAAGCCGGGGCGGATTATATATTATATATTTAATAAGATAGGATCTTTTAAATCAGTTTAGCCGTTTCTGAAAGAAAAAACGTTAAACGTACATAAAAAACATACGTGTCGATAGAAGTAACTCTTTTTTTGAAGACAACTAATTTAAATGATTGTTTTTATAAATAGAATTTACACTTAGTGGCCTCATTTAAATTCTTCTTTAAGAAGAAATTACACCCCTAAGAGTGGAAAATACACACATTCTATTCATTTTATTTGTTACCTTGAGGTTTTGTTATTACTTAGTCCATTCAAAAGTAAAGTCCGACCTCAAAGAACTAAAATAAATCATCATCATCATCATCATTACAGCCCTTCACAAGTCCACTGCTGACCATAGGCCTCCCCCAAGAAATGCCACAAAGCACGGTCCTGAGCCACCTGCATCTATCGACTTCCTGCATGTCTTACCAGGTCGTCACTCCATCTAGTGGGGGGACGCCCTACATTTCGTCCGCCAGTACAAGGCCACCACTCGAGAACCTTTTTTCCCCATCGGTTGTCGGTTCTTCGAACTATATGGCCGGCCCATTGCCACTTCAGCTTACTAATCCGTTGGACTAATATTAATAATAATAATTAATAATGGCTACACGTTACACACGTTAAACTTATAACACCTGTCTGTTTTCGTCGAGGGTTAAAAATACTACTACTCACAGAATTTTTGAAATCGGTTTTTACTTTTTATTAAAAACAAGTAAGATTTTTAAAAGTCCACTTTTTCCACTTTTTGTTGGTTAGCCAAGGTTAGCCAAGACACAGTTGATGCTGTTCGCTTTCAACAGTCTTTGGTATTTGGGTTCGCCAATTTTTTAGTGTATTTTTCACCATTAGGATGCTTTCCGAGCTTCGTTCATCAAACTGGAAAGCAAACGAGGAGCAGCGTGGAAGGTGCGAAATGTCTAATACTACGGTCGTCAGTACGCGCGCCAAGCGTGACGATTACGGGAATTCCTCTCTACAACAAGATAAACACATGTAACGGGCTCGTGAAGAAGAAGTATCTACCACTGGTTTAATCAACTTGTTTTTTTTTTACTTCCAGTAAATTATACATATTCTCGAAAGGGCAACACAATGGTGATTTTACACGGGCACAATTTCACTCGAACCACTCAGTACGGACAGAAGAGCTGGTGGCGTTGCACCAAGAGGCACACTTACGGCTGCACCGCTAGCATCACCTTAAATAACGGCCAAATCGAGAAGTTAAATGCTGTACACACTCATTAATTTGAACATTGATATACGTCACTATCCCTACCGCAGTGGTAGTAGCCCTCCACAACTCCACTGCTCAACATAGGATTAGGATAGGAACTCGAGGATTGCCACGAAACACGGATCTGAGCCACCTCATCCACCAGATCCACATCCACCAATAAGCTAGAACAACCGACAATCGATGGAGAAGAACGGTTCTTCCCCTAGATGGAGTTACGACCTGGTAAAACATGTAGAAAGTATTAGTAGTTTAAAGAAAGTATTTGTTAGGCTATTTGTAAACACATATATATAAATTTTTTTTAAATAAAAGTCTTTTCTTATATTTAGATAATTTAATAACATTGTAATTACTTATTAAATATGTAGCAAATGCTACTAACACTATAATAATTTAGGCAACAAATCTCATCAATCTATGAGGACACAGGTAGTAGTTCCAGTAGTAGCGCACACGGTACGGGAAACCTATCCTAAAGAAAGTATAGTTACTAATTATGGAGCAACTATTAAACAAATTGTCGTAATTGAATAAAACTAATTTTACGGATTATATCGCGTATAATCAACTTATTTTTATTAATTCCCGACGTTTCGGGTGCTTTACAGCACCCATGGTCACGGGGGACTGAGGTGATTGACGTCGCGATGTCAGAGTTAATCCGAAGTACCTTCAGCTTTTTAATTATTAATTTTGGTCCGATCTACGCAGAATGAACTAACTGTGTCTTGAAGTCTTGCAGTGGTCTGCTTGGGTTTAGTTTTAATTTTATTAATTACAGGATCCCAAGCAGGTGGTAGTACCCAGCCTCCCTCTCTATTTAATTAATAAAAATAAATTGATTATACGCGATATAATCCGTAAAATTAGTTTTATTCAATGTGTAGTGTTCGCGTAAATATAAGAAATCATTAAATTGTCGTAATTTCCAATTTCACGCGAGCGAAGCCGCGGGCGGTCGCTAGTATGTTATAATGAGGTGGACCATTTTAAGATCCTGACTTTCATTACATGTGGCCAGAATCGCATACCAAGAAACAACTTGAAAGTTTATGTATGATTCGTAGTATAATACATTTTACAATATCTTTTAGTATTTCAGTATATTAAACTATTGAAAATTGATTATATCTTTTAGGTTATTTTTACTGTCACTAAGGTTTGTATAAACTTTGTTACCAAATAATGCTGCAATAATAAAACATTGTTACATACACAGAAATAATTTTCGGTGAGTCTACAAGGAGGAATCCAGTTATACTGATGGGCGGCTACCGATACACTAAGGCGGATGAAAAAGGATATAAAAGGCGTTGGGTGTGCGACAAGAAGCAGCAATTTAGATGTCCGGCCACCATTACAACGTACCAAGAAACTTTACTTAAGTCTTTTAGTACTCACAATCATTAGATATTTGTTTTTATTGTTAGTTATCATTAGATTTAAATTTATATGATCTTTAGCACGACACCTACTTGTGGAGATTTTCATAGATTCCAACCAGCTAAGGGCTTTGGAGCAGTGTTCTGTGCTTACTAATAGGAATTAGCCTTTATTCATTTTGGCTAGAGTTTTTATGTTTTTTTTTAAATGTTTTATGACATTAAATAACCGGCCAAGTGCGAGTCGGACTCGCGCATGAAGGGTTCCGTGCCATCTTAATACACGTTTCTAGTAGGGGAGCCCCTTTTAACCTTTTAATTTATTTTTTGTTATAGCGGCAACAGAAATACACATTCTGTGAAAATTTCAACTGTCTACCTATTACGGATCATTAGATACAGCCCGCTGACAGACAGACGAACGGACGGACAGCGGAGGCTTAGTAATAGAGTCCCGTTGGATACCCTTTGGGTACGGAACCCTAAAAACTAGCTTGTAGTCCACCCGATGGTAAGTGGTCGCTGCAATAGATTCAGATGTCTTGTTGCCACAGTGGCATAGAAAGACGGGGATTACCACCCCGGACGGCAAATTTTAGGGGACGGCAATTTCGGATTGAAAGTCAATCACTGCCTTATCTGTTTCAAGGATGCCAGTAAAAATCTCAAAACAGTTGAAATTAACTGAATACATGTGATTAAAATATTACGAAAACCTATCATTGAAATTTCTGAAAATAAAGATAATCTGCACACACGCACTTGCCAAGGGAAGGGTTAAGACCTACTTAAACTATAGGGGGTGGGTTGTTAGGGGTGGCATTTTTAATCTATCGGCCCCAATCGGCAGCATTCCATGCTACTCCACTGTGTTGCCAACTCCAAATGAATAGTTAAGGAGCATTCTTTTTCCTTCAGTACAAAGCCATTAATAATATGCCTTTCTTACTTTTCAAATTAAGACACAACAGTGGTCTCTTTGCTGTTGCTATTAGACAAGAGCATTGAAAATGAATCTAGTTACTCCACCATAGTCCAGTGCTGGTTGATGGACTTCTTGTGACCTTGAAGGGTATTTCCTTAGACCTGCAGGTCATTTTACGATATGTTACCTCATCCTTGCTAGTGGTATCTCACTAGCCAATAAACTTGTTATATTTAAGTGTCTAGCATATAGTAGTATCTATTACTGTAAGACCCGTGGTAGCTCAGGGATCACTTGCCTTTAATAAATCGTAGTAAAATGAGTCAGATTTCCGCTGGTATGAATAAAATTGATAATTTAAAGTCCTGCTTTGCCACGTGCTCGGCAGTGAAGAAAACATCGTGAGGAAATCTGCATGTCTAAGGAACTGTAAATATTTCGAGGATATGAGCGTACCTGCTGGAAAACCCTCTCAGAAATGTGAGAAAATCTTTGCTCAGTTGTGGGGCTTATGTAGGTTGTTTTTTTATTTATTTTTAGTGTAATAATGTAATATATTTTTTGCCAATGATCAATTTCCTATAATGATCTTAATGCATATTTTAGTTTATTAGATTTAAGTTTTATTTTTGCATATTTTTTTATTTGTAATACAATATTATTTTTGTTATATTATTTGTTTTTCAATATTTTTTTAAGTTACGCAATACATACTTTTTAATACAATAAATTTTTAAGGGAACACTATGTTTTTATTAATCGTACAGATCGTACATACAGAAGTAAGTTGGTTTCATACCGATACATAACGCTTAATATATTTCATAATTAATGTATAACAGTGTTGGTTTCTGTAAATAATTTTCGAGTAATAGTTTCGATGTCTACAGAGTTTCCTGAGCCAATATTCCTGACTACTCGCTACGGAAACCCGTTGATGCTAATCGACGGCTACCGGTTCAACAAACGCAGTGATAGCAAGGGTCCGCTGTTTAACTGGGTGTGCGTAAAGAAGGACCGACGGTGTCGAGCCACCGTCACCACCATTAACAACTCTATCCTTAAATACAAAAACGATCACAATCACTAAGACATAACATTCAATTTCCATGTCTAATGGCACTTAGGATAGCATATGAGGAGGTTATCAATTCGAATGTACTTCAATTGTTTATGTAAAACGATGTATTAAGGGTTAGTTGCCCGATTAACTTAATTATACTTTACCGTTGGAGTACATGAGTACTGGTCAGTACATTATATAAAATTAAATTTGCTTACTTTATTCAATGAGTTTTATTAAATGTTTGAAGTTCACGTAAAAATAAAGATTCATGTTCAACTAGCCTTTGTTCTTTTAGTTCCAATTTTATAAGTATTATTGATATCACATATTAAGTATTGTAACAAATTCTTGGCATCATTTAAGAGACGACGCCACGTCAGAATTTAATTATTTATTCGAGCTTTGTTTCATATTATAGCAGAAGTATCTGCCTGCGAGTACAACCAACGTAGAGTTGGGGTAGGCACTGTAGTTTGATTTAAGTATGGACAAACATTATCTTATATAACTATTATTAGTGTATCTTCTATAATATTTATTTGTAAGTGAGCTTTAGAAATATGTACATTATTGGTTCAATATAGCTGTGATGGCATTTATTTATTACGCAACAATACGTTTTTTATTTCCCAAATTGTTAGCACGCAGTAAATTAATTTTTTTCGCTGTAAACTTTATTTACACTGAAAATTTAAAAAATATTAATAATTATAGGAACAGGGTAATGCTTGACTGCAAAGTCTTTGCAGTCGAAGATAATGAGTATTTTGGCCTTGGAGATGGTTATTAGAGCTCATGCAGATGAAAACGATGACGAAAAAAGTCAGAGATAAGATTGTGTCATTTTGAATAATTATTGTTACAGAGTATACAGAGCCGGTATTCTCGACAACAAGGTATGGCAATCCAGTAATCCAGTTTGGACGATACCGGTTCAACAAACGTAGCGATTGCAAAGGCTCTCGAATCGGCTGGACTTGTGTCAAGGTCGGCATTGGCTGTCGGGCTACACTTATAACAATTGATAATGAAATTATTAAAATTAATAACGCTCATAATCACTAACTGGAATCTTGTTACATTCTTCCTAAAAGTTGTGTATTGAATCTCTCTGCAGATAGAGCAGATTTAGAGTGTAGTGATCGATTTTAACAACAATATTACATTTTGTAACTATTATTATTTCGTAAAATCTTTACTGCGTAAATAATTCCACAAACAGCTTTCGTTACGATAAACATTTTATATCAATATTTACCGATAACGACAAAGTAAGTATATTGACGCAGGTGGCTCTGGACCGTGCTTAGTGGCATTACTTGGAGGCCTACGTTCAACAGTGGGCTTGTGAAGAGATGTAATGATTATGATGATGCTGTTGAGGAGATAACTTAAAATTTCATTCATAACCAACCATCGGCGAATGATCGAGTTTTCAATTTCTCTGGATATAAACAAGTATACCCATTGCATATATTGCATGGACATTCTTTATAAAACTTCGTATCGTCAGCCTGCACGGCTTTTTTAGTATGCACATTACTTCTCTTTTCTTCTAACAAGTTCTAGCAAACAAATCATTTTTCATTCATGCTACATATAGGCCTCCCCCATAAATTGCCACATAGGGGGGATATTTGCCATAGTTGCCACCCTTGGCAGGTTATTTCAGTTTCCTTCTGTTGCCACTTACTGCAACCACGGGACGAAATGGGGTAGTGATTTCTCTTATTTTCTATTATTTATGGCGATTTTTAATTTATAAATTTACATTATAAATAAAATGTGGAACATATAGTTATTTATAAAATTGTGGTATTGTAAATAAATTTTCGAAGTAGACATTTAAAAAAAAATCTTTGTTTCCTTTTAATATCCTAAAGCGGCAATTTAACTAGGTGCTCTTGTTTAAAATTGATTCACTTAGCTATCGATCTTTTAATTTGGCGTTATTAATATTGATTCCAAATTAAAATTTGTCATTTAAACTTACGCCTTATTACTGTTTCTTGTTTTTTTACAGTTTTACCATATTGCTTACTTAGTGAAACCCTAGATAGGAATAATGATATTATTCTTTCAGCATTTTTTGGATTCACGATGAGTGGCAAGCGATGTCTTGATATTGGCGACCAAAGATTCACAGTGCACCAGAACGAGGGCGCTAAGATCAGGTGGCGATGCGTGAAGAAGACTAGCGGCTGCGCGGCTTTCGTCACCACCATAGACAATATTATAATTCGCGTGAGACAGCAGCACAATCATGCGTAGTATTAAAGAAAATTATGTCCTTTTTAAAAGTTATCCTATACTTTATGTGACCAGCTCTTGTAGATACGTATATGTATATATGTAATTGAATGTAATTGGATGGATGGAATTATGTATTTAGATAATGTTTTACTTTCCAAGTTTATCTAGATAGGTGGCATCCCTGAGAATGTTTTTTACGCCGAGTGAAATTCGGTTGTACATGGTCGACCAAATTATTTGAATCCGAAACTAAGTAATTGAACATTGGTCGATATTGGGGCGTTCCTTGTTCGCCAGTGGACTGGTGATGGGCTGAAATGATAATGAGCATCATAATTATGAAGATTTGGCGATTTATACAAAATATTTTAAATCTAAAATTATTAGTGAAAACTATCGTTTAATTATTATTGAGAGATATAATATTGTGTAAGTAGACCAATTATAATAGATAAATGAAAGTATTTTAAATTAATTTTTTAACTTAAGTTAATTAAACGCGATATAATCCGTAAAAGTAGTTTTATTCAATGTGTAGTGTTCGCGTACATATAAGAAATCATTATTTTAAATTAATATTTTTTATTCATTTTTGAGTATTATTTTTCAGCCTACAACGGTGGTCCATTTGAACATGAACTTTAGGAGGTAATTTTTTTATCCGCCAATACCAGACGTTAATTGCAACGTCACCAGTACCACGTTTTATACGTGTTAGAACCACGCTGCAGCTATATTAGTTGTAGCACGAATGGATCGGTTCGACCGGGGAAGGAACACGCTCTCACAGAACACCAGCGTAAAATAGCACCTTAATGCTGGTGTGTTACGTATGGTGAGTGTAGAGAACCAAAGACCATATTTACTGGAAACGGGGCGTTCTATATTAGTTCTCAGGGTGGCAACTCATGCTGTCTATGGGCCATAGCATCCACATCACTTTCACAACATCAGGTGTGTACTCGTTTGTTACCTTTATCTATAAAAAAATAGGTCTCTCACCTTTGGACTGCCCCCGTCACCATTTTAGGTACGTTGCATTCATATACGGAATGATATCTGGTTTGAAGGGTAAGAGAGCCAGTATATTTATACGCTATGAGGCATTTATTTTAGTTCTCGAGGCTAATAAAGAATTACAAAGCATTTGTATGAAAGGTACTCAATTCGACTGTATGTTTTTTTTTATGTTACCTCATAACTTTTTTCTGGGTGAACCGATTTTTATGATTCTTTTTTTATTTGAAAGCTGGTCCTTCTCGTGTGGTCCCATATAAATTTGATCAATTCTGATAAGTAGTTTTTGAGTTATTCTTAATAATTTATATTGAAGTCGGTTGTGCAAATTTTTAATTTTACTACTTGTTAGTATTATAAGCCAGTGCGTGAATATTACAACACCTGACGGTAAGTGGTGGTATAGATGAAGATAGTAAAGCGCACTGACTTCTCTCTTAAGATTTCTGTTTCTTTATCGGTCCGCAAAAGTCTACTGCTGGACTTGTTCCTCTTTTAACGGACGGAGTTATTGCCACAATGGTCTCAATTAAATGGCTGGTAGACCATTGCGTTACCAAACATCTTTATTTACTCCAATGTGTCTATTTTTTGGATTTGTTTTTAGTAATAACTTTTCTTTGAGTATTTTTTTTTAATTTTTAAATATTTATCTATGAAATTCTAAATTAATGAAAGATTTACTAAAAATGTACCGTCTAATATTATTAATTTACCAATGTTTCTACAAAAATAACTAGAGATTAATTTTTTAAATCAATTCCGCAGCTTTTTTCACAACAAATCGCTTCGGCAATCCGGCACTGCTTTTACATGGGAAACGTTTTAGCAGGGAGTCAGAGAACAATCTTAAAGTAAGATGGCGCTGCGTGCGAAGAAACAGCGGTTGCAAATCTTTCGTTGTCACTTATGATACTATTATTCTCCATCACACTAATCATAATCATTCATAAAATACTAAATTTAGTATCTTTTTCTTCTTCAGCTAGATTTTATCCACTGCTGGATATTGGCCTCTCTGAAAATGTTTCAGTTTGTAAACATTATCTAAAAGAGTTGCTTATACTTACCACCGTCAGTCAGCTCATCAAAAAAATTTTTTTTTTTATAGAATGAGGGTAACAAACGAGCACACAATCCACCTGTTGGCAAGTTTATGACGTAGCCCATAGACGTCTTGGTACGTCTATCATCCCAGTTGCCCAGTTACCAGTAAAAAGCATCTCCTGTTCTCTACACTCACCATACGAAATACAGCAACATTAAGCTGCTATTTACTATTGGAAGTTATGTGAGAGCGTTGTCGTTCTCGGGTCAAGCTGCGGATATAATATAGCTATAGCGTGACTCTACCACGAAAAAATCTTAAGTGTAATGTGCAGAGAAGGTTAACATATGAGAAAATGTCGTTATATACTTTCTTATTCCTTATTTACTAGAATTAATTTGTGATAAAACTTTGTATCAATATTGTTATTTAAATAAATTATTTAAAAGGTTGTTATAGAAAAGTGTGGTGTTTTCCGATGCATTGAAAGCAGAAAATAAAAAATGTTTGCTTTCAATCTTTGGTTTTTATTCATTTTTAATAACTTTTCTGCTTTTGTGTTGAAGCCGACAATAAAAGTATTGAAAAAACATGTCTCAAAATTGAAATGAGGCCTAAAAAAATCCTACAAAGACTTACATCAATTTACGTGTTACAATAGTTTCTGCTGTACAACGGTCCACCTGATGGTAAGTGAATGTCGTGGCCCATACATCTATCCTCGGCAAAAGTTTAAATGTAGACGCAATGCCGCCCCTGAGGTATAAGATATAATCATATAATATTTCCTTACCACTAGGTACTTCGGTTCTCGTAACTTACTCCATATGAAACACAGCAGCATTAATTATACTGATATTTTACGCTAATATTTTGTGAGACGACGGATAAGTGAGGGCGTTGTCTAGTTGAGATGATTCGTTCCTACAGCAGCCGTAATACAGCTGCAGGGTGGTTATACAGCGTTAGTTATATACACATTCGAACGAAACTGAACGGTAAATACACCATAGTTTTAAGGAACACGGGACACATAAGGGTTTTTGTGGGACTTGTAGCATTACAACTGTAGGACTATACTGTAAAAATCTCGCATGGTTAGCTGACATTTTATTGCTATTTGACATTTTATAAATTTATTTGTTACATTATGGATAAGGGTGTGGACTTGTAAATATATAATGACCGGTTTACATCATCTTAGTGTCAGGAGAGTGCATTATTAGCGCTCGAATGTGATTGCTTTAATGTCACCCAAAATAAAAATGAATAGTGATTCTATTTTAATTTAGTAGAAAGGCGAGAATTGTACGTAGACTCCTACTAATGCGAGTAGTACTAATCACAAAAAGCTACTGTTTATACGTTTCTAATAATGCACCTACTCTATTAAATCGCTCTCCTGAAGATTAAGGCAATGTAAGGCGTCTAATATACTTAAGTTTACAATTTTGATGCAACTAGATAGTCGTAAGAATTTATCCTCGTATTATTATTATTATTTCAGAGCTTATTTTACGACAACGCTCTATGGGAATCCAGTATTAACTTTCGACGGACATAGGTTCAGCAAGGACTATGAGAAAAATTCAAAAATAAGGTGGCGATGTATCAAGCGCAATTTAGGCTGCAAAGCGGTTGTATTCACCTTAGATGGAGAATTGCTTTTCCACAGAGAACATAATCATATGTAATGATGGGTCTTATCCATCTCTACATTCTTATTAGTTGTACTGTACACAGGGTTATTTTGCAATAACCGGCTAAATTTGCAGAGAAGGGTCAGAATAAGTAATATAGCCAAATGTTGAAAAAAAATTAATTAAAAAAATCTCAAACATTCTGTCCTTTTTAACTTTTAAATTCAAAATGCGTGGTAATGCATTATTTTTACTGAATTTACTGCGCACGCACACATTCGATCGGTAGGCAAAAACGTTGTTGCCCATAAATCACATTCAATTTGTGATAATTACAAATAAAAGTAGAAGCCTTATTTACTCGCATTTTCAAAAACTGCAATAACACACAAATTAAGTTTAAAATTTGGCTACTCTTTGAAAAATAACCCTGTATAAGTACTTGAAAAAAAAAAAATATATAATATAATATAATTAGAGTATTTAGAAGCTTACGAAACTAAAATACTTTCTTTTTATATTATATATATATATATATATATATATATATATATATATATATATATATATATATATATAATATAATTACAGTATTTAGAAGCTTACGAAACTAAAATACTTTCTTTTTATGGGTTTATAATATGTTTTTGTTTATTAATGTGTTTATTTTTAGCCTGATTTTACTTTGTGTATGATTGTTATAACATATTTAAATCAAAAATATCAAATATTGTGGTCTTTTTGTATTGTTTTGTGGTTACTTTAGCATCATATCTGCGTTGCATAGGAATCCGGTTAACTTATAAGTACTAAAATGTAAAAAATTACCACTCTTATCATTTTTTTTAATTCATTCTAAATTAGAATGGTCATACAAGGCACGAATATGGATTTTAAAATGTTATGCAAATATTATTATTATTTTGTTTCTGATTTTTTAACGTGGTAGAGCCACGCTGCAGCTACATGGTTGCAGCACGAATGGGTTGGCCCGACCGGGCAAGGACCACGTCTAATAAAATATAGGGGTGGGCGTTTTTAGACCAAAGCTGTGATATAATAATCTAATTATCAAAGTCATTAATAAATTACTATATTAGGTGTATAATTTAAATTCGTTACTTTTAAAAGTATCTCATAATTTGGTCAGTTATCTGTTTTAATTTACAAATAAGATGTTTATTTGACAACATAAAATTATGACGTCATTTACTGGAATAAAATATATTCAAAAGATTTGTTGTTAAAGCCCGAAAAAAGTATTTTAATTGGCATTAGTGTCAACTACCTTTTCACACGGATTTTGTCGATTTCTATCCATATCATGGACTAGTTTCGTGTGATTGTGAGACAGAGTATATTATTAAATCTAGTATCTATTGCTCTTATTTTATTTGTTAGTAGTGTTATGGTGTGATCGCGGAGCAGGAAGAAAGTTCCGTTTTCAAATTAATGCAATTCATAGGAATGTGAACTTTAAAACTTCCTGTCGTTTTATGATCACTAAGTTATCATTTTAAGAACATGTTACCTATTTAGTTCATATTTAAGATTTTACATAGTAATATTATTTATAGTGCACTATATCCATTAATTTTTTTCTTCTTTTTTATTCCTTTTGTAAGTTGTCTCGAAGAACACCGCTAAGACCGCATTTTGTTTCCTCTCTATGTTTATTTGCTGTTACGTTATTTGTTTTCTTAGTATATAATAAAGGATAATATTGTATTATATTGTTTTAAAAAATATCTTTTTTTTTCTGTTTTTAATTTTTTGTAATATGCCACGTTTTTTTATCATGTGTTGCATTGTCATACGATTTTTGATTTTGATAGATTTTTTTTATATTCAAAATTTCAAGTTTCCAGCTCACCGGAAAGTTAGTTTAAAATCAATTACTAAATTCCACCCAGAACGACAAACAGACAGACAGATAGACAAACAAGAACGTGATTTAATAAAACAAAAAAGAAGAAATAGCGATATTTAAAAACTTGTTTAAATTACATATAGTACAGTGGGTATAGTTCAAACTTGTTAGTGGTTATGTTCGTTGTTATGGTGGATCAGTTCACCCGAGTGAGTCTTGATTGTTGCTCTACAACCACTGTTCCTTTTAATACAACGCCAGGTTTCTAACATGTTCCTATTAATTGCAGACCATCCGTATCGATTACCTTTGTACAAGACAACTTTATTGCCATGATGAGTTGTCCCAAAAATCAAATCTGAAAAATGAAATCGAAAAATTGAATTATGCACAAAGAGCTCACTTCGAGGTCAATTGTTCTTGAGAGACATTCATTTATAATAACTTTTACAACTTTAGTTTTAAATGTTATGGGCTTAATCAATGTAGTAACCGTCGCAGCAATATTCTCAAAAAAAAAACGTCATATTGCATTCTCATTAGTGACATTAATTCAATCAAGGAGGTTAGAGTATTTTCGAATACAGCAGTTTCACAATGATTTAATAAATTATCAAAACCCTCTGTCTCACAATCACACGAAACTAGTCCATGATATGGATAGAAATTGACAAAAATCCGTGTGAAAAGGTAGTTGACACTAATGCCAATTAAAATACTTTTTTCGGGCTTTAACAACAAATCTTTTGAATATATTTTATACCAGTAAATGACGTCATAATTTTATGTTGTGAAATAAACATCTTATTTGTAAATTAAAACAGATAACTGACCAAATTATGAGATACTTTTAAAAGTAACGAATTTAAATTATACACCTAATATAGTAATTTATTAATGACTTTGATAATTAGATTATTATATCACATCACAGCTTTGGTCTAAAAACACCCACCCCTCTATTTTATTAGACGTGGTCCTTGCCCGGTCGGGCCAACCCATTCGTGCTGCAACCATGTAGCTGCAGCGTGGCTCTACCACGTTAAAAAATCAAAAATAAAATAATAATTATATTTGCATAACATTTTAAAATCCATATTCGTGCCTTGTATGACCATTCTAATTTAGAATGAATTAAAAAATGATAAGACTGGTAATTTTACATTTTAGTACTTATAAGTTAACCGATTCCTATGCAACGCAGATATGATGCTAAAGTTTTGCATACGGATCTGATTTACCCCAGCCTTAAACCACAAAAACAATACAAAAGACCACAATATTTGATATTTTTGATTTAAATATGTTATAACAATCATACACAAAGTAAAATCAGGCTAAAAATAAACACATTAATAAACAAAACATATTATAAACCCATAAAAAGAAAGTATTTTAGTTTCGTGTTTCTAAATACTGTAATTATATTATATATATATATATATATATATATATATATATATATATATATATATATATATATATATATATGTATATATATATATATGTATATGTATGCAAAACTTTAGCATCATATCTGCGTTGCATAGGAATCCGGTTAACTTATAAGTACTAAAATGTAAAAAATTACCACTCTTATCATTTTTTTTAATTCATTCTAAATTAGAATGGTCATACAAGGCACGAATATGGATTTTAAAATGTTATGCAAATATTATTATTATTTTGTTTCTGATTTTTTAACGTGGTAGAGCCACGCTGCAGCTACATGGTTGCAGCACGAATGGGTTGGCCCGACCGGGCAAGGACCACGTCTAATAAAATATAGGGGTGGGCGTTTTTAGACCAAAGCTGTGATGTGATATAATAATCTAATTATCAAAGTCATTAATAAATTACTATATTAGGTGTATAATTTAAATTCGTTACTTTTAAAAGTATCTCATAATTTGGTCAGTTATCTGTTTTAATTTACAAATAAGATGTTTATTTCACAACATAAAATTATGACGTCATTTACTGGTATAAAATATATTCAAAAGATTTGTTGTTAAAGCCCGAAAAAAGTATTTTAATTGGCATTAGTGTCAACTACCTTTTCACACGGATTTTTGTCAATTTCTATCCATATCATGGACTAGTTTCGTGTGATTGTGAGACAGAGGGTTTTGATAATTTATTAAAACATTGTGAAACTGCTGTATTCGAAAATACTTTAACCTCCTTGATTGATTTAATGTCACTAATGAGAATGCAATATGACGTTTTTTTTTGAGAATATTGCTGCGACGGTTACAACATTGATTAAGCCCATAATATTTAAAACTAAAGTTGTTATAAATGAATTTCTCTCAAGAACAATTGACCTCGAAGTGAGCTCTTTGTGCATAATTCAATTTTTCGATTTCATTTTTCAGATTTGATTTTTGGGACAACTCATCATGGCAATAAAGTGGTCTTGCACAAAGGTAATCGATACGGATGGTCTGCAATTAATAGGAATATGTTAGAAACCTGGCGTTGTATTAAAAGGAACAGTGGTTGTAGAGCAACAATTAAGACTCACTCGGGTGAACTGATCCACCATAACAACGAACATAATCACTAACAAGTTTGAACTATACCCACTGTATACTATATGTAATTTAAACAAGTTTTTAAATATCGCTATTTCTTCTTTTTTGTTTTATTAAATCACGTTCTTGTTTGTCTGTCTGTCTGTTTGTCGTTCCGGGTGGAATTTAGTAATTGATTTTAAACTAACTTTCCGGTGAGCTGGAAAATTGAAATTTTGAAATCAAAAATCGTATGACAATGCAACACATAATAAAAAAACGTGGCATATTAAAAAAAATAAAAACTGAAAAAAAATGATATTTTTAAAACAATGTAATACAATTTTATCCTTTATTATATACTAAGAAAACAAATAACGTAAAAGCAAATAAACATAGAGAGGAAACAAAATGCGGTCTTAGCGGTGTTCTTCGAGACAACTTACAAAAGGAATAAAAAAGAAGAAAAAAATTAATGGATATAGTGCACTATAAATAATATTACTATGTAAAATCTTAAATATGAACTAAATAGGTAACGTATTTACTTAAAATGATAACTTAGTGATCATAAAACGACAGGAAGTTTTTAAAGTTCACATTCCTATGAATTGCATTAATTTGAAAACGGAACTTTCTTCCTGCTCCGCGATCACACCATAACACTACTAACAAATAAAATAAGAGCAATAGATACTAGCTTTAATAAATAAATTAAAAATGTTCTGGTTATTACGAATACGCCTTAATTTATGCCAAAAAAAGAAAATGGCTCCATTATTGCACTTGTTTTTAAAACAATACATAATTTGTTCATGATTAATGTTTTTAATTTTATAAAACTGCCTCTTTTACAGTGATATTTATACCATCCCGTAACAAAAACAGGAGTTTATTAATGATAGATGGGTATACCTTCTCACAGTACTCTCGTAGGATTTGGTATTGTACTAAAAGGAAAAGAGGACAGTGCCAGGCGAGCGCGCGTACTGATGCTGACGGGAAAGTCAAGTATCTCAAGGAGCAGCACAACCACTCACCACCAATATACCATGTGACTAACAAAGGGGAATACATTAAAGTCAATTAGATTTCAAAAATAAATTTTATTTCCATATATTCCTAGTCTTAAGCAGAAGTGAGTGGCAGAGTCGGTAAGGGACGTCCTAGATCAGGGGTGGCGAAGCTTTATGTATCAACGTGCCATTTTTAAAGAAATGTTTAATGAGCCCATAGACGTGCCGTAAAGCCGATATTACACGGATCAATTTCGGTTCAATACTGCTTTTAATTTAATTGCTTCAATAGCATTGAGACATCTAAATACATTTCAATGCGATTGCGCAATCTTATTGAAAGCTTCGATTCACCGAACGCTTTCAATGCAATGGTAGCAATATTGGTCATTGGTCATTGTTCAATGCGGTTGAAACGTGTAAAATTAAGGGTCCCCAACCGAGAAGCATGTATGCATAGATATATGGATGTGAAAGAAGCTAGAAAGGTGTTCAAAGATACGTGCTAAATTGAAGTTCGTCGTAGGTAGTATCTGCAACGTGCCAACCCTCTGGGTGACAGGCCTGATAGTTTATGTATGTATGTATGTATTATGTATCCTAATTAACACATTTAGTAAGAGCCATTTGGTGGACTTTTGCGCATTTTTTATAAATGTAAGGGTTACAAACAAAGACAGAACCCTCCTTATGGTAAATGAATGTTTGACTCTATATTAATACGAATAACATTGCTCTCCTGCCCTTTCTGTGTTAAGTTAGTCAAACAAAAATAAGTACTACTGAAATATTTCAGGAAGCATAGAAATTGAAGCTACCTTCATTGTCCTGATTGGCTTGTATCTCGTTTTTTTCGTACTTTTAAATCTGAATTATTTAATTGCAGCATTTTACGATTTTACGAAAGTCGGTGGTCGCGTATTGATCATCAATGGTGAACGCTTCAACCAGCAACGGTCCGATGGCAACAAGATCACGTGGCGGTGCGTCAAGAGGAATATCGGATGCAAGAGCAGAGTGTGGACTATTGACGACGTCATCGTCAAATTTGTAGACAATCATACACATGGCATATCCGGAATGTAAAGTTAACTTTTAATTATTTATTTTTACACCGCCACTAGGTGTAAAAATATCCACTACCTCGTCCCGTGGGTGTCGTAAATAACCTCGTACAGTGGATATTTGCCACAGTTACTACGTTTGTCGAGTAAGTTGGCAACTGCAGTTTTTTTATTATTTTGAGCTGTTTTCAGGAACATGCTGCTGCCTGTCTAATGTTTCATTTCCATTTATCGCTTCTTATGACACCCGCGGGCTGATATGAGGTAAGTTAATTCTTTTACGCCGCCACTATGCGGCGAATACGTTATTATTATTTCAATTTTATGTTTGTTGTTAACCAAAATATACACACATAAACTGTTACAAAACCGTATTATTTTGTTACCCAATTATTAACACAGCTTCAGGCCTGTAATCTCCGCGAGTCCAAAGAGCAACAAGATACTCGGACCATGTTTAGCCAAAAAATATGGGTTGAGATAAAAAATTGTTGACGAAGTGATAGGTGTAATTAAAACGATTAAACTTTAATACTGTCGCATTATGCTGAGTCGGTGGCTTTGTTGTTTTTTCATATGTTATTAAGTATATATTTTTTTTGTATGTAAAATTTATGTTCTGCAAGTTGGAGCAATAAATAAATATGTTCTTTTTTTTTAATTCTTACTATTATATTGTGATAGGAGTTCTTTTCTGCCTCTGAATCTGACTGGGTTGGGCACCCTCTTACTTATTTCTCCCGGCAGGAATAGGTAACAAGGTGGTGCCAGTCCAGACGGACTAGGCAGAATAGAAGTCCCACCATCTTGTACAAGTTTACTATGTCAAGCTTTAGTAACCAGTTTTCTGAAACCTGGGTGAATTTGTTAAGCTTTTCTAGTCCACCGGAGAAACAACGAATAGACAGTCGTCATCTATGCGGCTGTTTACTTATTTTTCACTTTGTTATAAATTATATTAAATTCCAATTTTTGATAATTTATAAAACTAAAAAATTTAATATGAACTATTTTTTACTTTACCCGAGTTCCTGAGTTTGATTTTAGCCGGCATAACGGCATTGAAGCTGATTTGGCACGCCGGTTAAGAATTGCGTAGCAAGGAAAACCTGAATGTCTGATAAACAAAATATTTCGACAATATGTGAAGTCCGCCCATACGCACTGGAGGAGTGTGGTGGAATAATTGTTCCATAACTCAGAACGAAGATCTTCTCATAAGCAAGAAGCCTGTGCCCAAAAGTAGGACGTATATTTACACCTATATAATATAGGCTCTAACATTTTTTTTTTTACTTTACAGTGATTCGGACTCCAAATACGAAGAAAGGTTTACTAATGATAAATGGATTTACATTTTCACAATACAGTCCTAACTTTTGGTATTGTACGAAGAAAAAGAGTGCCCTGTGTCCGGCGCGGGCGCGTACCGACGTTGATGGGACCCTCATGTATACGAGGCATGAACACAATCACTCACCACCATCGTACTATGTTACTAACGAAGGAAATTTTATAAAAATAAATAGATAAAATTGTTATTTGTGTTGATAAATTGTTAATTGTTTAAAAAAAAAGATAAAACCTTCATTATTCTATTTAGAAATTGAGTATCCGCTCGGCTGAAGCGTGTAGCCGGAACGGTATGACATAGACCGACACGCTATTAAAATGTTACAAATAAATTGGCTACGATCCGCTTAATATAATAAAACGATGTATCTTACCTAGTCTGAAGAGCACCTTCCTCAATTCTGTACGCTATCCCGTCACCACTAATCCCAACACTAGCGTTTAGCCACCCTAGAGTCTATTTCACCTGTGGTTGCCTCATTTAGAGGTGAAAAACGTGTCGTATTATCGACGGTGGTGTGTCATTCTTAGTGTAGTAGTGTTAGTAGTAGTGGCGTAAGGATAAATGGTGACGGGGATAGTGCACTCAGTTGAGCAAGGGCGAGAGGTGCTCCTCAAACTAAATAAGACACATCATTTTATTTTATTACGCCAATGTTACTCGTAGCTAATGAATTTTTATATAATGGATTTTAATAATCTAATTCTTTTAATTATTAACACGCTCTTTTAGTACATGTTCGAATTAGTAGTGGCTCGAGATATTTTCCACTTACGCTACTAAGCCACATACCCCATAGTGCCCGCCTTACTCAAGTCTTAGCCTAAGGGCAAGGCCTCAGTAGAGAGCGTTTGGCGGAGCGTGCAATATGACATCATGACAAACAAACGCTGTTGTTTTGCAGCGTTCTGATTGGTGGCTGCTCAAATTTGAAACGTGCCGCATCGCTGCGTGCCCCGCCAAACGCTCGGCTAGTTTCCAACCTTTTGTTGTCGATTTACCGAGCGCTCGGACCAAACGGTTTGCTTCGCTGTTCGTAATGCGTATAGCAATGGAGTGGAACACTTTGAATACAATGTGGGTGTCTTTCCTTAAAAAGAACTCACTTTACTTACTTCCTTGCCTTCAAGAGTGAATAGGCCTCTGTTAAGCTGGGTCAGTGCGCTTGACCATCTACAGCTGCATTACCACTTACCATCGGGTGGGGTAGCAGGCAAGTACTGATGTAAAATAGTTAAAAAAATTAGCCATTTATACGTGTTAGAGTCACGCTGCAGCTATATTATGGTTGTAGCACGAATGGGTCGATTCGACCTGGGTAGGACCACGGTCTCACAGAATACCAGCGTAAAATAGCAGCTCAATGCTGCTGTGTTTCGTATGGTGAGTGTAGAGAACCGGAGACCCTTTTTACTGGAAACGAAGCATTCCATCTCAGTCCTCAGGGGTGACAACGATAAATGTAGATGTCTATGGGCCACAGCATCCACTTGCTATCAGGTAGATTATGTGCTCGACTGTCACCCTTATTCTATAAAAAAAGTTTTAGGTAAAGCTATGTTAGAAAAGCGTTCGGCAAGGCGCGTGGCGAAGCAGCGTGTGCGGCAGATATTGAGTGGCCAGAGCGTCTGCTTGTCATGAAACTGACGAGAGTGACAAAACTTTTATAATCTGTTTTTGGGGCGGTCTACACAAAAGCGCTGGTAAACGGACTAGTTTTGTAACAATTTCTAGCTGCCATTGTATTGCAGTCAAGCTGCCCTCTATGTCGTGCAACGCAGTGCAATGTTGCTTAGTATGTAGCCTCAATGTTGCCTCACGTTTAAGTACTCGATTCCTCGGCGATGCAGTTGAAGCAACTTTGACGGAATATACTCTGCAAGCTGTTGCACCACAACATTGCAACAAACTAGTTATTTTAAGTAAGTATGAGTTTATAGTTCTCAGCAAGACCTTCAGCAAGTAGCAATTTTTATAGGCCGTTTATAACCCCTTTAAGATGTAGAAAATACCAAAAAAATGAACAACATTTACAGTACGAATCATTTCAGATATTATGTCAGCTATCATGCGGTCACATTTCGCTAACGAATCGACGAACATCTTCATCGGTGGATACAAATTCTTCCGGCACTCGCGTTCTCTTGTTGGGAATCGAATCAGGTGGACCTGCGCCAAGAAACATAAGTTTAAATGCAAGGCCTCTGCTGTTACCATTGATGGTATAATAGTCTCGACAACTGGGTTTCATTCGCATACTTAAACTACGCTTTCTGTTTTAACCGACTTCAAAAATGGAGGCGGATTCTCAATTCGTCTGTATTTAATTTTTTAATGTACGTTCGGGCACAACTCTTTGTTTATGAATCGATTTTAATGATTCTTTTGTTAAATAGTTTAAAATTCAGGAGTGGTTCTATATAAATTTTAAGTAAGAAAGTTTGAAGTTTTTTGTTATTTGAAGTTTTTAATTATTTAAAGGACAATTTAGTTGTTACCTTGAAATTGTGATATTCCTAAGTTCACTCAAAAAGGTAAAAAAAAAAGTCGTTTTTAAAGTTTGTTTTATTATGTTTGAAACGTGTCACACTGAAAATGTTGTTGGCTTAAAAAGAGACTTGTGTATTATAATATGCTGTCTCATTTTGTCTGTGAAGATTTGTTGATATTTGGATCATACAGGTATTGTGGTACTTCAGAAGTATATAATTTATAATAAAGAGTGATATATTTTTTATAAAATGTATATATAGTATTATATGACTACGAAACATACCAGTATAATATATTTTAAATCGAAACATTCCAAGTATTGATGTTGATAATTTCGTTGATTTATTATTAATATTAAATTAAAAAAATTGTTTAAAGTACTAGTATTCTAAAACAACGTTACCAAAGGAGCTTATCTTAATGTCGTTATAAATAATATTTTAAAATATTGGAACTCAACGTGATTAATATAAATTAAAAAAGTATTTAAATTTTTATCAGTAAGATAATTCCTAAAATTTAAAGGTGCCTATTTTATTGTTTGTTCTATAGAAATAAAATGTTTTTGTTTTTAAATTAATTTAGTGAAAAAAATAAAATTTTACTCATCAATCGTGTTTTTTTTTCATCTTATTCTTCAGCCCGTAAAAGTGCACTGGTAGGAACAATTGTAAGTAACTAGTGAGTAGTTTGTATTTTTTACGTGGTAGAGCCATGCTGCAGCTATATTATGGTTGTAGTACGAATGGGTCGGCTCGACCGGGGTAGACCACGCTCTTACAATACCGGCGTAAAATAGCAGTTTTATGCTGCTGTGTTTCGTATGGTGAGTGTAGAAAACCGGAGACCATTTTTACTGAAACGAGGCATTCCACATTAGTCTTCAGGGGTGGCAACGCATTTACATTTTGATTCATAATCGAGGATAGATGTAGATGTCTATGGTCCACAGCATCCATTTACCATCAAGTGGACTCTGCACGTCACACTTATTCTATATGTCATCCCTATTGCTAATAATCCATTTTAAAGTAATTGAATTGTTATCGTGACAAAGTTATTTTTTTAAGTGCCAATATTATTATATCCCCCATATTTACAGCATTTTAGTTTACTAGTAGTCAAAATTATTCAGTAGTGAGTTATTCGTGATTTAACAAGAGCAGGTAATATCTTACACTTGTTTTTAATGAGTAATTTTTAGTTTTACTTTGCAAAATTATATTATTATTAAAAATTAATTCATCTTTACAAATTTAGCATACCTAAAGATTCTTGACTTTTAACTTTATTTTGAACAATTAAAAACGATTTATTATATGATTTACTTGCAGAACTCCCTGGGGGAAGATGTACAGATCTCGCTCTGCAACGAGAGACAAAAACAGACGTTGCGTAGGCTGCTTTAAAAAATTAAGGCGTACATTGAATAGTACACATGCTTCCAAAAAAAAAAACAAAAGAAAACTAATTGCGTGAAATGTAATCAAACAATGTGTTTTCCATGTTTCTATGAAAAACATTTAGTTTAATTTTTTTTAATAACTATCTCATCGACAACTCATGTTCTATTCTATTCACATCAATAGGCGTAACACAAACTACACTATCTTTTTACTGCGGCTAGAGATGTATTCAATATCCTAAATTGATATTTTGTTTACTCTTTAGTTTATCGTCATAATTGTGGGCGAATCTATACAAAGATAGAGCAATTGATTAGCTGCATTTCACTATATATAGTCCTAGATTTTGATCTAGATTTACATATTTAAAAAAAACTATATTTTTATGTAGCCATAAGATCTTTCTGATATACCCATAGTCGCCTCTAGCGACACACGGCAGGTGGTGTAAGAATATCCACTACACTACAAAACTGCGGTTGCCAATCCGTCTGCCAAGCGTGGCAACTATGTCATTTGGGTCAATCTATAGGAGACATGGGCCATGTTCAGCAGTAGACTTTTGTAGGCTGTAGTGGACGGACGGATGAAAGATTTTTTTTTATTATTTTGAGATATTAACAGGACGATGCTGCTGCCCATTTCCTGTTTCAGTTTCAGTTTCACTTATGCGGCATAAGATAACCCACTAACCCATATCAATATATTATTTATAATTGTCCATACATAATACGATAATAATTTTTTTCAGTCGCTAAGAGTATCAAGGTTGGAAACAAGGATTATATTATGTTGAACGATTACACCTTCAACCGACAACGCAAGTCCGGCAACGGGTGGGCTTGGTACTGCTCCATGTATCATCGAGGATGCAAAACTATGATTCACACAACCTATGACTTGATGCTCACTGAGCAAAAGGGGACGCATTCCCACCCTCCATGTCTTTATCGTAGTCAAAAAGGACATATTATAAAATACATAATTCTTAAGCTAGTAACATAATCCTATAACTAGTATTATAATATTTCCTTCATATTGTCATTAAAAACTAGACATGTGTAAATCGTGAATGATTCATTCATTTAACCCGGGTTGCATCAAAGTGTTTATAATAGCAATTACATTTTTTGAACGTTCCGGATCAAATGATTGACAGGACCGACGACCGACTACGACCAAAGAGTTAAGAAATGTCTGATGACCGACATTATCAAACGGGTCTCAAATCACAGAGTACTGAAACTTGAAATGATCCATTTGAATGATCAAGCCGAATGACCTGGTTCGTAAGACGAATCAATACTTGAATGACCGGATCTCTAGAAATAAATGAATGACACATGTCTATTAAAACCGTTCTATTACAGTATTAGTATTTATAAAATACTCTTTCCAGTTTGTAAAATAAGAAAATTTGTCTAAATAATTTTTCGTGATTTACTTAATGATCTCAA
This sequence comes from Parnassius orleans, assembly GCA_029286625.1. Lineage (NCBI taxonomy): Eukaryota > Metazoa > Arthropoda > Insecta > Lepidoptera > Papilionidae > Parnassius > Parnassius orleans. The sequence goes on along the minus strand of JAGSMP010000250.1, from coordinate 1,366,124 downwards.
AATACTTGATGTACTAAATATATCTATGTATGCATTTACGTCGTCTTTCATTTATTCGATTTTTTTTCTTTTTAACGCATATGTCGTCTTATTACAAAAGTTATTTTATAATTAGTCTCCGGTTTGAACTAGAATCTGTTGCAATAAAGAATTGCCGTGGAAAATATGCGATCTAAAATGTAAAATATGGATTTTGACTAGAGATGGGCCGAATATTCGGTTTATATTCGATATTCGGCATATTCGGCAGCTTTACCGAACATTCGTATTCGGCCGAATATTCGGCTAAATTACCGAAAATTCGTTAAAATGGTACTCAAAGTGTCCACTGTATTGAAATGTACGAACATGTTTGTCCACATGTCGGATGTAGCCGATAGAAATTTGGCCTTTGATAGTCGGATGTAGCCTTTGTAGCCGATAGAAATTTGGCCTTGACTAGTGCTTTTCAATTTTTCATACAGTTGTGGAATCACTGTTTCACCTATATATTTTCGGCTCGGTATTTGGTATTTGGGCTTTACCAACTGCATGAGCCGATTGAAGCCTTTATCTTCGTTTATAGAAATTGGCTGGTTATCTATTGCTATCATTTCAGCAATTGAATTCCTAATTGGAAGTGATCTGGGGTCGTCGATTCGCCATTTGGAAATAAATGAATCTTCTAGTGTACTTTGAGTAGTTGGACTGGTTTTAGTATTTGTAGATTAAGCACCTCTGTTAGAAGGTTAGGTGACCTGTGCAACTTCAGATTTTGTATATTTGAGCCTACCTGATGCACAGGTTTCAATTTTAAATTATTGCTCAAAGCCGAGGATGAAGCTTTCCTGCCGCTGCCACCCCGCGAAAGTATTTTTTTCGCAAATCGTACATTTCACTTTACTTTGGTCGTCAGTTTCTCTAAAATAAGTCCAAATAATAGATCTCCTCCTGCCACTCTTTTTTGTCATATAATAATAATTATCAATTTTCACTAAGAATAACACAACGAAACACTTTTTTTCTCACAAAAACAGTTAAAACATAAGCACGTGTCGGCAATTTGCTCAGTACTAGATGATGCAATAACATGTCAGGTGTGTCGGGGGAGCGGGGGGCAGGGTCCGGCGCTAATCCCGCGCGCTTTTCGTAAACAAGTTTTGACATGAATTGGTTAGGTGCCGAGGTGATCCTGCCGAATAATGTTCGGCCGAATATTCGGTTCGGTAAAAGTTTTACCGAACTTTCGGCCGAATATTCGTATTCGGTGAGATCCATATTCTAATTTTGACATCAAATGTCAAATTTCGTGAAAACTGCGGCGTCGCGGCTGAGGGCTTTCGAGATAATGACTCTTCTTTTAAACCAAGACTCCACTCACTAAACCACGTTTTAATATAACTGATTATATTGCTGTAATCTTTGTAATGCCAAATCTCCCAAATAATGTTTACCAGATATGTAGTATGTTCTTGGAAATACCTATGTTCAGTGGACTTAAACGGGCCTGTAATTCGTTATTATTTTCAAGTGAAAGTTTTTGTTCAATATTCCAATTTTTAACATCAACACTAAGGCATAATATATAATTAATATGTGGCGTACATTATAAAATTTTAAACAGCTGTGCAAAGCTAATGTATAAATATCGTTTGTTAGTTATTTAAGAAATGCTTTAAGTTGCTCTATCTCTCTCTCTCTCTCTCTCTCTCTTCACTAAAAGAAAGAGACAGGTATGGAGATAATTAAAACTTAAGTAAGCGATAATCAGCGGTTATAAGTGAGAACCTCAATTTTTGATCAGCCAGTTAATTTAACAGCTTTGAACGGAACGATATTGAACCAGCACCTTAGCCGAAAGCTAAGGTTCTGCAAGTAAAGTAAGTTTCTATGTACGATATTTAAACGTTCCGTTCTATATGTAAATTCTATGAAGCAATCATATTTTTAATTACAGCTTAGTTACTTGCCACTCATATTTAGTTAGTCCAAATTTATCATCATCATCATAATCATCACCACCATCATCATCATCATCATCATTATTATCATTACAATCCTTTACTAGTTCACTTCTTAACATAGATCTTCCCCAAGGAATCCCACAAAACAAGTAAATTATAATTAATATATTATGAATTATAAAATACGCCGAGTTTCTTTGCAGGTAAACAGTTATTATAAAAGTAAACCAAATAAATTATAAATGATCTTGAATCCCTATTTTTTTTACAGGGCATATTGTGATGACAGGTAGAGGAAGCAAAGCGTTGAAGATTGGTGATTTTATTTACAACCGACGTCAGGCCGCCAGAAACAGCAGATGGAGATGGTACTGTTCTAAATACCATAGAGGCTGCAAAGCGGTGGTGATAACCACCAACGAATTAATTGCAGTACAATATATCGGCCAGCATCGTCACTCGGAGTTATTACACGATCATTCTGATAGGTTTTTTGGTGATTTTAATAAATAAGCACTGGTTCATGTTATGACTTAATTTTACTTTAATATTATCTAACCTACGCCTACATTTTCGTTTATAAAGTAAAAACAATATTTTGCAACTTACAATAAAGACATTTTTAATGAATTTATCCGTTTAATTTTAACAAATATGCGCAAGTACTCAAACGCTACTCAATTTTATGACGCCGTTAAGTGTCGTGCTGTCATGTACCACTGTAAGTCGAAGTGACTGTGGCACCACGAGAATTAAATTTGGCCAATACTGTAATAAACATTACAAGACGTTGAATTACATAGAAACAGATTTCATGGCAACATAGCATAGTGTAATTAAATAACTGTTCTATGTTTTTTATTTATTTATAGATGCAGTATTTCTATCATCTCGTCGTGGCAGTCGCGTCATTCAGATCGATAAATATAGATTTATTAAAGCTTACACTCATAACTCAAAGACAAGATGGCGTTGCAATAGAAAAACATGGGCTGTTATGCTTCGATTATGACAGTTGACGACGTAATTTTTAAACACAATAATAAACACAATCATTAGTGTTCACCATCATCAGCCCCGTAAATCGTCTACTGCTGGACGTAGGTATGTAATGCGTTGTCATGGGTTTAACTATAGGTCAATGGGATTTTTTTGGATAGACAAATTGTGTATGAAAATTATATTTTTGTGTCAATTATTAGGGTGATCAACAAACCGACAGCCATTGTATGAATAGAGTACAAAATTAACGTTACTACTACTACGGTTACGTTATTATTTCTGAGTATTAAGATGGAAAAGAGTTACTGGAAGCGATAGTATCCCAATGGTTAAGGACTACGGACTGCAAATTCGAAATTTTTGGGTTCAAATCCGCCATTCGTCTGCTCTCGAGAAGCACTCCTAACACAAGCATTTTAATATTGCTCGGAGTGGTTAACGAGAGTATTAGTAATGTTACCAGGGTAACTGGTATTTATAAAAAAAGAAAAATAGTATAAAGTAGTCGATGGATGCAGGTGGCTCAGAACCGTACTTCGTGGCAATATATGACGGAGGCCTATGTTCAGCAGTGAACTTATGATGGACAGTAATGATAATCATGATGATGAAGATGGAATAGCTCACAACCGGTATTTATTCTGGTTCACTTACCTTTAAAACTGGAACTCAAAATGTAGTATATTCTACTACATACACAATTTACATTTCCGTAATTCAATATTTGTCATGGGATGCGGTAAGAGAATCTATCATCGGATATCGTCAAGTGGGTTTTGAAAGAGGCGACTGTGTGAGAAACACGAGAAAGATTTCTGACCTTCTTAGATAATGGTTATAACCATTCCAAACATATTCAACTTTACAGCCCTTCATCAGCCTATTGCTGTACATAGACCGCCCCGAAGAATGCCACAAAGCACGGTCTCGAACCACTCGCATCGATCGACTTCTTGCATGTCTTACCAAGTAGTTACTCCATCAAACACAACAACACTTCGCTAAACAGTACAAGGCTACACTCTAGCTACTTCCCCATCGGTTGTCGGTTCGTTGAGCTATATGGCCGGTCTATTGCTACTGCAGCTTACTATCTTTGTGGCCGTTTATTGTGGTTCTACTGCGGATATTAGCGTTGCGGATTCAATCACGCAGAGATAGTCCGAGCATAGCCCTCATTCGCCTTTGTACCAAATTGTTTTGGGTACAATAAAGAATTTTCTATCTATCTATCTAAGCTTTCCCATAAAGCCAGCATCTCATATATATATATATATATACCAGATGTAAAACATACGGCGACGGGAGCAGCGACACTTGGTGCTGCGATTGTCAATCCGTATGACAATGAGAAACGTGGTGTTTATGTCAAAACGCGAGGCCTATGTCTAGCAGTTGACTATTACGGGTTGATAAAGAAAGGATAGAAGAAAGATTCGAAACACTTGAATTTTAATATACACACTTCACATATTGGAGTTTTATATTTAACTTTTGATAGGGACGTTCACTCGGAATTTGTGTTTTGAATTTAAATTTTATTTTATTTTTATAAAATTGAAGTGACAAATGCACTGACAGTTTACCTGATGGTAAGTGGCATATGATGATGGCAGCAACCAAATCCAAACAAAAAGGCTCCAGATGCGTTTTCACCATTTAAGGGCTAAGATTGAATGCCGCACACCTAATAATTAATCATACGGATATAAAAATATAAATTATTGATATTTTTAATCTAGATATTTAATTTGGCTCTTATGTACTGAGACTTACACTTTAACGGACTTCGTATGGTTGATCGCGTCAAGGTAGTTCAAATTTATTTTTTGTTAATGAAGGCTTAACAGTAATGCTTTGAGACTTCAAATTGTTATAATAAATTTTCGTTGATGATGTTTGTTTTAATGTTTTTGTTTTTCGAATGGATTCTGACATCTTGTTCAAAGAGTTAATTAAAACTATTGTAAGGTTACCAATATTAAAAAAAATGTTAAAATTCTACAAAAACTTTGAAATTGATATAAATATACATGTTCTTGTTTTAGTGGCATTTTTCTACAATAAAGATGGAAAGCGCATAGCAGTTATCAACGGATACACTTTCTACTCTTCTGATAAATATGCCTCCGCCCGAGGCGGGATGTGGAGGTGTACCAAAGGGTACCCATGTAAAGCCCGTTTCAAGGCATTGTATTCTGGAGAAATGTTAAGAGTGACGTCGCTGGAACATTCGCATGATCCGCCAACCATAGCAATCCACAACGGAATTTTAGTCAGAGTGTCGAGGAAGTCTTTTTCATAAGTCTTTTTATCATAATTGTTGAGTTTTTTCTTTCAAAAACTCATAATTAATATAATCGGAGCGTTAATATTTTGAAAATAAAGACAATGTTGTTTGGTTTTCCTTCTTGTGTCATTGTTGTAAAATACTACTATTAATTTTAAAACCACTACTGACAATATTTTAGAATCCACTTACTACACAATTTTGTAGCTTCAACGGAAACTTAATTAATTTTTTTATGTTAGTAGTTGAAAATATTACTTATATATTAATAAAATTCGTCAAGCACAACCAAAAAAATCATATCCCAAGTTCTTAAATCTTGTATGATCTTGTTGTATATTAGTATCTTATTATATTTTGTGCATAATGTTGTTACTTTATTTTTATGAGTAAATACAAATGGACCAAATCGATTCTAAATATAACGCTTATGTTAAAGTTATAAAAACCATCACCACCAAGACCAAAATGTATTTCAGTAATATAGGGGTTTTTAAACGTCAAATTTTTCTCTAAACAATTTTATCCAAAAATAAAATATTACACGTGAAGATCAAGTCTCTTATTTTCTAAATATATAATGTTCTGTCATATAATCAAGAATTTTTTATTTTTAATGAGACATCTACGTACTTTTTTTATGTTGGTAATCATAATTTACCGAGATTAAACACGTTTAAATTTTATCTAAGCATTAAGAGTTATTTTTTATTGATTTTTAAACTTCTCAGTTGTTTTCGTCCGTAACAAGACTGGTAAGCAGCTGTCTATTGTCGGTGGTCACACTTTCTACTGTGGCGTACGAGGGGCCAGGACCAATATCTGGAGGTGCACTCGGTGGGGCCAGTGCAAAGCAAGGTTCATCATCACGATGAGTGGGGAACTCGTCACCGCACAACTTAATCACACTCACGAACCGCCTTCGTTTGTTATTCATGATGGTATTTATTACAAGATTTAGTTTTCATTTCGGCGTGTTAAAATCCTTTGTAAAGATAAGGAATCAAAACAATTAAGAAATGATGGTTGTCTTCTAATACACCACTGAAACGTCTATGATAAAACATTGAACCAAAATGCGTTGAAATTTTTCTATGAAATGCTGAATGCAGAGGTTGAAAACAAAGAAAAAAAACAATAATGAAGTGATTTTCATAAATGCAAATGATGTAAAAGAAAAATTAAAGAAATGTTTACTAATAATAAAAACGAATGTATTATACAAAATGTTTGAAAAATATAAAATATTGTGTTAGAATAATTTTGTTATTAAAGTTTTTCAAATGCAACAAGGCCCCTTTAAACAAATATCCCCTCTTTTTTACTTCTTCATACCATTAGGTTTCAATTAATGTTTTAATTATTTTTAGTAACTTACATCCGTAAGCACAACGGAAAACTCATCGCTCTTGTAAATGGATATACGTTTTACTACGATGGACGCAGGAAGACCACTGACGTCTGGCAATGCAGCAAAGGGGGCTCGTGCAACGCCAGATTCATAACAACTAAATCCAAAGAATTAAGACGGTCCAACTTTATCCACGACCACCCCAGACCGCGGTATACCATTCGGGATGGTGTCTATATTAAACTTTAATCAACGCTTTAATAAATTTATCTCTGGTTTTTTTATTAGATATAGATTTTTTTATTTAAAAATGGTTTTCCCGCACAAAAGTTTTTTTTCTATATTGAGGATACATTTTACTTACATGAATTGCACATAGACGAATATCTAGATCCGAAACAATTATTTGGTCATGTAAATATTTGCTCCGTGCGGGATTCAAACCTCGGGTCTGCAGCGCCACAGCTTAAAGCTTAGCCACTGTGCTACAAATTAATATTATTATATAATATTTATTTATAATATTATTATAATATAATATTTTATACTTGCTAGAGCCATGCTGCAGCTATATTAGTAGAATTATTAGCACGAATGGGTCGGCTCGACCGGGGAAGGACCACGCTCTCACAGAATACCAGCGTAAAATGGCAGTTTAATGCTTCTGTGTTTCGTATGGCGAGTGTAGAGAACCGAAGACCCCTTTTACTGGAAATGAGGCATTCCATCTTAGTCCTCACGGGTGACAACGCATCTGTATTTGGGTTCGTAGTCGAGGATAGATGTAGATGTCTATGGGCCACAGCAACTTCTTACCGTCAGCTGGACTGTGTGTCCGTTTGACACCCTTATCCTATAAAAAAAATAAAGGCGTCAATATATTTGTCATTGTCTTAGCTTTTATTGAAACTCGCATTAAAATTAGATATTCCTATTTTATCAATAAATTATCAACTCATTTTCTCTTAGTATAAGAAGTGATGTTCTTAAATTTAATATTTAATATTTCATTGATTGTGTATCGTTTCTGTTTCTTTCCAGAACAGAGATATTTTCCGAACCGAACAGAGTTAAATAAAACAAAAAAATGATATTCAATAAGTATTATGTATAATCTGTATTTAATTTAAAAAAAACCATTTGTACTTGCTATATAACCACCAAAAGCAGTGCCTGCACTCTTGTGTTCCGGTCTGAGGGCGTAGAAAGCCAGTATGATTACAGGCTGTGCGGCATTCTATTTCTAATACTACTAATTATAATATACATTCACAAGGCATTCCATCTTGATCCTCAGAGGTGATAACGCATTTGTATCATTCTTTGTTTGAAGTTAGTTGCAGGTATCCATGAGCTGCAGTTGCCTCTTACTATCACGTGTACTGTAAGTTCATTTGTCACTTAAGTTTAAAAAAATAATGTGTATTATATATTTTTAAATTTGCTATATTTAATGATTATTTTTCTATTTGATTTGTAGACACGATTCTTCTTTATTTGAGAGTTTTTACAAATGATGATCACAATTGATTCGTATATCAATTTCATATTTCAATTTTATTTTAGTGACGTGGACGGTGAACAGCCACGGCAAAGACTTGGTGTTGATAAATGGATATAGCTTCTACTGTCATCGGAAGCTCGGCTACACCGATTATTGGTACTGCACCGCGTATTCATCTTGTCGTGCTCGGGTGATATTCACCAAGAAGAGAGAGGCTCTAAAGGCTTCTCTGAACCACAATCACCTGCCCCGTCAATATGTTATACACAAAGGAATTTACCGCAAATTATAAAGCCGATTAAAATATGTTTATTGTTTTGCATTCTTCAAGTCATTATTTGCACTCCTTTATTCCTTAACGGCGTATTTGAGTGTTTAAAAAAAAATATGTTCACTAGAAAATTACGTGTCCTATGACTTTAGACCTATATTCTGCAAGCTAAGGGTTTTAAACTTATTTTTTGCCTAAATATGTATTCAAAACTACATAAATCTGTGTATCTCACATAAATGTAAGCATTATAAGAAAGACGTAAGGTGATTTTTTTTGTGTCCCACCGTCGTTTCGCAAAGTTCCGAACAAAAAATATCAGTATTATCCTACCTTTTTCTTAAATAATTGTATATAATTTGGTAGGATTATGTAATCCAAAATTGATGATATTCTTTATTTAAAGCGTTTTAGAGCACAAAATAATATAAAATACTCGTTTTAACTTGTCCTTTAATATGCCGTTGGTGGAAAATTCCATATACGCTACGTCGATTTCTGGGCTTTGAATAAAAAAAAATTATAAATTTAGTGTTGTTTTTTTTTTTACTATTGGAAGCATTTTAGCAAGAAAACGGTCGCCATATTAGTTTTATGACAGCAGTCGCGTTTGTGAAATGCAAATAAGTGGTTGAGCGTCACTTCGTCTTGTTTTTATTTTCCACCATGAACTTTACTATTTGAGGTAAGTAATTAATTTTTTATTAGAAGTTTCGATGGCTAATTAAAAAAAGTGTTAAGAATCTGAATTAAATATTTATTAACATTATATCGATCTACTGAATTTTAAGTTTGTTTCTGTGCCGGCGTTATACATAACGTCCTCCGTAGAGGTCTATTAGGAGTCTATTAGCGGAACATCAAATTTAACGTAGTGGAATTCTTAAGCATGGTTTACATTGTGCCTGGTTTATTTTGAAGTTTTTATCGAGCTGCTTATGATATTAATATAGGTCAAAATTAACATCAACTACATTTTATTAACGAGAAAATAAGTTTAATTGATCATGGCATAGTACATACTTTTGTAATTCTTTTCTCTTTTTCGATTACAGTAGGTAGGACGAGGATTCGTAATCAACTGATAACAGCAACAGTTAGGTAGTAACTTAGATCATACAGATCAAGATTAAATTTTGCTTCTCTTTTTAGAACTCACCATTGCATTGACGCCTGCGGAACGGTCTAAAAGGTACAGAGAAAAAATAAAACAGGACCCAGAAAAATACGAATATCATAAAAAAAAGGAGCTTGAAAGACTAAAGAAGCATTTTAAGAAGATAAATGAGTTAACTGAAGAGCAAAAATATGCTAGACGTAGGCGATGGCGGGAACAAAAAAGAAATCAAAAAGAAAAACAAAGAAAACACCAACAGCAGCGCAAGAGGTGACGGCAACAAGCACCATAGATGCAGCAGAACAACAGTCAGCTGCAGCAGAAAATACAGTTTTTCGTTCATTTAAAACCTAATTTAAAGAAATAAGCAACAATTACAGAATAGCTCTAAAAATATCGACAAATATAAAATAACGCTAAACAATTTAAGGAAGAAACTTTATACTAGAAACATAAAATGAGAAGCTCAAAGCGCGACAAGAAGTGATGGAGTTGGCACTGCGTGAAGTATACTCAGAATGCAAGAAAACTGAAAAAAGAGTTATTAACAATATAACAATAAAAATAGGTGTAAAAACGAGCACAAAATCGGAACGTAGATTGTTCGGGCTTAAAGGCCAAATATGAAATAGTAAATTAAAGAATAAGCCTCTTAACAAAAGTATTGTGGAGGACTTGGAAAAGTTTTATAATTGAGACGACGTAAGCACAGCTGGTAAAAAGGAAACTAGAACTAGGAATAAAAATAAAGTGCAAATGAGATACCTGGTCGATACTATGCAAAATTTTTATCAAATTTATAAGGATGAAGGTGGAAAATATGGCTTCAGTACGTTTGTTAGGTACAAGCTATATTAAGTACTTTCACTAAGCGCTATGACCAGAAACTCTATAAAACAAAAACAAACAAATTCTATAAAAAAAAAGAGCATGGAGTTTTTGTTTGTTGCTCTGAAATTCAAAGGAGCCGTATCCCACACGAGCACTACCGAGCTATTAAATAATATCACGTGCGATACTAAATCTTTTAATTGTATGTACAATAAATGTCATCAGTGCAAAATTCTTAAAATTATGTACAATGAAGCCAAATTGCAAGGTGAAGTAACTTGGTTCAAATGGAGTAGAGTGACTCATAAGTATGAAAAATCAAGCCAAGGGATGACGACAAAAAAGACTATGAAACAAAAGGCTCTATACGAGATCTTATCGCACTATTTGAAAAAGAATTGCCTGCATTTAAAACCCATTATTTTATCTGGAAAGAACAGCGACGGCAGTATCGATTGTATAGTTTTAATATGAAAGACGATGAAATTTGTATATTGTGTAATTTCTCCGAAAATTACGACTGCAAATATCCAGAAGAAATATATTCGATGCACTACGGTGCATCGAAGAATTCAGTCACTCTACATTGTGGAGTGATTATATGAAAAGAACGTTTGCAATCCTTTGTTACGGTGTCAGACGACAACTGCCACGAGCCTAATGCCATCTGGGCACTTCTAATGCCTGCTTTAAAACTAGCCAAAGAGGAATTTCCAAACACCAAAATAATTTTTTTTCCGACGGTCCCAGTACACAGTATAGACAGAAAAAGAATTTTTATTTGCTCAACTTGTTTACGCAAAAATTGTATTTAGCATATTCAACTTGGTCATTCTCCGAAGCAGGACACGGAAAAAGTATGGCAGATGGTATAGGAGGATCTGTAAAAAGACAACTTCACAAAAGAATATCGTATGGTCAGGACATTACTAATGCTACTGAGGTATGTCATGTTTTGCAAAAACTATGGAGTCTGTAAAGTGCTTTTACGTGTCTGATAATGATGTTCAAAATTTGAAAAAACTGATACCTGGTGTAACCATACGCGCTGTGCCTGGTACAATGCATCTGCATCAAATAATATCTGCTCAATTAGATATTAAATACGATGAAATGGGTGTTATTGACTCCTTTGTCCTTGACGTACGAAACGAAGTAACTGATCCTTTGTTAATGAATATGAGATCTTTAGAAGATTCGCCCTCTTTATTAATTGACGAACGTACCTCTCTTAAAGTTCCAGAAGATGACCAAACCGATGTTTCTCAAAAAAAAAACTACATTTAATAATCAAGTTCTTCCAGCCACTAGGAGAGTTAAAATACACAAACCTTTTGATGATAATCAAATTCAAGCTACATCACATATTAAAAATATGAGAATAAATAAACCGCTTAATAATGACAAGGCGAACAAAAAAGCAGTAAAGATATTGCTACCAAAAGCTGAGAAAGATAATAAAATGAAGAGGAAAATTAATACTTCATCATCGAAAACATTTCCTTGTCATTTTGTAAAACTCGACAACATTTCATTTTGCAAGAAATAGCAAAGTGCATGGTATGCAACAAATGGGTTTGCATATCGTTTAGTGGTACAACTTCGTTTGATTACATTTGTCCAGAGTGCTTACCTAAGCATCTATTTATTACATACAGATTTAATATAGTTAGCCTATCAAGAAATAATACTGTGAATCATTAGAAATCTATTTTTAGTAAGAGTTATAGTAACGGTTTGGAAAGTGACACGACATGGATCAAGAGAGACCAGAAAGTACTGTAAATAATGGAAAACGAACTCGACCTTTGTTACTTCAACCAAGTCCAAAGATCGCCAGAATATTAGCTTACATACCTAAGCAATAAGAAATATTATGTTATTTACGCCTTCTAATCACCTGATTAGAATGCGTAAACAGCATAATACTTCTTATTAAATATTTATGTTGTTAACGAATTTTCACTAAAATATAATTTTATAAAAATATATAGATACGAGTAGCTTATAGTGAAGATTCGTTGTGATAACTTTTCAATTGTAGTTAGTGTTTTACCTTTTTTTTTAATATTAAGTAGTTTTTTTTTTCTTTTATGTTATATAAACATGGTTAACTGACTAAGTATTTTAAATGATTACTTAATTACTGGAATAAGCTTTAAAGTTGATTAATTATAATTTATGTAAACTATGCCTTATAGTTCCTAAACGAGACACAATTTTCCATTAACGTCACTTGTCCTATTGTTGTTGTAATATTTATATTAAATTTAATATTTGATTGGTACGAATATTGCCTCAACTTAACTTAAAAATTAAGTTAAAAGTTAAAATCTATTTAAATTACAATTAAGTCTTGTCATAATATTAATTTAAATAGCATATTATAAAGAATAATGGCAAAGTAAATACTAGACTGTGCCAAGGTAGCGTAGAGGAATAGTTTTCATAGAAAAAAAAGATATTTTATTTAAAATGACTAATTATAAGTTTGTGATTTTTAAGACTGTTTATGTTTAAAAATATTTTAATAAAAATTATATATTCTTGAAAGACAATCGAGTTTTAATATTTATCCAAACTTTGTGAAGTAAAGGAACTTTTCAGCTGATGTAAGGTACATTGAAACATAAATTTCTCGTTAAATAAAAGGTTTTCACACATAAATTAAGCTTTTTTTTAATTACTTCATTACATATAACGATTGATAAATAACATATTTATTATTAAATATTATTTTTTATTTTGGTGGAATTCCATTACGCAACGTATGTTCGTTGCGTAATGGAATTTGAAAAAAGACCCATTTGTGTTTAGTCGGACTAAAATAAAACTGCTATTTAATATAATTTGGTGACACATATAAATTGTGTAAAAATAAATTGTATTCTTGCAACATTTGCCTGCTTCCATAAATCATATTTTGTAATTAGCATAAAGTATTAGTTATATTAAAAATAACTTTGTTTTGACTTCTTCAATGTTGAATAATACGGACCAAGTCGTTTTTAATTTCGTTATTAATTCGATTAATTTTTTTCTTTTAATTTAACTTGTAAAAAGTCCGGTGACGCGACGGGCGCAAACAATGATTGTTTGATCTCATTATGTTTATTTTAATTTATATTTTGATGAACTTATTGTTTACAGATATTTTAATATTACTAAATACAATAATTACCACTTCTGCTCAAGTGGAAACATAAACCGCCGTCATGTTTTTTGGATCGAAGTTCCTTATCGCACGGTAACGTATTTAGCGGATGGAGGCTAGGCGAGTATTTAGCGGATGGAGGCTAGGCGAGAAAAAGTGCAAGATTTTTCCGTCACGACCCTTTCTATAGTGCGAGCGAGATGGAATAATATCCAACTCCCTCGCACTTTTTCTTATCTTGCCATGACAGAAATATTATTTTAACGACTAATATATAATATCCATCCACTAATTGGATGAATAATTAATATTTACATAGATAATACTTCATACGATGATATTTTTATGTATACGATTATCGTTTGATGTGATTTATTTATTTTTATTCGTCAGATATGTTTTAAATTTAAAAAATTAATAATTAATGATATTTAAAAAAAATATACTCTGACACTTACTCGTATGATTAGGCTATTATGTCATTTTTTATATTCTACTAAGCCAGTGCTTATCTACGATCCCACCTGATGGTAAGTGGTGATGTAGCCTAAGATGGTGAAGCGTACTGACTTAACAAAATCCTATTCGTCTTGCCTTGCTCATCCACCCTGTAATCGGATGGAAAGACAGATGTTGGCAACTTATTCCACTCCCTTGCTGTAAGCATGATGAACGAAGAAGCGAACCGCTTGGTTCGAATGCGTGGTAAGTCAACAACGAAAGGGTGGAGATTGGCCGAACGTCTGGTTCTCCGATGGTGGAAGGAGAGGAGGTATTAAATTGTGCAATTCCTGCGCACACTCTCCGAAATGCATCCTGTAGAAAACCGAAAGGCTGGCTACTTTGCGTCTGTGTTCGAGAACACTTACAAGATCAATCAACCGACCTAGGCTGGTAAGATTGGTTTTAACCAAATTCGGGTCACCAATAAGCCTCTTAGCACGCCTTTCCATTGAGTCCAAATGCTAGCTGGCATTTTGCAGCACCAGCCCATATGGCAGCAATACTCCATGCATGACCGGACTTGCGCTTTATATAAAGTAAGCAGCTGTCCCGGCGTGAAGTATCGCCGCACCTCTGCAAGTACTCCCAGCTTCCTTGCAGCTGCTTTGGCTTTGGACTCAATGAACTGCCAGAAGTTCAGATTTGAGGATATCTCAAACCCTAACAACTGAAGGCGGTCGGTATATTCCAGTGATACATTTCGGAAAGAAGGAGCCAAGGTGAGCTGGCTCTTTATTGCGGTGAAGAGACATAATTATGTTTTGGAGACGTTGAAACTCACAAGATTGGTATCGCCCCGTTCGGAGACTGCCTTAGTGTGAGATTCACACGCTCTACCATAGCTTCTCTTTCGGACTGGATTTGATCCCGACTAGCCCGAGGACTTGGTTGGTGTCTCTCTGTAACTGTGCTGTCGTCTGCGTACACATAGATACCAGGCATAAGCAGGTCATTGATATGCAGCAGGAAGAGAGTTGCGGAGAGAACGGACCCTGAGGAAAACCGGCGTTAGTCGCCATAGAATCGGATGAGCAGCCATCGACGACAATCAAGGGAAAGAGTAAGTGCTTCCCACTGTTCTCGAGTGCCTCGCCCCATATGTGTGTGACATACGCTAGAAGGTCCCCAGCTGATCGATTTCGGGGAAACCCATATTGCCGGTCACTAAGGAGGTCATTCTGTTTTAGGTATGCCATTAAGCGGGCGTTCAATATACGCTCCATAATCTTGCAGAGTATGGAGGTAATTGAGATTGGCCGATAATTGGCAGGGTCGGCACGGCTGCCTTTCTTTGGAACAGGCTGCACGTTGGCCAGCTTCCAGGATTTTGGCACTACTCCAGTCCTAAATAAGAGGCGGAACAAGCGTGTCAGCACTGGAGACAACTCAAGTGCACTAGCTTTATTCACGTCTAGACACCGCAAGGTTTTAAGAACCTCCTTATTTGTTATACGAACCTCCGACATAGAAGTTCCGCAGTGAGGTAATTTAGGTGGAACGTTGTTGCCACTGTCCAGACGTGAATTGTAGGCAAAGAGAGAAGCGAACAGGTCCGCTTTCTCTTTAGCCGTATGCACCAGTGTGCCATCCGGTTTTACCAGTGGAGGCAGTCTAGTTCGACAGAAATTTGTCTCGACCGCTTTGGCGAGACCAAAAGCTCTAGTGCCGGATGGTCTGGCAGAGAGTTTTGCGCCAATATGTTTAATGCGATCGAGACTAGCTTTCCGTAATGCTTTTTTGTAGGACTTGGCGGTCTGGTTGAAAGTTCTCTTCTTGGAGCTAATATCCGGAGCTTTGCGGTTTCGAGTGTCAACCCAGGATAGATACGCTAAATGCTTGCGCTTTTCAGCTTGGACGCATTCAGATGGGCGAGCTTTCCTACCGGTGGGAGTAAAAGAATCAGAGAAGAGGATGAAATACTCCATAGCTTGACACAACACATCCGTTATCGCACCCACGCAGCTCGATGGATCAACAGAATCGCAGAAGAGAAACAGACCTCCCGCCAAGGATAAGATGCAAAAAAGTGTCGCATCTCATCTCAATCAGCTGACTTATACCACCATATTCGTCGAACACCTTGGAACTCGTAATCAGGTGTAGAATATGACGATACAGATTTCACCAAACAGTGGTCAGACGTACCCAAAAGGGAGGTAACCTGTACTTCACACCTGCCTGGTACGGTAGTCAGCAGAAGGTCCAAGCAATTTGCTGTGTGACCGTCTACATCGGGTTTTTTTTTTTTATAGTATAGGATAACAAACGAGCACACAGTCCACCTGATGGTAAGTGGTTGCTGTGGCCATAGACATCTACATTTATCCTCAATTAAGAATCTAAATGCAGATGCGTTGTCATACCTGAGGACTAAGATGGAATGCCTAGTTTCCAGTAAAAGGGTCTCGGTTCTCTACACTCACCATGAAACACAGCAGCATTAAGCTGCTATTTTACGCTGGTTTTCAGACCCTAGTCGCTACCTTTACCAGCTGAGAAAGACCTAGCGTTAAAGCAAAATTGCACGCTTCTCTTGCAGCATGGTCGGTCTTTTGGTATGGGAACAGCCAGTCTTGGTGACAAGCGTTAAAGTCCCCCAGAAAAACCAACTGTGCAGTAGGATACCGATTTAGGGCCACGTCAGCAGCCTCATTAAGATGATCAATTAATTATGAAAAATTTGAAAAAAATACAAGAAAATAACGATTTGAAAGTTAATGAGACTTTTGATTCGTATGAGGAATTAGAAAAAAGAATTTTGAATTACCAAAACTTTCAGTTTTGTGTATTTTATAAATGATATAATGGTTACGATACAAAAATCAAGAAAACAAGGAGTGAAAAGACACATCGAAGAGAATTTAAAATACTATTCAATTACGTATTGGTGTATGAATGAAGGAAAAAATTTCAAAACCAGACAGAGAAGTTCAAGTACTATTAGAAAAAAATTAATGTATATGTAAATGACTTACTCAAACAACAAACAAAAATTAGTGAAAGTAACATAAAAAAAAAGAATTACCCTTTGCGATTATCGACGATAATAATGTTGATTTGTCCATTGTTCGAACATATTTCACTGTTGAAGCATGGAAAAAAATTAGATAATTGGCAGTGTAAACGATGATTATGTTGAAAAACCAAGAAAATTTAAAATAAGTACAGGCTGTGATTGCTGCTTGGAATTAAATCATTTGAAATGTGCTCGGAAAATCTAAAGGAAAACTGTGGATGCTTATGGATTGCCAAAAGAACGAAAAATATTATATTAAACGTGGTAGAGCCATGCTGCAGCTATATTAATTGTGTAGTTGTAGCACGAATGGATTTCGTATGGTGAGTGTAGAGAACTGCATCTGCATTTTGATTCGCAAACGAGGATGGATGTAAATGTCTATGGGCCACAGCAACCACTTACCATCGGATGGACTGTGTGCTCGCTTGTCACCCTTATCCTATAAAAAATAAATTAAATCTGCAATTTTTGTTTGATCCGCGACCAAAATATTGAAACGATTGTTGTTGCAGCTTGTTTCTGTAAATTAAGATACATAATTATCATAGTTAGTTTATATGCTTCAGTACTGATAAATAAATATTATTAAAGTATAAATTGATTATAATACTATCCTTTTTGATGTTATTATTAAATTTCTTAAATTAAAATCCATGATGATCCATCAGAATTGCAAAAATATTATTTTAAAATAAATCTATACATAATTTTTTTTATATGCATTACTTTGGTTTAGTAATCGTGTTACTCAGCTTAAGTAATACTCACTTTCTGTTTTTAATACCATTACATATTATATTTCTTTATTTATTCAAATGAAAACAATTAATGATAGTGAAATTTACACTCACAGTTACACCCATATTAATAAGGTTCTGAAGTCGAGGCTTTCATTTTTCTATGCATTATGTCTTAGCACCAACTTCGAAAGCTGTTATGTGGAAATTATTTTTTCCTTTTAGTCCTCTGATTCTTTGTTCTTTTGGCGGCTTTTACTTTTTATTCAAAGTTTATTTTTTTAATGTTTAATATTAAATTATTATTATTTAGCTCAATTAAGCATCAATGAAGCAGAGCTCCAAGAAATTTCCTTAAATCTTTATGTTATTAGTATTGCGTGCTATTTAGAGCTAATTTTATTGTGTCCGTCTGTCTAATGTATCCAAATATACTAGCTTTAAAAATTAGTTTATATCTTGTGGATAGGTAGGTATAGGTCTCAATTTAAGGTAGGAAAAATATATCAACAAAGTGTCAATTTTTTTTCAGTTGTCTGGAGTCGAAGCCCTCGCGGAAAAGACGTTCTCATTTTCCGAGGTTACATGATGACTAGTAACAAATCTTGTGGCAATATCACATATTGGTACTGCACGCAGGGAAGAGGAGATTGTAAAGCTAAAGCTACGACGGTTAAGAATACTAGGGATATAATACGGATGCTACATGAACATAACCACAAACCCAAAAACTTTACCATAAGGGATGGAATATGTTATAAATGGTATTGAAGAGCCTTATATATTGTATAGGTTTGTTACGACATACAATAAACGCAGTGTGTGTTTTGATTAGGCGTAAATTTAAAACAATTGTAATCTAAACAAAAACATGAAATTCTTTTTTTTCACCACTTTTATTAGCTTCATCTCTATGTAAGTATGTACATATGTGAATATAATATATAGTTCAGTTTTCACCCATTTCCCGACGTGGGAATAATTCTAAATTTTGCAGATATATTAAGAACCGATGACAATACGATAATTTTAATACTTATGGCCTGGTTTTCTCACTGGGATTAAAAATAATTCCAAAAAAATACCAGTTTTATTTCTTAATTTGTTTAAGTTTTTGTAACACTAATATTATTAATTATATTATTCATCTTCAAATTCAGTTTGTAAATTGTTGATAATCTCAATTCCCGCAAATTTTGAGTAAATATTCACAGTCCGTCTGATGGTAAGGGAATGTGCGGCCCATAGACACAATTATACAAGTACTTAACATCAGTTGGATTACGTCTCGATTAAGAATTAAAGTGCAGATTGATATACGTTGTCACCTCTGCGGACAAAGATGGTACATATTAATACGGGAAAGATTACGTTATTACTACATATATTGTAATAACGTAACCTTTCCTAGAAAGTGATCACAATATATGTTATCAATTACTTTAAAATTTTCTTGTTTTCGTTTTTTTTTTGTTTTTTTTTTGTTTTTTTTTTGTTTTTGTTTTGTTTTTCTTTTGTTTGAATTTTCACACACTTTTATTATATCTTTATAACTTTTGTGAACACACAGAAAAGTGTCATTATCTACTTAATTGTTTTTAAATAGTTCTCTTTATGATTCATATGAACACTTATTGCCCCTCCGAGTATTATATCATATGCATAACAATGAAATTTCAACTGCATATTTAAAAAATAATTTAAACTGCAAAAGCAAAATGTATCTCTATAGAGCCTTAGTTTATGTTTTAACTAATATTGACTCTAACTAGAATTTTAATCTAGCACCTGCAAATCTGAAGCCAGATAATATAAGGCCTGACCAACGCGTTAAGTTTGTATCAAATAACTAGCATTCGCACGTAACGTTAAGGCAAATTTTCTATTTTGTATTAAAAAGTTTCATTCTTTCATTGATTAAAGTTTGTTTTGTAAACTTCATAACTATGACATCTCGTTAGTATTTTGATGAAAAATAATTTTTAATTACTCTTGTTCTAGAAATTGGTTTCATAATATGTTATAAATTGTTGAAGATATGTGCTAAAACTAATTGATGATCCATGTTAAATGCACCAAGTTATTTATTATCTATATATCAGACATATTGATTGTAGCAGAATTTTAAATATATTAGTTTTTATAATCTCTGTATAAGTATAAAATAAATTTGATTTTTTTATACATTTTTTATCTTTATAGTAGTAAGGTAAACAAGCACACATACCGGCTGATGGTAAGTGAATGTTGTGACCCATAGACACCTACATCTATTCTCAATTAAGAATCAAAATACTGATGTTGTCACCCCCGAGGACTAAGATGTCTCGCTGAATGCCCCGCTACCAGTAAAGAGGGTCTCCGGTTCTTTTCACCTACCATACTAAACACAGCACCGTTATGCTGATATTTTCTACTGGTGTCAATTTTCTGCATCCTCCTGACCCATTTGTGCCGGTGGCTCTACAACCTAAATTAGGTTTTTATTAAATACTTTAAATTATTTAAAATGATGGCACGGCAAAAACATCCTCATTTTAACAAGCAACAATTTTAACGATAAAATCCGTAAAAACTAGTTTCATTATTTATTGCATCCTGACGCTGACCGTTCATTCATTCATCTATTACAATATGACGGCTCCGTGGCGCAGTCACTTAGTAGTAACGGCGCTGAGGACCGCGGGTTCAAATTCCGCACGGAACAAGTCTTTGTATCACTATCAAAAGTCCACTGCTAAACATAGGCCTGCTCCATAGATATTTGCCGCGGTCGCTACGCTTGGCAGGCGGATTGGCAATAACAGTTTTTTATTCAGTTGTTATCAGGAAATTGCTGCCTATCTCCTGTTTCAGTTTCCCTTTGTTGTCTCTTACGACACCCACGGGACGAGGAGTAGTGGGTTCTGTTACTTCTCCACTACAAAAGGCAGTTGTTATAATGTTATTCAACAGTACTATACTTAATAATATTTTAATCGAATTTATATTTATAAATGTTTATTCACAGTAATATGGGCTGTAAATGAAAGGAGTGGCAAAGAAATTCTCTTAGTCAACGACTTCAGCTTCTACTGCTTGAGACGTCAGCGTAATACCAATTACTGGCGCTGCACCACTAACTACTGCAAAGCACGAATAATCGCCACTATTGAGAAAACAATTCTCCGCTGCTGCTTAGATCATAACCACCCTTCAAGGAATTTTATTGTCAGAGGCGGTGTTTATTATAAATTGTAATATTGCTAATTAGAATCACTAGATTTTTAAAGCAGTTTTAAAACATTATAACAGATATTGTAGAATTACTATTTGACCTAAACGTTATATTGAACAAATATATTTTAACTGCATCTCGTGTTTTAAGTTATTTATACAAATTTAGTATTTGACGCGTTCCTAGCCATGGTCTTTGTGGTTATATTATCACTGAAAATATTAGAAAATTCTAGAATTCTTCAGCAATATTGGACGGATTATGCGGATATGGTATTTGAGTTGTTTTCACCACTTTATGTTTATACAGTAAAATTAATTATTGTTTGTGTGTAAATATGATGTGCTCTAGCTTATTTCTCACCACGTTTTTTGGTTTATGTTTTAAGTTATTTTTTATAAGTTATTAGTGTATCTTTTACGAAGAATAAATAAAATATGACTCTTCCTATTTTATTTTAATTCCTTAGCAGTTTTTGTTATTTTTAGGTCAAAAAAGCAAGAAATAAAAAGCTTCATTTAATGTTAACCAATTTCATTTCAAAAGGCGCACATATTATTATTTAATGTAAATTAAAAACTAAACAAGAGATCGAAAGCTCCGGTGAACAAATTATTCCAGAGTCAATGTTAAAGTTTCCATCCACTTCTTGTCTGTAACTAAGCTATTCTTCCAGTGATGTGGGTAAGAAAGAAAGATGGAAAACAGCTGGCTATAGTTGACGGATTCACTTTCTACGTGGATGGGAGAACAAAGAACAATGTGACCTGGAGATGTACATCTGGCCATTTCTGTAGAGCCCGATTCGTGGTCGACAATAACTTTCTTATGATCAGGTCCAACTTGATTCATGCTCACGCGCCACCAAGATACGTCTTGCGGAATGGAGTTTTTTTCAAAATTTAAATCGTTTTTGATGCTAATTTTTATTACTTAAAAATAAAATTAAAAATACACAAATTTTTCATAATTTTTTCTTTTCATCTGTTTAGCTACTTATTAGGGAGAAAAGAAAATTATCATGTGAATATGTAAATATGTGTATATAATGTTTTTATATGTACATGATTAAAATTTTAATTATACATCTAACATAAGTAATGTAATTACAATAACATTTAATATACAAATATACAATTGTTTTATGTATCATCAGTATTTTGAGGGATTATATAAATTTTTTGAAGAGATTAAAACAAGATTTAAAATATTATTGAAACGTTTGTAATGAATCAATTTAATATATATATACATGGAACTACACTTACATATACATGGAAACTATGTAAAGCAAATGTAGTGTAATATTTTGTGTACTAATGCACAACACTTTGCCTACCTGTACGAGGCTGCCACTCGAGAACCTTTCTTAACCATCGGTTGTCACTTCTTCGTAATGTCAGGCGAAGTTTGGGGCGGCCTCCCACTAGATGGAGTGACCACCTGGTAAGACATGAAGGAAGTCGATGGATGCAGGTGGCTCGGGACCGTGCTTTATCTCATCACTTGGGGGAGGGCTATGTTCAGCAGTGGACTTGTGAAGGGCTGTAATGATGATGATGATGAATTCACAACACTTTCATTTCTTATTTTTGAGTCTCTGTCACTTAGTCCTTAAACTTAGGTTTTTCTCTATATCATTAAAGTAACAAACGAGAAAATCTACCTGATGATAGGTGGCTAATGTAGCCTATATAAATCTGGAGCCTTAGTCGGCTCTGGGCACTAATATCCGATTCCTATATTCAAGAAACGTTGAAGAAAAGTGCTTGTAAAACTTTTCAAATTATTATCCTTTTAACAATTTTAGACGACGCTATCACCATTATTATTATTATTACAGTCCTTCACAAGTCCACTGCTGAACACAGGCCTCACCCAATAGCCACCTGCATCCATTGACTTCTGCATTTCTTAATAGGTTGTCACTCCATCTAGTGGTGGGTTGCCCTACATTTCGCTTACTAGTACGAGACTGCTCGAGAGCCTTTCTTCCCCATCGGTTGTCGGTTCTTCGAGCTATATGACTGGCCCATTTTCACTTTTGCTTACTGATCTGTTGGGTTATGTCGGTTAAGACGACTTGAAACGGAACAATTAGATCCTTAAAAATTGCGATAAAATTACATATGATAGCTGGTATTCATCGACGCTCCGGGAAGACTGCAGACTATGAACACTTACATCAGATTTGGTAGACCACAAATCCTTGCAAAAGAACACCGATTTGTTTTCAGTATGCAACATTATATTTTTTTGTAATTTATATTGGTTTCTGTTGGAATGGACAATTTGCAAATAAAAATAATTTATGCTTGTGTTTATTAGGGGAGTCGATTGAGTGCTTGCCATTCGTCTCAGTAACCGATCGAGTCAACCGTGCTGTCGGTATATCCGGTTTCGACTGTATTATAGCTTTGATATTTGTAAATGAATTATAGTATAGAAGGAATAAATAAAATACCCCAGTTTTTCTTGCCGGATCTTCACTGTTATAAGGCCTTTTTTTCGAACCGATGTAGATTTTGACATTCATAAGAGTTTTAAACAATTGATTGAAAAGTATTGACTTTGACTTTGAATAGTATCATGACTGGACCTATGTTTCCACAGTGCAATGGGTGAGGAAGTCATGTGGCAAACAGTTGGCGATTTTGGACGGGTTCACTTACTACCTAGACGGCAAAAGCAACCTGACGACGACTTGGAGATGCACCTCCGCTGGTCCGTGCAAGGCCCGCTTTGTGATCTCCAATCATGCAATGCAGATCATCCGCGGCAATCTTAACCATTCTCACAAAAAACCGTCTTATGTTATACGCAATGGAATTTTCTTTAAAACTTGAAACTTGTAGATTTGTTTAATTATGATGTATATAAAATGTACGTAACTTTTTAATTAAAACCCTTTACAAATGTTGATAGTTTGTTCATATTATTGTTCACAGTACAATGGGTTACGAAAGAAAGCGGCAAACAGCTGGCGATCCTCGATGGATTCACGTACTATCTCGATAGAAGAAGCAACTTAACCATGACTTGGAGATGTACTTCAGCCGGTCAGTGCAAGGCTCGCTTCGTCATCTCCAATGATCCAATGCAGATAATTCGTTGCAACCTTTGCCATATGCACAGGAGACCGTCTTTTGTTATACGAAACGGAGTTTATATAAGAACTTGAGATAAGCTTTATTCCAGGATAATTTAAAATTCCAATTGCTATGAAACATTTCAATTAAATAATAAATTTAATTATAATAGTTAGAATTAATTTTTCACTGCTTACTTACTACTATATATTGAAAATTGAATATTTTATTATTAAATATAACTAATTCCTGATGTAAAATTTCGTATTCGTGGTTAAGATTTTTTTATTGCTATGGCTAATAAATGTTAGTACTTAAACAATGTATATGTTCTAATTTTATATTAATGTATTTTAAGAAACGATTTAATAATATTAGTGACTAGCTATCCCCCGCGACTTCGCACATGTGGAATTTATTACGATTGGATTTCATGGGTTTTAATTTTTTTATTCGGAACCCTAATTATTTTTCTAAAATGAAAGTAGCCTAAGTTACTTCTTATAACATCAGCTATCTGTCTGTAAAAGTACCGTTAAAATCGGTCCAGCCGTTTCTGAGATTAGCCGGAACAAACAGACAGACAGAAAAAAAATTAAAAATTTGTTTTTTTTGTTATTAATACCGTATGTACTTACATATGCATTTAGTAAAAAGCTGTTATTTTGACATTACAAACAGACACTACAATTTTATTTATTTGTATAGATTTTCTAATAAATTCTGAAATTACAATTAAAAGTTAGTACTAAAATGAATATAATATACATGGTAGGTAAATATTAGTGTTGATCTCTTAACCTTTATTGTATGGTGCTAGAAATGCGAATCATAGACATATGAAGGGTATACATACATATATATATATATATATATATATATATATATATATATATATATATATATATATATATATATATGTGTGTGTGTGTGTGTGTGTGTGTATATACAACCTACAATTTTCCATGAACTCTATATATATTTTTTATGTTATTTACTGTTTTCCGTTACAGCCTATCAAAAGTCCACTGCTGAACATAGGCCTCCCCCATAGATTGCCTCATAGAGGGATGGTATTTGCCATATTTTTTATTTTTATTAATTATTAAGAAAACACTGCTCCCCATCTCCTAGTTTGTTTCCCTCTGTCGCCTCTTACGACACCCACGGGACGATATGGGGTAGTGGATATTCTTACACCGCCACTACACGTTCAATGTTATTTAGGTTTGTCTATTACCCCAAAAGCCAGTATATTCATTTATACTTTATAAGTTAAATTAATTTTGTATATTTCAATGTTAAGTTTAATTCATATCGGACGTGGGAGTCTGGTGATCGGGAACACAGATTTTGTAAGACCACCGTGGGCACCACACCCTCACATTTAAAAATAAATTTATCATGTATCTTAATGCTGAAAGTTGACGCTTAAAATTTGTGAAGTAAATTGAAGACTATTTATTTATTTATTAAAATGAATGTTGTTACTTATGATTTTAGTGCAATTTGTACAGAATCGCGCGGGAAAACTTCTAGCGTTGGTTGAAGGACACACATTCTACCGGGACAAGCAAAATACCAATACACATGTTTGGCGGTGTACGAAGGGAGGCTGGTGTAAAGCGCGTTTCACTTTGACCAACGATTTGCGTCTAGTTCGTGGCACCTTTAATCATGTTCATCAACAAACGAAATACATTGTACGTGATGGAATTTATATTAAAATCTAAGATTCCTCAAATTATACCACTCGAATTTGATCTGCTTACTAAGTAATTAAAATATGATTTTTGTATTAGGAACTTAGTGCACAGTATAGTTACAGTGTAATTTAATGTTATTTTAATGTTGTTGTCTATGTCTAAGATTTATTCCTAAAGTACCCGCACCCTTTTTAGTGTCTTCAGTTTAAGAAAAGCTTAAATGTATAAACTGTATTATATAAATATTATTTCGAATACAAAATTCTTTATTTAATACAAGACACAATTTTGTAATGAATTTATAATAAAATTGTACTGTAACGTTATTTATAATTATTTATCTCTTAATAAAATTCCGAGGTACCTAAATTGGTTTTAGAATCGAAATCTAATATCTTATTACTTTTATTAAGTCTTCTCCTTAGGCTATTTCTAAAATCAAAAATCAAAGATGTGGTTTGTATGTAATTTGTCTAATTGTGAAAACTTTTGCACAGTACGATGGGTTAAGAAGCGCACCGGAAAGCCGTTGGCAATCATTGATCGTTTTACTTATTACTGCGCCGTGAAGTCCACCGCCACGAGCACCTGGCGCTGCACGAAGGGAGGACAGTGCAAGGCCAGATTCATTGTTAACAACAACATGGAGATTACCCGCTCGTCCCTCCTTCACGATCATCCGCCGCCCAATTACGTTATACGCAATGGAATTTACCTTAAAATCTAGGTCTAATTTTAAAACTGTAGAAATATATTTAAAAAATTATGCGTGTAATTGTGTACACACGTACGAAGTGAAACTTCTTTACGACATATCAGTCTTCTTTTATATTATATTTTACATTTACATAAGTAGGTTAAATAAGGTTTACGCAAAAAAGTTACTACTTAATGTTACTACGTTTTTTACGTGGTAGAGCAATGCTAAAGCTATATTACTTGTATACTTGTAGCACGAATGGGTCGGCCGCTCTACACACGTCTGTGTGTGAGTGTAGAGAACCGAGACCCTTTTTACTGCTAACGAGGCATTCCATCTTAGTCCTCTCGGATAGATGTAGATGTCTATGGGCCACAGTAATCACTTACCATCAGGTGAACTGCGTGCTCGTTTGTCACCCATATCCTGTTAAAAAAAAAACTAAATTTCTCCACTACGTCGATGAAAAAAGTTTCACTTCAAAAATAATTAGACTAACATTTTTCTTTGAAGTGTTAATTTTATCTTACTTGTAGGAAATTATTTTAATGGATTTGATTTTGCATTGTCCACTTTTGTCATATTATCTCTATGTTTTAAGGTTTCTAGAGTCTGATGGTGTTATTTTTAGAAGATTGTCTGTATATCTGCATTCGTACGTTCGTGGTTAATTTTTGCCACGCTTATCTCGACAGCAAATAATGATAACGGCATCGAACTATTTACTCACGCAGGTTCTGAATATGGTCAGAGCAATATTAATAATACATAAAATGTTAATGGTATTCCTATTTTCCTATTTCATATTCCAGGTTTCCTGGTTTTAGTAACTTCCTAACTGGGAAGTTTGTAGTTGAAATCTTCTGGGTCGCACCTATTTTCATTAGTTTTTTGTATAACGCTTTTTATTGAATTACAAAAAAGCATATATGAACGTACATCTATACATATGTAGGATCATAGTTGTTTATTATTAATTGTTGCGTCATATTTATCTCGAGAGAAGATAATGTAATCGACGTCGGATGCACAATTATGTAATTAGAACCTAATTGAGTTTTTATCAAAATCGGTCCAACAGTGTTTTGTTAGGAATAAATTAACTGAAGAAATGGGCATAATCGCATTTTAAAATAAATTTAGAGGGTATTTTTTAAATAAAATACTAAGATATGTAAGGATAGTTATTTAGTAATTTTAGCGTTACCTAATTATTGGATGAATATATTTTTAATGTAAATCAAAGACGTAATTTTATTATCAGAACTAAATGGGATGATTGCGAAGTGCATGAACTTAGTAGTAAATAGTTCGCAATTATCTACACAAAATATATGTGACGCCAGACATTATATAAGTATTTTTATTAATTTCAGTGGCATGGGTCCATAAGCCGTGCGGCAAACGTTTGGGCATTGTCAACGGTTACACATTCTATTTGCACAAAAGGAATTCCAAGTCCCAGATATGGAGCTGCACCAAGGGCGGAGGATGCAGAGCCAGGATAATTTTGTCTTGTTATACTCATATCATCACGCACGCTCTTACAGATCACAATCACCCACCACCAAATTTTATAATCGAAAATGGATACTATGTTAAAGTTTAACATTACTGTAATAATTCAGATACAATTTTTTTTAAATATTAGAGTGGCAACGAGCTTACAGTCGATCTGATGGTAAGTGGCTGCGACAGCATTTGGAAACCTGCAACTACTTCAAACAAAGAACATACCTGGTCCATTGTCATTCCTGAGGAATAAGATGAAATGCCTCGCAGCCTGTAATTATATTGGCTTATTTTACCCGAATCGGTTTAAAAATGAACTGGACTCTTGAAAATGAGCCCTAACCTTTTTTTGATGAATAATAATGTTTGAAAACTATATTTTCTATTTTAATAAGGAATGATTTATACCAAGTTAATTATTTGACTGCTGTAATAATCCAATTTTACCAAAAATATTAAATAAGTAAAGAATAAAAGTAAATAAAACTAGTTTTTACGGATTTTATCGCGTATATTAACTTATTTTATATTCTCGACGTTTCGAGCACTTTATAGCACCCATGATCACGGGGGACTGAGGTGTTTGACGTCCCAATGTCATAGTTAACCACGGCTACCTCCAGATTAAAATTATTAATTTTTGTTCCGATCTACGCAGTATGAACTTGAAGTCTTGTACTTGGGTTGGTTTATTTAATTTTATTAATTATAGATTATAGATTAGATGGTAGCACCCTACCATCTTCTCTATTGAAATTAGGATGTTTTTTGATTTCAATAGCTTAGCGAATCATCCTTGGAAGGAATCGGTGCTCTTTAACGAGGATTTGTGGTCTATCAAATCTAATGTAGTGACGGGGGCAATCCTGTACGTGTTCAAAGACTGCAGACTTCCCGGAGCGTCGATTCTTCACATCAGCTATGTGTTCTTTAACGCGGGTTTTTATTGATCTTTTAGTTTGTCCTATATAAGAGAGACCACATTCACAATCAAGCTTGTACATTCCTGCATCTTGCAGAGGGACATTACACTTGACTGATGGTAAAAACTTACTAATCTTCTTCGGCGGCTTGAAGTATGTTTTAATGGAAGTACGCTTCAAGATGTAGCCAATCTTGTTAGTGACACTTCTTACATATGGCAGTACAGCAGGCACTCGCTCGACTGTGACCGGCTTCACTCGTTCACTGTGACGTAGGCGCGGGACCTGAAGCTTGTTGTCGTGCAAAACGTCAAACACCTCAGTCCATGGGTGCTGTAAAGTGCTCGAAACGTCGGAAATATAAAATAAGTTAATATACGCGATAAAATCCGTAAAAAATAGTTTTATTTAAATGTGTAGTGTTTGCGTAAATATGAGAAATCATTAAATAAAAGTAAAGTTTGAAATAACCAAAATAAGTAGCTTGTTTTTATATACCTAAATAATGACCAGAAACCATGCTTTTCCGCGCAAGCGTAGCCTTTGCACACGCGTCCAAGTACAGTTTGCTCGACCTCAATATCGTTCAAAATAGCTTCCTTCACAGATCCACCGGGCCCGGTGGTATCAGCGTAACTCCGACCTGCACTGGGATTGCGAACTTCCCTCAATCTCTGAATATATCAAGGAATGTTTTAGCGCTAGTTTGAGATCGCCGAGACACATCCTAACCAGCTAGTGGTAAAAGCAGCCACCTACCCTCCGACTCCAAACGTCATGGCCGGTCTCCGTAGATCCCGCAACATTTTAATAAAACCAGGTTCCGTTGTATCCCGACGACCTAAATGTCGCTGGCCCGCCACACTAATACTACACGTGTACCTACACACCGCGTACACACCGTACACCCGCGTGCGAAGAACATCGAACGATACAAGTTAGCCATCTGAGTCGTGGCCCGCCACCCCTGCTCGGACGGCGCGGCGATCAGGTAGCTCATCTGTACACTGATTTTCATACATAACACCGTAACAAAATAGTAACGTTCGGACATCAGCATCATCATCAGTCCCCCTTTTTTATAGCCCCGAGTCCGATGGAGCGGTAAAAGCCAACTGGCTAACACCTAAGATTACAGAAACTAGACGGTTAAAAGTTTTGATCATGTAACGAAAATAAATTAATACATTGAGAACAAGTGACAAGTATTTAAAAAAAAGCACATGTTCAAAGTTGTTTCATAATGAATGTTTTTCAGGTACAGTTTTTGTAAAGACACCGGCCGGTACCAAATTAATACTGCTGGATGATTATACTTACAGTTTCTTTAGAGACTGCAAAACAAAACATTTAACCTATTGGAGATGTTCTACACACAACGGCAAAAAATGTCGCGCCAAATTAGCTCTCACTGCTGGGAATGAGGTTGTAAAGGTGAATATGGAGCACAATCATAAACCACAGAGATATTTTTTAAAAACCGGTCTCTTTGTTCGGTGTTAAAAATAATATTTAAAATTTATCAGTTAACTGTGTTATAGCATTCATATTCGTTTGTTTGATTTTTTCTTCCACTAATAACAAAATTAAATAGATAATAACAAAAGAAGCCTTTGATTTAACTAAATAAATTTAACATTTCATTACAGCCCGTCAAAAATCTGGTACTGAACCTAGGAGGTTTTTTTTGCTATTGTTGCCACGTTTAGCAGGCGGTGCTGCAGTCGCCAAACTGAAGTTTGTATTATTTATGAGTTGTTATCAAAAAGATGTTGCTGCCCATCTCCTGTTTAATTTCCCTCTGTCGCCTCATACGACACTCACCGGATGATATGTAAAAGGTTCTGTTACGCTGCCACTACACGACGATTTCATTTATTACAATATTATTATATTTTTTTCTATTTTCCAAGAACTAGCAATGCTATTAAATTTCTTGTTCTTCCGAAGGCTCCAAATAGTTTTTATAACTTTGAGACTTAAAGAGTTTAGGAATATATTAAGATGAAATTTGCATTGGGTACAGGCTTTAAGGGGTAAATAAATAAAAAAAATCCTGACATTCCATGGCAGCGTAATCAATCGACAATCAAAAATACAGCTTATAGTATTTCACTTTTATTTGTTTTAGATTTCCTTTTCCCTATGTCCTAAAATAATGCTAATTATTCAGTCATAATGATGCTATAGCCAGAAATGTTATTTACCGACCATGGAACTTCTTGGAAATAGTTTCTTTGAGCAGTATTAACTTTTCAGGCGACAACAAACAGTATTGGAGGTGTATATACTCATAATATGGGTGTTGTAGTCATTTTCTCATTTGAAGATCCATCGGATCAGGATATAATATGTTTTCTTTTAGATTTTTTTGTTAAATATTTAAATACATATTATAATAAATATTAGGGCCTCGTACCGGTAGTCGAAATGTAGGGCGCCCCCCCCCACTGGATGAAGTGACGTCTTGATAAGACATGCAGGAAGTCGATGGTGGATGCAGGTGGCTCAGGACCGTCCTTTGTGGCATTCCTTAGGGGAGGCCTATGTACAGCAGTGGACTTGTCAAGGGCTGTAATGACGATGATGATGATTATTATTATTAGGGCGGGAGCTCTCATTAATGTTCTTAAATTAAAGATGTTGATATTAATTGGCTATGATCCGCGTTAAAAATAAAAATCATGTGTATTATCTTTTTCGATAAGCACATCTCGCTTTCCCTCAATTGCGTGCACTATCATCTGCACCAGTACTCCCAACACCACTACAATAGGAAAGATACATCACCGTTGACAATACGACGCGTGTTTCGCCTCTAAACGAGACATCATCAGGAAAAACACTGCGATGGCTGACCGATGAGGGCTTAGCGGCAATGCATGATTCTATTAATTATCTATTGTTGTCATCTATAGCAACTGTTGATATAAAAAAAATCTTAGAGTGGGAAGTAAAGCATGGACGGAGTCTAAAATTCGTGAATAGACTTCACTCGCATATTCTAATTCAATTACCGAGTAATACAAAATGCTTAAGGATATTACTTATAATTCATGCTTGTCACTTGAGACATCAAGTGTCATTTTTGTACTCTTTATACTTTCATATATCTCTTTTTACATAAAGGAACAAATAGAGATTGATTTAGAAAGAGACTGACAAATCATACAATTAGACATAAACCATATTGAATTATTACCTTACTTCTTATTTTTGTCAAACAGGGACAAAAGGCTTTGTCAAAATAAGCAAAACTGGTATTCGATTTGGCTCCTACACTTACTACTGCAGACGCGGCAACCGCCACCGAAAACGCTGGTACTGTAAACACAGGACCATTACTAAATGTTCAGCTTTACTTATCAGTATAGGAGACGCTATTGTCGGAACACATGACGGGCATAACCATTAGAATAAATTATTTTTTGAGTTTCGCTACGTACATAATATATATAAAGAAAAATAATCTAGTATGAATACGTAAAGTGCCTTATAAAGGTGAACGCACATTTATCAGCACCGTACGTGCCGCACGCGCCTCATTTTAGAATTCGTTGTATGAAATCATACGTAGTATCAACAGCGCCGCGTTCGGCGCGTGTTGATACTACGTGCTGATACTGAGTTTTATGACGTCATCAACATGCCTCCTTCAATATTCAGATACCTACCGCATTTTATAAAATACTACGCGTACGGTGCGGGTGAAATGTGCGAGGTTTCGTATGATTATACTACGCGCGTGAGTGTTGCCTAATGTTGCTAACTTAGTGGATTTTCCACTAAAAGTGGGTAGTGTTTTTTCTAGTGGTTCAGTAGAATTAAGTTCAATTAGTGGCAAGATGATCACTCAACCATTAACCCACTTACATATTTCGAAATATATTTTTATTTCAAAACAGGAGTATTTATTTAATTTTGCTGTGAGGGCAACAATGATTCGTCAGACAAGACACGCAAATTCCTTTTGAAATGAATATTGTGAATCCAGAATCTTCTTTTTCTTCAAATTTTATTTTCATCCACCTCTGCAAATTAACAGACTATTACAACATTTTTTCCATAGCTAAATCAATGTCACTGTACCGTTTCACATCAGTGGTTAGAAAAAACTGCAAAAGTTGCTAGCAATACTAAAGATTTTTGTACAGCGCGTACGGCGCATACGTGCCAATGTGCGAGGCCATCAGTAAATGCGGCGCGTACGGCGCGTACGGTGCTGATAAATGTGCGTTCACCTTTTCTTTACGTCTTCATACTAGAAAATATTGCATTACTTGCTTTCAGTTTTTTTTTTTCATACAAATTCATGTTCCTTACTTGTTTCAATGTTTTAGTATTTAAGTGTTTCTTGTATAGTTTAATAGGTTTTATAATATTAACAACGTAAAGCGGTTCAATTTGTTTGTTTATTTAACTTATTAAATTATATATTTTTATCGTCGTGGACTTTTATTTTTATAAAATAGTGTTTGAAAAATAAAATGAATTGCTAAGAACTAAAATATTACCTTCTTTTTACAGCTAGATGTACGTAACTACTAAAATTTTAAGCACCTGCCAGGTTTGACTAGCTGAGAATTTCACATGTTAAATGTGCGCAATGCACAGTTTATTTTCAGATATTATCGTTAAATACCAATTAACTTGTAAATATTTTTTCCCCTCACTTAAGTGTAAAACTGTTCTTTACAGATTTCCATTTGATTCCTCTTCCTACTGGACGATACCTCCTTCGTATCGGTAAATACACTTACTCTACAAATTGCAGAGATATATCGTCTGTAAACTCAAGCTGGTACTGCTCTAAGAGGGTGAGTAAAAAGTGTCGAGCGCGCGTCAAAATGTACGCCCAGAAGACAACGCTTCTCATAGGCGAGCATACTCATAGCTACTGAACGTACTACTAAGTATGTAGGCACGAATATAAGTGAGTGCATGAAATATAAATTTACTTTTGAGCTTCTGACAACAGTCTTTTTTTAACGTCACGGTTAACAATCCTTAATATATTTGGAAAACATTGGTTTAATTTTATATTCGTATGCTGGTTTCTTTATTATTATGGTTTCTTTATTCTATATTATGTAAGGGCGTAGTCAGAGAATCCTGAGAGACCCCATTATTATTTAACCCATTTCGTTCTCTGGGTGTCGCTACTACTCCATGAGAAATACCAGGAAAATCACATGGTATCCTAAAAGGCCGCTGCCTGAAGGTCGCCAGGAGGTCGTCTGGAGTTGGCGCTGGATGCGACAGCATGCGGGCCGCCAGCTTAGCGCGAGAGGCTGCAGGACCACCTAGCAGTCCCTCGTATCCATCATACCCACCAGATGATTTGGTGTCTGCTGGATCTTCTCGGACTCAGCAAGCGGCATCCGCCGCTGTTGGAGCACGTCGCAACTGGAAGGTCCGCGTTACGACTTAGTAACCTTTAAGAAACAAGCTTACTCCTTTTTAAAAGGCCGGCGACGCACTTGCAATGTGCTTGTGTTATGGGCGGTGGTCGATATTTACCGCCGACACGAGCCGAATGCTCGTTTGAACTCTCTTCTATAAAATAAAAAAATGAAACTATATAAAACTATAAACTGATATTAATAATAAGTTACTTCGAAAAACATAGGTAAATTACATTAAAAAAAATTTTTGAAAGAAATGTTTCTTTTCAGGGGACTTATTAGAAACCCCTATAATACGAGTAGTGAAGAAGTAGTCTATGCTCCACTATTGTTTAATAAAAAGTACTCTATGTTTTACTAGCAACACTGATGTTCTATCTTAAGAAATTGTTTGTTCACTTTCATAGTGAAGTGAAAGTGTGTGTATGAAAGTGAACGCAAGTAAGACGAAAGTGATGGTTTTTGAAAGAGAAGAAAGTAAAACGTTATGTGAAATAAGAATAGAAGGGGAGTTGATTGAGCAAGTGGATGAGTTTGTATATTTGGGATGTTTATTTAGTAGGGATGGTAGATATGATAAGGATATAGAACGACGAGTGAACGCAGGAAATAGAGTGAATGGGGCTCTACACGCTATTGTGAAGAGTCAGAATGTGTCAAAAAAGGCACGTTTGGCAATTCACAATGCTGTGTTAGTCCCTACTTTAATGTATGGTAGTGAAAGTTGGGTCTGGCAGAAGAAGCATGAGAGTAGAATAAATGCTATAGAAATGCGGTCATTAGGAGTATGCTAGGCTGAATCTGAATGACAGGGTGAGAAATAGTGTGATAAGAGAAAAGTGTGGTTTGCAAGATGACGTTGTGACCAGGATTAAGAAAGGAATGCTTCGGTGGTTTGGTCATGTAGAAAGAATGAACGAAGAAAGAGTGACAAAGCAAATTTATGCTGCAGAAGTGAACGGCAGAGTCGGAAAGGGACGCCCTAGACGAAGGTTTATCGACCAAATTGGCGATATATTGAAAATGGGCCAGATTAGGAGTACCTTAACCGACGAGCGTGTATGCGTAGATATATGGATGTAAAGGAGGCGAAAGAGGTGTGCCAGGATCGTGCCAAGTGGAAGTCCGTAGTCTCTGCCTACCCCTCTGGGTGACAGGCGTGACTGTTTATGTTTGTTCACTGTACATTGTGATTTTATTTTATCAAAAGAAAACATTTCATGATTCTGAAGTTAATCAAAAACAAGTCGTTTCGTCCAGTCGTTCTGGAGATATTTTGGAAAAAATCTATTCCATCTTAGTCTTCAGGTTTGACAGTGCATCTGCATTTTGATTCTTAATTGAGTATCGATGTGGGTGCATCCATTCAACAACTGGTGGACTGTGTGCTTGTATACCACGACTTCAAGACCTGAATGAGATCTTTCTTTCTCTGGTTCCCAACAGGTGGTGGTGTAACTATCTCTTTTATCTCATACGCAAAGTACTTTACTGCCTCTTTGGTCTAGTTGTCGCGAAAGCAACTGCTGAACATGTGGCCCTGGATTCGAATTTCGGGTCGTTTTAGGTGATCACTATACATTTAAATTAAACTAATTTTTACGGATTTTATCGCTTATATTAACTTATTTTATATTCCTGACATTTAGAGTACCCATGGTCGCAGGAGGGCATAGTTGCTGTAAAGTACTCGAAACATCGGAAATATAAAATAAGTTAATATACGCGATAAAATGCGTAAAAATCAGTTTCACCAAAAATAAGATATCGGGTTTATTTCTGTCAAGAAATTCTGACTAGCAGCTCGGAGTAAGGAAGCAGTGTTTCACCCCTGCTTTGGAAAGCACGGTCTCAAACTCTCTCCGGTCGTGTCGGATTGTTGTCCCATCGGTGAAGGACTAGAAATTGCACT
Source organism: Parnassius orleans (assembly GCA_029286625.1). Taxonomy (NCBI): domain Eukaryota; kingdom Metazoa; phylum Arthropoda; class Insecta; order Lepidoptera; family Papilionidae; genus Parnassius; species Parnassius orleans. The sequence continues at coordinate 1,329,937 of JAGSMP010000250.1, read as the reverse complement.
ATAATCCTGTCCTGCGCAGATGGCTAGCCTTCGTTGAGACTGGCACGCCGTGACCGAAATTCCGTCACGGCGTGCAAAATTAATGGATCTGCAGTTACCATCACGTAACTGAGACTCATTTTGTCACCCAAGTCTTTTAAAAGCCATCGGTTTTATTATAAAGTAATCAAAGAATCTAGTTTTCCAGTTAGAGACTTAGAGTTTCTTAATCAAGTATTTCAGGCCATTCCGTCTGCCAATCGTAGAAACAATGGCATAATATATCCTCCCTATGAGGCATTCTATGAAGCAGACCTATGTTCAGCAGTGGATTCTCGATAGGCTGTAACAGTATTTTATAAATATATTTTATTTTCTTTCATTTTAATTTTAAATAATTTTGTTATTTTTTTAGATTATGAGCTCCTTCCTCTCAGTACTGGAAACTACCTGCTACGTATCGGGAACTTTACTTTTTCAACTAATTACAAAAGGCTGATCGGTGTGAGCATCTGGTATTGCTCGAGAAGGAAACGAAAAAACTGCCGGGTGTCTGTCAAAATGCACGATGATGTGATTATAGATATAGTTGGAAAGCACAACCACACATAATAGCGTATTGCCTTCATTTATATGCACATTTATTTCTACCTACTGCTTTGTTATTAGCATCGAAAGCATTTTTAGCCGACTTAAAAAAAAGGATTCTCAAATAGTCGTATGTTTTTTGTTTTACGTGATTTTACGATTTTTACTTTTTGTTAAAAGTTATAATTATATTCTGTAAAGTTATTTGAAGGTTTCAAAATTCAATTATAGACTGCGATCTCCTGAGGACACAGGTAGAAATTCGTGGTAGTTAGTAATCTTTAGTAATAAGTTAATTTTTAAATTTGCATAATGACCTTATCGAATCCCTCAATAACTTTACTTTATTGGTCTACAAATAAAAAGAAAGTAATAATGTTTGATGAGCTTTTAGATTTAACCTATTAAATCTTCTTTAGATAATTTATAGAATCAGGCATTACTTTGCGTAAATCCATTATATTAGAGATATTAAAAATTCATTAGCTAAGATCAGCGTAATAAAATAAAATGATATGTCTTGCCCAGTTTGAAGAGCACCTCCCGCCCTCCCTCAATTACGTGCACTACCACTAATTGGTGACTACTCCTAACACCACTATACCAGTAAAGACACACCACCGGCGATAATAAGGTAACGTCTTTCGCCTCTAAACGAAGCAACCTCAGGTGAAATAGATTCTGCAGTGGCTGACCACTCATCAAACTAGGTAAGACACATCATTTTATTTTATTACGCGGATTTTAGGTTATTAATTTTTAACATCTTTAATAAATCATCTTTCATTTAGAGGGAGGCCCCCTCTCTCTCTCTTTTGTACTTGTTGTATCTTCTACTTGAACTTCTGATGTGCTTTATTTATAATGATCACGTTAAATAAAAGTTTCAGTCGTGTCATTTGGGTTATTAATGTCGTTTTCGAATAAATAAGGTGAATAAAGACAAAATTATACACGTTTATTTTATTCCAGAACGACTTATTCTATTACCAACCAAGAGCGGTAATTACAAGCTGCTATACGGTGACCAAACGTTCTGGTGCAACTGGTACAAATCTAATCCCAACGAATACAAGGCATCGCGTATCTGGTATTGCTCCAAACGCAGCGGCAGGAGGTGTAAAGTGTATTTGAAGACCCTAAATGGGAAGCTGATGTCTATACACGGTATGCATAATCATTAAGTTGGAAAAAATTGTTGTTCTTTTTGAAAAATAATAATACAATAATTCTTTAATAATATGAATCTTTGGATCTATTGTATTAACTGTATATAGTAGCTTTTATATAAAGTAAACCTAAAATACAAATATTTCATTTCTGTTATGCTTTCGCTATAGCAATGCTATCGAATAAACAACTTTCACGGATTTTATTGCATTTAATTCTACTTATTTTTAACTCCCAACATTTAGAGTGCTTTACAGGGATGGGGGAGCTTACTAAGGTTTGACGTCTCGATGTCATGGTTAACCCGTGATAGCTTGAGATTTTAATTATTAACGTTGGTTCGATCTACGCAGAATGAGCTTACTGCATTTTGAAGTCTTGCAGTTATATGCTTGGGCTTGTATTTAATTTTATTAACTACAGGATCACAAGCTGGTGGTACTCGTAGTACCCAGATGTCATCTCTATTGAAATTAGGATGTGTTTTATTTTCTATAACATCACGAATCATCCTTCGTAAAAGCGATGTACATTCGCGAGGATTTGTGGTGTATCAACTCTGATGTCATGGCGGGGGCCGTCTAGGATATGATCACAAGCTGCAGACTTCCCGGAGCGTTGGTATTTTGCGTCAGCTATACTAATAATAGTTTTATAATGAAATAAAATAACGACTATATTGTAAACTTTCTTAAGGTATACCTACGTTAGATTTATATACATAAATTTAACAATTTTTTGGCATCATTGTTAAGCATTCTTTAAATATACAAGAACTCTACAATTATATGAACTTTTTGAATGATTGTATATGTAAGGCTAGTTTTTAACCGAGTTCAAATACAATATACAGAGCGTATATTTTTTATGTATGTTCACCGATTTCTCGGAAACGGCTAAACCAATTTTAATTATTTTTCTTTAATAAATAGTTTCCATATAAATTTTAAGAAAATATTACTTCCCTAAGGATGGAAATATGAGATATGACGTTTTTATTGTGAATATTTAGATTATATTCTAGTTGATAGATATCTTGAACTTATGATTTTCTTTGATCCACTCAAAAGGGTAATATAGTTAAAATTTAAAAGAATGAAAACACTACTTCAAAAACAACAAGTAGTAAAATAAAAAAATTTGTACAACCGACTTCAATAAAAATAATATGAGGCCATCATCAACGTAGTCGAAGTCAATTAAATTCGCATTATTAAGGATAACTCAAAACCTACTGGTCAGATCTTGATAAAATTCATAAGAAACCATATGAAAAGCACCAGCTTTCAAATAAAAAAAGAATCATCAAAATCGGTTCACATAGAAAAAAGTTCTGAGGTAACACACATTAAAATACAGTCGAATTGAGTACCTCCTCCTTTTTTTGAAGTCGGTTGAAAAAGAAAAATATTTCCACATAATGGATTCTTAAGTAGGGGCTTTAATTCTTCGATACACTCACACGTCTCAGCATTGACCTCAGAGATATGAAAATTATTATTTTTTTTTTTGAAGACAGCGTTACTTTTATAAAAGCTTCATTATTGTGTACATTAATAGTATTAGTTCTTGGTGTGATTTGTCCTATTTATGAAGCAAACAAATCATATGCAATGCGTGTTAATGTGTATTACTTTCATAAATAAAGATGTTTAATGATTTCGCTCAATATTATTTCCTACAAAAAATCATCCAATCCCCCCCTTTTGTTCCGTTGTTGTCGTATAAGGCTTCTGTGGAAAAGGTTGCGAATAGCACTTTATTTGCTAATCAACCTGCAACAGTGACGATTACATTAATTCCTTCATACAATGGGAGACATGTATCCCAGCCGTGATTTATTGCCGGCTAATGATTAATGAAACTAACTTTTATTTTAATATGTTTAAAAATTATAAATATGAATATATTTATACAAGTACCTATAAATATTTTAAATTTGTGGTAGCACTAATAAAACTGTTAGCGCATCCACAAATTTTACATACATAACTAACAAATAAAAATTAAATATTAGAATTTTTTATTAACAAATGTATTTTGCTTTCAGAACTCATCCTGTTACCAACGAAGAGCGGTAATTATAAACTGCAGTACGGCGACCACACGTTCTGGTGCAACTGGCACAAATCGAACGCTTACGAATATAAGGCACTACGTATATGGTACTGCTCCAAACGCAGCGGTAAGAAGTGTAGAGTGTATCTGAAAACCTTACACGGAAGGCTCATATCTATACACGGTATGCACAATCATTGAATTGAAACTAAAGTATCAAGGCACTTTTGTATGTGCTATAATCTGTGTATCCAAACGAAACGTATACCTAACGTAAAATAATATAAAAATGCTAACGTGCCAGCCAAGTGCCTCCCCATTTTTTGGGAGAGCCTAACCCCATAAAAGTGGCATACACCAGGCCCTCATCGGCCTATTTCACCCTTCAGCGAATACCGAAGAAATTATTTGAGCGCTAGGTATACCATGAGATAGGCATTCAATATTAATTTCATAATCTCACTATGTGTGGATATATAAACGAGATTGGCCTACAATTCGCAAACAAACATCCTGCGCATTTGCTGGGATTTGGGCGCTATTCCTATCCTAAATTAGAGACTAAACAGATCAAAACTCCACTGCACAAGCCTATAGTACTATGGCTGGTATATCTTCTGATTTATTAGATTTATTAACGTCCAGTTAACTATTTGGTAAGTAATATGGACTTCGAACATAGAGGTACCGCGTTGATATAGTTGAGATACATTGATACCTCTCAAGTTTTTAAGGCGCCTAAGCGGACAAACTAACTTTAAGTTTATATGAACATCGGAGCACTTGTTTCGTCGGTTCCACTAATAATTCACATACGCAGACACTTAATCCACGAAATCGCATCACTTTTATAAACCAGAGTCCACTTCAAACTATTATTTAAACGATAAAACAGGAACAACAGTCCGCCGCCGGTCAACTTCAAAATTATCTTTCTACGAGTATGAAGATTATAATAAGACTTTTTTTACTGGTATACGTTTTGGTCTTGGTTTGTACACATAGGATAGACTATTTTAGCGCATTATTGTTAAGCTTTCATTAAAAATAATACAACAATTCTATAATTGTATCAACTTTTTAGGCAATTGTAAACATTTTGTGTTTAGTGTTAGGCTTAGGCTAGTTCTTACTCTTACGCGTATTAAATAGTATTAATTACTTGCATGCTTTGTCTGTGTAATCTTTGTAAGCAAACAAATCGTTTGCAATGCGTTTTAATGTAATGGTGTATTTCTTTCATAAATAAAGCTTTTGGTATTCTGCGCCTTAGTTATTTTTTGTAAATAAATTTACAACCTCAGCTTATCCCGTTGACGGTGTAAAAGGCGACTATTGAAAATATCAGAAATTTGTTTTAATTATCTGGTATATTATATCGAATAAAAGTCAGTAAGTGCAGTGTAGTGAGGGCGTAAGAGAATCGACTATAGTTATTCTATTTCACGATGAAGTTTTGACTTTGGTTGTTGTTAGCCGTGCACATACACATTGTGTTAGTGTGCGTAGACCTCGGGAGCGCTACTCCCGAGCGCCCGCAGCCTACGCACACTAACACAATGTGTATGTGCACGGATAACAACAACCAAAGTCAAAACTTCATCGTTAAACAGAATAACTATACCCCATATCGTCCCGTGGCCGCCGTAAAAGGCGACAGAGAGAAATTAAAACAAGAGATGGGCAGCAGCATCTTCCCGATTACAACTCAATAACACTATAATACGGTTGCTATCCCGCCTCAAGCTTGGCAACTATGGCAAATATATAACTATGGGGGTGGCCTATGTTCAGCAAGGAATTTTGAGCTTTAATGAATGATTGAAAGTTAAAGTAACTAAATTCATTCGCTAGGTGGTAAAGTCAATTTGTGTAGGTACGAGTAACATTCTTTTGCCATATTCTGCTGCCTAGCAGCAATGAACTAACTGTTGTGTTTCAATTTGATGGATAAATGTACCAGCATAATAGCAAGCTATTAGGTATGCTGTATGAAGTCCTCAGAAGTGACAGAAACGCACTTGTGGCCTTCTTTGTTTGAAGTTGTTTCTAAAGTCGACAGGCTGCAGAAACTAAGAAGAAGAGTCCCGCTGGTTTTTTTTAAATATATATTGAATAAAAATTCTATTCTATTCTTTTTTTTACCAACAGGTGGTTTGTTAGCTTCCAGCTTTGACACTATTCATTTAAGAATACTGATAAGAAAACAGGTTTTCGAGTTCCCCAGTACCAGTAAGTACAGGGTGGGGTGACTTCCTACCACTAAAAGAAAACAATTTTTTATACAATAAGGATGACATCATTTGTCGTTCAATAAGGATCACACAGTGTATCTGATTTGGATGATGCTATGGCCCATGAACAACATAACTATCCTCGATTATTAATCGTTGACTGTGATGATGAAAAGACTACGTTATCACCCCTGAGGACTAAAATAGAATGCCTTGTTACTAGCAAGAAGATTTTCCGGTGTTTACACTCACCATATGAAACACAGCAACATTAAGCTGCTATTGCACACTGGTGTTCTGTGAGAGCGTGGCACTACTACGTAAACGATACATTTGAATATTAGGGCGAAGCCTGCCATGCCGACTTTGCCTTCCGAGTCCTTCGTCAGTGTATGTTTTAACTACTAAAAATAGTGATGTACATTCTGTAAATACAAGGAACAAGCACAAGTTAGTTAAAACAGTTACTCAACTCCAAAGAGTCAGTAATTCCTTCATAGGCCAATGTATACGCTTAAACAACAAAGTCCCTGAAAATATGCAGATCTTATCTATCAAAAGGTTTAAAATATTTATTAATCAAAAATTGTTTAGTAAGGGTTATTATACTACTAAAGAGTATATGATTGATAATAACCCCTGCGAATGAGGTAATCGCTACCATGCTGTTTCTAAATATTTTCATAACTATTTTATAAATATTATATTGTAATTTATGCTTTAAAAAGTCCCGCTGGGTTTCTTGCTGGTTCTTACCAGGACAGAGGTTTTTTTCCGAACCAGTGCAGTGGTAAAATTAAAAAATGACTTTCAATAAGAATTACATGTAATCAATATTTAATAAAAATGATTCTATTCTATTCTATTCTACTGAGTTACTGACTAATTACCGTGTGCGAATGATTCTTTACAAATAATTACTTATATATTGCATAAGTGTTTGTATATTTCCTGCTTCAATACGAATTTCGGTCACGGTGGACAATCACAACGGAGACTAGCCATCTGCTTACGAAAGGATTATATTGCACGAGTATTACAGGAGTATAGTTCACGAGTGTGCGCGTAACACAGGTGAAACAGGTGCATTCTCTATGCCCTCACACACGTCCGATGGGACGGCAATCCGACACGACAGGAGGGAAAGCTGGCGCAGGAACACCGGCATAACCTACTCTCTATTACACGGGGTGAAGCATATCACCTACTTCTTGATTGGCTGCTACTCATTTCTTGACAGTATGCAGAATAAGCTGTCGCGCTTACGACTACGAGACTAGGCAATCAGTTTGTAAGTAAATATAATTAACGCCGCCACCACACCACTATACATTTTTTCTAAAGACATACGAGAACATAGTTCACCTGATGGTAAGTGGACGCTATGGCTCAATACATAAACCATCGATTAAGAATCAAAATGCAGATGTTTTGTCAACCCTGAGGACTAAGCTGGAATGCGTTGTCATTAGCAAGAAAGGGTCTTCGGTTCTTTACACTCACCGCACGAAACACATCAGTATTATATATAAGAATAAGAAAACCGTAGATAAGAATACCAGAATAATCACAGAAGTGAAAGCTTGGTCCTACCCCGGTCGGGCCAGCCCATTCGTACTGTGACCATGAATCCAGCGTGGCTCTACCACGCGAGACATGTTCGTACATCAATTTATAATAATATATTATGTATATTTATTTCAGCCAAATTTTTACCAACGTCAGCAGGAAACTATCGGCTTTGCTACAAAGATCATACCTTCTGGTGCGATAAACGCAACCTGTTGATGAGTAAGTTCTGCAGATGGTACTGCTCTAAGAAGAAGAGTAGAAAATGCCCAGCTTCGCTGCGAACAAAAGACAGCACAGTTGTCGCCGAAATAAATTGTCACAATCATGAATAATTTCAAATTGTACAGTTCAATGTTAAGTTATTATTAAAATGTCAAAAAACAAAGCTTTGGTTTTTTTGTCAATTATCTCTAAATTGACTTAATAATTATTGTAAGCTGTTGTGTATTACAAAAGCTTGGTTATTTTCGTTACGGAGTGTTTTCATTATAAATGTCTTTTTACCCTAATATGTAATTGGTTTTTCGGAAACGGCTCTAACGATTTGCATGACGTTTTGTATATATACGAGTATGTAGATACTTCATTATATAGAGTAAGGGTGACAAACGGGCGCACAGTACAACTCATGGTAAGTCGATGCTGCTTCGTTTAGACACCTGCATCTATCCTCGATTAAAAATCAAAATGAACATGCGATGCCACTCCTGAGGACTGAAATAGAATGCCTCGTTACCGGAACAAAGGGTCCAAAGGGTGTCCCTTAGTTTTTTTCAAATACCGAGTGTAATTCAATAGTACCTCCTCGAAAGCGTCCCCCTTTTGATTTTCAACTTAAAGATTCAACTTAATTAAATATAAAATCTATTTAAAATCAAAGCTTTTATAGGTCTGCCCAGTATCCGGGTATATCATCAGATGAGCTCCGTAGTACGATATTATTGCATTGTCATCAAAATTACATAATTACTTTACATCACCTATAACGGAATAAAAAATAATTATTGCCTAAAATTAGCAACGTTCTAAAATTGTCCTTTGTAATATATTTCCGCTGAGTTTAAAACTGTTTCCTCATTTATAATGCATAATATGTTTCAATGTGTTATCAATATTTATATTCAACTTTTTCAGCTATTTTTATAACAACGCTGAGCGGTAAAGAACAAATGGTTTACGGAAATATTAAATTCTATAAGCAGTATGAAAGCGGCGTTAAAGTAAGATGGCGGTGCACGAAAAGAGGTTGCAATGCTTTTTTATATACAGTTGAAGGGAACATTATTAAACTGCAGGCAACTCATAATCATTATTCAAACTTAAAAATTAAATGATTTCTGGATGTTTTTAGTGGCTAAGTGATAACGGGATTTCTCGGTATTTGCGCTATTGCGCGCTTTTGCCGCTCGATTTTGATTCGGGATCGTATACTTACGCAATAACATTATTATATGACAAGAATTGGTGCAACAAATCAGCAATGAGATATCAAAATACACGAGATATAATACTAAATATAACTTTTAATTAAAAAATATACAAACGTGTGCGTTTTGCTGTATCTGTAAAAAATTTATTCTCGCTTAAAATTAAATTAATCGACGTAGTAGTTTATATCAACGGGTAGTAGCAAGTAGAGGTGATGTATGTATGTCGCATCGCACATTTCTTAAAGGGTTATAAAAAGTTATAAAAAAAGGGAAGACAGGAAATACTTCCCGCGGGTAGTTAGGTATATTAGGAAAGAAATTATTCGTAAATGTATAACATCAAGAAAATTGTATACTGTTTATAATTTATAGAAGATTTATTATGGGTAAAATAAATATGATTAAAAGTAGCAAACAAATTTTCAGTGTAGGGTATATTTTGTAAGATTTTTTTTCAAATAAAATAAATTATGTATAAATTATAATCGTTACATACTTAAAAAATACTTATGTGTATAAATTATAATGTGTAAATAATGTAAATATAAAAATTATAGTGTAACACACATTTAAAAAAAAATGTTCTTACCTTACATATTAATGATTAAAAATGTGATTATTTTGTACCATTTTTATTTAAAAAAATTATCTAAGTATCTTTATATGAGGGATGTTTGACAGTTACAATTTCTAACTAAGAAGACTTTGCTTGTAAATTGATAACGTATAGCCTTTGTTAGAATTTTATTTTAGGTTCCCACAGAAGAAATATATCATCTACGTTCATTGTATTAAGTATATATAAATTTTAAACAAAATCTTTCGCCTGCTGTTTTGCTTGCGTTCGAAATTATATTACATTTCGAACAAAAATGTAAATTTAATTATATTTATATTTTTTTGGCGTACAATAAAGGGTTATCTATGTATCTATCTATATATCGATAATTTACTTGTTTCAGCGCTCTTCGTTATGGCGGCAAACAACAAAGAACATTTGTGGTTCCGCGGCTATAAGTTCTACAAGCGACTGGCAGTGAACGGGAAGATACGGTGGTGTTGCACCAAAAGGAAATGTCGGGCGGTGTGCTATTCTATCGGCCACGACATTGTCCGGCTACAAGACTCGCACAGCCACTGACTACTTGGATAAAGTTCTACTTTAAAACTATAAAATAAGTTAAAGAAAATATATTACTAACTATTACTGATTCCTCAAGAATCATGCATTTCTATTCATATAAGGCATTAAGTCTACCCTTTATTTAAAAATAAATAAATAAATAAAATCATAATTAGATTTAAAAAATTGAAGTTATTTTAGCGATGTATTGAGATACAATACATTGAGATAATCTTGGACTAAAATTAGATGTTGTTGGCACAAACACTTAATTGTTTTATTTAAATCGGTTGAAAAATAAAAAAGAAGTATAAATTTTAAAGTGTGTGTGACAAGGCGGAGGAAAAAGCGTTGCAGGGCTGCTCGGTTGCCGTGCGCTGTCTAAACGTTTGGCTATTCGTGAAAAAGTGTGTTATTGTAAAATTTCTCTTCTTCTGCGCCATTTTTTGCAAATATCAACCTATGTTTTCAGTTAGACGGACTTATTTCAAAGTAACTCTTTACTATGAAGTAACTTGCAGGTACAATAAATTATAACTAGTGATTGCACAATTGGCGAAATTCGATTAGTAGCTATATTATGGGTGTAGCACGAATGAGTTCGCCCGACCGGTAAGGACCACACTCTCCCAGAATACCATCGTAAAATAGCAGCTTAATACTGCTGTATTTCGTATGGTAAGTATAGAGCCAGAGACCCTTTTTACCGAAAACGAGGTATTCCATCTCGGTCCTCAAGGGTGACAACACATTTGCATTTTGATTCTAATCGAAAATAGATGTAGATGTCAATGGGCCACAGTATCCACTTAATATCAGTTGGACTGTGTGCTCATTTATCACCCTTATATTATAAAAAAAAATAACTATAATATAGATATCTATACTACTCACTATATAGAATCACAACTAAATCGTACACGGAATTTCGAATGTCTTAAGTCGACGACATTAAAATATTTCATTACATTACAAAGATAGAAAAAATAGCAGGAAACAGCTATATTATTGCGGTCATAAGTTCTATAGGCATTCGGAGATTCGATTTTTAACTTTATTCTGAACAATTAAAAACGATGTATTATATTATTTACTTGCAGAACTCCCTGGGGGAAGATGTACAGATCAAGCTCTGCAACGAGGGACAAAAAAAAGGCGTTGCGTATGCTGCAACAAAAAATTAAGGCGTACATTGAATAGTATGCTTCCAAAAAAAAACAAAAGTAAACTAATTGCGTGAAGTAACTTATTGCGTGAAATGTAATCAAACAATGTGTTTGCCATGTTTCTATGAAAAATATTTAGTTTAATTTTTTTTAATAATCATCCCATCGACAACTCATGTTCTATTCTATTTACATCACTAGCCGTAACACAAACTACACTATCTTTTTACTGCGGCTAGAGATGTACGAGTATACAATATCCTAAATTGATATTTTGTTTACTCTTTAGTTTATCGTCATAATTGTGGGCGAATCTATACAAAGATAGAGCAATTGATTAGCTGCATTTCACTATATATTATATGAAGTCCTAGATTTTGAGCTGTTTGATATGTTTTGATACATATTTAAAAAAAACTATATTTTTGTGTGTCTCATACGCACAGTAGTCAAGTTAACCTTTTATTTTATAATCGATCTCCAACGCATCGGCTGAAAGTTCTTTCTTCAGGTAACGTAACATAATATATTATTATTGGTTTTTGTATTTTTGTTTTTGTAATTATAAATAATCTTTAGGGCTGCTATTAGCTACGCACAAATACATTTGATATTGTTAAAAAAAAAAAAAATATTATTTTATAGAAATAATATTAGTACCATACCGTATTAAAAGTTCACTGCTAAACATAGGCCTCCCCATAGATTGCCTAATGGGGGGGGGGGGATATTCTTACACCCACACTACTTGGTTAATAAATAATTGTTTTCTGTTATAAACAATTATCGTGAATATATAGATTTTAACGGATAGTTTTATGACGTACTTAAGTAAGTAAATATCGACTATTACATATATACGTCAACTGCTAAACATAGGTCATAACTAAGGTGCATAACCAAGGGATGCCGCACAGCACGGTCCTGTGCCTGCATTTATTGACTTAACAAATTAAAAATTCACACTTCAGCGAGGAAATACATCCCCCTGAAGGTTATAGGGTTATTTACCACCCTCACTCCTGTTGCTAAGTTATAAATTAACTTGTTCCTGATATTAAGTAAATTTATGAGTGTTAACACTGAAAATATACATATTTTAATAAATATTATTTCATAATAGGTTCTGTGTGTGTTATTAAATATTTAAGATATTATTATTTTTACTTTTGATTTTTTATACAATGGAAATAAACGAGTAAAAAGTCCACCTAATGGTAAGTGGATGCTGTGACATATAGACATATTCATAAACATGAAAATGCAGATTTATTTTTATAGATGGACCAAGATGGTACTTCATCTTACCAGTAAAAGAGGGTCCCCGATTAACTCACCTTACGAGACAGCAGCATTCTGTTGATATTCTGTGAGCGAGGTCGCTCCTCAGTCGAGCCGACCCATCCATGCTGCAGTCGTGATACAGCTGTCATGTGGATACAAGTAGATAATGAACGATCAACGTGAGATAGTTGGGCATTGTTTTGCCATTGATTTAATAACCTTCATTCAAACTAAGCAAGATTTTGAAGAAATTTAATTAATTTATTCAATCATTACAGCCTATCGAAAGTCCATTACTGAACATAAGCCTCACCCATAGATCGCGTCATAGGGAGGATTTTTATGAAATATATTATTGATATTTGCCATAGTTGCCACGCTTGGCATGTGGGTTGGCGATTGTTTTTATACTGTTATAAGGACGGTTCTGTTCCCAGTCCCCTGTTTCAATTTCGGTCTGTCGCCTCTTACAACACGCACGAGGTAATATGGTTTATTTGATTATCTTAAACCGTCACTACTAATTTAAAGTGTTTTAATTGATAGATATACAAAAATTGATAATAATTATTATGCTATATACTAGTAGTGCTAGTAAGAGTAATAACAGTATTATCAAGGCGCTTCTGCTAACATATTTGATAATTTGATTTTAATTTACTAATTTGTAGGTAATATGTAGGTACTTTTTAATAGTTTCGAATATACATTCTAATGTTAGAGACAAATGATTTTTTTTTAAATTTTGTACCAGAAAAATTTAATATGTACCACGTTTTTTCATACCCCTACATTGTCATCCGATTCTGAGCTATGTTCAAATTTTCAAGTCTCTACTAGCTCATCGGGAAGTGCCCGAAATATGAGTTGCAAAATTCCACCCGGAACGACAGACAGAGAGACAGACAAACAAGAAATTGACTTAATAAAAACGCGGTAAAATGCAAATGCGTCGTTTTTACTTACACACTATTGATCAATGAAATGTAATATACGATTATTTAGTTCATTTTCTAATAAAAAGAAAAAGCTGACTTTAAACAACTAAAGATAATTTAAAAAAATCACAGTCTGAATTCGGTACCCACTAAATGTAAAGAAGTTTTTTGAAGTCCGTTTTTATTTTTATTAAAAGTAATGTTTTACTTAATGATTTCTTATATTTACGCGAACACTACACATTAAATGAAACTAATTTTACGGATTATATTGCGTTTAATTTATGATCATGATCGGACCAAAAATTAATATTCAAAAACTGAAGGTAACCGGGTTAACTCGGTTATCTGGACGTCAAACACCTCAGTCCCCCCGTGACATTAAAAATAAATTAAAAAGTTAAATTAAACGCGATGGAACCCGTAAAATTAGTTTCATTAATGTTTTACTGTTTTAAGTGGACTGAGGAAAATTTCAATCTTAATGCCGTTTAAATAATTACATTAAAAACTTCACCCAATACTTTGCCATATTATGTCACATACATGTTACGGATATGTCGCGTAACATACTTATATACAAAGAAAAAAATACAGTGGAATTGTAAACCTCCTTTTTTGATGTTGGATAAAATAAAAGATAAAATATTTTTCAGGTTTATGTTTTCAATTTTTTTATCTGGTTGCGAACATCGTATAAAATTGAATATGTATCGATACTAACTCACAAAACTATTGTTTCAGCGGTATTCCTAAGGAAACCGAATGGGAGGATAAAAATGATTTACAAAAACGAAAGGTTTTACCAACAAATGGAGGGGAAGGACAAGATCCGATGGCGCTGCACTAAGCGAGGCTGCAGGGCGTTTTACTACACTGTCGGAGGCGTTTTGACCAGGACCCGTGAGATTCACGATCATCCGAATCAACAGATCAGTGATGTGCCGTTGGACTTTGATCTTGCGTAAGGAAGTTGTAATCGTGCAATTCCTTAGATTTCCTTATAAATAACATAAAAGTGTTTAAAAGCAAGTGAAGAAATAGAGATCTCAAAAATGTATTATGAATTATGAATGAATACTACTGTATTAAAATTTTATTGTAAATAAATTTACAGATATTAGACTATAGAAGAAAAGACAATTTAACCCCATTATTCTCGAAATTTATTTAATTTTCGTATTTAACTGGTATTTGCTGTTTAATATTATATTACATATATAACTATTTAGGTTTTAGCTTTATTAGCGTGACAAAAAGTACGTAAACATGTGTAACAACTATAAGCGTAGCCCTTATAATTTTATACAAAACCGATAAATAAATAATAAAAAAAAGTTCTAGCTATTTCATTCCATATTTCCATAATACGTCACAAAATCGCACTATTGTGCATACTAGTAGTACGTAGTAATAATAATATATATTCTTTGCTAGTGATGGTACTTATGCGAGTGGTAATTATCAGGCCGTCTTCGTAAATATTGGCTAACGTGGCGAATAACAATAATTTATTATTAAATGATTTGTTTCTAATATAAAAGGTTTCTAAGATATAGGATTTTTTTTTAAATAAAATACTATTACAAAAATTCATTTATTCATTCAGCCTTTTGAAAGTCTATTGCTTGCCTTCTCTATTGATTGCCTCTTAGTGGAATATTAGCCATAGTTGCCAAGCTTGGCAGGCGAGTGGACAACAGCAGTTTTTTATTATTTTGAGTTGTTATAGGAAATGCTGCCCATCCTGTGTTTTTTTTTTGCTGTAAAGTTATTTCTATACGTTTGAATAGTGATTCTGATAACGCACTTAACGGGAACCGCAGGGTTTTTGCTATACATGTTGTATAAAACGAAATTTCTTACACAATATTTCATCATCATCATTACAGTTCATCACAAATCCTTTGCTGAACATGGGCCCCTCCCAAGGAATGCGACGTAGCTAAGTCCTTCGACAAGCCACCTTCATCCATCGACTTCTTGCATCCTACTAGGTCGTCATTTCACTAGTGGAGGCCGTCCTACACTCCGCTTAGCGGTTCGAGGCTGTCATTTGAGAAAATTTTAACAATATTTACCTTTATCATATTCAGTCATTTCTCGTACATTGCAGTTTTTTCACAATTGGAAACGGTTTAATGGATTTTGTTTAACTCTTAAATGCATTCCATCATCGCTCAACCAGATGGCCGGCGGGATGTTACCATGTTCTCGATATCCCATGCATTCGTACTAAACGATTTGCTTCGTCCTTTGTAATGCGTACTCATAACAAGGTGAAATAATGTGCTTCAGCTTCTTCAGCTTTTATTACGCTGAGACTGTGCTATTTACTATCCAGGGCTTCATCACCGCTTATCGCCATTTGGGATAGTAGTCAAACACTGCCTTATAATAAGTGTAAACACTCATATAGCTCTGCGTGTAAAACACTCATATAGCTCGGTATATAAAACACTCATACAGCTCGGTGTATAAAACACTCATATGGCGATGTGAGAATATAAGGCGTGGGTGTTGTAAGAAGCGATAGAGGGACACAAACCAGGAGATGGGCAGCAGCGGCTTCCTAATAACAACAAAAAAATAAAAAACTGCGGTTGCCGACCCACCTGCCATGCGTGGCTACTATGGCAAATGTACTATGTTCATATACGGACTTTTAATGGAATGTAACGGTAACTTATACAGCTATGAATGTTTTAAATTACATTCGTGATAATTTTGTAAATTGTAATACATTGGATTATTACAGGTCATGTAATAAAAACGCATCGTAACTACAAGTTGTTGCTTCTTAATGGATTCAAATACAATATAAACGGCTTAAGCGCCACCGGTGAGAAAACAAGATGGCGGTGTTCCGTGCGTTCGTGCTCGGCCAGAGTGCATACAGTTGAAGAAAAGATTGTGTTACTTGTCGACGAGCACACTCATCCACCTCAAAAACTAGATAGCGTAGACACTTACAAAGAATTAACCACTCTTTATTTTTAAAAGGGTACTTAACGGAATAAACGATATTTTTTTAAATTTATTTATCATTTCAAAGTTGAATACAAAAACATAAGTAAAATAGCATCTATAAATTACAAAGGTTTGTAAATAATGCTATCATCTAAATCGATATTTCCAGGTTTGATAAAGAAAAATAGAATATACGTAATATTACATTGTGTTGCAAATAGTTTAAAAATCGGGCTAAATTTATAATTTTGATAACTTAGGTAATTAAATAACAAGATGCTTGGTAAGATCATTTCTAGTGTCAGGATCAGAATGTTGACTCATTAGTTACAAAAGAAGAGTTTCGTCGATTCAAAATTTGCTGGCATAAGGTGATACAAATTCGTCAACTACTTATGGGTGCTTCAGGCACTCTGGAGCATTAAAAACCTAGGGACTTTAAAAATAAATAAGTTGAAATTGAACGCGATAAAACATGATTAGTTTTATTCAATGTGCAGTTTAATGTTATAGAGGTCAGATATTTGCATCTTTCACATCACTTATTCCTATTGAGATATGATTTACTTAAGCTAAGCTTAATATTTCCGAAATACGAATAAGGTAAAACAGGTATTAAAATATAAAAATGTGATATATTATATTTATGTATCTAGTCAAATTAAATACTTAAAGAAGAGTCTTGTTGTTTTGTATAATATCTAATATAGCAAATATACTTGTACATACATATTTGAAGCAAATAAATAGACTTATACATTTAGATATTAATTTTGCGGATAAGTTTTTTTTTTTTTTATGGAATAAGGGTGACAAACGAGCACACAGTCCACCTGATGGTAAGTGGTTGCTGTGGCCCATAGACATCTACATCTATCTTCGTTTGCGAATTTAAATGCAGATGCGTTGTCAGCCGTGAGGGCTAAGATAGAATGCCTCTTTTCCAGTAAAAAGGGTCTCCGGTTCTCTACACTCACCATACGAAACACAGCAGTGTTAAGCTGCTATTTTACGCTGGTATTCTGTGAGAGCGTGGTCCTTCCCCGGTCGAGCCGACCCATTCGTGCTACAACTATACTATTAATATAGCTGCAGCATGGCTCTACCACATCAATTCTACATCAACAGTAGAATATGTGAGTACCAGTGTAATAAAACATGTCTAAATAATTTATTTTATTTTGTTTGTATTATGTTTTGTTCATATAACTATTAATCATTTTACAGCTGATCAAAAGACCACTGCTGAATATAGACCTCCCCATGAATACCCGCATTTTGGGGATATTTGCCATAGTTGCCACGCTTGGTAAGCAAGTTGATAACCGCAGTTTGTGATTTTTATTCAGCTGTATTCAAAGATGCTGCTGCCCATCTTTTGCTGCAGTTTCCCTCTGCCACCTCTTATGACACCCGCGGGATGATATCGGGTAATCGATATTCTTACACCACCACTATACGGTTCGTTTACGTGTACGTAATCTAATATTGATGGATACAACAAAAAAGAAAAGCGTAGAAAGGGAATAAGCATAAAATTATTTAAATGATATTATTTCATGAGGATTTATATATCAAATTAATATTGTTGATCAATACAAAACTTAGATTTACTTAAGCCAATTCAAACTTCTGGCGAGCGTGCTGGCCAATGCAGAACTACGATTTCGACCTATCTTAGATATTACAAAACTATCGCTGCTGTGTGACCTAGCATTATCTGGCATCATAATAAACCTATCTCCTATTTAAGAGTCAAAAGGAATCATAATCCTGTTCTTAAATGTCGTTTACGACTTTTTGGTTCAGTACATGCTCCTACACAAATGCTACCTGCCAATTTACATAATTAAACGTTCACCATAAGGCTCCTTTCAAACAACTACTCTCTCCACTGCTGGATATGGGCCCCACCCTTTCCTTTTCTATTTGTCATACTTGTGTGCAGTCTTACACAAGTTGCCAACAGGTTATACATTTTTATTGTAGGGTCAGGTGTTCACACAAACACACAGAAGTCGTAGTCATCATTGCCTACACAATTAGACGAAGCTCTGATACGCTGTGAGTGTACGAGAACAAAAACGCGCACAAGCAATATATTATATAACAGTCGGTATAGACAGATGTCTATCCCGACTGTCTTCATACGTCCAGTGCTGAACATAGGCCATAAAACATAAAATAAAAGAATGCCACAAAACACGGTCTGGAGTCACCTGCATCCATATACTTCCTGCATGTCTTACCAGGTCGTTATTCGATCAAGTGGGAAGCCTCTCCACACTTCAGTTACCAGTACAAGCCTACTCGAGAACTTTTCTCCCCCGTCGGTTGTTGGCTTCTCATTGTCAGATAATATATTATAAGTATAGGAGCAAAATAATTTCTGCGTTAAATATCTCGTGGTAAATCTCGATTACGAACATTTCTTTGCTCTATAACTGCCACATTAGCGCTGCTGTTCGCCCAGACTACCTAGAGACTAGATAGAGAGGTTAGGGCATCGTAATATCAAAACTACCCTCCCAAGAGCAGAGAGAAGTGATTCCTAGCTGGCAGTCTACCTATCAACTTGCCTCTAGAGTGGGTTTTCTGAGCCCATTCTGAGTCTATCTTCGAGTTGGGCGTCCACTTTAGACCTGCCGTGTGAGTCTAATCAAGGCTTCTAAGTATCTCATCTATATACTAAAACGGGAACTCATTCCAAAATTTATATACACCCAGTAGGTATATAAAATTTTCATTAGTACGCGATAATCGAACTTATTATCTCGGCTATTAAAATAACAAAAATGTTTTTTTTAGAGCTGTGTCCCGTAATCCACACAACGCCAAAAGGGGCGAAGGTGTTGATCCTAGGAGGATATAAATACAGAACCAACGGTTCGCAAGGAAGTAAAGTGAGGTGGCGCTGTGCTTCACATGAGCGACTTGGATGTCGAGCTATTATTCATACTGTCGATGACGTCATCGTCTATATTAAAGATATACACTCAACAGAAATTAATTAGAGCTTAATTTTTTTAATTAATTACACTTTAAATATTAATCTTATAAATGTGTGTTTATCAAAATAAAATGGTGATAATTCTAGGTTGGCCTTTCTTTCACAATTGTGGGTGGGCAACAAATTATATTAATAATATTAAAAATATAATTAAAAAAACTGTTTATTTACGTAATCATTCGAAACTCCCGAGTTTGGAAGTTATCGAGCTTTTATTTGTATTATTATAGATTAAACATAGGTATATTGGAAAATATTAATGGGATATTTGGATTGCAAAAAAATTAGGGCAATTGGTTTTTAACGGTATGTTTCAATCGCAATGGAACAGAACGAATGCCTTAAAACCTAGGGAGACAACTAAATTTGAACACTTGATAATTATCATTCTGTATTCGTATGTCCTCCTCCAAAACTGGACCGATTTAATTTTCATTTCAATAGAAATATATATAGGTATTTGGCTGTCTGTATGTAATACTTTTATTTTATATATCCCTTAAATTTATTTTCTGGGTATCTTATAACAGCGGTTTATCGATTATATAATGAAAAAAAAACATTGGAATATGGCACTGGTATATTATGTATATATATTGTATCTTACAAAAATATTAGCTCTTATGTCATTATCCAGGGAGGAAACAAAGGAATACGTGTAAGAACTAGATGCCGTCTGGATGTCCTCTGAATTATTCAATTGTTATATTCATAATGAGCCAAATTAAATCAGAATAAATTTTTTTGAAATCTTACATCTAAATTAGGTATAACATTTTCAGGTTTCACATATACTATTTCACCACGAGGGAGACGAATGATCAAGATCGGGAAGTACAAGTTTTGTCATAAAGTTACTAACAAATTTAAAAGTAGATGGGTCTGTTCCTCTCACAATAACAGAGGCTGCACTGCTCTCATCCACACCTTCGGAGACGAAGTAATCAAGATAAGGAACGTGCACTCTCACTAAATTATCTACATTATTTTCATATTAAAATATGTTTTACAAACATACATTAAATAGCTACGCTTTTCCGTTAATTGTTGTGTTTTAGGTATTGTGTCATTTCTTGAATAAAGTTTGTAAACTTCAAAGTTTTTATTTACACAATCAAAGTATATAATGTTTTGTAATATATACCTTGTAGATATTATATACAGTCTTAATTTATTTGACCTTGAAATATTTTTTAATGTTTTTATTTATTACATATGTAACATGTGAAGACTATAATGCTTAGGGTACAGAGTACCTAACTCAATCGTAGTCACCTTTTGTCTAAAGATATACCTAAAAATATGGCTTTATATCTAATAGAAGAAAGAAAGAAAAACTTTATTTTGGCACAGACCATTGACGTACACAACGAAATATATATTAGATATAACAAGAAATACGAAATGGCTTTGTACGTCGACGACATGCCATAAAAGTCATTACTCAACATGATTTGTGGCGAAACTACAACGCTAATATTCAATAATGATCAACCACAACGCTGATTTTCAGTAATGACCAAATAAAAAAGGAAAGAAGTTTTCGTGTATGATTGTGTGTTTTTAGTTTTCCGTGCATCTCTGAGACTGGATCCTAATTCACCTCTGATCTTATCGTAATATAACAATCAACAGTACATAAGATTATGTACTGTTGATGGTATTCATTTATGTACATAAAATGAATACCAGCGTTAATGCTGCTGTGTTTCTTATGGCAAGTGTAGAGAACCGAAAACCCTTTTTACTGGAAACGAGGCATTCCATCTCAGTCCCCAGGGGTCACAACGGGTCACAATCTGCATTTTTATCGAGGATTGATGTAGATGTCTATAAGCCACATCATCCACTTACCATCACGTGGACTGTCTGCTTGTTTTTCACCCTTTTACCATAAAAAAGAAAAGTTGATACCACTGTGCGATTTACAAGAAGTTTTCTTCCTTGCACAACTTCCTTGGGGAATCGACTACCACTAGTGATTTTTCCGGACCGATACGACTTAGGGCCTTTCAAGAAAAGAGCCTTCTCTTTTTTAAAAGGCCAGCAACGCACCTGCGATTACCCTGGTGTTGCAGTTTTTCATGGGCGGCGGTCGACACATACCATCAGGTGAGCCGCATGCTCATTTGCCTCCTCTTCTATAAAAAAGAGGTCTGTTTTTAGCGTGTACACTGTGATACAAATATAATTAACAGTCTCAGTAGTGTCGCCGGGATCGTACTCGTTTTGCTTGAGTACTATACGGCTCCAATATTTATTATTTTTTGAGATATAACGATTTGGTTGCAATTTGCAGATCTAGGGTATTTTGAGCTGTGTAATGGTCTGTTACATCTCAATTAAGCCTAAATCTTGAGCTTAAAGCGTTAAGCGGATCGTTAGCGAAGCAACGCGATTATTTTAGACTTTTATTTTGAGCAGTCAACTTCAGACGCGTGTGTTTTAGTCATGAATATCGAACGCGTCGTAACTTAATTTCGACATTATTAGATAGCTATCTATGAGTCGTCATTCCGACGAAGTGTGCTGAAAACAACTAGCAAACGCTACTTCAGACACTGTTAAACAAATTTATCATGTACGCAAAATGCGCCGTCCCACTGCACACTCTTTTAGAGGGGACACACAGCTCCTATCTTAATGACGCTACAATTCTAATTTTATTCTTTTTTATTTTCATTGATTTCCAAGTGACATGGACGTAGTTTTTAACAGAGTTTAATCGCCCTGCCTTACCTTGCCTATTATATATACTATATGTTAAAAAGTAACTTTCTCTTCAGGATATAAAGTTGGGGTATCACGTAAGGGTCAGCCTTTGATCAGCTATAATGGATATACTTATTGTTGCAAAAATACATCACGTGAAGAAGCAAGATGGGCCTGCTCCACGCACAACAATAAGGGCTGCAATGCGACAATTTTTTTAAAATGAAGCTATTGTGAGGATAATAAATAAGCACAACCATTGAGAAATCTGTTTTTTTTTCTTTCAAATCTTCAATTTGTTGTGCATTTTGATATTATTGATATTAATTATATGATAAATACGTGTGAAAGTATTGACCAAGAATTGTGCAAAGAAAGTAAATTTAAGTTAAAGGAATTGCAAATTGTTTTATGCTTGCTATGTCGC
The DNA here is from genome assembly GCA_029286625.1 of Parnassius orleans. NCBI lineage: Eukaryota > Metazoa > Arthropoda > Insecta > Lepidoptera > Papilionidae > Parnassius > Parnassius orleans. The sequence continues at coordinate 1,307,276 of JAGSMP010000250.1, read as the reverse complement.
GTCGTAAATAAATACATAGTATCACCCTCACCATAAATCGCTGAGTGACTTCAAGCGTCATCATGCGGCCAACTATGAATGTTTCAGTTATCTGTGTGTGTTAAGTTTCACTTTTGTTTTAAGGTACTTATGTTCACCGTCACAGCCTATTAAAGGCCACTGCTTTACATAGACCACCCATACATTGCCTCATAAGGAGGATATTTGCTATAGTTGCCACTCTTGGGAAGTGGACTGTTAGTACGTTTGTCATTTTAATTTTATTAAAAAAACCTTAAAGGCGCTCTGTGTATACTTCACTTACAGGTCACTCAAAAAAATACAGATATCTTTAAAGGTAAAACTTTACTTCGCTAGTCCATCGAGCAAGTCTGTAGGTGAGAATGTTGCCCGCACCGCCAGCGTTCTGCGCTCCCTCCCTATATCTTTATCATTCCTTAGATCCTCAAATCTTGTAACTATATGACCTACATATTTAAAGCTATCAACCTACTTCAAAACAAGAAGAATGTTGGCTATGAAAGGGGATGGATATAAGAGTAGAGGGAGGCCTAAAATGGGTGAACTGTATTAGGGATGATATGCGTTTGAGTGAAGAGATGACGGCTAATAGAGGAGAATGGAAGAGGAAGACATGCTATGCCGACCCCTAATAACGTAAGATAAGGGCAGGAAGAAGGAGAATAACCTACTTCAGAGCAATACCGTTAGGAAATACAGGAGTCACGTGGTAAGGCTGTTGTTTGCCTGTTTTAAAACAAGTAACACGTCTTTAAAATATGCTTATTTTCAGGATATGAAATTGTTATATCTCGCAAAGGTCATACTTTGATCAATTTCAATGGATATACGTATTTCCGTAAGAAATGCATCGCTGGTAAATACAGATGGGCGTGTTCCACACACAATAATAAAGGTTGTAATGCACAGATATACACGATAGAGGAAAGGATTGTAAAGTTTATAAATTATCATAACCATTAAACAATTTATAAAACCGTATGTATTCGTTTTAATTGTCCCATATAAATAAAGATTTTCATTTTTATTTGAAAACTAGCGATCCGCCCCGGCTTCGGACGGGTTATTTTTGAATCTCAACAACAGCACCACCTACCGCGTCTAATTGTGAATCTAAACTATCCAGGGATCTACTAAAACACACACAAAAAATTTCATCAGAATCGGTCGAGCCAGTTTCGAGTTTTAGCGAGACTAACGGACAGCAATTGATATTTTTATATAGAGATAGAAAGAAGTGAGTGATGTGTAGCGATTAAAATCTTCCCTTAAATGGCAGGCGGTCATGTACAGCAGTTCAATATAACGTGCTTAAGGAGAAAGTAAGAGCGTGACTGTTTACGTGAAAAATCCCAAGTTCAAAAGGTCACGATCATTTTATACTTCTCATGTCTTTTTGCTGCCACTTAGGCCCGGTTCACATTTGACCATTTAGACGTATCTTGATCAGGTTAATCGTATCGAGTACTTGTATGAAATATGGATGCCCATTTCGACCATATTGTATGATGTCATCGTAACTGCAAACCGTTTTTTATATGTGATTGCTACAATTTTCTGCCGATCCTCGTATTTTTTCTACATCCACAATTTTCAAGACCGTAGAAGCCGCTACACACGGTCGTAAAGCGGCTTACAGTAACTTTATAAGTTTATGAAGAGTCTTTCTCACGAAAGAAGTTGTGTAAATACCTATGGTGCAAAATTTGCCGTTTGCTGTCAAATTCCATATTTTATTATTTTAGTCCGCATATTTCAGCGGGACTACTTTCGTCGAACAGATTCTAGATCAAACCTGAAACAAATTGTATACTATTTCTTATACATAAGTTATAAGTCGGTTAAAGATTGTATTAATATCTTCTGAAAATTAAACCACAGAAAACATGACAAAGCCTACGACAGTGCAATGAACTCGAATTTTAAACATTATTTGGAATTGAGCTTTTCAAAACATCAAAACTTCCTATAATCATGAGTACGCCGACAAACTATGATGATGGATAAACATTGTAGCCCTTTTATTAAACGTTCGCTAAGTAACTGGTGTAGGTTTTCTTAAGGCTGATTGTTAAAACTGCGTTTGCTTAAAGGGCTGGCGGATTAATTAACCGGCTGATGAAACCATCGGGTAGTGACATATAAATCATTATCGGTTACTCATAACAGTGTGATTATATCATAATGTTTATACGAACATATTTTTTTCCAAATTTATAGGGGGTCCCTATATTTGCGTGTCCAGTAGAAAAATAGTTTATATGTAATCAGAACTGGTTTGGACATCATTCTCTCGTATTTCAGCATGGAATATTCATCCTTTACTTATTGATATCAGTCTGTCTCAATTTCGACTTTGAAATGAAAAAGTTTTTATATTGCTTTCAGCAAAGTTCGTGATGTCACGTCGAGGGAAGACCATGATAGAAGTGGGAGGGTTCACCTTCTGTACTCAAATTGTGTCAGGACCGAAGGTGCGTTGGGTTTGTTCGACGCACAACGGGAAAGGCTGTCACGCTGTCATTCACACCATAGACAGCGAGATCGTACATATAAAGAATGAACATAACCACTGAAGTTTCTATTGTGAGTGACAGTTATTACAAGATAAAATTTAATGTAATAAGAAATGTTATAATTTTTGAATCATCTAAGCCTTTATTGTAATCTATAAGCAATATTATATTATTCAAAAATACTTAATATAATTATGTAATATCAAATAAAATTAAAAAATATCACATTTTGTATATTACTTCATTTACATTAGGTTCTTAAAATTCTGAAGAATATGCTATTACCGTTTCAACCAATCAAAAGTTCACTGCTGAACATAGGCATAGATTACCTCACACGGGGAATATTTTCCATACTTGCCACACTTGGTAGGTGGTGGGGACCGCAGTTTTTTTATTTTTTTAGTTGTTCTTATTAAGACACTGCTGCCTATCTCTTGGCTTATTTTCGCCACTACACAGTAAAGCTATTCCTAGCTGGTAAATACTGTTACGATATTGATATTTATAGATATTTTAACATTTACGTCTGCCAAATATTGCATTGCCATCATTTAAATTTAAAATCGCAAAATAAATGCCGATTTATGCTCGGCGTTAAGGAAAAGTACCGTAAGAGAAATTACCAGCATGTTAGAGTTATTAAAATACTTCGAGCACGCACTGTGGTAGTGTCGCTCCTTCCTGTTTCGAATCCTTTTAAAAATTAGAGTACACCTGAGTCAGCCGAGTGACATATGTAGGTGTTAATTTAAATATTGCTTTTTTGTATAAATGCTAGATACTAAGTGTCAGTGTATAAAAGTTTTAAATTTTACTCTTGTTAAATTCTGACACGAAATATTCGCATGTTTTACATCGCTAATGCAAATTAATTGATTACTTTATACAAAACAATTATATATAATATAATAGAGACTAAAACATTTGGTTTAAGTACTTTAATGTGTAATAAATAACCGTTGAAAATTGTTACGAAAATATTATTTGACTTTGTTTGTAAAATGAAGTGATAAACGAACTTACAGACCAGCACATGGTAAGTGGCTACCTCAGCCCATGAACATCTGCAACCAGCGTCAAATAAAGAAGCTTATAATTATCACGTCGTCGACTAAGATGGAATGCCGCACAGCCTGTAATTATACTTGCTCTCGACGCCCTTTAGAAATGTAGCAGTGTACACAGCAGCTATAGAATTCCGGTTGGCGACAGAAATAGGTAAAAGGGTGGTACCTACACAGACGGACTTCAAGGCAAAAATGGAGTCGTACCATATAGTAAAAGATAAATTATAGGCAATCAAATTATCCTTGAACATTTTTTGAAAATCGTAACAGCCGCGTACAGATACAAAATTTCTATGTGGGAACTGAAAAAGAAAGAGACAAGACGATAAATATATAAAAGAAAGTAAGAAAGAAATAGCTGGTTTACTATGTTTTTAGTAGAGCCACGCTCACGTAATATGGTTGTTGCACGAATGGGTCGGTTCGACTGGGGAAATACAACGCCCTCTCAAAATACCAGCATAAAATAACAGCTACATGCTGCTGTGTTTCGAATGGTAAGTGTAGAGAACCGAAGACCTTTCTTACTGGAAACGAAACATTTCATCTTAGTCATTAGGTAGGGGTGGCAATGCATCTGCATTTTGATTCTTAATCGAGGATAAATTTAGATGTCTGTAGACCACAGTATGCACTTATTATCAGGTGGACTATATGCTCGTTTGTTACTCTTATTCTATAAAAAAAAAAAACATATGTTTGTACATTACACTGTAATATATGTACGGTACGTCAAGACTTGCTCATTAGCACGCATATTAGTTTTAAAATTTCAAGACACAAGTAACACATCTATATTTTTAATTATCATGACTCAAATATGATTAATTTCTAGTGGTTTAAGCGATGGTATTGGTGTCTTTCTTTAACTATTATTTATTTACAGACTTTGAAATAACACAATCTCAGAGAGGGAAACCCATGATTAAGATCGGTGGTTATACGTTTTGTCATAAAATAACTCACAAATTTAAAACAACCTGGGTGTGCTCCACGCATAAGAATAAAGGTTGCAGCGCCGTCGTTCAAACTTATGAGAACGTTATCATTAAAGTGAGGAATGAACACAATCATTAACGTACTCATTGCATATTGCAATGTAAACTCATTTAAAAAAAATTGACAAAATATTTCTTTATATTGGCTGATTTGTTTGTAGTGGCACCAGTTTTGTACTGTTTATTTAATAACATCACTTAGTACAATTTTATTTTTTTAAATAACATTTAAATTTATAAACTTGATGAATAGCGCAAATGATGAAACAACTCCAGAAACATCAAATTAATATTTATAAAGATATTATATACTGAAGTAATTCTAAATAGAAAGTTGTATAAATATTCTATTTAGAATATTTATACAATTTTAATAATAGCCTTCTGAGTACTAGTAATGGACAACTATAGCTCTATTTTTGGACACCCGATGATGAATACTACTATGAAATGGACATTCAGTAATGGATAATCTCTATTAATGAAAAAAAAATAAACATCGGAAAGTACAGTACATTTTGCAAACAAAATTACTAATAAAAGAAACAAAGTTTGTCAGATAAATATTAGTAGTTTATACTTAGCCTTGCCAATAGTTAAAGAAATATAAGATTCTTATTTCGTGAAATTTTGTAATATTTTGTTTAAAACTAGTGGCAAGTTTGAAACCAACAAAGAAAGAAACACGGAGCGCTACGTACATTTAAAGTAGTCAAAAACCAAGCCAATACCATGCTCAACTTATTGTACGAATTTACACTCACGTGCACATATGCATCTAAAATCTTTAACAACCAAAAACATGGTTTTAGGTGTATATTTGTGCGTCTAGCAGTAAGCTTCCACGGGCTTATAAAGGAAGAAAGAAAAAAGATGCGTGTGTGAGTGCGTGTCAAGAAGTTGAGCATAGTTTAAACCATCACTTATAATTATCACTTAAAATGTTTGCAGCGCCCCGTCTATCTTTCTTTGTTGGTCTAAGTGTTAAGTACATTACTTGTGTCCACTGCCTTATTACAATTTGTACTTTTTGACGTCATAATTATATTACGTTGTTTATTATGAATGTTTAATTTCACAGCCTTAACGATTCAAAAATCAAATAATTCTTTGATATAGCAGGAATGTCAAGTTGTATCATTTGTTATCACATAATATGTAACTACATGATCACATAATATGCAAATTATTCAACTTGATGACTCTGTTATATGAAATTAAGAATTGTTTTCAAATTTCATTTGCCGTAATTATTTTTACTAACTAATTAAGTAAAATTCAACTAAATGAACTTCCATTTGCCGTGTGCTGGCGCACAAGAGACTCCATCATCTCATTTCGTCCCGTGGGTGTGTTTAAAGGCAACTATGGGAAATGCCACAAAAATCTTATGGCTTCCGATAGATGGCGGTATATATATAATATGGTTAATATTTCTATGCAGGGCGCAAATTACCCAAACCGGCGACAAATAGCTATGTCTAAGGTGCAAGACGTCTGGTTTTGCGATTGTTAACAAACAACGCCTGCCAAGAGTGATGATTGAGGTAAATCCTACAGAGGGAGGCTCATGTCATTTGACACATTTTAAAATGCTTGTCTTGTGGTCTTAGTACGTATACGTCACCATTTTAAGTTAAGAGTTTGTTGTCCTTGAAAAAGCCTTTACCCAGCAGTGAATTAAAAGAAAGCAATAAAGAAGAAAGAAAACATCATGGCTCTATCACGTAAATATTGAGAAGGTATGGATCATATCCTCGTATATAAATGGTTTATATGTGTTTTAATAAATAAAATATATAAAAAAAACTGCGTGGTTATGTATAATGTATCAATGATTAACCCTTATTAGTCCCATACGGGCCTCTACTAAACCGTCGTTCTTTCTCTTTCCTAATGTATATTATTTATATGTAGCTTATATACCTTATTATAAATCGTAAGGCATATCGTATGATAATTTAAATATTATTTTATTTATAATTTTAGCAGTTGAAATAATTACATCCCGGAAAGGCAACCCTTTACTACGGCTAAACGGTTACACATTCTGCAAGAAGCAGAGCTCGGGGAGTAAAACTAGATGGACATGTTCTACACACAACTATAAAGGATGTTGTGCGCTTATACACACTGTTGGTTCCTTTGTTGTTAAAGTGCGAAATGTACATAATCATTAAAAAGGTTGTTTCATTTGTACATTACATTATTTAATGAGGTTCTAATTGTAAAAAGGCTAATTGTAAATTTCAATATTTTGTATTCCGTTTTTAAGACGAGTATAATTATTATATTATAATAAAATAACTTAAGAAGGTATTGCATTAATTTACCATTCACCATAGCGAGTAGCCATTATTATTAACATTGTTAATATCCCACTATTTGAAATGACTGAGCGTTAAAACAAGTGGTAAAATTAAAAATTTTGTACAATTGACTTCAATATAAATTACTAAGGATAACTCAAAAACTACTGGTCAGACCTTGTTTATATGGGACCACATGAAAAGCACCAGCTTTCAAATAAAATAAAAAAATCATTGAAATCGGTTCACCGAGAAAAAAGTTATGACGTAATATACAAAAAAAAACATGCAGCCGAATGGTACTCAACCTCCTCTTTTTTGAAGTCGGTTGAAAAGAACATAAAGGGAAAGTAAAGTTTGATATAAAATATGTTTTATATAAAATATAACAAGCGCCCGTGTGACTAAGTGACTGGATATTTCTAATGAAAATGAAAAGTGAAAGTAGTTTATTCAATTTTGTTTGACAAAAACTTGAACTATTCTGTGTATTTATATGCAGGCTAAATGCTTAAACCTGCTGAAACCTGCATCTATCGACTTATTGCATGTATTATGCCATTCGAGAACAATTTATTAAATCATAATAAATAAAAGTAAAATAAACATACCTAGGGTATCACTTAGTAATTTTTTTTAAATATTAGATTCACAAACGAGCTAACACTCTAATATACGTAAGATGCCTCATAGCTTGTAATTATATTGACTTTCTTACCCTTCAAACCGAAACAGATCAATTAGATCACTTTTGCTTGGCAGCAGAAATAGGTAAAGGATGGTACCTACCTACTAGACAGATAAAAAAAGCCCACCATCTAATTTATTATAATAATTTGTGGTTATGACAATCCTTTAATAAGTACAACATTATTCTAATAAGTATAGTAATATAACTTTGTTCTAATAATATAACTTATTTTTTTTTTTAGGATAGGATGACAAACGAGCAAACAGTCCACCTGATGGTAGTGGTTGCTGTGACCCATAGACATCTACATCTATCCTCAATAAATAATCAAAATGCAGATGCGTTGTCACCCGTGAGGACTAAGATGGAATGCCTCTTTTCCAGTAAAAAGGGTCTCCGGTTCTCTATACTCACCAAACGAAACACAGCAGTGTTAAGCTGCTATTTTACGCTGGTATTCTGTGAGAGCGTGGTCCTTCCCCGGGCGAGCCGACCCATTCGTGCTACAACTATACTACTAATATAGCTGCAGCATGGCTCTACCGCGTACAAATTATATATTGTTCTAATAATATAACTTATATATTATAGTAATATAACTTTGTTCTAATAATGGTTCGAGAGCTCATGACGCATTTTTCATGAAGTGTTTGATGCATCACGAAACTTTGTTGAAAAGTATGAGTTCACTCAATAAGCAGGTATTTGACCGTTTGCCTGGCCTACCTGGGTACACCTGGTACTGCGCATACAGGTAAGTCGCAAAAAAATTTGCCCAAAAAAAAGTGTTTGATTCAAATAATAATAATGACTATCCGTCAGCTAAGTTGATAAAGAATTAAGAAAAACAAATGGCAGACACTTCTGAAGGGGTTGACATAGAGGCGGACTACCCCAAAGTTGTATTTTCAAAAATTACAAAAAAAAGTGTTTGATTTAATCTGCCATTTTTACAGCGTGTTTATTATATATAATGAAAAATTCTCACAAAAGGGCAGACAGTTTCTCCGGGGGTTAATAATTAAAAAATCTATACAAATAAATAAAAATGAAGTGTCTGAATAAGAGCTTTTAATTATACGATATTTATAACAAAAACACTATTTATAGTATTTAAATTTAAGTAAATATTTAATATTTAAATAAATCTAGTATTTAAATAAATCTTGCGTGGAAAGGAGACAAATGTGCTACGGGTTGTAATGAGTGCGACAGAGAGCGACAAATGAATAACAAATGAAATTATACTGCAGTGAAGGAAAACATCATGAGGAAATCTGTATATCTGAGGCATAAGATATTTCGAGGACATGTGAAGCTCGCAAATACGCACTGGAGCAGTGTGGCTTTGGAATTTCTCCATAACTCTCTCAGAAATGAGAGGAGACCTGTGCACAGCAAACATTTATTATGTAGTATTTGCTGTTACTTTACTTTTTTGCTATTCTAAGCTAAGCTATTATTTCATTCATTCATTATCAGCTTATCAAAACTTCACTGCTGAACATAGGTCCCCCATTTAATTGTCTCATTCGGGGGATATTTGTCAAAGTTGCCACGCTTGGCAAGCGGGTTGGCCACCACAGTTTTTAGTATTATTTTGAGTTGTTATTAGGAAGATGCTGCTTCTATCTCCTGTTGTATATCCCCCTGGCGCCTCTTACAACACCCACGGGATGATATGGAGCAGTGGATTCAGTTGTATAGTAGCAGCGTTTTAAAAGCTAGGTCTAATGTGATATTTCATTTGATTTCAGTTGAGTATGTGAAATCACGCCGAGGGCGCGATCTGATACGCATGGGCGGCTTCACGTTTTGCTGTCAAAGTGTTATGGGGAGACGGAGGCGCTGGGTGTGTTCCACTCACAACCACAGGAAGTGCCGAGCCGTTGTGCACACTTACGACGACGAGGTCATTAAGTGCAATAACACGCACCAACACTTGTAATGACTGATTAAATATGAAGATGTCGCCGTACGTCGTTTACTTTTTTGTATACCTACAAAAAAGTAACTACGTCGTATTGTATCTTGTATTATCTGAAATATTTCAAAATACATATACAAATTTTTGCTACAATTGTAATACTTTTTAAAATAATTAATATTCTGAGAAAACTAACATAAATAACCACATTAATCACGTCATAGATAGAAGCGAAAAAGTGTTCTAACAGTGTGAGGCGGTGTTAGGATATCCATTACCCAATATCGTCCTGTGGGTGTCGTAAGAGGCGACAGAGGGAAACAAAACAGAGCAGGAGCATCTTCCTGATAGCAACTCAAAATAATAAAATGCTGCGGTTGCGAACCGCCTGCCAGAAGTGGCAAATATGGCATGTCAACGTAACTTTCAATGAAATAGCGCTGGTAACACTGGAGCCCGGCCCGGTTGTTATTTATTTATTTATCCTTTTATGCAACACACTTTCAACTAAGGGTTACAAAGGGCGGATTTAATGCCCTATAGCATTCACTGTTGTCAGCCGGCCTTCAGGCATTGCCTTCAAATAACTCACACGCTTGTAATTTGGCGTCAAAATGTACGAAATCGACATTGTTTCAGAAAAAATAAAGTTTTTTTTTGTAGTACGCTTCAAAGGGTGTGATTTGAAATCTGTTTGGGACCGGACAAATTGCCTCTTGCTAGTCTCGAGGGTCTCGAAGCATTTTAAGAAGCATAGCACAAACACATGCTACTTCTATCAAATATATTTCTAAGCAAGGTATTCCGGCTGTCCTTAAAGGTGACAACGTATCTGTATTTATTTATTTAATTATACTTATGTTCTATTTTAATCTTTATTGCATTCCCTATAGGAATGGATACAAAATCAACCCATGGAGTGGTGAGAATTGGATATAGGTGTAGCAATTAAGTTAAAAAAGATTAGAAACTAAATAAATGCATTCTGATCTAGTAGGTGTGTCTATGAGCGACAATATTCACTTATTAACAGGTAAACTGTATAATCTTTTGTCATCCTTACTAATGAAAAAAGTTGGCATTGAAAATGTTATTTGCACTGGTTATAGTTTACTCATTATCATTAATCATTATGCAACTGTAAATATCAAGATTGTAAGACAAATATTAAAGCTATAAATATTTGTAGTTGAAGAAAAAAATCCTCGTACCGTTTCATAATGACAATGAAATGAATAGCAATGGCAAAAAATACCATTGTTTTGTAAAATTATAGCAATATTATTTAACAGAATACTTTAGCCTTATATTTTTCAGTTACGTGCGAGCTCATATCGTCAAAGAAGACCGGTCGGATGATGATTAAGGTGGGCGGTTACGTGTTCAGCCAGCGATCGTCCAGCGGCACCAAGAAGCGATGGGTCTGCTCTACTCACGTATTTCGAGGTTGCAGGGCGCAACTTTACACCGTATTCGATCAAATTGTCAAACTTAGTAATGATCATAACCATTAACAAAATGTTTTAAGCACCTGTCCGGTACAAATCTGTTAGATAAATGTTTCTTGTTTAAATAATTGTAATCTAGTGAAATATTCATATTCATTAATATTTTAAAAATCGTTCTAGAACTAATTGAAAAATTATAAGGTTATTGGATCTGTTTACTGCTTTTTATTGCTTGTTTAATTTAATTAAAAATAATTACCAAATACAATCTAAATAATTATGGAGAAATCAAATCTAAAACATTATGTCTTTGATATGATAACGCGTGCTCTACTTGTGGCACGGGGTCCAAAATCTCAAGATCACAAAGTTTTGGTTTTCATGTCAGTCGTGTGGTTAGAAGATTTCATTTTTCTTTTTTTTTCTTAATTTTTCTTCTCTTCTGTTCGGCTCGACCGTAGAAGAGCAGCACTCGCACTAAATATCATCATAAAATAGCAGCATGACATACGAAAAACAGAGACCCTTTTTCTGGTTTTTGTTTTACTCTGGTGTACGAGGAATTCCATCATAGAGGTGTGACAACGCATTAACTTTTTGATTCTTAACCGAGTATAGATTTAGATATCTATGGGCGCATGGCAAACGCTTACGATACAGTGAACTGTTTTCTTTTGTCTCCTTTATTAAAATACAAAAATTTGTCGCAAATCGTTGAAAATATTTCGAGAGGACGTCTGTTTTGAAAAAGTTTGCTATAAGATTCCTGCAATTTTTTATAGTTGACACTAAAAGTTTTCTTTTAGGTTGTGAAAATATAATTGAATTATACGATTTCCTATCCTATACCGAATACCTATTGCGTGACATAGATAGATAAAACCTATATAGAATAGGTTACATTAAATAAAACTAATTTTACGGATTTTATCGCGTTTACTTTTAAATGACTGAGTTCAAAAAACAAAAATTAAGAATTCGATGCATATGTGTTTTTTTTCTGTTAACCGATTTTTCGAATACGATTAAACCGATTTAAATGATTCATCTTTTATTATATAGGTGCTTCCTGCACGGGGAAGTCGGTTTTTTAATTTTTATGAAAAGTTTAATTTGTCCGGACGTTTCAGGTTTATAAAGTGTTATAGCACCCATCGTCACCGGAGATGCTCAGCTTTGTTTTACGTTCTTATTTCATAGTTGACCCGGGCTACCTTCAGCTTTTAAATATCAATTTTTGGTCCGTTCTAACTCAGCATTGAATTTCAAATGAAATCATAATTGAAATAAATTATTTTTTCAGCAATAATAATACACTCAAGGACGGGTAAACCTATGATTCTATTCGACGGCTATACCTACAGGATGCATCGCCAGTTGAAGACAAAAGTGAGATGGGCTTGCTCCAGCCACAAACGTTGCAATGCCTGCGTGCACACACTGGACGGGATTATAGTCAAGGTGCGTGGCAACCATATACACTGACAGAGTTTCGTTGCATTTGTTACTCAAAAAATTTTATGTGTCTTGTTATATCTAAATGGTTAATTAGAATCGATTTTCTCATAAGTTAACCACCTAATTACTGAAACATTATTGCCACGTACTCAGACCATCGAATTCGAATAATTCTATAGTAAATCTAAGAAGTTTGTATTATTTAAATAAATAATGCATCAAAAATGTGAAATGTGAACATGAGAAGAAACGAAAAAATTAAGCAGTACTGACGATTTAATTAAAAACTTAACTTTGTATGAAGTACTTACTCAAAGTTGCCGAAATAATGACCAATCGTTAAATTTTTACCAGAATGAAAATTAAAATTAGTAGTGGTATTTATAAAAAAAACACGTGTTTATATTTATAATATTTATATTTGTTTATTTGTTATTAAAGAAATATTTTTGAAATTTCTGATTTTTTATTAAATAAATTTAAAAATTGCTTTAGATGTGGACGTACTTATACGATATTCGAAGTAGAGTAGTATTGAGAATTTTCTCAAAGTTAAATTACATCTACATATCTAGGTTTATTTTTGCCCGTAGGCGATTATATTCCCATTCAGGCAATAAAATCGTTACAAAAAAGATATGTGTTGTACGTTCTTTTTCTTGCTTTTCCTCAAGATGGTATATTGGGTATGCTATATGGTAACTTTTTCTGCAAGTGTCAACTTTTCGACCATTGCGAAATCTTGATTTGAAAAAATGAATAATTGCATTAGTTACTTAAATGTTAATAATAAAATGCGATGGACATATTGAGCCGACATACATCATACACAGAAGCATTCACTCGACCTTACCTACCCCTGCACTATGCAATGCTTCGGATTAAAGGCACTCTAGAATACAATGTCAGAGATATATGGACAACATATTAAAACCAGAACTGAAAACAAAACACGCGGACCGCAAACTGAAAGGTTGTGGGTTCGAATCCGCCATTTGACTTCTGTCTTGAACCACTCATAATACAAACATTTAAAGCTTACCTGAAGTGTTTAACTGGAATATTAGTAATGTTATTATAATAGCATTGTTAGTATTTAAAAAAGGTCGAAATCTAAAAAAATTAACGAGAATGATATGAGATATGTCATTCTCATTAACTTTTTAGGTTTTACGTTTAGTCATGTGACAGTTATCACGTTAAATACCTAACTTTGAAACTATTATTTAATTTTATATAATTAAATAATAAATTTTGCTGTTTTCAGTTACCTTAATAAAAACAAAGAAAGGCAAGACTAATATTAAAGTTGGCGAGTATACGTTCTACCTTAAGCCAGGAAACTACAAACCGGGAAGGAACAGATGGTGCTGTACACAAAATAAGTACTGTCGGGCGTGCCTAAGTACTGTCGATAACAAAATTGTTGCAATATACAATGAACATAATCACGAAAAGAAATAGAGGTTTGCTGTTAACTCTAGTTATTTCATTATTATAACCTAAAATTTATTAGTTTTACCTTCACTGTCCTGTTTTACACAAATATTTTATTTGTTATGAAATTACTGTTTAACCGTGTTTACTGCTTGCATTAAACCGTGTTGTGGCGGTCTAAGAATATCCACTACCCCATATTGTCAAGGAATTATCAGCAGCTGCCCGGAGTCAGGAAAATGGCGGTGTTCCACCGCCGCAACGTGGAAATTACGTAAAGCCGATGGTCCTGCGCTTAATCTCTCTCCGGTCGTATCGGATTGGTCAGTCCCATCGGTAAATCGGACTGAGTGAGGTAACAGAGAGTGCACTTGTGCTTGCGCACATGCTCGTGCACTATAATCCTGACTAGTTTCGTCGCGACTGGTTGACCGAAATTCGGAATGAAATAAACGTTATAATGTTTTTCTATAAATCGCCATCTTGCGTATCTTTCGAGACTTCGATTTTCCTTTCCTATATAACCTTAACGGATTACATTCCGATCACTTCTACGAGTACGTTGCGTGTTTTCTATTTCGTATAAAAGCATATTATCACTTTTTGGTGTCTACGATAAAGATCAGACACCCCGTAGGTCTCGTAAGAGGTGATAGAGGGAAGGCACAACGAAGACAGGAACTGACGAAGGAGACAGGCATCTTCCTGCTAACAACCCAATAATTATAATAAAAAAATGAGACTGTTCTTCGTTCTACGTTAAATAAACGTTATATAACAATGCTTCAATTGATTTTTTAACGTTACCGTTACCGTAACAGCCTTATAAAATTCCACTGCTGAACATAGCCCTCCACCATAGACTGCCTTATAGGAGGGATATTTATCATAGTTGCCACGCTCGGCAGAAGGGTTCGCAACCGCGGTTTTTTATATTTTAACTGTTATTAGGAATTGTTTGCTGCCCATTTCCTGGTATATTTTCCTCTGTCGCCTCTTGCGAAACCCACGGGACGATATGGGGTAGTAGACATTCTCACACCACCATTACACGATTATATGGCAACAAACATTAATTGTTGTAAATATGGTTTATTCGTAAGCTTAAAAAAAACATCAGAAATTGATTTGTACGTGTTCTACTTGCAGCACTTTTCATAACGTCACGTCAAGGGAACAGACAAGCTCTGGTAAACGGGTACAAGTTCATATTAATGAAAGACAAGAGACGAACCCACTGCCTTAAGGAGAGATGGGGATGTGCGAGACGAATGGTGTTCCGGTGTAAGGCCAAGCTCTACACTGTTAATGAAGTCGTGATCGTATGTGATAATAATCATAATCACCCACCTGAAATCTAGTTTGTTTCTTTATTTAAATAAACAGAATACATGCGTTATTGTTTCACGCCATTTGAAATTTTGCATGTTTGTTAAAAGCACTTTAATATTAATAAACCTTAGGCTCAATTTATATAAATGTTGGAGTGGACACATATGCTGAAATACCTTAATCACACTATTGAAAGAAAGAAAAAAACTTTATTTGTTCACATGTAGGGTAAAGAAAGGTTATTTGGTGAGTTAGGTTTGATGATTGACTTTTAAAAGTCTCTCACGACATTACCTATCACGTAGTGACGCGAAGTGATGCAAGCAGTTTGTCGCAAGAATGAAAGAGACGCAGTGACACATCATTTCGTGTAACTGCGTGCATGTCGTGAAAGACTTTTAAAAGTCTATCACCAAATTGCCTGTCTCACCAAATAATCTTTCTTTCCCATATATTTAACCAATATCACTACAGCAACAAAAAAGCTCCCGACTGAACATAATTCTGCAGTGGAATAACCGCTGATATTGTGCCTGTGTCCTTACCTAAAACTTACGAGCAGTCTCCGAACATAAGTTTGGTCATAACGATTTCTTATATTATTTACGCGAAAAAAACGGAGATAAAATCCATAAAATTAGTTTCGTATTATAAGTTTGGTCTTTAAAGTATTACAATAAGGCGTCGTTTCCACCAGAGATGTGCGAGGTAGCTAGGCGGTGCGAGGATGCGTAGCTAGGCTGTGAAACGGTGCGCAGATGAGTGGTGCGAGGATGTGTAGCGGGCTAAAAATATAATTATATATATGGCTGTTGTGAAAAAAAAGTACAAAGTTTCAAAGTTCAATTTTACAAAGAAATATTATTATAAACAGGAATGTTTTAAATCATTTTCAAATTGAATGTAGTTCGTTTTGTTTAACCTCGCAACACATCCCTCGCACACATCCTTCCCTTGTTTTGTATGTACAAAAACCTCGCTCCGCTGAGCCGTTTCTACTAGAGCTGCGCTGAGCGGGGCTAGGTAAATGAAGTGATTCTATTGGTTCTTAACAGACACATCCATCGCTACGCATCCTCGCACATCTCTGGTGGAAATGCAGCCTAAAGAACGCTAAAAATTTTAAAATATACATAAAATAAAATTTAAGTAATAAAACTCATTGATATACGAAACAAATATAACATACATTTACCACGTTTTTATTTTATTAAGTCACTTTCTCGTCTGTCTGTTAAAGATAAGATAAAGATAAAGATATTTTATTTTGCAAATATGGGTACAGTACATGGAAATATAGGTAGTGAGTTCAGCCATATTTTACCAGTAGGCATGCAAAATATACAGAAATATAAACTAATCACCTAAACAGCTATAAGAAATAAAATAATAACACAAAAACAAACATAATTCAAAATTTTTTAACATTATACAGTCTTAATCTCAAAATAAAAAAATTTTTTTTCAGTCAAGAATTCTGTTACGCTATAGTATGCTTTGACTGTCAAGAAGCTACGAAGCCTTTTTTTAAATATCGATAGCGGCAATTCTTTCCAACTTTTGGTATTTTATCATATATGACTGAGCCATGCAGTATATACTTTTGCGCATTAGTGCTGTCTTAGCGGAATGATGGCACAAAGGGTATTGTCGTCTATTACGTGGAACTGCTTGGTCAAGGCGTTTAAAACGTTTTGGATGCAATTTAACAAACACTGCTACTTCTAGTATGTATAAACAAGGTAATGTCAGTATTTTATACTGTTTAAAATATGGCATGCAACTATCGGTAGTTTTAAGCTTAAACATCGCCCTTATGCATCTTTTTGAGCCTTGAACACTGATTCTTTTTCGGTTGAGTTACCCCAAAATATTATTCCATATCGGAGGTGGGATTCTGCTAAGCCATAGTAAGCAGTGAGGAGTGCATCCGTGTATACTATTGAAGACAAATTATGTAAAGCATATGCGGTTTTACTAATTTTTTTACATAAAGTATTAATGTGTGCTTTCCAGTTAAGATGTTTATCTATTTCGAGACCTAGGAACTTTGCAGTTTCAACTTCTTTTACAACATCATTATTGTAGTGTACATTTAGGCTCATGCTAGGAATCCGTTGACTGAAATGGATAACTTTTGTTTTATTTAAGTTTATTTTTAAATTGTTTTCATCCAACCAGTTTACAACTAATTTTAAGGAGTTATTAATGTCATTTTCATAGGTCTCTACACTTTTACATGGTATTGTCACTGTGGTATCATCCGCAAACAGTGTTACTGGTTGCTCAATGCATTTAGGTAAGTCATTGATGTACAATATAAATATGAAAGGTCCCAGCACACTTCCTGTGGTACCCATATTTAACTTCGCGCTTTGACGATCGAAATATCTCTTCTTTCTTATTTGCTATATTAATTTGATTAATTTCGGTTATTTGTATTCTATTCTTTAAGTAAGATTCAATTAGATTAAGAACATTGCCTCTAATGCCATAGGCTTCAAGTTTTCTAAAAGAGTAGCGTAATTTACATAATCAAATGCTTTGTCATGTCGCAAAATATGCCACAGACATGTCTACGTTTATCGATATTGTTAATAATATTGTATATAAAGTCATATATGGCCATATTGATTGTCCTATGTGGTCTAAATCCTTTTGTTCCTCACATAAAATGTTATATTTTTCAATAAATTTATATATTTCCTTATATATATATTTCTCAAATATTTTTGAAATTACGGAATAAGTGAGATGGGCCGATAATATTCCATTAGTTCTCTATTTTCCTTCTTAAACAGCGGTTTTATAATTGATGTTTTAAGGCATCTGGATAAATGCCTGCGCTAATACTTAGGTTGATTAGATGACTTAGATGTCCGCATATTTCCATTGATATGTGTTTTAATATTTTGTAGCAATGCCATCGTATCCCACGCTACTTGTATTATTTAACGACATTATTATTTTGTGAATATCTAATGGAACACTAGGCGGCATGAATAAAGATTTACTGTTGGTGTTTATTTTACAAGATTTATGTTTGTTAGTGACATCTATGTTTGCCTGAATAATATCGATAAAATAGTTGTTAAATGCTTCAGCGATGCACTGAGGATTTGATAGAGTTTGATCATTTACCTTAATTTTATTAATACTGCGTGTAGGTAAGTTGTATTTTGTTCGTTTAATAATTTGCCAAGTTGTTTTAGACTTATTTTAGATGCTTTTATTTTTGGTTATTTTGTGCCTTTTGTGTCAATCTAATAATTTTTATATAACTGCGAATAATTTGAAAATAAAATTTTGTTATTACTGTTAGGATTTAATCTTAGCTGCCACAGAAGTTTTCTTTTCTTTCGACTGCATAATTTAATTCCTTTAGACAACCATTTTGGTTTTTTATTATGTCTACTTTAATCAATTTAATCGGAAAACATAAATCGTAAATAAGTTTAAACGTATCAATAAATTTATTATATGCTGCGTTTGGATCATCTGTATCGTATATTTCGAAAAGAGATACGTTTTATGTAATCTTTAAATTTCGTTATATTTTCCATATTATAATCCCTTCTAGGCGTATACCAATACTTTATTGCATATATTTTTGCACTGGACAGTACAGCAGCTGTGCTGTATGATCGGACAGCGCAAACTCGAAGACATCAGCCTTAAATGATTTATTAAAATTGTGCGCAAAATTGTCTAAGAATGTTAAGCTAGCCATGCGGGTCAGTTGTTTTAATGCCAGTTTCAAGTTATATCTAATTAATAAACATTCAAATGCATTTGTGAGACTATTTTCTTAAGAACATCTATATTAAAGTCTCCACCAACAACAATGTTTTTATATCGTGAATGCGATATTCCTTGCAAAGAGTTTCTAGTTTATCCAGACAGTAATTAAGATTGTTCACATTTGGTACTATATATACACACGACAATTATCTTATAATCAGTAAGCTCAATAGCACAACATTCAAATGTGCCTGGAGATGATAAACTGATATTTTAGGTAGATCCTTAAATTGAAGACCATTTCACAAGAATGCATGCACCACCTCTCCCTTGCGCCTTTCTACAGTAATAAGTAGCCAGACAATAATTCGGTACAAACAGTTGTTTCTGATACCCCTCCTTAATAAAATGTTCCGTAATGCACAGTACATCCACCAATATTTTTTTTCCACATAGTTCATCCAAGCACACGGTAAGTGCGTTAGATTTTTTTATTAGGCCTGCAATATTTTGGTGTAAAATTTTTATGTATTTATTACAGAAAAAAGGGTTCATTCCCGGAATCTTTAGTGCTAGAAAGTGGAAGAGGGGATGACTCATACTTCTGTTTCGTGTCACGGAAGTGGTTTATATTATCTTCGTAACTTAAATCCACAAATTCATTTATCATTAGCCTTAGATTAATGAATATATTGGCCATACCGTGATTATTGACACATCCATTTTTCTTCCAAAACATTTTATAATCGTATGACAGATACAAGTTAGAATCAAACAAATACGTGTAATTGTGAGTATTTACATCTAGATACATTAAACTGTTAAACGTTTCTATTCTTCCGTTAAATATCGCGGAATAATCGTTGAGTTTAAATGTAGGCGCATATATGACATTTGTGTGTTGTATTTTAAAAGCGTTTCCGTATGGTAATTGTTAGATTAACATAGTTTGTAGTACGCCGAAAGTCCTCTTCACCAACGAAAATTACGCAATAGTCGTTCATTGTATAGTTTTTAATTTTAGATCAATGTTATCAATAAGCTTATTCATCCCACAATTAGGTGTCAAATAATGGCAAATTTGATAATTTGAAACGTATCTTCTGCGATCGTTAGTATCTTGTTATTTTATTGCTACTTATGATACATAGCTTGTGTTTTTAGTGTAGTTTCTTTGTATACTTGTATGATAAAGAGTTCCTTGCTATTCGTGCGAATATTCTTATTCTATTAAATGTTTCTACACCATTAAATACTAGTTTGTTTTTGGTTCAACTTCCGTAATGTTACAAGCAGCGCCATCTGTTATAGCTAGATTAGAATTTTTGCACTTTTATTAACGTCATAGTTAGACAACTGAGATTTTTCCTTTGAAAATTTATTTTAGTTTGTTTTGTTTTGTGTGGTGTATTTTTGACAACGCCTCTTCCTGATCGGTATTCTCATGTGTTACGGATCGTTAGTTAATGAGTATTGATGTGGGTTATTTTGGAAGCTATGTTAAACGACGCTTGGTATCTTTACGATTTATACATGTTTTTTCCTTGTTGAGGATATAGACCTTTACATATCAGCTTGAGAACTTCTATTTCTTGTGTAAGTTGAGATACTTGTTTCTTTAGTTGAATATTTTCCAAGATAATATTATCGAGCTCATGTTGTGTACTATCTAAATTAGATTTAAGGTCTTATTTCTGTCTTTAAGTCTTCGATTACGTTCGTTTTATTTGCAGTTAAGTTTAAACTCCTACTAATCGGCCTTCGAAAACGTAGAATCAAACGAATCGCCCTCATTCAAGCTTTCATATGATTTTGTTTTGTTTGGCATCGACGTCTTAGAGTAACATTACTAGTGCTATCCATTTTCTGACGGTAGCGAACGAGAAGCACACAAAGCAGCTATATAATCTTCGGTATTAAATTCCTTCTAAATTATATTTAGTAATTTAATAGGTATTCAAGTTTAATTGTAAATTTATTACAAGTAAAATTCACAAATGTCACAAAAGTCAACGACAAACGCTGGGTTTCGAACTCGAGAAACTTAGAGTAACACGGCGTTGGCAAACAATTAAACCAATTTGCCGATAGCATGCGTGATGAAAATAAGCTTTATAAATAATAAATTGTTACTCAGATGTTCGTTACGTTGTTTGAATTTTTGCAATTTTTGCAATTTTTCACCGTCACCGTCACTGATATGTTAAAACACAATTAACATTAACACTTTTTTTGATAATAGCCTATTCTTCCACTTAGATTTAATGATATTTTACAGCACTAGGTTGATTTATTTTTATTGCAAACCGAAAATTAATAGTTTAAATGTAAACAAACTGTCTTTGCACTTTATTTTAAAATTAGTTATTTAAGCACTGTACTTGCATATAACGGTAAGATAACAATATTACTTCACTATTATGCTATTTTATGTCTACTTTACAATGCATTTGCGGCTTATTTTGTCTTAGGTATTTTTAATATTTAAAATACGCGGAGCGATATGTTAAGCGTGCACCGCCATCTTATGGAGAGTTTAAACTCTAACTCTAAATGGACGGAGAGTGTTCCGGTGGAATTTAGTGATTGATTTTAAACTGACTTTCCGATGAGCTGGAAACTTGAAATTTTGAATATAACTCAAACTCGAATGATAATGCAAGAATATGGTAAAAAAACATAGTATTTTTTTTTAAATATTTGACTTGTTTAAGAATATAAAACTAAATTTTTAATTTTTATTACCGAGAACGAGAATTACGTTATCCATGCCTATGAAAATTGCACAAATTTACTAGAAATGCCTACACATGATGTCTAAATGCCTAAAAGTAATAATATATCATCAACCTTTTCAGTAGTCAGTGCTGGACATAAGCCGTCCCAAGGTCATAGTACAGATAGAGTAGAAAATAAAAAAACTATTTTTTTTATAAACGTGACATTATATTTATATTTACAAAAAAATAATGCCGGTTTATTTGAAATTAATAGAATGCCGGTTTTTTTAAAATTTTAGTAATGGACTTTGCATACCTGTAATGATTGATGATGATGATGATTCGTTGATATTATATTAACACTTCTTATACAATTTTTGTTCAATAGGTACACTTTTTGAACTTGGCGATAGATACATTTTGAATATTTTCTAGGAATTTTGTTGCAAAAGCGCATAGATTGCCTAAATAAATATCTGACTATGTGGAGTCCGTCAATCAGCGTGACTAACACCATGCACATGAGGTTGTACATCGGCGTAGATGACATTACCTTTACAGCCTATAAAAGTCCACTGCTGAACATAGGCCTCCCCTATAGAAAGCCTCATAGGAGGGATAGATATTTGCCATAATTGGCAACCGTAGTTTTTATTTTTAGTCGTTATTAGGTAGACGCTGAATTACCTAATCAATTTATAAAATGTTTTCACGTAATCAGTGCATTAGTCCACTCCAACATATTTGTTAAAATGAAAATCGTATACGTTTTCAGTTTATGATCTCCTAATAGTTAACTATATAGATTAATTCATATGACACAATGTTTTAAATCATTAATAATACGCAACATGTGCAACATAAAAAAAGTCGATTAAAATTTGAAGAATGCACTACGAAATTAATAATAAAAAATGTTCAATATTGTTACTCTTTTTGTTATCCCGACAAACCTTGAAAATACATATTTAAGCGTGCACAATAACATGAGACTACCCCCCCCTCCCCACGTCGCCCTTGTTTGTACAGCCTGCGACGAAGATACGTTCGTTAAACGAGTCTCGCTAGATTACCTCACGACGTAAGACTGTACAAGCACACCGTTGTGACGTCATCGGACTTAAGATCGAAGAAGGGCAAGAGCGTCAAAGGTGCCAGCATGATGATTAAGGCAACTCCTTTGTATAACGGGAGATGCTCGAATCCAGTAGTGGACATTTACGGGCCGATAGGGAAGAAAAGTGACGTATAAATAATAAGATAACGGGAAAGGGTCAAAACCAAGTAGTGAACTTTAATTGACCGATAAAGAACAAAACGAAGGATCTAGTCATGAAAATTTAAATGCCAGTTTTGAAATAAATATTAAATATATGGCTTATTTTCAGTAACATTCGTGAAGTCGCAGAAAGGCAAAACGTTGATGCGCTGTAAAGATTATACTTATTGTCTAAAACTATCGCATTCATCGTTAAGCAAGAAGCGTTGGGTATGTTCCACCCACATGAACAGAGGCTGCAATGCAACGATCCTTTCTATTCATAATGAACTAGTATTCCTCAAGAACAGACACAGCCATAAACCATCCAAAATAAAAACTGGTAAAGTTGTGTCGTAACTGCTATTAGAAAAGTTTTGGAAACGAATATGTAACAATTGTGGCCATGACTACATTAAAACCATTTGAAGAATAAGCCTAAATTTATGTGTAAATTCGGAAATTATGTTTTTTAGTTCTCTGCAAATAATGTTAAGAAACAGTTTTTTGTTTTATAGTTTCGAACAGACTCAAAACTTTTTCGACTTTTAATTTGTAGTCACACAATTGTCATAGACGTTGGAAGAAATAGACTTGAGAATTAGTATCATTTCAAAAAAAAACATTTAAACTACGGATTTCAGTTGATAAGAAAAAACGAGAATATTTTTGAACAAACTATCATCACATCATATTTTTATCATATTGGCTCTTTTCCCTTTTTAAAGGGAGTAGAATCTTTTTAAATATATCTTTGTTAAATAAGATGTAGTTTAGTTAGTTTTTTTATAAGTTGAAATGTAGTCGTTATTCACAATACAATTTTTATTTACTTGTTGTTTAACATAGATAAAAATAATACAAAAAGGTTTAGTTAACATTAGTACAATTCAAGGATTTAGAAAGGTTAACCACTATTAATTTCTAGGCAAACTTTCTTATCGGCGTTTTGGAACTACGGTTGTATGAGCCTTTATGAAAGTATGTGATTTTAATATTTATATATATATGTTTATTTCAGCAACATTCCTGACGTCACAAAGGGGTAAGACATTGCTCAGCGTTAGAAATTACACGTACTACCTCAAGAAAGGTAAGAACGGAGAGGAGACACAAGGAGGTAAAAAACGCTGGGAGTGCTCCACTCACAACAGCAAAGGATGCAAAGCCGTTGTCTACACAATAGATGATGAGATTGTAGCGCAAAAAGACAAACACAACCATAAGCCTTCTATTAATCGCCCTGTATAATTTTTTTAAAAACAACTTTTTGGTCAATCCGATTTTTTTAAATGAGCATGTTAATCTTATGTTAATTGACCTCCATCGTCCATAAATATCCGTAACACCAGATGAAAACGTAACTGGCCTTATAGAAAGGAGTATAGGCTCTGTATATCCCTATATTGTATCGGCCAGTAAATTCCACGACTTGAAACGAAGGCCAACCATCAGGATGCTGTAGATGGAATTAGAATTGCATCGCAGTGTACGATGCTGGAATGATAGAGATGGATGGCGGTGGAATTTTAGGAAATAGTGTAAAAAATTAACAACATATACCTGTGTACTTTGTTCGGTTTGCCTAATATCAAATATTTATTCACATTTCTTTCTCTTTAGTAGTAAGTTTAAAGCAGGGTAATCTTAAAGAGAAATATAAACTGTATTAAATTAATTATTCTTTTCTTTGATGAACTTGGTTTCAACAATCCGGAACGAAGGACATAAAATATTGTATTTGAGCGGTTTCTACAATTATTATGATTAAATGGACTGTATCAGCGTGGTTCGAAAGGAACTAAAAACAAAATGGTGGACGCGGCGTGTGGCGGACTTTGGATAATACACTTGTGTAAAATTGATTTAATTCGTTGGCTGACACGATGGTCTGCAAAGAAATGAGGTGCAATGAGCTGCAGAGGAATGGGAACAACAAAAAAAAACTGCTCATAAAGGGTGGGTCAAACACAATACCTTGACAATGGGCAGCGTGTCTCGTATCTTTTGATGACTCAACAATACGATGAGCTAGGTTATTTGCACCAAACAAACTTCCAACTATTAAATAATATTAAGACAACATTTACAACGACTGCGCTGAGGTGTCCTGCCTCGTGGATCGTGGTGCGCATCGACGACTGGTCTACGCGGCGGTCCATGCCGCATTAGGTATGTGTCGCAAAGGGAAGATAGTGGAAGGGAGTGCCAGCCTACCTAACTAATAAAAATACATCAGCTTAAAAATACAAAAATGCAGCTGTGCGCGTTGGCGCGACCATTCTCCCCGTCTTAAAAGGTTCTCTTCAAAACAGACTAAAGCTACTACTTAACCTAATCTAAACTACTAACTTAACCTAGAAAAGGAAATCAAAAACTATTGGTTAGGTAAGAGGCAGAGACGTACAACCGGAAGTAAATATGACCCGGTCACTGTCTTAACACGAGCTATCCTCGTTACTCCATCGAATCCAAGAAAAAACTCTTCATTGATTCCTAATGGCCAATGAAGAGGTGGCGCGTTCACTTTAGTGAGAATGGCTATAGTTCCGACAGTTATTTGGTTAGCTGGTGTATACCATTTATGACGACTAACAAATCCGGCAGATGGACCAAAAAATAATGGTTTCAACGATCCGGATTGGAGAAACTAAAAATAAATGGATCTGCGGTAAGGGTGAACTATAGGTGGACAACTTTTGATTTGTAGTCACACAATTGTCATAGACGTTGGAAGAAATAGACTTGAGAATTAGTATCATTTCAAAAATAAAAAATGTTGAAACTAAGGGTTTCACTTGATAAGAAAAAAACGAGAATATTTTTGAACAAATTATCATCACATATCATATTTTTAACCTGTATTCGCCCACTAATGACTAGAGAGCTGGCTCTTTTCCGTTCAAAGGTATTCAGCGATGAAACGCATCCGGCGTTCTTGGTACTATGCCGTGGAGAGTAGAATAATTTTAAATATATCTTTATTAAATAAGATGTAGTTTAGTTAGATTTTATATAATTTTTGAGTGAAATTAAGTTTAATCTATAATCATTGACAATGGACGTTAATTATAATTAAATGATTTATAATAATTATTTGTTTAGGTATATTTCACATACCTTGAAGGGCTTTGTATATTGCTAAGAACTAAAACTCAGTAATATTTCCGTCGATACTTTTGCTGCAATGTTATTGTGCAACACTATGCAAAGTATCTGCATGCATATGTGCAACACTGTGTACTGTTATTTCTGATTTAATTGTATTGCCGAGCAATTGACTTCATTACGCTGAAGCAACATTGAGGCTATAGGATATAGGATAAACAACGTTGCACTGCGTTATGCGATTTATATGGCAACTTAATGTCTTTACTATTATAGCTAGAAATTGTCACAACTAGCCCGCTTTTGGTGTATCTTTTTATTCGTTTTTAAACATTGTTTTAATTTAGCCTTTTTTTATTTAATCAATATAAACTATTGTATAATAATAAATAATGGTTCTGAATTTCCTTTTACTTTAAATATTTGTAAAAATAATAAATGCAAAGTATTATCAAAGGAAATTATGTAAATAAACTTTACAGAAACGATAAGATGTTTAACTGTTGTTTTTATAGACGTATATTTGTCCTATGTTTATGTGGTGCACATCTTCAATATATCGCCAATTTTATCGGTAAACTTCCGTCTAGGACGTACCTTGCTGAGTCTGCTAACCGCTTCTGCAGTATAAATTTGCTTTCTTACTCTTTCCGCATTAATTATTTCCACGTGTTCAAACCACCGAAGCATTCCTTTCTTAATCCTAGTAACAACATATTCTTGCAGATCACACTTTTCTTATATGACATAAATTCTTACCTTATCAGAGTCAGTCCTAACTTACTAGCAAAAGAGGGTGAGTACACTCTTGTGATATGCCGTGACTGTATCAGAGGCGTTACAAAGACATGTAAACGTTTATTTCTTACAAGAGTCCAGAGATAATACAAACACGTGATTATTGGCGTGACACTCTCACCACGATGCGTGTCATTTGTAACGATGGTGTACAGTGTTTTGGACTGTTGGAGTAGACACGTCGTTGTCAATTGTATTAGTCTCCTTGTGAGTTTCTTGCCACTTCTTCTCACAAGGACTCCCGAAGTAGGGAGGTGTTGAAGCGATAGTGTAGTTGTTTTGACTTTGAAAAATTGTTTTATAAAATCGTCTGTTTCTTCGAGTGCGTATAACCTGGACATCTTCAAGGTGCTTGTTAAGAGGCTTCTCCTGGGCAAACTCGCTCCATCATAGACCTCATCTTTGCCCTCGGGCCAAATGGAGGTCAAGATTTTGAATAAAATATACTCATATAAAAAGTCTATCCATTGAAATTCGATTCCTTAAAGGATATCAGTACTTATCCGCGATACACACATCTCACAAATATCGAATATCACAGTTATGGTCATGGACCGTTGTACTATCACGGAACACAGTGCATTGCAATGTCACAAATATGAACCCATCCACCCTTAGATGAATTAACCGTAATTGGAATAAGGTTCACTAACCATACTGACTACTGACGTGTTTTCGGTATCATCACTCTTATTTCCTTTATAAAGTCCACTGCTGAACATAGGCCTCCCCCTTAAATTCCACATACGGGAGATATTTGCCATAGTTGCCACGCTTGGCAAGCGCAGTTTTCTTATTTTTTAGTTGTTATTAAGAAGACGCTGCTGCCCGTCTCCTAGTTTGTTTCTATTTGACACGCACGGAATGATGGGGATACGCCGCCGTGTTCATAATTTTCACGGGTTTTCAGTATTTTTTATTTATTTGTTGTTTAACATAGATAAAAATAATTCAAAAAATGTTTAGTTAAAATGGTACATTTCACTATTAATTTCTAGGCAAACTTTCTTATCAGTGTTTTGAAAATACGGTTGTATGGGCCTTTATAAAAGTATGCAATTTTATATTTATACATATGTATATTTCAGCAATATTCCTGACGTCACAAAAGGGTAAAACATTGCTCAGCGTTAGAAATTACACGTACTACCTCAAGAAGGGTAAGAACGGAGAGGAGGCACAAGGAGGTAAAAAACGCTGGGTGTGCTCCACTCACAACAGCAAAGGATGCAAAGCCGTTGTCTACACAATAGAAGATGAGATTGTAGCGCAAAAAGACGAACACAACCACAAGCCTTCTATCAATCGCCCTGTATATTTAAAATATTCTTAAAAACAACTTTTTGGTCAATCCGATTTAATTTTTTTAAATGAGCATGTGGCTTATCTTACGTTAATTGACCACAACCGTTCATAAATATCCGCAACACCTGATGGAATCGAAACGTTACTGGCCTTATAGAAAGGAGTAGGTATAGGCTTCCTATATCCCTATATTGTATCGGCCACCAAATTCCACGACGTGAAACGATGGCCCACCATCAGGATGCTGTAGATGGAATTACAATTGCATCGCAGTGTGCGATGCTGGAATGATAGAGATGGATGGCGGTGATATTTTAGGAAATAGTGTAAAAAATTAACAACATATACCTGTGTACTTTGTTAGGTTTACCTAATATCAAATATTATTCACATTTCTTTCTCTTTTGTAGTAATTTTAAGTTAATTTGCCGAACTTCGATTAAAATGTTGATATAATGTAATTTAAGACAGGGTAATCTTGAAGAGAAATATAGATAGTATTAAAAAATTTATCTATTTTATTCTTTTCTGATGAACTTGGTTTAACAATCCGGAACGAAGGCCAAAAAAATGTGGTTCAGCGGTTTCTACAATTATGATTAAATGGACTGTATCACCGTGGGTCGAAAGGAACCATAAACGAAATGGTGGACGCGGCGTGTAGGACCTTGGACAATATACTTGCGTAAAATTGATTCAATTCGTTGGCTGGCACGACGGGAGATGAGCTGCTGATGAGGAACAACAAATAAACTGCTCATAAAAGGATGGATCAAACATGACTGGACTCGACGACACGATGAGCTAGGTTGGCACTTGATTTCTTCTCAATAAAGTCATATGTACCAAACAAACTTTCAACTATTAACTAATTTTAAGACAACATTTACGATAATGGCCGTGGCGTTCTATACCATCTTTCCTTTTAGCGGAGCGCGACAAGACTGAGGTGTCCTGCCTTGTGGTGCGCATCGACGACTGGTCTACGCGGCGGTCCATGCCGCATTAGGTATGTGTCGCAAAGGAAGATAGTGGAAGGGAGTGCCAGCTAACCTAACTAATAAAAATACATCAGCTTAAAAATACAAAAATGCAGATGTGCGCGTTGGCGCGACCATTCTTCCCCGTCTTAATAGGTTCAAAACAACTAACTCTTCAAAACAAACTAAAGCTACTACTAAATCTAATCTAAACTACTAACCTAACCTAGAAAAGCAAATCGAAAACTATAGGTAAGCTAAGGGGCTGACACGTACAACCGGACGCAAATATGACCCGGTTGCTGCCTTAAAACGAGCTATCCTCGTTATTCCATCGGATCCAGGAAAAGCCTCTTCAATGATCCCTAATCGCCAATGAAGAGGCGGCGCGTAATTGGCTGCGGTGATAAAATGACGTGACGGCAAAAGCTTTGCAAAACGACAAACGCAAATTACGCAACGCAATAATTTCGACCAGGAAGAGAACCAACTTCCTAAAATAATTATTGGAGAAACTTTACTTGAAGTATTTGCAATCAGAGAATGTTTCTTCTCTTCCGGGGGTTGTGATATTGAAGAAGGACTAAAATCAACTATGGGCCATTGCAAGGGTTCTGACTGAATCCATGAAGTTCCATGGAACCAAAGCGGGTGATCTATAATTTGCACCGGAGTCCGCAACAAACAGTCGGCAGGATTTTCTACACCGGGCACATAATAGAAGTTTTGCGAAATTAACTCACTTTGTATCTTGGCTAATCGATTTGCGACAAAAGTATCTCCAGCGATGGGGCTAAGAATGAACCCAACATAAAGGCAACTGTTGAGTCCGAATAGGCGAATATTTTATCGATATGGATGCGACTATTGCATTCACTAACAAAAGTTGTAATAAGCTTGGCAAGAACCAAAATTGCACAAAACTCTAAGCGAGCTACGAGGGGATACCTACGATTGAGCGCTAATAAGGCTGACCGAATTCTCACCAGCATTTTGAACGTGGAAATATACAATGCCCCCGTAAGCTTTCTTGCTAACGTCTGCGAAACCAACTACAGTGACGACGCTATTTTTGCTGATATCTACATGACGCGTTATTTTAATTTGACTTAGTAAAGGGACTTCTTCCCTAAAACGTAGCCATGAACGAACAATTTCATCAGGCGGTGTGTCATCCCAATCACATTCACACAACCAAAGTTTTTTAATCAAAAGTTTGGCATACAATACCACAGGCGCTACAAATCCCATAACGTCCGATAATCTAGCAACACATGTTAGTATCGTGCGCTTTGTGCAGGTCTCAGCGGGCGTTGCTACATTAAGACTGAATACATCTGATTCAGGCGACCAACACAAACCGAGGACCTTGTGCGAATCAGAATCGTCAAATTTCTTTACAGCCGAAAAACAATGTGTCGATGTCCACTTGATGAGATCGAATCTGCTTTCATAAGTGTTATAACTTCGGCGGCGGTTGAGATGGCTTCCCCTTCATTGTCAACTGAGTATACGAAATGATCCATACAGAGACCACTCGCAATTGCCTGCCTAGCTTTAGGGTTAAAGGAGCCTTCATCAGCTGCGAGCTGCTTCATAGTCCGCAGTGCATGAAATGGGCTTGACTTTAGTCAGCCTTGAGAATCAGTATCATTTCAAAAATAAAAAATGTTGATACGGGTTTGACTTGATAATGAAAAAAACGAAAATATTTTTGAACAAATTATCATCACATATCATATTCTTAACCTGTATTCGCCCACTAGTGACAAGAGAGCTGGCTCTTTTCCCGTTAAAAGGTATTCAGCAATGAAACGCATCCGGCGTTCTTGGTACTATGCCGTGGAGAGTAGAATAATTTTAAATATATCTTTATAAGATGTAGTTTAGTTAGTTTTTCTATAATTTTTGAATGAAATGTAGTTTAATCTATAATCATTGATAATGGACGTTAATTATAATTAAATGATTTATAATTATTTGTTTAGATATATTTCACATACTTTGAAGGGCTTTGTATATTGCTAAGAACTAAAGCTCAGTAATATTGCCGTCGATACTTTTGCTGCAATGTTATTGTGCAACACTACGCAAAGTATGTTATTTCTGATTTAACTGTATTTACATTACATTACGGTGAAGCAACATACGCGATTTATATGGCAACTTGATGTCTTTTAGAAATTGCCACAATTAGCCCGCTTTTAGTGTATATTTTTATTCCTTTTTAAACATTGTTATCGTTTACCCTTTTTTAATTTATCTATATAAACCATTGTATAATAATAATAAATAATGCTTCTAAATTTCCTTTTACTTTAAACATTTGTAAAAATAATACATGCAAACTATAATCAAAGGACATTATGTAAATAAACTTTCCAGAAACGATAAGATGTTTAAGTGTTGTTTTTATAGACGTATATTTGTCCTATGTTTATGTGGGGCTCATCTTCAATATATCGCCAATTTTATCAATAAACTTTCATCTAGGATGTCCCTTGCCTACTCTGCCACTCGCTTTTGCAGCTTAAATTTGCTTTGTTACTCTTTCCGCATTCATTATTTCTACGTGTCCAAACCACCGAAGCATTCCTTTCTTAATCCTAGTAACAATATATTCTCGCAGGTCACACTTTTTTCTTATAACACAAATTCTCACCCTATCAGAGTCAGCTCTAATATACTAACAAACACGGTGAGTAGACTCTTGTGATATGCTTGCCCCGTGACCTCGTGACTGTTTCAAAGGCGTTACGAGGACATGTTGACGTTTATTATTACAAGACCTAATATCATAATAATCTTTTATAAGCACTCCAGAGATAACACAAACACGTAATTATTAGCGTGACACTCTCACCACGATGCGTCACATTTGAAACGATGTTGATGGTGATGTGTAGTGTTTTGGACTGTTGGACTGGACACATCGTTGTCAACTGAATTAGTATCCTTGTGAGTTTCTTGCCACTTATTTTCACAAGGTCTCCCGCAGTAGTGATATGTTGAAGCGATAAATGGCGATGAAGGGTAGTTGTTTTGACTTTGAAAAAGTGTTTTGTAAAACCAAATTTTGGATAAAATATTCTCATATAAATGTATATCCATTGAAATTCGTATCTTTAAAGGATATGAGTACTCATCTGCGATTCACATATGTCGCAAATATCGAATATCACAGTTATATTTAGCCACATGGAGGAGACATTTGCCATATCTCCCATATGTGGCATGATTGCGGGCTAGCAATCGCAGATTTTTTATTTTTTTAAGGAAAGAGCTGCTGCTCATCTCCTGGAAACAATTCCTCTCTCGCCTCTTACGACACCCACGTGACGATATGAGGTAGTGGATATTTTACACTGCCACTCCACGGTCATCGTTTTCACGGGTTTTCGATTTGCAATTTTATTTATTTATTGTGCAACATAGATGCAAATAATATAAGGAAAATAAAATAAAATTTGTATAATTTAGGAATATAGAGAGACAAGTTAACCACTACTAATTTCTAGGCAAACTTTCTCATCAGTGTATTGAAACTACGCTTGTATGCGATTTCTATATTTTTACATATATTTTAGCAACATTCCTGACGTCACAAAAGGGTAAAACATTGCTCAGCGTAAGAAATTACACGTACTACCACAAGAAGAGTAAGTACGGAGGGGAGGCACAAGGAGGTAAAAAACGCTGGGTGTGTTCCACTCACATCAGCAAAGGATGCAAAGCCGTCGTCTACACAGTAGAAGATGAGATTGTAGCGCTAAGAGATGAACACAACCATAAGCCTTCTATTAATCGCCCTGTATATTTAAATTATTTTTAAAAACAACTTTTTGGTCAATCCGATTTCATTTTTTCAAATGAGCATGAGGCTCATCTTATATTAATTGACCACCACCGTCCATAAATATCCGCAACACCAGATGGAATCGAAACGTTACTGGCCTTATAGAAAAGAGTATAGGCTTCCTATATCCCTATATTGTATTGGCCAGTAAATTCCACGACTTGAAACGATGGCCAACCATCAGGATGCTGTAGATGGAATTAGAATTGCATCGCAGTGTGCGATGCTGGAATGATAGAGATGGATGGCGGTGATATTTTAGAAATAGTGTAAAAATTAACAACATATACCTGTGTACTTTGTTCGGTTTACCTAATATCAAATAATTATTCACATTTCTTTCTCTTTTGTAGTAATTTTAAGTTAATTTGCGGAACTTTGATCAAAATGTAAATGTAATTTAAAACAGGGTAATCTTAAAGAGAAATATAAAAAGTATTAAACATTTTATCATTTTTATTCTTTTTATTGAATACCTCTAGATACCCGGCTATATTTTTATTCCATTGAATGCGCAAGTAAGTCACAGAAAAATAACAACAACAAGTCGACGGTCGCTATCTTTTTCAATACCTTAAATTCGTAGTGATTGTATTGATTTATATGTTTGTATTCGTATTTATAATGTTTTCTATTTTACAGCAAATTATGTCCAGTCACGCAGAGGGAAAGTACTCATTAGTCTAAACGGTTACACATTTTATAACAAGAAAGACTACCAATCAAAATCTACGAAGAGATGGCTATGCTCTACTCATGTTAACAGAAAATGCAAAGCCGTTCTCTATACAATTGACGATATAATTATTATGGCGAAAAATAAGCACAACCATAAACCAGTGTTAAACGAAGAGTGCGTCTTTCCTTAGTCCATTCATTGAATTCGGGAGAAAAATCAGAACGGTAGGCTAGGTTATCCTACGTAAACTAAATCGCGACGTCAATCGTTTTATCTACTGACATTTTGGCACAAGATACACGAGAAGTTATTTCTGCTTAATTTCAATACCTCTTTTAAAGGTTAGCTTTTTTGAAATAAATATAATTTTCATTTCCTCACAGCCTAAGGATGACATTTATCCTACTCTCAACTTTGGAGAGACCTTTCCCAAGAATTAGATTGTATGTCAAAAATGATAAAAGAAACAAGTAAATGTTGTTAGTCTTTAGGTAACAGTTCTGCCGCTTAGAACGAGTATGCTGACAGATTCCTTCATTAAGTCGTTAGATTAGAAAAACCTTGACTTTATTACCTTTTGTAATAAAATTAAAATATCATACATTGTACATTCAAAATATTTATTTGTGCCAACTGTTGTTGTTTATTAAATTTAGTGCAATGTAAAATTTAATTCAAATAATTAAAATTCTATGAGGTACTTTTAAATTTTGTAAATAGTAAACGTTTATTTATTTAGTTAATGTCTTTTTAATTAGTATTGTATATATATTTAGTAAAGATATAAACCTTATAAATTATTTTAAAAAAATAACGGAACATGCGGTTAAGCTTTATCCTAATAACAGGTGATCCGATGATGAACATCTAGGTATTTTTGTACAAGTAAAGGTACAAAGGAGTATATAGTCCACCTGTTTGCAAAAGGATCTAGTACCTAGATTATCAATCAAAATTAAGATGCATTGTTAACCCTGAGGACTAAGATTAAATGCCAAGTTACTAGTAAATAGGGTCACCGGTTTTTCACACCTACCATTCGATACATATTTTGCACATATTTACGATGGTATTCTGTAACAGCGTCGTCATTCACAGACGGCTCCGTGGCGCAGTGGCTTAGCAATGAGTTGCCTCTACGATACAGGGGTAATGGTACCTTTACTGTATATTGAAACGCTGTGCTTGAAAAATTGTTAATGGTATTGATACAAACAGTAATAAAATCATATTCTCAATATTTAAATGTGAAAACACTTTATCATGGAATGCATTACACGCCTGTATATTAAAGAGAGCTTTAATTTTTCATTTTGTGTCATTTTTATAACATAACGAGATTAGTGTTGCCGTGTAGTAGGTTCTACTGCCCCTTGTCATTCTGTTGATATCATAAATCATCTTGTGGGTGCAGCAGAGGTCTGAAAATGACGATGGGCAGCAGCATCTCCTGATAACATCGTTATTAAGCACCCGAATGATTAAGGATGCGGACAATTAACTCAAAAATTCGTGAGCTCGAAAGCGCCATTCGATTTCAGTCGAGAACCACTTCCATCACATGGATTTTAAGCTTACTTCGACTGGTTAGCGGGAATATTAGTAATGTTAGTATATAGCATTTTTTTTTTATAGGAGAGGGGGCAAACGAGCATGCGGCTCTCCTGATGGTAAGTGACTACCGCCGCCCATTAATAACTGCAACACCAGGGGAATTGCAGATACGTTGCCGGCCTTTAAAAAGGAGTAGGCTCTTTTCTTGAAGTTGTATCGGTCCGGAAAAATCGCTGGTGGTAATCGATTCCACAAGGAAGTTGTGCGAGGAAGAAAACTTCTTCTAAATCGCACAGTGGTGGCCGCCAATCATCCAAATGGTATGGATGGTATCGCGAGTTTTTTCGCGATGTGCTATTCAATCCTATCCAATTTCTAGATATTAAAAAAATAACTCAATAATAATAATAAAATCTGCAGCTGCCAACTTGCCAAGCGCGGCACCTATGGCAAATACCCCCTGTAAGAGGGAAACCTATGTTCAACAGCTGACTTTTGATAGACTGTAATGAATAATGAATCGAGCTTAGTAGTGGGTGTTCTTCACTTGCTATTTGTGGCTATAAGTTCGTATGGGTTGTAGTAGCTATACTTACCTTCAGGAGAACGGTTAGCGAAGTGACTACTATGTATTTGTGTCATTTAGATTATCAGTCAGTGGAGTCCACGCATGGTGAAGTTTCTAAGGGAACTGTCACCGAATAATCATCACTAATGACGAGATGAGGGCTGACTTTTTCTTACCTGGATATGAATTATGCTTACTGGCCTTTCAGCGAGGACACTTAACCAGTGGGTTAAATTCATTACAATAAATCGCGAGGAGTAAGTATAATATGTAGGATAATTTTAGGGATAAACTTTTTACTGTTGTAAATATTGTAAATGACTTGTTATGCAAATAAAAAAATCATCTTAATATGCTACTATGTTAATATTTTGGATACTTTCATAATTTTTTATATTTTTAAAATGATATTTACATTGATTTTTTTTTTTTTCACGTGTAATATCTTATTTGTATTTTTATCATGTATAAGTCATGATCAATAACTTTGCATTTATTTTTTCAGGGTCCTTATTGCTAAAAAAGCGACGATGTGATAAATTGGATTGGGATGCATTCGGTGAACTTACTGAAGAAGAACTTTCATTTGTTATA
This sequence comes from Parnassius orleans, assembly GCA_029286625.1. Lineage (NCBI taxonomy): Eukaryota > Metazoa > Arthropoda > Insecta > Lepidoptera > Papilionidae > Parnassius > Parnassius orleans. The sequence goes on along the minus strand of JAGSMP010000250.1, from coordinate 1,270,908 downwards.
AATAAGGAGGCTGAATTTGACGACGCGAGGAAAAGTCCCTTTTTTATTTCTGATAGTTCCGAAATAACGTCAGAGTCATCACCGTCGCTTGAAGATTTTGAAGTTACTCAAGGTTCGCTTAGCCAAGAAGAGTCAAATTATGGCAAAGAAACCCTGGTACCTAATTTTGCATCCTCCAAACAGATATTGGAATGTAATTCTTTAAAAAGTACGGGTAAGACAATAAAATCAAGTTTTAAAACTAATCGAGAGAAGAAAAGAAGAAAGTGCGTTAACAATTGGAAAGACATGAAAAGAAAAGCCGCAGTAAATTCTGGCCAGCAGTACGTTAGCAGAAGTGGTAAGGTGCGAAATAAAAAAGAACTTGGTCCCGTTTGTCAAAAAACATGTAAATTGAAATGCTTTGAAAAATTTGATTTAACAACTCGTCAGGCTATTCATTCCAGTTTTTGGAATTTGGCTGATCACAGTAAGCAATGGATGTTTATAAACAAATTTACAAAAAAATTTCCCAAGCGCCGTATGACTACCGAAAATTCATCCAGGAGACAGTTTACCATTCAATATTTTTTACCTATGTCCATAGAAAGCCAGCCAAACTCTCATGATAGAGTACGTGTTTGTCTTAAGACCTTTTTGAATACTTTGTCTATAACTGATAGATTTGTGCGAACTGCTCATTATAAACTAAGTTCTGACGGTGTCACTCTTCCGGACAATAGAGGAAAACACTTAAATCACTCAATAAAAATTGATTCAGTTATGATCAAAAGCGTTATTGATCACGTTAACAGTCTTCAACCCATTGAAATACATGATATGCGTAACAGTATTAGCAAACTTTATTTGGATAACAATTTAAGTATAAAAAAGATGTTTTGTCTATACGAGAGCTGGGATCAACTTTCAAACTACAATAATCCAGCTCAAACACTACGTCAGTATAGAGATATTGTAAATAAGAACACAAATGTAGCCTTATTTGATCGTAAAAAGGACATTTGTTCTAAATGCCATAGTTTTTCAAACGAGCAAAATCCAACAGCAAAGCAAGTATCTGCGTATAATAAACATATAAAAAAAGTTATCATGGCTCGGGAGTTAAAAAACAGTGATAAAACATCAGCTCTTCATTCTCCAGAAATAGTATGTGCCACCTTCAACTTCCAACAAATTTTAAATTGTCCTCACGGGGACGTAGGATTATTTTACTATAAACGCAGACTTTCGGTATTTAACTGTATTGTTTACGACATAGGCGGAAAGGAAGGTATATGCTACATGTGGCCAGAGTATACAGGTAAAAGAGGAGCTAACGAGGTTAGTAGCTGTCTTATGCATTTTGTGAAAACTAAAGTAGATCAGGGTGCTAGAAATTTTTTATTTTGGTCGGAAAATTGCCTTGAGCATTACGAAAACAGAGTCATGTATTGCCTTTATATATATTTGGCTAAAACTTTAAAAGTAAATATTACACATCGATTTTTAAAACCAGGACACACCCAAAATGAAAGCGATGGTGTTCGTGCTCACATTGAACGGGAGTCTAGGGTTAAACTTATCTATACTCCTGATCAGTGGTACGATTTAGTACGATCGGCTAAAACTAACGGAAAACCTTATAGTGTTGTAGAAGTTACTCAACAGGACTTCTTCGATTTCACAAATTTGTTAGACGACAAAAGATGGACAAAGGATACGAATAATGAAGATGTTAAATGGAACAACGTAGAAGAAGTGAGCATTACAAAAGATGACCCTGACTGTCTTTACATTAAGTACGATTTAAAAGATGAAACATTTTGCTTGAATACTAAAGCAGAGACAAACTCTGGCGAAATGAAAAAAGAAGAAACACCACTAGAGAAATTGTATACTAATACGCTAGTTATGGAAGAAGCCAAATATAAGGATTTAATTTCATTATATAATGCCGGAGCTATTCCTAAAGAATATTCTAGATTTTATAAAAATTTGAAATATAGTACCAGGGTCTCGGAGGGCTCTGACAATTCTGATTAGTTTACATTTCCAACTTATAAATAATTATCGTATTTGTCAGTACGAAGTAAACTTTTGTATATTTAATTTTGTTACAAAGAGTTTTTATTTTTTAGGTTGCAATTGTTAACGTGATTTTTAAAGAATTTAATAATTTTATTGTTATCATTTTATCTAATAAAGTTCCACTGTCAGTAATTTTTAAATTATAAAAATAAGAAGTTCTAGATCTTTTGTTTTGTTTGAATGTCGTGCTACTAATCCAAAAAAAATATATTTATAAATTACAAATAATTCTATGTTCATTTAATATTTAATAAACAAAAATCGTCTTACAAAATATTTAAGTTTTATTCCAGCAATAAAAACTAAAAAAATAAATAATATAAAATTCAATTTTGGTTCTCACAACCAAAAATTTTATGCTTCTTTTGACTATATCTAAAAAAGCATTGGGTTGTTCAGTATGATATGAAATCGAGCTATCAGTTCACCTTTAAGAGGTTACCTCAGCCCTTGGCCCATGCAGCCCATATTAGATAAAGACGGCTGCAGAGTCGATTATTTATAAAATTGAAGTGACAAACGAACTTACAGTCTACCTGGTGGTAAGTGGCTGTTACAACCAAAGCCCAAACTTTACTGGCTCTCTATACCCTACAGACCTGAATACAACAGTTTTTGCACTTTTGCTTGTCAGAGGGAATAACCGAGACTCCCTCTCAGACTCTTACACAAAAAGAAGTCAAAGTCAAAACTTTTTATACAATTTAGGATTGTTCAATTATCTTATGAACGTCAAAGTTTACGCAGGTTCACAAAATATTAAATTAGATAGCTAATTAAAATTACTCAAAGACGTAGAAAGTATATTAAGACGGATGAAAACAGTGTGATTAACAATACATGACATCATGTAAAAATTAAAGATGAGAAAAACTATTGGCTAGTCTGCGTACTAGTGCATTTTTTCATCTTTAATTTAGTAATTTCACAAAAAAACCACCTGATTCTATTAAATATATAAGAATTGACAGGCTTTTTTTATGTACATTGTTGTATATTTAGATACATTATGTTAAAATTGTAGAATCTGCTCTTTTGTTACCATAATATTTAGGAAAGAAGTGCTTATTCGAATACTTAAGAGCTGATATTCGCATTTATTTATGTTTAAATTTGATGTAATTAACAATTAACTGTTTTATATTTAAGAATTCCCACCTTACCGTATCATGGAGACTATCAGAGGGACCCGCATCATTTGCATTGAGGGCTACAGATTTTCAAGAAAGAAGGACAAAAAAACTTCGCACAGCCTGAAGATGCGATGGCGATGCTACTCCCACCATAGGAATGGCTGCACTGCTACTTTATACACGGTGGAAGAGAGAATTGTATCTATGAAGAATATACATAATCACAGCCCTCCACCCGAACACTATCGTACAGTTAAACAATTTTCTGTAACCAAAATCTAATCGCTGTTATTTTACCTAAATAAAATTTACACACAAGCACAATTCAACTAAGGGTCATCATTATATTAATTTTAATTTTTTTTTCATTATATTAAAAGATTAGAATAATGAAGTTTCTCTTGATTAAATTTGCACGGTGAAATCTTAGGAAATTTTCCGACATGCAAGATTAATCAACAAGCAGAGGTAAACGTGCATCCTCATCTTCTTTTTTTTCATATTAACGTTTAGATTAACAACATTCACTACTACTACTACTACTGTATATACTATTACTTCATAATCATTAACCATGGAGTTATGTCTTTATATTTTTGGAGATAAACATATTATTTTTAATGTTGTACCATTTGTTTTACAGAATTGTACCATTTATTGTTTAACATTTTATTTTATTTTATTATTTGTAGTACTCCTTAATATTTGTAATAGAAGGGATGATGTAGAACTTGTCTATCGACTAGCATTCGAAAATTATATTAGCAAATATGTCTCTATTAAATTAAAATTTAATGTCGCAGAGTTACAATGTGTGTCAGTGAATTTGAACCATAAATATTTTCAATGTATTCAGAATCATTTTCTTTAATATATTATACGATCAACTTAATGAAATGGAGTTTCTTTTTCTCAAACTATATATTGAAACAAATATTAAATCGTATAAAGAAACTATTATACAACTTATTTTCACAGGTACTGTAGAAGAAAATAACCTAATCACCATAGGAAAGTCGGTAAAAAGAAATGATCTTATCACCATAGGTGGATATCGATTTTCGATGAAAAAGAAAAAGCACAGGCCGCATTGCGTCAAGTTACAGTGGCGATGCTCCTCTCAACATCATAAGGGTTGTAGAGCAACTCTTTCCACAATAGATGACAAAATTGTGTCAATAAAAAATGTCCACGAACATCCTCCTCCTGGTGCTTGGAGAACACAATACAATTGTTAAATCTAATAAAATAATGCGCAACTTCAAAGTTATTATAGTTGTGTGTAACATAATAGTTTATCTGGCTTTTGGACCCGGCTAATTAAGTTAATAAATTATGAGTCATTTGACGCAAATTTTGGGAAATTTGCCCATAAACAGCACGTTAGGCAAGCGGATTTGCAGGGTATATCGAGTGCAGATGAGGTTGACGTTTCCAGTAATTTGGAAATTCTCTCTTTCATTTTATAAGTTTCATTATATATATATATATATATATATATATATATATATATATATATATATATATGCGAACAACTACATCATTCCTGTCCACACGCAAATAACGCGCTTTGATGTTCAGTTAGGGATAAATAGCCCGTTGCTAACTATAGATTAGTTTCAATTATGTATTTTTATTTTATTTTATCTACACTATCCCCTAAATATTTTTGTATAATGATAACACAACTGAACTAAAAAGAAAATAAAACTTTTATTTATGGGGTAAGGGGCTACTGTATACCAGCACCTATATGAACACCTTCAGCTAACTTCAAATAAAAAATTCATATTTAAGCAACCTTCAAAGGAATAAATTGTTATATGCTATTCAGTTGTTTCATTTATTCAGTCTTGGAACATCCCTTATAATAGGTTGCGCTGCTGCCCATCTCCTGATTTGTTTCTACCCTTAGGGAGGGTTAGGTTAGGTTAGGTTAGGTTAGCTATTATAAAAGCTATCATAAAATTGTAAAGCCAGATATTCCGTTTCCGTATTAAAACCGTACCGTAACGTAGTTTATGATACGATACCATAGTCTAAGGTGGCTTAAGAAGAGTCTTACTTAAGTAGTCATTTAGACGCGGCGCCACAGTCGTCGCGGACTTTGACTTTGTCTGTCAAATTCCATACTTTACATTTTAGTTTGCAATTCGCATACTTCCTTAATTTAAACATTTAATTGAAACAGATTCTGGTTTAAACCTGACACTACTTATAAACTACTTTTTGTAATAGTCCGCTTGACTGGGACTTAATGCCAAAAGGCTATATAATCCTTTTATTAAGGTGTTTTTTACAATAAATAAATAAATAGAGTTTAATGTATTATGGATGATATTGTCAATAATATATAAATAATAAAGCGCTGCAACATTGCTATTTAAATATTATAAACATATATTCGTTCGTCTATGATCTTAATAAAGCAATTTCAAATATTTGTTCCAGCCGATATGTCATCATTCCCGAGCTTTAAGATTGTTGAGTCTGCCAGAGGAAACCAGATTATTTGCATCGATGGATTCAGATTCTCTGCTAAGTATGAAAGGAACAGCCGCAGTAATAAGTTAAGATGGCGTTGTTCCACTCATAACAGTTTAAAATGCAGAGCGTCCCTTTATACGCTCGACAACGAAATAATTTCCTTGAAGAATGTTCATAATCATCCACCACCAAAAGAATATTAATTTGGGAAACTTCTAGTAATATTAAATTTTTGTTTCAAATCTTAACAAGAAACTTTATTATTTAATCCGTAAACAATTTTGAAGGAAATAACGTTTTGAAAAATATTTTCAAGTAGCCGCTATAACAATGAGGGCTAATAATCTTCCGCTCACCAGATGTCGCTAGTTGACACTGAGGTGAAATTTTTTGTTACACAATGTCATTTAATTGAAAAGTTAGTTTAAAATAAAAATTTATCAGTTTCTAGAGTATTATATTAATACACAAAACAATGTCTCAGTCTCAGCGGTTTGGCTTTTAATTTTTTGCACATTTTTTAATCTTTTTAAAATTTTGCTTTTATGAATATCTGTGGTTTGGTATATTTATTTTTTAATTTAATTAATATAAATTATAACTAATAGTACAGAAAGAAACATTAACTTTAAAATTTTTCGAACAAATTAGCTTCCTCACTATGAAATATGTCAAATATTATACCTTTTTAAGTGGCGCCGTCCTGGTGGCATAAAAAGTCTTGGATGGTGGCCCTCATTCCGTAAGTGTTGAAGTGAATTCAGTTTTTCTAAAGTAAAAAAAGGCCTTTGAAATTATCACATCTGTATGATTCTGTATGAATTTGGTGGCTCAGTAACGCAGTGGCTGAGCGTTTGGCTGCGGTGCCGCGGGTTGCGGTTTCGAATCCCGCATGAAACAAGTATTTGAATGACCTACAAATAATTGTTCCGAGTTTGGATATTTGTCCTGAAGTCAATGGGTAATGTTTTTATTTTCTAAATAAGTGATGAAGTGCTCTTTATCAGCTTGTAAACAGTTCTTTCTGGTTATGGATGTTCACTGCTGAATATGGGACATTCCATACTTAGGAGGATTTGTCGTAACCGCCAAGTTTGGTAGCCGCTTCAGCAAACTGATCTTTGTTTTGCACCGCATAAAAATTTAAAGTAAAGGTCTACATGTGTCCCGCTACGTGGTACAACATATACAATTCAATATACATTTATATATGTGTACAATATTACTCACAGATTCGTTTTAAATGTATTGGAGTAAAGGTGTGCTTGAAAATATTTTTATAAATGAGGTGCAAAGCGTCCAACGGAATGGTAAAACTAAACAATTTATTTTAATATAATAGTAGTAGTTTTCTTATTAAAGCCTATTTTTAGATATAGTATCCGGTAGTGCCAGGATTATTTTACGCGTAAAAAAATTAAAATTCATCATTATTTTCAGCAATATTCGTAACTTCTCAGCGGGGAAAAACGATGATAAATCTCGATGGTTACACATTCTATCATAAAAAGGAGAGGCAGTGTGGTCCATCATCAGTAAAGAAGAGATGGGTTTGCTCTACCAACTTTTGTAAGGGATGCCGTGCGGTTATTTACACTATAGACGATACTATAGTTATGGCTAAGAACGACCATTCGCACGCACCACAATATTATTAAATTAAAGCGAATTTTATATCTTTAGCGCATTAAATCCTTATTTTCAAACTCTTCAGTTTTTTAAACAAATCACGCGGGCTGACAATCTGCCTAAGATGCGAAGATACCCACAGTATGTAGGCTAACGCCTGACTATTGTAAAGGTTGGTTTTAAAATAATTATTTATAGCTACAACTTAACACATGGTTGTTAATTTTTTATTTTGTACAGTTTTTAAATAAATTGGTATAAGGATTCCAACAATGAATGAATCGCAATCCAAGGCTTTCCTAGGTTTTCCCATCACTAAATAGCGTTTGTGACATCATAAAAGGTAGAAAAAGTGTGGTACAAAGTACAAGTAACAGTTTTGTTTTCATGCTGATTGCAGTACTTACGTTAAATATTAACCCTTTCGCTGTCCCGTGCACTACATATAGGTCATTGCTATTGTCTTACTATTGTGTCTGAAAACCGGACAGTGAAAGTGTTAAGATCAACGTCTGTAGTGTTACTAGCCTAAAAATAGTGCTACATATCGATTGTACTCTCACAGCGGGTCAAGATCTAAAAATGTATGTCGTAAAATCTATACCAATAGAAGTGACTTCGAGATCATCAGAAATTAAATTCCATTCGACTTATTAAATCGAATCTTTATAAATTACAAAATATTATAATACTTATTAGTTCCCAGGTATATATATTCAGAGTTCAGAGAGATCATATTGTAAAGGCCCTACAGTCTAAGTACGTCTCTTCTCATCGCAAGAGGAAGTGAATAGTCTGCCACTCTCTGCTGCTTTTTAGACAAGTAAAGATGACAAACGAGCACACATTCCCACGGATGAAAAGTAGATGCTGCGACCAATCTTCGATTAAAATCACACTGCAGGTGCATTGTCATCCCTTAAGTTCAAGATAGAACGCCCTATTACAAAATAATAAATAAACTAAATATATCTTTTAATTAAAGATGTTAAATATTAATAAGTTAAGATCCGCGTAATAAAATAAAATGATGTGTCTTACCCAGTTTGACGGGCACCTCCCGTCCTCCCCCAATTGCGTGCACTATCCCCGTAAACACTACTCCCATTTTATTTTATTACGCGGATCTTAGCTAAATATTTTTTCCGTTACCGTTACAGCCTATTAAAGCCCACTGCTGAACATAGGCGTTACTTTGCGGAAATCCATTAAATTAATTTTTAACATCTTTAATTTAATGGATTTCCGCAAAGTAACGCTTGATTCTATTGACTATTAAATGTTTTAATATTTGACACTTGTTTTAATAAACTAAAGTATGTATATGAGTTGGCAAATCAGCGTTAAACGTGTTATTATTTAGCTCTTTATAATAAAATTGTTCTTTTTTTTAACACAGAAACAGGAGTCCACTTTGTGGTGTCGCGTCGAGGCTCAAGAATGTTGAACGTTGACGGCTACTCTTTCGGTTTGAAGTCATCCAAGGGCTTGAAGTCCGTCTGGAGATGCACCAGCCATAGCTCCAGGGGATGTCTCGCAGCCATCCATACATTCGACGACGAAGTTATTCACCGGAGGAATACTCATTGCCACTAACAGGAATCAGTGGCGATTTATATCGGGATTTTTATATTAAATTATTTTTAAGATTTAGGGGAAGCCTATGTCCAACAGCGGACTTTTGATAGGCTGTGATAAAAGAATGAATGAATGAATTTTTAACCATTGACATTGATATGATTGATTAACAGTAAATAACCATTACCATCCACGACTTTATCAGTCACCAGGGCGGCGCCACTTAAAATGAGGTGTAACATTTGACAGATTTCATAGCGGGGAAGTTAATTAGTTCGAAAAATTTAAAGTTTAATGTTTCTTTCTGTTCTATTAGTCATATTTTATATTAATTAGATTAAAAAATAAATAAACCATACCATAATAATAGAAAAATAAAAAAAAGAGTTAAAAATATGCAAAAAATTAAAGAGCAAACCACTGAGGCGTTGTTTTATCTATACAAATAAATAAAATTGAAGTGTCTGTTTGTAATATCAAAATAACAGCTTTTTACTAAAAGCATATGAAAGTATATACGGTACTTATAACAAAAACACAATTTTTTTAATTTTTGTCTGTCTGTCTGTCTGTCTGTTTGTTCCGGCTAATCTCCGAAATGGCTGGACCGATTTCGACGGGACTTTCACTGGCAGATAGGTGATGTTATAAGGAGTAACTAAGGCTACTTATATTTTAGAAAAAGGATTAGGGTTCCGCGCAACATAATTAAAACCCTAAATTACACGCGGGCGAAGTCGCGGGGAACAGCTAGTAAAAGTTACAGCTTATATACGTCCCACTGCTGGGCACAGGCCTCCTGTCATTTCTGAGAGGGTTTTAGGGCAAGGAAATGTCCTCCGCGCTGCCCCAATGCGTGTTGGCGAACTTCACATATCTTTGAAATATTTTTTTGATTTCAGACATGCAGGTTTCCTCACGATGTCTTACTTCACCGCCGAGCACGTGGTAAATCAGCACTTAAAATTGCAATTAACAATTTCATTGGTGCCGGTGGGGATCGAACCCGGATTGCTCGCGTACTGTGTAACTTACAGCGAGCGCTAACCATCTGAGCTATCACGGCTCTCGGGGAACAGCTAGTGTATTAATATAATACGCTAGAAACTGATAAACTTTTATTTAAAACTAACTTCTCAATTAAATGACATTGGATAATAAAAACTTCACCTCAGTATCAACTAGCGATATCTGGTCAGCGAAAGATTATTAGCCTTCATTAGTTTACTCCAGATTACTATTTATTATTAACTTTTAAAATAAAAAATTCCAGATCATAAATTATAAATGCTTACATATAATATCAGCCCGTTTAGGTTTAGATACATAACATTTTACAATAACTACCCAGTAATGTTATATTAACTTGTAATACATTTTAATTAACTTTTATATACACAATAGGATGAGCATTGATCACTAATAAAAAAACTAGATACACAATCCCATGCAAAAGTTCTTTAAAAACTGTCGCCAATTGTTTTGACGTAATGCTAGTTGAAATAAATACACATTAATGTAAATTCAACCTTAAATGCATTGCCTAAAGTTGTATTCACAAAGCTACGTATAAATTAAAAGCGCATCCAAAGATTCGAGTGGGCGCTCATTCGGTACGGACATTTTTGGCACTGATTGTGTATCTTGAGCCGTGAAAAAGTTTTCTTTTTTCCGTTAGACCTTTGCGTGGCAGACGTATGTGTAGACTGTTTTTTATTTTTATTAAGATGTATTTTAACGACCCTCATGTTACCATTGAGATCATTATTTATATTTAGGATTTAATTTTATTTGATTCAATCAATTGTAATAATATTATTAATTAAAAAAATATTGTGTTAGTATAAATAATCGTTTCGTAATATATCGTTTTAATTATTTATGTGCATTATTAAATTGTAAAACGAACCCTAATTTTGTAACAACGATTTATTTGATATTTTATATATGTTTATACAACCTTATGTATAACTGTTTCTATTATTAACAAAAAATCTAATTATGTCTCTACAATTAGTGACCTTAGAGCAAAAAGCGATTTCTCATAGAAAACCTACATTAAGTAGTGTAGAAACATAATAAACTCATAATTACGCCGGTGTCGAAAGTAAAACAATAAAACTAAATTAAATTTGAACCTATACATTTGTGTCGTGTAATTTTTTTATTAATAACAAATAAACTGCATTTTATCTTTACATAATTTATTTCATAATTCAAATCTTTTTTTTAAATGAACCCGTTAAATAGTCTCGATCATGAAATCGGATTATTTATTATTTTTTTATATTTGACATGTGTATATTGCTTTTATCATCATATTGACTTAAAATCTGTAACCTGAGTAATAAATATATCAGGCTGGATAAAAAAAACCTCGTTAAGCCACGCGCTTACGCGTATTTTGGCTGCAGAAAAAAAAAACCCACGCTCTCATATTATATTAGGCAGCATAATGCTACTATCTTTCGTATGATAATTAACGAGAACCCGATATCTTTATACTGGTCGAGGACTTTATACTGGAGAATTAAAATGGAATGCATATTGCATTCCATCTTAATTCTCAGGAGTGACAACACTTCTGCCTTTTGATTCCTAATCGACGATAGATGCTGGTTGTTTGTACCCCCACTTCTTAATATACGTTTTCACCCACGCATCCAAACATTACAGCCTATCAAAAGTTCATTTCTGAACATAGGCCTCCCTCATAGATTGTCTCATATGGAGAATATTTGCCGTAACAGCGACCGAGAATTCTACCCTATATTATCCCGTAGGGACCCCTTGAGAGGCGACAGAAAGAAATGAAACAAGAAGCGGCAGCTTTTTCCTCATAGCAACTCAAAATAATAAAAAACACGCGTGTCAAATGTGGCAACTATCGCAAATTTACTTCTTAAAACAATAACCTATCATATTCAAACGCTTTGAAAAATATTTTTCAGCGCCCTTCTGGTATCAGTCGGCGACGGGCAGCAGGAGGCTTCGTGTAGGAATGTACTCGTTCAGGATGCAGCCCCCGAGGCGCCAGAACCAGATCAAGAGGAGGTGGCTTTGCGCAACTCACAGCTGGCTAGGATGCAAAGCACTTGTCCAAACCATTGACGACGCAATTGTGGCTGTGCGGAATGAACACAATCATTAATTTATAATATGTTTCATCTAACATTTATCTTTTATTACGAAAAAATTATTCACTGAACTACAACTGAAGATTCTTCAGAGCAGAGTACTATTTTTGACTAACCTAGTCAAAACTAAAGAAGGAGCTTGAGAGCCGTGGTAGCTCAAAGACTAAGTGTTCGCGATCTAAGCAATTAGTCTGACATACTGCATCAGTGTATTTTGGCAGACTTCGTGGTAGCTTAAAGGCTAATGACCAAATACTGAAACGTTACTCAATTTTAAGATGTTAAATCTCGTGGTGTCACTGTCACTTTGACTTAAAGTGGTAGAGACAGCACGATACATAACGGCAACATAAACGACAATGTCCATAATCGCCCCGTGCAATAAAAGCATCGGAAATACACGATAATTAATTATCTATTTTATTATATAAGTTGCACATAATTTTATAACACAGACTAGCTGCATGCCGAAATGAATATTAAAAAGTATTCTATTCGACTAATAACATTAATCACCGCCATCTTCGCCAAACGTCATGTGGTGTCGAAAAATGATTAGGGATGCCCAATGTTGCATATTTTTTAATCTGAATCACATTTTTAATTTATTTCGAATAAAGTGCAAATAGCAGCTTGAATAAAAACATTCAATTACCATTCCTTTATTATTATTCCCTTAAAGTATGATTTAAAAAACCTTCTATACCTAATGAATGAGGTCATACTCGATTTTAAATTATAGGTAGTTAGAATAATGCTGAAGTGAACAAAACCTACATATTTCATCACGATCATTATTATTCAGGGTTTTCTAACGACTGTTTAGAAGAATGTGTGGTTTACTTCTGAATAAACGATCACTAACGAATTTACGACAATTAATATAAAAAAACACTTATTGTTACTTCACGAATTATAAATGTTTTCTTTATAAAAAGTAATATTGCAGACTAGATACAGGTGTAATTATTAATATTGTTACAAGTACAGAAGAAGTAGAGAAGTGTCGTGTCATTATAAGTAAAGTAGGAAATTGTCATACTTGTTATGGTATTAATATTATCGTATGACAAAATTTGATGTTATACTGTTTGTAACATATGGCCATAGTAAATCTTATTAAATATCGATAAATCGTATCGTATTTAGCACCCCTATTTTTGACTTCCCTAAATGGTCACTTGACACTTGTCAGTCTCTCACATAGACTTAGAATACGTCAGTATATTCTAAGTCTATGGTCTCTCACCTGTGCTCTCACTCTGTCAATTACATTGGCGTCGCTGTCGCTCGCTCTTCGTAATTATATCGGTGTGTTTTGGTGACTTTCGGGACTATCTATTGAATATTACGACTTGGTTATTTTAACGGACTCTGATTGCTTTCAAAAACGATTTACCTGGCTGTGATTTTCGTAACTGTGTACCGCTCAAACGATAACCTGGCACTCATAAACGGACTTACGCATACGCAATGGAAAGTGTATTTTGTGTAAATTGTGGCTCTGCTCTTGGTTTTTCTTGGAAAATGAACAGATTTGTCACTGTATACAACAACGGACTGCACTTCTTTTTGTAATTACATTTCTACATTGTCTGCATATTCCGAGTCTCGTGATGTATTTAGAAGATGAACAATAAACATGAAATTAAATCTGTGTTTTATTTCTAATTCAAAAATAATAAGTTAATGTAGGTTTAAAAACAACTTAATACCTAACTGGTAAGGCTGGTTTCATAGTCACGCGTTTTAACAGCGCCGCCCAGACGCAAAGGCTTGCAAATGCACTAGATAGTAGACGCGACTATATTCTATGCATTTCTATGTTGCACTTACTTACATTTAGGCTTTAGAACAAAAACTACATACCCAATTATCTAGGTAGGAATTAAAAATATTTTAATTACAATTGTTTTGGATATTGTTTTTCAGTTTCTTAAAAATCACTCGGAGCTATGAAAAACCATAATGTTCGTGGTTCGATTATAACCTCAAAATCTGATACTTTTTTTGAAATATATCTGTTCTGCAGCTAGTCCGCTATAAAAATAAGATCATATAGGAATTTACTAATTATCGAAAATACATCACATAATTTTCCGATGCTCTTGGTTACAGGGCGAACAATGTATGGGCGCAGAGCAATGTCCTTTGAGCAGCGTTTGAGTACTTGGGCATAAGTGTTCTCTATATGAACGATTAGTCTGCCGCACTGTTTCGATTTGTTTTGGCAGACTTCATATGTCCTTGAAGTAATTCATTTGGGTGTCCCCTCGATATTTTCCAAATCAACACTTCATATTGCTAATACAAATTAATTGTTCGTAGAATTAAACCCTGGTTAATCGCGTACTGTTAACGGCGAGCGCTTAGCACCTGAGCTATCACGTCTCCATAAATAAAAAATAGCATAATTGTTACATAACTCTTTCAGAAACGAAAGGAGGCCTATACCCACCAGTGGGATGTATAGATTTAATTATTATAATATTGTTGTTATTAATGTTGTTGTTTGTAAATTACAGATGGGACGCGATGCGTTACTGTGTTGATTTTTTTTGTAGATTTACGGCCTTACTTATAATTGTTGACTGTTGCTTAATTAATTAAAGTATTGATTATATCTATACCTGTCTCTTTCTATTGTCATTTAGTGAAGAGAGGGAGACTAACTTTAAGCATTTCTTAAATTGACTTCTATTTTTATAAGTAAGGCATAGCTTTTTATAAAGTAGTCCATGTTGATGGATCTATATGCTTACTTTATGAATTATTAAATTAATTATTAGTCATTTAAATTCAAATTCTCTAGGACTCTGACTAGATTGGTACCACCATCTTACCTCTGTACCTAGCAAAAGTGCACCGATACTGTTTTTCGGTTTGAAGGGTAAGAGAGTCAATATATCGGCGATGATAACGGATCTGTAGCCTTATTTGTTTAAAGCCTAAATTGGACGCAAAAGTCCATGGGCTGCAGTATCTACTTACCGTCGGGTGGACTATAACCTAAAATTATATACCTAAAAGCTTTGAAATATTTCGTGATGGACATATTTTTAAAACGTTATTAAATATGTTGTACTTTAAAATAGTTATTAATATTAGTGTTGTTTGTTATTAATTGAACAACATAAAAACTGGCATAAAAAGGTACATTTTTATTGAAATACTAGATGGTACCCGGCGTTTTACTGCCGCAGAAGAAATAATTGTGTAAATATTGTTTTAAATTTGGAAGAGCTATATATTGTTTAATTAGGAATGATAATACATTCCTTCCAGGAATTATATATAACTTTCAAATAAGTTAATTGTACTATGCCTATAACCTTCGCGCTAGTGCAAGCAATAAGTTGACAAAGTTTTACCGTGATCTGATGAAGGGTATGGAAGCCCATAAAATACGAACAAACAAACATTAATTTTTATGTATTAGATGTATTGAACATATACATTTATAGTTAAAGAACATACGTATTCGATCATATTATTATATGTTTTTATTTACTTTATAAATGTGTTGAAATTCTTATATAAAACATGATATTTAAAAAAAAATAATAAATATATTGCTAAAGAAAATAAATAAATATTGGTGATATGCCAATATAGCTGTCTGTTTTACAGCGTAAATTGTAATGGCACCTGACACTGACTTAATGTTTTTGTTGCACTTTACAGTTTGGAATTATTATTAATGATATTAATATTTTATTGAGTCAAGAAGCTATAATGATGAGATACATGTACGGATTTGGCTGATATTGGTTACGAATGGTTACGCTTTTTTTTAAAGTTCTTATTTTCTTTTCAGATATCAGCGTAACGCATTAACGACGGTAAGATTCCAAATTCTGCTACCAATGTAAGTCCCTTTTTTATTATAATCTATAGCAGAAATGATTTCTTAAAATCGTTCAATAATTTTTGAAAATTCTCGGATTTATTGCATTTTAAAGAAGTAAGGTAGAGGAAAAGCCCGCCCCGTTGCCCCAATGCATGTTTCTTAGACATACTGGTTTCCTCATCGTCCAGCATGTGAAAAATCAGCACTTAAAACTTTTAACATGCGGAGTTTGAATTCCGGTTGGTCGCGTGCTATACTATACGATACTAAGCTCGCCGTGAAGTGCGCCAACGCGCATAGGGGCGCGATGGTCACTTCCTTGCCCTAAAACCCTCTCAAACACGTTGGTATTCAGTAAGAGCGTGGCCTTACCCCGGTCGAGCCGATCCATTTATGCTACAGCCATAATATAAGGTATATATAACGTTATATATCATTTATATATATCATTTTTATTTTGTTTTTATTCTATATTGCTACACCTACGTCAAATTCTCACCACTCCATGGGTTGACTGGTAGAGAATGCCTCAAGGCATTAAGTCCGCCCTTTGTATTCTTTTATATTAAGGAATGCAATAAAGAATAAATAAAAAAAAAATATAGCTGCAGCATGCCTCTACCACATACAAAAGTGGTTACCCAAATGGATGCTACGATTGCGCACAAGAGCTACGTATTATGGTATTTGGCTTGAATGTGCAGACATGTTTAATCATACTTTGTTAATAGAATTAGTATTATAATTGTTAGGAAACATACAATTGATTTCATACAATTTAAGAGTGTAATTTATGTAAAAACATATTTATGCCATTCTTATTTTAAAAGGTGGCAATATTTTGATAAGTCTTTATTCTATGCAAAACCGATTTCTTATAAAGTTCGCGAAAGGGATAGTATAAAAATATGTTCACTACAAGATATATAGCAGCAATAATAGACAAATAATTGGTAATTCGTTGCTATTATCGTAAGGTTTTCTAAGAGGGTCGTGATATTTCAAGGCAAATTTTGTTTTCAGTGACTTCTATTAAAGGGAGCCGCTGATCTTTCTTGGCGGATATTCAGTGAAAGTCACGCAGAAAATTAGCAATCACACAAAGAAGAGACGGTACTGCTATACGGACAATGGTCGGAGATGTCACGCAGTTATCTGTACATTGGACGATAAGATAGTCAAGAACAAGCACAATAGTTAAAACAGTAATTTACAAAACCCGACTGTGCAAAAAACATTATTGAAAAGCGAAAAATCACTGTCTCAAACCCGTGTGTAACCACAATTGATATTAAGCTTGTACATTAATTGATGAATATATAGCTTTTATAAGAAAAGAACTTATAGATATCAAATACTTATAAACACATTAATTAAATTTCCTGCCTTATAAATGTTTCTTTGTAAACATAATCAAAACGTATGTACATATTACAGGACCAGTAATCAAAACATATATAAATACTAAATGGCTAGGCAGACGTTGTTCTGCCCTTTCCGACGACCCTTCCTTTAAAAAAATCCTTACATTCGCAATAAAAAAATATTGAGGATCACTGATCGGGATAAAACCATCCTATCTCTCAAGTTGGACCAAACTGCACACAGTGTACAAAATTTCATTGAAATCATTTCAGTAGTTTAGGAGTTCATCGCGGACAAACATTGTAACACGTAATTTTTATATATAAAGATTACCGTAAGTCCAATATTATAGTAATATGGATTTTTCCTATATAATATGTGAATTGATAATAAAATTTTATGCGACATAATGTATTTTAAACCATAATCAATTAAATGATATGTACATATACATATGTAGCCTTTTATTCACAAAGAAACAATAAACCAAGTGAACCTAATTTATATATTACGAGCTTGGCGTAAAGAGATGGTTGCACTATAATTTATCTATAGGAAATCGTATTATCTATTTAGCATTTCCCATAGTTGGCTCTCAAGAAACCACTGAACAATTAATAGATTCTCAAACAATGCCACAACACGGTGAAAATTGTAATCACTAACAATTATTTCTACCATGTCGTCCCGTAGGTGTCGTAAGAGGCGACAGAGGAAACTGAAACAGGAGATGGGCAGCAGCAGCTTCCTGAAAACAACTCAAAATAATAAAAAAACTGCGGTTGCCAACCAGTCTGCCAAGAGTGGCAACTATGTATATATATTTATTCCTGAAAACAACTCAAAATAATAAAAAAACTGCGGTTGCCAACCAGTCTGCCAAGAGTGGCAACTATGTATATATATTTATTCCTGAAAACAACTCAAAATAATAAAAAAACTGCGGTTGCCAACCAGTCTGCCAAGAGTGGCAACTATGTATATATATTTATTCCTGAAAACAACTCAAAATAATAAAAAACTGCGGTTGCCAACCAGTCTGCCAAGAGTGGCAACTATGTATATATATTTATTCCTGAAAACAACTCAAAATAATAAAAACTGGTGGTTGCCAACCAGTCTGCCAAGAGGCAACTATGTATATATATTTATTCCTGAAAACAACTCAAAATAATAAAAACTGCGGTGGCCAACCAGTCTGCCAAGAGTGGCAACTATGTATATATATTTATTCCTGAAAACAACTCAAAATAATAAAAACTGCGGTTACAACCAGTCTGCCAAGAGTGGCAACTATGTATATATATTTATTCCTGAAAACAACTCAAAATAATAAAAACTGGTGGTGGCTAAACCAGTCTGCCAAGAGTGGCAACTATGTATATATATTTATTCCTGAAAACAACTCAAAATAATAAAAAAACTGCGGTTGCCAACCAGTCTGCCAAGAGTGGCAACTATGTATATATATTTATTCCTGAAAACAACTCAAAATAATAAAAAAACTGCGGTTGCCAACCAGTCTGCCAAGAGTGGCAACTATGTATATATATTTATTCCTGAAAACAACTCAAAATAATTAAAAAAACTGCGGTCGCCAACCAGTCTGCCAAGAGTGGCAACTATGTATATATATTTAAACGTGGTAGAGCCACAGCTATATTATAGTTGTAGCACGAATGGGTCGGCTCGACCGGGGTAGGACCACGCCCTCACAGAATACCAACGTAAAATAGCAGGTTGATGCTGCTGTGTTTCGTATGGTGAGTGTAGAGGACTGTAGACCCTTTTTACTGGAAAGGAGGCATTCCATCTCAGTCCTCAGGGGTGACAACGCATCTGCATTTTGATTCTTAATTATAAATGTAGATGTCTATGGGCCACAGCATCCACTTATCATCAGGTGGAACGTGTGCACGTTTTTCACCCTTGTTCTATAAAAAAAATGGCAATATTCCCTCTATAATTATTAATATAACTGTGGGGGGCCGTCTCATAAATATACCCCGCTTATAGGTACAACACCTGTTCAGCAATCAATTTGTCATAATTTTCAAACCCTGCCCAGCCGAGTTAGATCCGTGGATTGATCTCTTGGTCAGAGTTGGAGTAACCTAGTCTGACAATTTGTCTTAGGTAAATAAACTCGTCAAGAAGTTCGAGCGTAGTGTTCCCAACACCTACCGATATAGATATTGTATAAATACTTTATACCTCCTCAGTCTGCCTTTACAAGTCTACTCCTGAACAAAGACCTCCCCCACAGTTTGCCTCATAGAGTGGATTTTGCCATAGTTGCCACGCTTGGCAGGCGGGTTGGCAACCGCAGTTTTTTTATAGTTTTAAGTTATTATCAGGAAGATGCTGCTCTCCTGTCTCAGTTTCCCTCATCCCGCTGGCCTCTTACGACACCCACGGGATTTTTTTAAAAGTTTAACAAATTTTACTTTGTTAATTTGTACTTTTCAGATAACCTAATCTTCGTAACGTCCATTCGAGGTAAACCGCTTATTCTACTTGACGGATATAAATTTTCAATGAAAAATATACAACAAGTTGGCAACGCTACGAAGAAGAGATGGTGCTGCTCGACGCACAATTCTCTGGGTTGCCGCGCTGTGGTCTATACTTTGGATAACAAGATAATCAATAAAAACACGAATCACAATCACCAGCCAACGCGCAAGCACAAGTGATATTAAATTACACCGAATGAAGTTGAAAAGATTTTATTTACAGGTGTTTTTTTTTCTTTAACAATAAAAATAGCCCAAAATTTCTTAAATTGTCTAATTTCTGATAAAAACTCTACGATGTCATTTTTAGGCCTTATAGCCTTATACGATAATTTTATGTAGCTTTTAGATCCATCTCACTCTGACATTTACAATTTAAAGTAAACTATTTCATCCATTACACTCTACTTATAAATTTACACTGCTGAACATAGGCCTCCCCCATAGATTGCTTAATAAGGGGAGATTTTGCCATAGTTGCTACGCTTTGCTGGCGAGTTTGCAACCGCAGTTTCTTATTATTTCGAGTTGTTATCAGGAAGATGCTGTTTCCCATCTCCTGTTTCAGTATCCCTCTTCGCCTCTTACGACACCCAAGGGACGATATGAAGCAGTGGGTAACAGCGCCACTCAACGGTAATTTTAAGTAAATGAGATAGATAAAAAGGGATAAAACATGCTCTATATGATCTACGGTCGCTCGGTTATTTCGCTTATAAAATTTTCTACGTTTTGTAAAAAGTCTTGAACCGTCTTTTCACAAAACGTAGTTTATTGGTTTATTGATAGTCTCATGTTTAAACGATGGTTTTAAAAGATTGCTTCTAATTAAAAACAAATTCTGACATAAGATAGCACTAGCCTTTGCCTCTTAGTCTTCGCGAAATTTGACATTAATTTACAGACGGCTCCGTGGCACAGTGGCTTAGTAATGAGTTGCAGTGCTAAGGGCCGCCGATTCGAATCCTGCACGGAACAAGCATTTGTATATCCTACAGATGATTATCCCGGGTCTTGATGTTTGTCCTTGTGAAATTTATGTTTGTAAACATATATATGTATGTAAACTGCCACCACCATACAGGAGAAAATTCTCGTGTGGAGGTAACGTTTTAAAAAAAATATACTTTACATTTTAGTTAGCATATTTCCACGGGACTTCTTTTGTGAAACAGATCTTAGCTTAAACCTGAGACTAAAACTACTTTTTGTTATAAGTCCGATAGTATTCTATTTACAAGTATATTATTTGTATATTTCTAGTGTTCATTTGTTTATTCAAATTGGTATGGTAACAGATTTTCTTATTATATAAAAATTAATATTTGTTTGTTCGTATTTTATGCGCTACCGTATCGTACATCAGATTGCGGCAAAACTTTGTCAACTTATTGCTTGCACTTGCGCGAAGGTTAATAATACATGCACATAGTACAATTAACTTACAGTAGGTGGCGCCCGTATCGTACCGACATATTTATTATTCTTGAACAACATAACTGTTCCAAATTTAAAACAATATTTCCACAATTATTTCTTCTGCGGCTGCAACGCGCTGTGTACCGGCTAGTTTGAAATAAAAACCTTTACTTAAGATAATATTTAAAAATGTTACACAATTTATGATCAATACACTATAATAGGCACTGACATTAAAAAGCTTTAGGTATGTTACTCGTGTCTCTACATTGAAGACTAAACTACGTGCCATTAGCACACACGCTTGCACACATTATATGTACATATCATAAACATAATTTTTTTTCTAGTTACATTTGTGAAGTTGTCATTTTTGAATTATTCTATAAATTACGTGTGTTTTCGAAAAGTGATGAATAATAAATAATATTATGTTTCTGAGCAATGAAACATACCATACCATACCATAATATGGTTGTAGCTGTGAGGAACTTTTTCTCCCTTAATAAGCTAGGGGTTTATTAAAAGGACTAAAGATATAAAGTCACTATTAATTTTTTAAAGTGAAGTGTAAATTTTTATGCGTTAATGGAGAAGATTGTAAGCGTTGGGTCAGATGAATGAGCAGCACTGTCGACGACCTTTATAGTTTATATATTATATACAATTTTAACAAAGTAAAATGATGTCCTGCAGTTGGACTTACTTATATTATTGTTTGGGACCAGAGCGCGATTATTGCATGTTGATTTATAGAAATAGTAATAGATTTTTTTAAATTCAATAAATATTGTAAAATACTTATTGTAAGTAATTTTTTTAATTGAAATGATAATTTAAGAAGAGAGCTTGCGCCGAGCGCTCGTCTTAAATTTTATAGTACGTAGCAATCTGAGTTTGGCAATTTTTAGGCTATTTATACAGGGTTATTTTGCAATAACCGGCCAAATTTGCAGGGAAGGTTCAGAATAAGTAATATAGGCAATTGGTGTAGAAATATTAATTTCAAATAAAAGTAGAAGCCTTATTTACTCGTACTTTCAAAAACTGCAATAACGGTATATCATTTGAACTTAAGTTTAAAATTTGGCTACTCTTTGAAATATAACCCTGTATGTATTTTTAAGATTTGCACTGTGCACTGATTGTGCACTTCAATTAGAAGCATGTGGAATACGTTAACACGTATTGGAGTAGCGACGCGAACTTTTCCCTGCGCCAAAACCCAGAATTGACAGGAGGCTTATTCTTAAATTGTTTTAAAGAGATTACTCTCTACAAATAATAAATGCTTTTCTAGGTAGATTACGTTTAATTATTTATTGCAGTAATTTTTACATAGAAATACTATTTTACAGACCTAAAATTTATGCTGAGTAAAAAAGGGAAGCCTCTCGTTAAAATGAATGGCTACAAATACGTCCAACATGTGACCAAGATGATCACCGAGGACATCTCGAAAGTGAGGTGGAGGTGTTCCACTCACTGCACCCGGGGCTGCAGGGCGGTGCTGTTCACGATCAACAATGTCTTACACTCTGCAAAACCTGTGCACACTCATGATCCCGATTCCTAACTTCCCTTCAATCCATTATGACTTGTAAATCGAACGATCTTTGTTGTAAGAAATATAAAAGAAACAGATTTTTAGCAGACAAAAGAAGGAAGTGCACAATTCGACTATAATACTGAGATATCTTTGTCAATTGCGAACCGATTTTAATGATTCTTAAGGATAACTCAAAAACTACTGATCAGGTCTTGATCAATCTCGACCACATGAGAAGCACCAGATTTCAAATAAAAAAATAATCATCAAAATCGGTTCACCTAGAAAAAAAGTTCCGACGTAACACATAAAAAATGCAGTCGAATTGAGAACCTCCTCTTTTTTGAAGTCGGTTGAAATACAGAAATAAATAAAAATTTACTTATAATAAAAAGTAAAAGCCGACTTCAAATAACTAAAAAGAACTAAGTTTTACATTCTGTAGTCGATGCTAAATATAGTGAAGAAGTAGAATAGTGAAGAAGTGGAAGAATTTGTGAAGACCGACCGACTTCAGAGTGTGAAATAATTTTCTTCTTTTCAGTTTGTTGAAGTCAGCTTTTTGCGTTTCCTTACACTTTTTCTCTTTTACTTTTATGAGCTTAATTTTTTGAGTCTTTTGAGTAGACTAAAGAATAGCAGAAGCTTAAAATAACAACTAGAATGGCGTTTTAATAAATAAAAAATTTAATCCCTTATTTTGTTAGCATTAGGGGTGGAATTTTTTCTCCAAATTTTTACGGATCCGCTCCTGAAGTACATACAACTTATTTAATTGACTTCGACTACATTGATGATGTTATCATTTTATTTATATTGAATTCGGTTGTACAAAATTTTTAATTTTACCACTTGTACTTGTCCTTACACATAATCATGGGTGTTAGAAAGCACGCGTAACGTCAAGATTTCAGTTTAGTTTACAGTTTGACTTGCCTATATTATTGTGTGGGACCAAAGCGAAATTATTACATGTTGATTATAGAAATAAAAATACATTTTCTAACGTCAATAAATATTATAATAAAGTTACTTATTGTAATGTCATTTTTAAGCATAATTTATCACTGTTTCGGTCACCCTTATTTTCATTAAAAGCTAACTTAGAAGAGAGCGCCGAGCGCTAGTCTTAAATTTTATAGTACGGAGCAATCCGAATTTGTAAATTTTAGGCAATAGTGTTTTTTAAGATATGTCTCATTCTAAAATCACCATTAGGAAACCTAACATAGTGCACTTTAATTAGAAATATGTGAAGTCCGTTAACACTCATTGGAGTAGTATGGCGAACTTTCCCCGGTGCCAAAACAATATCAAAAGAGACTTATTCTTAATTTTTTTTAAATAAAAGTACTCTCTACAAAAGGAAATGCTCTTCTAGGTTACGTTTAATTATGAAGTATGAGTTCTTATATTAACATGAATATTACACATTAAATGAAACTAATTTTACCAATTTTGTTTGAACGTCGGGAATTTAAAAGTTTAAATTAAACGCGATAAAACCCATAAAAATAATTTTATTTAATACGTCTAATTATTGCAGTAATTTTACATGGAAATACAATTTTACAGGCCTAGAATTTATGCTGAGCAGAAAAGGAAGCCTCTTGTCAAAATGAATGGATACAAATACGTCCAGCATGTGACCAAGATGATCACCGAGGACATCTCGAAAGTGAGGTGGAGGTGTTCCACCACTGCACCCGGGCTGCAGGGCGGTGCTGTTCACGATCAACAATGTCTTATCCTCTGCAAAACCTGTGCACACTCATGATCCGATTCCTAACTTCCCGTCAATCCATAAAGATTTATAAAGCAAAGAAAGATCGTTGTTGTAAATAAAAAGTATTTTATAATGTAATATAATACCGACCATGTAGTGGCGGTGCAAGAATATCCACTACCCACGTCATCCCGTGGGTGTCGTAAGAGGCAACAGAGGAAGTAATCAGGAGATGGGCAGCAGGGTCTTCCTAATAACGACTAAAAATAAAAATAACTATGAGACAATCTACGGAGGAGGGTGTGTTCTGCAGTGGACTTTAGGCTGTATCGGTAACGGCATAAAATAATACCAATACCAATATTGTCTACTTAATACTGTATGTACTTGTACGAGATCACGGCGCTACAAAGCACTCGAAACGTCAAGACTTCAGTTTATTGTGTAGTCTTCATTTTAAATATATGAAATAATTTTACATTATTTTGTATAAAAGTAAAATAGATATTTATATTTCAAAACTATATTTTTAGTCTGTCGTAAGCATAACCAACAATTGTTTGCAAACATTGATTGGGACAACAAGTGGTGCAAAATAAAAGTTGTTTAAATTATTATCATACATCATGTTTTTATTAATTTATTTATTTATTCGGAAGACCTAGGCTAACAATAAAATGATTAGATAGAAAATAATTAAGCTTTAGACAACCAATTTTGGATTTTCGCTAATAGTAGCACTATATAAATATTTTCAAAACTATCCGCGACTCGTCGACGCTGGTGACTTGAGTTTGTTCCTCGGTTAAGGTTAACGTTAGGTTAAGTATAGCCATTCAACGAAGAAATATGGTCAGCGTTCTTGGCTTTAGTTTTTAGTTGTTTGATTCTTATGCTTTGTTGTATGAAATGTATATTTTTTATAGAATGGGGCGGCAAACGAGCACACAGTACACCTGATGGTAAATGCTCCATTAATTTGTGTTTTGTGTTAGAAATTGACGTTCAACTGAATTTTTGTTTTAAGTTTTGCGTACACCGTCATCGCAGTTGTTATAGTCCACCAAAGTCTTGTCCCAGAGGTAGTGAAATAACCATTAAACATTTTAAAAATTGTCCGACATTAAAATACGTGTTATAAAAAAGTGGGAGGGGTGATGGGGTTACTTTTACTTTAAAAATGATAATATGATTATTTATTAGTTTAATTGATAAATTAAAAGGATTATTTTTTAGTTTGATTGGTAAATTAAAAGGATTAAATATTTTGGTTGATAAAAATTATCGATAAAAAATTTGGTAATTAAAAAACGTGATAATAGATGATAATTTTACTCGATATAAAAAAGCTGAACACGCAAATTACCTAATTGTCCTCTCAAAAATATTTATTAAGTGTTTATTTGAATTTTTCTATTTAAAACTTATGTTTATTTACAGAAATTCGATACGCATTAGGCAAAAGAGGGAATCGTCTCATCAAGATGAATGGTTTCAGTTACACCCAACATACGGCCAAAATAATTGGAGAAGGGATGCACAAAGTCAGGTGGAGATGCTCAACTCACAGCAGCCGTGGTTGTAGAGCGGTCCTCTATACCATCAACAATATTGTGTCATTTGTCAAACCAACGCACACCCATAGCAATAAACCTGATTCTCACCTCTGTCCTCCCGAGACTATTGAAAGGAATGTTTGAATTTTTTTATTTAGAATACCATATTACTGTGATCATGGAATCAGATTTTTATCTAGCATGTTACACTTGATTACTTTATCGGCTTGAGATGCATACGGCTTTATTATTTTTTGTAATAAATATTAAATATAATTGGCTGTGAATATTTTTGAATGACATCGATAACGTACCTATTTAATGATCAGTTAAGCAAAGAAGCAACAATAGGACCTTACTTATAATCTTTCATTATCGCTTAATTAAATTAAGTATTAATTATTTATAGAACTGTCTCTCTATTGTCATTTAATGAAAACAGAGAGAACATCCTTAATATTTCTTAAAATGACATCGATTTTTATGAGTAAGGCCGCGATAGTAAAATATTATAATTATTTTGACCAACACGTGCAGCTATTTGGAACAGAAAGATAAAGTAGTGCGTGATTCTATGTTTGCACTAGTTGTCGGATCACTCTGCAAACCTTGATTTTACAGGGTAGGCAAACTCAAGGTTCAGGCTTGGGCCCTTTTCTGTTTAGGAGTCTGTCTATAACGGTATCTCTCTGTCATAGATTTTTGCGCCATACTGCAGTTTACCCACTACTGTGTTCCGTTCTTAAAACCACATAGATCTCTAAAAGAGCGAATTCACGCTAAAAGTGACTGATTTTTCAACACAATTTCACTTATGGTGACGAGTTTCGAATATTTTTCTGTAAACATAGATTTGCAAATGTACTCGCAAACAGATACACTAAATTGTCCCAATCAGTACAGTGTATATACAACATAAGAACTTTCAAATTCTGTTTTGACACAAGTATATTGACTATATTTTTACTACTCACAAGTGCAGTTCCTTGACCACATAGTCGCGAATTTCATTTTAAATTGTATTTTAATTATTATTAATGTGATGTTATTTTTCGTTTAAGCACGTGTACATTATTTTATGGGCAAGAAAGGCAATCGGATGATGCAGTTGGACGGATATTACTACTCCATACACATGACACGATTGGTGACTGGTGGCTTGACAAGGATCAGGTGGAGATGCTCCACGCGCAACTCCAAAGGATGTAAAGCAGCTATAAACACAATCGAAGATATCATGGTCTCCAAAAACACCAACCATAATCACAGCCCAGTTTGTTAATAACGGCTGTATTTTATATGTTCTTTGCCTTGTTTTTTTTACTTTGTATGACAAAATATATCTACATTTACGTCTGCCTGGGACGCTGTTCTTGTTCCCGTACAATTTTATTCGATGACGATACGGAAGCGTTAGTGTCAAAAACGTGTGCAGACAGATGTTCTTCCTTACAACAACTCAAAAATAATAAAAACTTCGGTTGCCAACCCGCCATCTAAGCGTGCCAATTATGGCACCCTTATAAAGCAAACTGTGGGAGAGAACTATGTTCAGCAATCATATAGTGATAATGTTATCTGCTGATATTTCGGCCATCAATGAGGGCATCCACGACTTTTTCTGCCACCAGGGGGCGCCACTTAAAAGTGAGGTATAATATTTGACAGATTTCATAGCGGGGAAGTTAATTTGTTCAGAAAATGTAAAAGTTAATGTTTCTTTCTGTACTATAAGCTATATTTTATATTAACAAGGTTAAAAAGAAATAAACCAAACCCCAGATATTACCGAGTATAGACATTACCGAGTATAGACTTTATCTTTAATATCATTGTATTAATAATTGAGACTAAAAACCTTTTATTTTTTATATTTACGGAGAAGACCGGAAAAACCAAATTCTTCACCAATCTGACCATTTTAATTACCACTACTTACCGTCGAATAGAGAATTACTCCTACTCAAACAATAGGTGTCATATCATAAGTTACGAAAATAAATTTATTTCACTAATTATTTTGTAGTTAATTGGCAAGAAATTAAATGCATTTTGTCATTATATGAATTAAAAGTAAAAAATAAAAATTGTAGGGATAATCTAGAAATAATTTAATGACTCTGTAAATAAATTAGTCTATAAGAATAATGTGTATTGTATTGAATACATTAAACAGTATCTTTTTTTTCCAAAATTTTATTTTAAATCTTCTTGTCTTGACGACAATTATTATTAAAAAATTATTGATCGAACATGAACGAGCGTGCGGCTCACCTGATGGTAAGTGACTACCGCCGCCCATGAACAACTGTAGCACTAGAGGAATTGTAGGTGCGTAGCTGGCCTTTTAAAAAACAGCAGGTTCTTTTCCTGAAGGTCCCTAAGTCGTATCGCTGGTGTTCCATAAGGAAGTTCAGCGAGGAAGAACACTTCTGGTAAATCGTACAGTGGTGGATCGCCAATCATCCAAATGGTATGGCTACAGTTACGCCCATTTTGCGATCGTACGCGTCGTTAGTTTAGTTGCCATGTGCGATGGTGAAATTTAGCGGCTGGAATAAGTCCGAACAATTCCGATGATAGATGCGATAGAGTATGCAAAAGGATTTAACATCTCTTCCCAGTGGCAGTGAGTCAAGCCGATCAGAAAGAACTCAGTTGATGTGGTGAGATGAAGTCAAGTGGATAGAACTGGCACTGGGTTGCCCCCGACCCAGAGATGAGTACATTATTCCACGTGAGGCCGAACTTGCGCCTTGTAAAGTTGCAAGGGGTGTGCCGGCATGAAATACTGTCCCACTCTAATAAGCACGCGAAGCTTTTTAGAGGCCAATTTGGCCTTCCCTTCCAGGTGACCGCGGAATTGAACATCATTCGATATGATGACGCCAAGGATTCCGATGCTGGCTAAGGCAACAAGGAGAGTGCCCTGAAATTGAGGAGATACGACAAAGGGTTTTTTTTATCGGTAAATGCGAAAACTTGTGTCTTCTGGGGATTGAACTGGACTAGATTTAGTAACCTCCAATCCGATACTTTGTTCAACAAACACTCAACTTTAGACACAAATTTGTTGCGGCACTCGACGACGTGTTACCGAGAAACATTAGCACGGTCAGAGTATAAAGCATCGGTTTGCAATATATGTATCATTGATATGCAAAAAGAACAGGGTAGCCTTGTGGAACACCAGCATTCACAGGCTTGGAGTTGGAGCATGCACCGTCGACTACGACCTTAATGCTCTGATCTACAAGAAAATTGGTGACCTATTGTATAATTTTATATGTAAGTATTTCTTTTTAAAATTATTTATTTACTTTTTTATCCCTAAATCATTATAGAGAGACGATAATGTGAGTCAGTACCAAGTCCTTGCGTCATTTAAGTAATTATATACACGCCAAAGTAGACTATATTTGTCTGGCTTCAGAATGCACGTTTAGCCTGGCTTGAGCTTTTGGGGTGACTTTAGCTACTGGTATTTGGAATGGCTACTGACTTCACCATATTCTAACCGCATCAAATGCTATTTAAATAAGAATGTGACGCGCCGTTGAAATGGCACTCTTATGTAACTGCCTTTCTTTATCAGATCAGTTATAACTTGTTATTCTTATCACTTACAGGTGAAGTAACATTCATTATTGGGAAGAGAGGCAACCGACTTTTAAAACTGGGTAATTACTATTATGCCAAACATTTTAACAAAATGATTAGTGAAGGAATTGTAAAAACTAGATGGTACTGCCATACGATGCACTCTAAAGGATGCAAGGCTGTATTATATACGGTCGATGACGTCATAATCACCGGCAAACCTGTGCATAATCATTATTAAAAACTAATAGTGGTCGAGCAGTGAACATTTTCGGTCTGGTAAGGAACTACTCTATTGTGCTGTAATATCATGGGTGTCATATAATGGGTGTCGTAAGAGGCGACAAAGGGAAACAAACCAAGAGAAGGGCAGCAGTCTTCCTAGTAACAACTAAAAACTGCGGTTGCCAACCCACCTGCCAAGCGTGGCAACTATGGTAAATATCCCCTGTGAGGCAATCTACGGGGGAGGGCTATGTTCAGCAGTGGACTTTTGATAGGATGTAATGGTAAAGAATTAATAGCTTTATGCCTTTGATATATTTTTGAACTGCATTATTTAGTTGACGTTTAATTCTACCAATTAAATCATTTATTTTTCCCCCTTTTTATTTTAATTATTACTCGTATAGAAATATGTGTAAATAGCTAATAATTTAAGTAATGTTCAAATTTATATTGTGTTGACTTAATAAATGTTCCTTGCATTCCTCATTGTTTTTTTTTAAATTTAGTGTGAATTATTTTCTTTAAGAGGATAGCCGGGCGGCGTTGTTTCGACCGTGCTTAGCGTGTTTCTCTGTTTAATTTTCCTAGATAATGATAGGGCAAAAATATTTTTACGATACATCTACTATTGCCATGTTCCTATCCCATTGCCTTGATTTTTTTATTCTAAAATTAATTATTTTAAAAACTAGCAAGCTTTTAAAATTACTAAAATTGCCCGGTTATAACGTCGTTATTTGAGGTCCAGAAACCAAATTTAACGAACGTAAATAAAAAATTTAAAAACATACATGATTTGTTCCATTTTTCATTGGTATAATCAGTCCGAACTTCAGTTGTCCCTTTCGGTTGCCTGGCTCGGTCATTCGGGCACAGCGCGACAGCAATATATCGTTTAAAAACTTTTCTTTAAGTTTCTTGCAGCCCGGTTATCTTCTTAAAGTTAACCATACTTACAGTGCACCTACTTTATATAAAGTAAATAGACCTATTTTACATAAAATTTTGTATGCTTTATGATTTTTTTTAATCTACATTAGATATATAAGTGACTAGACTATTGAGGGTCTCACAATGTAACGATTCAATACCAACTTATTTCAAAGCAAGGCATTGAAATATAAGACTTATTGTTGTCAGTAAAAATTGTCCCGGGTTTTCGTCACTACCGGTATGAAACACAGCAGTATTAGTGCAACCGCTAGCCTTTTCTTATTGCGGCTCTATCATCGACAGGGAAAATAATCATCTTAAATATACAATAAATTAGTGACCTAGACCGATCTAAAAAAAAACGTAATTTTTTTTCTTTTTCTCTCTCTATTCCCTCAATAATAATTTTGTGTTCAGAACCAGTGTTCGTGACGTCATCACGTGGTAAGCGTCAGATACGTCTCGATGGGTACACCTTCTACGCTTGGCCGAAGTACTACGGAAACAAAGCCGTTGCACGGTGGTACTGCTCGTCGCACCGTTCCCGCGAATGTAGAGTAACTCTGTACACGCTGAATGACGTTATAGTAAAGACAGTGGGCAGTCATGATCACGAACCATAGCGACGACGGATTTGCTGACTGGCCAGCAATATTCTGATTTACTACAAACTTGTTAGTGTTAAACCATTTTCTACCGACTTCAAAAAGGAGGAGGTACTCAATTCGACTGTATGTTTTTTTAATGTGTGTTACCTCATAACTCTTTTCTTGGTGAACCGATTTCGATGATTCTTTTTTTATTTGAAAGCTGGTGCTTCTCATGTGGTCCCATATAATTTTGATCAAGGGCTGACCAGTAGATTTTAAGTTATCCTTAATAATTTATACTGATGTCGGTTATACAAATATTTTAAATTTACCACTTGTGTCTTTTTTGATTGTCTAAACATTTATATTTTAAAGATCAATCATTTTATATTTTAATAAATGCAGTAATAAGATTTGGCCTTACATATAATTTGATTATCGCTTACTTAAATTAAATATTAATTAACCCTATACCTGTCTTGTTCTATTTTCTTTTAGTGAGGAAAGAAAGAGCAACTTTAAGCATTTCTTAAAGTGACGTCGATTTTAATGAGACTGAATTAAACTACTTTTACGGATTATATCGCGTTTAATTAACTTATTTTATTAATTCCCGACGTTTCGGGTGCTTTACAGCACCCATGGTCACGGGGGACTGAGGTGATTGACGTCCCAATGTCAAAGTTAATCCGGAGTACCTTCAGCTTTTTTAATTGTTAATTTTGGTCCGATCTACGCAGAATGAACTAACTGTGTCTTCAAGTCTTGCAGTGGTATGCTTGGGTTTAGTTTTAATTTTATTAATTACAGGATCCCAAGCAGGTGGTAGTACCCAGCCTCCCTCTCTATTGAAATTAGGATGTTTTTTAATTTCAATAGCCTCACGTATCATCCTTGGCAGGAATCGATGTTCTTTCGCGAGAATCTGTGGTTTATCAAATCTAATGTAATGGCGGGGGCCGTCTAGGATATGATCACAAACTGCAGACTTCCCGGAACGTTGGTGCTTCACGTCAGCTATGTGTTCTTTTACGCGGGTTTTAATAGATCGTTTTGTTTGCCCTATATATGAGAGACCACATTCACAATCAAGCTTGTACACTCGGGAATTAATAAAATAAGTTAATTAAACGCGATATAATCCGTAAAAGTAGTTTAATTCAATGTGTAGTGTTCGCGTAAATATAAGAAATCATTATTTAATGAGACTGGCCAAAAATATAAGATATTTTTTTTAAATAAGGTTCACCAACAAGAATTACATTAATACTAGATATAATATTAATAGAATTAAAGTGTGAATATAAATAAAAAAAAACATATTTTATAATAATTGGGTATTAGTTAAGAATCCGTCTTTGAATTGTTTGTTTGTTTGCAATCGATACTATCGTTTGAGTAAAATTTCGTTAAACCAAACCAAATTGACGATGAAAATAATATAATATTTCGAAGAAGCATGATATTTACAATGAATGAATTTTGATGAGTTTTTTATAGTTTTTTTTTTGACAAAGATATAAACAGATTTAAAATGATTGCAACTTCTTTGTAGTTTAGAATAAAACAAATTTTTACGATTTTAATCGCGTTTAATTTACATTTCTGAAGATTTGAGTTCTCTCCTACACCCAAGGTGTTCAACGTCCTGATGCCATTGTTAACCACGGCTACCTTCAGTTATCCGTTATTAATTTTTGGTCAGATCTGTGCAGAATAAACTTACAGTATCTTGAAATCCTGTAGTAGCTTGAGTTCGGATTGAAAATATTAAATATAGGACCCCTAGCATCACCACACAGTGGAACACAGACGAGCATGTTTTGGCTTACCTTATGTCAGAAGATCACGGACTTCCATAAAATATACTTCTAACCGCTGAAGAAGCTTAGTTAGTTATCTCCATTTGTCAATGTGGTGGCAGAAAAAATCCACGACATTTTATCCCACCAGGGCGGCGCCACTTAAAAATGAGGTGTCATATTTAACTGATTTCATAGCGGGGAAGTTAATTTGTTCGAAAAATGTAAAGGTTTCTTTCTCTACCTACTATTAGTTTTATAATATTAATTATTTTTATTATTATTATTAATTATTTGTATTATTCTTTAAGTTATATTTTATATTAATTAGATTAAAAATAAATAAACCAAAACATAGATATTTATAAAAGTCGAAAAACTAAAAAAAGAGTTATAAATGTGTAAAAAATTAAAGAGCAAACACATTGTTAAATGCATTTTTTTGTGTATTAATATATTGCTCTTAAAACTGATGAACTTTTATTTAAGACTGACATTGTGTAACAAAAAAACTTCACCTCGGTGTCAACTAGCGACATCTGGTGAGCGGATGATTGTTAGCTCTCATTGTAACATCCCTCTACAAAGATTAATAAAAACACCAGTAAAACTATATAGATATAACTATTTGAATTTTTATACAAATAATTTCACCCAATTATAATTGATATATATATTGCTCACC
Source organism: Parnassius orleans (assembly GCA_029286625.1). Classification (NCBI taxonomy): domain Eukaryota; kingdom Metazoa; phylum Arthropoda; class Insecta; order Lepidoptera; family Papilionidae; genus Parnassius; species Parnassius orleans. The sequence goes on along the minus strand of JAGSMP010000250.1, from coordinate 1,237,058 downwards.
TCATTTTCAATATATTTTACTATCAGACGCACAAATCATTTAGATATCAGTTTATTTTAAATTCTATAACCTATTGCGTAGGTAAGTGATTAATATTAATGTTTTAGCTGCGGAGTTTGTGATGTCACAGAAGGGGAAGCGGATGATTCATTATAATGGATATACGTACTCTTCGACGCCACAAAAGAGCGAAAGACGACGCTGGAGGTGCTCCTCACATTCCGCTCACAAATGTAAAGCGGCCATTCATACGATGTGCGACAAGATTGTACGGGTTGTTAACAATCACAACCATCCACCGCCCGCATCTGTTCTGTTTATTTAAAATTACATATGGATGTTAAATTTATGCAAAGCAATAATATAATAAACAATAATAGATAATGGGCCGGCCATATAGCTCGACGAACCGACAACCGATATAGAAAATAAATTCTAGAATGGCAGCCTGGTACCGGCAAGCGGAGTGTAGAACGGCCCTCCACTAGATGGAGTGACGACCTGGTAAGAATTGCAGTAATCGATGAATGCAGGTGGTTTAGAAACGTGGTTTGTGGCATTATTTGGCCTATTAACAGCGGACTTGTGAAGGGTTATTGTGATCGTAATGGTGATAATAAGCAAGGTCTTAACGCCTCACCGAACGCTTTCCACTGAGGCCAGGCTAAGGATTTTAAAGTTAGTTTAGATTAGTTACTTATTCAATTATTTTAGTATGTATACCAGATTTATTGAGGCAAAAATAAACATTTCGTGTTAACACGAGTGATATCATTGTCTAATATCATTAATGTCATTTTACTGCTATTGAGGGCCGTGGTAGGTCAAAGGCTAAGCACTCGCCGTAAATTTCGCAATCAACGCGAATTTGATCCCCGACTGCACCAAAAAAATTGTTTATTGCAATTTTAAGTGTTGCAATTTACAACGTGCTTGGCGGTGAGGGAAAATGTCGTGAGGAAACCTGACCGAATGAGAAATAAAATATTTAGAATACAAGTGGAGTGCCAACGCGCATTAGAACAGCGCGGCGGACTAATTGCGCTTTGCCTACACAGATACGTGGTACAGCTATGCTGCAACTATATTATGGCTGCAGCACGAATGGGTCGGCTCGACCGGGAAAGGACCGCGCTCCCCACACAACAACAGCGTGAAATAACGACATTGCTGCTGTGTTTCGTACGGTAAGTGTAGTGAAACGGAAACCGTTTAAACTGGTAACGACGCATTCTATCTTAGTCCTCAGTGGTAACAACGCATCTACATTTAGATTCTTATTCCAGGATTGATGTCGGTTTCTATGGGCCATGGCGTCCATTTACCAACTGGTAAGCTGTGTCCTCGTTTGTCACTCTTATTCTATACGAAAATGTTCTCGTTTTTGTGTAAACTTTAAAAAGTGGATGCTGTACTGCTGCTGCGGCTCGATTAAGAATCAAAATGCATATGTAATGTCACACTTGATAACTGAGATGAAATGCGTTGTTACCAGTAAAAGGAGTTCCAGTTCCAGTTCTCGTCATTAACCATACGAAAGTATTTATATGGTGTACAAATAATTGTTCCGGGTGTAGATGTCTGTCCTTGTGAAATTTATGTATGTAAACTGCCTGCACGATACAGGAGAAAATCCTAGTGTGGAGGTTACGTTTTAATTTTGTTTGCAGCATTACCGCTTACCTCTATACATTGCGGCTCTATAATCGATAGAGGACAAAACAATCGTCTAAAGTATGCAATAAAATGCCCAAATTAGTCGACGGGGCCGATGCTTTTCCCTGTCTCCTCTAAATAATTATTTTGTGTTCAGATGCGGCGTTCGTAACGTCAGTGCGTGGCAAGCGGCAGATACGTCTACATGGCTACACGTTTTCCGCGTGGCCAAAGTACTGCGGGAACAGAGCTGTGGTACGCTGGTATTGCTCGTCGCACCATGCCCGCGGATGCAAAGCCGCTTTGTACACGCAGGATGACGTTATAGTTAAGACAATTGGTAGTCATGATCACGAGCCGAAGCGACGCTCTTAGGACGGGCTTGCATTATTCTGATTTACAACAAACTTGATAATAATATGAAACCATTTTAACGTCTTTCTTCCTCGTTATATTAAGCATGTATATTCAAAACGGTATATTTAAATAAATGTGTTTCTAAAATAATTGATACGTTTATTATGTGCTAACGCTGGCAACCAAAAATCGTCGTCTTCTTAAGATTTCTGTTAACATTACAGCAAAAAAAACCTTCCCAAATATCCCTTATTTATGTGTTTGTCTGTTTGTTCTTTCACTTATTATTCGACCGACCTTTGTGGTAAATCAAAGTTTGAACAGGTAGGTATAACACTTTTGATATTTTCAAATCATACGACCCTTTTTCAATATTTGATTTACAAATATTGAAATGATATGATGAGATCTTATTAGTAAAGCAAAACGACATATTCGTTGCACAAATATTGAAGTAGGTAAGGTCAATACAATATTAAAAATTAAACAAAACTAATCATTAAAACAAAAATAATACTTTTTAGCCGGACTTTTTATATTCGAAAATGGCAAGTGTATGATTAAAGTCATTATAGATTTGATTGCGTTGGCGTGCGATGGCATTGCTCCATAGTTTGTAATCTGAGAATATTTTTAAACACTAATGATTTATTTTAGTACAATGTAGTATTAAGCAGTGACCGCATGAGATATTGAATACCACAGATGCTTGCAATTATACAGACAGCTTAAGATTAATCTTGTTTAAGATTTTGTCACAATTAGAAGCAGATAGATATACCGCTCATACGTTATTAAAGAAAAGTGTTACAAAAAATGTCGACTATTTATAATATCTGTATGAAATTCATTCATTTGTGTGAACCAATATCTTCCGTGCATATACAACTAAATGTAGTGATTTTATACTCTTGGTAAACAACTATTAAATCAATTTACTTTTATTATATTTGATAATAAATTTTATAAGCAAAGAATAAATATAATCGTGTTCTAAAACCTTATTTTTCTTTCAGTGGAATTCAATATGTCGAAGAAAAGGAAATATCTGGTGAAGTTCTAAGTTTATACATATTATTCCTCGTCGTCTACGTTAGCTGGAATTAAAATACGCTGGACGTGCTCCATTCACAGCCGAAACAGATGCTATGCTACCTTATACATCATGAATAACGAAATTATAGTATTTAACGATGAGCATAACCATCCGGCTGCTAATGTTCCCGTAATCCCGCACGAAACAAATATTTGTACGGCCTACAAATTGTTCCGTGTCTGGATGTTAGTCCTTGTGCAATTTATGTGTGTAAACTGCCTCTACGATACAGGAGAAAATCCTATTGTGGCGGTAACGTTTTCAAAAAAGAACAATAAAAATGTTTAAATAACATAAGTTACATCCAAGTTTTCATTCTCCTACTTTTGCGTAAATTTCCTTGATATATATACATCTTATTTCATACACCAATATATCGTTAAATTACAAAGGCGATATTAACAATCACAAAACCTTAAAACGTAATAAAAGTAATGATAAGAAACAAATGATAACATTTAATAAATTATTTATATTCTGACTTCCTTTTTCAGCCGAATTCATAATATCTCAAAAAGGCAAGCGTATGATAAAACTCAACGGTTATACATTTTATGCGTCAGTCTCCTCTGGACCTAAGGTGCGATGGCGTTGCTCCACAGGTTGTCATCTGGGATGCCGCGCTGCCATATATACAGCTGATGATGAGATCTTATTAGTGAAGCATGATCACAATCATCCTGCAACTATTTAAATACATATACTTCTCTAAAATTACACAAAACATTACTATTTAGGTCTGAATTACTATATAAGAGAAAACAAGATATAGTCGCAACTGCCAAAAACTAAAATTTCCTGTAAAAACTAAATTTGATAAACGACTATACTCTACACATTCTGTAATCCGTATATATTTATAATAAGTTAAATATGCAATTTGGTATTTTTCAATTAAACTTGAGCGTATTAAAGGAAACTGTAAGTAAATGGCTTTTAGAAATGACGAACCATGATATAGAATGAATGCTTGAAGAAATTAACTAAATTAAACACACATACACACACTCACTCACCCAAGTCTATTAAGATTGCTGTTTTTTTCCTTTCTTTATTTTCTTTTCCAATTTTAGAACGATCAAATTTAGATATGGAACAGCGGGGCCTCCTGACACAAGTATACATAATACTTAAAAGGTTTGGCCCCAACCTTTGATTGTAATAAAACAACTGTCATTGTAATAGAAATAAACATTTTTTGATTTTTGATTTGATTTGATATCTTAAAGTCCTTCGGGCTTTACAATTACACTTGGCAATATTTCACATTATCCATACCAACATACTATTGTACATAGAAATTAATTGTATGTACAATAGTCTTTTTATTGGTAGGCAATTTGAGGAAAAATAATTTTTGTTTCAGTTTATATTAGTGAAGTCTAAAGTGAAATATATTTTTTTTTTTTGCTTTAATATATTGCTTCCTATAAAATTAAAAGTGACACAAAAGCCAATTACTAGTTTGTCTAGTTTACCAACCGCAACCAACATCTCAAACAAGCCGAAGATGTGTTTCCACCTGTGAAGCCAAAGAAGGCAGACTGTAATATACTGACCACAACCTACAGTTCGGAACATAGTAATGAATGCAAACTGAAATAGGCAGGAGGGTGGCTACTACAAAGACATTTTTCGAGGTGGTAGAACTCCTTTCCTGCCAAGGTTTCCATCTAGGAAGGTACCAATCTCTTACCTGTTCCTGCCGCCAAATAGCAATGCTTGCACTGCTGTGTTCCGGTCTAAAGGTTACAGAGAGCCAGTATAATAACAGACTGTAAGGTATTCCATCTTAGTTCTCAGAAGTGGCAAAACGTCTGTAGCCTCATTTGTTTGAAGTTGAATGCAGGTGGCATGGACTTGCGGAGCTACTACTATCAAGTGAACTACAAGTCCATTTGTAACTTCAGCTTTATAAAGAAACAGGCTCCTAGAAAAAACGGAATCCACCACCTCAAATTCATTATGTGTAAACTGTGTACATTTTTTTCAAACTGTTGCTTCTGCGTACCTTGTTAATTTCAAATATACCTGTTATATAAAATACAGATATTCTTGATATTCATTCGCAATAGACCATCACTGCAGAATATTTTATCTCATGGTATTTATTCATTTAAACAGATATTTATTTTTCTTCTTTTCAACATCCCTTAAACAGTTCACAACTGAACATAGCCCATGCCAGTAGTAGGGAAAATTTGCCTCTCCATTCAATTTTTTCGATATTTGCGATTGTTTCACACTTCTGACGCTCATTGATGCTTTTGGGTATTTTGTATCTCTTTTATACCAAATAGTTAAACCGATATTATTGGAAATTTACATATTCTTTTTCACACTTTCCGTAGTCTACTCCTATGACTCTTACGGGCCAAAATATGGGAATCTCATACGCTGCCAACTTTTGATCAAGTAAAATGTTGATATTTTTAAGCGTAGCACTGTGTCTCAAATATAATTTTAGCTGATTACTGTTACTAGCCGATAATATATCATTTTTATTAAGTAAAACCAAATTCAAAAAATATACTTGTCTTCGAGTAGTACATCGAGAAATATTAAATAGTTACAATAAATTGTGGTATTAGTTAAGAAAATTTACTATCCCATATCATCCCGTGGGTGTAGTAAGAGACTACAGAGGGAAATGAAAGAGGTGATGGGCAGCAGCATATTTTTGCTAACAACTCGAAGTAATGATAATCTGCGGTTACTAAGGCGCCTTCCAAGCTTGGCAACTATATCAAATAAGGCAATCTGTAGGGGAGGCCTGTGTTCACCAGTGGACTTTTGATAAGTTGTAATTTATGGATGAATGAAAATGGCATTAAAATTTGAAGTGTTACAGAGTTCATTATGTACTCTGTAGACATTCTTGATTCGTATGAATCTTTATGTTCCGTGCATTCATTACGACTGTTAAAATTTGTACAAGAAATTTAATTCCCATTCTTATACAAATTTTTAAGCAAAAACATTTATAGCATATTAAAACAGATAATAAAAAATCGGATAATAAAAGGGAAAGTACACTAAAATCTGATTTTTCTTTCAGCGGAATTCATCATGTCGAAGAAAGGAAAATATCTGGTGAAGCTTAAAGGCTATACATATTATTCCTCGTCGACCACGTTATCTGGATGCAAAATACGCTGGAGATGCTCCACCCACAACCGACACAGATGCCACGCTACCTTGTACACCATGAATAACGAAATCGTCACACTAAACGATAAGCACAACCATCCGCCTTCTAATGTATAAACAGAAAAAGTTACATGCATTCATGTTTTTTCGTGTAGAAACTAAGGCCCGTATTAATAAACGTTACTCAGCTCAAGTACACGCACTTGAGTACAATCTTGAGGTGGTCACATGATCTTATTAATAAACATATCTCAAGATGCGGTTTAGGTTTACGATATCAGCTGAGTGCCACACTGATTAATAAACGAAACTCGACTCTCAAGTGTGTATACTTGAGTGCAAGTCACAGAACAGTATTCTTAAGTACAGCGTTTTGAGATACTGCTTTTATGTGTTTATTAATTAGTAACGATCTTGAGATGCTGATTTCGTAATGAGGGTGTATCAAATGATTACGCACTTGAGTTCATCGTTGAGTAACGTTTATTAATACGGGCCTTAGTGACAAGAGTGTAGCGGGTCGAGGCGGTTGGCAAGCGTGATAAGCTTTTTTTTATAGAATAAGTGTGACAAACTAGCACACGGGCTACCTGATGGTAAGCGGATACTGTGGCCTATGGACATTTACATTTATCCTCGATTAAGAATCAATATGCAGATACGTTATTACCCCTGAGGACTAAGATGTCTAGAATGTCTCGTTTCCAGTAAACCCTTTTTACTTTCGGATTCTCTACACTCACCATACGAAACACAGCAGCATTAGCCTGCTATTTTACGCTGGTAGTCTGTGAGAGCGTGGTCCTTCCCCGGTCGAGCGGACTCATTCGTGTTACAACTAAAATATAGCTGCAGCATTGCTCTACCACGTACAAAAAGCTTTATATTACAGCATTCTGAATGGCAGCCACTCTAAATATATGCCACATGCACCGTTACGCCACATGCCCCACCAAACGCTTTACACTTAGGTATGACCTATATATATATATATATATATCTCTTTAGATGGAGCGGAGCGTCCTGAGTGAAAAACAAACACACACTCTTTTACTATTTTAATAAAATTGAAGTGGCAATCGTATTTACAGTCCACCTGATGGTAAGGAAAAAGTAAAATGGTTACTAAAACCCTACTAATACTTACTTATATGTGCAACTACCTTCAAACAAAGAAGGCTTTGTCACCTCTGAGGACTAAGGGATGCCTTGTAGCCAGTAATTATACCGCCTCTCTATATCCTTCAGACCGGAATACAGACAGCAGTTTAGGCACTGCTGTTTGGCGGCAGAATTAGGTGACAGTAAGGAGTCAGACATGTTTTATACCACCTAGTAGTCACAACAGCTAGTTCTATTAGAGTTTCCTGAGCGACAGCCGCTCAAAATATTATATGCTATACGCTCTCCTACGCCATACGCCCTGCCGATCGCTCTCCTTATAAGGCCTTATAGACCTTGGAGAGTACTGTGTAACACGCTGTTTACTTAGAATATACTAAGGGCCGCCTACTCAAGTAGTATGGGAAGCACGCCGCCACGCTACACGCTTTTTCGAACGCTTCCCACCTCAGACCTTAGGCTTAGATTTACTCTTTTACTTTTGCATAAATCATCTTGATACTATGAACATTCATTTCCAGTTTATTTAGTATCACATTATATATTATTTACTCAATAACAACGACAATAATAAAAATCTGATATCTGAAATAGAAACAACAGTTTTAAGCAACAAAACATTCATAGAACGCAATAAATAAATGATAAGTATATATCCTGTCAGCAGACATTGCTTCTAAATATTTCATTGTAAACGCAAATTTATTTTAGGTTTCTGTGACATTTGCTGATTGGGCTTATTCGTGTTATAAAATACTTTAAAGACGGTTATAAAAATCTTTAAATTTCAGTGAGTGATTGGATATGCTTTACCAAAATTATTTGTCTGGTATTGGAGATTCGCTAAGGTAGTGTTACCATAAGAAATAACTTAATCGTTAATAATTAGAAAGTTTAAGAGTTCAATGTTTGTTATGGTGTCTTGTACCTTATTTCTGTACCAATGTGTTGTATGTAATTTTATATGCCTGAGATCTAGTTCTTAATTAAATGTTTACATTGAAACAAGACCTAAATTTATTTATAAATTAATATAACAGTAATTGATAAGTTTTATTTATATGTCATTCGCGCGAGAAATTAGAAAATCATTTAATGTATCCTGGAAGAAATTAGAAAATGACTTTTTATAAAACTTTTTTTTATTCACTGTTTTATAATTCACATGTCTGCATGCTTTTTTAAGAAGACAGTAAATAAGTCAAGTGTAGCCACTTTAAAGGGGTTTTGATTTACGATTTTTAAAGCAATCCTAGATTTTAATTAAAAAGAAGTTATACAGGCAATGAATGCAAATAAAACATGAAAGTATTCTTAGTTCCAAAAAATGGTCCAACGCAAATTGAGCTGCGGTAGGCGTGGCCAATTGCGTTGCGAACTAATTTAGTTCGAATACCGTCACTATCATAATACTTAATAATTATATTTTGCATAGCACCAAATATGAAAAAAGAGGCCACGGATGTGTTGGCATTTGTACAGGCTAAAATATAAAACGTGTCAATATATCGACACTTTTACCCGTCAAATACGGGAAAAGTAATGGGTGCAATGATGCTTAGCGGCAGAAATGGATAACAAATGATGCTGACCCAGACGAACCCCTAGACATAAAAGGAGTCATACCGACTAGTAGTTCCTTACCTAGCGGCAACTTCGAAATAAAGAATTGGTCAACTAAGTTGTTAATTATATCTGTGTTGCTTTTATTTAAACGTCCTCCTCACTGATAAGAAATACGTTGTAAATTATCTGAAGCTAATAACATGAACTGTAATATTATAATAACATGAACCCAATAACACGTTTCCTGTAAAAAAGTAACAGTAAACCAACTTATGTTTCTGTACATATATTTGATTGGATATCATACACATACCAGAGACTTTGTAGATTAGTTACGATAGGATATACCAACTGCCAACCTCACCTGCACACGGTGCATAGACCTATAATGGATAGGGCGTTGACAACTGAATGACGTCAGAAAATACATACCTTAACACCTCCTTTTCCCTTCCACCGGTGTGCAGCCAGTCTCTTTATTGTCAACATACCACGCATTCTAATTTGAACTAAAACATTTGCTTCGTCGTTCCTGATTAGTACAGCATTGATGTGGAATAATTTGCCAGCATCAAGGTAGTATCACAAGGTCATAGCACAAGGGTAGTAGTGAAGCACTGGTTTATAATAGTTAAAAAAATTCATACAGAAACGCTTAACGTATAATAACTGTACAGTGCTAACCCACTTTCTCTTTTCACTGCATTAAAAGAAGCTTTTATTTTTCAAGCCTTTAGTTTACGTAATGATTAAAACGTTGTTATTTTTCAGCGAAGTACATTACATCGCAGAAGGGCAAGCCTCTAATCAAGCTAAATGGATACACGTTCTGTTCGACCCCAGCTAAAGGCCCTAAAGTCAGGTGGCGATGCTCCACGCACTACCCTCACGGTTGTCGGGCTGCCCTCGTCACGTTCGCAGACGAAATATTGTCTATAAAGGGTGCACATAATCATAATCCATAAACCACGTTGCTTTTTAGAATAATGCACATTTTTTGTATTTTGTGTTTAATAATAAAAATGTATTTATATCCACATTTCTCATATATTAATAACCCTTTATTTAAATGCAGCCAGAGAGAGCCGTAATAGCTCAGGTGATAAGCACCTGCTTTAAAATTTCAAAGTACGCGAGCAAACTGAAATCGATTCTCGCCAGCACCAATACCAGAGACTAGAAACTCGATATTTATCGACGATACTTGATACAGATCGTTGGATTTCTCGATTTTTAGAAATCCAGCGATCCGTATCACGATCCGTGATATGCTATACTACACACTCGATAAATATCGTAATCCTAGATTCCGATCCAAATATCGTGATAATTATCGAGTGTGTAGCATTCGCCTATGAAATTGTTCGGTGATGATTTCCGCCTTATCTATTGGTGTATTATCTATGGTAATGATTTACAAAATAATATAAACCATTGCGGAGAAACCTGCATATTTGAGAAGTGGAAGAAGTGTCTTTAAATTTTTCTCTGTAACTATATTTTGTAAAACTAAAGTGACAAACTAACTTACAAGCCATCTGATGGTAAGCGGCTACTACAGCCATCTTGAAACAAAGGAGGCTACAGTTGCGTTTTCACCTCTGAGGACTAAGATCAGACCAGGCCACAGGAGTGCACACACTGCTACTTGGCGGCAGAAATAGGTAAAAGTGTGGTAGCTACCCAGACCTAGAAAGATTTCCACGGTATTAGATTATTAGTTGATACTATAGCTCTCATCTGAGTGAGAAAGATTTTTTTTAAAAAAACGTTACCCCACACTAAGATTTTCTCCTGTATCGTGGAGGCAGTTTACAAACACAAATTGCACAAGGACAAACATCCAGATCCGGAACAATTATTTGTAGGCCATACAAATACTTTTTCCGTGCGGGATTCGAACCCGCGGCCCTCAGCGCAGCAACTCATTGCTAAACCACTGCGCCACGGAGCCGTCAATAGGGATAGTTTCAATGTCAGTCTCATTATCCCATAGCAAATCCCATGATCCCACAAGTCAGATAATCTGATTATGTTAATTCCATTTTTGCTTTCACAGCGGAATTTGTGACGTCAAAAAAGGGCAGGCAAATGATAAAGCTGAAAGGTTACACGTATAGCGCCGTCCCTTCCAAGACTCAGAAGGTTCGCTGGAGGTGTTCCACTCACCATCCCCATGGTTGCCGTGCATGCGTCATCACTTATGACAATGTTATAGTTAATGTCTCTGATAACCATAATCATGCTCCTTAAGCCTTAGGCGCACCATAGAGGTACTCGATATACTCGCACTACCCTCACTGTTGTCGGGCTTCCATCGTCACGTTTGCAGTCGAGACAGTGTCAGTGTATTGTAAATAACAGTGTCTTAGGTAACTTACTTATGTCGATTTAACTTTTACCTCTTAGCAATACTTACCATATTTACGATTAGGCTATAGGTCTAGAAAGATTTTTTCAATTTTTTCTAAATAAAAACTTGTGAAAAGCATTTGATAAACATTTTCATTTCTCGCTTGAATGAGTGACTACGAGTATTTACCCATTTCTAGACGTTGTGTTTCAAGATTATTTGAAAGTGCTGAAATATAAATTTCCTTGAAATTGTTTGTGAACTTGACAAAACTGCTGATGCTGATGAAGAATTAAACTCTGTACGGTCTAGTTTAACATAAGAAAGACCAAATTAATACACGTTGTGTTTCCCATAACATATTGATTAATTTTTGCAATCAGTTTGCGTTTGACTGATCAAGTTTGTATCTACATATAGCTTTTTATTTCAAATTTTACCAACTTATTACTGTCCGTTCACAACCAATTAAAAGTACTAATATGTAGTGCCTTACTATTATTATATTATTGTGATTATATATAAATATACTTGGTTAGATATCTTATAATATGATGTGCGACGTCAGAATGCACATAATGATAACAAGACCCACTAGAATTGGATTCCAATTTTGTGTTACAAATAAGATGAAATCAGGTTATGTTAATTCCATATTTGCTCTCACAGCGGAATTTGTGACGTCACAAAAGGGCAGCCAAAGGATAAAGCTGAAAGGTTACACGTACAGCGCCGTCCCTTCGAAGACAAAGAAGGTTCGCTGGAGGTGTTCCGCCCACTATCGCCGTCGTTGCCATGCATTCGTCATCACCTATGACAATGTGATAATTAATGCCCTTGAGAACCACAATCATGCTCCTTCAGCCTCTAGCGCACCATAGAGGTACTTGATATACTCGTACCACCCTCACTGTTGTCGAGCTACCATCGTCACGTTTTCAGTCAAGATATAATCAGTGTCTACGGTGGACAAGAAGAATTTGACGTTATTAACACACATTTCGCGGTACCTATGCCGATACAACTACTTGATACGATACAGTTACTTAGCAATAATTATACCATACGAAATAATTATAATATTTTGGTATAGTTCAACATACCAGGCTTTGGTTCTAGAAAGAAGGTTAATTTTCATTATCATGGTCAAATATATCTTTTGTGACGTTTTATTTTTATTTATTTTTTACTAGCAACTCGCCGCGACTTCGTATGGGTTTTTTTATAACATAATATATAATATATAGGTTTATATTATATAGGTTTTTTTTATAATATATAATATATAGGTCTTTGATGGTTATATTTAATATAACCATCAAAGACCATTTATTTTATCTATTATTCAATTTCTCGAAAATTCTTCAAGTTTTTCGGTTAAAATATCGCCTAGATCACTCCTGGCATTATTATCTATTTGTTCAGTAAGTTTTGTTACACTCTGTTCAGCCATTCCAAATATTAGCTCGGACAGACAGACAGACAAAATTTAATAAAATAGTTATTCGTAACTTAATAGCATGCAAATAACCACCTCAGGCCCCATCAATATAAAAGGCTTATATTTCGATATTACAAGCAGACACTTCAATTTTATTATAAAAGTAATTGATAAAATTATTCATTTCTCGCTTGATTAAGTGACTACGAGTACTAACCTGTTCCTAGACGTTATCTTTTAAAACTAATTAAAAAACTTCCGAAATATAAATTGATTTCAAGTTGTGTGTAACTTGAAAAAACTGCTGATGCTGATAAAGAATTCAAGTCTGTACGATCTAGTCTAACATAAAAAAGACCAAATTGATGTTGTGTTTCCAATAATACCATATTAAATAATTTTCCAACCAATCAAGTATGTATCTACATAACGATTTTTTATATCAAATTTTACCAAGTTATTTCTGTCAGTTCACAACCAATTACTCGTATAAATTCCCATAAAAGTATTTTATTTCTTACTTCACCATTTTTACATTTCTAGTTTGTGCTGCATTCTTACTATTATGTTATTGTGATAATACCTTATAATATGGTGTGCGATCTCAGTACACATAATGACAACAAGATACGTTAGACTTGAATTCGAATTTCGGTGAGATAAATCTGGTTATGTAATTTAATTTTTGCTTTCACAGTGGAATTTGTGACATCAAAAAAAGGCAGGCGAATGATAAAGCTGAAAGGTTATAAGTATAGCGCTGTCCCTTCTAAGACAAAGAAGGTTCGCTGGAGGTGTTCCACCCACAATCCCCATGGTTGCCGTGCATTCGTCATCACCTATGACAACGTTATAGCAAAAGTTTCTGAGGTCCACAATCATGCTCCTTTAGGTTCTGACGCACCATAGAGGTACTTTATATGCTGGCACTACCCTCACGGTTGTTGGGCTGCTATCGTCACGCTCTCGTTCGAGATATCATCAGTGTATCGTCGGTGATAGTGTCTTCGGTGGACTAGAAGAGCTTCACTTCACAATCAGAAGACTTTTTGCGGTTCCTATGTCGATTTCCCTTTATCTTTTATCAATACTTACCATTTTTACCATTAGGCTAGGTTTATAAATATGGTACATTTTTTTCTTGAAAAAAAAAAGTGAAAATGAAAAGTAATTGATAGACATTTTCATTTCTCTCTTGAATGAGTGATTACGAGTATTTCTAGACGTTGTCTTTCAAGATTATTTAAATGTTTCGAAATATAAATTTCGCTGAAATTGTGTGTAAACTTGACAAAGCTGTTGATGCTGATAAAGAATTCAACTTCACTTCACTCTGTACGATCTAGTCTCACATAATAAACACTAAATTAATACATGTTGTGTTTCCAATACCATATTAATTTTTTTTTTATAATCAGTTTGCGTTTGACTAATCAAAATTGTATAAATATATAGAAATAATTTATATAAAATTTTACCAAATTGTTCCTATCAATTCACAACCAATAAAAAGTAGGTACTCGTGCAAATCCCTATTAAAACTTTTTTTATTTCTTACTTCAGTATTTTGACACCCTTACTACGAGGGTGGATTGAAAAATACTCAGCCTAACCAAGAAAATAAACACATACTAAATCAGTAATATTTTATTTTTCTACATAATCACCATCAAGTTCAATACACTTTGCCACCTCCTTCCAAGCATTTAGACCGTTGAAAAATGATTCTTCCTTAGAGTCAAAATATGCGTCTACAGCTGCTTTGACCTCGTCGTTTGTCGAAAATCTTTGACCTCCCAAGTGCTTTTTAGGTTAGGAACAGAAAGAAGTCTGATGGTGCCAGATCAGGTGAATACGGCGGATGCGGTAACAGTTCAAAGCCACAGTTGTGAATTTCAGCCATTGACTGTACTGACGTGTGAACACGGGCGTTATCTTGATGAAACAGGACTTTTCTTCTGAGCATTCCTCGACGTTTTTCTTCTATTTCCTCTCGTAAACGACGTAGTAGGTGCAGTAGTAATCAGAGTTTATAGTCTGACCCTTTCAAGATAATCAATCATAATCACACCTTTCGAGTCCCAGAATACTGAAGCTATCACCTTATTTGCCGACAAAATCGACTTAGCCTTTTTAGGGGTGGTGAACCAGGTCTTCCACTGTTTTGATTGTTGTTTTGTTTCCGTGTACAGTAATGAACCCATGTTTTGTCCATAGTAACAAAACGATTCAAAAATCATCTGCATCGGCTTCAAATAACTCCAAACAGTCGCGTGAAATAGTCAATCGCGTCCTTTTTTGTTCAACTGAAAGCAGTCGCGGAACCCACCTCGCAGACACCTTGTGGAAACCCAACTCGTTGACAATGATGTTTTGAGTTTGTTCATAAGAGATGCCTATAATCTCGGCTATCTCTATAATTTTTAATCTGCGGTCTCCCATTATTAAATCAAGTACTTTTTTAATATTTTCGTCAGTAGTTGACGTCGAAGGCCTTCCAGAGCGGAGTTCATCTTTCACACTCTCTCTACCACGCTTAAATTCTGCTATCCATTTTTTGACGGATGAATATGACAGAGCACAATCGCCTAATGTACTGACCATGTCATCATGGATGGCTTTTGATGATAGCCTTCTTATGGAGGTACTTAATGACGGCACGCTGCTCGATTTGCTCCATTCGCGGAAATTATGTCCGATTACTTTGTTAATAAATTTATAAAATCACAACTAATTATCGCACACGTTTCGAACTTCACACAATGAACTAGTCTGAACTGAACTAAATAATGTGGGTAGATTTGATTTTAGAATTGAATGGATCTGTGTTAGGCCAGTACTTTTCAATCCACCTCGTATGTGCAATATTATTATTGTAATTACATATTTTTATATTATTGTAATTGCATATAAATATACTTAGATACCTTATCATATGGTGTGCGATGTCAGTGCACGTAATAACGACAAGATACGCTAGACTTGGATTCGAACTTTGTGTTACAAGTAAGATGAAATTGGGTTATGTTAATTTCATTTTTGCTTTCACAGCGGAATTTGTGACGTCACAAAAGGGCAGGCCAATGATAAAGCTAAAAGGTTACACCTATAGTTCTATCCCTTCCAAGACACAGAAGGTTCGCTGGAGGTGTTCCACTCACATTCACCATGGTTGCCGTGCATTCATCATCACCTATGCTAACGAGATAGTTAATGTCTCTGAGCACCATAATCATGCTCCTTCAGCTTCTGTAGCACCGTAGAGGCATTCGATATACTGGGACTACCCTAACGGTATTGGACTGACATTTCGAGATATTGTCAGTGACCGTGTCTACGGTGGACTAGAAGATTTTCACCTTATTAAAACACAACTTAAGTCGATATAACCTTTGCAAGTAAGCAATAATTATACCATATGAAATAATTGTTATATTTTGGTAGGTATGTTAAACTAGGTTTTGGTTCTAAAAAGAAGGTTCATTTTGATAGTTAATTATATCTTTTATGACGTTTTATTTTTATTTATTTTTACTAGCGACCCGCCCCTGGCTTCGCCCGGATCTACTAATTTGGCGTTATTTACATTTAATGTGAAATTAACAGCGAGCGCTAACCATCTGAGCTACCATGGCTCTGAAAACCTCTCAGAAATGAGAGGAGGCCTGTGCCCAGCGGTGGGACGTATATAGGCTGGAACTTTTTTAACATTTAATGTAATCCTTGAAGATCATCTACGTTATCTATATTGAATTTCTCAAAAATTCTTCAAGTTTATCGGCTAAAATATCGCCTACATAACTCCTGGCATTGTTCTCTATTTGTTCGGCAAGTTTTATTACAATAAGTTTCGCCAGTCTAAAGATTAAATCGGACAGACAGACAGACATTTTAAAAATGGTTATTCGTTACTGAATAGCTTACAAATAACCACCTCAACTTAATAAAAGGCAGTTATTTCGATATTACAGGCAGACACTTCAATTTTATTATAGAAATAATTGATAAACATTTTCATTTCTTGCTCGAATAAGTGACTACAAGTGCTTACCTGTTTCTAGACGTAATCTTTTAAGACTATTTAAAAGCTAATTGACCTGAAGTTGTGTGTGAATTGACAAAACTGCTGATGATGATAAACAATTTAACTCTGTACAATCCAATCTCACATAAGGAAGACTGTGTTTCCAATTATTCCATATTAATTATTTTTTATAATCAGTTTGCATTTGCCAATCAAGTTTTCATTAACATAAGGAAATATTTTATATCAAATTTTACTAAATGATTCCTGTCAGTTCACAACCAATAAAATTACTCGTGCAAATACCGGAAGGAAGTTAGCGTAGAATTTTTTTTTAAATTAAACTGTATGCCAATTAATTGCTCCTTAAATGCTCCCTTATAATCCGTAATTGCTCCACGTCTATTTCTATTACTCAAATGGGATCACTCTTTCTCATAATTAATTATAAATTAACTAATAGTAATAGACGTAGAGAATTTACGTATTCTTAGAGAGCATTTAAGGAGCAATTAATTGGCATACAGCTTAATTTAAAAAAAGTAGATATTTTATGTTTTATAGCAAAATTAAATTTTCGAAAATTGAATATTTTAAAAATTAATTATAAATTAACTAATAGCAATAGACGTGGAGCAATTACGGATTGCAAGGGAACATTTAAGGAGCAATTAATTGGCATACAGTTTAATTTAAAAAAATAATATTCTACGCTAACTTCCTTCCCGGTCGTGCAAATCCCTATAAAAGAATTTTAGTTTTTACTTTAGTGACTACTTATTTTCACATTCCTACTATGTGCAATATTATTATTATATTATTGTCATTACTTACAAATATACTTAGATTCCTTAGGGTGTTACACACCCATCGATCGATCGTCGATCGATGTCGATCGATTGGTGTGGTAGCTTTAGCTGATCGACGGATACTGGTCGATAAAACGTTGTTCAATCATCGATCGACAAGTATTTAATGTGGTTGTGGGCTCATCATCAGTATCTTCCAAAATGGGAATCTCGAATAATCAAGCAACTCGATCGACGTCGACTAATCAATTCCACCAGATCGATTGGTGTGGTAACACCCTTACAATATAGTGTGCGATGTCAGTGCACGTAATAACAACAAGACACGCTAGACTTGGATTTGAACTTTATGTTACAAGTAAGATGAAATCAGGTTATGTTAATCCCATTTTTGCTTTCACAGCGGAATTTGTGACTTCACAAAAGGGCAGGCCAATGATAAAGCTAAAAGGTTACACGTATAGTTCTCTCCCTTCCAAGACACAGAAGGTTCGCTGGAGGTGTTCCACTCACTCTCCCCATGGTTGCCGGGCATTCATCATTACCTATGACAGTGTGATAGTCAATGCCTCTGAGGATCACAATCATACCCCTACAACCTTTGACGCACCATAGATGTCATCGATACACTGGCACTACCCTCACTGTTGTTGGGCTGCCATCGTCAATTTCTCAGTCGAGATCAGCGAGTGTCTTCGGTGGACTAGAAGAGCTTCACAAATTAAAATAAGCATTAGATGACTTTTTGCTGTACCTATGTATGTCGATTTAACCTTTGCCTTTTAGCAATACTTACTATATTAACCACTAGCCGCCCTGGCTTCGCCTAGGTAGGGTCTGTTAAGGTGGCGTTAATTTAAAATAAATGTAATTTTAAAAACCTTTTATATTATCAATTTTTCGAATTTTACAAAAAAATCCAACATGTTTTCGGATAAAATAGCCTAGATCACACCTGGCATTGTTCTCTATTTTGTTCGTGAAGTTTCATCTCAATCAGCTCAGCCATTTTAAAGATTAGCCCGGACAGACAGACAGATAGACAAACAAAACTTTCAAAAATGGGTATTCATGTCTTAACAGCATACAAATAACCCCCTGGGAATAATAGAAGCCAGTTATTTAGAAATTACAGACAGACGCTTTAATTTTATTTATATGCATAGATTAGGCTAGGGGTCTAGAAATAAGGTTCATTTTTCCTACATAAAATCTTGTGAGAAGCAATTGATAAACATTTTCATTTCTTGCTTGAATAAGTGACTACAAGTACTTACTTTATTATTTCTAGAACTTTTGAGTATATTTGAAAGTTTGTATATACATAAAGAAATATTTTGTTTAAAATTTTACAGTTATTCCTTTTAGTTTACAACCAATAAAAATTACTTGTAAAATTCCTATAATACTTTTTTTCTTACTGCGTCGTTTTCATATTCGTACTACGTGCAATATATATATATATATATACCAATACCAAACGGCGGAGGGTTAGAGGGAAAGGGAAAGAAACCGGCGCACGATGCGAGCGGTATCGAGGAGCACCACCTCGGAATCCCAGTCACCTCAGCTGAACATATATAATAACCACAAATTTTATTGCTATTATATTATTGTGATTATATATGAATTTACTAAGATACCTTACTATATATGTGCGATGTCAGTACATATAATGACAACAAGATAAGCTAGACTTGGATTCGAACTTTATGTTACATGTAAGATGAAATCTGGTTATATTAATTAAATTTTTGCTTTCACAGCGGAATTTGTGACGTCAAAAAAAGGCAGGCAATTGATAAAGCTGAAAGGTTACACGTATAGCGCCGTCCCTTCCAAGACAAAGAAGGTTCGCTGGAGGTGTTCCACGCACAATCACCATGGTTGCCGTGCATTCGTCATCACCTATGCTAATGAGATAGTTAATATCTCTGAGCACCATAATCATGCTTCTTCAGCCTCTGTAGCACCATAGAGGTACTCGTTGTACTGCCACTACCCTCACGGTTGTATGGTTGCCATTGCCACGTTCTCAGTCGACATATTATCAGAATTTTCAGTGACCATGTATACGGTGGGCTAGAAGAATTTCACAAATTAACACATTTTGTGGTACCCATGCCGATGTAACCTTTGCATCTTAGCAATACTTGTCAAACTAAATAATTATAATATGTTAAATTAGGTTATAGGTCTAGTAGGAAGGTTCATTTTGATGTTGATTTATTATGTATTTTATTTTCACTAGCGACCCGCCCTGGCTTGACCTGGTTGGGATCTATTAATGCAACGTCAGTTTTTTTAAATCTATTTTTCGAATTCACAAAAAGAAGTGCCTATTCATAAGATAATCGGACGATAATTTTTTTCTTATTTATACGATTATCGTATGATTTATTTATTTTTATTCGTCCGATACATTTTAAATATTTTAAATTTATGTATATTATATTTATTTCATAAAATTTAAAATATTTTTAATAATTTTAGACAATTGAATAAAATGTAATACTCGATGACAATGTAATACTTTGTTTGGGGAACATACGAGTCATACACCTTGAGTACATGGTAGTCATGCTCCTTGAGTTTTTGACACTACATCTAAAAGTTATTAATAGAAATTACTTGAAAGCACATATTATAAATCTTGAAATAAATGTACGTAGTGTGGTAAAAATATGTATATGATTTTTAATTGAGAATAAATGTACTGTAATGTGTAATGAAAAAGTAAAGTAAAAATAACTGAAAACGAGCACACAGTCCACCTTATGGTAAGTGGATTCTGTGGCTCATTAGACATCTACATTTATCCTCGATTAAGAATTAAAATGCAGATGCGTTGTCACCCGTGAGGACTAAGATGGAATGCCTCATTTCCAGTAAAAGGGTCTCCGATTCTCTAGACTTACCATACCAAACACAGCAGCATTAAGCTGCTATTTTACGCTGGTATTCTGTGAGAGCGTGGTCCTACCCCGGTCGAGTCGACCCATTTGTGCTACATAAATACTAATATAGCTGAAGCGTGGCTCTACCACGTAAAAATTATCTTATGAATAGGCACTTCCTTTTGTGAATTCGAAAAATAGATAAAATAAATGGTCATTAACATTGAGTTATATGTATTACGTACTAGAAAAGCTTAGCTTAGCTTAGCTTAGCGCTTACTACATAATATAATTTTAAAATAAAATTATATTATGTAGTAAGCGCTAAGCTAGTTCCGTAAAATAAATAATAATAAATAATGAATAGTATTTTTATTTAGTGATGCTTGAAATCATTTTCACATTATTAGGATTATTATTACACCAAATGTTTAGACCCGCAAAGAAAGATAGATGGAGCGCTGCGTAAATTTCATATGATGCCGAAACCATGCTCAACTTCTTGACACGTACTCACGCACACATCTATCTTCTTTCTTTCTTAATCAGCCGGCAAAAGTTAACTGCTGGACGCATACATATGCATCTAAAACCATAGATGCATATGTGTATATGAGTGCGTGTTCTCTAGTAAGTTGAGCTGTTTTGGCTTGGGTTCACTTGAAATGTACAAGGCGCTCCGTCTTACTTTCTTTGTTGGTCGTAACCAAATGAAAAAAAGAGTCCAATCGGCGTTGCAATTGGTCGCGTCTTTAAACCGTCATGTTAATATTTTAATGTTAAATCATAATATAAAGAAGTATTCATATTTTTTTTATAACATCGAAACGAGGCAACAGTTTGATACGACATAATGGATATACTCGTTCGTACTGTGCGACTTCAGGTGGACTGGGGAAAATACATTGAAACGCGCATACCGTGCGTGCAACGCTGCCGTACATACGTTTGATGACAAAATTATAAAAATCATGGATCAACACAAACATCCGCCGCGGGACCCTTAAGAATATTTTTTTTTATACACTGCTTTTCTTTTAGTATTAATAAAAATGTAAAGTTAAAAGCTTTTTAATACTTTCCCCTATGAACGATCAAGAACCAGAATATTGCACAAAAGTCTAATTTTTTTAATGCAAATAAATCATAGCATATCAAATAATATCAACTGTTTAGCATTCTACGGCATTTCGAATTCATCTACAAATTATTGCAATTTTAAAAAAGTTTGCCGGGGAACTATTCAACGCTGAAAATTAAAGTGTGCTTCTTTATTAAACTAATCAGGCCTCTACTTTCAGCTGAGTTTGTTATGTCACGAAGGGGCAAGAAGATGATCAGGCTACGTGGTTACACGTACTACTCAGCGTCAATTGGACCGAAGATACGGTGGCGGTGTTCCACTCACGCGTCCTGCGGCTGTGTGGCCACTTTGTACACCGTGAGAGACACAATTGTCATGTTAAAAGACGTCCACAACCATCCGCCGCGACAGATAGATACACCTTGATATATTACATTTATTACTGTCACTATAATTAAATTTGTAACTGAAAATATTTTGTATCAAATTTTTTTAAAAGTGTCGTGTTAAATAACTTGTATTTATTTTGTTAGTACGAGAATCCTGTTATAAATTTTATTCAATACGTAATGACACAACAATTAAGGCATTAACTTAATTGTGGTTGTAAATAGGAAGGAGAAAAAATATTTTTGAAATGCCATTGTGTGAAAATATTTCTGAACAATGCCAGACAAGTTAGTCATAGTATATTTTTCATACATATTTTTCATTATTATTTTATATTCTTTCATTCATTTTAAAGCCTTTTAAAAGTCAACTGCTGAGGAATATTTTTGTTAAGAGGCTAAGTTTTTGTTACATTATTAGTTGAAATTAAATTATATTGTAATGGATTTCAATAAATATTTTCTAAGACTGAACATTATTTATCGTTTTTTTTTTACAATTTAAAAATTTTGCTGCATTTTACTCAACTTCTTGCCGATTAGTAACTTACAACCATTTTTGATTTGGAAAGGAATTGAAAAATTTGGAAAGGAAACAAATGTTTAACAACTAATTTATTTATATTAAGTACTTATATACCTTGATGATGCCATAAGGCGAAACTTGTCGGTCTTATAGTGAATAAATAAAAACGCAAGTGAAACAAGTATTTGTGTCAATCCCAATCACTAATGAAGATGACAACAATCGCAATAATAAATTATAACTTACAACCATCTGTCAAACACAAATGAAAACTCAATCTATACTTAAAAGTCGGACGTAAAAAATATGGACGTTATTTTACATTGAAATGTGTGAAGCACCCCAAGTTCTACAATTTTCACCTGACAATCGGCGCCAGTCGGGCAATCTCGGCAATCGGGCAATATGCAACGCGCGTTAAGGTACGGACAGACGTGCTCATTAGTAGCACGTGTGTCGCAACATTGCTAGTAATGAGCATGCTTATTTTGAGCGTGCTCAAAAATCAACCAATGTTTGATTTTCGAGCATGCTACATGAGGCGCGGGTAGAAGGGGGCGTGCTCCGAGCGCGTGTGAACAGGTTTGCTTATTTATAAGTATGCTTTAAGCGTGCTTATTGCTGGCAAATGTGAACAATTGCAGAGCATGCTAATTTTAAGCAAACTTATGAGCATGCTTTTTGAGCGTGCTCAAAATCAACCAATGTTTGATTTTCGAGCATGCTACATGAGGCGCGGGTAGAAGGGGGCGTGCTCCGAGCGCGTGTGAACAGGTTTGCTTATTTATAAGTATGCTTTAAGCGTGCTTATTGCTGGCAAATGTTGCAGAGCATGCTAATTTTAAGCAAAGTTATGAGCATGCTTTTTTTGAGCGTCTGTCCGTACCATTAGTGTTAGAGCTGACGCGCGCTGCGTTCTGGCGCCTATTGTCGGATCTTGATGTAATTGTGTGCGTGTATCTCGACAAATAAAATTGTAGCACCTAGGGTGCTTCCCACATTGTCAGTGTTGCATTATATTGTATTTTTTTCGTCCGTGAGTTAAAAAGCGTGCATATAAAAACTCCTAGGCAGAAAGGAAGTCGTACCACCCTGGAATTTCTTTTATAGGTAAGTATAATTTAGAAATAAATCACTCATTATCAACTGTAACTAACATTAATATTACTTTCAGAGGGCGTCCAATATTTACTGTCGAAAAAGGGGAACACAATGCTTCGCTATCAAGGATATACGTACCATCTGAAAGGTAAAAATGAAATGAGGAGGATTTGGAGGTGTTCCCGCCACTGCTCCTATCATTGCCGCGCGACGTTGACAACAGTTTTTGACAGTGTTGTCAGAACAAAAAATGAACACAACCATGAACCGGCGAGTATTTATTACAATTAGCGTATCATGAACTCTTCCAATGACCCGTTAACGGGTCATCACTTTCGCAGAATAGAGAAGGGTTACCTGGTCCTGCTACTGCGAATACTGCGCACCTGTTCTCTACCGAGAAGAATTCAGGTATCAATAGAAAAGGGTAACCGCATAACTAAATTATAATTATCAAAGATTAATTTTACTCATAAAGATGTTAATATGTACATATGTATGTACACATTTGTAAACAAAGGTACACACCATGAGGCCTTTTATTTAGGAGTTGGTTGCGGTGATAATTTTTTAAAACATCGAAGTCAGAAACGAGAAGTGGGAGGCAATGGGTCCGCCTTATAGCTCGAAGAACCGATACCCGATGGGGAAGAAGGCACCACAATATGGGGCGGAAACCTGGTAAGAAATGCAGGAAGTCAATGAATGCAGATGGCTCAGGATCAGGGCTTGTGAAGGGTTGTAATGATGATGATGATGTTATATCTATTACCTAGAATTTACATTTAATCACTATCTCTTTCGTTATCTAACTCGTTTGTGACTGTAACGACTAAATACATATATAAATGAAGGTATGTATTTATTACTATAGGCACTTAAATGTACATGAATTATTGATAACATTTTTATATATTAAATGTTTTTGCCGAAATTAACTTTTGTTTTATTGCATTATTTTCTATGAATTTAAGATATAATTTTAAATCAAATATAGTTTACTTTATAATCTACTGCTGCCCGCGGCTCCACCCGCGTGGTATCAAACACTTTCATGTAAATTTTTCAGTGAAACTTGTTTTTTCCTATCTGTGTCAAAGATCCAAATCTCATCTAAATTGATCATGCCAAATTGTTAATGTGATCGTGCCACAAATCTTTAAACCGCCTTCATAAACTATCGCATTAATATAGACAGACAATGTACTAATTATTTTACTTAACTGCCTCGTTGGTCTAGCGGTGGTCATTGCAACTGCTACGTTTCATGTCAATCATGTTATCCCGGGTTCGAACCTCGAGTTGGACCAAAATAAATTTTCGGGTTTTATATATAAGCTATATAAGCTTGAAGTCAGAAAGTGGCGTTGTTTCATCCCCGTGCCTCGGAAAACACGTAAAGCCGTTGGTTCTGCACCTGATCTGTCTCCAGTCCATAGTCTCATAGGCAAACCGATATTTTGCCGTCGGATTGAAGTTTGAGACTACGTAAGAGTATACCTGTATCACACTCTCGTGCACTATAGTCCTGTCTGTCCTACGAAGATACTCGTAGCTAGTCTCCGTTGAGACTTGCCGCTGTGATCGAAATTGGGTCTGAAGGACATTGCTATTATTTTTCTTACATTTAACTGGCAAACGAATGTTTTGTTGTACTAAGAAACATTATGAAACATTTTTTTACATTAATACTAGTAACAAAGATTTCCATCTTAGTCCTCAAGGGTGACAACGCATCTGCACCCTTGAGGACTAAGATGACATCTACATCGCGGATAGATGTAGATGTCGTTATATATGGTGTTATATATGGCGAATAGATATGGTGTTGACAAATTTGTACTTGCCGCTTTTTTTGAATGTTGAAGGCCACTAAAATTAATATTATGGCGTATACCAGTGTTTCCAGAGGCAAATTTTCAACTGCAGTTTTCGGTGGCAAAATTACCGTGTTTGTATGGAGCATAGGCCTTTCGATTAGCGTAGCATGAAAAGGGAAAAAAAAAATTATAAAAATAAAGCTCCCAGCCTCTTTTGCAACACGCCGACTCATTTTGTAGCGCTCCGAGTACTTTCTTGAGGGTTTCGTTGGAAGTACTCAAGAATATATTTCTCTATCTGCCGCACTCAGAGAACTTCATTAAATTCACCCTAACGAATAATTAACAAATTATCATTATCTTCGTTAATGAGTGATGCATCCCAGAGACGAAATTTAATGATTCATTAGCTAATTAGTAACTTGACCGTAACGTAGACGTACCGTAGTAACAGTAAACCGATATCGTGAGTAAAATTCTTGAACAGTATACTTCTGAAATGGATCCGAATAACCACGCAAATAACGTCTTGGTCCTGGTTCTCTAAATCTTCTTGCATAGCCCACAAAATCAACAAACTCTTCATAATCTGACATTTTCTCAAAATATCACAATTTGATCACAACAAACAAATCCTTGAAAATAACCACGCACTGGCACACATAACCTCACAAATTGACCTTTCAAAATCATTCATTACGAAGTTAAGTAAGGGTAGAGCTTTACTTAAAGTTAACGGTTCATTAGGCCTACTAATGAATCATTAACTCACTCTGAGTGCGGCAGTATTATATCTATCTCTCTGTAAATTGACAGGATATAGCTCTCATCTACATCTAGTCTTTGGGCATGAATTAAATGTAAATATAAATGAATGAAAAAGCCATTAAAGACATGCCAAAAATTGCCTTAGATTCTGCTAAAGGATCGGATATGCTGCCGTGGGCCGTTTTTAGAAACATTTGTCCAATTGCCGTAGAACTAAAAAAAAATACTGGAACTATTATTTTCGAAATACTCTAGATATTTACGAATGTTCTGCATCTTTAAAATACTTTTCTTATATACATAAACTGCTATAGCGAAATATTTTCCCAGTGTACTATAAGTTCTTTCAATTATAAAGATAAACTCATTGTCACACGAAGTGTAATTCAAGCATAAGTATACAATTCAAAAAAAATATGAAGGAGGAGGAGGAGGAAGGAGTTTGAAAGTTCATTATTAATAGGAATCATTAACATCTTTTTAAATCAGAAAAACTTTTCTACACGACACTGTATTTTAATACATACAATACAATGTATTTTAATACATTTTTCATATCATATGGTTTGATATTGATTTTTCATTAATTGTCATTAGGTCCAGTTTTCACCACGTCGTCCCGAGGAGCACGTATGGTCAGCTTATCGGGCTACAAATTCCTTAGGCATTGCCAGTGCGGAATCAAGACCAGGTGGTTCTGCGGCACACACCAGAAGTTCGGCTGCAAAGCAGTACTGTACACGATTGATGACGTGATAGTTAAGTGCAGGAATGAACACAACCATGAGCCGCCAATTGGTGTATGAGAACGGCCTTTATTGTTTCGATTCTGTTTTTACCCCGATTTAAACAGAGCAGTGTTATATGTTTGTAGTGTGTATCTGTGTGTCTGTCTGTGGCATCATAGCTCCTGAACGGATGAACCGATTTTGATTAAGTTTTTTCGTTTGAAAGTTGTCTTAATCGAGCCGTTTGAAGATCATTAGCTCTTTTTGTTTCGGGGTTTTTTTTTTTTTTATTTAAGTTATTATTATAATGGTCATGATGTTTCAAGGGCAAAGCGCTCGTTTTAAATTTCATGTTCCTATGCAAATCCGAGTTCGATTCCTTTGATCGAGATCGAGTCTGTGCCATTAAATAATAATTAATCACAACATTAAGAACTAAATTTTGATTTTGAAACACAATGTTCTAAAATAAGATCTGATCTGATCGGAAAAATTTCTGGTGGTATAGTCGATTCCACAAGGAAGTTTTGCGAGAAAGAATCTTCTAGTAACTAACTAGTAAATTAATATTATTCAGTAATTTATGTTTTCTTAAAACTGTTTATCATTTTAAGTCATCGTAAACTACCCAACGAATAGTTTTTTTTTAATATAAGAACCAGGCAAACATTTTATTGATATTACTCGTATTTTAGGTTTGCATGTTACAGTTAATTAATATAACTAAAGTAGATTCTAATGTCTAAAGTTTAAGAGGCTTAATAAGAACTATTTTGTATTCGTTTCTTTGATTTTGTCTGAATCTCTGTGGTTGTTTTTTTATATGTGTATTTTTACAGCATTTTATGACTTACATCGTAGCAGATTACAAGAATTAATAAAGTATTAATTTAAAGAGTCTTTTTTTACCAATAGCCATAAAATACCTCTATAACCCTTGAAAAAGTAAAAATGTTACTATGTGAAAATGATACAATTTAGTACATACTCGTATGCACTTGTCTATTATATCATAGACTTTACGAGTGGAAAAGCGTTGTCAACGAAGCAACAGCGCCGCTTGGGTGACAACGAACGCAAGCGCACAATCAACTTGGCAACCAAATGAACCGAAGAGTAGAAAGAAGAAACAATGTAATGCACGCTTACAGCACGCAGCTCATGCGTTATAGCCTTCTTCTTCTCAGTCTTCTTAGACCTTTTAGGGACATTACGCACTGGCGAATGGTCGCCGGTGACTCGGTCGACGGCGACTGTGACTAGTTTAAATAGATGTTTTACGCTCTTGGTAGCCGATCGCCCGGGCGTCTCGACGACTCGCCGGGTAGTGGCGACGCACAAGCGACCGCCAGTCGCCGGCGACCAATAGGAGCACGGCTTCAAATAGAAGCGTTCACACTGCGAGCAACTGTCATAACGACCGGACGTCGCTAACAAAATGGCTCAGGCATTCGATACCGATAAACTTATATTGGAAATACAATCCCGAAAAGCTATTTCGGATTTATCGAGTGACGAATATTCTAATCGGGATTTGAAGAAAAAACAGTGGGAAGAAATAGTGGAGTTATTTGGAGGTCCATTCTGCACGAATGTACTTGGATACTGTCGCCCATCTTGATCTCCGGGCCCTAGTTACCTATGTTTTGGTCGCCTAGGGACCGAGTCGCCAGCGACCAGTCGACAGTGCGTAATGACTCATATTTGAAAAATGTTATACCATGCGATGTTATACAACATGAAAGTTTTTACCGGTGTGTAACTTACATAACATCTAACAAATTGTAGTGTAACATTTTGCTATAATTTGTTACATGTTACATGTGCGCTGAAGGCTTTATGTGTGTAAGTGTCGACCCCATTAGAGAAGAATGTAACATGTTACTAAATTAGAGAAATTTGTGGAGAGTAAAGAAATAGCACATGGTAAAGAGCCTCGAGCCATCGAGCAAGTACCGCGTGCTCCTAAGAACCGTTCGCTATAACCGGATGGTTGGAAGGAAGCAGATAGTGGACTTGTTCTAATAATAATAATAAATAAACATTTTCTTTCTTACAATTAAATCTCCTGTAATTGCCGAAACGAAACTGCCAATCAAGAACCTGTCTTGGTCGTCCCATTGCCACTCCCATTATTGCTTCTCCAAGTGATGGACTATTTTGGTTATAGTGGTTCTACTGCGGATGGTGTTTTTCGGTATTCTATTATACAGAAAACCTACTAGAATAGTATTTCATAGCGTTTTTATAGCTCGCCGCATGACTTTTAATTAGTTAATGTGGCCATCAATGGAGGTCATTATTTTTTTATTTTGAGGTACCTCTTTGCGATTATGGCAACGTATATATTATATGACTGAAACTTTACTATGATTTTTGTACTATAACATCCGCTTTCATTTCAGGATTAATGTTCATGATGTCAGACCGTGGCGCTCGTATATTGGTCATCGATGGCTACACGTTCCGCCGCCAGTGCGATCTAGGCATCAAGACCAGGTGGTGGTGCAGCACGCACTATAACCGTGGTTGCCGTGCAGTTGTCTATACTATTGGATCACAGGCTATCAGGTGCAAAAATATACATAGCCATCCGCCTGAACGCAAATACTAGTTACTTTGACTGTATCCCTGACTAAAATTCGAATACAACTTTAAAATTACCTGCGAGACAAATTTTACTTTTAGTTGTGTAACTTTAGTGGAAAACGTTACCGGTAGAACACTTTTAACCTAAAATACAACGAATAAGATTGAATAAAAATTTTCGCTAAATACTAATAACACAACTAATTTTACGGACACCGATTCCCATTTAGGATGATTTGCTAGGTTATTGAAATTAAAAACATCCAAATGTCAATAGAGAATATGACTGGCTGCTATCATCTGCTTGGCGTCCCATAAGTAATGAAATTAAACACAAACCCAAGCATAGGTACCACTGCAAGACTTCAAGATAAGTTCATTCTGCGTAGATCGAACCGAAAAATTGATATTCAAAAGCCGAAGGTAACCCGGATTAACTTTCACGTCAGGATGTCAAACGTGATGCTGTAAAAAAGCATATGAAACGTGGGGAATTAAAATAAGTAAAATAAACAAGTTATTTTAACGTAGTAAAAATCCGTAAAATTAGTTTTATTGAATGTGTAGTATTCGTTTAAATATAAGAAATCATTACTAAAATGAAATATTATTTTAAAAAGACGTCGCTATATAATCGATACTGACGCACTTACACAATAGAACGTAACTAAAGGTCAAACTTTAAAACGGAGCCATTGACGATTTCCACTATATTTATACAATCGCGCTATAAAACTGAACGCTATAGACCTCAAGACAAGTTTCTCCTTCTTTTTTCTTTAAAGACATCCAGATAATATGTCGAAATTTGGACTTTTAAGTACTGAACCCATTTCAAACAATAACTTCCAAAATGGGAAATTAAAACGTGATTAAGAAAAGCATACTAAAATTAACTTCCTGTTGATTATAATATTTTACCAACTAAATATAATACGAGTATAATATAATAACTGTAGTTTGAGCGTGTAATGATGGCGTTATTCAGTAAGTTTCGATTAATTTGATTACTGTAATAGTTGTTTTAAATCAATACATATTTGTGTACAGTACATTCAGTTAAAAATGATTGTATTTATCTGAAATAACTAAAATTAGTATACACTATTTTATTGCATGCTTAAGAAAATATTTAATTTAAAACAAGAGAGTATAACAGAAAATCAGGTTTTGTAATCATATTGAGTCGCCATACTACTAGGAGTATTAAATATATACGTAAATATAATATATTAAATAGCTATGATTTTGGGGTAATAATGTATTAATTAACATATCAGTAAATATTATTTTACTAACATTCTATCTTTCTACGAACATATAACATTTTTAAATAACAGTTACTTCTGCTATAAATCAAAATAATAATGCATATGATATACATCTACTGTAATATCTTAAAATTATTAATATAGTGATTTAAAACCATCTGCAATTAAACCGGTTGTAGTTTCTGCTGGAGGGATAGAATTTTTATCCTTTGACATTTTTATTTATTTTGAAGAAAAAAAAAAGAGCGCTTTACGCTATTATGGAGCACGACAGTGCCGCCACAGCGTTCATTGTTTTATAGAGAGTGGCTTAAAAGTTTTCTTTTTTTATAGAAGACGGAGCAAACGAGCATTCGGCTCACCTGATGATAAATGACTAACGCTGCCCATGAACAACTGCAACACAAGGAAATTGCGGGGAATTGTTCAATTATAATTAAAGTATACAGTAAATACTACAAAAACCTGTTTAGTGAAAGCGAGATTCTAAAATAAATACCATTAAATAGCTGTTAGATTGTCCACGCTGTACTGTGGCTGTACTGTAGACTCCAGAACCTAATCTCGTTCATTGATATTGTTAAAATTAACTTATAGCAATCCCAAAAATCATCTGTGTTTTATAGAGATCTCGCCTTCCGTCAATTCTGATTATTAACACTTGCGAGAGGACCACCAATTTGTTAGTTTTGGGGCCTTTTTAATGTTTAAGGCCTGTCTTTTAATTACTTTAGTATTACATACTATGGTAGATGTTTTATTTAGCTTAATTTATAGTATTAATGTGATTTCATGTGTCAGACCCTTAAATAGTATCTCGACTTTTGCTTGAATAAAAAAATATTTTAATATTATAACCTTCTTTCTTTTATTTAAGACTTAATTTTATAAGTTACTAAGTGGTATCATAAGAAAAGTCTAATCCAGTGGTGTATTTGACCACTGATCATAAACAGTACCCATGTTAGTCGACTGCTGGATAAAGTCTTTAAGAATGCAGCAGCTGGTCAAGCGTGTATGTGCAGAGCGATACCCTGGTGCGAGGGTAGATATATATAAAGCTATTTCCCGCTAGCTGTATGTGCAATTTGGATACAGATTTTTTAACGTTGCGTACAGATAAGATTGGATTTAAAAAAAACATGGCGCGAGACACGCAAGCAGCATAAATAATAAATTAATAATTGAAACATAGACAAAATGTTTTATTTTTTATTTTTCGCTATCTACTATATTTTATACACATAATTGCCTCACAAAAATACTATAGTTGGCAACCCTACTTATGGCAACAATGGAGGAGATGGGGTAATGGATTTTATTAGGCCGCTGTCACACGGCACTAGTGATTCTTCTTCTTCGTCATCATTAGCTCAGGATTTCCCGTTGTAGGAACCATTTGCCTTAGTCATCAAGCTTGTACAGGCGGATTGACGATCACAGTACCAGACTTCTTCACCGTTGACGCTGCCGTCCATCACCGGACTGTGTATTTTACGTCACCAGCGATTAATTATTTTTAATTATCTTAAATATAACTATAACAAAAAATAAAATAAAATAGTTACTTTCAACTATAAAAATAAATTTAAAAAAACTTCAAATGAATGAGACGAATGCAGAGTAGGTATCAGGAGTAGGATAATTGTAGGGTATAAGTGATTAAAATATAAATAAATTTATAATAAACACTGTATACAGTGTATTCTATCTCATTCTCTCACAGGCTAAATCTTATAGATGTATTTTATGTTTTATTATATGTTTGTCCCTTTTTAGTGTCGCTTTTTCGTTTCATTGAGTTTCAAATCACAACGATTCTAAAGAAGTTTTCACTTCAAAAACTTAAATCAGAATATTATTTCAGAGCCTCAATACATAAACACGAGCAATAGTCGCTTCATCTACGTGCTCGGCTACAAGTTCGGTAAGCACTGTATGTACGGTTGCAAGACTCGCTGGTTTTGCAGCAGTCATCATAACAAGGGCTGCAAGGCTGTACTTTACACAGTGGAAGATAAAATTGTTAAGTGCAATAACTCACACAACCATCCGCCTTCTAAATAATTAAAACATGTTGTGATATTATGTTGCTAGAACCGACAACCACTCATTGCGTTGGACGATATTATGTAAGATGTCCTCACTGAAGTCAAAAATGATTTTGTATGCCAAAAAAAATTGTGACAGGATAATCGTGTATCTACAGCGCTGAGAGCCGTGACTCCGATTTTTCCACGAAAGTTGTATTTATAAGGATCTGTGGCGGCGCTGTCGTCGCGTCACAAGCGAAACAACGAAGCCTAAATCGCGCTATCAAAGTTCCGAAGTAACGCAGTATATATGGAATAGCTCCGAACTACCACATGGAGCGTTAGCCACTCCCCGGGCCGAACACCTTGCCCGGCGGGAGATCTCCATTTTCCTTCCACGGCCAAAGCTCCAACTACATATGATCTACCGTGTAGTGGCGGTGTAAGAATATCCACTGTCCGAAATCGTCCTATGGGTGTTGTTAAAGGCGACAGAGGGAAAACAAACCAGAATGCACAGCAGCATCGTTTTAATATAAAAAACTGCGCTTGCCAACACGCCTGCCAAGCATGGCAACTATGGCAAAGATTCCTCCTATAAGGCAATCTTTGGGGGTGGCCTATTTTTAGCAGTGGACTTTGATAGACTGCGGTGACATACTCTCCCCAAAAACTACGCGATCCGTTTGAATTCCGTGGAGAAATTTATTCAGTTGGCCGCTAGCACTTGCGTTGGTTGAATGTCGCGATTTTTAATAGATAAGTTGAGTTTAGCTGAAAATATGTGTTAAGATATTGCACTTAATAAAAAAGGAAAATCAAAAAATCTTGGGTTCATCTTTTTCACGTTAACCACTTATCGGAAAATGTATTCCACAAGGCTAAATTTCACCTACATAGTTATTACGAACTTGACGGCTTGTCTATGTGCAATATATATACATACATAGATAATGCCTCTACGATAGAGAAGTTTCCAGTAGGAGGGTAAAGTTTCTTTTTTCAAAGAATAATATTTGCAAAACAATTTTACCAAAATAACAAAATCTACTACCTCATATTATCCCGTGGGTCTCATAAGAGGCGACTGAGGGAAACAAAGCAGGATCTCCTGATTTGTTTCCCTCAGTCGGCTCAGGCAGCAGCAATCAGGAGATAGGATTCTTATTAATAACGACTAAAAATAAAAACTGCGGTTGTCTACCCACTTGCCAAGCGTGGCAACTATGGCAAATATCCCCCCTATGAGACAATCTATGGGAGAGGCCTATATTCAGCAGTGTAACGGTAACGAGACAATGCAACGCAAAGGAGCTATTATCTTTGTATCCAAACTGCAAACATCAATATCCCAAAATGTATTTTATGTAAATACGTCCAATTCAATTCAATGTCATTAAAAATATTCATTTATATTTAAAATAAGAGTGCATGTGTGTGAATGTGTGATAAGTGAGTTTTTTTTACCGATTTCAAAAGGCAGTATCTATTTACCTGATGTTCTTTCTATTGTATGAAACACGATATGCCTAAATTAAGTAATAAATTCAGCTGATTCTTTAAATGACTATAGAGTGTTACCATATAAATTTCAACCAAACCGATGACCATCGAAGTTTGTTGCTTTGTGATTATTTTGTAAGTAAATATTATGGACATTAATATAATACATTTTGTTGTCTTTAATACCCTATGCAAGTTATTTAATACTAATTTTATAACTTTGCAATCTGTATTCGGTACAGGTACATGTTTGTATATCTGTAAAAGTTCTGCTGTGATATTTAAAGTTTCGATTTAATTTGGTCGAGTTTGAAAGCGTCTACAATCTAGAGCTTAACTTCATCATCTTTATAAAGAATTTTCCTTCAAGCTGCAGTTTCCTCAACTTCTATAATATTTACGTTTTGCCGACTTTTTGGTAAACGTAAATGAGAAGTTAGAATAACTTTTAAATTTTTTTGGGAATGGCTCGTAAAAATAGGTACGGGAGGCATCTCCTGTGCTGTTTTTTAAAAGTATCAAGCAGAAAATTTAGAAAAACATCATCACACTCAAAACATTGAGGTATAGTTCATACAAAAATTATAAAGATTAAAAAATTCTTCGAGCACAATTAGTTATGAACAATCTAAACAGTTACATGTAAGCTAATTATTCCATTAGTTCCTTAAACACGTGTAACTTTAACAAAAATTACAATAAATTGTCTTTTTTCAGAACCTCGTTTTGAAACCTCAGCGCGGGGCGCCCCCATCATTATAATATCAGGTTACAGATTTAGTATGCAAAAGCATTCTATCGGAGGTATAAAAACGCGCTGGTTTTGTGGGTCTCATCACAGCAAAGGTTGCAAGGCTGTTATATTTACCGTTGACGATGAAATAATTAAATGCAGTAATAATCACAATCACCCTCCACCACAAAAATTGTCATATAAAGTAGGTAGTCGATTACGGATCTCTGGTGCGGATCGCGCTTGAATTCGTTTTTAACCGACTACAAAAAAGGAGAAGGTTCTACGTCTACTGTACATTGAATAAATCTAATTTTACAGATTAATTAACCTGTGACCATGGGTGCTGTAAAGCACCCGAAAAATCCAGAATTAAAAAAAAAGTTAAAATTAACGCGATAAAATCCGTAAAATTAGTTTTATTCGATTTTTTTTTGTATATTTAACATTTTCTTGGAAACGGCAGAACCGATTTAAATGATTCTTTTTTTAATTAATTAATAAAAAATTGAGCCAAATTAAACTTATACGTAACGAGATGATTCTTTAGTAACTATTTATATGACATTTAGTATTACCTTGAGTGTGTATGATTGCCAAATCCACACAAAAAATACAACTTAAAGGATAAAGTCTAAATAAACTGAAGTTATAGCGAGCTGAAATCGGGGCTTTAATTCTTTAATACAATATGTCTTAGCACAAACCTCAGAAGTTTTTGAAATCGGTTTTTACTTTTTAACCGACTTCAAAAAAGGAGGAGGTTCTCAATTCGAATGTATCTTTTTTATGTGTGTTGCCTCAGATCTTTTTTCTATGTGAACCGATTTCGATGATTCTTTTTTATTTGAAAGCTGTTGCTTCTCATGTGGTCCCATATTAATTCAGAGCAAGATCTGACCAGTAGTTTTTGGGTTATCCTTAATAATCCGTATTTAATTGACTTCGACTACATTGATTATGTTCTCATTTTATTTATATTGAAGTAGAATAGTAGTTACGAATCTTTATCACAATAAAAAAAATATAGCTTCGGAATTAAAGTTGGATAGAAGTACATTTTTTTAATGAAATCATTCACCGAAATCCTTACCATCTCCCTTACCATAAATTTGTACTTAATTTTATATTTATACTTTGTAAGATAAAGCAATGAGAGGCCTAAGATATAAGTATGTATTATTTTTCTTGTCATATTTTTTTTCTTATATAGTATAAAGAAAGCTCACATATAGAATATAATTGTTATTTAATTTTAGAGCCTCGTTTCGAATTCTCAGCAAGAGGTTACCAGGTAATAAGAATATCGGGCTACAGGTTCAGCAAACACTCCGAGACAGGTGTGAAGACGCGCTGGTTTTGCGGATCTCATCACAGTAAAGGCTGCAAGGCTGTCATATATACCGTCGAAGACAAAATTGTGAGATGCAACAATAATCACAATCATATGCCGGTGCAAGGGCGATAAGGACAAAAGACTTGATATTTTTTTTAATAATAATTATAAACAATCGAGTCAACTTGATGGTAAGTGGCTACTGCAGCTTAAGGATACCTTGGTTTCATAAAGGGTATAGACGCGATGTCACCCTTGCAAACTAAGATAGAATGCCTCAGTGCTCTGTAATTGTGCTAACTCTCTAACCTTTAAAACCAGAACTCAATAGCGTATTTGGCTGCTTACTGGCAGAAATAGAAAAGATGGTGGTACCAATCCAATCCCAGGAGCCCGGGCAAATAGAGAACTGTACTTAGGTAAACGAAACCATTTTCACTCGTGAGTGTTAGAAAGAGCTCTTTATGTATGCGTAAATTTATTTAAAAAAATAAAGGTACTTTATGTCGTCAAGTTTCAAAACTATTGTAGCAACTGTATTTGTTTTATGACGCGTAATCTTTAGTTATAGTTTACTTTATAATATTAATGTGTGTATTGTATATTGTATTTATGAACTGAAATTCGTACTCGTATAATAGGTACCTACACTGATATGACTGATACACTGATACTTAAGTTCAAAGAATTGATTTTATCTTTGTTTAATTATGCAAATAAATGTTATATACGATTGTGAAACGTAAAGACGAGTAAGTTTCGACTCCCATTCGATCTATTTTTGAAAAATAGGCAATATTTTACTCAAATAAAATATAAAAAATAAAAAATGAAATTTAATTTACTTCTTTAGCCTAGATTCTTTGACTTGTAGCTCATGACTGCTCGCCGATGCTTCTTCACGTCAATATTTATGAAATTAAAAGAGAACTAGCTTGCTGCGGAAACAAAAAGCTTTCACTGTCAGTCTAACACTGCAATTCATAATTGGTGGATAATATTAAATTGTCCCGGTCGGAGTGATCAGTAATTGGTTAATTAATTATAATTCAGCGAGAAGGCCCAGCTATGGTTTGATCCTGGCGAAGAGCCAAAATGACTTGTTGGTTTAAATGACCAACTGCTGGTTCAGAGTTATTAAAAAGATGATTTTAAGTAAATTATGGACTGTATGAGGCGGTGAGAATTTACTATTTCGCGATACTGCAAATTGCCCTAAATTAAGGCTACAGGAAGAATGTGAAGGAATGCATGTGCATTCACCTGGACTTTTGCTAATCTGATTCGTGTCTCCAGGGCTGCGGCCACGTTGTTTGGATGTAAAAGTCCTTCGAAATCCATCTTTCAGCTTTTATGTTGAACAATTTTCCTTATATTTCAAAAATAACCACTGAAGACTCCGCTAACTGAATATAATTTCATGCAACATTGTACATTACTTAAGGCCAGGTTGGGGGACAATGAATTTTAGACACAATTTTGATGCTCTAGATTTAATAGGTACTTCTTGAAATAGATATTGTAAATGCTCGGAAAAAATACTCAATTAAACTCATAGTCTAATGAAGTTTTGAAATACTTTATAATAATCAAATTAAAAAATTAAAATTTAGTCACCGAGAAAAAATTTTGACGTTCCTGTTTTCGTTTTTTAAGGGACAACCATACAATATTTTTCGATATTGTGAAAGGCATTTTATTGAATTACATTCTCAATCGGCTACATTGTTATTTTAGATCTTCTAATTCTTGATACTAGGCAAAACCTGTTCAGGTAACTTCTTGTACACCGAAAGGTGAACGCTTACTGCGTGCTATACAAATATGCATGTAGCGTGGAATGGAGCGCTAAAAGCCTTTTATCCTCGCCTTAATCATATTTTCCATGCAAATTCTTTGTGGATGTCACTTTAGCATTTAATAAAAATTAAAAATCAATAAATTTTATGTTAAAATTATAATTTCCTTGGTTATTATTTTCACAAAGTACTTCTATAGGTACACACATAGAGTTATTTGAAAAGTACTTGAATAGTGTACTACAACTTCGGAAAATTTTTGTCTTCCGACATCTGTCAAATTTGTCTATGAAATGCTTAAAAGTTGAATTCAACACATGGCACTTAAATTGTCCTCTAGGGGAGCCCCCATCTTGATAACGAATCCAAGTAAGGGCTTAGACTAAATTTTGCTTTCTTATTTTATTTGTGTATTATTAACCGACTTCAAAAAAAGGGGTTTTTGTATGTATGTTTGTAGCGATTCGATATCTTCATCAATTGTAAACCAATTTTAATATTTCTTTTTTTATTAAATAGTCTGCTATGTTACACTTCATAAGTAGTCCCGTATATTTATATTTATGAAGAAAAAATCCACCCCCAAAGGTAGAAAAATAGGGGATGAAATATTTAGGCGTCATTCCAGCTTTTATTTCTTATTCCACTGAAAAAGACCAAAAAAGCAATAGAGCTTTAATGCACCACATTGTCTTTTTGAAGCTATTATGTGGAAATTATTTTATAATTTTTAGAAACAGAAACAGAACAGAAACTTTTTTATTCAATATAGATTATAAATAATACTTATTGAAAGTCACTCTTTTGTTTAATTACCACTGGTTCGAAAAAAAAACCTCTGTCCTGGGAAGAACCAGCAAGAAACCCAGCGGGACTTTTTTAAATAACAGCTTACAATCAGTTAATAGTTCTTTGAAGTCGGTTTTTCATTAAAAGTTTAGTTTTAGCTAACGTTAAATGAAACTACACTTCACGTGGTGGAGCCATGCTGCAGCTATATTACTGGTATAGTTGTAGCACGAATGGGTCGGCTCGACCGGGGAAGGACCACGCTCTCACAGAATACCAGCGTGAAATAGCAGCTTAACGCTGCTGTGTTTCGTATGGTGAGTGTAGAGAACCGGAGACCCCTTTTTAATGGAAACGAGGCATTCCATCTTAGTCCTCAAGGGTGACAACGCGTCTGCTTTTTGATTTGTAATCGAGGATAGATGTAGATGTCTATGGGCTATAGCAACCACTTACCATCAGGTGGACTGTGTGCTCGTTTGTGACCCTTATCCTATAAAAAAAACTAATTATGGAAATAGGAAAAGAATTGATCAAGATTGACCCCGCCATTACATTAGATTTAATAGACCACAAATCCTCGCAAAAGAATGCCGATTCCTACCAAGGATGATTCGCGAGGCTATTGAAATTAAAAAACATCCTAATTTCAATAGAGAAGATGGTTGGGTGCTACCATCTGCTTGCGATCCTATAATTAATAAAATTAAATCCAAACCCTTGCATACCACTGCAAGACTTCAAGATACTGTAAGCTCATTCTGCGTAGACCAAAAATTAATATTATGACATCTAACATCTGACAGCTAACTATGACATTGGGACGTCAAACACCTCATTCCTCCCGTGACCATGGTTACTGTAAAGCACCCGAAACGTCTGGAACTGAATAGTTAAATTAAACGCGATAGAATCCGTAAAATTAAAAGGAATTATGAAAATAATTATTATTAAAATTTTTATCATTTATAATAAATTAAATCTTTTAAAATAATCATTACCATGTGTACGAATTATAAAACCTAAAATTGATAATCATAATGCTCCCTCACAAACAGTAAATAATAAAAAAAATATTAATATTCACATTCAATGTAATTTAAATAAATTATTATTATTAAAAATACTCTTAATACAATAAATTCTAATCTTAATAAAACAATTAATAAATGTTTATGTTTAGAAATAAAATTACATTTCCACACAAAAATATAATAAAAATCATAAATCACATATTTACTTAAAATTATCATTTGTTTTTATAGTTTAAAATTAAAACATTGGTCTTGTAAATCAAAAAGTATATTACTTTAAAACTTCAAAGGAAAAGAAATTCTTTATCAATATTCTCCAAAATTATTATTTTTTTAAAGTATTCTTTGAAATTTTAAAAATATTTCAATTCCGTCAAATGGTCGTACGTTCGTAGTACGTACGTAGTACATGGTAAAGCTACGCTGCAGCTATGGTTGCAGCACAATGGGGTCGACTCGACTGTGAGAGAAACCTCTTCTCACAGAATGAAATAGTTGCATAATGCTGCTGTGTTTTGTGTGGTGAGTGTGGAGAACCGGAGCTAATTTTTACTGTAAACGGGGCATACTATCATTGCTTGCTTAGTCTTCAGGCGTGACAACGCATTTCCATTTTAATTTTTGATCGATGATAGGTTTAGTAGACGTGATAATAGATGTGTGCTAATTATTATAAAGAATATGAAACTAATACATTGTCTTGTTACAGAGTTTGACACACCTTCATTGTATGTCGTGAGACCAACGTGGAAACCGGGGACGCTGATAGCCGCAATCAAAGCCGTAACAAGCGGAAGGATGAGCTGCAAGAGCGCTTCTAAAACGTATAAAATACCACGTACAACCTTACGGCGGAAGATCAGCTTGTTCAAAGAATCAAACTTAAGCGATACGTTTTAAATTTTAATTTTTTAAACATTTACTAACCGAGTTCAAAACAACGAGGTTTTATTTTATGTGTGTTTACCGATTTCTCAGAAACGGGTGCACCGATGTAAACGATTCTTTTTTATTAAATACATCAGGGGTTATACCATGTAAATTTAAAGAAAAATTTAATCACTAAAGCTAGGAAAAGTGGGGTATAAAGATTTTAATGTATATATTAAGACGACAGTTCTAGTTGTTACCTCTTGAAATCGGTAACGGTAACGGAACTAAATATAAAAGTGAAGCGATTTAATTATTTTATTCATACAATTCATAATTATGTTTGTTGTATTTTATCCTATGAACAACTTTTATCTGTGGACTGAAACATCGGTCCTTAATTAAGTCATTATCATGTTTTTATAATATAATAAAGTTGCATGGAAATAAATCATGATTCCGTCATAAAAATATTAATGATACGAGTGATGAAATAAAGTATAAATTTGAATAAGTAATTTATTATTAGATAGTAATATTTTATTGTCTAGTCTTTAACTTTAGAAAATTTGCGATTGTTTCATAGAATAAATTATAATATAAAACGTTCAAAATCCAGTCGATGATTCGACGATATGTCAATAATATTGAAAAATAACGTGTAATATTTAATGTCAAACATTAGCAAAAGTAAATATATTGCAATGACACATTTGTTAAATAACTCAAAGTCTATTATTATTGATATCTTCCTATGTGTAATAAAATCATATGTTTGTGATTTACGATTTTTATTCCTCACGGGAAAAACATATTTCCACCAAATCACTTTAGTTTATATAATCATGCAGAGGTATTTGACCCGCACGCAGTTAAACGAATGATACTGGAAAATTCATCCAAAGTTCCTGGACCCATATTTCAGACACTGATCATTTGGAGCAGAACCAGTGTTAGGAATATCGGTTTAGTGCTCATAAATCTCACTTCACGCTTGGCAGGTAGAAAAACGATTACACCGCTATCTATCGGAAGCCATAAGATTTTTTGACTAATCCCATCCAATTTGAATAGTCCGCCGCCACCTACGGTAAAGTAAAACCTTTTTTTGAGTTGCTAGTTCATATTCCAATAAAAGTGTGTTTTTTATAGTTAGTTTTTGATACTACGTGTTCTTGCTTGTCTCATGCTCTATCTTCTATGTTATGTCTATGTCTGCTCTGTTACGGTGTTACTTAGAAAAATAGATGTCAATTTAAGTTGCTCTCTCTCTCTCTTTCTCTATATCGTCACTACATGACAATAGAAATATAATAAGTAAAGCCGTTTAGTCTTTAGTGACAACGTAAAATCCTATAAATATGAATACTCAGATCAGCGATGGTAGCTTAATATAATCTAGAAAGTGAATTGCAATGAAATAACTCTCGTTCTTTGATATCTGTCAATAGTGGCTTGTTTATTATTGTTTTTTTTTTGCAAAGCTCTTTTTCTCTCTCTTGCTCTCTCCATCTCTCTCTTTTAAACATTTAAATACTTATTTAATTTATAAAACGACCGAATATGCCTTTTTATTAGGGTATTATTCTAAATGTAATAAATAAATACCTAGATACATCTATCCTCAATAAAGAATCAAAATGTGGATGCATTGTCACCCCTAAGGAATAAAATAGAATGCCTTTTTACCAGTACAAAGGGTCTCCGATTCTCCACACTCATCATACGAAACACAGCACCATTAAGCTTCTTTTTTTACGCTGGTATTCCGTGAGAGCGTGGTCATTCCTCGGTTCAGTCGAACCAAACGTGCTGCCACCATAATATAGCTGTGGCATGGCATGGCATGAGTTTCTCTACGTGATAGACTTAGAAATGAGGATATCCGCAGTAGAACTAGAGGAACCGACATATCCCAACGGATGAGTTAGCTGAAGTGGCAATGGGCCGGCCATATATCTCGAAGAACTGACAACCGATGGGGAAGAAAGGTTCTCGAGTGGCAGCCTCGTACCGGTAAGTGCAGGGCGGTTCCCCACTAGATTGAGTGACGACCTGGTAAGACATGCAGGAAGTCGATGGATGTAGGTGGCTCAGGACCGTGCTTTGCGGCATTCCTTGGGGGAGGCTTATGTTCAGTAGTGGACTTGTGAAGGGCTGTAATGAATGAATTAAATTTTAACTTGACTTTGAATAAAATGAACCAGTAACGTACATTTTGATTATTTTACAGATAAACCCATATTCATGGTGTCATCTCGAGGTACACCCATGATAACGTTGTGTGGGTACAAATTTAGTCGGCAACGAAGCTCAAGACATAAGACGCGATGGTTCTGCGGGTCTCATCACAGCAAAGGCTGCAAAGCTTTTATCT
The DNA here is from genome assembly GCA_029286625.1 of Parnassius orleans. Classification (NCBI taxonomy): domain Eukaryota; kingdom Metazoa; phylum Arthropoda; class Insecta; order Lepidoptera; family Papilionidae; genus Parnassius; species Parnassius orleans. The sequence goes on along the minus strand of JAGSMP010000250.1, from coordinate 1,193,837 downwards.
ATACGGTTGAAGACGATATTATAAAGTGGATGAACTCTCATAACCATCCCCCGCAACAAAACCGGTAACTTTTTAAATAGATACTGAAAACATTTGAAACACCCCAGATCTTACAATTTTGTTCGTCATACGCGATAGACACGCACACATATACGACAGGACGCGCGCTGCATTCTAACGCCGATTGTGTGTGTGTGCGTGTGCGTGTGCGTGTGCGTGCGCGTGCGCGTGTGCGTGTGCGTGCGCGTGCGCGTGTGTGTGAAATTGTAGGACTTAGCGTGGTCCACACATTTTCAGTGTAGCATTACGTCAATATTTTTTTAACATTCGTGTATTCAACTTAATAAGTTACAAATTTCCAATAAATTGCCATTTAAATAAAAACCACCTCTACCTCAAGGGTACAAAAGAAAATCCTAGTATACCGTATCCTGATACCGTCTTAAAACAATATAATATGTTGATATATATATATATATTGGAATATATTTTGTTCTTTTCAAAATCATACATAAGTTACCTCTGATATTTCATTAAATTTAATACTTTCAATAAACAAACTCAAACCAACAATTAAAATATACGCAGCGCTCCGTGTATGTTTGTTTGTTAGTCTGAATAACTATAACATTTATTTTTCAGCAGCAATTTTCACGAAAACACCTCGAGGCGCCTTGTCAATATTAATCGACGGATACAAATTTATCAGGCATCGGCAGCAGGCGTTCAAGACACGCTGGTTCTGCGGAACTCATCACCACAAAGGTTGTCGTGCTGTCGTCTACACAACTCTTGAGAATTTGCTCGTCAAAGTATTCAATGAACACAATCATCAGCCTAACTTGTTGTAAAAGTTAAAGCAAAGTAAAACTACAGCCTATATACGCCCCACAGCTGGGAATAGGCCTCTTGTCATCTCTGAGAGGACAAGGAAATTACCACGCGCTAGGCGGTGAAGGAAAACATCGTGAGGAAACCTGCATGTCTGAGAAATTAAAAAATTAATATTTCGAAGACATGTGAAGTCCGCCAATACGCATTGGGGTAGCGCGGCAGACATTTCTTGGCCCAAGTTATTGTTAATTGTTACCTAATTTTTAATGTTTATTTATTAAGTGTGAGGGCGACCTCTGAAGAGAACTGTTGTATAATTGTTCTCCTATAAAATTTATTGTTACTCTTACTATTACAAACGCACAAAGGTTAAGAAGTACCGAATACAACTTAATAATTTAGGGAATACAGTATACGAGTATTATTGTATAGTCAACCGCATGTAAATCATGACACTATAGTTTTAGCACATCACTATATTTTAAGGCAACTTAATTTTAAGGTTTAGGTCTATGGCATCTACACTAGTTTATATGTAAATAAAAGCGTTTTTTAAATTATTATCTCTATTAATATCATTCATATAGGTATAAAATTGAATAAACTTAATCTTCTGTGCATAATATTCGCTTAAATAAAAGAAGCCGTTGCGATTAGGTATAAAGTTGGTAAAAAGGTAACATAAAGTTGGTTTATGTCTTGGACCAATAAAGAAAAATAGACAATGCGCTACGTAAAACTGCCAAAACCGCTGCCCAACTCACTGCAACAATACGCACTCACGCACACATGCATCTAAAATCATTTTCAACCACCAACATGGCTTTAAGTGCAAATGTGTACGCCTGGTGGTGGACTGTCAAGAAAAGAAAGAAAATATGTGTGCGTGAGTCAAGAAGTGAGCATGGTTTCGGCGTCACTTGGAATATACGCAGCGCTTCGTCTATCTTTCTCTGTTGGTCTGATCTTTCTATATACAAACCTAGACATTTATACAGGGGTACTGCGAATTTAAAAGGCGACGAAGCATTCCTTTTTTTTAAATATCATAAGCCAGTGCTTGACTTCTTTTTTTAAATTATCATTGTACGTATCTCACTACTTAAAAAGCTTTATTTATTATTTTATTTATTACATAAATGACATCTGAACCACTAACACGTTTTTTCTTTAAGACATTTCTAATAAAGAAATCAAAGTCAAACACGATATTCTATATTGATTAATATTATTTTATAGGTCCTTACTTTATGACGACGTCCCGTGGCGCACGGATCATTTACCTCGCGGGCTATAGGTTCAGTCGACATCGGGAGTCGGGTATCAAAACCCGCTGGTACTGTTCGACCCACCACAGCCGAGGTTGCCCGGCCGTTATATTTACCATCGACAACGACACAATTATTAAATGTAATAATAACCACAATCATGTTTAGACTTAAGATCTTAGTGAACTGGCAATAAATAGCGAAGATCACAAGTGTAGTGCCGACAGTTTGGCTGATCACTTTTTGGTGATTGCTTTGCATTCAGACTGTTGTGATGATACATTGTTTGTATATAGTTCATAACTCGAGTAAAATTGGAGCTGTGGCTCCAGTCCTACGATTTTAAATATATAATCTATTTTACATAAATTATTAAAATATAACACGTGTTTATTTAAATATCAAAACAAGACAAAATATATTTATATTACGTTATATATCCTCATGGATATTTGAGATAGTCGCCCCGCTTGGCAGGCGGGTTAGCAACCGCAGTTTTTTTGTAGTTATTAGAAAAAGGCTGCTACCCATCTTCTGGTTTGTGCCCCACGGTCGCCTCTTACGACACTCACGGGACAGTAAGGGTTAGTGGATATCCTTACACCGCCACTATACGGTCATATTGACGGTTTATATTGCATAAAATAATATTGGTATCTAATAATGTTATAGATCAGGGGTGTCCAACAAATGGATCGCTGGAAACAGATAAGTTGGAAAATAAAGTTTCGTATTTTAGCGCATCTAAAACAGATAGCGCAACCGTGGCATCGCACGGGTAAGTAGTAGCGGAAGGAAAGTTCCCTCGGCGTGCATACAACAACACGGACACACATTTCAAAAGATTGATGTTAAAAATCTGAATACTAATGTGTTTTAAATGGGGAAGAACTGAGACCTGTTGAATCCTCTGTTTTTCTTGGCATCACTCTCGACGCAAAGCTTCAGTGGGGCCCCCATATATCTAAACTAGCAAGCAGACTAAGCTCTGCAGCTTATGATGTAAAAAAGATTATAGATCTCACTAGTGTCGAGACAGCTAGATTAGGTTATTTCAGTTATTTTCATAGCATAATGTCTTATAGGATTTTGCTATGGGGAAATGCGGCTGATTTAGAAACTATTTTTGTTTTGCAGAAGAGGGCCATAAGAGCTATTTACAACCTTAAACCGAGAGTCTCTTAGAGAAAAATTTAAAGAAATAAATATATTAACTTTGGCCTCTCAGTATATTTACGAAAATTTAATGTATGTGATATACACTCTGTGAACACTAGGAACAAACACAAGCTAGTGATACCAGTCTTTCGACTCCACAGAGTCAGTAATTCATTCTTGGGGCAATGTATACGCTATTGCAATAAAGTCCCAGAAAATATACAAGGTCTCTCTATTACCAAGTTTAAATATTTAATTAAACAAAAACTGTATAAAAAGGGTTATTATAATATAAATGAATACATGGTTGATAATAACCCCTGGGAATGAGGTGCTCGATTCCAAGCTGTTTCTATTATAAATTTTGTAAATAGTTTGTAATCATTTATATTGTAAAATTTATTTAAAAAAAAGTCCCGCTGGGTTTCTTGCTGGTTCTTCCCAGGACAGAGGATTTTTTTCGAACCAGTGGTAAACTAAAAAAATTACTTTCAATAAGAATTACTTGTAATCAATATTAAATAAAAATTATTCTATTCTATTCTATTCTATTGTATATTTCGCTCAAGTATTCTGTGAAGCGTGGTCTTTCCCCGGTCAAGCCGACCCATTCGTGCTACAACCAGAATATAGCTGCAACGTGTTACGTATCTTACAAGGTATTTCTATATCGTTATGCTGCATACGATTTCACAAAATTAAAAAAAAACTACGAATACTAGAGGACTAGTAACCAGAAGTCAATTTATCTAATTAGTTCATTTTTAAAATAAAACCAAATAAATTAATACACGTAATTCCCATTAACTTCTTTGTAATAATAAATTACTAAAATCAGTTTACTTATTGTTTCATTTATTCTACCAAAAACATTGATTTCAGTCGACTCCTAAAGGTTGAGAAAATTTTAAGTGGATCTCATCCCTTAAGAAGTTGGGCACCCCTGTTTAAAGATTATTAAAAAATATTCTACCTTTTATACTAAGTTGATGGAAAATTCAATAAACCTAAAACGGCTTAATTTATATTTAATTGAATTTATTAACTATTATTGTTTTCTGAAATATGTCTGCCAAAAGATGTATAGCCGGCAATACATGTTGGCCAAGCCTCAGCCAACGCGATCGTAGGCATATTGATACAAGGCGAGTGCTACAGTCTACATGTTGGCCAAGTTTGAATGAGTGAACATACTGACATGGCCAACTAACATGTGGACACGAATTGCCGAGTGCTGGCGAGCGCCTTTGATTTGTGCAGAAAAACCGACACTGTTCCGAAGTGAGACGAGTCGTGGCGAGCGATCCCGAGTGGTGACAAGGCACGCCAAACGAACCGTATACACTTTCGCTCTCGCCTGCACTCGGCCAGCTAGGCGAACGACGACGAGCAATGGCGAGGATAGGCAAATGTTCTGTCCATATATTGGTACCTACTCGCCTTCGCTAGGCCAACATGTTTAGCCGGCTTATGAGGAAAATTTTTGTTTTGTACTAACCAAAGATAAAAATATACAACAATGCCTGTAATTAAAATATCGATGTTTTGGTAATGTTCTATTCCACAAATGTTCTGGATTTTAGAATTATTTTATTCTGTAAATATTGTCAACGCAGCGACATTTTATATGAAAAAAATATCTTTTAGTTATCAATAAATATGATTTTTTTGTTTTATTCGATGTGTATACAATAGACCGGGTGTAAAATGTAACACATGAATATTTACTAGAAAGTAACGTAAATGCAATCATAACTCACCTATGCTTGATTATCAGAAACATGTTACAAGATGACCTACTTATTATGTAATAACTTTATATTTTTCTACTATCCTTGTGAATTCATATTATAAATAAAAGTGATCATGACAATGCATCTGTACTTTTAAAATAATTATTTATGCTGATACCTACTGGGTATCTCTTTAAATTAGAATCTACACTCCATTAATTTCGGAAAAAATAAATAAATTAACATATCTTGATCAAGCAGGGTCTTACATGATTATGCATAATTATATACGTACATATATGTATCTGGGTTGTTAACACTTTTTAAAACCTTTTGTACCCATGTGTGTAAAAGAACCAGTATTATTTGGTATAGACTGTGGGTTATTTAATCTTGGTATTTAATTCTATGATTATGAATCAACGAATCTGTAGAGAGGATTTGCTTGAGAACGTCAAAAACGAAAGAAGAAGACGAACGAACTTAAAAGTGCACATTTAGAAAATTACTATTGTTTTCTAATATTCCAGGCCCGGTGTTTATAACGACGTCCCGGGGCGCACGAATCCTGTGCCTAGGTGGTTACAAGTTCATGCGTCACAGAGATACCGGTAGTAAAACTCGATGGTACTGTTACAGCCACCGCGGCTGCGGTTGCAAAGCTGTTGTATTCACCGTTGAGGACGACATTATCAAATGCAACAACGTACACAACCATAAAATATATAATTGATTTAGGTATACCGTTACTGTAACAACGCTAAGGAATGACGGTCATATTAGCATGAAGTTTTTTGTGGTGAAAATCGTGTGATCTTTACATGTCCTACTTTATTTTGTCGATCCAAATTTTACCACACAATCACTCAACACAGTCACTATACAAAATATCCTTTACTTTAATCCAGTGGTTTAGAGCAGTTTTATATCAATTTCAGATGTATTTTGCTTTATATATCAATTTTATTTTGATAAAAGTATAATCATTAATGGTTTTTAAATTTTATTAGTAGTAATTTTTAAAATTGTATATAAACTATTAAATGAAGTTACGTTCCCCAATCCAATGGTTTACTAAAAAAAAACTGTAATATTTTTTTATCTAATTTAAAAATGTGTTTGTACATTTTGATTTTTCGGGCAATCGTTGGGGGAGGCCTGTATTTAGCAGTGGACTTGTCATGGGCAGTAATGATTGGTTTCTTTATGTAATTAATTTATGGGATAAAAGATTACTACAGCGAACAAAATACTGTTTTTCGTGATTGTTTTAGTTTGTACCTTTGTGGAATTAAAACGCATTTCCTAGATAGCTGGGCTCCTTTTGCGCTTAGGAATCCGCCTGGGCTGTTACCACCCTTTTAAATTTTTTGTCGTGATCACCCGTATAATTGTGTACAGTTAGTGGGGAATTTAATCTTGGTTCTATGACTATGAGTCTACGAATCTGTAGAGAATTTTCTACAACCGCCACGCAAGGCAGGCGTTATGGCGATAGCAGTTGTTTAGCGCCTTTGACACTACATCTCATCGTCAGTCTGGGTATTTAATATAGTATGGTAGAAGTACGAGATGTATATACCGTCATCTACCAAAGGTTACAAGTTTTTCTGTCTGAGATGGGGTGATGGTTTTTCTTATGCTGTCACTTCACGGCGTTATTGAGTAGTAAATACAGAAATTATAGGATAATTAATGGAATGATTTCTTATATTTACTGCTTGGTATTTAAATCCCAACCCAACCATACAAGTGCAAGACTGATATAGTAACTAGTAGCTTTCATAACTTTGAAAGTTGAAGAATGTGGGTTGAGAATGGGTGAGTTATCCGTCAAATGCCTTTTGTACGCCGATGATCAAGTCATATTTGCATCGTCGGCGGCCGAGTTGCAAATGATGGTTACTTTAATGAACCGATCATTAAAAGAAAGAGGTATGAAAGTGAACGCAAGTAAGACGAAAGTGATGGTTTTTGAAAGAGAACAAAGTAAAACGTTATGTGAAATAAGAATAGAAGGGGAGTTGATTGAGCAAGTGGATGAGTTTGTATATTTGGGATGTTTATTTAGTAGGGATGGTAGATATGATAAGGATATAGAACGACGAGTGAACGCAGGAAATAGAGTGAATGGGGCTCTACACGCTATTGTGAAGAGTCAGAATGTGTCAAAAAAAGGCACGTTTGGCAATTCACAATGCTGTGTTAGTCCCTCGTTTAATGTATGGTAGTGAAAGTTGGGTCTGGCAGAAAAAGCATGAGAGTAGAATAAATGCTGTAGAAATGCGGTCATTAAGGAGTATGCTAGGGCTGAATCTGAATGACAGGGTGAGAAATAGTGTGATAAGAGAAAAGTGTGGTTTGCAAGATGACGTTGTGACCAGGATTAAGAAAGGAATGCTTCGGTGGTTTGGTCATGTAGAAAGAATGAACGAAGAAAGAGTGACAAAGCAAATTTATGCTGCAGAAGTGAACGGCAGAATCGGAAAGGGACGCCCTAGACGAAGGTTTATCGACCAAATTGGCGATATATTGAAAATGGGCCAGATTAGGAGTACCCTTAACCGACGAGCGTGTATGCGTAGATATATGGATGTAAAGGAGGCGAGAGAGGTGTGCCAGGATCGTGCCAAGTGGAAGTCCGTAGTCTCTGCCTACCCCTCTGGGTGACAGGCGTGAGTGTTTATGTATTATGTTATGTAGCTTTCATAAGAAGTTCATACTGCGTAGATCGGAACAAAAATTAATAATTTTAATCTGGAGATAGCCGTGGTTAACTATGACATTGGGACGTCGAACACCTCAGTTCCCCTTCGTGACCATGGGTGCTGTAAAGTGCTCTAAACGTCGGGAATATAAAATAAGTTAATATACGCGATAGAATCCTTAAAAACTAGTTTTATTTAGATAATTAATCGAAGGAGGCGTTACTCTGCGGAAATCCATTACAAGTTTAAAGTTAAAGTTACAGCCTATATACGTCCCACTGCTGGACACAGGCCTCCCCTCATTTCTGAGAGGGTTTTAGGGCAAGTAAGTGTCCGCCGCACCGCCTCAATGCGTGTTGGCGTACTTCACATGTCTTCGAAATATTTTTTTTTCTTATTTCTCAGACATGCAGGTTTCCTCACGATGTTTTCCTTCACCGCCGAGCATGTGGTAAATCAGCACTTAAAATTGCAATTAACAATTTCATTGGTGCCGACGGGGATCGAAACTGGGTTGCTCGCGTACTGTGAAATTTACGGCGAGCGCTTACCACCTGAGCTACCACGGTTCTCCATTACTAGTACCTATATTAAAGTTTGTAAAATTTACTTTGCTTATATCTGCGTAATGAAATAAAATGATGTGTCTTACCCAGTTTGAAGAATACCTCCCGCCCTCCCTCAATTGCTTGCACGACGCTGGTGTGTCTTTCATAGTGTAGTGGTGTTGGGAGTAGTGGTGCTGGGATTAGCGGTGACGGGGATAGTGCACGCAATTGAAGGAGGGCGGGAGGTGCTCTTCAAACTAGGTAAGACACATAATTTTATTTCATTACACATATATAAGCAAAGTAAATTTTACAAACTTTTAAAGTATAGAAGTTCAAAACAAAAAAAGTAAACGAACGAACTTAAGAATGCACATTTAGAGAATTACAATTGTTTCCTATTGTTTCAGGCCCGTTGTTTATGACAACGTCTCGGGGCGCACGAATCATGTGCCTAGATGGTTACAAGTTCCGACGTCACAGAGATTCTGGTTGTAAAACTAGATGGTACTGTTCGAGCCACCACGCCCGCGGTTGCACAGCAGTTGTGTTCACCATTGAAGACGACATTATCAAATGCAACAACATACACAATCATATGTAGTTAATTTACGTATATTATCACTATAACAGCAGTAAGGAATGATAGTTAAATTGCATAAAAAATGTTGTGATCATTGCTTTACTCGATAACGTCAATCCAAATTTTAACAGACAGTCACTCGACACAATCTACAAAAAAATGTTAACTCTGATTTGACTGTGATTTGGAAGTTTTTCATATCAATTTCCCAGGTAGTAAGCTCTCTAGCTCATTTTTTTAATAAAAGTATGTTCATTAATGTTATTGTATTAAGGGCCGTTTCCCATTATCACATAAAGGTAATCCATCGAATAAATTATAATCTGACTGAATATAAAAATGAAACAATCGAACAATTTTATTCATACAGTTATAACTTTTAATTCGCTTATGTTGTATTTTATATTACGAATAACTTTTATTTGACGATTGAAAAATCGAACCTTATTAAACTAGTTGAATATCTCTAATGCTATTTCGATATATTAAAAAAAAATTGTAATAAATTTAACATTTAATTTAAAAATGTGTTCGTACATGATTTTCTAAATGAATTTAAATTTAAAATACAGAATAATTATTTAAATATATTTTACATATTTGGCGGTATGTAATATATTTAATTATTGTATAACCGTGTTAGAATGTATGTATACTAACTTTTCTACAAATGTCAATCTCCCGCCGTATATAATGTCCTCCAGACCAAATTTCGGTCACGTCGACCAGCCATCTGCACAGGAGGAGATTATAGTGCACGAGTGTGTGTGCAAGCACAGGTGCCTCTATTACCTTACTCTCATAATCCGATGAGATGGCAATCCGACACGACCGGAGAGAGAAAAAAACCACCTGGTCCGACCCGGGATCACGCAGTAAACTGTGTATGTGACAGTTGACAAACGAGGTGATCTGGCAAACGACTGATGGGATTAAAGCCTGTCATTTATAAAAAATATTAATCCTATCGATCGGTGATGAGAAACAGATTATTAATATGAGGATTGACAAACGGGCGAGGGTCCGGCAAACGACTGGGTTAATCCCAGCCATTAATTTAAGAAAATTCCAAATCACATCGATCATCGGTAATGAGAAAGTGATTATTAATATTATGATATCAGCACCTTGCTCACCAATCCGACCTAGTGAGTATGGGAAATCTTTAAAACCAAACAACACACAAATCTTACAAGAAATGCGTCATTAGGCGCATTCTTGTTAACCCTATTTGTATTATGAGTTGAATGTAGGAAGATATGGGTATGAGAGTCAAAGGGAAACATTTTATTTTATAGCAATATATATTATTAAGGATAGGATCAATTAAGAGGATACCTTGAAAATGAATCGTAGTTTTGGTGGCGTGGCTTCCCTCTGTCAAAGGTCTAGACCTTTGACGGAGGGAGTGTCAAAATGAAAGTGATACAATTACTTCATGTATGCAAATTATGAGATAGCTATACCGGGCACGCACTGGAAAATAAACTACGTAAGCGCCAACAACATTTTTAACGAAACTTCGTTATGGATAAAAAAAATGGTTTATGTGAACTTAGACATACTTATGATTATTTACTATATTTTAAAATAATTCCATGAACTTATTCATAAAAATATTGTGGTGGCATGGAGAAATGTAACTAATTAGAGACTACTTTACAATCTTTTTTTCTATAGAGAAAATTACATGTTATTGTGTTTTTCTTTTATGCAATCCAAGGTCATATAGTCAAAAATAATCATGTCCAGTCTTGACCTGAAAATTTTCTAACGAGCCTAGTGATATAAAATATCTTAAAAATTGAATTTTTTTGCTTATTTCGTATCGCATAATTGAATTTTCAAATAAAGCCAGGAAAAAGTAACTATGTTTATCATTCGCAATAGACTTTTGGAGACGGAACGTGTTTTAGAATGGAACAAAGGCCCAGAAGCCATGCCAAAATATAAAAAAAATAACATGATGAAAAAAATGAATGAATGACAGGCTGTCATTTGTTTGACTTTTGCAGTCGTTCGTTTGCTCTTGCTACGTATTGTACTATGCGATTTTGGATTTTCTGATACCCTTACAACTTTTGCATTTTCCACGGACTTCGATACCTTCCCCTTACGATTACTTTGACCTGTGTTATACGGATACCGATTCAGTGCTTTTTGATTGGGATCTAAGACGTCATCGCTCTTGTTGGAAATCGTTATGGAGCCTTCTACGAGATAGCTTTGTATACACTGTAACATATGTGTTTACGCTTCAGCGTTATCGGCTTGACCAAGCGTGGTGATTAATGCTCATGTGTTCTCTGTATGAGAAGAGGTCTTTGCCCAGCAGTGAGGCAGTATTATGCTGGTATTAGGTATTATTTACTCTTCCTTGTCTGTTCATCAGACTTTTAGAGTTCGATGGCTGAAAGCGTCGTCTGTCAAGCCGACTCCTGAAGTCTGGTCCGTTTCGACGACAGATTTTAACCGATAATGAACTATACCTATATTGCTCTAACTTGCACAAAGTGTAGTGTAGAAATCAAGGATAGCCTATAATCCCGCTTGTAATCTTTAAAACTCAGCATCGGCGGGATATTATTTTTCAACATTATAGAGCCATGCTGTGACTATATTGTGGTTGCAGCACGAATGGGTCGGGTTGGGAGCACGCTCTCACAGAATACCAGCGTAAAATAGCTGCTTAATGCTGCTGTGTTTCGTATGGTGAGTGTAAAGAACCGGATACCCTTTTTACTGGAAACGAGGCATTCCATCTTAGTCCTCAGAGGTGACAACGCATCTGCATTTTGATTCGTAATCGAGGATAGATGTAGATGTTTATGGGGCACAGCAACCACTTACCATCAGGTGGACTGTGTGCCCGTTTGTTACCCTAATTCTATAAAAATACGAGAATATAACTGCTGTTTGCGACCGCGCGCCGATTTGATTGAAGAGGGATTTATTTCTAAGTGATTGTAACTCTATCAGCAATTAAAACAATTTGATTTTAATTATCGTATAGTTTTTGAGGTTATGACAGCTGTCAAACCTTTTCTGACAGCTGTCCTTATAATCTGACCTGACCTTATAAACTTATTTACTTAATAGCATTTTTCCCTGGCCTCTAAATGAAAAGATGACAAGTTATTATGTTATTATAAACAATAATTGTATTATACAACACTAGTTGTAGGTAGACGCGACCTGTAAAACGAATCAAGTGACAGGTCAATCAATGTATGGAAAGTGGATATGATACTTTGGACCATAATCTATAAGACTTAAAGAAATACCTATGAGAAATAGAAAAACCACCAAATTATCACCTTAATGTGGCGTCATTTTATAATTTTATTTTATTTCAATAATTAGCTTTAAGTTTTTCGTATAAAATATAGCCTAGAACCCTCTCTATATGTTCGTAAAGTTTCATCACAATCGGTTCAGCCTATCCGAAGATTAGTCTGGACAGACAGACAGACAACAAATTAAAAATGGTTATTTATGTCTTAAAATAACATTCAATTAACCCCAGATCTTAATAGCAGCCAGTTATTTCAATATCATAGACAGACACTTCAATTTTATTAAAACGTATAGATTAGTAAGTAGTAATAATTATTAATAAAATGATGTTGAATATAATATTTTTAATTTGTTTTTCTCTTGAGTATTTTCTCATATCATCTAAAATTTAGACTATCACAAATGTGAGCTGCGATGTATTTTGCGATTCGTATCTACATTTTTCATTAATATGATACTTCTGATTCTACAGACGTTTCCTTCTGTACGTCATCCCGCGGGGCGCGCATCATCGTTATTGCGGGATACAGGTTTCGAAAGCACCGGGAGACTGCTAGAGGACGCATTCGCTGGCAGTGCGGTACCCACAACTACACTGGATGCTCTGCAGCTGTGTTCACTTATGGTTTCAATGAGATCATCAAGTACACAAACGATCACAATCATCCTCCACCTGAAACACCGTTATGAACATTGAGCCTATAAACTTTTTTTACTTCTATGTACTGTAATTTTGAATACAGGTATAGCGATATAAAATATTTAAGAATGTTTTTAATATAAAGTAATTATGAGTTACTGCAATTTTGGCACCCTGGTTTTCTGTTATTTTCTAATGATAAGCTAGTTACCACTTAGTGTTAAAAAAAATTAAATTTAGATGATAATTAAGTAAAAGTGAGTTCAGACCACTTATATTTACTAATTAAAAGAAATAATTGTCTGTTACAAAGAATAATAGTGAAAGCTGTTTTTATTTTAAACTTTTCATTCAGTGTTTTGACCACCAATTCGCCGATGGTAATGGATATATTTTTTAACAGGTGCAGTTTTCATCACGTCATCTCGAGGTGCCCGTGTTATCTGCATAGCGGGATACAAATTCCTCAAGCACAGCGTAGCCGGACTGAAGATACGTTGGCGTTGTGGATCACATCATTACCAGGGCTGCCGAGCCTCGCTCATGACTTACGGTTATGAAGAAATACTCCGGTGCAAAAATAACCACGATCATCCTCCACCGTTACCTGATAATTGAATCATATTCGCAGATGGAATGAAATATACGTACGAGAACATATTCGCACTCAAGATAATGCTTTTTAAAATATTTATTTATATAGGTAACTTCCGGTAAAATCCCAGTCTACATGTACCTTTCTTTGAGTGTTATATAGTATAGAAAGTATTTAAAAGCAAATAAGTATTATATTAAAAGAAGAGATCTCTTTATAATTTGTTGTTGTTGCTGTTGTTAAGGGCTAAGACCAATTACTAGTTCAACTGTCAGATTCTAAAATCATTAAGGAAAATAAGATTAGATCTGAAATCGAAAACGGATCTCATACAAAGTGTATGATTAGTGATTATGCGTCTAAATATTCCTTACATCATATTAAAAATAGATGAATGTAGTTAAAAAAGAAAGATTGGCCATATGTACAAATTTTTTATTACCTACAATCTTATTTCTATTTTTATTTAACTTATATAGTTCGCATATTTGCATGACACTTTTTTGCCATTACACGCTCTCAGAAATGAGAGAAAGCCTGTGCCCAAAGTGGGACGCATATAAAATGTAACTTTAGTATATTTAAGTTGTGTAGTGGCGGTGTAAGAAAATCCAATATCGTCCCGTGGGGGTCATAAGAGGCGACAGAGGGAAACAAACCATGAGATGGGCAGCAGCATCTTCCTAAAAACAACCAAAAAAAAAACAGCGGTTGCCAATTCGCCCGCCAAGCGTGACAACTGTGGCGAGTATGAGGCAATCTATACGGGAAGCCTATATTCAGCAGTAGACTTTTGATAACTTGTAACAGTTACTATACTTTATACAGAAGATACACGAGTTTTAATTTGTTTATTTTATAAGGAAACCCCTAAAATCACTCAATTGAAAGACATACTGACAAAAATTATACAAATGGTTATTCATGCCTTAATGGCATGTAAATAACTGCCTGAGCTCAATTATAAAAGGCAGTTATTTCTATATTACAGACAGACACTTCAATTTTATTTATATGTATTGACTATCGACCCCAGCTTTGCCTGGATATTAATGTGCTGTTATTTAGATTTAACACTTTCGCTGTCCGATTTTCAGACACAATAGTAAGACAATAATAATGAACCAAATGTAGTACATTTGGTTCATTATTATTCACGGGACAGCGAATGGGTTAAGATAATCAAATACCATTTATTTTATCAATTTTCGTTTAAAAAAAAAACAATTTTTTCAGATAAAGTAGTAGCTAGATCTCTCCTGGCGTTGCTCTTTTCGTTAATAGTAACAAAAATTTTGTCTTCAACAGGCGGAACGTTTATGACAACAATAAATGGAAACACCCGTATCATCAGCGTGGCTGGATACAGCTTTATCAAGCATAGTTTAAGCGGACTGAAAATACGTTGGCGCTGTAGATCACATCACCACCAGGGCTGCCGAGCCTCGCTAATGACTTATGGTTATGAAGAAATAATACGATGCAATAATGAGCATGATCACCCTCCACCATTATCCAATAATTAAATCATTTTGCAGATGGTTTTAAAGATTACAAGAAGACATATAAATATTGCTTCTCAAATTATAACCTATCTATACAAAATTAAGATCATCAAAAAAGATCAAGTAATTAAGGAAATATTCCTCTTGGTTGTATCGCATTTACATACATTATCAGCTAACTTTAAAGCTATTTAAATTGATGTCATATTATAATGATATTTTAAAACAATAGGATAATAGGTAATATTGCATATTATATTAAAATATAATAAGATATAATATAAGCTTTAATTTTTTTTATTATTAATAAGTGAAATATTTATTAAGTTAGTTTTGAACTATATATATTTAGGATGGTCAGTCAATGTCATTATTTATAGATCGTTTGAGTCCCAGACTTTGCAATCATTCTAGTCAAATAAACCCTGACGTACCTTATAAATGTACTTTAGTAGCCAAAAAACATTATATACGATTAGTGTTTAAGTGAATAAATATGTTCTCCGCAATATTCTGATATTTAAAAACATTAGGAAAAAATGCAAGCAAAACCTTAAAGAAAAAAGAAAAAGGAAAATAGAAAATACGGTAAAACACCCGATAACGTAGATAAAGAATAGAATATAGTATCGTTAAATGTATGTAAAAATTATAACATAAATTTAATGCACTTTGAACTTTTACTTATCTAATTATTATATTATTTTTCCCTTAGTTTCAATAACGGATCTACAAAGCCTATTTTTTCTCGCATATTCAAGATTTGCCATTTGAGATAACCGTACGTTGTCCCTGCAGTGGCGGTGTAAGAATATAACATCTCATACGTGTCGTAAGAAGCGACAGGGGGGAAAAAACGAAGAGATTGGCAGCAGCGTCGTCGCTACAGTTGTTCTTAAGATGACGCTGCTGCCCAACTCTCCGTTTTTCTCTGTCGCCGTGTTCGTGTTCATTTGTCTCTGTTTTATGGTTTTATGACACCAGCGGAACAATATGGGGTTGTAGTAGATGGAGAAATTGTTCAAACTAATTCCAGCCACTAAATTTTACCATTGCACATCGCGACAAAACTCACGATACCATCCATTCCATCTGGATTATTGGCGGTTCTCCACTATGCGATTTACCAGGAGTTTTCTTCCTCGCACAACTTTTTGTGGAATCAACGATCAGCGATCGAGACAGCAACGACCAGACTTTGAGGGACCTTAAAGAAAAGAGCCTACTCTTTTTTAAAGGGCCGATATATATGCAATACCCCTGGTCTTGCAGTGGGTCATGAGCGGCGGGAGTCACTATCAGGTGAGCCGCATGCTCGTTTATGTAAAAATATGCTAAATGTGGTAAAACCATTGCCTCAAAAAAGTTTCAATGTATGTTGAAAAATTCAATATAAAAAGTAGAAACGACATGGTAACTGTAATATATGTATATATTAAAGATATTAGAATGATTTAGCTAGGAAGAGGGAGGTGCTCTTCAAACTAGGTAAGACATATTATTTTTATTTTTCACGCGGATTTTAGGTAAATAATTTTAACACCTCTTAGATAATGGATTTCCGCAAAGTAACACGTGATTCTATTAACTGAATTATATACTTTTAATCAGGACCTGTATTCGCTACAACGTCCCGTGGTGCGCGTATGATTCTCTGGAGTGGTTACAAGTTCCTGCGGCAACGAGTGACTGGAGCTAAAACAAGATGGTGGTGTGCTAGTCACTACAACAAGGGCTGTCGTGCTGTAATCTACACCATCGACAACGATGTTATAGTTAAAAGCAACACAGACCACAATCACCTACCAGTTAATTAATAACACGTTGAAATGCCATGTATGTCTATAGACAGCTATTTTTGTATCAAGTGTTCTATGCCTCGTGTTAAGTTAGTTATAACATTTACATATAATACTTATTTACTTTTCTCAACTTAGTGTTGAAAATAAATTTTGAAATTAACCGTATATACGAAGATATATATTTAAATTCCCTTGAATAAATATTAAGGCTCAGTTCACACCGAGACGTGACGCTTTTTAAGATAGTTATTAGTAGATTTTAAGATACACATTTGATTGAGATAATTCGACAATGCCCCGCGGCACAACGCTACGCCGCGCTGCGCCTGCGGTGCTTCGTCGGTAGGTGCAGCACCGCAGCGGCACGCTCGCAAAGCCGCGTGACGCAGCGCGACGCCGCGAGGCGCAGGTTGAACCTGAAGCCGTCATGGAGACTTTGTCTTGTCTCCACCACTTTCGCTCTGCGTCGCGCGGTGTTTCGTTGCGCAGCGAGACGACGCGCTGCCAGCGACTTTACGATGCGCCTTGCGACGACGTCACGATGCGTCTTGCGGCGGCGCGCTGCGCAGTGCGAAACCATTTGCCTCTTCAAGCATCGTCACGTCCCGTCCCGTCTCTGTGTTACTGACCCTAAGCCCAGGTAAATCCAGCTACTTAATAAAACAAAAATAAATCCGATCCAATTATCGACGCTAATTAATAATAATTAAATGATATCGTTAGATTGTCACCTAGTTTGTAAGGGTGTTAACACACCAATCGATCGATCTTCGATCGATGGTGGAATGGATTAGTAGACGTCGATCGATAATTTCTACCACACCGATCGATCGATGGCATCGATCGATGTTAAAATGGACTAGTCGACGTCGATCGAGCTGCTTGATTATTCGAGAACCTGCTCCGCTCCACCGACCGCTATTATAAAATGTCGTCTAGATGAAATAAGCTATCTGTGGCCTAAAAAAACGGTCGCATCCGAAATCTTCTGCGTTTGCGTCTCCATAATAATAATACGGCCAAGAGCGTACTGGCCAACAGTAACTTGTCCTCTTATGAATAAATTTTGAAAAAAAAAATGTTGATGAGCCCACAACCACATCGATTAATTGTTGATCAACTGGTCTGGTCCATAAAATTGAACAACGTTTTATCGACCAGTATCCGTCGATAAGCTAAAGCAACGTCGATCAATGGTATAAGATCGACGATCGATCGATTGGTGTGGTAACACCCTTACAGAATAATGTTTTGTCATAGTATGTAATATATATATTTATTAAATATTTAATTGGATCTATCAATATCAATGTTTCATTAGCTCACTTAGCCGTTAGCCATGAGAGGCGAAACACGTGTCATTTTGTCGACGACGGTATTTTTCTAGTGTTCCGTACTGGAACAGAACATTTAAATATTATTATATCCGTTTCTACTTTTGTATATAATAAATACATGGCAACACAATTTTGAAGATAGCATTTTTTCTATATTCGCCTCTCTAGATCTCTTTTACCCTGGAAGTGTTGTGCTTGTGACCTATGGACCCATGTGCGACACACTGTGCTGCACTTTCATATTACTAGGTATAATTGCGCCGACTGCCCCGAGCTCTTTTAACCAGCCCCTGGATTCGTGGTTGCAGGGAGATTGCAGCGGTAAGTCGCCAAACCCAGTAGAATATCGTACATCTAGTGTGGTGGTGTATCCCTGTTTTGGAATTAGTGGTGACGGTGATAGTGCACGCAGTAATAGCTATTTTAATTTTTTAAGTTTAAATTTTTAATTTAAATAATGTAATTTAATTTATATATAGTTATATAAATAAATTTAAGATATTAAAAATGGGTGTGGGTTGAAACTCCGCTACCCTCACACTTACGCTGACAGACATATTTAAAAATGCCATCAGAATGAGACTCTATACATCATACATCATAGTTCACGGGTGATGAGACCGGAGAAAGATCATGCGCAGAACCAACGGATTTACTTGCTTTCTGAGGCACGAGGTGCAACACCGCCAGTTTCCTGACTCCGAGCTGCTACTATAAATTTCTGATAAGAAAACTCAATTACTGTTTTTAGTTTTGGTTCAACCCGAAACAACGGGGCAGTTAATTTAGTCACTATTAAGACACTAAGAAAATGTCACTCTTACTTATTTGTCTTGAAGCCGTAAGTGATTCGCTTCTGAACATAGCTCATTCAATTCAGAAGTATATTTCAATTATATTAGAATAACAAACGATCTAACGTTCACCTGATGGGAAGTGGTTACTGCATCCTATTTTTTTATAAAATAAGGGTGACAAACGAGCACACAGTCCACTTGATAGTAAGCCGATGCTGTGGTCCATAGACATCTACATTTATTCTTGATTAAGAATTAAAATGCAGATGCGTTGCCACCCCTGAGGACTATGATGGAATGCCTCGTATCCAGTAAAATGGGTCTTCGGTTTTCTACACTCACCATACGAAACAGCAGCATTAAGCTGCTATTTTACGCAAGTATTCTGTGAGAGCGTGGTCCTGCCCCGGTCGAGGCGACCCATTTATGCTAAAACCATAATATAGCAGAAGCGTGGCTCTACCATGTATGGACACCTGCAGCCAACTTTGATCAAAGAAAACTACAGGCTGGGCTAGAAATATCGGTAAATTGGTGTTAACGTTAACAAGGTAGCGTTATAACTACATACCTATAACGTTATATGACTTAACGTTAATCACTTTACGTGATAATGATAAAAAAATAATCTTAGTACAAGTTACCTATGATGTGATATATGTAATCACATCATAAAAGTATTTGATGTAATCACCACGCTTGGTAATTGGATTAGCGATCATAACCATGAATAAAAATAGGGTGATAGATCTCTTACGCCGCCCCCACACGGCAATTACATCTGGCATAATATACGAAATAGACGTGTCGTTAATGATTCGTTCATTTGACCCGGGACGCATCAAAGTATTGATGATTGCATTCCGGAACAATTGACAGGAACTACGACCAAAGAGTATAGTAATGTCCAACGACCGCCATTATCGAGCGGGTCTCGCCAATCACAGAGTACTGAAACTCGAAATGATCAATTTTATAAACGACCCGAATGACCCAGTTCGTAAGAAAAATCAATACTTGAATGATCAGGTCACTTGAAATGAATGAATGACACGTCTAAATACGAAATGGATCCCGAAATGAAATGCTTTTATAGATTCTCTTATGCCGCCACTACACAATAAACGGCAAATTAAAGAACTTTACAAAATGCCAAACTTTGCGAACTACCCTATAAGTCCCAAACACCAGGATTATACTATTTGCTTTTATTACCTTTAGGATACATCTACGCATATTTCGCCGAGCTATAGTAACATCTGTTAAATATTTCTACACATATTTGCAAGATTTTATGCAATAGCTTTGCCTCTCTCTTTCTCTCAACTTAATTAGAATTTGGCATAATAAATATGATAATGTTTGAACTATTTGAACATAATAACTATTAGAACAGTTTGACACATAAGCAAAATAGAGCTTGAATTTTTTTTTTTTGCAATTTTCATCTTTATACTTTAAATAAGGTATAAGTATTTAAGTAAGGTAAGGCGTAGGTTTTTGAAAAATGACAAAAAAAAACATATTTAATAGAAAATTTTAAAAAGTAAAAGTTATTGTAACTTTGGTGACGAATTACAATGCTTTACAGCCCCAATCATTGTGACCAACAGTCGAGGTGTCCGCAGACTTTACATCGACGACTTTTACTTCACAAAACACCGTGCCATTGGCCTCAAGACGCGCTGGCGATGCGGTAGCCACCGCCGCAGGACTGGCTGCAAGGCTTCCTTATTCACGTTGGAAGATAAAGTAATAAAGATCAACAATATTCACAACCACCCGTCAAAAACCGTTTACGATTTCTTTCCTTAAAAACAGTGCACTGCTGTAGAAGAATGTTATCGTCGGAAAATCGTAAAATTCATCCGATTGAGTACAAAAACAACAAATTATGTCCTATCTTGTTCCTGCACAGATATCTCTTTTGTTAAATGGGTTATTTGTGTACAGCATTTTTTTACAACGATGTTTTATTCCTCTCACTGTTGGTATATTTTACAAACCTGTTTTGTCATCGACTATCAAATATTATTTGTTTTTAGCACAAAAATAAAAAAATAAAAAAAACAATCATCTTTGTTCTTTAAAATCTCTAGAAGCAAAAACATACATACATGTTGATTTTATTATAGTTAACTTGTGTGTACGTGTTTATATTTGTGAGTTTTCAGTTGGCGAAAATCTAAGGCCAGTAGTCAGAGACAATCTCGAGTTTTAAAATGTTATTTTTCATTAATTTAATTCTGATCTCAAGTTTAAACTCAAACTTATTGAATTTGAATATAGACAATATTATTATGTTACATAAATGCCGACATTGTGAAGTTTGAATTCAAACTCGAGATCGTCTTTTTACTTTTAAGGTTTTAAAGTAATTAGATCAGGACATAATTAAAAGAACACAACGGTATAAGTGTCTGAACGTTATAATCAATATAAGCTGACTTTAACAAGGACCGTCATTTATAGTCTAATTTCAAAAAAAAATATCTTCAAATTAATATCATCGTCTACAACTATGGGACAACTATAAAAGTATAAATGAAATCGATTAAGGAGACATTGCGTAATTAGATAAATTAAGGACGTTAAAATTTACCTTAAAAACAATAAAGTGAATAAATCATTTTTGACATCGATTAAAAATCAAACAACTATTATATGGATTATTGATTATGCACTCATGCAGCACAATCATTATTAATAAAAACACTTTATATATTAATTGACATTTCTTCATTGCAGATAATTATAAATATTATATTATCATGTTTCTTGTGTAAATAAAAAGTGTTATTTTTAAAATGTTTAAAATATGTTATAAATAAGTAAAAACACTACACGTTCTAAATAAATCTACCGCATTCTAAAAGGTCCATTATTTCAATATAATCTATATTACTTAATTCTAAATATAGCTTTACAATTAAAAGACACAACGTTATGTCGAAATATTGATGGAGGGTTAGTTATTATCTGGAAGTAAATTGTCAAAATAAGGTTTTTAACCGACTTCAAAAAGGAGGAGGTTCTCAATTCGAGTTTATGTTGTTTTTGTGATATCTTTGCAGATTGTGAACTGATTTTAATGATTTTTTTTTTATTAAATAGGCTTTACCTCAAGGGTATTCCGATTAAATTTTGAAGAAAAAATTCCACCCCAAAGCAAATAAATAACTTCTTTTTTAGCAATTTGAAGTCGGTTTTTACTTTTTGTTAAAAGTTATAATTATGTAATGACCTATTTAATTATATGGTCGATTTTAATTAAGTTGTAGATGATCGTACAGTTACCGAGCTATACTAAATAAGAAAAGATAAATTAACGTCGAGTGTAGAGTGTATGCTGTTTCTCGATATGTCTCGGTTTGTCTTCATTCCTCTAAGCCTCTTGCCAAGTCTTTATTTCTTTATTAAAGCTGTTGACTGGATTAGAATATGAATGAACAACCGAATTATTAAATATATATTTAATTTTGACTTTAAGCATGATTTTATATTGCGAAGAGTTCTAAGCATAGATGTCTTTGCTATATTGTATTAAAAGTCTCCATTAATATGTTTGTAATTTTAATATTATAGTTATCAGCTATTCCTTTACTTTTAATTTATCTTAAGGTTCTATTAATTTAAAGTTGTTTTCATAAATTGAGACGCTAATATGAAAATATTTTTTCCAGTTCGTCCCACGTTCTTCACGACCGAGATCGGCGCCAGGATCATGAAGCTGCGTGGCTACTGTTACACTCGTCACTCCGTCTGTTCGTCCAGGGTTAAATGGTTGTGCGTTGAGAACAGAAACAGCGACTGCCACGCCATCGTCGTCACCATCGGCTACACTATGGTGGACCGTCAGAACAAACACACCCATCCACCGAATTTGACTTAAAATTTTATTTCCAAAAGGCTGTGTACTTTGTTCCTGCTAATTAAAATTTACCAAAATTGCTTAAATTGTAGTTAAATTTGTGTCCTAAATAAATGCGACGAAAATACTTGCTACCTTTTTTATTTCTTTATATTATAAAAATACACGAAATCAAAATCGCCACTATATAAAATGCCAGATAACTGCGTAATTTATATTATTAATTAATAAATTAATTTGATAAATTTCTTCGTCTCCTTTAAATATCTTTCTTAACCTCTACAATTTTTTTTGAAAAACAACTCAAATGCATAACTTTTTTGACCAAATTACTTTTAAGCAAAACTACGTTGGGCCACATGTTTCAACGGTTACATTGTAAATAACCGTTGAAACATGTGGCTTACATAGTAAGTTACACTTAGGGTAGATAAAATAAGCGACAGAAGCATTATGGTTAAGGATGTGACTTAAATCTCGGAAAGTCGTAAGATCGAATCCACTATTCGACTACTATGATGAACCACTCCTACTTGGAGTAGTTAACCGGAATATTAGTAATACTATAGCATTACTTGATTTCTTTAAAAAAAATTGGCATTGGAAATAATGATGTATTATTCCCTCTTACACCCCTCATCTAAATAACTAAGCCCAAATCACTAATGACTGATATTTTCAGGTAATGAAAAACCAAAAGTTGTAACCACTGAAAAAGGTACAAAAAGACTTATACTGAATGGGTTCAAATACGGATATCGACGTCAAAATGGCGTGAAAAGTTGGTGGCGATGCGTGAGGCATACTGCTAAGTGCCGTTCCATGGCCATTATGGTTGAAGATAAAGTAGTATTAATTAAGGAACATAATCACGAAAGTTACATGTCATAGACAAGTTCTGACAAGTCTTTTTAAAATGAAATGGAAACTATAAAAATGAATTTGTTTTCCCAATTTTATTTATCTTTAAATGTTTGAATGACGACAAAAAATTAGTTTAATATGAAAAAATTATAAAATATCTTTATGATATAATGTGGTTTAATAATTGAAGTCTTTAATTTCTCCTTCCCCTTCTCCTCAGAATACTGTATCTTGGTGATGCTTTTCCTAATTAATTTCCAATGACAAAAGGATGAAAGGGTGATGAATGATATATAACGGCATGGAAAAGACGAAGGTACCTATGCCGGTAGTTGTTGGTAGCACTACGCTCGATGTGGTTGAAGAGTAAGTTTTCCTAGGATGACTAGGTAAGTTCAACTTCGATCAAAAGGTCAAGCGACTGGTTTAACTACAGTGTACAATTATTAAATTTGAAAACAAAAGTGTACGTGTTGCCAGTGATGACATAATATCGATCCTCATTGAGCTATGAAGTTGAGCTATTCTTGGAGTTTCTCTGCGTGATAAACTTCGTAATTAGGATATCCGCAGTAGAACTAGAAATAATTTACATAGCCCACGGATAAGTAAGCCGAAGTGGCAATCGATCAACCAAACACTTGAACTCAAACCGTCAACCAGTGGGGAAAAAGTTTAACGAGTTGCAGTCTCGTACCGATAAGCGAAGTGTAGGGTGCGCTCCCACTAGATGGAGAGACGTCCTAGTAAAACATTCAGGAAGTTGATGGATGGAAGTGGCACAGAACTGTGTTCTGTTGCATTTTTTGGGGTAGGTCTACGTTCAGCAGTGAACTCGTGAATACTTGTTATATAACCCATAATGATGATGATGATGATGAAGACATGAATAACCATTTTTTGATTTTTTGTCTATCTCTTTGTCTTTTCGGGCTAATCTTCGGAATGGATGAACCGATTGTAATGAAACTTTATTGTGGTTATATTTTGCTGTTTTTTTTTGAGAAATTGATAAATTGAGTATTAAGCATTTGGTATTTATCTGATGATATACTACCATATATCGGAGGCCTTGAGTGGTGTTTCAGGGATTTGCCATAGCCGCTCCTTACAACACCATGAGACGACATGGTTTTGTCGATCCCTTTCGCCAACTTCACACGGTTAAATACTAAAACAACATAATTTTGTTTCAGGTTTCGAGTGGATTGTTACAAGTTCCAAAACGAAACAAATTCAACTGAACGGCTACAGATATGGGCTACAGTTCCTTAGAAAGGGCAAAGGAAGATGGCGGTGTGTTAAACAGAGGCGCGGCTGCAAAGCGGTCGTGATCACAGTGGATGGTGAATTTCTATGCGTAAAAAACGAGCACAACCACGAACGTGAAGTTCCCCGTGTTAAGAAAAAATATCAATATAAACAAACCTTGGAGAATGTATCAACATAAGTATTATTTATCATTTCTGAAGAGCACCTCTTCAGCTGCCGTGTCATCTAGTGAGTATAGAGAAACGGGTACAAATATTTTCACTGGAAACGAGGCATTCCATCTCAGTCCTCAGGGGTGACAACGCATCTGCATTTTGGTTCTTAATCGTAGGTGTCTATGGGTCTATGGTCTATCACGTGGACTGTGTGTGTGCTCGTTAGTTACCCTTATTCTATAAAAAGTGGATTGTCAGCTCATTTATTTGTTAAAAAGTTAAAGTTATATCCTGTATACGTCCCACTCCTGGGTGGGATACCTTACGTCACACCTCTCATATCTGAGAGGATTTTAGTGCAAGGAAGTGTCCACCGCGCTGCTATTAATGGTGTGCATATCAATGGAAGCAACTTCAAACAACTTGCCACTCTTATAATATAATAAAATGTAATGTATTTAATACATTGGCATCAGTTATGCAGTTTTAACTAAATATTGAATTTTTAGTATATTAATAAAACATCTTCTAAACTTAGTCAGGATCAATACCCATCGACTCTCCACGAATTTGATCAGGACGTAGCTCTACCTTTAATAGAGTTTTAAAAACAACATATCAATGTTTGCATACAGAGTCACAGGCAAATTATCTACTTATCAGGTGGACTGTGCTCGTTTGTCACGTTATTCTACAAAAATAAATATTGCTTAAAATCATATCTGTGGGGTACGTACAGGCATAAATCAAAAAATAAATAACTAAATAAAATAGTTTTTAAGGCGTGTAAGTTAGCACAACTTACTATACACATTTGTACTTGTGTACTATACACATAGTGTTGACTAGAAAATATCATAATAGTGCGCCTCGTTTGGTATATGACGAGAATCAGTGACCACTTTTAGTGGTAACAAGGTACGATCTTAGTTCTCACCGATGGTAAAGCATCTGCATTTTGATTTTTAATCTATGCACCTCCATTTTTAGGTGAACTGAGTACTGTTATCCTACTCACCTAGTTCAACTTCATCAGCCTGTAAAGTCCACTGCAGGGCGTGGGGCACTACCACTGTAGGGAATATCAAGGTTTTGCCATATACGCCATACTTGGCTGGCGGAATGGCGCTGCTTCCCGTCGCCATTCTAGGTATTTTACGTATGGCGTAAACGAGATAGTTATATCACCATTTAACAAAAAGCCATGGGATTTTTGTAACATTTTCTTTAGTCGCTTTTTATGACACCATAGAACAAAGTAAGGAGACTTAACAGATAACGATGAATGGAAGGAATTGTCACCCTTAAAATAATCGCGTCTAGATACAAAGTGCGTTGGAGTAAAGTGGACCCAACTACTTATCAAAATGCCAACTTTGAATACACGTGTTGCACTCTTTTAACAAATTCTGGCGACCGACAAATGGAGAAAAGTCCTTATTCTAAAATGTTACACCCAATACCACAATAGTATAGGGAAGGAAATTATCAGTACAAAGTGCAGCTTACGCTCATTAACCTATCCAATGTAGTCAGTCAATCTTCTTTTTTCATATAATACTTGTGAGATATACGCAGTGGTAGCTCAGAGGCAATTATTAATTGCAATTTTAAGCGTTGATTGACCACGTGCTCGGCGGTGAAGGAAAACATTCTGCATGACTAAGAAATAAAAAAAGAAATATTTCGAAGACATGTGATGTCCCCTATCACACATTGGGGTGTTGTGGATACTTCCTTGCCCTAAAATCCTCTCTAAAATAAGAGGAGGCCTGTGCCCAGCAGTGGGCCGTATAAACGCTGTAAGTTTACTTTATATGCCAGTTAGCGCATTCCTGACATATACTGTAGAACGGCATTTAAAAATGCTAGTAAGAATAGAATAAAATAAGAAAATAAATAGAATTGTATAAGAGAAATCACAAAGCAATATTGAGTAACCCTTACAGATCCGTCAGGGTTTTCTTAAGGTTGTATATGTGCAGATAAATTAGATTTAAGATTTATGTAATAATTTTATTATGTAGTTAAGGATTAGAAATAATATAAGACCATTTTATATTTTTATAAGTTTTGTTATTGTTAAGATGTAGTTTCTCTTAATATAAATTATGTAGTTAGTAAGGAATATCCTACGAGTTACTAATTAGTTGTTTTTTGTTTTGTTTTATTACTTGCGAATTTTAAACATGTATTAAGGTATAAAAAATACTTGTTGAAATAATAATAAAAGTTATTATTTAACACGATTTTAATTTCTAATCCCATAAATTCTTAGAAAGCCAAACCTAAATATAAGTAAATATATCAATATTTTAAGTCTGGTAACAGTGAATTATAAAGATATGATGACAACGCATCTGCATTTGGATTTTAAATCCAGAATATATCTATGGGCCAAGCAACTATTTACCATCATGACTGCGTGTCAGTTTGTTACATTTATTTCTACAAAAAACACAACCTTTTGATCGATATTATTTGTAAAAGTTCAGTGTCGATGAAGGCACTGTCGTCTTCAGAAAAATCTTAATATTTTTAATACATAAAGTGAGTACTTATCTAAAATATACACGTTTTACTTGTTTCAGGAACAAACATGAACTTTAAAATAGTAGCGACGGTAGAGAATGGAGAAAGAAAACTTAGCATAGTACCGTCTCTATGGGAGACAAATGGCCAATTAAGATGGCCAAAAGAACAAGCCAACATCACAAGATTAGCCAAGGACAAAAACTCAAGACCTCTCCCTGACTGGCGAGTAACCGAATGTGTTGTGAAACTGTCATCTATACCATCTTATGAACAAGCAGAAAAAGAGCTGCGTAACATGCGCCAGCACCGCGATACGGACGTTAACAGTAGAAGAGAAGAACATGTAAGTAGTGGTTTTTTATTATGGTTATAGAAATAAATAAAACTAGTTTTTACGGATTTTATCGCGTATATTAACTTATTTTATATTCCCGACGTTTCGAGTATTTTACAGCATCTATGGTCACGGGGAGAGGGGGGACTGAGGTGTTCGACGTCCCAAAGTCATAGTTAACCACGGCAACCTATAATATAAAATAGTATGATGTCAAAAATTAATGTGCTAACACTGCAGTGCTAACACGAAGAATTTTACTCGTCCTAAGCTGTCCATGCTGAATGTAACATTTATACAATAAGGTCGTAAATAGGTTGAACGCAATGTCAAAGACACGGGGACACTCATAATATAGATCAGGAAAAGTTTGTATTTTTACACAAATGTTCGCTGCAGATAAGATTCGAACCCAGTACTTACGACTCAGCCAGGTATTCTGAACATTATTTTCAATCATTTCGATTTTAATCCATATTCGTATTAACATAAATGCGATTTTTCCTTATTAAATCACGCTTTAACGGCTGAATTGATTTAAATCGAACTTAGTGCATGTATAGATAGTCTAAGTTCTACATATGTTTTTATGGCGCACACCCTGATACTTTAACACTTAAAATTAAAGTTACAGCCTATGTACGTCCCACTGCACTGCTAGGCACACGCCTCCTCTAACACTTGCTAATACATAAATAATTTGTAACGTCAAAAAAGTTCTAATGTTACCTACATTTGAACTAACTGGAAAAGTTCCAATGTAGGTACGGATACCTCAACTGAAAAATTTACTTCTATAGCTTGTCACAGACCAGGTCGTTGTCTTTGAATTAGTAGACAAATTAAGCTGTTAGGGCCCACTTTTCAATAAGTTTAATAACAAAATATAAAAAATAATCCGGACTGAAATACATTAATATTGTAAGTTTTATTTTAATAATTTAATTTTTTTTGGATTAAATATAACGTTTACTATACTTTCAGGTTGTGAATCATCAAGAGAGAACACCAAACTCGGTTACAGCAACTGCAAACCCCACGACGATACCTCTAGTAACGACACTGACTGTCGAAAATAATAATGAGCATGACTTTGAGTACATAGATTGTAAGAATAATTTGCCTACGACTTCAGTACAAACTCAGGAAATCACAAATATGAACCAAATTGTGGAACATCTGAAAGTTATTTCAGATAGTCAATATAACATGGCACAAACTTTAAATCTTGTAGTAGATAATCAAAAGGAACTTTTTCATAAGCTTGCAAGTCTATCTGTGCAAATTAAGGACGTAAATTCAAACCGTGATCAAATTAATAAAACACCTATAACATTGAGCGAATCTATCACGACTGAAAGAGATGGTTTTATAATAAAACCCATTGAATCAGTTAGAGAGCTAGAAGAAATGGAATCGATGTTATCTGATAATACACACAAGTGTAAACTAATGCAGCAATATTCACTGGTATGTTCACAATCAGAAGGAAAGGGAGTAACATGTGCGTACAAAATGTTGGACTTATTTTTCTCCCGAGAATTTTTGTGTATGTGTTCGTGGACGGGCGGCAGTAGGAGTGATGAATTAAAAATTGGATTTAAAGGCTACAAAAATATACTCCAATTTTACTTTGAATTGATAAATTCCTGGGATTCGACTTACACGATGCAAGACAATGAAAACTTTTTCAAAGTTATTTTGAAAAACTCTGCAAAGAGAAAGCTCCACAAGAATATAAGAGCTTCAACTAAACGAACAAGAGCAAAAAAAGCTGTTGTTGTAAAGAAACATCAAAATCAAATAGAAGAAGGAAATCACGCTGTAATTCAACATGAATTAGAAATAAGTGAAAGTCATCAAATTAATGAAACAGGACAACAGGTTTTCGCAGGACAGGAATGAAAAAGCTGAAATAGTTGAAAAAATAAACACACAAGATGAAGAAGTAATGGGGAAAGTAAATGAGACGAAGTATTTCTTTGCTATTAAAAATAATGTTTGTCGTTACTTACTTTGTCATGTAACCTGATTTATAGTAAGTAGTTTAAAGTAACACGTATATAATAATTTATGCTAGATCGTGACGAGTGTGAGTTACGAGCTTTCCGTGCCCCATACGTGATTCCTCGTTAAGTGACGATTAATAATGGAATTTAGGTACGCTATAAAAGATGGCAGACATAACAATTGAAATTAGTAAAGCGGAATCTAACACAAAATGTAAAAAAGCTAGAAGAACCAGATTGGATCATAGTAAAGATAATACGTAAATGAACATTAATATCGTAACTTGTTAAATTTATTTCACATTACAGTCAAATTCTTTGCAAATTCGATAGTTTTAAAATACGTTATCCTTCACTAAACTTGCATCGCAAACTGCTCTGATGTGGCACGGAAGGCTGTCCATATTACTACAAAAGGGAAGGAAGGTGAATTTGTGGCTCGATGACTCAACCGAAAAACGGACACAGCACGGCGTTACATAACCTAATTTTTATAATTAATTGCACGGTCTATTTCCATGTCTAGTCGATATCTCGTATGGCTCGAATCAGCTCGGTCTATCGTAAATTATCCTTAATCACCTGTATTTTCACCTATTTTGTTTATTGTTAGTATTAGTGTTGACAAAAAATTGTTAATTGCTGCTACGAAGAAAAATAAAAGTATTTAATATAATTACATGATTTTTATTCATTATCATCATCATAGCTCAACATAGGCCTCTCCCAAAGATTGCCAATTAGAGGGAATTTTGCCATAGTTGCCACTGCTGCCCATCTCCTGTTTCATTTCCCTCTGTCGCCTCTTACGACACCCACGGGACGATATGGAGAAGTGGATATTCTTACACTGCCACTTCACGGTAAATGATTGATGAATGATGATTTTTATTATTCACTGTTAATATTTAAAGGGATTTAAAATATCTTCTTTATATAAAAGTCCATTGCAGGACAAGAATATCTTCCAATGTTGGAAGAATATGCCATCGACTACACATATAAATACAATTGAAGTGTATGTCTGTAATTTCGAAATAATTGCCTTTTAATAGGTTATTTGCATGCTTTTTTTTATTCCTGTGTGACTGTCCGGGCTAAACTTCGGAATGGCTGAACCGATTGTTATGAAACTTGACCAGTTAGAGAGCAATGCCAAGAGTGATCTATATTTTATTCGAAAAGGTTGAATTTTTTTTTAGAAGACGAAAAATTGATAAAATAAATGGTCTTTGATGATTAGCTTAAATCTAAATGACTCCACATTAATAGATCCAGGAGAAGCCTGGCCAGATGGCTAGTCGTCAATAACATGCTTTTTCATTAATTTACTAGTAAAATAAATATCACACGAGTGAATTCGGGAACAGATGCCAGTGATCAATCATCATTACAGCTTTTTAAAGTCGACTGCTGAGCATAGGCCTCCCCGATAGACTGCCTATTAAGGGAGGTATTAACCATAGTTGCCACACTTGGCAGGCGGTTCGGCAAGCGCAGTTTTTGTTATTATTTTGAGTTATTAAGACAACACTTTTATATATATTTTTTAATATAATAAGCGTGACAAACGAGCACACAGTCCACCTGATGCTAAGTGGATACAGTGATCTATAGACATATATATATATCTACATATATCCTCGATTAAGGATCAATATGCAGATGCGTTGTCATCCCTGAGGACTAAGATGGAATGCCTCGTATCCAGTAAAAAGGGTATCCGGTTCTCTACACTCACCATACGAAACACAGCAGCAATTTAAGCTATTCTGTGAGAGCGTGGTCCTTCCCCGGTCGAGCCGACCAATTCGTGCTACAGCTATATAACCGCAACATGCCATGGTTCTACCACGTAAAAAATTCTTACACCGCCACCATACGGTAGTGCTCAATAATTATCGTTAAATATCAAATCCAAAATCGATACCGACTGCTCAGTGTTACAATTAAAGCCTCCATACAACGAGAGCGAGCCATGTCCAGCAGAAGACTTACGGGCTAACGAAGAGAAGCCACGGCAATCGATTACAACCAAACAATGTCTAATATATTATGTGATTAAATTACGCTCAATAGGAATTTTGTTTTTCAATTTATAAAATGATTACCAAACTCAGGGTCGGTAAACAATAGACTGGTGAATTTTGAATAGTTTCTACAGTCAGTTTATGGTTTTAACTAAATAAAATAATATATTCATTTTATTTATTTATTAAAAAAAATATTCAGAGTCATGTTAATGCCTTATTTTAATACAATGAACGATTGATAACATAAAATTATTGAAACTGTCAATTTTAAATATTTGAGGTCACTTCAGAATCACAATTCTCTTATATCTTAACACATTACACATAAATACATCTAGATAAAAAAACAGTATGTCTTTACTTGTGTTCTTAACAATTTGACAAATATATTTTTAAACAATTACACTCCTAAAAAGTATCTCGCTTTGCGACTACTCATTAAATAAGTTAAAATTGTTTAATGTACATTACAGTGCATTGATTTGTCATAAATTAATATTTTTTAAGAATATCATATTTCATGAATTCCATTGTTGTGAAACAAAATTACATAATTCTTTCGTCAATTAGTTTGATATTTTTTAATAACATAATAGATATATGATTAATTATTAATATAAATATTTAATCATATATCTAATAGAATAATAGGATTACAGTTTGTATATTAAAATGTTACATTATTAAAAAGACATTTCCTAAACATAAAAAGATTTTCTTTCAACTGGAATAATAAATTATGTAACAAGTTTTTTTTTAAATGCAATATGTAAGTGACAAACAAGCTGGTAAGTGGCTACTGCAGCTCATGGACATATGAAACCAACTTCAAACAAAGAAGTGTCATATTGTCATTTCAGAGGACTAAAATAAAATGCGTACAATTTAACGTGCTTTCATACTCTTCAAGACGGAACTCAGTAGTAGGTGCACTGCTGCTTGGTGGGGGTGGCAGTAAAAGGCAATAGGGTGTAAGCTAGGCAGAAACAAGTGGAATGTTATTTTTTCTAGTTTTTGTAGTTATAAAACACAAGGATTTTTGATTTATCACTAGATACACTTAATACTATTACTGAATGCGTTTCTTCACAAATATACACAAGGTGAGTAAAGTGTAACAATTTATAAATAACTGACAGATGACTTTATAACAAAGGTAACATTCAAATGGAATGTTGTGTTATATTATAAATATTATCACTATAACCTATGTATAGGGGAAAATTGCTTAATTTTATAATTTTAGTAATATCGAAAAACAATAAAGATATGTATATAACAAAATTGTTTATTTTGACATATTTAGTGGGATTTGTTTTTGAAAATACTCAAGATATTTTTAGTACAAAGCCAGTTTTAACATGTTACGTTTAAGTTAGCTTAAGGCAAATAAAATGAGTGAAAAATAGAGATATGAACAAATTAAAACGTTCATTTTTTGTTTACAATCAGAGTTACATAGACATGAACAAATAAGCATAGCGTAGTAAACTACAAACGTAAAAGTTTGCAAATAAAAAAAAATACGGAGGAAGCAATCAAATATGCAACCTTGCTTATAAAATATATTCAAAAAACTTCCCTTACATCTATGTGTATCGGAACTGCCTATCGGGTAAATGGCAACGTAATTCATCTTCAAAGCTTCATTTCACGTTCTAGGTTGTGTTATGATGATCGACAGATAAAAACGAGTGAACAAAAAAAAAACAAAATTGTTGATAAAACACTTATTAAAACGCTCGCTCGAGCGTGTATACGTAGATATATGGATGTAAAGGAGGCGAGAGAATTATGTCAGGATCGTGCCAAATGGAAGTCCGTAGTCTCTGCCTACCCCTCTGGGTGACAGGCGTGAGTGTTTATGATATGATATGATGACTTATTAAAATAGTCGAAGAAGGAATAATAAGAATGTATATAAAAACATAGCCACAAACATTTGTTTTTGGTTAATAAGGCATTATAGATATATTTTGACAACATTATTAAATAAGACGCATGTTTCCAAACATTCAGCATTATTTTTGGTTTCATCAGTAGCATCGTACTGCTACTGTCAATTAAAATTACAATGTACTCTACGTGGGAGCGAAAACATCATTTGACTTTCCTTAATCCGTCGTGCTCGTGCACATTGTAGATCTTGATGATGGCGTCATTTAATGTTGTCAACTTTGCTTTGCAGCCCTTGTCGCATTTGTTACATACCCAGTGAATCTCCTGCTTCTGGTTTATATGGCGGGATCTCTTTTTAAATCTGTATTCACCAAGGAGTATTATGGCGTTGCCGGCGCGCGACCAGCTGTACTGCGGTACCAAGCCTAGGTTACCTGAAACGGATATAAATATGAATTCTCTCAAAATCGACAACACCGACCTAGGATAAATTTTTCAACAGCTTCAAAATCACATTGATTATTTTTTCGTAACTATAAATAAATAGATCATACGTGTTAAAAAATATTTCAAACATTTCATACCATACATAAAAATAAATATGAAAATTAAAGAAAAGAGATATCATGAATTAAACCACATTTATTGTAAATACATTAAAAATAAAAAAAATGCTATCATTCATTGCAGAAATCCAATGTTTTTCATTTAATTATAAATTTATATTATTTATAACAATGCCATTAAGTACTTTTATGAGAACACAAATCGTAATACATTCTTCAAAAAACACAAGCTTTGGGATCTCGAACACAGATCGGTAACATGCCAGCTCGGATACATTTCTCGTATCTACAATACCTGCAAATAGTTCTTTGGGACACATCTATGTGGCATTTTCCAGAGTTAGCAGTGCATTTGAAACTACTGTATCTATCGCTGAGCACAGCCCGTCTGAAGAATAGTTTACATGAATCACATGTCGGCAACCCGTAGTGAAACCCTGATATAGTATCTCCACATACGGGGCATCCCTTTCCTGCACGATAAAATTAAATTAATGTAGGAAAAAAACTTTTCTATCAACATTTATTAAATAATGTCTATAATATACGTATTTGATAATAATCTTTGACTACTCTTATGCTTTCTTTGACTACTCCTATGTAAGACAGGTTTGCAAATAAGGTGCGTTTCTTTCAAGTGTTGTACTATAATGATACTAATTGTAACAATAGTCCTAAACCTAAGGTTAAAGGCAAGGGTAAGAGCTTAGTAGGGAGCGTTCGACGTGTATTGCGTTTCGCCTGCATGTTAAACACATTCTCAAGTACTTCAGTATTCTGCTGGCCGCTGAAAATGTATATCAAATGCACATCTACGCCGCATGCTCACAATTGCTCTTCATTGAGCCCTTGCCCTTAGATTTAGGTTGGATCAATGTTGATATAATTAGCATCACAACAAGTGGTAAAATTAAAAGTTTTGAACAACCGACTTCAATATAAAAAAAAGAACATCATCAATGTAGTCGAAGTCAATTAAATACGCATTATTAAGGATAACTCAAAAACTACTAGTCAGATCTTTATCAAATTTATATGGGGCTACATGAGAAGTACCTGCTTTCAAATAAAAAAAGAATCATCAAAATCGGTTGACCGAGAAAAAAGTTCTGAGGTAACACATATTAAAAAATACAGTCGAAATGAGTACTTCCTCCTTTTTTTGTAGTCGGTTAAAAAATAGCAGCGAGCAACTCTGACCACTTTAGTCAAAAAATATGGGTTTAGATGTCAAATTGTGAAACAAGTGATAGGTGGCTAGCTCATAGTATACACAATCACAAACCCAATATTCCATTAGCCGCCTTTTACGACATGCTAGTAACATACATACGAGTATGGGTAGTTGACACATTCATTTTTGTTATAAGTCCCACAAAAATAACATGGGTCCTATAAATCTCTAACCAACATGAGACGAATTATTATCAATATATTATAATCGTCATATGCAAGAGAAACATGTTAATTCATTAGCGAATTAATGGTAATGAATTTCGAATGGATTTTGAAATAAAATGTAGATTTCGTTTGATTACAACTGTATTCAAAATATAAAGCGAATGCAAACAGAATGCGAAAATGTGAAAAATCGTGGGTAGGAATAAAAAAAAGTTCATATACGATAAATAGATTTTTTTAGAAATTAGGTAGTACTTCCAGACAGTAGTTGGCGCTGTAACGCCGTCATGCCACACGTTCTGCCTAGGCCCAAGTCGAAACCGTTCGTCAAGGCGTGCGGTGCAGTGGGGCGTTCGTCATACATTATAAGCTATTCACGCACGCTCTTCATTGAGTTTTAAGCGCAATAAACGTTACTTGATATAAATACACGTGCCATTCATAAGTATCAAATGATCTGCTGTTAAATTGGAAAATTAGTGCAAATTAAAGGTAAATTAAAACAAATAGAATGTTTAGAAACAACTATGACTATTTTTGATACAAAGTTTCATTATAAATTATCTGAGAAGTCTTTCACCATACTGTCAGCTCAACATCCTCTATTTCGCTGTTCTATTTCGAGAATATTAATTTCTTCAATTAAGAGTAACGCAAAGATAAAAGAGGCGGGTGTAAAAAGAACTAATAGTAAAATAAACAGGGTAAGCATACCTACGAGGGTGATCCAAAGTAATGATAATCAGTTACTTCAGGTCCGCATAAAATCCAAAAATATTTTTGCTTGCTTATATACTCACTACGTCAGCCTAAAAAATCATATAAATAGATCACGATTTCCGGAGATACATTCATTTGAATACGAACTGTCAAAGAGATAACATCAACATGGAGAAAAACGAAATTAGAGCTGTCATCAAGTACCTCTGTTTGAAAAAATGTCTTCAAAAGACATACACAGTGACTTAGTGGAAACATTGGGGACTCTGCTCCTCCATATTCTACAGTTGCACGCTGGGCCAAGGAGTTTAAACTGGGCAGAACATCCACTGAAGATGAACATCACGAAGGACGCCCATCCACGTCCCTCACTGAAGACAACGTGAAAAAGTCGAAGATGTTGTGTTGGCAGATCGAAGAGTGACCATCGGGCATGTAGCTGAGGTCACAGGATCTCATATGGCAGCGTTCAAAGAATCCTTGCGAACGAGTTGCATATGAAAAGGTCTCTGCGCGTTGGGTACCCAGAATGTTAACCGACGAGCAAAAGAAAAATCGAGTTGACATTTCGAGGTCAATCTCGAAAAGTTCCAAACAGATCAAGAAAATTTTTGTTCCGTTTTGTGACTATGGACGAGACCTGGATCCACCATTTTGATCCTGAAACGAAACAACAATCGATGACTTGGAAGCGAGCCTCCTCACCGACGCCAAAGAAATTCAAAGTTTCGGCGGGAAGGTTATGGCATCTGTTTTTGGGACGCTCAAGGCATAATTATGGTGGAATATTTGGAAAAGGAGCCACTATTACGGGCTCTTACTACGCAGACCAAATAAGAAGATTACCGGAGGCCACTAAGGAAAAAGACGCGGCAAACTGCGAGCTGGGTGCTGCTTCACCAAAACAACGCACCGGCTCACAAAGCCGCAGTTGCGATGACTGCCATTCAAGAAACAGGATTCGAACTGCTCGAACACCTCCTATTCGCCAGATCTAGCTCCCAGTGATTTCTACCTCTTTCCTCGGCTCAAGGAACGCCTCCGAGGCAAGAAATTCGAACGATAGCGAAGTAATGGCCGCTGTTGAAGCGTTTTGGGAGGTCAAGACAAAATTTTTTCAAAGGAATCCTGGGTTTAGAAAAAGATGGACTAAATGTATTGATTTGTTAGGAGACTATGTAGAAAAATAAATTATTATTTTAACTTTAATTACCGTGTTTTATTTTCATTATCATTACTTTTGGATCACCCTCGTATATACATATAAATATACGTGGTACGTCTTACGTGGTAGAGCCATGCTACAGCTATATTAATAATATAGTTGTAGCACGAATGGGTCGGCTCGACCGGGGAAGGACCACGCTCTCACAGAATACCAGCGTAAAATAGCAGCTTAATTCGTTTGGTGAGTGTAGAGACCGGAGACCCGTTTTACTGGAAAAGAGGCATTACATCTTAGTCCTCATTGCTGACAACGCATCTGCATTTTATTCGCAAACGAGGATAAATGTAGATGTCCATGAACCACAGCAACCACTTACCATCAGGTGGACTGTGTGCTCGCTTGTCACCCTTATCCTATATAAAAAAATGATGCACATACATATATATATATATATATATATATATATATATATATATATATATATATATATATATATATATATATATATATATATGGATAAAATTATGAATAAAAATTCACACGGAACGTTGAGCAGATTCTGCGATTTTAATCACGAAAAATTCCCGAACTTTGAATTTAAACAAAAACGACCCTCATGATTTCGGATAAAAGAAAGTTCCAAAGAAGAACAGACTGGACAAAGAAGGATGATTAGACAAAATCGGTACTATATATAAGAAAGGCTGGAAGTTATCGTTCGCTGTAAATTTCACAGTACGCGAGCAACCCGAGTTCGATTCCCGCTGGCACCAATTAAATAGTTAATTGCAATTTTAAGTGATGATTGAGCGGCAGTGAAGGAAAACATCATGAAGAAACCGGCATGTCTGAGAAATAAGAAAAAAAATATTTCGAAGGCATCGCGGCGGACCTTTCCTTACATTTCCTCTCAGAAATGAGAGGAGGCCTGTGCCCAGCAGTGGAATGTATATATACTGTAACTTTAACTTTATAGAAGAGCACTGAAGTAACATGGTTCTTAGTAGAAAGGAGAAATTCATCATGGTTGTAGCAAAGGTACTAAAAATGAGGAGTTAAATAAGAAGGGGAATGAGGAAACATCAGGGTAGAATAAAAAGTAGTGAGTGCTCGTAGACTATGGCGCTGACGAATGGGACTTTCGAAGATTAAAAACAGTGATTAAGTCTGAAACCATTATGCATTTATTAAGAAGACGGTCATATCTATTCAGGAGTTCTTTTGGGGTCAAGCCAACCGATTCTTGCTGCAGCGTGGCTCTACCACGTTAAATGCGGTTAAGCCTAGCATCATATTGTTTTTTGCGAACGATTAAGCAAAAAAATTATGTAATTAATTATAATTTTAAGACTATTTCTTGATCTTAAATATTGCAATATTAATTTCCAAAAAGATGTCTAGGAGTCCGTTCTGCAGTGCGATTGTGTAACTCTAGTGGGAATTGTTGTTAATTTGTTTTGACTTTTGTTTCGCTGAATTGTAAATTTATCAGTA
Source organism: Parnassius orleans (assembly GCA_029286625.1). Lineage (NCBI taxonomy): Eukaryota > Metazoa > Arthropoda > Insecta > Lepidoptera > Papilionidae > Parnassius > Parnassius orleans. The sequence continues at coordinate 1,154,711 of JAGSMP010000250.1, read as the reverse complement.
TCGATTTTATTAATATTATATAGGTTACAAAAATAATATTGTAATGAAAAATAACGTAGTTGCCTTGTAATTTCCACCGGCAATCGATTCCCACCAGAAATCAACAACAGTAAGAGAATCCACTACCCCATATCATCTCGTGGGTGTCGTTAGAAGCGACAGATGGACACTGAAACAGGGCAGAAGCATCCACCTGATAATAACAATTTTTTTTTTATATGAGAGGGGGCAAACGAGTATACGGCTCACCTGATGGTAAGTGACTACCGCCGCCCATGAACAACTGCAACACCAGGGGAATTGCAGATGCGTCGCCGGCCTTTTAAAAAAGAGTAGGCTCTATTCTTGAAGGTCCCTACGTCGTATCGGTCCGGAAAAATTGCTGGTGGTACGATCAATACGAGACTAGTTAGTTTATATGATTTTATTAATCTTAGCAATAAATATGGAAAAATAATAACCAGTATGACATTACAGCACAAATATTATCTATTTACAATGCACAATTACAATGATATTACATTTCTATTAACAAAAATATACAAATACGACTATTTTTAAATTATTCTTATAACAGTACAAAATGTTATACAAAGTTTGGTAGATAGATGTTTAAAATAAAATTGACACAGATAAAATGGTAAATTGGCCGGTAAATTAAATTTTTACTCCTGTAAAATTCTTCCCAGTGGCAATTACGCTGTTTGTGTGTCCATTTATTTCTCCTTTACTACTAATTTCTATAGTTAAGTATTGTAAAGAATATACGGGTATAAATGTTTTATCTCACTTACTCCTTACTCAGTTTCGTGGCAAAGGCCACATTAATTAATATTTTGTTACGTCACGGCCAACCACTTTTCTCCGTTTACTTTTTGTTCCAACGGTACTCGAGCTCACGCATACTAAAATAATGTGCATGTGCCCTACACTACAAGTAAGACCAACCCGCCATCGTAAGATAAAAATACACAAACATAAATAAGTACACGACATCATTAGTATGTGGATAGTTTTTAAATGCATTTGAATATCAAAATGTAAGAATGCGATTGATAATGATTTCTTATATTTACGTGAAGACCACATTAAATGAAACTAATTTTTACTGATTCTATCGCGTTTAATTTAACTTTTTTAATTCCCGACGTTTCGGGTGCTTTATAGCACCCAACGTCGAACGAGAAACGTCGGGAATTAAAAAAGTTAAATTAAACGCGATAGAATCCGTAAAAATTTGTTTCATTTAAAATGCGATTGATCTTGAATCAATGGAAAATAAGAAAAGATGATAAATCTATGATTGTTAAAAAAACAAAACACAGTGTAATGATCTAATTAAAAATGAATGTTTGTTCGTCTTCTATGCGACCCTATACCATTCTTCCGATTACGATGAAATGTTACTTGCGTGCCCGCAAAGGTTTCTCAAAAATAAAACAAGAAAGTTTGTTTGTTCATTTATATTCTATGCGTTCCTATACCCTATATTCCGATTACGATGGAACTTTATGAAGTTATTGGGCGCTCGCCCGCAAAGAAGAAAGGGAATTGCATCGCATGCCGGGCACAATATATTTACGTGGACCTATAGATCGAATAAACGGATATTATACGGATTTAATATTTAAATTAGCTAACTATGCTTATGAAGAATGCAATTATAGTTTTTCGATTAACAGAAAATAAAACTTAAATTATCACAAGCAAATAGATAATGGATATTGAAAAATATACATAAATGGACATAAGAACAGCATTACAGCTTTGGCAGATTATTTCACAGAAATTAAAATAATCGAAATTCGCACCATTCTCTACCAACAGAACAACGCAGGGCTGTCCTCACGCTAGATACATATAAATTTAACTTCGAACGATATGATGACCTCAAGGGGCGTGATTGTGAAATCTATTACTATACATGAGCATTCCCGCACGCGTATGTATTACAGCTTTGCAACCGAAGTAGCTACGCCTACTACACTGCCAACGCTCGCTGTTTTTCCTCACGTAGTGCAATGAGAATCTATAGCCATCGACAATCATCATTGTCCGCTTGTTTTTTGATAGCGCGAATGTAACTGAAAATAGAAACAAAAAATAAATACAGATTAAAGACACGCTATCTAAGTTATAAGCCAGTAAATATGCTTTTCTGATAAAACAGCAACCGTTTACAGATCAAGAATGTACCTTCTTATTCCAAAAAGGTTTTTGATAATGTGTTTATATTTACAATTCATTAAAAACTAATAGTTTAATTGATAGTAAATTAAAAAGCTGACCTTTAGATATGATGCACAATTTATTAAAATATAACACGAAATCAAAATAAAACATTATATTTTTAAAGCTATACATTTTAACGAAAAAACCGCATAATTTTCACATTCTGTTAAATTTAAAACTGAGAGTACTGAAATCGGTTATTCAAAAACTGATCAAACCGTAATAAAAAGAACTCCAACATTGGTATGTTTTAACTTATGAAACTTATTTATTTATTATTTATTTTGCACTAAATACAGAATGAGGGTAGAAGTAAAATTTTAAATATGTAATTTAATAAATAATAGTATATAACTTACAGGCTAATTATGAAAATATTACACACCTTTCTGTATTTCTATTGAATAACACCTTACGATATTTAACTAATATTTAATACAATATTTTACAATTTTGACGACTCAGTAGCGCAGTATCTAAGCGTTTGGCTGCTGTACTGCGGACCGAGAGTTCAAATCCCGCACGGAACAAATACATACTTGCATTTTATAAATAATTGCTCTGCACCTAGGTGTTTGTCCATGTGTATTTGAACCGTGTTGTGCATAAATGATCGAACTCACAAACTGACCAAAATAATGATTCAAAGGCTCCTCTCTTCTACCATCCAGATAAGAAAGATTTCTACTTTAAAATAACAAGTACCTTCCTTTGGGATTAGGTACGATTTACATTAAATTTTCTTTAAAATAGAACACATATTATAAGGATTTCTGCCACAAGAAAAATGCATTTATCTTTCAAATTCGAATAACTTTTTGTTTTTGTGGGTTGAAACATTTCTGCACAACACGATCATATTTATTTATGTTCAGCATATCCGCGATATGGAATTAATAGTGTGGCACCACCCCTCTTCTCATGGTGGTTCAAAACTAGGGGGCTGCTCTTATTTACTCATTAGTAAAATATAAATTAAATACTTTATTAAGTATCACGTTTTCAAAAAGATCGTAAAAAAATCACACTAATTCAACTGGATACTGAGAAAATAGCCTAGAATAAGATTTTTGCAAGTTGTTAAATAATTACCTAAGGTGTATTTATACGAAATAGATATACTTACACGTTTTTACAATATTATTTATTTAGATATGTTCAAATCTTATCTACACATTTTGTTGATTCTCATTGAAAGACTTAACAAGGATTTGTTCAGGCAGAGATATATTGAATGAAGGTTTTCCTCGATTGATAAGTAACTCCGAAGCGTCATGATTGTGGAAGCCCTTCACTTCTATGATATGGGACCCTGATGTCTTAACCACGGCTTTACAACATTTGTATGAATGGGTAGAGCAGGTCCATCTTATAATACCGTTTCGCACTGAATGTCGGCAGTAGGTGTACTTATTGAAGACGATTAGTGGTTTTCCTCTGAGAGACTGAATAAAAAAGGCGGGCGCTATTGCTCCTGAAACCAAATATTTGCATTAGTTTAGCATTAAATATCTTATTATGAAACGCGACTAATCAGTTTAAAATAGGAACAATACTCATTAGTGAACAAAAAATGAAAGCCGTGAAAATAATACTAAAATATTATTTATTATTATGGTATCATTATTTTACAATTTTAGAGAGCGATGGTACAAAAGTTTGATAATACTGAAAAATATGATTATGCCACAATATTTGTACTAATAATTGTACAAAAAATCGACAATAATCATAGTTACTAAAATACACAAAATAAAAAGGCAAGATTTACTAAACAGAGATCACGTTATCACAAATTAGCACCTATTCCAATGCCACAAGTTACAAGCATCTTGGAAAATATTACATTCAAAATCAAAAAAATATATAAAATATATCTGCTCTGGTATTTTATTCGCTTTTCTAATAACCACATAAAAAATCTGTTTGTATACTTATAGTTGATGTACAAAACATAGAAATAACAATTTTTTATGTCAAAGTAAATAAAAAAAATACTCAACACAATAAGTAAAAATGTACACCGAGTGTTCTATTCAATAATGTCTATAGCCTTTTTAATATTACTGCTCTAAATGTAATTAAAAAGTAAATTATATATGCTATACTTTCTTTGCTAAAGTTATATAAAACTATTTATAACACATTTCACTCTATATATTAAACAGCCTGTAGACAATCGTTTGGTCCCTTCGAACCGGATGGTACTTTATATAATAATACAACTATAAAAATTTATACTACATAAAAATATTGAGGGTAAAACAATTTCAATTTAACTTATTCTAAGATACTGATATCGTCAAACGAAGAACTCTGTGGGTGGATGGTTGTGAAAATTCTTCGCAAATACTAACTTGTCTCGATCAGTGTACACTCTAGCTGGGCAGCCGTGGTTGTTGTGCGTGTAGCAATACCAACAACTCCTGTCGCCGGTGCACAGTTCTCTCGTAAATGTAAAGTCGCCAAGTTTCATTAGACTCTCGCCATCACGTGAAAGCATAAACTTCACTGAAATGTACATGCTCTGGTAAGAAATATAATATTGAAGTACAAATTACATACTTCCTCTTTTTATTGAAGAACATTCTTTAATTTGATCTCTGGTTTAGTTATTAGTGTAGTGGCGGCGTAAGAATATCCACTACCCCATATCATCCCGTGGGTGTCATAAGAGGCGACAGAGGGTAACAAAGGAGATGGGCAGCAGCGTCTTCCAAATAACAACTAAAAGTAAAATAACTGGCCAACCCGCTTGTCAAGCGGCCAACTATAGAAAATATCCCCTATTCTATGGGGGATGCCTATGTTCAGCAGTGGACTTTAATAAGCTGTAATGATAACGATTAATTATAAGTATCACAACATATGCCGCTACTCAAGGACGCCGAGATCAAATAATATTTATCCAAAACAAGATTGAGGTACAATTAAAGGAATTCTTCTAACTTTTGATAAATGACGGAATAATCATATCAAGAAAAGCCTGGTCAGTGATGGGAAGCAGCTCTTAGGTGCAAGAAAAGTAACGATCAAGGCTAAAAAATCTCACTTACCTATGTCCCGTAATAAAGTGTGGGTGATGAGGATGAGGAACAAATAGATAACTAGAAGGAAAACTCAAACATTTATTTGTGACACCAATGATTTGTCTAAGAATGTAAGAATAGTTAATTCAATTATGATTTATTGTGATGTCGCGTTTATATTCTGAATATAGCGTTAGAAGAGAAATGTAGATACTGTTCTTGTTGAAGATACCTTTTTCACACTTTTTACATTTTTTTTTTGCTTATGACTGTACATACCAATAAGAGCACCGCAATTTTGCCGCATTTGCTGAATACAAAACGGGAGTCTAGAGAATGTAGAAAGCCTTTTCTGCTGTTGTTTATCTAGTAAGACGTCATGCTACGTAAACTTAAGGCTATACTATGGTATAGCCTTAAGTTTACGTAGCATGAAGTCTTACTAGATAAACATACTGTTTTTTTTTCATAACTATAGTTATGAAAAAAAAACACAGGGCTTTGTCAATCCTTCACAGCAGGGTTGGCCAAGTTAACGCTAATAGAAACTATAAAAATAAATATAAAATCAACATTAAGCATGTTCATTTTTATAGTTTTCTAATACCACCATAGTATTTTTATTGTATGTATAATTATTTGCTAACTGTATTCTCTTGAAGTTTAGATCAATATCAGACAAATAGTTGAAAATATAACACTAATTTATTTCATATAAAAATCCATTATGACAATTTTTCATAACATTATATTTTTTCAATACGGTATGAATATGCACTGATAGTAATTAACAGCTGTGATAAAAGTGTAACTATAATGTTGTAGTTAAACAATAAAAAAGATTAAAGTAAAATTAAATACATACATACACAAGGACATGGCACTCTAATATTGCATCCCTATCCATGAAATAAAAAAAAAAAAATTCGTCATTAATTTTATTTAAACTTAAAAATCATATTTCATACCAAATCCAAACATGGTAGTATGGAATAAAAGTTAAGAGCTATTAAATTTATAGTTTTTAAGTTTAAAAAAATTGCTGTATGTTATTTAGTTATTATCTACATGGTTTCCACATCATTACATTTATTACAACAGCTGATATATATTTTGATAACTTCTTTAGAAATGTTACAATATTTAGTTTTTAATTCTTCATCCATTCTATTCTTATCAGGATGATTAAATAACAAATGTATAGTATGTAATACTCCAAATAATTCATCTGTTGCTACATAGAACTTTATGTTGGGATTGGATTCATCCTTCGGTTTTATTAATCTTTCTTTCCCATTTACTTCCAACACATCATAATTACTTAACATTTTATAGTCGTCAAAGTCTTTGTTCCATTTTTGTTTAATTTCCCTAATTTCTATAATGAAGTCTTGATACCTTTCTCTATTTATAAGATATATGCTATTACTGCGCTTACGATTTATTAGCCTATCAAGCTTTTCAGTGAATTCCTTCTTCATTGGAGCTACAACATCTACGGAAAACAATTTCACACCTGCAAATAAAAAAATAATGAAAAACAATAAAAAAAAATTTTTTATTGTTTTAATTTTATTAAGGCTATTAAAATTTTAATAGACTTACTTCGAGAATTTTGATAAAAATAAAAGTGGCGGCGTAGGAGAATCCGCCACCCCATATCGTTCCATGGGTGTCGTAAGAGACGACAGAGCGAAACTGAAACAAGAGAGGGGCAGCAGCATCTTCCGGATAATAACTGAAAAATTATTAGCAATAGCCTCCCTATGAGGCAACCTAAGGGGGCATATATTCAGCCGTGGACTTTTGATGGGCTGTGATGAATAAATGAAATGACAAACAAAACTACAAACATTTTTTCTTCCAAATGATAAGAAATACTTTATTTTTGGCAACATAAAAATATAAAAAAAACTAAATAAAACAATATATCTTTAATAACATATAAATTTTATTCAATAAATATTTATAACATAATAGATTCTTAACTACTTCATATCAACTTGTTTGATATTTTGTTAACTAATTATGTTTGTTGAAATTCAACTACTAAATTTAATCTATTAGTTAAATATAAAGTGAAAATCACTAGAATTGTATTATGAAAAGTATTAACAAGCATCTGCAATAAAAAAAGACAAATGCATTGGAAAATTATATCAGTGAGGAAAATATGAAGAAAAGTACAGAATCTTACAATTTAAGAGATTTGGAGTCTACAAGGAATATACATAAGTTCAATAATGCAGAGCAGATATAAATAGCGCTGTGCGCTATGATACCGAAAGCATTTTTCCTGCTGTACAAATTGTTTTCAAGTAGACTAAATTGTCTTTGTAAACAAATGTATGTCTTATTTATATATATTATGCTAATACTTGCACATTACTCATTTCTTACTTATAAAAAAATTATCACTACACTAGAAAGTTTTCCTATATTGTTTTGAATAAATTAACTGCAGATAGATTAACAAAGTTCTAATGGGTAGACTAAATCAAACCTGTATAAATTATAATACAAATGCTCAATTCATACAGGAATTGAGTCCCCGGCTGCCAAGAAATGAGCCTGCTGTGCCATCTGATTATAAGTTTTTATCTCCTATTTGTTTTTGTTACATTATCAATAATCATCAATCAGTATTACAACTTATTAAAGTCAGAAGTAAAATATCACAATTTTGTGAGAAAATCTGCATGACTATGAACACATAAATATTTCAAGGACATGCGAAGTTCACCAACATAAAAATGGGTTGATAAGGTTGATTTGATTGTCTGAGTTTTAGTATACTTTTGCAATTATGTGATATTTTATATTATGCAAGGTAGTAAACAGTTAATATGAATTTTTTTGTTGGATATTCAAGTTACTGTTGCTTCATTAAATTATAATATTTCATTGTTAGTTTTGTTAGCCGTCAAGTAGCCTTTTTAATTAATAGAATCAGGTGTTACTTTGCGGAAATCCATTATATTAAAGTTGGAAAAATTTACTTTGCCAATATCCGCTCAATAAAATAAAATGATATGTCTTACCTAGTCTGAAGAGCACCTCCCGCCCTCCCTCAATTGCGTGCACTATCCCCGTCACTTTAACTACTTGTTACAAAAAACTTTTTTGTAAGAGGAATCAATAGGAAACCCAGTGGTGTCTAACTGACTAATTAAAATAGACTAACATACAATTTATTTCTTTACTTTTATGTAGCAATATAACAAAATAATCAGCACAACTATTCTAAGTACTTTTCTTTTATTCTTGTGATCCAGATTTACCTAACAAAATATAACGGCTTAACAATGGTAAAACATACTTTGAAATTGACAATACTTTAGAAAAATTTCAAAAAGCACAAAATGCAGAACTTCATCGGAATTAAACAATAATTAAAACTACTAATACAGTACTAAGGTCGCCTTATGTTATTTATGTTAAATGTTGTTTGTAATATGAATTGGCTAAGTATATAACTAATATGAAAAGAAAAGTAGTTAAATTATTAAGACAATAATTGTATGAGTTACTTATTACTGGTGAAATCGTAAGAATTATTCAATATTATTACTTAACACGTGCAAAAATTAAAATAAATGTAAATAACTCACACCGCTATGTAGGCTTAAGTTTTTTATTCGATAGAAATAATTGTACATTACCGCACTTTAAGGATGTTACATGGTTCACGTAGTGACGTACTATAGCTTTATTTGATATTATCAATTAAATCACATAACACACCAAAATCACAAACATAATACAGTTTTAAAGGTTATGTTACGTTGGTATAAACATAAGTAAACCACAAAACTATTTGATCTTTTAACAACATTACATTAAATTTGGTATATATATACATACTTAAATTTTGCATAAAATTTGTAATATTAATATTATGTTTTAATAAAAAGACTTGTTTTTTTTATGTAAAAACTGTCAGCAATCTGTCACAAAAATGTTGTTATTGTTACGATTTGCTAATAAAGGCAGGTAAAGGTCGTAGACCATACATCCTAATCTCTGTGTACAATATGCGGAATAATTATTTATTGTGGCATTAGCAATAAGGTCTTTAGTTAAAAAGAATACCTACATAAAGCGCTGTATTACATTTCTCAATATGAATACCTGAAGTGTTTACCAGATGAATCAACAAAAAACTTTGGAGGGTCATGATTGTGGTCCGTTCGATAAAATTTTCATTTGTTATTTTTACCGAGATGTACTTTAGCTCTACACTGTTTCGAGCTCTGTTTTGTGCAATACCAAGTGTTCGATTGGTGGTTTTGAAAGAAAGTATTTCCTTCAAATATCATTGAGTTCTTATTGCTTCTGCTTGATGGAATAAATGAATATTTAAGATCTGAAACGAATTTAAAAGTAAAATCGTAGCCGGTATAATAAGTTCACTGCGCTTGAATTTATCAATAGTCTCCATTTATAGAAAGGTGACAAATGCGCACATAGTGCACCTGATGGTAAATGGATTCTATGGCTTTTAGACACCTAGGTACATCTAACCTCGATTAAGAGTCAAAATTCAGTTGTAACGTTACCTCCGAGGACTAAAAAATTGATTAATTAATTACACCATTGCAACAAAACGAGGTATTTTTCTATTATGGGTGATGTAAAAGGTTATATCATGTTCATTCGTATTTTTTTTTCATATTATAGTGTCTGAAATAGCTGCCAACAAGTGTCATGTCGAGTTGTTTGCAAGGTACATAGAGCAACACGGACCACCGGCGGAGGGGAGCAGCCATACACAGGCGTTCCCCTCTGTCAAAGTATAAGTCCATAAGTACACTAAATCTAGTTGTAGCCGCACTGCTCACTAGACTCAATCTAGTTGCGCCTGAATCGATGTCTTTCAAAAATGCCGAATTGTTTAGTTTTTAGCTGCAAAAAGAGATCTGCCACGTCAAATTTACAAAAAGATCCTTCATATACTCGTATAAGTAACTTTTAATCACATTATTGCGATTTACTTCTTTTTATACTTATAAATTACAATAATAACGGTCGTGTTAATTCGGATTTGTTTACCAACACAGGCCAGGCTTGCCCTCATACAATATGCAGATCGGTCGAGCGACTGTTCAGAGTCTGTATCTGAGATGTTACTGTCATCGAGCGATACCGTTATAATGTATCTATGTGTGTGTGAAATTGTTAGTTTAAATTTAATTGTTATGTGTGGTTTTCGTAGTGGCAGACGATTTTTTTTGCTTGCGCAGATTTCTCCCCGCAAATGAACGACAGACGGTTATGTATCAGAGAAAAACGCTATGGCTACTCCTCTCCGGTCCGCCGGTGACCCGTGTTGCTCTTTGGCAAAGTATGGAGTTTTATTCGTTGTGTTTGTTTTTATTGTGTGTATTATTTTTTGATATCAATCGGTGTTTTGAAATACAAAATTAGTGACGCATAATATAATAATGTATTTGATGAAATGAGCTTGAACCAGCAAAGAAACGTAAAACACCATTAAAATAGGTTTTTATACGTGGTAAAGCCACGCTGCAGCTATATTATGGTTGTAGCATTAATGGGTCGGCTCGACCGTGGAAGGACCACACTTTCACAGAATACCAGCGTAAAATAGTAGCTTAAGGCTGCTGTGTTTCGTATGGTGAGTGTAGAGAATCGGAGACACTTTTTACTGGAAATGAGGCATTCCATCTTAGTCATCAGGGGTGACAGCGTATCAGCATTTTTAATCGAGAATAAATGTAGATGTCTATGGGCCACAGCACCCACTTACCATCAGGTGAACTGTATGCTCGTTTGTCATCCTTATTCTATAAAAAAATATAGATATTCTTGAAATAACACTGTATTCCATGAGAAAGGGTAGTTTAGTAACTGTTCCCGAATAGGCTCGCTATTTTTAGAAATACTTAATTTAATTAAAAGATAAGTTAATTTACTCTCGAATAAATGGCGATATATTCTAAGAATAAAATTTACTCTCGTTTGGTCGAACCCACCCTAAGTAAAGTACTCCGCTACCTTGTCTATACAAAATACAATTATTAAGTACAGACATAAGAAACGCATCAAAAAAGCATGCAAAGCGTGAAAATTAGTAACGCTATTCACATTACCAAAACTTTGTTTTGTTCACGACAATAGTCGAATGAAGTCCGTGTTTAGTTCTCCGCACACTTCACCCACATGAGTAAAGAAACCGTACGGAGGCAAAGCTTCATTCAACCGCGCGTATCGGTTGTACAACTACAAGCACGCGGGGCATGTGTGCGTGACCACTGGCCGCTTGTCGCGTACGCGGCGAGACTGGAAAAAACCGGTTCGCTGGCACTGCCAGTGGACAACAATCTCAGAGTCAGTGCGACGCACGTTGTTTGTTTTGTTAGTTGCAAGTTTGAATATTTTAATGTAAAACGTGGTATTATTAATAATGGTTGTTTATTGTACTGTGTGTATGAATAATACTAAAAAATAAAACGCGTCAAATTGGAAACTTCTCTTGGCAGTGTAGCGGAAATATAAATTAATGACGATTTCGTCATTTTCTCATAAGCTTAAGCAGCCCAAGCTTCAGTTGTCTCTCTCAGTTACCTAGCTCAGATGTTCGGAAACAGCGCTTCTTTAAATTTTTTGCAGCTTAGATATCCTCTTACTGCTCTCCTAGTGGTCATTTACTCTTATCCTATTTATGTAAAATTATTGTTTTGGATTCCATTTTGGCCGACAGTGTGTGGTTCGTCGACCTTGTAGTGGCGGTGTGAGTATATTCATTAACCCATATCGTCGCGTGGGTGTCGTAAGATGTAGGTAATACTGAGAAACAAACCAGGAGATGGTCAGAAGCGTCTTCCTAACAACAACTAGAAAATAAAAAAATGCGGTTGCCAACCCGCTTGCCAAGCGTAGCAATTATAGTATTTGAGGCTTATGAGGCAATCTATGGGGTGGCCTGTGTTCAGCAGTAGACTTTGGCAGGTTGGTATGACGATGATGATTAATTATGGCTCGTACACGTTAAAGAAACTCAATTATTTATTTCTGTATGTTTATTTCGTATCATTTAATTAAGGTTCCGTCCGGCATACGATGAAGTTTCGGAGGTGAATGATCGTGATTGAAATAGGAGAATGTTATCGATCCATTATTATCCATACGTATTTTCGCTCTGCATCCACTATCATATTTACTACAGTACCAATATTTTTTCCCGCCTCTGGCATGATATGTGTAATCTTGGTAAACCAGCAAATCGTTTCCACGGGTTGACTTTGTTGTTGTATAGTTCTGACCTGGAATAATAATCACATCAGGAACAGTTATTACTGTAATTTATTTCTTTCTTTTTAAGCCAGCTATACATGTCGGCCGAGTGAAGGCGAGTACCAACATATAGACAGAACATTTGCCTAGCCTCGCCATTGCTAGTCGTCGCTCGCCTAGCTGGCCGAGTGCAGGCGAGAGCTAATGCGTATACGGTTCGTTTGGCGTGCCTTGCCACCACTCGGGAACGCTCGCCACGACTCGTCTCACTTCGGAACAGTGTCGGTTTTTCTGCACAAATCAAAGGCGCTCGCCAGCACTCGGCAATTCGTGTCCACATGTTAGTTGGTCATGCCAGTATGTTCACTCATTCAAACTTGGCCAACATGTAGACTGTAGCACTCGCCTTGTATCTGGCGTTGGCTGAGGATTGGCCAACATGTATTGCCGGCTTTATATTTTAATTCGTTGTAATTTCGTTGCTATCGAACGTACCTTTACATTAGAAATCTTAGGCCGGCCACATACATTCGGAATTCCGTTTGGGAATTCCGAACGGAGCAAATCCATATAAAATCAAGGACCTATCACACACGTATACAGTAGGTTTCCATTCGAAATTTTCTTCGATTCGAAATTCCGCATGACTGCCAGTGCGTTCGGAATCCCGCACGGAAAAAAGCCGTTCCGAACGCAAGGCTTTCATAGATTTTGTATGTGTCGGATCACATATTCGTAAATTCCATACGGAACGCGTCAGTGTGCGTCGCATGACCGAAGCGAGTAGGTGTGTTTACGTATGTTTTTACATGTAATCTTACATGTGTATCTCTTTTCGTAACCTTTCATTTTATTTTGTTAAATAATTCAAAGAGTTAATAGACATCAATATTAAAAAAAACTCTGGACAGATAGATCTTTTTACATAATATTGACTATATTGCAATCTTAGGGTGTTAAGGGGATGCACCCAGTAACAATGATACAGCAACAATGGAATCGCAATCAGAAAATCGTCGTCATTATTCGCTGGCAGAATGTCTAGACTGAATGGCTAGCGTCTCTCAACTGAGTCCCAAAACGGAATTCCGAATGTATGCTTAAAGTTTTCACTAAATGACAATAGAAAGAGACAAGTAACTATAGAGATAATTAATGCTTCACTTAAATAAGCGATAATCTTATTTATTCTTAATTTCTTATATAAAACTTAGAAATCTTAATTTGCTACATACAATCTATGCCAATATAAGACTAAAAATACAAATATTACTTTTAATAAACATACATAAAATTTATTTAATGTAACACAGTATCCAAACAATAGGTAAATAACAGCTGATAAACGTTTTACTGTTGGACACAGATCTCGCATTTCATATTTTTTGAAGTAAGAAAAGGTGAGAAAAGCACTTAATAGTAAACCTTCAAAATAATGGTGCATCAACACCTTTACAAACATTGGATTTTAGTTAATATATTATATTTGTTTATTTATAATTGTATTATTATGATATATTTCATCATTCGATATTGTTGCATTAGCAAGTTGCATGCAATTTGCATGTTGTACAGTTAGCATCATATAGATATTGTTGCTGCACACCTTGATCGCGAAGCGGAGAGGTTGGTCTTACTGTCGACTTGACAAGGTCACGGTATTATTCGATATACTGTTCGACATTACTGCAGCTTATTTTTTTAATAATATTAAAGTAACAAAGCAGCTAACAGCCTGTATGAAGGTAAGTAGCTATTGCAGCCTATAGAACGATGCGTAGTCACATGTAAGTACTAAGCTTAAACTGGCTCACTAACATTTGAAACGGAACACGGCAGTGTATACTGCTGCTTGGCAGTAAGACGGGAAAGAGATCGGTGCCTACCAGACGACACTCAGACAGAGAAGTAGTCTTGTGATCTAGAAAGTAGGCAGGTAAAAGATGAGCAAATGTGCAAATATGTACGCCTCATACGGGTATAAATAGCATAGAAGTTAATAACAAGTGGTAAAATTAAAATATTTCTACAACCGACTTCCATATAAATAAAATGAGAACATCATCAATTTAGTCGAAGTCAATTAAATACCCATTATTAAAGATAACTCAAAAACTACTGGTCAGGTGTTGATCAAATTTATTATTATTTATTAAATTTACTAATATTTCTTATTTATTTAGCACCACCAAAATTTGGACGGAATCATAGGCATTCTCATAGTCTGCATACGCCAGACAAAGTGGCACATTGTACTCAGGAAACACTAAAATTCCTTAGCATGATCCCATAATTTATTAATGACATTTTGATATTTTTATTACAATATATTAAAATAAATTTGAAAAATCCAAAAGTGCACACCTCGAACGGGAAGGGTTACAATAGTGAAATTCAAAAGACTTCCTAAGGATTAAAATATAAAGCTAATAAAAAAAAATCAAGGTGATAAGTCCAGTTTTTCGAAAGATATTTCGTTCACATCCATATCGACCAACTGACGTCCAAGTGAATTATTTTCGATTAAATTTTTTAATAATAATCGAAATAAATAATCTTATAACTCTACTTAAGAAGTATTAATTGAAATCTCCTCTTGCCATTGGTGTACTTTTTTATTATATAAGTGCAATATAAAGCTGGTGGAAGTGATTTGAGTGGATCGCGGTTTTTTTGATTTGGTGAAAATAGAGCACTACATCTCCGCTTTGCGTTCGATGTGTGCAAAAGCTTAAATTAAACAAACAATGAAATAAGTTACGTGTGCATGAGTGTAGTAAACTATGGCCCGTATTAATAAACGTTACTCAGCTCAAGTACACGCACTTGAGTACAATCTTGAGGCTATGATCTTATTAATAAACATATCTCAAGATGCGGCTTAGGTTTACGATATCAGCTGAGTGCCACACTGATTAATAAACGAAACTCGACTCTCAAGTGTGTATACTTGAGTGAAAGTCACAGGACAGTATTCCTAAGTACAGCGTTTTGAGATACTGTTTTTATGTGTTTATTAATTAGCAACGATCTTGAGAAGCTGATTTCGTAATGAGGGTGTATCAAATGATTACGCACTTGAGTTCGTCGTTGAGTAACGTTTATTAATACGGGCCTATGTGTGGTATTTGTATTCTTTGTTATGAATTTGGAATATGATAGCAATGTTTAATAAAACTTTTACTAAACGTTCTACCTATCCTATCTAGGAGTTCGTATGGGTAGATAATATCTATTTCTTCCGCCAAGTAGCAATGCTTGCATTGGCTGTGTTCCGTTCAGAAATGTTCTGGAATTTTGCCTGATTGCCTTATAGGGAAATATTTGCCATTTTTAGTCGTTATAGGTAAGACGCTACGCCCTATCATGATTTGTTTTCCTCTGTTGCCTGTTACTACACCCACTGGATGATATGGGGTAGTGGATATTGCAATGCAAAACAATGGAGGAAAATTAAAAATTCAAATTAAATCCTCAGGAAAGACCGGCAATAAACATTCATTAGTCTGTTCCCATAATTTATTAATGACATTTTCATACTTTAAACACTAGGAACAAACATAAGTATTCATTTATGGGGCAATGTATACGCTTTTACAACAAAATCCCAGAAAATGTATCAAAATTGTCAATAAAAAAGTTTAAATGTTTTATTAAATAAAAATTGTACAAAAAGGGTTATTATAATGTCAAAGAATACACAAATGAAAATAACCCCTGGGAATGAGGTGATCGCCGCCATGCTGGTTCTATTAAAGTACATTTAAAAATTGTACAAACAAAATTATTGAAACGTGAAATATGTTTAAAAAAAGTCCCACTGAGTTTCTTGCTGGTTCTTCCCAGGACAGAGGTATTTTATGTATTTTCCGAACCCGTTGGAAAATTAAAAAAATGACTTTCAATAAGTATTATGTATGTATGTATCTATATTGAATAAAAATAATTCTATTCTACTCTATACTTTTATTTTTACTTAAAATTAAGAAAAGCTTAAATTAACAAACAATAAAAAAATTATAGTGATAGGTATGGCAGGACCCATACGGTCCTCATAAATTTAATTTTTTAATTAAATCTTTTACTAAGGTAAAACTCATATTCTACATAGGAGTCCGTATAGAAAGATACCACCCTCTGACCATTTCAGTGTAAGCGGACAGTGAGTATGTTTGTCACTTCAGTTTTATAATAAATGTGATAATTATAATTTTTAACAAAAAGTAAAAGCAGACTTGAAATTGTTAAAAAGGAAATTATTTATTTGCTACCCTTGGGAGTGGAATTTTTTTCTCCAAATTTAAGTGGGACCACCCTTGATTATTTTTTTATTAAAATCGGTTCTCAATCTGCTAAGATATCATATAAAATTCCTTAAACAGTAGTCCAATATGAAACTTTTTCCCCTATTATACACCCTTGGGGGCGGAATTTTTTCTTCAAAGTTTAATGGGACCACCCTTGAGTTAAAACTTATTTAATAAAAAAAGAATCATTAAAATCGGTTCACATTCTGTGAAGATATCGCGTAACATACATACAAAAAAACATACACTGGAATTGAGAACGTCCTCCTTTTTTGAAGTCGGTTAAAAAACCTAAAATGTAGTAAAAGTGCCGTCCTCCGTACGACTAAGTTTCGGAGGGGGATGACTATGGTCATAGTATGAGAATGTTATTGATCCAATGTTATCCATATGTATCCTCGCTTTGCAACCATTATCATATTTAGTGCAGTACCAATATCTTTTCCCGCCTTTTGCATGGTAGGTGTAATCTTGGTAAACCAATAAATCTTTTCCGCGCTTTGACTTTACTGTTGAGTAGTTCTGACCTGAAATATTACCCATATGATTAAAAAGTTTTAACCAATTATAGTACAATCACGTATAATCTTTTTTCTTTCTTAGTAATATGAGCAGTATGAGAAGAAATACTGTCAATATAAATACTTTTTATTAATTGCTACAGAGTACAGAAATTTTTTGGAAATGCTAGTATAGTATGATGTCATTTTTCTTGTAATTGAAAGATACCAAAAAAATTATAAACTTGAAAAGGGGGTCAAATTCGGTACCGACAACTCCGAACGTAGACGTTCGAGGATGTCGGCTTAGCCGATAAGGGCTGGAATCTGAACAGGTGCCAAGCTCCATAGCAGTTCCAAGAACGTACATTCCTGTTAGATCCTTTTTTTTAAGCAACTGCTTTGGAGCTTGAACAAATTCGTGTTAACTGGCAGTAAAATGAAGGAAACTACATAATGAAATATATCCCACAGGCCAGGCACAGCTCCTCTCATGTCTGAAAGGGTTTTAGAGCAAGTATGTCTCCGTTTCGCTGTCCTAATGCGTTATTTCGGACTTCAAATGCCTTCTCATGTCTGAGAGGGTTTTAAGGCAAGTACTCGGCTTAATTTGTATTTTTTTTAATTTCTCAGATATGCAACTTTCATCACGTGTTTCATCACATTTTGCCGTAGCCGAGTACGTAGTAAATCAGCACTCAACATTGCACTTAACGTCATTGGTGCGGGTTGCTCACATGCAGTGAAATTTACAGCGAGATAGACATTGCCCCATAATTGCCACGCTTGGCAGGCGCGTTGAAGTGGAAACTTCTTTAGCCGCGTTGAGCGATTTTTGGCAGGGGAAAACTTATTGGTTCGCGTCACCGATGACCTCGACATGCTCGTGACGTATTGCGCTTGCGCCAGACTAGCGACGCGTAGTATACGCATATATACACTAATACATTGTATATACTCGACTCGACTGTATTTTTTGATACTTGTATTGTACTTTTTGGATGGGTAAAATCTTTCGCGTCACCAACATGTAAGTGAAGTTATGTTGACCACTTGAAAAGTTTATTTTGTCTATACTGTGCATTGTTTTAATTTTCGATAATCATTATTTGAATTGATTAATTGTAGAATCACTGTGCAGTACGATAGTGAGTACTTAATATACTTATATGTTAGTGTAGAAAAATAAATGACAAAAACAAAGTATTTATTGTCGAAAATATCCAACATTGTTATTGATATTTGCGTTGAAAGAAGTTTTCACTTCTGACGTGCAGTCCTTCGGCTGGCAGTTTTTATTTTTTTATTACATGGAGATGATACTAATCATCGTATCTCGATTCTATTACTTAAATATATTCTATGACTTAAATCATATAATATAATAATCAAAATCAATAATTATTCTGCATTACCAGCGACTTCCGACTGCTCAAATAAATATTCTTTTTAAATTAAAAATTCAAGAACTAAGTTCAGATCACTGTGGACAGTTGCTCAATTTCAAGACCTAGGATACCTTCATACTAAATTTCATCAAAATACGTTTAGCCATTTTCGTATGAATAGATAATTACAGAATTAAGCTCCAAATTTCTCTTCAGAAACCGTGCCAATGTTTCCCGGCACACAAAGTAGCCAATGTCACTCTCCGTTGATCCGTCTCTCCGTTGCTGCGTCAATGAAGGGAATTTCAACAAAAACACTTTCGCAATTATAATACAGCACTAGGAATATGAAAGTAGGGATTATGACAAACGGTCTATAATTTACTGAAAAAATCAAATAATTTATTTGTATTAAAATTTATAAATTAGTTTTAAAAACAGTTAAAAATATGATTCACATTTACTCAATACAAAAAAATGGTAGCAAATTAAAAAATTAAATTAAATGTCCAGTAGCCACTTATCTAGTTATAAATTCCTGTGTAGGTGGACTGTGCGTTCGCTTGTCACTTCAGTTTTATAAAAAAAAAACTAATATGTAACAAAAGTGCCGTCCTCTACACGACAAAGTTTCGGAGGGGGATGAGTATGGCTATAGTAAGAGAATGTTATTGATCCAATGTTATCCATATGTATCTTCGCTTTGCATCCATTATCGTATTTAGTGCAGTACCAATATCTTTTCCGCCTTTCGCATGATAGGTGTAATCTTGGTAAACCAACAAATCTTTTCCGCGCTGTGACTTTGCTGTTGAATAGTTTAGACCTGAAATATTACTCATTTGAGCAAAAAGTTTTAACCAATTAAAGTATAGCAGTTATTTCTTAGCAATAAGAAAAGCATGAAAAGGTCTTAATAATATTAATTTTTATTAACTTGCTTAGTCAAATTGAAACTTGCTATAGACATTGTTTAGAAATACCAGTATAGCATGACATCATAGTTACTTGTAATTGAAAGAAATGAACCAGTATAATTACAGCGTTAAAAAAGGGACAAGGAGACAAGGTACTGTAGCCTTTGTTTAAAGTTGGCTACAGGTGTCCATGG
The DNA here is from genome assembly GCA_029286625.1 of Parnassius orleans. Classification (NCBI taxonomy): domain Eukaryota; kingdom Metazoa; phylum Arthropoda; class Insecta; order Lepidoptera; family Papilionidae; genus Parnassius; species Parnassius orleans. The sequence continues at coordinate 1,134,887 of JAGSMP010000250.1, read as the reverse complement.
GCAGCAGTAGCTACTTACCATCGGGTGGAACGCAAGTTTGTTTTTTACTTCAGTTTTCTAAAAAAAAGGATGGTAAAAATAGATAATCATTTATTTCCAGTTGTTCATTAGAATCTGTGTACCATCACAAATCGCTATGCTTTTATATAATTATCACCAACTTTTAAAAAGGTAGGTGGACCGTGAACATGTTGAAGTTTTGATACAAATTCAATGATCCTTCCGTTTTTGAATCTGATTCGTGCAGGACATTTAAGTTTAGTTGATGCTGATGAGCACCGCCAGCAGAATTTCGACATCCTCCAGTAAGTGTACCCCTTGTAAAGTATCAATTCTTTGCCTTTGCGGGAGCGGATTATCTTGTAGTTCATACCTATAAATGAAAAAAGACAGTGAATAATTATAGTTTAATTGTGTCAACGACTATTATGATTATGGTGATGGTTATCTTCATCATAATCAACATTATCATATTTATAATAGCATATCACAATTCCACTGCTTAACATAGGTCTTCCTCAACAACGGTCATAAAAAATGGTCCTATACCACCTGTAGCCATCAAAGCTCACTATGCGACCTCAAATTTCTTCATACGGCCAGCAGGAAATTACCGTCCAATATCAGTTCTTCCTATACAATCTAAAGTTTTAGAGAAAATTATATACAAGAGACTATATCAACTTCATGTATGACAAACAGTATAGTTCCGACCCAAATCTAGTACCCTGGGAGCAACAATTGACTTGATAACCACTATAAAACAAAAATTGAGCAAAAGCAAATAGTACTGGGAATATTTGTTAACCTAAAAAGGCTTTTGACACTGTATTGGCATCACTGGAAAGTGTACAAAATGATAGCATTATATTTGAGCAACCGTTACCAATTTGTAAAAATGAATCCATTCAAAGTAGTCCCAAACTTCTAACGTGGCGCCTCAGGGTTCTAGGTCCATTGCTTCCTTGTGTACATCAATAACATAAACCAAGCCTACAAGGTCAAATATCTCTTTACGCAGATGATACGTGTTTATTCTATTTTGGAAACAATGTCGCTCATATCATAAGACTAGCTCAAGGAGACTTAAACTGACTGCATCAATGGTTTCAGTATAATTTCTTAACTATTAATGTAGCCAAGACCTCATATATAGTTTTCAGCGCCAAGAACAAAATCTCCCTAATCACCTCACTTTGACTATAAACGGAGAAATGTTAAGAAGAAAAAAATCAAGAAAAATACATTGGACTAATTATCGACAGTAATTTAACTCGGAATGCACATCTCACACACATTAAAAATAAATTTTCCTCTCTCGTTAGCCCAATGCACAAAATAGTTCAATGTATTCCGAAAAAAGCCCGAATCCTAAAATATTTGCTTTAGTAAAACCTCACTTACTTTACCTTGTAGAAGTATGGGGTAATGCCGCTAAAACTAATCTTAAACCTATACAAGTGCTACAAAACCGTATCATAAAATTTTATATAACTATGACTTTCTGACACCAAAAAACAATATAGAAATACTAAACTTTTGAACATTACTCAGCTTTATACATATAGCACATGTACCATATACAAAATAAAGCATAAATTAATCACTCACATTTTTATAAAGAAGCAAACAAACAAATATATACACGCCGAGCAAGCCTTGTATTGCCTTCTATAAGAACAAACTACGGTAAAATAATATAACGTCAGAGGCAAAATCTTTGAATGCTTTGAAACGGAAGTTACTTGCTTACCTATATTCACAACAGCTAAATACTTAATCTATATTATTATTAAATAAAAGCGAACAACATTCTTTAACTTGGACCATCACCTTATAATTCAAGTAAGCAACAAAGATATTCGCTTCTTGAGTGACATCCAACAAAGTTTTATTTATACCCGCACCACAAATTGTAATTACTAAGTTTATCTAATTATTGTTCCTATGTAAGTGACGATTATGTTATTGAGAAATCTTTAAACCGAGAAACTATCTACTATCATCTAAGAACCGTGGTCGCTTAAGGGTAAGCGCTCGCTAGATTCGATCGGTTGTTTGCTATTACTGTCGGCACCAATTAAATTTTAACAATAATGAGTGCTGATTTACTACGGGTTCGGTAATAAAAGAAAATACCGTAAAGGAACGTGCTTATCTGAAAATTAAAAAAAAAACATTCTAACACGCATTAAGTCTGCGCGGCGGCTTTCTTGCCCTGAAACCCTGTCAAAAAGAGGGAGGACTGTGCCCAGCTGTTGGACGTATAAGGCTGACTTTACTTTACTCGGCTCCACCCACGTGGTAACTTTCAATCCCAGCATAAGTAGTTTTAGGTCTAAACTTGACGTGCACCATTCTCCCAGAACATTTATAGCTTACATAGGCTACATTAGCCATATAAAAGCACATGAACGTAGACTTTTGTCATCATATAAAATCTTTTATTTTACAGGGCGATGCAAAGGAGACATTTTGATGTCTATGTAAATTCCACACTTCTACTACACGGTCAGATCGACAAAATAAAATCTAAAACATTTAAAAGATAAACAGAGTAAGCATACCTTGCTGGAGCAGAACCATAACCGGGAGGCCTTGTTAGTTCTCGAGAATGTGTAGTCTTGTATCAAGAGATGGCCGCCGCGTAAGGAATCGACAAGCTCGTATGCCACTCCTTAAAAAATCATTAATGCTAATACTGTGCAGACAGAAATATAACTAATTATATAGAAATATTACTAATTATATAAAAATTGTTATGTTATAAGAATAGATCATATTACATCAGAATATTCCACAAGAAGATGTTTTTGTGGCATTCCTGGAGGAGGCCTAATTTCAGGAGTAGACTGTGAGTAAAGGATGATGATGATAAATAAAAATATTAAAGAAATGTTTTATAATCAATCGACTAAAGTAGTAACACTGGTAATGATCCCTTATATTTAAGCAAAACTACACAACATTTAATAAAACTAATTCTTTATCTCGTTAAACATTTGTTTTGAAATACCGAGGTTAAACATTTAAAGTCCTGTTGGCAAAGTCTGACTCGACTTTACCATCGGGACGTTAAATACGTTATTCTTCCTGTAACCATGGTGGTTGCAAAATCGAAACAACGACAGTATTTCAAAATAAGTTGAAAATAAACGCCAAAATTAATACATTTAAAGTGATATATTTGAAGGTCAAGTTACAGAACAGTGACGTGACCTCAGTTTTCAATCATTTATAGTTATCTATAGCGTTAACGATCCTAGAATGTCATCTTGGCTAACCCAGCAGGGGAAGTGTTGCTCTGTAATATGCTGACGAAAACGGGACACGGCCGGCGTAAGTTGGTTGACCAATCTGTTCGCTACCTATATCATTTAGTACATGTAAAACACAGAAATATATAAAACATTTATTTCTCCATTACAAATTAAAACTTAGTGGTTGTGTTTGTTAAAACTTATAAATGTTGTCATAATTATCAATAAAAACTCTGGCAGGACATTTGCGAGACTTTCTTTTAGAGCAGTACCAATATCTGTAGTTGCAACTGTTGGAAAACGTTTGGTTGCGGAATAACAAGATAAAGTTTCCTCTGTCCGTTTGCTGAATTTGGTAGAACAGATCTGTAATAACACAATACATGAACCAGACAACTTTAATAAGAAAATGTTAAAGAAAAAGTGATCAAGTAATTATAATATAAGTATAAAATATTTCTTGTCCACTTTTATGTAATAAATATATTTAAAAATTAAATAACAATTAATGACCATAATTATAACCAAATTTTAATTTAAGGCAGCCTATAATTCAGTTTTATATAATAACTATACATCCTACTTTTGAATGAATTAGATTAATTTCAAGAGTAATTTCTATATAAACTGATCTATGTATATATTTTATTTCCTTAACATAAACTAACCTATTCTATACAAAGGCTGTGGCTCAGGACCGTGTAATGTGGCATTCTTGGATGAGGCCTATGTTCAACAGTGGACTTTTGAAGGGCTGTAATGATGATGATAATGATAATGACGATAAGAAAACAGAGGATTTCTTTGTTTGGTAGATGTTAACATAAAAATTTATGTCTGTGTAGTTCATATTTTTTTAAATTTTCTATGTCGCATTTTATCATATAGGTATCATAAGATAGGTCTTTATAATAATTAAAGATTTTTAAACCACTTCTAACAAAAAGCCTACTTTTTGAAATATTAAGCTATAAAGTAATCCACTACCATAATTTCTCCAGAAATGCAACTAAACATCTGAAAGATGACACTTACTGAATATTTTCAACTAAAATATTTGGAACACTGTTCTATATAGCTATATACAGTGTATGGCATTAAAACTTTAGAAAATATTAGATAATATTTACAGCGGAATCCTTCCTGAAACAATTTTCATGAGTTGTAAAATTAGAAAGACAGACGGAGCGCTATAAATTTTAAGTAGCGAAGAAACCATGGTCAACTTACATTCACAGCACGCAACTACACATGCATCTAAAATAATTTGGAACCAACGACATGATTTTAGTGCATATGTTCATCATTGTTCTTTGAGGGCTGTTAAGGAAAGAAGAAAGATGTGCCTGTCTGTCAAAAGTTGAGCATGGGACATGGGCTTAGCGTCACTTGAAATGTACGCAGCTCTTGGTCTATGTTCTATATAGTGAATGAGTGTGAGAGCACAGGTACACTCTATTCCTTATTCTTTTAGTCCAAAGCGACAACAATCATTCGCGGCCGGAGAGATCAGGCGCAGGCCGTTGGCCTGCACGGCTTTACGTGCTTTCTGAGGCTCGGGTGTAATACCGCCAACTTCCTGACCCGGCTGTTCCTGAGAATTTCTTGACAGAAAACCCAATACCTGATTTTGATCCGGGATTCGAACCCGGACTACATGATCGGAAGTCGCCTTTGACCACTACTACAATTAATAATCAAAAATAATTCAATCATCTATAAGCATTATGTTGTAAAAACAACAACATAATGCTTGGGAAAGAAAGAAAAAAAATTGATAAAAAGTATAAACCGAATTCAAATATATATCTAAAAAAAAAAAATTGCACATTCTGAAGTCGGTGCTAAGACATAAGAATTAAGCGGTGTGTAACTTTTAGGTGGACGAAGGAATATCGCAATTTCAATGTCGTATAAATAGTTACATCAATAACTTCATTTGCCACCCTTAGGAGTGGATTTTCTTCTCCAAATTTATACGGCACAACAGAACTCCTACATCGGTTTACAATTGACGAAGATATCGCGTAAAAAAACATATAAAAACACACACAGTCGAATTTAACACCTCCTCCTATTTCTGAAGTCGACTAAAAGAAAAAAAAGATAAATTCTAAATTAATCGAGACACGCTTATAAACGCGATTTTTATAGTATGCTTTTAGTTTTTGAGAAACGTTCATTATTTTCATTCAAGAAAAAAAATGAAAATTACTTTTAAAGTGAATTCACAAAATGTACGAAGAAACCTAAAAAAATGTGGAATCTTATAAAAACCCTGTCAAATAACAATAATGTAGATCACTGTGCTCCACCAAACCTAAAAGCTGAAAATGGTCTCATAATTTCGAATGCCCCAAAAATATATGAAATAATCAATTAATTTTTTGCGAACATCGGAACACAACTGGCAAACAAAATACCGAGTGAGTTCCATAACAACACCACACATACAGTACCGAGTTTTGATCCCGGCATGTCGCACCGTACACTGTCTCATTTCGATCCATGCACTGTCAGTGAAGTAACAAAAATAATAGGTGACCTGGATCCCAATACCAGTGTGGGTTAATATCAAGGCTCTCAAATGTATCAAGAGTTTAGTAGTCCAAAATATAAGTAATTGCCTAAACCGATTGTTAACTGAAGGAATTTTTCCAGACAACCTCAAAACTGCCAAAATCACTCCAATATAATATAAGTCTGGTACTAAATCTACCCCGGGAAATTACCGTCCAATATCAGTTCTTCCTATACAATCTAAAGTTTTAGAGAAAATTATATACAAGAGACTAGACGACTATTTAACTGAAATCAACTTTATGTATGACAAACAGTATAGTTCCGACCCAAATCTAGTACCCTGGGAGCAACAATTGACTTGATAACCACTATAAAAACAAAAATTGAGCAAATGCAAATAGTACTGGGAATATTTGTTAACCTAAAAAAGGCTTTTGACACTGTATTGGCATCACTGGAAAAGTGTACAAAATGATAGCATCATATTTGAGCAACCGTTACCAATTTGTAAAAAATTGATCCATTCAAAGTAGTCCCAAACTTCTAACGTGTGGCGTGGCCTCGGGGTTCTAGGTTCTATCCTGGGTCCATTGCTATACCTTGTGTACATCAATAACATAAACCAAGCCTACAAGGTCAAATATCTCTTTACGCAGATGATACGTGTTTATTCTATTTTGGAAACAATGTCGCTCATATCATAAGACTAGCTCAAGGAGACTTAAACTTACTGCATCAATGGTTTCAGTATAATTTCTTAACTATTAATGTAGCCAAGACCTCATATATAGTTTTCAGCGCCAAGAACAAAATTTCCCTAATCACCTCACTTTGACTATAAACGGAGAAATGTTAAGAAGAAAAAAATCAAGAAAAATACATTGGACTAATTATCGACAGTAATTTAACTTGGAATGCACATCTCGCACACATTAAAAATAAATTTTCCTCTCTCGTTAGCCGAATGCAAAAAATAGTTCAATGTATTCCGAAAAAAGCCCGAATCCTAATATATTTGCTTTAGTAAAACCTCACTTACTTTACCTTGTAGAGGTATGGGGTAATGCCGCTAAAATTAATCTTAAACCTATACAAGTGCTATAAAACCGTATCATAAATTTTTTATATAACTATGACTTTCTGACACCAAATAAAACAATATAGAAAGAAACTAAACTTTTGAACATTACTCAGCTTTATACATATAGCACATGCATACCCATATACAAAATAAAGCATAAATTAATCACTCACATTTTTTACAAAGAAGCAAACAAACAAATATATGACACGCCGAGCCAGTCACCTTGTATTGCCTTCTATAAGAACAAACTACGGTAAAAATAATATAACGTAAGAGGCAAAATCTTTGAATGCTTTGAAACAGAAGTTACTTGCTAACCTATATTTACAACAGCTAAGTACTTAATCTATATTATTATTAAATAAAAGCGATCAACATTCTTTAACCTTATAATTCAAGTAAGCAACAAAGATATCAGCTTCTTGAGTGACATCCAACAAAGTTTTATTTATACCCGCAACACAAATTGTTATTACTAAGTTTATCTAATTATTGTTCCTATGTAAGTGACGATTGTCTTATTGAGAAATAAAAGATCTTTAAACCGAGAAACTATCTACTATCATCTAAGAACCGTGGTCGCTTAAGGGTAAGCGCTCGCTGGATTCGATCGGTTGTTTGCTATTACTGTCGGCACCAATTAAATTTTAACAATAATGAGTGCTGATATACTACGGGTTCGGTAATAAAAGAAAATACCGTAAAAGAACGTGCTTATCTGAAAATTAAAAAAAAAACATTCTAACACGCATTAAGTCTGCGCGGCGGCTTCTTTCTTGCCCTGAAACCCTGTCAAAAAAGAGCGGAGGACTGTGCCCAGCTGTCGGACGTATAAGGCTGTGACTTTACTTCTACTCGCGGCTCCACCCACGTGGTAACTTTCAATCCCAGCATAAGTAGTGTTTAGGTCTAAACTTGACATGCACCATTTCTCCCAGAACATTTATAGCTTACATAGGCTACATTAGCCACATAAAAGCACATGAACGTAGACTTTCTTTGTCATCATATAAAAATCTTTTATTTTACAGGGCGATGCAAAGGAGACATTTTGATGTCTATGTAAATTCCTACACTACTACTACACGGTCAGATCGACAAAATAAAATATAAAACATTTAAAAGAAAAACAGAGTAAGCATACCTTGCTGGAGCAGAACCATAACCGGGAGGCCTTGTTAGTTCTCGAGAATGTGTAGTCTTGTATCAATAAGAGATGGCCGCCGCGTAAGGAATCGACAAGCTCGTATGCCACTCCTTAAAAAATCATTAATGCTAATACTCGTCTGCAGACAGAAATATAACTAATTATATAGAAATATTACTAATTATATAAAAATTGTTATGTTATAAGAATAGATCATATTACATCAGAATATTCCACAAGATGCCAGGTTTTTTGTGGCATTCCTTGGGGGAGGCCTAATTTCAGGAGTAGACTTGTGAGTAAAGGATGATGATGATAAATAAAAATATTAAAGAAATGTTTTAAAATCAATCGACTAAAGTAGTAACCCTGGTAATGATCCCTTATATTTAAGCAAAAACTACACAACATTTAATAAAACTAATTCTTTATCTCATTAAACATTTGTTTTGAAATACCGACGTTAAACATTTAAAGTCCTGTTGGCAAAGTCTGACTCGACTTTACCATCGGGACATTAAATACGTTATTCTTCCCGTAACCATGGTGGTTGCAAAAAATCGAAACAACGACAGTATTTCAAAATAAGTTGAAAATAAACGCCGTAAAATTAATACATTTAAAGTGACATCAGAATTTTACAACCCGCGCGCAATTATATCTGCGAGATTAGCCAAGATGATATTCTTCGATGATATATTTGAAGGTCAAGTTACAGAACAGTGACGTGACTTACAGTTAATTTCATTTATCTATTATCTATAGCGTTAACGATCCTAGAATGTCATCTTGGCTAACCCCGCAGTAGGGGAAGTGTTGCTCTGTAATATGCTGACGAGAACGGGACACGGCCGGCGTAAGTTGGTTGACTAATCTGTTCGCTACCTATATACCATTTAGTACATGTAAAACACAGAAAATATATAAAACATTTATTTCTCCATTACATGTAGAATAAAACAAAAAATATTCTTAATATTAAAACTTAGTGGTTGTGTTTGTCATAAAACTTATAAATGTTGTCATAATTATCAATAAAAACTCTGGCAGGACATTTGCGAGACTTTCTTTTAGAGCAGTACCAATATCTGTAGTTGCAACTGTTGGAAAACGTTTGGTTGCGGAATAACAAGATAAAGTTTCCTCTGTCCGTTTGCTGAATTTGGTAGAATAGATCTGTAATAACACAATACATGAACCAGACAACTTTAATAAGAAAATGTTAAAGAAAAAGTGATCAAGTAATTATAATATAAGTATAAAATATTTCTTGTCCACTTTTATGTAATAAATATATTTAAAAATTAAATAACAATTAATGACCATAATTATAACCAAATTTTAATTTAAGGCAGCCTATAATTCAGTTTTATATAATAACTATATACATCCTACTTTTTGAATGAATTAGATTAATTTCAAGAGTATAATTTCTATATAAACTGATCTATGTATATATTTTATTTCCTTAACATAAACTAACCTATTTATACAAAGGCTGAGCCTCAGGACCGTGTAATGTGGCATTCTTTGGATGAGGCCTATGTTCAACAGTGGACTTTTGAAGGGCTGTAATGATGATGATAATGATAATGACGATAAGAAAACAGAGGATTTCTTTGTTTGGTAGATGTTAACATAAAAATTTATGTCTGTGTAGTTCATATTTTTTTAAATTTTCTATGTCGCATTTTATCATATAGGGTATCATAAGATAGGTCTTTTATAATAATTAAAGATTTTTAAACCACTTCTAACAAAAAGCCTACTTTTTGAAATATTAAGCTATAAAGTAATCCACTACCATAATTTCTCCAGAAATGCAACTAAACATCTGAAAGATGACACTTACTGAATATTTTCAACTAAAATATTTGGAACACTGTTCTATAATAGCTATATACAGTGTATGGCATTAAAACTTTAGAAAATATTAGAGATAATATTTACAGCGGAATCCTTCCTGAAACAATTTTCATGAGTTGTAAAATTAGAAAGACAGACGGAGCGCTGCATAAATTTTAAGTAGCGAAGAAACCATGCTCAACTTACACTCACAGCACGCAACTACACATGCATCTAAAATAATTTGGAACCAACAACATGATTTTAGGTGCATATGCGTTCATCATTGTTCTTTGAGGGGCTGTTAAGGAAAGAAAGAAGAAAGATGTGTGCCTGTCTGTCAAAAAGTTGAGCATGGGACATGGGCTTAGCGTCACTTGAAATGTACGCAGCTCTTGGTCTATGTTCTATATAGTGAATGAGTGTGTGAGCAAGCACAGGTACACTCTCTATTCCCTTATTCTTTTAGTCCAAAGCGACAACAATCATTCGCGGCCGGAGAGAGATCAGGCGCAGGCCGTTGGGCCTGCACGGCTTTACGTGCTTTCTGAGGCTCGGGGGTGTAATACCGCCAACTTCCTGACCCGGGCTGCTCCTGAGAATTTCTTGACAGAAAAACCCAATACCTGATTTTGATCCGGGATTCGAACCCGGGACTACATGATCGGAAGTCGCCTTTACGACCACTACTACAATTAATAATCAGTTAAAATAATTCAATCATCTATTAAGCATTATGTTGTAAAAACAACAACATAATGCTTGGGAAAGAAAGAAAAAAAATTGATAAAAAGTATAAACCGAATTCAAATATATATCTAAAAAAAAAATAATTGCACATTCTGAAGTCGGTGCTAAGACATAAGAATTAAGCGGTGTGTAACTTTTAGGTGGACGAAGGAATATCGCAATTTCAATGTCGTATAAATAGTTACATCAATAACTTCATTTGCCACCCTTAGGAGTGGATTTTCTTCTCCAAATTTATACGGCACAACAGAACTCCTACATCGGTTTACAATTGACGAAGATATCGCGTAAAAAAACATATAAAAACACACACAGTCGAATTTAACACCTCCTCCTATTTCTGAAGTCGACTAAAAGGAAGAAAAGTTACTAGATCCTCGTACAATATTGATATAAAACATAAAAACATAAACATAAACACTCACGCCTATCACCCAGAGGGGTAAGCAGAGACTATGGACTGCCATTTGGCACGATCCTGACACACCGCTCTCGCCTCCTCCACATCCATATACCTACGCATACACGCTCGTCGGTTAAGGGTACTCTTAATTTGGCCCATTTTCAATATATCGCCAATTTGGTCGATAAATTTTCGCCCAGGATATTTACTATAGATATATACTACTATAATAATCTAATCCGAATCTAACTAGGTAAATAAAAAACAGATGCATTATCTACATTTACTTTAGTAAAGTTTTGCTTATGCCTAAATATTTTCTACAAGCGGTTACATTTATGTGTGTGTTATCATTATACATGTTTTATGTTATTATATTTTATTTTTATTTAAAGCTATTCTAGCTTGATAAATATAGTTCCGAATTAATAATACTTAACACTTTTGTTAATAACATTCATTACATTTTTAATTGTAGTTGTTTCATGTAGGTTTGGTACTTATGCTAGGTCTCATGGTTATGTGGGATTTACTACAAAAAAAATGTGCTAACTGTGTTCATTGTCTAGCATATCGTAAAATGCGAATAGGTTATAGGGTCTGTGATTGTGGAGGCTATGGTTTACCCACCTATAACTTCTTTCACAATCTCCAATCTAAGCCCATATTTATATTGGCTAAACGTGGTTCGAGGGGGAGGACAAGGAGCAGCCTTGTCCTCCCCCTCGAGGATAACAAGCATGATGCTATTTTATGTGTGTATATTTTAATTACTCTTGGGACTGTATTCTCCAGGGTTTTGTTTTTAATGGAAAATCAGCGTGTTGATGTTGCCGCAAAATTATGTTGACAGATAACCTTTTTAGCATGTCCCACGATGTACAAAGCCATGAAAAAAATATTTACGTTTTGAGCTATAATGTGTGTTGTGTACATCATTTGGTTTGAGTCAAATAAAGGATTTCTTAATTTATTTCTCTCTTTATATATTATTAATACTTATATCTTGAACTTTTAAACAACAATTTATTAACAATTAGTCACCAAAACGAAAGATAATAGTCAAGGCTCACTGAATCACGCCCGTTATTTTACTTTCTACCAAGCTGATCTATACAAGTATACTTATTCACTGTGAAAAGTTTTATCTAAGGACAAAAAGGCAATTCAAATTAATTTCTTCTTTCTTTATTCAAGCAAGGGTGTGGCATACGCGCACGCAGTACCCAATGGTAAGTGGATACTGTAGCCCATAGTCACATATATCCATCCTTGCTTAGGAATAAAAATGCAAAATGCTTGTATTTCCTGAGCAATTCGCTATGACGCTGGTAATCTGTGAGAACTTGGTTCTTAACACTTACACCTTCAACTTGTTTCTACCATACAAGACATTGATAAATATATTATATAAATAATAAAATAAATGCGCGATAGTTTATGACACATAAGCTACGTAACGTATAAGTTACGTTTACCTCAGACTAATAAGAAAAGAAAGACTAAGCTTTGCGTACCTTTAAAGTGACGCAAAAACCATGCTCAACTTCTTGACATGCACTCATACATACATCTTTCTTGCTTTCTTTTTCATCCCGTAAATGTTTATTGCTGGCCGCAGACATATGCACTTAAAACCATATTGTTGGGTTTCAGTTGCATATGTGTACGTGAGTGCCTGTTCTTATAATAAGTTGAGCATGGTTTTTGCGTCACTTGAAATGTGCCCAGCGCTTCAATTTTCTTCTTTGTTGGTCTGACTTATAAAACAAATGTTACTTAAAGTTTCACGTATTTTCCACAACTGTCTCTATAAAACTGAGGCGGTAAGTGATTATGTTTAAGTTCATAATGTACAAGCCGCCCACTGGAATCGAACCGCAGTTTCGCCGGACATTTGTTTGACAGCTTCTTGCTACAGTTCCAATATCTTCCGTCGTTCGTTGTCTGGGCAAAGGTATACTTCTGGACGATCAGCATACGCTTCTTGCAGTTCGTTGGAGTAATGAATTCGAAATGAAGACCTGCGGAACAGTATCAGAGTTAGAAAATATTTTAAGATTATAATATATATCTTCTTCTTTAAATTATAATATATTCTTCTTGATAGGCTGTAATTATGATAATTAATATAAACATATTAATTATCATCATTACAACCTATCAAGTCCACTGAACATAAGCCTCCCCCATAGATTGTCTCATTGGGATTTTGTAATAATTGCCTCCACGTTTGGAAGGCGTGTTGCAAGGAACAGGCTGCTGCTCATCTCCTGTTTGAATTTCCCTCTGTCGCCTCTTACAACACCCATGATGTCGTGTATCTATTACCAACTAACATGTGAACACGAATTGCCGAATGCTGGCGAGCGCCTTTGATTTGTGCAGAAAAACCGAAACTGTTCCGTAGTGAGACGAGTCGTGGCGAGTGATCCCGAGTGGTGGCACTCCGCCAGCTAGGCGAGCGACGACGAGCAATGGCGAGGCTAGGCAAATGTTGCGTTGGTACTCGCCTTCGCTCAGCCAACATCTATAGCCAGCTTTACGAAACGGTAGGGAGTGGAGTGATAGAAACTCTTAGGCTCTAACACGACGTCTGTCTGAACACACTTCACGCAAAAACCTGTAAACCGATTTGGAAGGGACTTTCACTGGCAGATAGCTGATGTTAGAAGGAGTAACTTAGGCTACTTTTATTTTGAGAAAAGAATTAGGGTTCCGCGCAAAAAAAATGATAACCCACGAAATCCACGCGGGCGAAGTCGCGGGGAACAGCTAGTAATAGATATGGTTGTTATTTAGCTTAGGCATTACAACTATCGGAAATAGCGTAATTATTTGGATGGTCCCTAACGTCCTCATTTCGATGGCTCCTCCCTACCGTACTTACTAAGTTACCCTTCAATGTCATTAATACCGATTTCAACTGTATTTGCAAGAAAGAATTATCATTACTCATTAGTGTTTCCTCTTAATACTAAAGTACTTTGCTCACGTATTAGAAACAGCTACCGTTACAGCCTACTAAAGTCCACTGATGAAGATAGGCCTCCGCCATAGATTGCCTCATAGGGGGATATTTGGCATAGTTGCCACGTTTGATTGGATTGGCAACAGCAGCTTTTTTATTTTTAGCCGTCATTAGGAAGACGCTGCTGTCCACCTCCTGATTTGTTTCCCTCTGTCGCCTCTTACGACACTCACGGGATGATATGGGATAGTGGTTATTCTTACACGCTTAGTAAGTGGGTTGACGATCGCAGAGGGCCGTCTCCAATGTCGGTATTTTGCGTGTGACATAAACGAGATAGATATAACGCCATCTACTGGAAGCTATAGGAATTTTTTAAATTAATACATTTAAATGTTAAAAATTTGCCGTGTAGTGGCGGCGTAAGAGAATCCACAACTCTAATTCACCGGGTGTCATAAGAGACGACGGAGGAGAACCGAAACAGAAGATGGGTGGCAGCATCTTACTGATGACAACTTAATCTAATAAAAAACGCGTGGCAAGCATGAGGCAACCTTTTCTTTGTAGACTAAGGCTGACAAATGAGGCACATATAGTCCACCTGATGGTAAGTGGATGCTGTGCCTATAGACACGTACATCCTCGATTAAAAATCAAAATGCATTCCATTGCATCATTCATTGCATTACATATCCAGTAAAATGAGGTCTCCAGTTCCCTACATACGAAACACAGCAGCACTAAGTTGCTGTTTTACGCTGGTATTCTGTAAGATCGTGGTCCTTCCCGGCCGAGTCTAACCAGCTACAACAAAGTCTATGAGAGAAGCATATGTTCACTTTTGATAGGCTAGAATGGTGATGATAATGATGATGAAAAGGAAAAAGAAATTTTGATAGTATAAGCCTTTTTATTACCTTATTTAAAGTCTGTTTTATAACTAGATATACTTAATATAATTTGTTTAATACAATTAATATTTAAAACAAACAATTTTAATGCATTATTTATAGCTTTCTCTCTCTTTCTTACTAATACCAACTAATACTACGATGAAAGTCTAACATTAAGTTCTCACATCGATTTTTTCTGACCGTTTTACACAAAGAGTATATAATCACTACGTTTTAATATACACAAACAGTAAAAAAATACTAATTGGTCTATCAGTCATGATAATTAATCTTAAGGGATGGATGTGTGAACGTGCTGTTAGTCTGAATTGGACATTAATCCATTATTTAAGTTTTTATAAGCATTTTCTGAGAATAGCGTACTCGTGTACAAGATAATAGTGTCGACCGCAAGTAACCTACACAACACAGAAATGACGTCTGCTCTGTTGTTAGACCGGTATGCAGGGACAATCTAGAGTTTATACTAAACGACTTCATAATGTCAAAATATGAATATGGTCTAGACTGGACTTAAAAGTTGACATTGTGCAGTTTAAGTTTAAACTTGAGATTGTCTCTGAACACTGGCTTTAGACGCAGCTTTTGTGATCAATGTCGCTACCACGAGAAACAAACAAACGTATTGGGACACTGTAGTCATACTCGTCAAGAATCAAATTGATTTGTCCTGTAGCAAATGCCATTCTCGTTATTAATTCTAATGCTTAAAATATTTTTTTCTAATGTTAAGGCATACAGTTTTGTACACAGAAACATACTCAATGTCATAGGAAAATTTCATCTATTGCTAATTAACATAAACGATCATCTACTCCTGACTCTAGATTCAAAGCTTTTATCAAATTGCGGAAAAAAGTTTAACTATTTTTTGTAATGTTAAACATTATCTCTGAACTATCATTAACGCTGAAAGTTATTTTTTGTAAAGTTCAGCGTTAAGGCGTAAGAGAAAGATTTCAACAATCATCTCCAGTGTCACTATTGTAGTACCTACTATTAGTTTAATTAATACTAATAGTTTAATTAATAAAAAGGGCTTCCGGTTCTCTATACTCACCACACGAAACACAGCAGCATTGAGCTGCTATTTTACGCTGGTATTCTGTGAGAGTGTGGTCCTTCCCCGGTCGAGTCGACCATTTCGTGCTGCAACTATAATGTACCTACAACATGGTTATACCACGTTAAACCGCACAGCATTCATCATTCTATCTCATACCATGGGTGTCGTCAAAGTCATCTTAAGAAAAAATCCAGGAAAGACTGTAGACTCTGATAGCGGGCTGATAGTCATTTCGTATTTATCCATCCTTCCATTCTGTTTATTACAGTCTATAACAGTACACAGTTGAACATAGGTCTCCCTTATTGAGTGCCCCATAGGAGGGATAAAAACTCAAAATTATAATGACGAATCATTATAATATTCAGTTTTTATGAGGAAGATGCTGCTTCGCATCTTCTGTTACCATTTCCCTATATCACCTTTTACGAGACCCACGGGATGTTACGTGGTAGTGAATATTTTTCTCTACACAGTTTCGTATTTATATCACATGCACAATACCCATGTGAAATACGGTGACGGGAAGCAACGTCAAAGTATTTACACTTATCTGCACTATATACTTAATAATTATATTATACTTATCAGTAGACTTTTAACGATGAATGTTGCACATTTTATATAACATGTGAAACTGACACATACTCCTCTTGATGGTAGGTGAATGCTGTGGCCCGTTGATATATAATCTTTTCACTGCTAAGAATCAAAACGCAGATGCATTTTCATCCCTGAGAAATAAAACGGAATTCCTCATCAGCAGAAAAAAGGTCACCGATTCTCGACACTCACCATACAAAACAGCATCATGATACTGCTCCTGTATATGTATACTGGTATGTTGTGAGAGCGTGGTATTTCTCTGTGAGGAATTAAACGAAGTCTGTCCTATAATTAAATGGCTTTACAATCTGATGTACGTTCCGTCCTTTCCTTTATGGTATTTTGGTGGTGCATGATTATGGTCCAACTGATAAAAGATAAGATTTCCTTTGTTATTAAACTTTAGCTTTGCGGTACATTTAGATGCAAATTTCGAACTACAATGCCAGTATCTCTCATCATTCGTAGTTTGTACAAATGTATAGTTGTTTATGATCACTAAACGTTTCTTGCATGTGGAAGTTTTGATGAATTCATAAGTAACACCTGAAATAACATGTTTTGATTAGGGTACAATTAAACAAAAATGGAAGCGATAAAAACAATTATTTTCTTAGCAGGCGTGTTGCAAGGAAGATGCTGCTATCCATCTCCTGTTTCAGTTTTCATCTGTCGCCTATTACGACACACATGGTGTTCTGTTTTATAGATATAGTTGTAATATAGCTAACAGCTATCGTAAATAGAGTTTTATAGATATAGTTGTAATATAGCTAACAGCTATCGGAAATAGAGTTTTATAGATATAGTTGTAATATAGCTAACAGTTATCGGAAATAGAGTTTTATAGATAGTTGTAATATAGCTAACAGCTATCGGAAATAGAGTTTTATAGATATAGTTGTAATATAGCTAACAGCTATCGGAAATAGAGTTTTATAGATATAGTTGTAATATAGCTAACAGCTATCGGAAATAGAGTTTTATAGATATAGTTGTAATATAGCTAACAGCTATCGGAAATAGAGTTTTATAGATATAGTTGTAATATAGCTAACAGCTATCGGAAATAGAGTTTTATAGATATACGAGTAGTTATAATATGGCTAACAGCTATCGGAAATAGAGTTTTATAGATATACGAGTAGTTGTAATATGGCTAACAGCTATCGGAAATAGAGTTTTAGTTGGATGGTCCTAGCGTCCTCACTTGGAATCCATAGCGTATATACTTAGATGTTCCCTTCAATGTCGTTATAAGCGATTTCAACTGTATTTTTTTCAGCAAAATCTGTTTTTCAGCAAAAAGCACTGACTTTTCTAATTAGTGTTTTCTCTTAGTATTAATATACTTTCCTTCGCGTATTAGGGCTGTGTAAAATAATATACCGGATTTAATAAGAGTGTGTAGGGTGACCTTGACAAGTCGACAGTAAAGCCCAACCTCACCGTTTCGCGATCGAGCAATTCCTTTTAATCATTATCTCGTTGTTACTATAGCTTAGTAAAAATATTAATAAGCAATGAATTTTAATTATGTTTCTTTTAACATTCCGAGCCATAATGAGACATGATGTGTTTATTATAACAATTAAGAAATATTTAACATTTTAAATATTAATTTAACAGAATTAGTATGTTTCCAAGCATTTTCTTTTTTGCTCTTCCTCTCTCCTCTACCGTTGCAGGAATGATTTGCCATAATTACCACGCTTGGTTGTTGAATTGATGATAGCAGCGACCCGTTGCTATTCTCGGTATTTCACTACACGTGTGACGTAAACGAGATAGTTATACCGCCATCTATCGGATTTAACAAAAATTAAAGCATTTGAAAGTTAAAAAAACATATCATATATATAGTAAGAGAACCCACAACTCTAATTGATCGGGTGTCACAAGAGACAACGGAGAGGAACCGAAACAGAAGATGGGTGGCAGCATCTTACTGATGACAACTTAATCTAATAAAAATGCGATTGCCAACCCGCTTGCAAATCGTGGTAACTGTTGAAAACATGAGACAACATTTTCTGGTAGGGTAAGGGTGATAAATGAGACACACATACAGTTCACCTGATGAAAAGTGGATGCTGTGACCCATAGACTTCCACATCCGATCTCGATTAAACATCAAATACATTGCATTGCATTGTCACCCCTAAGGGCTAAGATGGAATACCTCGTTTCCAGTAAAAAGGGGTCTGCGGTTGACATACGAAACACAGCCGCATTAAGCTGCTATTTTACGCTGGTATTCTGTAAGATCGTGCTCCTTCCCCAGTCGAACCGACCCAGCTACAACAAAATCTATGGGAGAAGCTTATGTCCACTTTTGAAAGGCTAGAATGGTGATAATAATGATGATGAAAAGGAAAAAACTTTGATAGTATAAGCCTTTTATTACCAAATTTAAATTCTATTATTTACATCTAAATATAATTTGTTTAATACAATTAATATTTGAAACAAAAATAATTTTTAATGCACTATTTATAGCTTTCCTCCTCTTTCTTACTAATATTACGATGACAGTCAAACATTACGTTCTCACATCGACTTTTTCTGATCGTTTTACACAAAGAGTATGAAATCACTTCGTTTAAATATAATCACGAACAGTAAAAAAATACTAATTGGTCTATCAGTCATGAAAATTAGTCTTAAGCGATCGATGTGTGAACGGGCCGTTATTCCAAATTGGACATTAATCCATTATTTAAGTTTTTATAAGCATTTTCTGAGAATAGCGTACTCGTGTACAAGATAATAGTGTCCACCGCAAGTAAACCTACAGAACACATAATTAGGCCGGTATTTAGGGACAATCTAGAGTTTATACTCAATGTCAAAACGACTTCAAAATGTCAAAATTTGAGTAACATAATACTATGGTCTAGAATGGACTCAAAAGTTGACATTGTGATGTTGAAGTTTAAACTTGAGGTTGTCTCTGAACACCGGCTTAGAAGCAGTTTTTATTGTCCACTCTTTGCGGCTAAGGGCCGTAAACTCCCCTTTGGTTTTAATCATTGTCGCTAGCACGAAAAACAAAAAAACATAGTGAGATACTGTGGTCATACTCGTCAAGAATCAAATTGATTTGTGCTGTACCAAATGCCATTTGCGTTATTAACTCTTATGCTTAAAATATTTTTTCTATTGTAAGGCAAAACGCATACAGTTTTGTAGATAGAAATATACTCTATGTCATAGAACAATTCCATCTATCGCTAATTAACATAAACGACCATCTACTCGACGATTCAAAACACTTATCAAATTGCGAAAAAAAAGTTTTTAACCTATTTTTTGTAACGTTCAGCGTCAAGGCGTAAGAGAAAGATTTCAACAATCATCTCCAGTGTCACTATTGTAGTACCTACTATTAGTTTAGTTAATACTATGAACTCTGGTTTAATATACTGACTCCTAACCCTTAACATTATTTCCTTCGAAAGTTTCGATTGTTTCAACCTATTTACTTTATATTTAATTGGGAAAATGGGTTCTAAAGTAACTAAAAGTTGCGAAATAAAAAATAAATTACGTTTGCTTTTGACTTACTTAAAAAACTTAAAAAAATGCTTCTTTTTTATAGAACACAGGTGACGAATGAGCACACAGTCCACCTGATGGTAAGTGGATGTTGTGGCCCATAGACATCTACATCTATCTTCGAATAAGTATCAAATTGCAGATGCGTTAGCACCCCTGAGGACTAAGATGGAATGACTCGTATGTAAAAAGGGCCTCCGGTTTCTACGCTCACCATACGAAACACAGCAGCATTGAGCTGCTATTTTACGCTGGTATTCTGTGCGAGCGTGGTCCTTCCTCGGTCGAGCCGACCCATTCGTGCTACAACTATAATATAGCTGCAACATGGCTCTACCACGTATAAAACCGCCGCTTAAAATATATAATATCAATTGTGATATTCTCACGTCTTTTAAATCGTTTATAAGATAAATACCGACTTATATTAGCAAAATACGTTTCTCATCCTACATCTATCAGGACATGAGACATCTTTCCAAAATAAAATGAACGTATAACTACTAATCGTAATAACTAATTTTCATTTTTAAAAAACAATTAGTTCGTCACTAGTATATATTTTTATTCTACGAAGTAACACCGTGTGGTTAGGTTATAAGAGTATTCATCACTCTATCTCATACCGTGGGTGTCGTCAGGAAAAAATCCGGAAAATACTGTAGCCTCCGATAGACGGTTGATAGTGATTTCGTATTTATCCATCCTTCCATTCTATTTATTACATTCTATAAAAGTTCACAGCTGAACATAGGTCTCCCACGTTGAATGCCTCATAGGAAGGATTTTGTCATAGTTTCTGTTATAATTTTGAGTTACGATTTCCCTATGGCACTTTTTACGACACCCACGGTATGTTACGGTATAGTGGATATCACTGTACAATATCCATGTGAAATAAGGTGACGAAAAGCAACGTCAACGTTTTTAGACGTTTCGCAAATCCTCTTTTAATGATAATTGTTGCACATTTTATATAATATCAAGAGTAACAAACAAATTAAAGGAATTAAAAGTCTACGTTATAATAAAATGACTTTACAGTTTGATGTACGTTCCGTCCTTTCCTTTATAGTATTTTGGTGGCGCATGGTTATGATCCAACTGATAAAAGATAAGATTTCCTTTGCTATTAAACTTTAGCTTTGCGGTACATTTAGATCCGACTTTCGAACTACAATTCCAGTATCTCTTATCATTCGTAGTTTGTGCAAATGTATAGTTGTTTATGATTACCAAACGTTTCCTGCATGTGGAAGTTTTGATGAATTTGTAAGTGACACCTGAAATAACATGTTTTGATTAGGGTAGAATTAAACAAAAATAGAAGCGATAAAAATAATTCTCTCGACACGTTACGATCGCTGAATTAAAAAAAATCGTGTGGTTTAATTTTGTTTAACTTTATTAGTACAATAATTGCATATTGGAAAAATATACATAACCGAAATTTTTCACAATTTAGAATTACACGATTGTTCATGGATGAAAGTTTAACGACGTATAACCACGCTGTAATAAAAAAATGTTTTACTTGTCAAATGCTTCAAATAAGCATTGTACGTGAGATAACTCGGTTCAGAGTACCAAAACTTCGAGGGTAAAGGGTACAATTCAATTAAATTTATTTGCTATTCCTGTTGTATACATTAGGTCTTAGTTATAAAAAATAGTTCAAAACAAGAACCGTGCAAGGTCATTGCAAGTATCGACAATTAGTAATCAAAGACGTAAGTACACATTTCTTAGTATACTACATAGAGGAGTTAGACTTAGAATACGTCTGCCTTTATTATTAATATTATTTTTATATTTATATATAATATTTACAATTTAGTAAAATAATAAAGACATCATAAAACATATTATATATTCCTAATTCCCACTTAATCACTAAAAAACTTCTGCAACAAATACATTTTTTAGTTTACTATACTACAGGGTTATTTTGCAATAACCGGCCAAATTTGCAGTGAAGGTTCAGAATAAGTAATATAGGCAAATGGTGAAGAAATATCCATTAAAAACTCTTTATCTTTTAAATTCAAAATGCATGTTCGTAAGAGTCGATCGGTAGGCAAAAACAAAATGTTGTTGCCAATAAATCACACTCAATTTGGGATAATTTCAAATAAAAGTAGAACCCTTTGCAGTTTTTGAAAATACGAGCGATTGCAGTTTTTGAAAATACAATCGCTCGTATTTTCAAAAACTGCAATATAATGCAATAACGGTATATCACTATTTATGTATTTGAACTTAAGTTTAAAATTTGGCTACTCTTTCAAAAATTACCCTGTATGTATTATTAACTTAATTTTTGAACATTTTTATGAGTTAAGTGCTTGGAATTTTGTTATATATTTTAATGACATTGAAATATTTGCAGGTATTTTTTTATATATTTTAATGATATTGAATTATTTAAAAGTCTGTATAGGTATTTACCATTTGTAATTTTGATGTTGCAAAATTTGTTATAATCTCAGTCGGACCGAAAATAGGCAAAAAATTGTTGCTTGTTGGTTCTGGATGTGGTAGTCCCTCCCGCGTCTCTCACACTGCATCAGAGTATATAGGAAGGTTCTTACGTACCTTGTATATACTAGATTATTTAATACCTGGACCGGCAACGGGGAATACAGCAAACATACTCAACGTCTGGTACTGCGATCGCTGGCACAGTTACAAATCTTGGTCCAGCAACGGACTGTTGATAAAGAAGAAGTATTTGATATTGAAATATTATTAGTTTTGAAAATGGGCCAAATTAAGAGTACCCTTAACCGAAGAGTATGTATGCTTATGTACATGGATGTGATGGAGCGAGAGAGGTGTGCCAGGATCGTGCCAAATAGGAGTCCGTAGTCTCTGCCTACTCTTTTGGGTAGCAGGCGTGAGAGTTTATATATGAATGTATTTTTTTATTTCTGTTTTTTTTTTAGATTAAACGTTACCCCCACACTAGGACTTTCTCCTGTATCGTGAGGGTAGTTTACATACATAAATATCAAAAGGACAAACATCCAGACCCGGTACAATTATTTTTACGCCTTACAAGTACTTGTTCCGTGCGGGATTCGGACACGCGGCCCTCAGTGCTGCAACTCATTGCTAAGCATGTGGGCCACGGAGCCGTCTTCTGTTACTCGTATAATGTTCGTAAAACAATATTAAGTCTGACGCATACGAAAGATAGTACCATCCGAAGCTGTGTGTAACAATGGAGGTGGATGATTATGACATAAATCACAAGAAACTATGACTTCATCGATGAGTTTCAATTTAGCTCTGCATCCGGTTTTGTATTTCGTTGAACAGTAGTACCCGTCTGGATTTCTTCCTTGCACTGAGAAACTGTAACCCTTCAATATGATGAGTTGTTTTCCTTTGCCAGTGGGAAAACTTTGGTAAGTTAATTCATCTGAAATTAATTATTATTTAATACTTTAAATATCGAAGTTGATACCAATATGTCTTAGAACAGAGCCAAAACAGCAACGCATTGGCAGTAGATTTAGCGCTTTAATACGTGGTAGAGCCACGGCAAGGCAAACGGATCGACGATCACAGAAATATACGTCTCGCACCACTGACGATGCTGCCCGTCGCCGCTCTAGGTATTTTAAATCTAGCAAAGAAGAGAAGATTATAAACATAAGATCTTTCTGAAATTTCAAAGAGCAACCCCAAACATACAGAACAGAATGGAGTAATGGATTCTCCAACGCCGTCACTACACCCGTTAAAGCCTATTAAATTCACTGCTGAACTAGGCCTCCCCATAGATTGCCTCATTGAGGATATATTTGCCATAGTTGCCACGCTTGACAAGCGATTTGGCACCGCAGTTTTTTTACTTTTAGTCGTTATTAGGAAGACGCTGCTGCCCATCTCCTGATTTGTTTCCCTTTGTCGCCTCTTACGACACCCACGGGATGATAAGGGGTCACAACACGGTGTAAAGTAATCAGGCTAATTTTAATATTGTATCATAGTATATTTATAAGGTGTCATTTCAACCGAATCAACAGTGAGAGGGCTGGGTGAGTAAACAGTGAAGAACATGAGACATGCTATGGATAGAATGCAGAAAGAGAATGCATTCTGCACTCTCTGCGTAGCTTGTCATCTGACTATTATGCATTCATCGCAAAACATTTTTGTGAACAGAAAATTAATTATTAGAATATCAAAATAAAAAACATTTTTATTTTTAAAAATAGCGCAATTGCCATTTTCTTAGTCCTTGTCTACAAACAAATTTTTACACAACAAAGTTTCTATTAAAGCCGACTTTTTAACTACAAATTTTTCATACCATGTGTAAATTCAGTTTGCCTTTAATCTATATATCTTTTCAAAATGGTAAATGTTAGAATAAAGATAAAATGACGACCACAAAAGCCAGCTATTCTTGATAACTTCAAAACGTTTATTTACATAAACTATAGTACAGGTAATTAAAATTTTGAGTTTTTAAAAGTAGTTTGGCATACTTTATTTTTGTTCATAAGTTAAAAGTATATTGAAGAGTATAAAATAGGTAGTCGATTAAAAAAAGTATAAAGTGCAACCCTAGCTATCACATAAAATATTTATACGTTGATATCATTCAAATTCTAATACGACTCGAGTTTATAAAATAATGTACAAAATCACAAAACAAAACATATCGAAACATTAATATACATCGAAACATTAATCATTTTGTACAGATTACACTTGCATGTAATGACACTGTAACCAAATCTATCTCGGCCTACTTACTTGGGCAAAAAAAAGAAATATGCTATATAATACAATAAAATATATAAAAATTGGTTCACATGTTTAGGCATCTGGGTGAGGCATTCGAAAATTATATCCAAGACAAATATTTTTTAACAATATAATACTTTTAACCTTTAAATTAATTTAACAAATTTATTCATAATACAATATTAAAAATATAATACAATTGAGTTTTCGAATGTCTCTGTTACCTATGTCATATATTTATTATATTAAATAAAATCGCGTTCAAAAACATTCCAAGATTTTTTCTACTCATTTTATGTCAGTGTTTGAATTTGCAAAGTAGTAGGTCTAGACTCTAAATGGTAAAGCGAGCAAAACAAATGCCTAACCACTCTCGCCATGAATACGCCTGCTTCTACAATTATTCCACTATTTTGCTGTACGCATTATGTTGGACGAAAGTTCACCGTTTAGTTTGAATGTGTGATATGTCGACAACAAAGTAGTGAAGACCCGTAGAGCGTCTAGTTGATAGATGGTGGAATGGCGAGAGAGGAACTTAGTAAATTAATTCCTAAGCATACTCTCAAAAATATATTCTAAAATATACTCATAGGCTATCTCCGACTCTGCTCTGTGAATAGTCTACTCTGCGCCTATACACAAAGTTGAGAAGAATAGGATGCTTACCGATACTAACACAAACACGCGAAGCCTATAGTATTAGATGGATAACACGGAAGCATTCTAAAGTGTAAAACGGTACTGAGGTCCCACAATCTCGCCTTTCTTCTAGTTTCGTGGGTGAAAAAAAGGGGCCTACAATTAAACTATTTGCACTGGGACAAATGACATTCTGAAATATTGATTATAAATTGTGTCACAAACTATATTGTCTAATGGTGCGAACCGTCAAATATATCATTTACATTTTCATTTAATACGATTTATTATGGTATCGTAAAATACCTATAAACTTTTAAAATTAATATTAATTGTATTTGCAATAAAAAAATTCTAATTAAAAAACTTGAACTGTTTATGTAGGAGTAGGAATAGGTGTTACGAGTAAAACGTAAAATTAAAATGATTTCTATTTCTCTTCTCTGATTTAAAAAACATCAATGACCTTTCTACCATGACAATCATTCGTCATTAGAGGCGATGTATGCCTTTTTTCCGGTAGTGTTGTGATGATATTTTATTTTTCTAAGTTATTTAAAAAATAAACGTTTAAATAATGTATTCGCCACAAGTGAAAAAATGTTTATGTTTGTCTTTTCTCAAGTTCGTCGGCTCATGGTTGTGACTTAAATTCCACATTACAAGATTCCTCTTGTTGTCAAATCGAAGCTTCGCCTTGCACTTCTTTGAATGCTTCTTGCTACAATTCCAATAACGTATGTCACTGGTGGTCTGAGCGAAAGTGTAGTTCTGAATGACGAGCAAGGGCTTCTTGCACTTCGGTGTGGTGAGGTATTGTAAACTTATCCCTGTAATAAATTAACAAATATATATAGTAACAATATCGTTTGAACAAGTGACCTTATGACCTATGACCCCATATAATGAAACCAATGCTTGTTCCGACTACGAAATTAACAGATCCAGTACTAATTGCTACGCTAGAGAGCAAATTCGAGAAATATGCACTCTCTAATGATAAAACGTTTCAAATTCAAATTAGGAGAATACTGTTCAGATATAGGAATAGACTGTTTAGGTGTTAATTTGTATGTTCTTCAGGACTAATAATTCTGCCTAACAAAAACAACTTTTTTGGAACGAAGTTCCTTATCGCACGGTACAAATTTGGCGGGAGGGGGCTAGGCGAGAAAAAGTGTAAGATTTTCCATCACGACCCTTTCTATAGTGCGAGCGAGATGGAATAATATCCATTTTCTTCGCACTTTTTCTTATCTTGCCATTAAAGAAATATTATTTTAAATGACGATTCATTTTAATAGACGCTAGTAATTCATTTATTTGTATCTGTTAATCAATAATATAATATGTTTATCAATAATAATTACGAAAGGAACTTCGTTCCAACCGAATGTTCCACGACACTCACACATGTTTTTTTATTTCATTGCTCAATAAAATAATTAATCTACGTAAACACTGTTAAAATCATTTAAGATTACAGCTTCAAGACATCTATCAAAAGAACGAAAAGTCAAAATATTTATTTAATCCTTATAATTACAATTAATTTATCTTCAGAATGGTACCATCCGCAGCTCTATGTAATATTGGCGGCGGATGGTTATGTGAAGGGTCGTAACAGACGACAACATCTTTTCGGAATCCAATTTTCGCTCTACATCCAGTTTTACATTTCTTGGAACAGTAGAAAGTTGAAGGATTCCCTCCTTGTACCGAGAACGTGTGCCCCTCCAATAGAATTATCTTCTTCTTTCCCTTATATGAGGGAAGAAACTCGTAAGCCAATCGGTCTGAAATTAAGGTTTGATTATTAACCGTTCTGTACTTATACAAATGTATTATTAAAGCCAGGCAATACTCACGATACAGATGTTTTATCTATACAAATAAATCAAATTGAAGTGTCTGTTTGTAATGCAAAATAACAGCTCTTTACTATATGCATATGAAAGTATATACGGTACTTAAAACAAAAACACAATTTTTAAAATTTTTGTCTGTCTGTATTTCCGTCTATCTGTCTGTCTGTTTGTTCCGGGTAATCTCCAAAATGGCTGGGCCGATTTTGACGGGACTTTCACTGGCAGATAGCTGATGTTATAAGGAGTAACTTAGGCTTATTTTATTTTAGAAAAAGAATTAGTATTCCGCGCAAAAAATACCCATGAAATCCAATCGTAATAAATTACACGCGGGCGAAGTCGCAGCGAACAGCTAGTATGCTGTATACAGTCTACACTAATAAGAGAATATCTAGGCGGCGCGGCGCCGCACTATGGGACCAAACCAAGTAAGTTAATAACAACGTAGTTACATTATATGAAACTACAAAAAAACATACTAATAATGAAAAAAAAAACTAAACACTAAAAGCTTCATTAACTAATTCTTTTGGTATCACAATACTTGATTTATTTAAGCTAGATATATACTGTGGCTGACCTGGGAACACTTCCGAGCGTGATGTAACCTTTATTTCTTATAGTCTTTATTACGAGCTTTTTCAGGATCTTTAGACAATTGGCCTATTGAATAATTTAAAATTAAATATTTTGTACACCCGACTTCAATAGAAATGATTAAGAATAACTCAAAAACTATTGGTCAGACCTTGATCAAATTTATATGGGACCACATGAGAAGCACCAGCTTTCAAATAAAAAAAGAACCATCGAAATCGGTTTACGCAGAACAAAGTTATGAGGTAACACATAAATAAAAACAACAGACAGTCGAATTGAGTACCTCCTCCTTTTTGAAGTCGTTAGAAAAACTGTAAAATGCTCGATTATTTTGGCACCATGTATAAGAATTTTGTGGACTGAAGATGGCATATAGTACCAGTATATTTACTCACATATAATCTCCTGATGTATTGAAGTCGGAATTTTAGATGTTGAGGCATTGCACGAGTTCAATGGTACTTTAAGCTCGCCATTTAACCAATTTGCGTTTTGGTTATCGAAGCGATCTTGTTTTCTTTGAGTTTTCGCCCATTTTTGGTTACAACTCGATATCAAATTTATTTTTATTTTCCATAATCGTATTCACATCTGTTGTTGATCAATTGTCCATCAAATATTTTTCAATATCTGAAGTACTTTTGCCGCTTTTTATATGAGCACATATATCGCGTCGAAAATAAACGAATTCACTTATTTTGAACTTTTTTTCAGCAAATTCACAGTTACTGAGAGAAGGTATCTGGACACTTTAATAAATATGCTGAAAACCCGAGTATTTATGGAACGAAAATTGATTACAATAGTTCTCACAGGAATGCTGTAACCAATAGTGATTATAATTACCATAACAGATAAGAATTATGCAACATTCTTTTTATCATACGGTGGTTAAAATAATCATCGCAAAAAAAATCTCATGTGAAAATATTTTTCTAAATATTACATAGGCAGGATATATGTTATTTTATGCTTACTTGTTAAATAAAAAGTATTTTATTGTAAGCAAACAAAAAAAAGTATTTTTTGGATCCACAAATGTCATAAAATATAACGTATTTGTAAACTAGAGATCAAAATAGAGAGTAATCCAAAGATGTTTAATACTTATATATTTCCTTGAAGAACATAGAAAATATCTTAAGTTGAACTTCCATAATTAGTAATCTAATTAATATGAAATTATCGAAGTTCAAAGTTTGGATGTAATTTTATATACCTAAAACTTATTATTTATTTTTACTATTATATCGGATAGCTCTATCTTCTCAGAATATAAAACAATCAAAATGGTTTCAGTAACACGACTTTTGTCCCAATCATTTTTGAGATGGAACGCACCGTTTGGTCTCATAGTGCGGCTAGAAGTCCATACAAACGTATTTCTCTGTTTACTTCAAGTATAATAACACTAAAGCCAATGTTTTTAAGATACAATCTATATCTACCACTACTATGTTGCTATGTCATTGTTTTATTAATCAAACATTTAAAAAACTAGGAACATTCTAAAATTACTAAAACTTTCCAGTTATACCGCCGTTATTATGCATCCAGAAAACAAATTTAAAGAATACAAAAAAAAGAAAAACATACAAACATAGTAACAATTCTACTAATATTGTCCTTGAAAAAATAATTGAAATTTGGAGGAGGAAACAGGGAAATACAGGGTTGGTAATTTCGTAATTTTTTTATCTGGGTGCAAATTTATCCTATGCCTATATTAAGGAGATATCTGGGCTGCAAGTAATTCGAAAAATAGTTTTATAACGGTCGCGTTATGCACGAATGGCCGAGCTAGACCACAGAAAGAGACCGCTCGGACTAATAATTAGTTCATTTCTGTTATGTCTGTGTTTGTGTGACTTCAAGCTGGCAAAGCTATAGCTATTCGGCCACGTAGCGTTAAGAATTAATAATCATTGCGGAAGCTATACCAGTGAAGGAAACTCGCCTCTACTCCTATGTCTACTGCATCAGACCCATAAATTGACCTTTTGATGCAATGTTTATAACTACAATACCAGTTTATGATTCCGTATTATTAAAATCTGTTTTAACAAGTTTTAATTAATAGCTCTGAGATAACATTTTATTGCCATCTGGAGAAATAATATACTTTTTTATAAAAACTTAATTTATTGTTATTATTTGTTATAAACTATTTAACATAGGAACAAAACAAGGTAGGGTTTATAAAATTTTGAATTAGGACTATCACTTTACTACAGATTTAATTGCTATCAATACACTATATTTATAAATAGTACTTGCGAATCAAATTCACGGCAATTAAACATCTATGCAGTTTTTTCCACATTCAAATTATTTTAGATTTCAGTTTTACTGCTGGGTGAACAAACAGATACTAAACTTTAATGCTAAGGTAATAAAGTGTACATTAAGCCGGCCTAATGAGTGATAAAATATTTGTGAAATGTGCGCGAAAATAAAAAAATTGTTATATATTAGTTGTTATCATGTCATAACGGCGTAAGAGAATCCATCACCCTAACTCATCTCGTACAAGAGTTCACTATGTTAAACGCCAGGTAGATGACGTATTGTTCTATTTGAATTAAGTTAAGTTATATGTGAAATTCCTCAACCGGAGATTAGCTACAATGTAAAATAGCGTCAAAGGACGTTCGGACATTACGGATGTAACATGATGGAAGTAATCTGATCACTGATTCGACTGGCAAGTGTGACATAAATTAAACTCAGGTTGCTCGCGAATTTAGGGTAAGTTACCGTATTTGAATTACTAAATGTCATTTTCAGCCTAATTTTTTAAACAACGACAGGGTATAGACCTTTTCTGTAATGTCTGTCTAGCTATACAGTTCTCGAATGTCCTGGAACGTACAATTCTCAATAATCTGTAGGATTTGGTTATTATATTCGCGGGGAGTTTCCACCATCAGTCGGTCTAATGTATTAACTTAAATATTACATAACCGGAATTAACTAAATCGCACTTTCAACATTTTACATAAAATCCTTTAGATGATCTCAAATACACAGGCGGTGGGTGTGTGTGGTGATTGTGGGCGTAAATAATTTTCCCATTTTTGTTCAGCTTTAATTGTGCAGTGCATCCAGTACTGAGTTTCCTGGAACATTGAAGCGTACGGCCTCCTTTTCATGATAAGAGAACGTGTAGTTTTGGAACATTATTATAGATTTCGTTGGTGAAATGGGCAGCACTTCATAGTCATATTCTGTAAGCAATATTTATTATTTAGAACAACAGATCGCTGGTTAAAATACAGTTAACAATCAATATGTTTCATGTAATAAAGTTCAGTTAACAATAAATTATGTTTCAGTGTAATAAAGACTAATTTGCTATAATTCTGAGTGTAAGTAACATTAAAATGCTGAGTGAATAATCAACATTAACCGTCCTTTTTATATGAAACTTGAGACAAACAAGATCGCAGTTCGCAGTCAACCTGATGTCAAGTGAACCTGACAGGCCAAGTAGACTTGTTGCCTACTTTAAGCAAAGAAGGCTACAAGTGTGATGTCATCCCTACTAACAGTCCATGATATATATTATTCTTTAAAATTGGTGGTACGAGTGGGTAAATTTCAATGTATAATCAACTTAGAACAAATAACGCTACAAATTTATTAAAGGGCCTCGGAACGAACGGTACATAACAATTTGTTTAATACATCATACTAATAAATAAAATTAGTATTACATTATGTCTTTTTCTCTAACATGTAAAAGGCTACTAAACAGATATTGAATAAAACTAATTTTATGGATTTTATCGCGTTTTTAATTTTATAGAACAAGGGTGACAAACGAGCACAGTCTAAACAGATGGTAGGTAAATACTATGGCCCATAGATATCTACATCTATCCTAGATTGAGAATCAAAATGCAAATGCGTTGTCACCCCTAGACTAAGATGGAATGCTTCGTTTCCAGTAAAAAGGGTCTCCGGTTGTCTACACCCACCATACAAAACACAGCGGCATAAACCTACCATTTCACGCTGGTATTCTGTGAGAGCGTGGTTCCTACCAGGTCGAGCCGATCCATTCAAGTTTATTTTCCGCTGGGCAAGTGGTAAAATTGGGTTCAGAAATGGGATCCAACTCACTTCCTATGTGATCCTTGATCTTTACAAGATATCAGTAAAAAAATCCAATTAAAATCATTATATTATGGTTGTAGCACGAATGGGTCAGCTCGGCCGGGAAGGACCACGCTCTCACAGAACGCTAGCGTAAAAAAGCAGCCGAAAGAACGGAGCTCAATAGAGTGCAATAATTTCGATATTACAGACAATTTTATTTATAATATGTGTGTATAGATGATAGATTACCTCTATGGGTACATATCTCACTCTAAGATTAGACCATATAGTATTCTAAGTCTATGTATCTATCATATCTATAAGCAATCTAGAATTATTGTAGTATAAAGTGCAGAAATCAACTAGAGACCCTCGCTTAATGCTCTTCACCTCGATTTTTCCCGCGCCGCATGCCACTCACGCTCACGTCGCTACAATACAGACTATCATACGGTCTTATCTGAAGTTGTCCAAGCCAGGTCTCAAGCTAATTTCTGCGCATTGAGATATTTAAGTAAATATTACTTCAATATTTCTGCGCGTAGTAACTAATGGATCATACTATGTTTTTTCCGTACGGATTGGAATCGAACCAGGTGCGGTCAAGTAGGCCTTAATTGTAGAACTTTAATTTTAATTTCAGAAACATAGTATAACTTTAAATTCTACTACAAAACAAAAATTATCATAATATAACAACATTATATTGACAGTGTCAAAGAGTATCTTATATACCTTAGGTTTTACTTGAAAAATAAAAACGAGTAACCTTTTAATTTGTTCTTATATTTTTGACCGGGTTAATATTGAAAAAATATGTATAAAAATGTTAGATAATTGGCAATAACAAAAACGAAAGATATGGTTATCAAGTTATATACGACAGAATTTAATTTTCTTTTAAAAAACATTACACCACCACCTCACACAGTAATTTCTACATTCATGAATTGCAAATGGACAAACATCACGTAAATCACAAACAATAATATATAGGCAATACAAAAACTTATCTGTGTGGGAATATATAAGGCTAGTAATTATGTGTTAATAATAGTAGTAAAATTCTTAGTATATTTTTTTAATTTTTCCTAATTTATTATTCACACTTAGATTCCTTCAAATGTCTATGAGTACCCATTCGTATGTTAAGGTTTTATAATAATTTTTTTTAAATAAATTATTCGATATAGGGAATATACCTAAATATTTTCTAAAGAATGAATATCTTTTTATAAATTATTCTAATGACTATTAAACTCTTTACTCTGACCAACAAAGAAAGATAGACGGAGCGCTGTGTACACTGTGACGCTGAAACCATGCTCAGCTTCTTTACACGTACTCACACACATCTTTTTACTTTTTCTTTATTAGTCCGTAAAGTTCACTGCTGGACGCACACAAATGCATCTAAAACCATGTTGTTGGTTCTAACTGATTTAAGATGCATAAGTGTACGTGAGTGCGTGTTTTTACAATAAGTTGAATATGGTTTTGGCTTCATTTTTACGTCACTTGAAATGTACGCAGTGCTCCGTCTTTCTTTCTTTGTTAATCTACGACTCTATATCGCAACAAACGTAAAATCTCACGTTACAAAAGAGCTTTAAAACTCACTTAATAATAACAACAGGTCCTCGTATTAACCTAAGAAGTAAGGTAACGCTCTGTATAGGGTTTTAAGGCAAGAAAAGTCCTTTGCTGCTCCAATGAGTGTCGGTAGACATCACACGTTCTCAAAATATTTTTTTTATTTTTAAGAGACGAAGATTTCTTACGATTAATTTCTTCACCGCTAAGTATGTGGATGCAGGTGGCTCAGGACCGTGCTTTGTGGCATTCCTTGGGGCTTATGTTGTGGTGGACTTGTGAAGAGGTGAACGGCAGAGTCGGGAAGGGACGCCCTAGGCGAAAATTTATCGACCAAATTGGCGATATATTGAAAATGGGCCAAATTAAGAGTACCCTTAACCGACGAGCGTGTATGCGTAGGTATATGGATGTGGAGGAGGCGAGAGAGGTGTGTCAGGATCGTGCCAAATGGAAGTCCATAGTCTCTGCCTACCCCTCTGGGTGACAGGCGTGAGTGTTTATGTTATTATGTTATGTTATGGACTTGTGAAGGGCTGTAATGATCATGATGATGAAGGATATGATAAATCAGCACAATATCAAATTGTAGTTAACGATGTCATTCATGTCATTGGTGCTGAATCGAACTAGGTTAGCTCGAGTACTTCAAAAATGACAGCGAGGTTAAATTTTAACCTTGTGGGCTACCGCGGCCCTTCCTATTCCTCTTACAATATTTTATGTATTCAATTTTCACGGAAGGATACGTAAGTTCCATTAGAAGTTTTATAGTACTTTTTAGGGTTATGGTTGTGAGAAATGTCTATAAACTTCATGGTGCCATCTTTGGTAATCTGTAACCTGGCATTGCAACCTGTGCTAAGTTTCTGCGAGCATTTGAGGTAGCGCTTCCCGGGTCCGGTGTAGGCGTAGGTATAGTCGTCGATCATAATGATAGACCTCCCGTTTCCAATTGGTAACGTTTTGTATGTATACTCTGCAAATCATAAAATGGCAAATTTTACGATCTGAATAGAACAAAAAAAGGCGAGAAGAAATATTGTGACAACAAATCCATTTCATAGTTATTTAAAGTGACGAAACAACTAAAAAAAACTAAAGTTATCGTCCGCCCGATGTTAAGTGGATCCTGCAGCTCATGGATACCTGTAACCAACTTTAAGCAAAGAAGGCCACAGATGCGTTGACGCCCTGGGGACTAAGATAGAATACTCACAGCCTGTAAGTATACTAGCTCTGTAGACTCTTCAGACTAGAACACAGCAGTGAACACAGTTGTTTTGAGGCAGAAAATGGTAAGAGGGTGATACCTACCCACACAGGATTCTAGGCAGATATAGCGTTCTACCATTTAGTGATACTAATCCTTGATAGGGTTTATGCAATTTAAGCCCATGCATTTTACATACCTACGAAAAATAGTTAAAAAGGATAAAAAGTAAAGTTGTTTTATTTAAAACAATATACATATTTATTTGAAAAAGTAAAAAAGTAACAGCCTATATACGTCCTACGATTAGACACAAGCATTCTGTCATTGAAGGAATATCTAGGAAAATCCCGCCACGCCACTCTAGTGCGTTTTGAGGGACTTCATATACTCGTATGTTTAAAATATTTTTACTTGGACATGCAGGTTTCCTCACAATGTTATCCTTAAATCTAAACCGAAATGTAAACAGAACTTAAAGTTGCTTTTAATAATTGTAATGGTGCCAACGGGAATCGAATTCAATTGCTTGCGTGCTATGGAATTAACCAAAAGGGATAAGATTAGTATTAGAATTAACCAAGAAGAAGGTGAGTAAAACAAACCAAGAATCTTAAAAAAAAAGTTGAAATAATAACACTTAATTTTACAAAACATTTTAATCAGTCAAGAGCTCAATACAATATCGTTTATAATGAAAACTAGTTGGGTCAACAGACGTGGCTCTGCCGTCTCCGGTAGATAGCGCGATGAATTTTACTTCGAATTGACTCGGGACTTATAACATTGTAAATATAAACTTTATTGATTTAATGACTCGGTCAAATTTCGTAATTTTCTTTTTGGCAACATATCTTATGAATTGAGTAATTTTGTCCATAAATACCTATCGTATCCTAGTTTATCAAATATATTGTGTGAATATGACTTAAATCGGTCAAGTTGTTCATTAGTAACACGTTCACTAAGGGTCAGTTCACCTGTGTGAGACGCGACGCGACGCGACGCAACGCAACGTGGCGCGCACTTTTTAAGACAGTGATAAAAAATATAACTTTATTTACTACACAAAAAGATGTGTATTTCATTGAGATAATTCGACAATGGCACGCGGCGTAGCGCGACGCAACACAACGCAGCGCTTCGTCGGTAGGCGCAGCGTCCAAGTGCAGCGCGCTGCGCGGTGTGACCCCAATAGACGACACCAGGGGGAGTACAGTTCCATAGTAAGGCATTTGGCCATAGAAAGTAACGCCATCAAGTGTATGATACGGGTCATAATTTCCTCA
Organism: Parnassius orleans; assembly: GCA_029286625.1. Lineage (NCBI taxonomy): Eukaryota > Metazoa > Arthropoda > Insecta > Lepidoptera > Papilionidae > Parnassius > Parnassius orleans. Next base: position 1,098,690 of record JAGSMP010000250.1, on the reverse strand, counting down.
GTTTAGTTAGTTTAATACTTACTAAATGGCAGAATTTCAGAAATGAAACAGTGATCCATGTTACGCATTTTATTTCAATTGCAGTTTAAGAAGTTTTATTTTGCATTTTAATGTCTTTGTCACCTGCCCATTAAAATAATTTTTACTTATCTTATAAATTATAAACTGTATATTTTGTAATATATATAACAAATGAAAGATGTTTAATCCATGATTTATAAAGTATAAATTATACGTTCCGATTATTTTTATGTTCGATTGAAATGATTAGTCTGTACTACAAGCTCTGTAGCCAAAAATATAAATGTATCTGTGGCTGTTGCGAAAAAAATAACCTAGATTATTACATAATATCATAATTAGGAAATTAAGAAAAGAAACTCTATCTTCTACTCTACCCTACTCTACTATATCTACTCATATCTGCTCGGACTGGTTTGGCATCCAAAAAGGTGTCAGACAGGGCTGTGTAGCTTCCCCGTGGTTGTTTAACATATTTATGGACAGTTGTTTGCAAACTTTGAAAATTGAAGAATGTGGGTTGAGAATGGGTGAGTTAACCGTCAAATGCCTTTTGTACGCCGATGATCAAGTCATATTTGCATCGTCGGCGGCCGAGTTGCAAATGATGGTTACTTTAATGAACTGGTCATTAAAAGAAAGGGTATGAAAATGAACGCAAATAAGACGAAAGTGATGGTTTTGAAAGAGAAGAAAGTAAAACGTTATGTGAAATAAGAATAGAAGGGGAATTGATTGAGCAAGTGGATGAGTTTGTATGTTTGGGATGTTTATTTAGCAGGGATGGTAGATATGATAAGGATATAGAACGACGAGCGAACGCAGGAAATAGAGTGAATGGGCTCTACCATTGAGTTCTATGTACTACGTACTAGAGAAGCCATTCAAACAAAAATGTGCACTACTCTGTTTTCCGCATGCGCGGCAGATAGTAGATTTTGTCTATGATTGTAGATAGCGTGGCATATAAATGAAGAAATTTATTTTTCTATTGTAATATTATTACCTATTTCTTCACCTGAACCTCAAATAATTTTTACTTATTTGACTACTGAATTATTAATTACGTTCAGGTTTAAACTTTAATTTAAAATCTCGTATTATTAGCGCAGCTCCACACTCTATGAATATTGAAGCCACACTAAATGACACTAAATTTGTACGGATTGCAGTACAGTTCATTTGAACATAGTGAATGTTCGGAATGCCAAATCTAGTACGTAGTACATATATATCGATGGGCTCTACACGCTATTATGAAGAGTCAGAATGTGTCAAAAGGCACGTTTGGCAATTCATAATGCTGTGTTAGTCCCTACTTTAATGTATGGTAGTGAAAGTTGGGTCTGGCAGAAGAAGCATGAGAGTAGAATAAATGCTGTAGAAATGCGGTCATTAAGGAGTATGCTAGGATGAATCTGAATGACAGGGTGAGAAATAGTGTGATAAGAGAAAGTGTGGTTTGGAAGATGACGTTGTGACCAGGATTAAGAAAGGAATGCTTCGGTGGTTTGATCATGTAGAAAGAATGAACGAAGAAAGAGTGACAAAGCAAATTTATGCTGCAGAAGTGAACGGCAGAGTCGGAAAGGGACGCCCTAGACGAAAGTTTATCGACCAAATTGGCGATATATTGAAAATGGGTCAGATTAGAGTACCCTTAACCGACGAGCGTGTATGCTATATAGATATATGGATGTAAAGGAGGCGAGGAGGTGTGCCAGGATCGTGCCAAATGGAAGTCCGTAGTCTCTGCCATGGGTGACAGGCGTGAGTGTTTATGTTTATGTTTTTTAAGAAAAGAAAAGTTCATTTTCATCAATTAGATATTATTTTAAACGGAATGTTTCAAATAATTTTCAAATTGAATGGAGTTCGTTTTATTTAACTTTTCTAAGCCAAATTCAAAAGTTTGATGTCGATTTAGTTTATTTCGTATTTCGTAGAATAATTACTTAAGTGTGGTGTTACTAGCCAGTAAATATTTAGTCATGGTGATTTATTAGAGTCGTTTTACTTAATGAATATGTTTTACGAATAATAATGGGTTGCTGAAAACGGTGTGGTCTAAGATGCCTTCATAATCATCTATAATTGAGTGCCCAAGTTTATTTTTGTGTATATAATAACTGTCAATAATATATTTAAATCTCTATGAAAATAATTGTTTTATTTCTGTAAAACTATTAACCGTGTTCCATTCCAATTTTCTACTTATGTATCAATGCATAGCTAATAGTTAACTTTAATCTTACTCTTAAGGTTTGTGTTATTAAATATTTAAAAATTCCATTATGTACCTATTATATTCATTTATTACTATGTCCATTCCAATTTTTTTTAGAAATTACATTCTACATTCGTAGAAAATTGGAATGGAAGAAGTGATATAAGTTTAAAATAGATGAAGAGTTTTAAAAATAGATTGAGTTGAACAATTGATATTTTCAAAAGTTATCGTGTTTACGCCGCCATGCGGACTTGATAAATCCACACCATAAGCCACTAAAACCATTTTTTATGTAAAAATAGCAATTAATCGATTAAAAAAATATTAATAAGTTCAACAATCATTTATCTTTCTGACTATGTGCTTTTTATATTATTTATATGTATAATATAATTGCTAGATACGATTTCATGCGACAAAACGTTGGAATCTTAATTTTTAGGCCCTAGCAGAACATACCTCCGCGCTTCGCGCTTAAGGCATGCAATATAGAATATTGAATGTGAGGGTGGGCAATGAGCATTATACATATACACGTACACATTCACAGAGTATTCTCGTGTGAGTGAATTGGAATATACACACACACATGCGAATATTATAGTTAGCGTAACTATCATCTGGTGGCGCTTTTTCCAAGGAGCACCAGTTTTACTCGCAAGAGGGCTCTCTTCTTCCTTATATATTACTATACTCTTTGGACTACAGCCTTCCTTGCATAGATGGCTCTTTGATACCGATAGCTTTAGCTTCAGTCAATCAAATACTAAAAGGTCAAAAGGGTGTTGCTTTATCGACGACAATTTGAGAGTTGACATTAAAGTAAATATGGTTCATTAACTGTTTTTTTAAGTTGATTTTTCGAAGTGTTCCTAATTATTGTCAAAGTTTGTTTGCTATTTTTTCTTAATATATTAGTTATATATATATATAGTAGACAACTTTGTGTTTTTGTCTCTGTCCTCCTCCTAGTTTTGGTTTTATAGGGCAACAAAGCTTAAGATTACCCTCATGTACCTTAGTATATATAGTTTCGACATAGCAAAGTTAAATCAACGTTATAAAAACAAGAGTGTTATTGCCACGAATAACGATGTTACATTAAATTTACAAACAGAGAATATTGACAGATAATAAATTGATTATTTAATAGGTATACAGTGCCAGCGTTCAGCGTTTCAAATATTTTCATATAAATTCTAAGGAGTTATGAAAACCGAAATATTTTTCCTAACTGCAGTTGAATGATAAGTTATACTATTTAAAGTTTTACATAATGACCTTCAGCAGTTATATGGTATTGTGGTGGCGGATGGTTGTGAATGGTGTAGGAAAATATGATGTTACCGTCAGGGTCTAATTTCAGGCGAGCGTCGCATTTAGCGGACTTCTTTCTGGAGCAGCAGAGGTATCGTTTGTTCAGTCCAACGTAGGAATATGTGTGGTTTTGATACATTATCACAGACTTGCTTGTTGATATTGGAACAATTTGAATCGAATCTGTAAATAAAATTAACATTTTACATACCGCCTGTAATTAGAACAGAATACAGCAGTGGCAAACACTGCTATTAGGCGGCAAAAATAGGTAAGACGGTGGTACCTGGTACCCAAAAGAACTCCTTTGCAGAAATGGAGCTTTGTCGCCTAGTAATTTATTTAAGTTTTAAGTACCGGAGCAACCTAGCTTTGCTTTGGCGTTAAGAAAAAAATCTATTATTCTTAATTGAAATAGCTAATAAACTTGGAAAGTAAAATATTATCAAAATACAAATTTGCATCCAAATCGTTATAGCCTTTGTCGCGAAACCAGTTAAATATATACAAGAATTATATTATTAAGATCTAAAAGGTGCAAGAAGAAAAACATGGTGAGGAAACCTGATAATTGAGGACATGTGAAGTTTGCTTACGCACATCAGGTCAGTTCAGCGTACCCACTTGCCCTCAAACCCACTTAGGAAAAAGAATAGACCGGTGCTCTGGTGACGCACCTTTATAGTTAAGAAAACAATTAATTAGACTATCCTCAGTATTCAGCTAACGACATCTGAAAGTATGTGGTACGTTTCGATAGTTTCCAATATAATAATTTTTTTGCATCTAACAAAACATATTTAATTGATAAATGTAAATTAATTTTAATTTTATTAATTTATCATCATCATAACTACAGCTCATCACGTCTTGTGTGAAACATGGACCTCTCTCCCTACCACAAGATACCGTGGCCCTGAGCCACCTGTATCCAGGTACTTCTTGTATCGCCATCTAGTCGCCATTCCATTATGTGGGAAGTTTTTCGACACTGGCTTTCTCCGTATAAGCATTTACAGTATATTTATACTATTGAGTCTAGAATTCTTCCCTCACGATTGTCAGTTCGTTGAGGTGAGCCAAATGTCACTACAGCTTACTTACCATTTAATTTTAAAGACAAAATGACTGGTAATTTTAGCAACTAAAAGAAAAATTAATGGTCGACTGGTATTTAATTTTGTAATAAATGAACAATTACTTTATTGTCGAATTAACGTGTAACAGAAAACAAAAAGGAATAGGATAAATAAAATATAATTTTCAAGAATAATATAAATTGTTTAGCACAGTTTGTCTTTACTATTATAAAAAAAAACTTCAATGAATTGAATTTTCGTTGACTAGTGTTAATACATAGCTAATTGATTTTATTATATTGGTTGTATTTTGATTATATTATTAACTGGGTTATGTTCAGGAAAATAATTTAATCAAAGTAAAATAAATTACACTAATAGAGCTTTACGACACTTTACTAGAGTACTAGATGTGTTACACCTAGTGCTTTAGTAAATTATTATTAAAAGCTCATAGTCTAAGATATAAGTAGCGGCACGAAAGTCTAGCGGTGACCGTTATTGCGCGCATAAGTCGCGCTGATTAGCTTATTGCGCATAAGTCGCGCTTATCGTTCGTACGCGCTGATTGGCTCGTGCGTATCGTTCGCACGCGCCGGTTGGCTCTCCAGTCGCATTCGTGCAATTCAAATCGTGCGCGTCCCCTCCACGTTTCGTTCAGCGCTAGACTTACGTGCCGCGACTTGTAATATCTTAATTACCAAAAAAAATCTACTCGAGACTATCGAAGATTATTTGCGCTTTTAAGTTTTTTTTTTAAATATATTTATATATCGTTTATCGTTTAGTAAGTTTATGGTAGACGTTTGGTAGATGGTGATGTTCAGTATTGGTATCCAATTTTAATGTATACTCCGTTAGAAGATTTATGATAGACTGGTGGTGGATGGTTATGTTCAGTATTTGTGGTAGCTTTCACTATGTTGCCTTCAGTGTCAAGGGTGATCCGTGCTTGGCACTTGTGTATCGTACACCTTCGTGAACATCGAAGATACTGGTTACCGTTGACGCGTGAGAACGTGTAATTCTGATACATGATAATATGTTTCCCATTTCTCAACGGCAAGTATTCGACTCTATCTGTGAAATCATATAACTATTAATAATGCTGTCAGTTTTTATCGAACATTTGTGCATATCCCTCAATACATGTTACGATAATATTAGAAAAGTTGTACACGCGGTCAAAATCGGACACACAATCATATTATTACATAATTTTTAATTCACTACAGTTTACCGAGTCCACTTGCGAACATAGGCTTCCCCTATAGATTGCCTCCCAGGGGGATATTTGCCATAGCTGCCACACATTAGCCAGGCGGGTTGGCAGCTGCAGTTTTGCTTATTGTATATTGGAGTGATAGGTTCGCCCCCACTGCCACAACATGGCACTACAAATTTTTACAAATAAGTTACAAGCGCGTTTATGAATCCCACAACAGGTCTTAGGGTTGTTAACGGTGAAGTTATCGTTAATTTGTAGAGCAAAGTTGTAGCGTATTCTTTCTGCAGAACTAATAGATCAGATTGACTGTCGTCCAGAAGACTACGCCTGAATAAGTTGGTTTGTTCGTTTTCTATGCGTTCATATATGTATATACCTTTCATCCAATTAGGATGAAACTTTGGTGAGTTGTTGTGAGCGCGCCCGTTAATATTTCTACAAAAAATTAACTTCTAATAATATATAATAGCCAACTTCAAACAACTAAAAATAAATAAAAATAATTTCAAATTTTGTCAGTGCTAAGACATTATATAGAAGAATTAGGCTTTTTATCAAAAGTTAATTATTTAACTTTTTTGAGTTGACGTTCTTTTCCTATTTTGCCACCCTTAGAAAGGTGAAATTATTTCTCCAAATTTAACAAATGTAAAAAAATATCGCGTAACATACATATACAAAAAAGAACATACAGTCGAATTGTTGAACTCCTCCTTTTTTGAAGTCAGCTGAAAATGGGCATTGTAACGCATTCCGGGCACAGCTTGTACAAAATAAAAGTAAAGAGGATCATAATGAAAACATAATTCCACATATAAAAATTAACAGTAATGTCTTATTGTATGAGACATCAAAAGGCGTTGCGAAGGAATATAATATTTGTTTTCGTTGTTTTTGTTGAAGGTAACATTGACATGCATCTTAATTAGACAGCTCATATCGAGTACGTAAAAACTAAATGATCTTAGTTCACTTACGCCTTTATTGAATTGAAATGCAACACGAATACAGCGACGGCATTATCTGCGTACTATGCATATGCTTACTATGTGGTGGCTAGGTAGCTAGTTTTAATCATTTAAAATAATTGTGAGAATTATTGATAAAATTGATAAATACAGACTATAAATATAAGTATATATTTTAGATTCAAAAACCAAAATATTTTTTCCATAATAAAAGAAACATAATAATCATCCAGAATTAAAATGCTAAAATAGATTCAATTTACTATATGCCAGTAATTTTTTTTAACAAATTATCTCCGTATATTAAAAATTAAAATAAATTGCGTCCATTTTTTTAAATATAGAGTAAGGGTGACAAGCGAGCACACAGTCCACCTGATGGTAAGAGTATTATATATTTTATAATAATAGTTAATAGTATTATAATAATAGTTAGTGCGTCTGTTAGTGATCGCGTGGCTTCTTTGACCGATAGAGGTCATTGTCGCACTATATATATTTTGTTACTTCGAGGCGATGGTTCACAGCTATGCTTGGATACAATGTGGGCAAGTTATCGACAAATTCTATGTTTTTTAAAATTACTCTTATTTACTGTATAATGAGTAATGACGGTATAGTTCTGCCTAAAAAAGATAATCTCGAAATGTCGACTCAACAAGCTGCGCTGTCGATTTGTTGTTAACTTGTTAATAAATCTTTTAATGACACTGAAAAAACATTGCAGAGTGAACATATTACAAGTCAAGTCAATTATTATCAAGTCTCTGAGAGGAACGTTTATGAGAGACAGATAAGATGATCCCAAATTTCGGCATAAAACACAAATAAAGTTGATAAAGCGAAGTCCATGCGAGCAAAATAAAAATAGTAAGAAATTTAAAAAAATATAAGAATAAAAATAGTAATAAAATAAAATAAAAAATTTAATACTAGTTTAGTTTTAGGCTACAGTTTTTACAATTTGATAGAATATCTACATAATTAAAGTACTCCACAGTAAATCCAATTGCCTATTAATTTTTTTTTATTACGTATCTTACAAACTTTTTTTTAATAATTTTAACTAATTGTTTAATCTAATATTATAACTAACAACTTTATTTGATAACATTAATTCGGTATGTAACTTATGTTAGGCACAGGCATCTAAAATATAACAAATATTGTAATACCGAAAAGGGTGGTTAAGTTGTAAGACACGTCATACATATTAGAAATTAACACCAAATATATAAAACTTAACGTACTCATAAAATAAATATTTTGAATTTGAATCTATTACTGTATTATCACATTGTTATTATGGAAATTAATAAAATGCAAGAACAGATTTTTCAGATTTATTTTAATTTTCGTGAACTCACAAGTTAACTAAACATATTAAGTTATGTTAATGTAATTGTGTCAAGAGTCTGAGCCATGGTGTGGGTGCACCTCTCATTCATTAGATGTGACGCATTTCGTTCGAAATTCATTAGCAAATATAAATAGTCTTAATGATTTCTTATATTTACGCTTTAAGCTAAGATTAAAAAACTGGAGGTAGCCGTGGACTATGACATTGGGACGTCAAACAACTCAGTCCCCCCCCCTCCCCCGTGACCATGGATGCTGTAAAGTGCTCGAAACGTTGGGAATATAAAATAAGTTAATATACGCGATAAAATCCGTAAAAACTAGTTTTATTTAAATAAATAGTCTTAAAAAGTTTCAATTAAAATTAGTACAACAGCGCAAGCAAGAACAGTTAAGATATTTCTATTATAAAATGTGTACTTTAAAACTTAATGTGTATTGCGTGTTAATGACTAAAGTTTGACATATAATCCTTGACTGGTTTTGCAATATCTCGGCGGCGAATGGTTATGATCAGTGTTGGCATTGATAATGTTGCCATATTTGTCCAGTTTGATCTTCGCTTGACATTTCCCTCTCATCGTCCTTGAGCAACGCAGATGCTGCTTTCCGCTAATGTAAGAGAACGTATAGTTCTGGTACATGATAATGTTCTTCCCCCCTACTGTTGGTAGGTGCAAAATACAATCTGAAATAAAAATCTTCACTTAGGAATAAAATTAAATATTAATTAATATTTCCCCAAGAACTAATTTAGTGTTCAAAATACTGGCCTTATTTACCAACTTGAAGTGGTAGTGAAGTCATTGTGGTTGTCACTATAACAGGCTGCGTAATATTTACCGTGCCAATATAAAACATAAAATAAGGAACCTACATGCATATTTACTAACTTCGTTGACATCAACTTCGTAGTATATTGCGTTGTATACTATATATATACTCGTATATACATAGCTTTTATAAAAGAGCTACCACGGTTCATGATATATATGATGCAGTGTAGATACAAATAAGTTGAGCGAATAGGTCTCCTGGTTCGGAGAACGTTGATGAGTGATCACGGGTCGGGGATTTAAAAACTTATATCTTTAATATACTTCATTTATTTTATTTATTTATTCAAGACAACCAGATATCAGTAGATACATTAGACAAAAAAAGAAAAATTAATAGTATAATTTTTATTTTTATGTAATTAAATGTTATCATAGGATAAGGGTGACAAACAATCACACAGTCCGTCTACATCTATCCTCGATTAAAAATCAAAATGCAGATGCGTTGCTACCTCTGAGGACTAAGATGGAATGCCCCGTTTCCAGTAAAAATAGGTTTCCGGTTCTCTATTCTCACCATACGAAACACAGAGCAGCAATAATCTGTTATTTCACGCTGGAATTCTGTAAGAGTGTGGTCCTACCCTGGTTGAGATATATCGAACAATATATAGTCTAATTATTTTAACATCTAAGCCTAATCAACGAATTAAACAACAAATCCTGGGGTTGGGTAAGTTTTGGCACAAATTAATTTTAGATTAAGAAGTATGGGATTAATGAACTGGACGTCTAGGATACCTCGATGAAACCCGGATATTAAGTAGGCGCAACAGTTGCATACAGTCAATCTTGCCTCTTACCAATCTGTACAGAAATACTGCATCTGCTACTTGCCTGTGTATAACATTATGACAATGATGTCCTTCTTTTTTATTGAAGAGGGGCAGATGAGCATGTAGCTCACCTGATTGGTTACTGTCGACCGCCACCCATCAACAATTACAACACTTTTAAAAGGGAGTAAACTCGTTTCTAGAAGGTCCCTTAATATTAAAGTTATTGAAAATTAATTTGCTTATATCCGCGTAATGAAATAAAATGATGTGTCCTTACCTAGTTAGAAGAGCACCTCCCGCCCTCCCTCAATTGCGTGCGGTATCCCTGTCACTACTAATCCCTGCTGGGATTCACTACTCTCAACACCACACGATAATACGACACGTGTTTCGCCACTACACGAGGCATCCTCAGGTGAAGTAGGCTCTGGTGGCTGACCACTAAGTGAGTAAGTACCATATAGCATATAATATTAGTTTATCCAACAGTTTTTTGGAAAAAGATGTTGCAAATAAAACCGCACAGTGCGAGACTGACTATTTATTACAAAAGTGGGTAGATATGACAAGTGTCAATCGGTACTTGATAAACTTGTTGTTTCTATACTCCAAGTAATAATAACTATGATATATTGAATATAATATACAAAATATACAAAATTCGACCTGCTCAAAATTCAAAAACTTTATTAAACATAGTTTGTATAAAAAGGGTTATTATAATATTAAGGAATTTATGGATGATAATAACCCCTGGGAATGAGGTGTTCGCTACCAAGCTATTTCTAATTTGTTTTGTGTGGTTAATTGTGTAACATACATGATTGTAAGCCGTTATTTATAAAAAAAAATTCCCGCTGGGTTTCTTGCTGGTTCTTCCCAGGACAGAGGTTTTTTTTCGAACCAGTGGTAATTAAACAAAAGAGTGACTTTCAATAAGTATTATTTATAATCTATATTGAATTTAAAAAAAAAAGTTTCTGTTTAAAAAAATCAATTATCTATTACAGCCTATAAAAGTCCACTGCTGAACATAAGCCTCCCCCATAGATTGCCTAATATTGGGATTTTGCCATAGTTGCCAAACTTGGCGGGCGGGTTAGCAACCGCAGTTTTTTTATTATTTTAAGGTGTTATTAGAAAGATGCTGCTGCCTATCACCTGTTTAAATTTTCCTCTGTCGCCTCTTATGACACCCACGGGACGATATGGGGTAGTGGATATTCTCACACCGCTAATACACAGTACAGATTTAATATAATACATATTTAATATGTAGCCGATTCCACAAAGAAGTCGTGCGGGTAAGAAAACTCTTAGCCGATTTCGGCCAATGCGACATTTTCCTAATATGTGCAAACGTGATCCTTCCCTCCCCGGTCGAGTCATCTCATTCGTACTGCAGACATGATAGGCTACAGCTTACCTCCAGTAGCATTTATGAAATTAGCTCAGAAAGCTATGGAGAGGGCTATGCTCGGAGTTTCTCTACGTGATAGAATCCGTAACTACGATATCCGCAGGAAGGTTCTTCTTAACTAAGGGCTTCATACCGGTAAGCGAAGTGTAAAGCGGCTCCAAAGTACATGGAGTAATGACTTAGAAAGACATGCAGGAGGTCTAGGTGATCGGATCCCTTCTGCGTAGGAGTCCGTCTGAATTCAGTCACTTACCCATTTCTGACTCACTTACCCATTGAGTTATATGTACTACGTACTAGAGAAGCTATTCCAAACAAAAAATGTGCGCTACTCTGTGTCTTCGCGCATGCGCGGTAGATAGTAAAATATTACGATATTATTACCTATTTATTCACTTGAACAACAAAAATTTTACTTACTTGACTACTGAATTGTTATTTACGTAAGGTTTAAACTTTAATTTGAAATCTCGTATTATTATCGCCGCTCCACACTGCATGAATATTGAAGCCACAGTAAATGACACTAAAGTAAGGTGTACGGATTGCAGTACAGTTCAGTTGAACATAGTGAATGTTCGGAATGCGAAATCTAGTGCGTAGTACATATATATCAATGCGCTTACCCTTTTCCGAAAAGCAGTGCTTTCACCGCTGTGTTTCAGACTAAAGGGTAATAGAGATAATATAATTACAGGTTGTAAGGCATTCCATCTTAAATCTTCAGAGGTGAAAACGCATCTGTAGCCTTCTTTGTTTGAAATTGGTTGCTGTTGTCGATGTTAAAAAGTAGATGGATACAGGTGGCTCCGCACAGTGTTCTGGGACATTCTTTAGCGGTAAGGCTATATTCAGCAGTGGACTTGTAAACAACGATGGTGATGATTCACGAGACAAATAACGAACGATCAATCTTTTATTCCTTTCTTTATTAATTTATTAACTAATAATAATATCACAACTCCTATTAACTACGCTACTAGCTACTAGCTTACAATCAATTTTACAACACTGCAATTTACTACGATATATGAATCATACTTTGCTATGTTAATGCGGCATAAGGATATCTACCACCTCATATCATCCCGTGGGAGTCGTAAGAGTTCACAGAGAGAAACTGAAACAGGAGATGGACAGCATCTTCCTGATAACAACTAATTATAAGAATAAACAAACGAAAAAAAATTAATCTCGCACTTTAACATACAATCCATTCGCAGTTTTGTATAATATCGGCGGAGGATGGTTGTGAACAGTATACTTTGATACAATATTCCCCTCGCGATCCAGAGTAATCCGAGCATCACATTTCCCGCGAAACATTTTGGAACAGCGTAGATATCGATTTCCGTTTACAAAATAGAACGTATAGTTTTTGAACATAATTATCTTCTTTCCTCCGATCGTTGGCAGGAAGTGGAGAATTTCTGTAATATATGTAATAAATTATTTACTTCGTTACGAACATAATTTTAATTTAAAAAACAAATTTTAGAAAGCATTGATATTCATTTACTTATTAAATTAAAACCAAGTTTTAATATATTCTATCTTTCTAAAATATACACACAATGAACTAGAAATTGAAGTCAAAGCATTTTAAGCTAATTAGCACTTTTTCTCGTTAACAAAGTTTAACGCCGAAATATCGTTACTTCTCTTTCATACGATTGTAACATCGAGTCCTTCTTTTTTTAATCTTTACATTTTATCGATGCCTTTCAAAATTTTTATCTGTGAAATAATTAAATTTGCTGTGTCATTTATTAATACGTGAACACTAAAAAATATCCTGTTTTTTATGTATTTATTATAAAAGGAGGGAAATTAAACCTATGTCTTCGAAAGTTACTGTATATTGCGTAAAATAAAGTGAACATACCTTTATGATTTTTCAATACAAAATATTATTCAATGAAGGCTAATAATTTTCTGCTCACCAGATGTCGCTAGTTGACACTGAGGTAAAGTTTTTTGTTACGCAATGTCATTTAATTGAGAAGTTAGTTTTAAATAAATGTTTATCAGTTTTTAGAGTTTTATATTAATACACAAAACAATGCCTCAGTGGTTTACTCTTTAATTTTTTGCACATTTTTAACTTTCTTTAATTTTTTCTACAATTATAAATATAAAATATAGCTAATAGTACAGAAAGAAACATTAAGCTTTACATTTTTCGAACAAATTAACTTCCCCACTATGAAATCTGTCAAATATTATACCTCACTTTTAAGTGGCGCCGCCCTGGTGGCAGAAAAAGTCGTGGATGCCCTCATTGGTTAATTATTGTATTGTTTTATTTAGTTTATTGTTGAATTTCAACCAGCAGCGATACTGGTATTTTTAAATACCTTTTATTAATAATTATCATATTTTTATGTATCCTATACTTTAAGCAAGCTATTCTTGTATAATATTTAACCATATATGTGGAATTATATAATCATAGCAACTACATGGAGTGACGATCAGATAAGTAATGAAGAAAGTCGATGAATGCAAGAGGCTGAGGACCGTGCTTTGTGGCATTCTTTGTGTGAGGCCTATTTTCAGCAGTGGACTTTTGAAGGGCTATAATTATGGTGATGATGATGAAATGTAACCTTAATGTAAGCTCTTCTGCCTTTATTACATAGCAGTGGAGTGTCGAATCCGATTTTTAAACGACTTCAAAAAGGAGGAGGTACTCAATTCGACTGTTTTTTTTCTCTCATAACTTTTTTCTAGGTGATTTTTACCTCATAACTTTTTTCTAAGTGAACTGATTTTGATGAGTCTTTTTTTATTTGAAAGCTGGTGCTTCTCATGTGGTCCCATATAAATTTGATCAAGGGCTCACCAGTACTTTTTGAGATATCCTTAAGAATTTATATTGAAGTCGCTTGTACAAAATTTTTAATTTTACCACTTCTCCATAGAGCCATTTACAAAATTAAGGTATGATAGTGGGCCAAACTCAAAATAAATCTACACAGAAAGCATAAAATCTTTATTTAGGGACTAAAGGTTAGCCAGTATGAGCGAAAAGGCGCGCAATTAAATATGCATCCAGTGGTTGGTACCGTGTAGTGGAGGTGTAAGAATATCCACTACCCCATATCATCCCGTGGGTGTCGTAAGAGGCGACAGATGGAAACAAATCAGGAGATGGGCAGCAGCGTTTTCCTAATAACGACAAAAATTAAAAAACCGCCAAGCGTGACAACTATGTCAAATGGCCTATGTTCAGCAGTGGACTTTAATAGACTGTAACGGTAACGGTATAGCGGCTGCATCATTGAATTTGTTGAACTTTTTCATTGTAGGTAATTAACTTTCGGTCGCTTGATAATGATCTTACCCTCAGATCCTACCATATGACGGTCATGATTCGCGATCACGCCACGTCACGGTACGTCACACAGTCGGTAGCATACATCTGCATAATCGTTAATGGGTACAGTAAATAAACTAAAGGTTTTTTATTTATATTTGACAAGAATTTTTAGACAATAAAAAATATTTCAGGACTTTGAGGCTAAATTCAGATAATTGTAATTCCCCAGAAATAGTTTACATGTTTACAGTACCTATACAAGACAAAATTTTAAAACCGATGTATGGAATGTATGTTACTTTTAAAACGATGTTATTATTTTTAGTGTAATTTATAATATAATCACCCGCGGATCGAACCCCCCCGAGTACGAGATGGGGAAGTCGTGGGATCAGAAAAAACAAGTACTCCGAAGCACAAGCTTTCTGATCTGGTTGATGGCTCCGCCGCCAACTCAGTTTTGGCCGCAGCACGTAGGGAGAGCAACGCCTTAAAACACCGACACACCTCGGCTGCGGTGGTAGGGAGAGGACACCCTTGTCTCCACAGTTCACCAACATAAATCCGAAGTGAAGCCCGCCACGCCTACCCTTCAACTCAGCCTCGGGCCAGCCATGTGGAGTTCTACCGAAGGAACGACAGGAAAAATTTCGGGGGTGCAACATCTTGCCTATCTTAACCGTATCTCTACACTCACAATACGAAACACAGCAGCGTTAAGCTGCTATTTGTAGTCCTTCCCCGATCGAGCCGACCCATTCGTGCTACAACTGTACTACTAATATAGCTGCAGCATAGCTCTACCACGTATGCATGGCTCTACGATGAAATAAACATTGTAGAGGTAAGTTAAAACACCGGTGGGTGTCGCTTGTGGCGGTGGTGTGCTGATATCACATTGCCATCCGAATCCAGGTTGATGCGAGCCTTGCAATTCCCAAGCACCAGTTTTGTGCGGGCCTTGCCTCAGTTTTGTGTCTGCAACTTGGTAGTATTGTGACGGCAAGTAAAATTTTCATTTCTCAATAAACTTTTCGACTTGCTTGATCAACAGTTGGTGTATGTGTTTTAGGAGTTCAAGTCCAGAGCCCACCACATACTAGCCAGGTACACTGACCGTTGAGCATAAGCCGCGCGCGGGAGATTCGCCGATGATCACCCCTTCCACTTCTGCCGACCACGTACTGCACTTGTCTACACACGTGGCAGTCACACGACTAAACGTTGTGATATCATTATCATTGATTTTTATTTGAGCATTAACTATTTCAGAAATTTTAACTTAACTAACCCATAGTACCGCTACTATCAACACTTCCTCTACTAACCATCGGCGCTATCAGCAAACCGATAAGAAGCATACGTACGAGGGTTGTATATACTTGGTACTTGTTACCATATTCACCTAAGACAAATTAATAGAAGCCAGTTATTTCAATATTACAGACAGATACTTCAATTTTATTTACTATAGATTAAAACTGAGATGCATAACAAAGAATTTAACTCAGAAATAAATAAAGCAATGATTAAGTTGGAACTTTAATATACAATCCCTGGGCAGTTTTATAATACATTGGTGGGGGGTGGTTGTGGCAAGAGTGTGCTGATATTATATTGCCGTCTGGATCCAGGCTGATCCGAGCCTTGCACTTCCCACGGAACATTTTCGAGCAGCGCAGACTCCGTTTGTTGTTTATATACGAAAATGTATAGTCCCGATACATGATTATCTCCTTACCTCCGACTGTGGGAAGAAACACTAGGGAATCTGTAATTAAATTTACTTATTTAAGGTGAAGGATTCTATATTTTTAACTTGATTAGTTTATAAATAATGGCAATGTTTTATTTTGTCGGTGTTTCAATTTATAAGGAAACTTAAATTTTATAATTTAAATGAATGTGTGTATATTCTTCTTGTATAAATTTTTAATGATATTTTTATTTTATAAAAGCAATAATTCCTAATAAATAAATAATAACTGGTAGCCTCATAAAAGATAAAGAAGGTTTTTTTGTAGAATAAACCGGAAGTATGTAAAAAAAAACACAGACCAGCAGTTATTTGAATAGCAAGCCGCTCAGCTACTTAACCCTTTTTCACCTTACATATGCTACATACGGTTATTAATCCATTATCTTTTATATAAGGCATCCAGTGTGTGTTTTAAGAGGCGACAGAGGGAAATAAAACAGTAGATGGGCAACAGCGTCTACCTGATAACAATTCCATATTTAAAAAAGATTGTGGATGCCAACCCGCCTGTCAAGCGCGGAAACTAGTCATAGTCAAAATTCTCCTATGAGGCAATATAACGGGGAGTCATATGTTTAATATATAGAGATACAAAGATAATGAATATGCAGTCTCATATTTTATTTAATCAATTTCACCGTTTATGTTACGGAAAGTATACCCTTATTTGAGGCATAAATAAATCATTTTGGATCTAAATGTTGGTTGAACTTAGATCATTTTTATCTTAACTACGTCCCCATAAAATATGGAAAATTATTCAAAATGAAATAAGAGTTCATAAATCAAGGCATTTATTTCAAATGCATTCACGAATAATTAATTATTGTATTTTTAAACAGACACGCTTTACCTTAATCTAAACTAGTGGTACACGGACCTTTGAACTAAGCCTAAACCTTACAGAATATAATATTTTAATAAAGAATAATATATTATTCAAGATTAGCATGTTAATTCGACATTGCTTGTCAATGTCGAGTGGAACAACAATCCATGATATATTAGCACAAAATTTACATCGAATTGATAGTATTTACGTTTACCTAAAAAACTAAGGTTAAACATCATCAATAACTGATTTTTTCGCCCCGATACGGGATTCGAACCCAGGTTTCATGATCAACAGCCGCGTTTACGATCACTAGGCTAACGGGCATTCAGCAACATTTGCATATATTTCTTTTTATCATGAGGTATATTACTGCTACCACTTGCTATAATATATACTATTTGTACTACCATTTGCAATAAAATAAAAAAGTAGAGTAGATGGATAATGAAACACAGTAGCAACAGCTTAATTTTAGAAGATATTTCTTATATACTATAGATAATACTGGCTTCTGCTAAGTTATTGTAATTTAATATATAGTCCTTCTGATGTTCGATGGAACTCTGGCGGAGGGTGGTTATGTTCAGTGAAAGCTGAGACAATGTTGCCATGAGTGTCCAGAGACAGTCGAGCATAGCACTTCATCGTCACTTTTCTAGAACACCGCAAATTTCTTTTACCATTCACATACGAGAATGTATAGTTTTTATACATAACTATTGTCTTTCCTCCTAATGTTGGTAGAAGTTGAATTTTGTCTGAAAACCAATAAACTGTGTTAAAATCTGAACAAAAATTTTTAAACAATTCGTGTAGGATTTGTTATATTTTACATTTACATGTTTTTTGCCTTCAATAACGTTAAATTTATCATAAATTGAATACATATTGTTTGATATTAGTTTATTTGGAAGCACTCCACAAAATTACAAAGTATTCTATTAAGAAAGTAATTTTCCGCAATTACGACAAGTACTAATATAACATTGCATAAGGAACATTGAGATACACAGCACGATTGCAGATGTCGTACCTACGCCAAGCACTGCACTAATATATTGAATTTAATTCAATTGGCATTAGTCTATAAACAGTCCACCGCCGGGATTTTTTTCGGATAAGATTATTGGGCACAAGCATCTTTCAACAAAGGTAGAAGATGAAAGTGACGGAGATATATCAGTGTTACAATGGACAATGATAGTAGAACTATTAATTAAGGTTTTTATATCGTTGTAATGCAAAATCAAATCAAGAAAAAACTTGTGATTGCCTGGAGTAGATGAACGAGCACTTCCGTTTTTGGGTGATGTTAATGATAAACGAATCTGAAAAAGGTGATAACTGTGTTTCTGTTTCTCAGAACTTCTGTAAAGAGGCTGCTCACTTAGGGTACAGGCATCTGACTGTAGTCCGAATGGGGTTTATGAATCTGGACATAATATGGAAGGGAACACCGTGCTACACCCACAGACAAGCAACCATTATCTATTTTCACTACCAACGTTCATCGATCATCATTTTTGAATCGATGGGATCGAGAAGGAAAACAACTGTTTATTTTTTTATTTTTTTCTCTTTATTTGGATCACCTACAGATGATACACAATACTAACAAAAATATAACTCAACACCGCGACTACATGCTATGTGTTCATCTTTTTACAGGTAACCACAACTTACATAAATAGCGAAGTGATTTTAAAAAAGAAAAAAGGAAACAGATAATAATATGCTAATAAATATACACGGAAAACCAGATTTGCAATAGCTACAGTTTGTGGATTTAATGCTTACAGTCTATATAACATTAATCATAAATCTACTAATTTTATTACATATTTCTGAAATGTTTATGGATCAAATACTTAAATCTAGACAACGGTGTATACATTATATCTATTTCTATGGAATTTGGTATATGGTTTCTTTAATGACACCATTCTGGTAAGTGGGGAGTTGCGACCTAAATTACTTTTACAGAGACGTTCTTTGAACAGCTTGTAAAACTTAAAGCGCGGTAACTTATTTGGCACAGATATATTAATTTTACTTAGAAGTTGCGGGCAGTCGATATGGTTATGTAATAGTTTATGCAAGAAAATAAGATCTACTGTTTTCCTTCTATTTTTAAGTGTTGTCATTTTATAATATTTAAGTTTGTTATGATTGGTAGTCTTTTAAATAGGACGCAAGCCACTGTAAATTAGAGCCCCCAATACCAAAGTGAGACAATTTATGAAGAAGTATTTCATGGTCTACCTTGTCGAATGCCTTGCTAAAGTCAGTATAGATTGCATCGACTTGAATGCGTTGATCAACAAATTCCGTCAAGGTTTCGACAAAGTCGAACATTTTCGTGTTAGTGGATCTACCTCTGATAAATCCATGCTGCTTATTTGTTAGCTGAGTTTTAACATGGTTGTATAGATAAAAATAGATAATACTTTCAAATACTTTTGAGAAAATAGATAGACTTGATATTGGTCTATAATTTTTTATGTCTTGCTTAGAGCCATCCTTATAAATTAGCACAATTTTAGTTTCCAACATGTTGGAAAGATATCTGATTTTAGAGACTTATTAAATATTATGGTAAGGGGGCGTGACAGTTGTTTAGCGCAATTGACAATGAAAACTGGTGGTTTGTCATCGGATCCCGGTCCCTTGCAAAAAACAAGTCTTTTTAATTTGATGAAGACTTGTAATTCATTTATTTTTAGAGGATTTAAGGTATTCAGCTGCTCTTCAGTATTTTTTATGTTACAGTTATACACATTACTAGATGATGTAGCATTATGGTAAATTCATGAAATTCTTTTTGCAAACAACTCATTAATCTTTATATTATCCTCAGCTAACTCATTTTCCAGAAACATAGATGAAGTATTACTTCTATTTTTACGTTTATCTTTTAAAAAGGTCCAAAAGTATTTTGGGTTTTGTGAGATGCTGCTTTCTATTCCGTTACAGTAGTTATTATAACTTAAAGATAATAATTTTTCACTTCGACTACGCTAAATAATTATATTAGTAACAAAGACAAAACCATACGTTGATGGAGGATAGATATAGTGTGCTGGGTTTTAACTAAATCGTAAGCGTACGATTGCTCCGCCTTTGAACTCTTTCTATGACTACTTGGTACCGCCCACTATCGAGTGCATCAATTAGCATTGTCCACGGCAAATGTGCATAGGCCTATTTGAAATCATTATAAAATGCATATAAAATGCCAGACGAAAAAAGGTACTCCAATGAATCCGATCCAAATGTTGCAATGATAAAGAACAAGGGTTTGTCTATCGATAATTGGATTAATATTCGTCAGAAGAAAAAACGTATTGATGACGACACCGACAGTGATTCTTGCATGGCTCGTGAACCCAGAAAACAGAAAACATCTTGTTGCAGTGCAGACATATTTAACAATAATTCAGTAACCTTCCGGGAACAAATGGAAACGATGAATCTGCTTCTTAACTCGATGAAAGAAGAACAAAATGTACGCTTCTCACGGATTCTCACCGATATGTCTGAGATAAAAAACCAAATGACTTATATTAAAAAAGCTAACGCGGAGATTGAAAAATCAGTGGATTATCTTGGAGAAAAGTACGTACAACTGAAGAAATTTATAATGGGAAGAAATGATAGAGGATTCTAAAAGCAAGAAAACGGAATTAAAGACATCTTACAAAAAAATATCTATCTTGAAAAGTGCAACAAGGCGTTAGAAGAGCGTATAATGAGACTTGAGCAGAAGGAGTTGGAGATGCAAATTGTGCTTACAAATGTGAAAACGCAGGAAAGTGAAAACTTAGTGGTAACTGTAAGCAAAATTTGCCAACACTTACAATTAAAAGTGGATGACATTGAAAAAGTCTGGAGAATGCCGGGGAGAACTGGAAGCAAATAAATAAAAAATAAAAAAGTATTATAGCGTTTTTGTTTGTACATGATTTTTTTAATAGGATAGGGTGACAAACGAGCCCAGTCCACCTGATGGTAGTGGTTGCTGTGTCCCATAGACATCTACATCTATCCTCGTTTGCGAATCAAAATGCAGATGCGTTGTCACCCGTGAGGACTTAGGTGGAATGCTTCTTTTCCAGTAAAAAGGGTCTCCGGTTCTCTACACTCACCATACGAAACACAGCAGCGTTAAGCTGCTATTTTAGGCTGGTATTGTGTGAGAGCGTGGTCCTTCCCCGGTCTAGCCGACCCATTCGTGCTACAACTATACTACTAATATAGCTGCAGCATGGCTCTACCACGTATAGATGATTATATTGTTTCAAATTATTCAAAGCTAAAAATTCGCAAATAAAATTATAGGAAGAACAATATGAATTAATGGGATTCAAAAAAACAGCCATATCCACTCTGAGACCATTTTACGTTTGGCATATTAAAATCCCCAACCAGAAGAGCATCCGAATGTTCAGATATAATATTACTAGAATTTTCTACAAACTGTTTCAAGTCTGTCTGATTTGTAGGTGGTGGAAGATAAACTACACCAACACAAATATTAAGATAACGTTTGCCTCTCTTTAGTTGAATAGTAAGCCATAATTCTTCTAATTTACTATTAGTTTCTATTTTATATGATTGTAAATGTTTACGTACTGCTACCGCTACTCCCCCTGCAGTTTTTTTTACAGATTGATGCATTAATATTAAATTAGACAAGAATTTTTAAGACAAAAAAAAATATTCAAGGACTTTAAGGTTAATTTCAAATAATTGTAAAAATAATTGTTATTCCTAAGAAATATTTCACTCCATATGCAAGTCTTAATTTTAGAACATTTGTATGAAATCTGTGTAAGTACCCTTATAAAGGAGTAATCATTTTAAAATAAACCCAAGCCAACATTATTAAATTTCCTACAATCGTTACACTGCATTTTACCAGATGAGATGTACCCATATCACAGTAATACTACACAAAAACCTATACGTCAAATTTGTGATATATTTTTTTAATATAAAAGCAATAATTCCTAATAAATAAATAATCACTGAGAAGTTTTTTTTATAGAATAAGGGTGACAAGCGAGCACATTGTCCACCTGATGGTAAGTGGATGCTGTGGTCCATAGACATCTACATTTATTCTCGATTAAGAATTCGCTGTCACTCTTGAGGATTAAGATGGAATGCCTCGTTTCCACTTGAAAAGGGTCTCTGGTTCTCAACACTCACCATACATAACACAGCAGCATTAAGCTGCTATTTTATACTGGTATTCCGTGAGAGCGTGGTCCTACCCCAGTCGAGCCGACCCGTTCGTGCTACAACCATAATATAGCTGAAGCGTGGCTCTACCACGTTTAAAACAGTGTAGGGCGATACTCCACTAGTAGGAGTGCAGATCTGGTAAAACATGCAGGAAGTCGATGAAAGTATGTGGCTGCAGTCCGTGTGTCACATTCCTTAGGGGACACCTATGTTCAGCTGTGAACTACATACGGTTGTCAATTCATTATACTTTACATAACGCATTCCGTGGGTGTCATAAGAGGCGACAGATGGAAATGAAACAGTAGATGTGCAACAGCATCTTCCAGATAACAATTCCATTTAAAAAAACTGTGGTTGCTAACCCGCCTTTCAAGCGCGGAAACTATGGCAAAATTCTCCTATGAGGCAATATATGGGGGAGCCATATGTTTAATACATAGAGATACAAAGAGAATGAATATGCGGATCATTTAATTAATTTCACCGTTTTTGCTATGTGAAGGTATAACCCTTACCTCAGGCATATATAAACCACTTTGGACCTAAATGTTGGTTGAACTTAGATCATTTTTATCTTAACCACGTCCCCATAAAATATGGAAAAATATTCAGAATGAAATAAGAGTTCATAAATCTAGGCATTTATTTCAAATGCATTCACGAATAATTAAAAATTGTATTTTTAAACAGACACGCTTTACCTTAATCTAACCTAATGGTACAAGGACCTTTGAACTAAGCATAAACATATTCATAAACACTCACGCCTGTTACCCAGAGGGGTAGGCAGAGACTATGGACTTCCATTTGACACCATCCTGACACACCTCTCTCGCCTCCTCCACATCCATATACCTACGCATACATGCTAAACCTTACGGAATATAATGAGAAGCCTATACCTTACAGGATATAATGTTTTCATACAGAATAATATATTATATTCCAAATTAATGTTAATTCGACATTCCTTGTCAATGTCGAGTGGAAACAACAATCCATATTCTACATATAATAGTACAAAATGAACGTATACGATACTAGGCGCTAGGCTAACGGGCGGTCCGCAACATTAGCATATACTAGTATATTTCTTTTTATTATGAAGTATATTACTACTCCTCCTTACTATAATACTATTTCTACTACTACTGACAGTAAAATAAAAAAGGAGATAAATAGAGTAGATAGATAATGGAAAACATTAACAGCAGCTAAGTTTTAAAGGATATTTCTTATACTATAGATAATACTGGCTTCTGCTAAGTTATTGTAATTTAATATAATATCCTTCTGATGTTCGATGGAACTTTGGCGGCGGGTGGTTATGCTTAGTGAAAGCTGAGACAATGTTGCCATGAGTGTCCAGAGTCAGTCGAGCATCGCACTTCATCGTCAGTTTTCTGGAACACCGCAAATTTCTTTTACCATTCATATACGAGAATGTGTAGTTTTGATACATAACTATTGTCTTTCCTCCTAATGTTGGTAGAAGTTGAATTTTGTCTGAAAACAAATAAACTGTGTTAAAATTTGAACAAACATTTTTAAACAGTTCGTGTAGGGAGTGTTCTAGGATTTGTAATATTTTACATTTACATGTTCTTTCCTTGATTACCAAAAATTGCTCGTATTGATGCGTAATGGTTGTGACGCCATTTATCCGGCACCATTGCATATTTCTGGCAAGATACAATATGTATACATGGCGTGGCGTAATGGCTTAGCAATGAGCAGTACCGCTAAGGGCCGCGGGTTGGAATCCCGCACGGAACAAGTATTTGTTTGACCTACAAAAATTGATCCGGGTCTGGATGTTTGTCCTTGTAAAAATTATGTATGTACGCTACCCCCACGATACATGAGAAAATCTTAGTATAGAGGTAACGTTTTAAAAAAAATAAAACAGAAGTTTCTCTTAGATACGCCATCACACATTTCCGCAAAATAACGCCCGATTTTATACACCTGAATAAGTTCTCATCTTCAATAACGTTAAGTTTATCATAAATTAAATAAATATTGTATGAAATTAATTTATTTGGAGGCACTCTAAAAATTACAAAGTATTCTATTAAGAAAGTAATTTTCCGCAATTACGACAAGCACTAATGCATAAGGTACAATGAGATACACAGCACGGTTGCAGATGACGTATCTACGCCAAGCACTGCACTAATATGTTGAATTTCATTCAATTGGCATTAGTCTCTAAACAGTCCACCGCTGGGCTTTTTGTTTTCTGAGAAGACTGCTGGCATAAGCATCTTCGAACAAAGGTACAAGATGACAGAGACGGAGATATATCAGTGGTATAATGAACAATTATAGTGGTATTATTAATTTAGGTTTTTATCGTGTTGCTGGGAGGCTGCCCTGTGTTGCATTGGGATGGGTGGTGTTGCTGTTGGTTTGCATGCTTTGGTTTTATTATGTGGTTTGGTTCTTCACGTTACACCGGTGTGTGATTATGACGGGAAGATGTTACGATTGGTCGAATTGTATTGCTCTATACTGAATGTATGGTGCAGTGCGATGTTCTCCAGAATGGTTTCTGATAGTAAGAAGGGTTGTTACCAAGTAGTGTTATTTTATTTAAATAATTTAGAATAACTTCTAACATCAGAAGTGGAGAATTAATTTCTTACATCAGAAGTGTGATTAAAGCCTTTTTTTGTAGCTCTACATTCTAATTTCTCACAATACAATAAACGTTGCAGAGGTAAGTTTATAAAACGTCGGTGGGGAATGGTTGGTGTGTTGATATCACGTTGCCGCCTGAATCCAGGTTGATTCAAGCCTTGCATTTCCCACGCACCAGTTTTGTGCGGCCCTTGCCCCAGTTTTGTGTCTGCCACTTGTAGTATTGTGTCGGCAAGTAAAATTTTAATTTCTGAATAAACTTTTCGACTTGCTTGTTCAATAGTTGGTCATGTTTCAGGAATTCAAGTCCAGAGGCCACGACATACCAGCCAGGTACGCTGACCGTTGAGTATAAGTCGCGCGCAGGAGATTCGGCGATGATCACCCCTTCCACTTCTGTCGACCACGTCCTGCACTTGTTTGTCTACACACGTGACAGTCGCACGACTAACCGTTGAGATATCATTAACATTAATTTTTACATTAGCGTTAACTATTTCAGAAATTCTTGGTACTTCTTGTGTTTCATAATCTCAGGAGATTAATAGAAGCCAGTTATTTGAATATTACAGACATACACTTCAATTTTATTAATATGTATTAGATTAAAAACTGAGATGTATAACAAAGAATTTAACTCAGAAATAAATAATGCAAAGATTAAGTTTCAACTTTAATATACAATCCCTGGGCAGTTTTATAATACATTGGCGGAGGGTGGTTGTGGCAAGAGTGTGTTGATATTATATTGCCGTCTGGATCCAGGCTGATCCGAGCCTTGCACTTCCCACGGAACATTTTCGAGCAGCGCAGACTCCGTTTATTGTTGCTATACGAAAATGTATATTTCTGATACATGATTATCTCCTTACCTCCGACTGTGGGAAGAAACACGAGGGAATCTGTAAATAAATTTATATTTAAAGGTGAAGGTCTATTTTTTACTACATACCTTTATTATCTTAGGTAAATGTTTTATTTTGTCGGTGTTTCAATTTATAACAAAACGTAATCTATTAAAACCCGCGTAAAAGAACACATAGCTGACGTGAAGCACCAACGTTCCGGGAAGTCTGCAGTTTGTGATCATATCCTAGACGGCCCCCGCCATTACATTAGATTTGATAAACTACAGATTCTCGCGAAAGAACATCGATTCCTGCCAAGGATGATACGTGAGGCTATTGAAATTAAAAAACATCCTAATTTCAATAGAGAAGGAGGCTGGTACTACCACCTGCTTGGGATCCTGTAATTAATAAAATTAAAACTAAACCCAAGCATACCACTGCAAGACTTCAAGACACAGTTAGTTCATTCTGCGTAGATCGGACCAAAATTAATAATTAAAAAAGCTGAAGGTACTCCGGATTAACTTTGACATTGGGACGTCAATCACCTCAGTCCCCCGTGACCATGGGTGCTGTAAAGCACCCGAAACGTCGGGAATTAATAAAATAAAATAAGTTAATTAAACGCGATATAATCCGTAAAAGTAGTATAATTCAATTCAATGATATTTTTATTTTATAAAAGCAATAATTCCTAATAAATAAATAATCACTGGTAGTCTCGTACCAGTAAGAGAAGTTCTTTTTTATATAGAATAAGGGTGAAAACGAGCAAACAGTCCACCTGATAGACATCTGAAGTTATCCACGATTAAGAATCAAAATGCAGATGCGTTATCACCACTGAGAACTCAGATGGAATGCCTCGTTTCCAGTAAAAAGGGTCTACGGATCTCTACACTCACCATACGAAACACAGCAGCGTTAAGCTGCTATTATATGCTTGTATTCTGTAAGAGCGTGGTCCTACCCTGGTCAGGTCGACCCATTCGTTCTATTATCATAATATACCTAGAGCGTGACCTTCAAAAAAGTGTAAGGCGATACTCCACTAGTAGGAGTGCAGATCTGGTAAAACATGCAGGAAGTCGATGAAAGTATTTGGCTGCAGCCCGTGTGTCGCATTCCTTAGGGGACACCTATGTTCAGCAGTGAACTTCCGAAGGACTGCAGTGATGATGATAATGATGAAATATCCATAGACAATGTAAAAACCACAGACCAGAAGTTGTTTGAATAGCAAGCCGCTCAGTTGTTTGACTCTTTTTCATCATATATATGCTACATACGGTTGTTAATTCATTATCTTTTATACAACCCACCCCTTTGGTGTCGTAACAGGCGACAGACGGAAATGAAACAGTAGATGGGCAACAGAATCTTCCAGATAACAATTCCATATTTTAAAAAAAAACTGTGGTTGCTAACCCGCCTCTCAAGCTATGAGGCAATATATGGGGGAGCCATATGTTTAATACATAGAGATACAAAGAGAATGAATATGCGGATCATTTAATTAATTTCACCGTTTTTGCTATGTGAAACCACTTTGGACCTAAATGTTGGTTGAACTTAGATCATTTTATCTTAACCACGTCCCCATAAAATATGGAAAAATATTAAGAATGAAATAAGAGTTCATAAATCAAGGCATTTATTTCAAATGCATTCACGAATAATTAAAAATTGTGTTTTTAAACAGACACGCTTTACCTTAATCTAACCTAATGGTACAAGAACCTTTGAACTAAGCCTAAACCTTACAGAATATAATGTTTTCATGAAGAATAATATATTAGAGGATATTTCTTATATAATATAGATAATACTGGCTTCTGCTAATTTATTGTAATTTAATATAATATCCTTCTGATGTTCGATGGAACTTTGGCGGCGGGTGATTATGCTCAGTGAAAGCCGAGACAATGTTGCCTTGAGCGTCTAGAGCGAGTCGAGCATCGCACTTCATCGTCAGTTTTCTAGAACACCGCAAACATCTTTTACCATTCACATACGAGAATGTATAGTTTTGATACATAACTATTGTCTTTCCTCCTAATGTTGGTAGAAGTTGAATTTTGTCTGAAAACCAATAAACTGTGTTAAAATCTGAACAAACATTTTTAAACAATTCGTGTAGGATTTGTTATATTTTACATTTACATGTTTTTTGCCTTGAATGCCAAAAATTGGTCATATCGGTAATAATGCGGAATGGTTGTGACGCCATTTATCCGGCACCATTGCATATTTCTGGCAAGATATATGCAATGATGAAAGATGGATTCTCTTGAGTACACGTTTCCGCAAAATAACGCCCAATTCTATTTACCTTAATAAGTTCTCATCTTCAATAACGTTAAATTTATCATAAATTGAATACATATTGTTTGACATTAGTTTATTTGGAAGCACTCCACAAAATTACAAAGTATTCTATTAAGAAAGTAATTTTCCGCAATTACGACAAGTATTAATATAACATTGCATAAGTAACATTGAGATACACAGCACGGTTGCAGATGTCGTACCTACGCCAAGCACTGCACTAATATGTTGAATTTCATTCAATTGTCATTAGTCTATAAACAGTCCACCGCTGGGTGTTTTTACCTGAGAAGACTGCTGGGCAAAAGCATTTTCCTACAAAGGTAGAAGATGAAAGAGACGGACATAATATATCAGTTGTACAATGGAACATGATAGTGATATTATTAATTCAGGTTTTTATATCTTTGTACTGCAAAATCAAATCAAGAAAAATACTTGTGATTGCCTGCAGTAGATGAACGAGCACTTTCGTTTTTGGTTATGTTATTACTGAAAGACGAAAGACCGCGAGATGATTGTAAAATGTTAACTAGTGATGATAATGATAATCGGATCTGATAAATGTAATCAGTGTGTTTCTGATCGTCAGGACTTCTGTAAAGAGGTGGTTTATACTTAATGTACAGCTATCTGACTGTAGTCCGAGTGGGGTTTATCAATCTGGGCATAATATGGAAAGGAACACCGTGCAGTGTGAGTCGCTACACCTGCAGACAAGCAACCGTTATTATCGATCATCGATCATCATTGTCGAATCGATGGGATCGAGAAGGAAAACACTGGGCATTTGCAATGGAAAGAGGTGGGATCTTACGAATATTTGGCGATATCACCAACTTAGCATGCATAAATATCATGCCAAATGCAACGACTCACACTACAGGCAGTCATCGGATGAGGCAGTTTCATTCTTGTGATATACGTACATTTTTTTTTATGATGTTGGAAAAATCTTTCAAAATATGTTAACTAAAAATATTAATTCTTGATCGAGATTCATTTTATTATAATATTATAGGGACAAACGAGCTAACAGTCCATCTAATGGTAAATGAATGCTATGGTCCATAGACCTATATCTATCCTCGATTAAAAATCATAATGTAGATGAATCTTCACGCAGGGTCTCCGGTTCTAATCACTCACTATACGACACACACATTATACTGCTATTTAACGCTAGTATTCTTGGTTTTGGTATTCTAATGGCGCTGGCGAGGATCTACTTTGGTGTCTATGTTCGCATACAATGATATTTAAGGTTGACAACCCAGCCCTTGAGCTTGCAGGACTTTTAATAAGTATTTGTGTGAATAATATGGAATGAAACTAATTTTACGAATTTTAACGAATAAATTTTTTTTAACCGCCAACGTTTCGGGCACTTTACAGCACCCATGTTCACATGGGGAACTAAGGTGTTTGAGGTCGTGGTGTAATAGTTAACTAACTTTTAAAATTTTGGTTACCTTTAACTTTTAAATATCATATTTTGGTCCGATCTACGCAGAACGAGCTTACTGTAGAAGTCTTGCAGTGGTAGTAGTAGAAATAGTGCTTGAGCTTGGATTTAATTTTAGTAATTATGGTTGGGGTCCCAAGCAGATGGCAACACCATCATTCATCTCTATTGAAATAAGGATGTTTTTTTTTATTTCAATAGCCCTCGAAAACATCCTTGGCAGGAATCGGTGTTCTTTTGAGAGGATTTGTGGTCTATCAAATCTGTCGTAATGGTTGGGGCGATCCTGAACACTTTTGCATAGTGCAGACTTCCCGGAGCGTCGGTGCTTCACATCAGCTATATGTTCTTTAACGCGGATACTATGCGGATTCATGGATCTTTTTGTGTGAACAAAACGTTGGGAATTAAAAAAGTTAAAATTAAACGCAATAAAATCCGTAAAATTAGTTTTATTCCTTGTGTAGTATTCGCGTAAATACATTAAATCATTATGTTGTGTGAATAATATTTAATAAACAAGTATGTATTGAGTTCTTCAATTGCTTCTAATTGATACTTAAGTCCTTGTTTTTAAAATTTTCACTTTAAATTGCATGTCATCTATAGCATGCGTCATCTATATAATTCAGTAAATTTTAATATATAAACCACCGCTGGTTTTCGTATATTTAGGCGGTGGATGATTGTGTTCGGTAATGGCATATATAATGTTACCTTCCTTGTCTAGCTTGTCATCTATGGCATGCGTCTTCAATATAATTCAGTACATTTTAATATATAAACCACCGCTGGCTCTCGTATATTTAGGCGGTGGATGATTGTGTTCGGTAATGGCATATATAATGTTGCCTTCCTTGTCTAGTTTCAATCTAGCTGGGCATTTAGTGGAGTTCTTTTTCGAACAGTATGGATACAGCTTTACATTCTTCGGACCTTGGTAAGAAAATGTATAGTTTTGGTACATAATGACGGATTTGCCTGTAGTTCCAACTTTTATTATTTCGTATTGAAAATCTGTGAAAGAAAGACACACATTTTGTACTAATTGTTATGTAATACACAAACCTTGAGAATGCGGCTAGCAATTTTTTTTTCTCAAAAAAAAAAAGGAAAAGGGAAGCAATATATGGGAGGATAAAGGGTAGAAAAAAATAGAGAATAGCTCCGAACTACCACTTAGAGCGTGGCCGCTCCCCGCGCAAGTTTTTCAGCCCGGGGAGCGGCTAACGCTCCAAGTTAGCCGCTCCCCGGGCTAAGAGCTATTCTATATATATATATACTATTTTACTTCGGAACTTTAATAGAGCGATTTAGACTTTCGATGTTGTTTCGCTTATGGCGCGACGACAGCGCCGCCACAATTCTATATTTTTGAAGTGAAAACTTCTTTAGAATCCTTGTGATTTGAAACTCGACGAAACGAAAAAGCGACACTAAAAAGAGACAAACATATACATCTGTAGGATTTAGCCTGCGAGAGAATGTGATAGAATACAGTATATAGTGTTTCCTATTATGTATGTTGATATTCCTATTATGTATGAGATTATGCATGTAATCTATGAGCAGTAAGGATTAAGGACGAAATTTGTTAATTAGAAAATATTTAAGTACTTACGACGATTAAATTGAAAACATGGAGTCTGTATAATGTGTAATGTACTCGTAATATAATGTGTTTATCTTACTACTGATACTCTGCATTCGTCTCATTCTCTCGAAGTTTAGTTTTCTGAAGGTTCCACTTCTACGGCGTGTGCACACGTGTTTTTTAAACGAAGACAATTGTCACTTAAGTACAAACACAATACTTGAAGAAAATTATGCACTTCACAATTAGGGCATACCGCCAACAAAGAAGTCTCGCTGCTGTTCAAGAGGCGCCCCTTCCCAACGTTACCTTAAGAATAAACGCAGATGCACAGGTTAGATTCGCGGCCTAGGCTCGCCTAAACTCAGTCTCTACTTTTCAAATATACGACAAATCTACGAGTAGCTACAACTAATGTGAGCTACTAAAGTTCATTTTCAATTAATCATTCTTAAGGATAAAAAGTAAATATAAACAAGAATACAATTGTTATGTAAAATAATTTTAATTAATGAGTTGTTTGAGACCTACGCACAAAAAGCTATTGAGATATTGACGTTTGAGGTTTGGATTGATATACAATGATAAGGGTGGTGTGAGATTCTATCCACTTCTTGCGTAATTGGGTTCAATGATCATAGCGAAATTTATCTATTTAATTACAGAATGGAAATATTGTCACCAGAGGCTGACTTAATTATCTAAAAACTTCGGTTGTTAAACCATTACATATAAAAAAAGGAAAAAAATATTATTCTAGAGTCGTCACACAATTTTCTCTTGCTTCAAAATACATACCATGCAAAATCAAAATCATATAAGTAAACAATTTATAAATTGACTCCAAAGAAATACAAGAAACAGATTAAGCCGTTTTTATATAAGTACCACATTTAGTTATAGTATACTTCGGAGGCGGGTGGTTATGATCAGTGTGGGCTTTAGCAATGTGACCAGTTTCATCCAAATTAAGCCGAGCTGGACATTTCGTCGAGAGTCTCCTCGTGCAGTAAAGATACTTCTTTACATTCTTACGGCCTTGGTATGAAAATGAGTGGTCCTTGTACATCACAAGATATTTGCGGGTCGATGCTAACTGTATGATCGTATACCCGCGACCTGAAAATACAAGATGCAGATATATATATGAGGTAATGCCTAATTTCGCCATGTAATGATGGTAAGAGAATAGAAAAAAAGAAAACAAAAGACAACAAAGGAAAATTGAAACCGGTAAGGAGCAGCATCCTCGAATAACAACTCGAAGCAATAAAAAACTGTAATTGCCAACCCGCCTGTCAAGCGTGGCCACTATGGCAAACATCCATAAGCAAGGATGTGAGGCACATCTATGAGGGTAGTATATGTTCAGCGGTGGACTTTAATAGGCTGTAATTAATGAAAGAAGATGTGTAATTTCGGCGCGCATCATGACATTGTCAGTTATTTTAGTGCAACGTACAAACGGACATCTAATGTACGTATGTTATATACTTGGAACCGATCTGTAACAAAAGCGAATATTCCTCTAGTCACTACCCACATTTAGGAAAACTGTAAAGTTTTTTTAAATGAGATATTACGTCCGCAACAAAGATCCAATAAAGTAATCTAAACCCTTTATTGTACTAATATAATAACATTTTATTAATATTTTTTTAAAGTAATTATAATACAGAGTCGGCGTCGACTTATCTAAAATATTTTTACGTAAGTCCCGTACTGAGTTCTTGTGTACTTCGGAGGCAGATGGTTGTGATTGGTGACAGCTAATATAATGTGTCCATTTTTATTCAACCTTAGTCTTGCTGGGCATTTGATTGACTTTCGCTTTGAACAATAAAGATACTGGTTCTCATTTTTCCGACCCTGACATGAAAACGTGTAGTTCTCATACATAGCAAGAGATGTACCGGTTGGTTCTAGTTGTATTATCGTATAACCGTAATCTGAAAAAAAAAGTTCTAGTTTCTTATAAAATCCAGATATTTGTTTGTAGTTTTAATGACTCTGGTTTATGAAAATGATAAAAATCTAGGAAATAATAAAAAAAAATGTTTACATAGTTCATTTTGTTTGCTATAAGATAATGAAATGGAATTAAATGAAACCTTTTTTTTTAATGGAATTGATTAGCGAACTAACAGGCCACCTGATGGCAAGTGTCTACTGCAGCTTATGGACACCTGCTACCAACTTTAAACAAAGTTAACAAAGCAGACCAAAGATCCGTTGTTACCACTGAGGACTAAGATTATATCATACTATATATTATATCATACTGTCTCTTTATACCCTTTTTTTTTTTTTTTGCGGATGGAAAATCATCTAATGACGCCTTTCGCTGTGGGTGGAGCGGAAGGAGTGTCAGACTTTACTGACTAAAACCATCCGTGTTCCTTCAGTGCCCTTACGTTCCGGAGCCGCGGTATCTCTTTCGAACAGCCCGCAGCCCCGGCAGGCGTCGGGCCTTGCGGGCCTTCACGCTGCTGACAGCTCTTTGAGGCGCGCGTGGAACAAAACGCGCCGTCGACACGGCCTGTCGTCGTTAGACGGACGGACGGCGAGCTACCATTGCTCGCCGTCCACAGGTCCGCGCCTACGGTGGTCAGGGGCCACGACGTAGCCCCGACGCCCGGGGCGTCTCCGCGGCGGCCGGGAAGGAAAGCTGTTGCTCTTTCCTTCTCCGCTCCGCCACCTCCTTCGCTAGCATCACTGCTTCGCAGAAGGTGGTGACGGCATCCCATTCCGTCTCGCTCCGGACCATGGCTTCGACCAGGGCTGGACGCGAGAGGTCGCCGCCGCCTATCGCCGCTACGAGTACACGGCGGTGCTCCGCCAAGCAGGGCACACCTCCACGGTGTGCTCCACCGTGTCCTCCGGTCGATCCTCGCAGTGGGAGCACCTGGCGTTTCCTCCCGCCCGATTCGGTGCAGGAACCTCCCGAACACACCGTGTCCGTGAGGACCTGCGTCAGGCGGAAGGTGAGGACACCGTGGCGTCTCTCAAGCCACTCCTCAAAGAGGGGTCTTATCGCCGCTATAGTGGCGTGCCCAGCACGGGGTTGCGACAGTCGCTCTCTCCATGTCGCCATGAGATCATGCCGGAAGTCTGTCCGCTGCGCGACAACTTGCCGCGGCAGCGGGGTTCCCGGCATAGTGCCTCCGCGCGCCATTCGTGCAGGCGCGCGAGACTATCGCCTCCAGATCCCATGGCGGCAATCCAGCAAGGAGGCTCGCCGCCTCGCGGAGATCGTGCGGTAGCCGCGAACCATCTTTACGGCAACCACCCTTTGGGGCGCGTTTAGGTGGTGGACGGCAAGCCGCGCCAAACCACGCGCCCACCGGGGCCCCGTAAAGGGCCATGGACCTCACGATCCCGCGTAGAGCCTCCGGCGAAAGCGTTTGGCCCCAGGTTCGGCAGGAGCCGCCTGAAGGCAGCCCCGGTCCGTTCCAGTTTGGGAGCCAAACGTCGGAAGTGCTCAACGAAGTTCCATCGGCCGTCGAGGACGAGTCTAGGTGCTTCAACGTCGACTCGACGCCGACGGATACCCTCCTACCATCACTGAGGATCCCAGTGGTGGCCTGTTCCGAGACCATGGAAGTGCATGCCTCGGACTTGTGCAAACCACCTCGAGACCCAGTTGCCGGATCCTCTCAACGACTATCGCAGCCCCGCGTGTCATAGTTGTCTCTTTATACCCTGCATACCGGAACATAACAATGTACGTACTGCTCCTTGATTTGACTGCTGTTATTTAGACGTAAGAAATCGATCTTTATTTTTCCAACTAAGAAATTTAAATTTTGTTAAATACCTCCATTATGGATGTTGGATTATTTATTTCATAGTCAGTTCTTTGATGAGATAGAAATAAAATGCGTAGATGAGAAAGAAGCGAGAGAAGTGTGTGTGGATCGTGCTCAATGGAAGTCCCTTATCTCTGCCTACCCCTCTGGATGATAGGACATTTCAGTTTTATAAAAAAAAAACACTAACGTTATAAGAAAAGAACATCAGAGATTTGGGAATACAATAATCTCAATTACCTACAACCCTGAAAAAAAATTGTGAATTATATTATATAAAAAAGGTTTCTATAAACAAAAATCAATAAGTTGAAGGGCTGTTTTTTATGATTTATGCTTGTGATGTATATATAGATCAGGGTATGATCCAGTGAGCCCGTGGCATTATCAATAAAAAAGTCAATTGTATACATGCACATAATATTACATATATTTATTTTAATGTTTTTTTTTTATCTTGGCGTTAAAACAACAAAAAAATTATTGCAAGGGACTGAAAATGATAGATTTTAAGGAAGATTGATGGCTTGTTCATTAATCTTCATTAGCAATAACTGTGAATATTAGTTTTGTTAATCAAAATGGGCCCTAAAGAAAATTACGGTAGCTTTAATAACACATATAATTAGTAACAAAAAATGTAAAGTAACATAACCTCCCAACAGTATATTATATATATATATATATATTATATCTTATATGTTGCAACCATTGCGGCTGTATTTTACTGCCCGGGGAGAAATAATTTATTTAATCCGTCGGGATGGATGACATTTACTGTTCAGGGGTTAAAATAATAAGAATTAAGATTTGTTACACAAAAATAACTCAAATATTTTCTTCCATTTATATACATATAATCTTACCCGTATATAATCAACACAGGTAATTTATTTTAATAATATTATTCCTTCTTACATCAAAGTTCCTATATCTTTTTAAGAGTTCATTATCACCATATACAAGATAGGGCTTTCCCCAAGGAATGCCACAAAACACGGTCCTGAATCACCTGCATCCATCGACTGCACTGCACCCTTCCCTATCAGTTGTCGGTTCTTCAAGCCATATGGCCATCCCATTGCCACTTTATGCTATGACGGTTACTCTGGTCCCAATACGAATAACTTCATTACGGATTCTATCACGCAGAGAAACTTCCCATAGCTCTGTAAGCGACCTTAAGATTCCTCATACGGTCAGATTCCACCTAATATTATGACTTGAGTTAAAAAATTTACACATCATAGGATACAGCACTTAATACAGGATAAGCACTTATTAAATTGCTACAAAAGTAATTTCATTCGTTTCTGAACTATTTTAGTAATGTACTAAAAGGTTGATAATTTCATGTAAGTGGAAAATAGGTGACTTTGCGGAAATCCATTATATTAAAGATGTTAAAAAAAATATTAGCTCAGATCCGCGTATTAAAATAAAATGATGTGTTACCTAGTTTGAAGAGCACCTCCCGCCCTTCTCAATTGCGTGCACTATCCCTGTCAACACTAATCCCAGCACCACTACACTAGGAAAGACACACCACCGTCGATAATACGACACGTGTTTCGCCTCTACACGCGGCATCCTTATGTGAAGTAGACACCGCGGTGGCTGACCACTAAGCTTAGATATCATTTTATTTTATCTTAGCTAATTAATTTTTTTAACATCTTTAAACTAAGTGACACCTAAAATATTAAAAAAATCAAATAAAATCAAACACTTTTATTTACAAATAGTTAATGACGTACAAGAGGTTCAATTATAGTAAGCTACGATACACTTATGGAAGTTACTTTTTCGGTATAATAGAACTTAAGATATCACTGACACGAAAAATCGGGTTCTTTACTTGCACTGGTTCCTCGGCTTTAGGACTCAAAAATCTTTCTGGATTTTCATTTTTATAATTACGATAGTAGCGGAGAAAAGCTGGCACCTCATCAGAGTCTG
Source organism: Parnassius orleans (assembly GCA_029286625.1). Taxonomy (NCBI): domain Eukaryota; kingdom Metazoa; phylum Arthropoda; class Insecta; order Lepidoptera; family Papilionidae; genus Parnassius; species Parnassius orleans. The sequence goes on along the minus strand of JAGSMP010000250.1, from coordinate 1,061,635 downwards.
TAAAACCATTTCTCACTTAATATTAACCATTACTGTCAAGTTATTAAATTTAAAAAAGGATGCTATGGTCCATTTATTATGTTAGGATGAGTTAGGTGATAATAGATATATATTTTGGCATGAGTCGTGAACACAACCTTTAGTTATTTTTAGGTCCATATTAATGGGGTATTGTGTTCATTTACTTGCTGTATATTTTCTAGGAAGAGTACATACATGAACTTGGACCAAAACTGTCGCTCCATGCTCAAGATTCGTGCAACTATCCATGCTAAAATTACTTTATCAAACGAGCACACACACCACCTGATGGTAAGTGGATGCTGTGGCCAATAGACATCTACAACTATCCTCGATTAAGAATCAAATTGTAAATGCGTTGCCACTCCTGAGGACTAAGATGGAATGCCTCGTTTCCAGTAAAAAGGGTCTCCGGTTCTCTACACTCACCATACGAAACACAGCAGCATTGAGCTGCTATTTTACGCTGGTATTCTGTGAGAGCGTGGTCCTACCCGGCTCGAGCCGACACTCGTGCTACAACTAAAATATACCTGCAGCATGGCTCTACCACGTAATTGTTACTGGTGGATAAATTTAACACGCTAGATAAATAGGTTATATTATTAAGTATTTATTTATAGTATTCACGTTTAAAATTCGAATTTCAATGACTCATAACCATGTCGTTATCGTTCAATGCGATAGTCTATCCACGTTTTGAGATTAAAGGTGGATCCTGTATGTTTAATAAATTATTTCTTTATTTACGTTATTTAAATTTAAAGTAAGAGATTTTAAATCTTAAAAATTAAAATTAGGTTTATTATTGGTATTGGAACCATTGAGATTGACAGCGATAAATTATACAAATGAGACAATTACGTAGTAAATAGTTTATCTTTATTAATTATTACAGTTTATTCATCAATAAACAGTAATAATGACTACAATCTAAATTAACATTTATTTTGCAATGGGAATGTTTTAATGTCTATATCAAAAATATTGAATTGTGTCAGGATCAGGATTATTTTACGATCTACATTCTACATCAAAAGATACACAGTGTAATTTTAATAAAATTTAGTAAAGGCAGATAACTAGTAAAAACTAGTACGCCAAACTCAATGAAACAAATTCAATGTAATAACTTATTGCTTACTGTATATGCAATATGTTGTAATAAAACCCTGGCCGACCCGTGTAAGTGCTTTTAGGAACCTATGGTTGTATGATAAAAATTACCCCGCAAAAGTGAAATAAAATTTTATTGCATGATTTCCTCACTTAAGCTGAACGCATATTTGTCAGCACCGTACGCGGCGCACGCGCCGTACATGCCGCATTTTAGAATTAGTTGTATAAAATCATAATATGAAACCTCGCACATTACACCCGCACCGTACGCGCCGTATTTTATAAAATGCGGTAGATATCCGAATATTGAAGCAGGCATGCTGATGACGTCATATAACGCGGCGCGTTTGGCGCGTACTGATACTCAGTGTTGTCTAACTTAGCCAACTTAGTGGATTTTCCACTAAAACAGGTGGTTTCGACTTTAGTTTTGAAATATATTTTAAATAGGTTTTAGTATATGTAGCAATACTTGAATTTCTTGAATGTCAAATGCAAATATCTGAAAAATCGTTCATTATCATCTAATAAGTCTTTAAATAAAGTATGATATTCTCCATACAACTGCCTTTTTAAATTAATATTGTGAATCCAAAATCTTCTCTTTTTTCGAATTTTATTTTCTTCTTCCTCTGTCAATAAGCAGGCTATTACAACAATTTTTTCCATAGCGATCCGAGCGATTCCGAGCGATCAATCTCACTGTACCGTTTCACACCAGTGGTTGGAAAAAATTGCAAAAGTTGTTGGCAATACAAAATATTTGCGTCCGGCGCGTACGGCGCGTACATGCAAATGTGCGAGAGCGTCAGTAAATGCGGCGCGTGCGGCGCGTACGGTGCTGACAAATGTGCGTTCAGCTTTACATGGCATAACATGCGGCGCGCGTTCAGACGTCGGGTACTGCCACACGTTCCAAGGTTACATCGCTGACGATGGTTAAGTACTAGATTTTAAAAATCTGAATTTAAATCAAATTGTAGTAGAAACATGTATTATTAATAACAATAACATTTTATAGTTATTAATAATATGATATATCTATTTTTTGTGAACGTCGTTATGATATCTGTGTGCTCCTTTTGGATCGAAAAGGGTGTTTTTACATATAGTATATATATATATGTTTACTTATGAGCTTGTGACACAACTATGATATTAATAAAAAAATCGCAAGAACTGCAGAAACCCATGAAGGTCCTCAACAGAGTAACACAATCGCTCTGCTGATACTTCAAACCTTCTGCAGATCGTACATTTCGTCTTACATTTGATACGGAAAATTTAACACAATTGCCTTCGAGTTTTCTACCTAAACTAAACTAATACTAAATATATAAATTTGGATTAAGAAACAACTTAAAGTCTATATATCTGCCCATCAGCGGATCGATACAAATTAGGAGGATCGTGATTGTGCTCGTTCTGTGATTCTATGACTTGCCCCTCGGGAGTAGTTAGAAGTCTCATTTTGCACCCGGAGGCTTTTTTTGAACAGTACCACCTTGTTTTATTGTTCATGCTGGCGAAAGTAAAGCCTCTGTACACAAGTACCGTACCCTTTCCATGCCTTCTGCCGCGGTTGCTCGGAATAAATTCTGTTAAGTCTATACAAAAAACAAATAAATTTAGTACTAGTAATGACTATTATTGAGAACACGTTAGGAAACTATTCCTATTTCTGATAAAGCGAATAACTTCAATTCCAAACATCAATAATAATAATCAATCAATTAAGGAAAACTGTTTTTAAAAATTGTTTTTATTTTTATTTGTCATTGTACAAAAGTGCAACCTTCTAAATTGTTTAATAAAATTTATAGCATGATGTCATTATAACAATGAAGTGTAAGTGGGAAGATGTCAAACATTCTATTAATTTTTTTGTCAACGCCGTTATACGATACCTACGAGTATGTGCCCCTTTCGGATCGAAAAGGGTGTTTTTACATATTGTATACATATTATGTTTACTTTTGAGCTTATGTCACAACTATCATATTAATAAAATAATCGCAAGAGCCAAACAAACAATCCCATGAAGGTTCTCAACAGAGTAACACAATCGCTCTGCTGATAATTCAAACTGCTGATGATCAAACCTTCTGCAGATCGTACATTTCGTCTTACATTTGATACGGAAAATTGAACACGATTGCCTTCCAGTTTGCTATCATTTTTCTTAACTAAGCCAATATAATGTTGAGATACTACGCCAACCACAAGTCATTTGTACTTAGCCTTGCGGGTAGTTGACTAGAGAAAGCAATATCAACTTTTAAAAAAAACTAGTGTAACTGTAAAATTTGAATTAAAATAGTTTAACATTTATGTAACTTCCCATCAACGCATCTATACAAATTAGGAGGATCGTGATTGTGCTCGTTCTGTGATTCTATGACTTGCCCCTCGAGAGTAGTTGAAAGTCTCATTTTGCAACCGAAGTTTCTTTTTGAGCAGTACCACCTCGTTTTTTTGTTCATGCTGGCGAAAGTAAAGCCTCTGTACACAAGTATCGTACCCTTACCACGTCCTCTGTCGCGGTTGCTCGGAATAAATTCTGTTAAGTCTAGAAAAAATAAGAAATTAAATTTAGTACTACTAATGACTGTTATTTAGAACACGTTAGAAAACTATTCTCATAAAATTATTCTCATATTTCTCATAAAGCGAATAACTTCAATTCCAAACATCAATAATCAATAATAATCCATAAATTTTGGAAAACTGTTTTTTTTTTTAAATTTAAGTGTTTGAAAATTTTTAATGAATGTTAATAACACAAATGTTTCTTTCCTAGAAAAAAATTCTGTTTCTTATTTCGGTTAATTTCTGTAGTTTGATCGTTTGTTTATTCGATGTTTGCAATTTTTAATTTAACAAATAATAAGCAAAATCCAAATTAATAAACTTAATTGTTACAAATATCCATGATATTTAATATATAAAAATTAAATTTTGTTTGTTCGTATTTTATGCGCTGCCATACCGTTCATCAGATTGCGCTAAAACTTTGTCAACTTATTGCTTGCACTTGCGCGAAGGTTATAGGCATAGTACAGTTAAATTACAGTAGGTGGCGCGCGTATCGTACCAACATATTATATATATTTGAAAGTCATAACAGGTGATTCAATTTCAATTAATGTATTATCATTCTTAATGAAACAATAAAACCCTTTCAAATTTAAAACGATACTTCCACAATTATTTTTCTGCGGCGGCAACGCGCTGGGTACAGGCTAGTATAAAATAAATGTTTATTAATGGTATTATTACTGTTGAGAATAACAGCGATGAATTATACAAATGAGATAATTACGTAATAAATAGTTTATCTTTATTAGGTATTAAAGTTTGTTAATTAATTAATAAACATTAATAATAATAACTCTAAACCTATTTACGTTTATTTTGAAATCGCAGAACATAATTTTTAAAATTATTTTAGGATCTACATTCTACAACTAAAGATACACGGTGTGAATTTATAAAAAAATTGTAGACAGAAAACTAGTACGACAACTCTTTCAATTATTTATTGCTTGCTATATATACAATACGTGGTAATAAAACCCTGTCCAACCCGTGTTTTAGGTATCGCTATATGATAACAATTACCCCGCAAAAGTGAAATAAAATTTTATTGCATGGTTGCCTCACTTACACGGCATAACATGCCGTGTAAGTGAGGCAACCATGCAATAAAAGAAGCGCGTGCGCGTTCAGACGTCGTGTTCTGCCACAAGGTTACATCGCTGACTATGGTTAAGTACGAGATTTAAAAAATTACTAAATTTAAATGAAATTGTAGTAAACACATGTATTATTACTAACAGTAATATTTCATACTTATTAATAAGTATGAACCATATTATTCTATGATGTAGGTATACATTTTTTCGTACACGTCGTTATACGATACCTACGAGTATGTGCCCCTTTCGGATTGAAAAGGGTGTTTTTACATATTGTATATATATATAGTGTTTACTTATAAGCTTATGACACAACTATCATATTAATAAAAAATCGCAAGAGCTAAAGAAACAATCCCATGAAGGTTCTTAACAGAGTAACACAATCGCTCTTCTCATACTTCAAACCTTGTGCAGATCGAACATTTCGTCTTACATTTGATACGAAAAATTGAACACGATTGCCTTTGAGTTTTTTTTAAACGTTACCCCCACACTAGAATTTTCTCCTGTATCGTGGAGGCAGTTTACAAACATAAATTGCACAAGGACAAACATCCAGACCCGGAACAATTATTTGTAGGCATACAAATAATTGTTCCGTACGAGATTCGAACCCGCGGCCCTCAGCTCTGTAACTCAAAGCCACTGCACCATGGCGCCCTCGAAAGCAAGGGCCGTATGCTACCATTTTTCTAAACTAAGCCAATATAATGCTTAGATACTAACACAAACCAGAAGTCATTTGTACTTAGCATTGTGGGTGGGCTAGCGAAAGCAATATCAACTTTTAAAAAAACTAGTGTAACTGTATAAATTTGCATTAAAATAGTTTAACATTTATGTAACTTCCCATCAACGCATCTATACAAATTAGGAGGATCGTGATTGTGCTCGTTCTGTGATTCTATGACTTGCCCCTCGAGAGTAGTTCGAAGTCTCATTTTGCACCCGCAGGCTGTTTTTGAGCAGTACCACCTCGTTTTGGTCTTCATTCTGGAGAAAGTAAAGCCTCTGTACACAAGTATCGTACCCATTCCACGTCCTCTGTCGCGGTTGCTCGGAATAAATTCTGTTAAGTCTAGAAAAAATAAGAAATTAAATTTAGTACTACTTACTACTAATGACTGTTCTTTAGTACAGCTTTAAGAATCGCTTTAAGAAATAGGAAACTATTCCTATTTCTGATAAAGCAAATAACTACAATTCCAAACTGCATTAATAATCAATAAATTTTGGAAAACTTTAATCAAAAGTGCAACCTTCTAAATTGTTTAATAAAATTTATAATATAATTTCATTGTAAAAATGAATTGTAAGTGATAATACGTTAAGCATTCTTATGTGTCCTAATGTCGTATCTTCTCAATTTCAGACCACTCCTTTATGCCTCAACAACGGATTCCTCGAACGGCAATAAACCGAGTGACGTTAATTTTTTTATTTACTCAAAATATTAAACTGATACATAAAAAAAGGATTTTTTGTGCCTTCCAGCATAAATCACACGCGGTTTCATTGCTGGTGGTCTATCACATCTATTTAGTTCCTTGGTAACTTTAAAAAAAAGAGTAAATTGACATTTGAAGATGTGCAATATGATTAGGTAGTTTTTAATCTGAATAAAAAAAAGTGTGTGTGTGTGTGTGTGCTTATGTACGCACGTAGGAAGTTATACTTCTTTAGCGTAACAAAACAAAAACACTTGAGAGACAATTACCCACTGAAGTTGTCGTTTTTAGGTGTCAGTGTGCGCGCGCATCGTAAAAATTCACTCTCATCATTTTTCCCAAACGCCCCAAAAGAAGCATAACTTCAAAAAATTATCTCTTTCCACCATCATCCGTTTCTTCGAGTTTCGACCGTCAGTCGGCCACTGTGTTCGTCCTTACGAATACAAATTAACACTTCATAACAATATTCTAAATATCACTCTTAAATTATATTTATATGGAGATAATTAAAAGAATCAGGTAATTTGCTTGCTAAAATCGGCTTAAAAAATTACTTACGTAGTGTGAGAAGTCCTCTTCATACTAGGTAATACATGCACTTTATTTTTACGCGGATCTTCGCTAATTTACTTTTATAAATTGAATGAGATAATTTTCCTAAAATGTTAATGATATGTGGAAACAATTAGTATTTCATTACCTTCCAATTTTATAATTACCTTCCACCATGGTTTAGGAAAAGAAGAATCGGATGTGAATAAAATAGAGGCATTGTCTCAAGTATTTCCATTTATTTACCAACATTAATCACAGACAATATTGACAAAACAGATTTGATTTGGTAAAAACATTTTTTTTTATTTCAAGACCATAATATATAATATATTGAAGACCGTATTGCTCTAGTGGCAGTACTTGCTACTACTATTCAGTTACTACTGAACTATTCAGTTAGTGGTGTGTTCAGTAAATTTTACTCGCATCTTCATAATCTTCATTATTCACAGCAGATTACAGGCCTCCCTCGAAGATTGGCACAAAGCACGATGCCTAAGCCCACTGCACCCATCGACCTCCTGATTGTTTCATCAGGTCGTCATTTCATTTAGTAGGGGTCGCACTACACTGCGCTTGCCAGTACGAAGCTGTGACTTAAAAACCATTTCTACCCAATTGGTTGTTAGTAATTCGAAAAGCTATACAGGGTTATTTTTCAAAGATTAGCCAAATTTTAAACATAAGTTCAAATATATAAATAATAATATACCGTCATTGCAGTTATTGAAAATACGAGTAAATAAGCTACTTTTATTTGAAATTATCCCAAATTAAATGTGATTTGTGGGCAACAACGTTTTTGTCTACCGATCGACCCTAACGAATGTGTGCGTGCGCAGTAAAATCAGTTAAAATAATGCATTACCACGCATTTTGAATTTAAAAGATAAAAAGGACAGAATGTTTGAGATTTTTTTTTAGTTAATTATTCTTCACAATTTGCCTATATTACTTATTCTGAACCTTCTCTGCAAATTTGGCCGGTTATTGCAAAATAACCCTGTATAGCCAACCCATTATCACTTTAGCATACTGATCTACTGGGCTATGTCATTTACTTGGATAGGATCGCGTTAAATCGTTTTAACTTATTCTAAATATGTTTCCCAATACTCCATCTATTCTAAATATTTATATTATCTTTTAAAATATGTTTGAGATTGATAACGACAAAAATCTGTAAACTAAGACAAAAATAGCAACATATATGTTGCTGTTTGCTTTTATTATTTAGTAGCGGCCCTTATTCAATAAAAACTGTAAAGAAAACTTGTTGTTTTTTTTAAGGCAATTAATTTTACAATATTTTTTTTCAATAAAAGTATTTTCTATTACTACCATGTCTAAAATCAAATAGGTTTGCATTTTAATTACAAAGTGATTAGTAGATACGAAATGAGTGCATCCCTTATGGGAAAACCGGCTTAAGTGAAGTGTGAAGTCCTTCCGTGCCCTGAAACTCTCTCTCTCTCTCTCTGAGTGGCCCAGCAATGAGACGTATTACTTTACTTTTTATTTCTTTATGCCTCGCATTAAAACGTATTTTCCAGAACTAGTGACGTGAACGTTTGGTGGGTCATGATCATGTGTCAGAAGAGAATGCAAAATGCTTCCGTCATCGTGTAATTTTATTCTGGCTTTGCATCCCATTTTCTTCTGTGAGCAATACCAGAGATTTTTCGATCCACTTTCAGCGAAAGTGAACCCACCTAGCATCAGCAAGTTCTTCTTAAATCCTGACGGAATTAATACGTAATCTGAAAAAGCATTAAGCTAGTGAGATATTGTACTAAATGATAATTTTAAAGTAATGATGAGTGATGAAGTATTTTATGATGGTTCTATATCGACTGAACCTCACCTAATTATTACCTTATTCAAAACAAAGCATTAGTAGAATTTTTCATTGCACATAATTTTTGCTCATTTACTTAACTCCTATATTTTAATATTGTTTTTTTTTAATATTATGTAAACGAGCCTTTTGATGGTATAATGGCTGAGTACCAGAATTTTAAGCATTTTAAAGATTTTTTTTAAATATATATAATTTAAGATGAAAAATTCTGATATATTTATTGGATTACGAGTATATTCATGATTTTTTTCAGACTTTTCTCAACATTTTTTAAACACAAAATAACGAAGGATACATATAATTTTTAGCAGATTGGGCAAACGAGCATGAGCTCACTTGATGGTAAGTGACTACCACCGCCCAATTATTATATTACCAATTTTGAAATGATTTTCACAAAAGAATTTAGAAAAAAATTAACTTTCTTTTTTGTCTCGTCTCAAAACATCCTTCATTCACAGTTTTGTCTGAAATCTGTCCGTAAAAAAACTTATAGGACATATACACGGCAAAAGTCTCTCAGAAAACGGCCTTATATGTAGTATATATGGAATGTTACTTTACTTTACTACATAGCAGTTAAGTCCAGCTGTGTATAAATTTATTGCAATTAAAATCAAAATGTGTGTGTGTAATTCGAATGTTTTCCATTTTAAAACACATAATAGATTAAAAAGGAAAGGTGAATATATTTTTTCACCACTACATGAACGAAATACGAAATAAATACACAGTAATATTTATTAAAAATTATATCATAAGATGCAAATACAGTACGTATTGCGGAGTTTAAATAGGTCATAAAACGTCAAACAACTATAGTCAAGAGTAAAGACAATACTTCCATAAATAACTAAAAGAATTTAAAACTTTACAAAATATATATCGCACGCAAAACATATACAAGCTTGGTTTGTTTAAATGATATTTATGAATTATACGAGTATACTAACGGAGTAGTGGTAGTGTAAGAAAATCCATTTCACCCGTAGGTGTCGTAAGAGGCGACAGAGGGAAACTAAACTAGGAGATAGGCAGCAGCATTTACCGCGTAACATCTAAATAAAAAAAACTGCAGTTTCTAACCAACTTGCCAAGCGTGACAACTATGGCATTTATCGCCCTTTGTGGCAATCTATGGAGGAGGCCTCCTATGTTCAGCAGTGGACGTTTGATAGGCTGTGATTGTTATATTAGCTCGCTTGGCAAACGTTGTTCTGCCCCTTCCGGTAGGTGGCGAAATGTTTCACTATGAATTCATTTCGGACGTTCTACAGTGTAAACATAAAATTTATAAATAACTTGAAGCGCCACCTATCGGTTTTGTTTATCGCACTAAACCAAAATGCATTGTGGATACAAGTCATTTTGGTCTGTTTTGGTCCATAAATATAGTGTTTGGTTATAACCTGCCTACATCGCCACCTATAGGATCCTAGCATAGCTTTATCGTCTTGACAAAACATATATATTGTGTGAATATGACTTCAAACAGTGAAGACGTTTAAAAGTTACATGATCGTAAACGAAAACGTAGTCATTATAATATACTCTTTGCTCTGTACGACTGTTTGACCACAGACTATTATGTGTTTGACACGTCTAAGATTTGACATTGGCACTAAGAACGTAAACTAACGATAGAAGAAGTATTTAACATTGACAGTAGCCAGAAATCTGGCTTCCTCTATAAACAATGTCTCTATGCATATGACCTCCTGCCAAAGGCAGGCTCAAGCCTTCTGTCTACATGGCAAAGTAATTGGCATCAGTCTAAACTATTAAAATGCATACACTGTTCTAAAGCCCAATTTATATCCCATCAAAACCCTGTTTTTTTCAATATCGCCACTTTAGTAAAGCCATCAACCACCTCTACTATTTGTCGCCTACGCTTTGTCATGCTTGTACTCCAGTACACTTGGCTAAACTCAGGATTAGGGATAGCTCAATCTGTGAATGTGGGCTAGACGAAGGATCTGTCAATCATCTGTTCTTTGAGTGTCCTAATCTTTCTCACTCTCTCTATGATATGCTGCCCAATTACATCCCGCGTCCTGTAAATTTCCAATATTTGCTGTCCCTAGTGTAAATACTCGTATTTTATGTGATTTTATTCGTACTAATAATATTAAACTGTAAAATTACTAATCAATTTACTAAATATTTAAAAATGTGATGTCTCTTGTTGTAGATTGAGAACTCTTAATATTAATATAATAATTATTTACTTGTCACACCCATGACTGGTTTGACACTGGCAGAATTCTATCAAGAGAAGCCACAATTTAAAAGAAGAAGAACATTGGCAGTATGAACGTAAACAATGAATGTTTTATTTTATGTATTTATAACACATATTATATATAAATTTTAGCTTTCTGTACTAAACTACAACTACTTATACATGCAAAATCTCACAATCCTCATTGCGCGCAATATGCTTAGAAAGCGGTACAAAGTGCTCTTTACGTATTAATATATATATATATATATCCTTTGTTTAATCACAAAAATAAATTTAAATCTGTTTAATCTATCGTAAATAACACAATATTCTTAGTTTGACATTATTTCTATTTCTCATTTAAATATTTCTTAACACAATATGAAGCATTATATTTTCCCAATAACAATATAAAAAATTATGTCGATAGCATATACATATAGCATTTAAATAAAGTATCTGTCACCCATATCGTTCCGTGCGTTCCCTAAGGAGCCATTGGAAATGCCAGAAAAATCTTATGGCTTCCAATAGATGGCGGTATTACATCTCGTTTACACCAAACTTAGTACATCAAAACAAAGTCAAAGATTCGCAGCGGCTGATGCTAGGTTCGTCTTAATCGTCAAAAGTGACGATTAAGGTAAATCTTCCCTACCACGGGACAGGCCCATGTCCAGCCGTAGACTTTTACAGGTTGATGAAAAAAAAAGGAGAATAACACCTAGTTTGTCTTCCTTCTTACCTCATTACAATAGAGCCATGCTGCAGCTATATTAATTGTATAGTTGTAGCACGAATGGGTCGGCTCGACCGGGGAAGGACCACGCTCCCACAGAATACCAAGGTAAAATAGCAGCTTAATGCTGCTGTGTTTCGTATGGTGAGTGTAGAGTACCGGAGACCCTTTTTACTGGAAAAGATGCATTCCATCTTAGTCCTCACGGCTGACAACGCATCTACATTTTGATTCGCACACGAGGATAGATGTAGATGTCTATGGGCCACAGCAGCCACTTACCATCAGGTGGACTGTGTGCTCGCTTGTCACCCTTATCCTCCAAAAAATCGACCCACCCGTTAATTTTGAGTAACAAAGTTGTTATCTTAAGTATGCGTTGACATATTTGTATGTTTTTGCTTATGCGTTATAAATTAACATCTGAGTACCCACTTGGCATTGTTTTAGAGGAATACAAGTGCTATTGTGGGTATTTGTAACATTTTAAGCGCACTGATAAAAATTGTTGACTTGTGCATAGAGTGCAAGGTTAGTTTATTTCGGACTTTTGACGCGTAATATTCTTGGTCCTGTGCATTGTCGTGACTTAATCTTTTAATTATTTGTAGATGCAGACATATCGTTACTTTTAACCATAAAATATGGATACCACTGAAGCAGAAGCGGAGAGTTAATAAACGATACTTAGAGACGGGAGAGTACCGCCGGAGACCAGGGTTTGGAAGAGGACGTCTCACAAACCCGACGGATGACCGTTTTATTGCCTTGACTTCTTTGCGAAATCGGCATCTTTCTGCTGTTGATGTTCAGGGTAGGCTGAGGGAAACATCAGATCATCTAAAATATTTTAAAAATATATTAGTAAGTGCCAAAACAAAAAAAGTTGTGAGAGGTAGTTATAAATAAAGTACAATATATTGTTTAACACGTTTTTATTAAAACTCGCTTTCATGTATGTTTGTTTGTTCGAGTCGAATTTAGTAATTGATTTTAAACTAACTTGACTTTTTAACCGATGAGCCAGAGACTTGAAATTTTTAAATATAGCTCAGAATCGGATGACAATGTAAGACTAGGAAAAAAAACCTAGTATATTAAAAAAATATAATACATTAATTTTTAAAAACTTCACTTCTTTCAATTAAGGTATATATAGATTTTTAAACAATTTATAAATGTGAATAATTGTACTATAAAACTAGTTTTTATTTCATCTCTTTAGGTATCACATAATATAATAAAGTAAAAAGGTTTCTTTTTTAAAATCGGCCTTTACTGAAAATTAAATTGATTGAGCCCAACATATCTTGTTACGGTAAATATTTTTAAATCGCTCGAAAACTAATAGCAGTTAAGACGTGCTGTGACATATTAACTTAGCCACAACTAGTTGTAAGGGTTCCTTGAGCGGAACCCTAAAAATAGTACATTGAATTTTTAAAGTCGAACTAACGTTCCGTCCTTCGTTTTCATCAGTTTTTTAGGTGGATGATTGTGATGATTGTAAATATAGGCAATTTCTCCTTTAACTAGACTTAATTTCGCTTTGCAAGTGTCGCGAATTGAACACTTCCAACTGTGTGGACTTCTTTGCGCGAAAGTAAAACCCTCCACCAACAGCAAGTCCCGCCCTCTTTGAGACTTAATAATGTCATAGCGAATAGCTCCTGAAAGAACAGAGAACAACCTTTCGTTATCTTACAAGACTTTGTCATATATTCACGAAAATATTCAACATGGGGCAGAGTATAAGAAAGGGGAGATACAGACAATTATCCAAGCCTTTGATGCCGTTTGGAGTATTTTACTACTAACATAATTAGAAGATGGTCAATCCAGCCCCTAACGGAAGCCACAAGATTATTTTCATCTCATTATATAACCTTCTCATAGCAACTTTAACACTAAGTTCACTATTACGATACCGACGGGATAAGATTAGCCACTACAAGGAAATAACCGGCCAAGTGCGAGTCGGACTCGCGCATGAAGGGTTCATACCATCGTACAAGATTTAATACTGTGTAGGTAAAAAACACGTTTCTAGTAGAGGAGCCCCCTTTAATTTTAATTTATTTTTATTTGTTGTTATAGCGGCAACAAAAGTACATATTCTGTGAAAATTTCAACTGTCTACCTATTACGGATCATGAAATACCGCCCGCTAACAGACAGACGGACAGACGGACGGACGGACGGCCGGACGGACAGTAGAGGCTTAGTAATAGGGTCCCGTTGGTTACCCTTTGGGTACGGAACCCTAAAAACATAATACAGTTGCAAAGCGATACCCACCAGTAACGATACTTACCAGTATTACACAATTATACTGCAGGCTATGGAGATCAAGCTTAGATTGCACTGTACTATAGCTATCACTAAAATATAGTGAATTTTGCGAGTAAATAAAACACAAATGTAAGTAAAAGAATATATTTCGCAATTAAAAATCATAGTCTTAATTAAAATTTTAGTAATTTATTGGAATATTTTTATTATAACCTAAATTTTATAACCATCTGCTTTTATGATGACATTTACCGACGAAGATTGGAGTGGTTACAATCAGACATCATCATCATCATCATCCTTATTCCTCAAATTGCAAATGTTTTCTAATAGGTGCTTCACTTGTTGAAGAGCCTGTCTCTCCATTATCTTCATCGTCACTTTAGCTTACTGATCTGCTGTTAGGTAAATTTAATACCGATTCCACCAAATCTCTAATAACCCAAAAGTAGTTTCTTTTTTAAAGCAATCAACAGTTTCTGATTGATCCTCGGCGGATGGCAATGATTGTTGTATAGGTTCGCAATTACTCCGTCAACCAACAAAAGCTTTGCCTTGCAGCCATAATTCATAGAACATTTCCAGCTATTCGGGCTTCTCTGAGAAAACGTATATCCTCCTACCAGCAACAAGTCCTTTCCTCTCCGAGACCTGATTATTTCATATGGGTGATATCCTAAAAATAATAGCAATTGAGAGAATGTGAAGTTTAATTAAAATCATAGAATCATAGCTTACGTGGTAGAGCCACGCTGTGGCTATATTATGGTTGTAGCACGAATGGGTCAGCTCAACCGGGGTTGGACCACGCTCTCACAGAATACCAGCTTAATGCTGCTGTGTTTCGTATGGTGAGTGTAGAGAACCGGAGACCCTTTTTAGTGGAAACAAACATCAACAACGCATCTGCATTTTGATTGTAGATGTCTATGGGCCACAACATCCACTTACCATCAGGTGGACTGTGTGCTCGTTTGTTACCCTTATTCTATAAAATAAAAGACAAAAACTGCATATGGTCACGACTGCAGATTTCGTCTGCTTAACCATTACGTCATCTTTGATCATCTTGGCCGCTTAGCGGTCGAAATTTGACGATAATTCATATTTTTTTTAAAATTTGTAGTTTTATTTTCTTTCAACGGTACATTAATATATAGAACACAGATGTCCAATATACAAAATATAAAATAAACGTTTTGTTTGCCTTGACGTGCACTGCACAGACCATTGAAAAAGGAAAATTTGGAATCACACAAAATTCACAGCTCATCAGTCGAACTGTAAATATTTGTCAGCAAATTTTAAAATTGTTTGGCGACTATCTCTACTCTGTGCGACTGTTTGAGCACGGACTATTATGTGTTTGACATTGGCAGTATAAAAATAAACAATGAATATTTTATTTTATTTCATGTATTTATAACACACATTATAAGCAGCTGATATACCTACACGTATAAAGTATACGAACATTTTCGTGCGAACATTCGTGAGGACTTGTTAGATTGACCAAATATTTTTGCTTTTCCTTGACAAATATTGCTTCCATAACAACAGTGTGGAGTAGATTGTACAATAAAATATAAGTATAAACCTTCAATAAAATTCTGAAAGAATGCAAAATTGATATCGAGCTAAAAGTGAAAAATTAAAATAATTAAATAAAAATAATAAAATGGGATATTTATCACGAGTGAATAAAATGACCTAGATTCATTTAAACGTTCTAATTGAAACATATAGACCTTCAGATGTTTTAACAAATAACGGCGGTGGATGGTTGTGTTCATTTGCAGTTTTAATGATCCGACCATTTTTGTCCAGTGAAACCGTAGCTTTACAGTTTCCTCTTAAGCGGCGGGAACATCGCAAGAACCTTTTCGAATGTGCACCGCCGCCGTAGGAAAACGTATAATTTTGATACATAACGATAAATTTCCCATTCATCGTTGGTAACAGTTTGATCCCTTCGTCTGAAATTTCGAACACCGCAATTTAAAAAGAAATAAAAGAATTTATAAAATATACAATATATGTAAAAAAAAACATAAAAATTTATAAAACGTATAATCTATTTAATAAAAAACAATCATTTAAATCGGTTCAGCCGTTTCAAAAAGATCGGTGAACATATTACATTAAAAGAAACATACGCATCAAATATAGAACAGACAGGTTTTTTGAACTCGGGTAATTAGAGAAAATGTTAATAAATAAAAACACAAAATAATGAATTTCAAATGAAAATTTTAACTGAAAACTTAACTCTAATATATATAACTTTAAATTTTATTACAACTGAAAACACATGTTTTCGTTTATGAAAGTACGTTTACGCATAAGTTTCTTCAAAGCTCTTTTTCAAAAGAGGACAAAATGAAATATTTTATTTTATTAACATAGAATAATAATGTCAAACAATAAAAAATTGTAAAACAGTGATTATTATAACGTGGTGACATTAAATCAACATAATTCAAAGAATATATTTGCATGGAAAATTATACACGGTAGCACAGTCCATCTTTAGACCGTATTATTTTCTTAGGCAGATGATTGTGGCTGTTAAGGATAAAAATGATGTTTCCATTAACCAGGGTGAGCTTGGCCCTGCAGGAGGGATGGGTCGAACACTTCCAACTGTTCACACTTTTTTTATTGAAAGTGAAACCATCGACTAATAGAAGATCTTTTCCTCTTTGTGACTTGACAATTTCATATTCGACAATACCTGCAATATATTTTCGTTAGTTAAAACTAAATGTTCAATTAAATCAATACATAGAACAATAACATATAGAAGTGTCTGTCTGTAATATAGAAATAACTTGCTTAATAAGCTCAGGGGGCTTTCGTATGCTATTAAGATATAAGAATAAACATTTGTAAATTTTTGTCTGTCTGCTCGTCTGTCCGGGCTAATAATGTTCGTAATGGCTGAAACGTGTGATGAAACTTTACGAATAGAAAGAGGGCAATGCCAGGAGGGATATCTCTCAGGATCTCTCTCTCTAGTTATCTATACTATCCGAAACACTTGTAGATTTTTTTACAAAAAGAAAAAATTTATAAATTATCTTAAATCTAAATAACTCCACATTAATAGATCCTATCCAGGCGAAGCCGGGGCAGGTCGCAAAATTTTTATTAATTTCAAGCTTTATGAGTCTTACTGCTGGGCATACTCTCTAATTTCTGAAAGGATTATGGAGCAATTAGTCCGCCGCGCTGCTCCGGTGCTTAATGGTGCACTTCACACGTCCTCGAAATACTATATTCCTTAGACATGCAGGTTTGATGTTTTCTTTCACCAGTTAGCACGTCGCAAATCAGCACTTAAAATGACATTAGCAGCACTGCAATTAACATTGCATAAATAACATTAACAAATAGCATTGCAATTAACAATTTAGCTGGTCCGATCCATCGCCACCGTGTACGGTGTGAGAATATCCATTAAACCCATATCGCCCTGTGGGTACTGTAAGAGGCGACAGCCAAATAAAACTGGAAATGGGTAGCAGCTACTTCCTGATACCAACTCAAATAAAAAAAATTAAGTTGGCAACCCGTCTACCAAGCGTGGCAACTATGACAAAATTCCCCTATGAGGTAATCTATGGGGGAGGCCTATGTTCAGCAGTGGACTTACTTAAGATGATTCACAATAAAACACAAAGAATGAAAAATCTATTTATTTAATACTAAGTCCAACAAATTTAACCAACTCCTTAAATAATAAAAGTATCACAAGATAGAAGATTATGTGACTGCGTAACTAATTATTGTATATACAAAAAAAAAACTGTATTTAGCAGCTTCATCATATGAAAGATACTTCCTAGAATTTCTTCTGCTAATAAGACACAGAACATTTTGCATAGCATATATACATATATAGGACTTCACACTTCACTTAAACGGGTTTTCCCATAAGGGATGCACTCATTTCGTAGCTACTAATCACTTTGTAATTAAAATGCAAACCTATTTGATTTTAGACATAGTAGTAATAGAAAATACTTTTATGGAAAAAAAAATTATTGTAAAATTAATTGCCTTAAAAAAAAACAACAAGTTTTTTTTTACAGTTTTTATTGAATAAGGGCTTGCCGCTACTAAATAATAAAAGCAAACAGCAACATATATGTTGCTATTTTTGTCTTAGTTTACAGATTTTTTTCGTTATCAATCTCAAACATATTTTCAAAGATAATATAAATATTTAGAATAGATAGAGGATTGGGAAACATATTTAGAATAAGTTAAAACGAATTAACGCGATCCTATCCAAGTAAATGACATAGCCCAGTAGATCAGTATGCTAAAGTGATAATGGGTTGGCTATACAGGGTTATTTTGCAATAACCGGCCAAATTTGCAGAGAAGCTTCAGAATAAGTAATATAGGCAAATGGTGAAGAAAAATAAATTTAAAAAAATCTTAAGCACTGTGTCCTTTTTATCTTTTAAATTCAAAATGCGTGATAGTGCTGACTAACTGATAGGCAAAAACGTTGTTGCCCATAAATCACATTCGATTCGGGATAATTTCAAATAAAAGTAGAAGCCTTATTTACTCGTATTTTCAAAAACTGCAATAACGGTATATCATTATCTATATATTTGAACTTAATTTTAAAACGTGGCTACTCTTTGAAAAATAACCCTGTATATTAATAAATAAAATAAATAAAAATATTATATATAGGGTATATAATATATAAAACGGTACATTTAAGATTTAAAAAAAATAAATAAAAATAATCATGAAACCTCAACAGAATGACTTATTGAATTTACACACATCGCCATGTTCAACATTTGAAAACCAATCTAAATAACAGACTGAACGAAACCGTTTTCCTGTGAAAATTCTTTGGATCGGTATCAAGCACATTGTTAATTTCCGTTTGCACAGCAGTGAACTGATTGAAACTCTCTGCTTGAGTAATTTGGTGCTAAAATAACGGCTTTTTTGAAGGTTTAAAAAGTAAAAAGTTACAGCCTATATCCGACAGTCGGGCACAAGCCTCCTCTTATTTCTGACAGTTTTAAGGCAAGTAAATGTTCGCCGCGCTGCCTTAATGCGTGCTATCGGACTTCATATGCCTTTGAATTATTTTTTTAATTTCTGACATGGCCACTACCGAGCACCTGGTAAATCAACACTTTAAATTTCAATTACCAATTTTATTGGTGTCGACAGGGATCGAACCCGTGTTGGTCGCGTTCTGTGAAATTTACGCTGAGCGCTTAGCCCCTGAGATACCACGACTCACGTTTTGCGTTTACTTTCTTATAATATTTAACACAATGCTGTGTATACTAAGTACGCTTTACAGTAATATTTTGAATATAATATACATACAATCTTACACATTAGGAGTTAGAAATATATTACAGGTTTTTAAAACGTCAAATAGCAGTAACAACTAAGGCGACATTCCCGCAACTGAATCAACAATCTCGCTATATTATAAAATAAAAAAATTATATTAATTAAGCGTAGGTAGAATAAATAAAATGTACAATAAAAGTATTCTAGAATGTTTAAGAAATTAAATATTTTTTAGGTAATTCGCAGTCCATCGATTTGCACTAGAGCAGCGTCGCGGAAACTTTTCATCCATGTTCACTTCCATTTTCGTATTACATTTATAAATAAACACAATCAATCCGATACGCCCTTATGTAGTCTTTGCGATGGTATATATTACTATTGTCGTATTTGATATAATGGGCATCTGTTATACAATCTTGTGTAAGATCCATCGTTCATTTGTATCAGATGTTTAGGTGGATGATTATGAGTGTTGTTGATCGCGACGATCTTTCCGCAGGCCATGATAAGCTTGGCACTGCACGTGTTACGAGTGGAACAACTCCAACGATTCCGATGTTTCTGGAAGAACGTGAATCCGTCCACCAATACAAGATCTTTTCCTCTTTGGGACTTAACAAAGTCAAACTTTATGTAACCTGCATAAAATAAAATATTATTGAAACGACTTTATTTCAAGGAAATTATTAAAAAAGGTATAATATAATATATTAAGAAAACTAATATAAAAGTGAAATTTAAAAAAAATTTGATTCTTTTTTTTTAAATTTTATATGGGTGACGGCAGCCAGTCTTAACGGATAATAATAGCCATCTGCGCAGTGCAGGATTATTTCCTCACTCTCATAGTGCGATGAGTCGGAAATCTGACACGACCGGAGAGAGATCAGGCGCAGGACCAACGGCTTTACGAGTTTCTTAAGTACGGGGGAGAGACACTGTTAACTTCCTCCGGATGCTACTGAGAGTTTCTTGGTAGAGAAACCCAATAACTGATTTTGATCCGACCCGGGATTCAAAGTCACTCTCGATCAGCAGTCGTGCTTACGAACACTAAGCCAACAAGGCAGGATTTTTAATAATATCGTAGCGACAAACAGGTTAGTTGATACCGTGTAATGGCGGTGTAAGAATATCCACTACTCCATACCGTCCCGTGGGTGTCGTAAGAGGTGACAGAGGGAAACAAACCAGGAGATGGGCTGCAGCGTCTCCCTAATACCTACTAAAAAATTAAAAATTGCCGTTGCCAACCCACTAGCCAAGCGTGGCAACTATGGCAAATATTGCTCCCTCTCCCCACCCCTATAAAACAATATATGGGGGAGGACTGTTTAGCAGTGGACTTATAAGCTGTAACGATTACGGTAACAGACAAACGAGATCAGTCCATCAGATGGTAAAAGACATGATGACACCAAGCGTTGTCACCAATGAGGACTTAAATTAATCACAGCCTGCAATTTTCTAGAGTCTCTTACTTGAACACAGTAATTTCAGCAATCCTACTTGACGGCAAAAATAATATTTTAACAATCGATATTTTTGCAATACATTTTGCCCCCAAATAACAGCCTGTATAATTAAAGGCCGTGAGGCATCCCATCTTAGCCCTCTTAAGTGGCAACGCGTCGTAGCCTTTTTTAATTGAAGTTAGCTGCAGGTCTCCATCGGCTGCAATGGCCAATAAGGTGGGTTGTAGGTTCGTTTGTCACTGCAGTTTTATAAACAAAAATGCTAACAATGATCAAATCTTACAAAGAAATGTCGTAGGAAAATAGAAAAGATAAACGCCTATTGTTGCAACATACTTTAATTTTTTTATTTACATAGGTTGCTCAAAATATAAACATTGGCTTGTACGCGACGAACATTTTCAACTCACCTTAGTGATCTGTTTCCATACCTGATATATTTTTGTTAAAATGTCTGTTATAGATGTGATATATCATTACCACACTTGAAATAATTTTTTCGGCAGATGTGTGTGGTCATTACTGACATGGACTACTTTACCCAAATAATTTAACTTCAGCTTGGCCTTACAATGTGGGTAATGTGAAGAACACCTCCAGGAATTGGATGTACAATTCGAATACGTGTAACCGTTCAACAGCAGCAGGTCTTTTCCCCTTTGTGACTTTATAATATCGTACCGGTAAGTATCTGGCGAAACAAAACACCATGTTACATGTATCAAATTAAAAGGTGCGATAATGATTTCATATGTTCACACAAATATTGAATAAAACTAATTTTACGGATTTTATCGAATTTAATATAAACTTTTTAATTTGCAGCATCCATGGTCACGGGAGAGACTGAGGTGTTTGACGTTCTGATGTCATAGTTAACGAAACCCACCGTAAACTTTTTAACCGACTTCAAAAAGGAGGAGGTAGGTACTCAATTCGACTGTATTTTTTATGTGTGTTAGCTCATAACTTTTTTATAGATGCACCAATTTTAATGATTTTTTTTTTAATTTGAAAGCTGGTGCTTGTGGTGCCATATAAATTTGATCAAGCTCTGACCAGTAGTTTTTGAGTTATTATTAATAATTTATATTGAAGTCGGTTGTACAAAATTTTCAATTTTACCACTTGTAAACATTAACTTGCGGTTCAAACTACGAGCTTATAGTATCTTGAAGTCTTGAAGTATGCTTGAGTTTGTATTTCATTTTATTGATCAAGGGAGCCCAAGCAGATTGTAACACCCAGTTGTCTTCTTCTATATTGAAATAAGGATGTATTAATTTCAATAGCCTGGCGAATCATTCTTGGTCTATCAAATCTATCGTAATGGTAGTGCCGATCCTGAATATGTTCACTTACAGCCGACTTCTGTAAAGCGCCCGAAACGACAGTATTGAAAAATGTTAAAATTATACGCGACAAAATCCTTAAAATGAATTTTATTAAATGCAAAAATAATTTATAGAATATGCCTCATTATACATAATTATAATTTGATTAGTTTTTTTTTATTTGTAAGCCTTGTGTCGTCACGTAGCGTAAACCAAGTGCAGTAAATAAATATAAAAATTAAATATAAATTTAAAGAATGGGGGCTAATAATCTTCCGTTGACCAGATGTCGCGAAGTTTTTTGTTACACAATGTCATTTAATTGAGAAGTTAGTTTTAAATAAAAGTTTATCAGTTTCTAGAGCATTATAATAATACACGAAACAATACCTCAGTGGTTTTGATTTCTTGAATTTTTTGCACGTTTTTAACTCTTATTTAATTGACTACTTTTATGAATATCTGTGGTTAGGTTTATTTACTTTTAATCTAATTAATATAAAATATGACGAATAGTACAGAAAGAAACATAAACCTTTACATTCTTCGAACAAATTAGCTTCCCCGCTATGAAATTTGTCATATATTACACCTCAATTTTAAGTGGCGCCGCCTGGTGACAGAATAAGTCGTGGATGCTCATGCCGTGAGCTGATATTAAATGATTCTTTTTATAGAATATAAATATAATATGAAAATAAAATATATAAACCATTAAATGACAAAAATAAACATTTATTAACCAAGAAAAGATGTAACGAACGCTACAGTGCGTACAGTAAGTCGGTAAGAGTCAGGAACATGCATTAACAGCAGTCGCCATCGAAG
Organism: Parnassius orleans; assembly: GCA_029286625.1. Lineage (NCBI taxonomy): Eukaryota > Metazoa > Arthropoda > Insecta > Lepidoptera > Papilionidae > Parnassius > Parnassius orleans. Next base: position 1,038,686 of record JAGSMP010000250.1, on the reverse strand, counting down.
CTGTTAGCTGTATCTCAGATTGAAAGGAGTAAAGGAGTGACTTCAGCGGGCCACTTCTGATGTCTGTTTCTTTACAGTATTAACTGTTTATGGAATTAGTAATTTACACTTTTACTTCAATAAATATATTTTTGGACCTGATCACTGCACAGTCTGAAACCCTCGATATTACTTATTCAAGAATTTAGAATTTTTAAGCCCTGACGCAAACAGAGAGTAGTTTATGTTTAACGTGTATATTTGTGTATCTGTCTGTGGCATCGTAGCTCTCAAACGGATGAACCGATTTAGATTTAGTTTTTTTTTTAAAGGCGACTTGATCAATAGTGTTCTTAGTGCCGTTTGAGGGTCATCAGTTCTTTTTATTTTGGTGGTTTTTAAATTTTCAATTTAAGTTATCTTTTTATATTCTCAAAATGCTTTAAACATGATTTTTGCCATTCAAATTTGTACTTTAAACTACGATAGATGACGGATATTAATATATCAAAGGTCAGACATAGAAAAACCCAGTAACGTCGTCATACGTGCGATCGATGGTCTAAATACCTATATAGGAAATCCTCCGTACAACCAGAAAAGTCCATATATAAAGTAGTAAACTTTCACAGGTTGCTAAAGTATAAGATCCTGTTGTTCATGTATTGTGAGAAAAATAAAATACATGAATATATAAATGAAGAAACTGACAGTTTAGGACTGTAACTATACATCAATCAATACACATAAAAAGACAAGTCCTGGTTCACTCACTCATTCACTGTAATCACTCACTGACTCATCAACGCTCACCCTTGGACCTAGAAAGCTGAAATTTTGCACAGAGAACCCCTGTATAATGTAGACAAGGAATTGTTGCTCAGATTTTTAGATCGTGATGAAAACCAATTTCACATACATCGGTCAGTGCACCGATGTATGTGAAATTGGTTTTCAGAGTTAGGTTAGCAGAAATTCCATTCATATTTGAGTATAAGTACCGAATTCATGTACCACATGCTAGAAAGAAGCATTAAATATGCGCTTCATACATTAGTTATTTACTAGATACTTACTTGCTTTTACTCTTGACTGCAATGAATGTAAAAAAAATAGTTAACCGTAAAGCAGATCTTTTTCTTTTTCACGAACCCGCAACAGTCCCACTTTTTTACAAAAGAAAGGGTGATAAGCAAGTACATGGTCCACCTGACAATAAGTAGATGCTGTGACCCAGACAACTACATTTTCTTTGATCTGAGCCTACATTTAACCTCGATTCAAAATCAAAATGCAGACACCTTTTCACACCTGAGGACTAAGATTGAATGCCTTGTGCGTCTTTTTTTTGTGATTACAAATAAAAGGTCCGGTTGTTGTTACTCACCATAGAAATACAGCAGGAATGTGCTGCATTTCTATGGTATTGTACATAGCATAATGCCTTATGGGGTTTCGCTTTGAGAAAACGCAACTGATTTAAAAATTAGTTTTGTTTTGCAAAAGAGCACTACAAGAGCCATTTATAACGTAAAATCTAAAGACTCTTTTAAAGACAAAATCAAAATAATTAAATATGTCAGATATGCAGGAATACCATGGATTCAAGTGGCTCAGAATTCTTTAAGGGAGACCTGTGTTCAGCGGTGGACTTGTAAAGAGTTATATTGATAATGATGATAAAATATATAAACTTTGGCCTCCCAGTGTAATTATGAAAATGTTATGTGTATTCACCGAAACGAAAGTAGTTATAACAAGGTGATATACATTCTGTAAGAACTAGAAACAAGCACAAGTTAGTGATGCCAGTTACTCAACTCCACAGAGTCAGTAACTGATTCATAGGACAATGTCTCAATTAAGCTTAAAAAAAGTCCCAGAAAATATACGAGGTCTGACACACGGATATCTCAAAGTATAATTTTTTTATAGACAAAGACTGTATAAAGATAATAACCATCTTATTTATATCTAAGGATTCATATATCAAATCATATCATTATATCAAAGAATACATGCATGGTAATAATACCACGTAAAAACTTTCATTTGTGGAAGCACTCCTATCATAGGTTGAATTTGCCATAATCGCCACGCTGGGCAGGTAGACTGGTAATCGCAGTTTTAGATCCCTTAACTGACTTTAGTTCTCATAAGGTTGTTTGTTTTAAAGTTACAAATACTTTAGATGGTACCACCCTTTAAGGGTAGAGAGTTTCGTGGCTTATCACACAACAAATAAAATTCTGCTATTACTTGTTCGACATAGTATTTAATTTATCATTCGATATAATATGTTAAATATTATAATATTTGCATCTAATAAATATTTCATTTTGTTTTTTTTATTATTACATAGACCGTAAATTCAATATTTAATGTAACCGCAAGGACATTTGCCTTTGTTTTCCTAAATTCGTCGTAATGCCTATCCTGTTTTAATAGGGAGGCGTGACGCGGTGTCAAAAACATCGGAATAATCAGATGACACTCCAGAAAACGAATATTTTTAATAATTTTTATATTTTTGAAGGTATTAAAACGAGTGTAAATTTTAATCTTCTGGATTTTAATCCCGAATGTCGTAAAAGTTCTCGCAAATTTAACAATATGTAATTTTATTAAACTACTTAGTTCTAATTGAATATCTAGAAAACGTTCATCAATGCGACAAAACGGAAACAAGAGCCAGATTTTGTAAAGATATGCGCGATATGCGACCGTTGAAGTAATGTGTACTCGGTACTGGAATAGACACAGCGAACAAAATCTGTGCACCAGAGCACGGCACGTGGAAGGAGGCACAGCATACGATTTTATGGCACTAAATTTGAGTCCATGGGCTCTCATAAGTGTTGCAAACGATCAAGCCTCGGCGTCTCTTCTAGTACGTAGTACATATTATTTCAATGTTAAAGGCAGGACTTTTGTAAGATTTATTTTCTAACACTGACAACATTTCATATTATATAGCATTTTAAATTAGGATGTAAAATTAAAATGTAGAAAAGTAATACAAAAGTATACTAGGATATAATAGAGAAAATGGCTGGCTGCTACCATCTACTTGAGATCTCATAATAAACAAAATTAAATACAAACCCAAGCATATTTCTGCAAGACTTCAAGATACTGTAAGGTCCTTCTGTGTAGATTAGACCAAAAATAATTATTAAAAGTTGAAGGTAGCCTTCGTTAAAGATGACATCAGGACGTCAATCACCTCAGTCCCCTCTCCTCCGTGACTATGGGTGCTGTAAAGTGCCCGAAACATCGGGAATTAAAAAGTTAAAATTAATAACTAAAAGCAAGCTAATTCCACTGTATTTTTCACAGTCCTGCTATAACTCTACTCTTATACAGTGGTACTATAACGGCTTTGCATCAGATCTCAGCATAAATCCAAGAAAGTGCTACAGCAAGCATGCCAACACTCCCTCTTCAGTCCTCAGCATTTAGAATTATACTTTATCATACCCAGCAGTCTTACGTGCTTCGTGCTTTTCATTGTTTTCATTTTTCATCCATACTTATCTCGTTACTTCCTTTGACTTCTTTCGGAGTTTCTTATTCATTCACTCTGATGATGTCTCCTCACATTTAAACACGCGTTTCTCCCATCTCTTTGAAACAAAATACAGCCATTCTCGTTTCACACAGCACTCATGGCTGTTTTGATATTTCCTTACTTTACCCTGACAGTTATGATTAGTTTACAGAACATTTTGACTTTTATCATTCTTTTCCGTTATTTTTTGCTTTTCCTTTTCACTGATTATTTTACTGTCTTCTTTAGACGTCTGAAAACTGCTTTATTCATTCAATCTCATCATCCATACAGCCATAACTAAGTTTAGCCGCTAGTACATAATAGCCATGATCCTTTATTTGCTCCCAATTACATTCATACCTTTTTAGCCTACCATAACGTATTATTATTCCTGTTATTCTTTCTCTTGCTTACACACATACTTCAGTTGCTGCAGCTACCAAAAGTCCGAATCTTTCATACACAATTCATCTAAATGACAACTTTTTTTATCTTAATTTACATTGATACTTCTCCTCACAACTTTATCTCGTAACGTTTCTATTCTAAACGTTATAACGAAGTAGTAGCCACGACTGTACGGTGTTTCTAACCTCTCAACCGACCATTTATTCGACTTGAGACCGAGTAGTGATCCGTCCCTACGTTGGAACTCCGAAGAATTCTTGAATATACAACTGCACTCGTCATTCTTCCATCCACAATTATGAAGCCTACCATGCTTTTATCTTTTTCTTTTTCCCTTTAATACATTACTGTGTAGTGGCGGTGTAAGAATATCCACTACCCCATATCATCCCGTAAATATCCCACCTATGGGGCAATCTATGGGGGAGGCCTATGTTCAACAGTGGACTTTAATAGGCTGTAATGGCTGTAATCTTCTTATGACGGAAGAGTGTCCATCACAAGAAGATTTCCTTCCGAGCTTATTAAGAGAAGACTTTCACATTTTATTTATACACTAGCTGTTCCCCGCGATTTTACCCGCGTGTAATTTAGGGTTTTAATTATGTTGTGCGGAACCCTAATTCTTTTTCTAAAATATAAGTAGCCTAAGTTACTCCTTGTAACATCAGCTATCTGCCAGTGAAAGTCCCATCGAAATCGGTCCAGCCGTTTCGGAGATTAGCCGGAACAAACAAACAGACAGACAGAGAAGTACCGTAAATACTTTCATATGCATTTAGTAAAAGCTGTTATTTTGACATTTCAAACAGACACTTCAATTTTATTTATTTGTATAGATTCATCACCAAACGTTACCAAACAAGGCCTCAATCCTTCCATTAACATCTAGCATAATAATCGGCAATCAAAGTAAAAATTAAATTAATATATTCGATATTACGTAAGAAAAATAAGAAAATATATTATTATGATTTTAGAGGATTATTAATTTGAAATATTGTCAGTTGCTAATCCAGTACTGTCCTGCAGAATGTAAGACGACTGCTAGACCTACGTATATTATTTGTGTAACTTTTAATTTATAAGGAAGTGAATCTTTAGACAGATGTAATCACGTGTTTTAACTTCCTCAAGGTTTTAAACGGATGATTATGATTGTTGTCAATGGAGACTATCTTTCCAAGCACCATAATAAGTTTAGCATTACACGATTTAGATATGGAACACCTCCAACTGTTTGGGCTCTTCTGGTAGAACGTAAAACCGTTCACCAGCATTAGCTTCTTTCCTTTTTGTGATTTTATAAACTGGAATTCTATGTAACCTGTAAAATTAAAATAATATTTAAAAGTTACACGTACAATTATTATAAACTAATCGATAATTAGAAAATCATGTTAATACTCATATATTTGTATTATGAATACAAGTGAAGTTGGAACCTTTATGACGTAAATATAAAAGCTCAATTGACACTAGCGTTATAAACAATAATTTATAATAGTAGCAGTAATGATACGTTAATAAGGGTTACTGTCCTCTGATAAGTTTATAAAATATGTGGGCGTAAGAATAGATCATGATCAAAATTATTGATGCAAGCAAAATACAAGTTTAAGTCTAAATTTTGGTTGGGCCGAAATCAGTCATTGGGTTTTTCTGTCAAGAAAATCTCAGTAACAGCCCGGGGCCAGGAAGTTGGCGGTGTTTCACCTTCGTGAGGCACGAAGAGTAAAAAAGAGAACGAAGAGTACGTAAAGGCGTTGGTCCTGCAAGTCCTGCCTGATCTTTTTCCGGTCGGGTCGGATTACCGTCCCGTCGGACTAGAGTGAGGGTTTAGAGTACACATGTGCTGATAATTAGGCTGAAGTGGCAATGGGTCGAAGATCAAAGCATCGCGGGTCAGCTAGTAATTATGTAACATAATTATAATTTTTAGAAGTAAGAAAGACTTAAATTCTCACAGTTTATATTTTGCCTTTACAAGTCTGCGGACTATACTGTACTGCGGAACATAAGCCTCCCCCAAAGAATGCCACAAATCAGTCTCACCTTTACAGTAATCCATGGTAAATCTTACAATTGGAATTCTTACGTTCTTGTAACTGCTATAAAACCTCGCTGGCTTCTCACCCTCGATGAAAAATAATCTTGCAGAAGTGAGATATTTTGCTCACATCCTTAACGAAAGTTAGAGTCTGATGCGAGAGGTCAACTAGCGCAGGTTTTGCGTTCAGAGATTGAGAGAGAATGGCAATCATCCCTCAGAGACTCACCTAATAGTCATTAGACCCACTCCATGTAATTGAAACCTAGATGACTGACGCACGGGAGGCCATGCATCGACTGACATTTAAGGCCTCCCATAAATGTGACAAATGTAAGTCGGATCCTTTTAAATTGGTGAGTATACCACATGCAGGAGTTTATATAATTCTTTAATACCATCATCATTACAACCTTTCACGATTCAACTGCTGAATATAAGGCTCCCTCAAATAATGTCAAAAATAAAGGTCCTAAGCCACTTGCATGCTTCTACTTTCCTCCATAACTTCTCTTACACTCATATAATTAAAAGGATTAGTAAGAAAACAAGTATAAGATTTTTTTCAAGTAAATTTATTTCGATAACCATTAAAAAATCATTTTCTATCATAATCTCTGTATTCTTCTGTTACACTCCTGTAATTAAAAGGATTAGTAAGAAAACAAGTTTAAGATTTTTTTCAAGTAAATTTATTTCGATAACCATTAAAAAATCATTTTCTATCATAATCTCTGTATTCTTCTGTTACACTCCTGTAATTAAAAGGATTAGTAAGAAAACAAGTTTAAGATTTTTTTCAAGTAAATTAATTTCGATAACCATTAAAAAATCATTTTCTATCATAATCTCTGTATTCTTCTGTTACACTCCAGTAATTAAAAGGATTAGTAAGAAAACAAGTTTAATATTTTTTTTAAGTAAATATATTTCGATAACCATTAAAAAATAATTTTCAATCATAATCTCTGTATTCATAATGCAAAATAATGAATTGAGGCTTATAGTTAATTATTTCACGACAAATCCAAAGTTTCTGTTCTTCATCAAATTCCAATCACGTCAAATTTGTAAGGAATCTAAACCCTAATATACTTCCCTCACTAGTCTTATAATAATTCCTGGGAGGATGTGTGTGGTCATTGCTAATTTTGACGATTTTACCCGAGTGATCTAGTTTCAGCTTGGCCTTGCAATGAGGGTAGTGAGTAGAGCAAACCCAGGTGTTAGAGTTTGTATTCGAATACGTGTAACCATTCAACAGAAGTAGATCTTTTCCTCTCTGTGACTTTATAATATCGTATCGGTTTACATCTGGCAACAATTAATAATATAACAACACATAAATAATACGAAATATCAATTATTAAAAAAAAAAACAGAAATCCTTTACGGCCCACTTGTAGGCACTGTTTTGCAATTCACGAATTAGATTGAGAAAAACATTATATTCTTATATAAAAGTTCAATTATATAAAAATTCAAAGGAGCCGTGGTAGCTCAGATGGTTAGCGCTCGCTGTAAGTTACACAGTACGCGAGCAACCCGGGTTCGATCCCCGCCGGCACCAATGAAATTGTTAATTGCAATTTTAAGTGCTGATTTACCACGTGCTCGGCGGTGAAGGAAAACATCGTGAGGAAACCTGCATGTCGGAGAAATCAAAAAAAAAATATTTCGAAGACATGTGAAGTTCGCCAACACGCATTGGGGCAGCGCGGCGGACATTTCCTTGCCCTAAAACCCTCTCGAAATGAGAGGAGGCCTGTGCCCAGCAGTGGGACGTATATAGGCTGTAACTTTACTTTAACTTTATAAAAGTTCAATGAGGTAAGTAAATAAAAAACAATATTTGAATAAAAATTTATTTTTAAAATTGTTACAAATTGTCAAGCCCAAAATCTAGTGTTTGCTTTGTTAAACTACACAAACTACTGGTGAACTACCTATAGCCAGACTCCCTACTTCCGAGATCACACCGTTTTTTGGAATGTATTCTCAAATATTCTTTATTTAAAAAAACGAGATCAAAAAATCTATGCTGATAAAGGAGACATGTCATAGAGTGGAGAACGCGTTTCGGTAAACGCAGTAAGGGACGCTCCCTGACTAGATGAAGCGACGATCTGCGCAAGGCTGACAGCAACTGGACGCGTGAAGCAGAAGATTGAGATAAGTGCCGCACCTTGGGAGAGGCTTTATGTGCAGCAGTGAAATGCCGGAGGGTGATGATTAATTATTGATGATTGATAAAGGAGATTAAAGCTTGCTCAATCAAATTTTCTAACAAACAAAGTTCCTTATACTCTGTAAAGACGTCCTATATTTGTTTTAAAATTTCAAACTAAAATAAAGTTCAGTGTTTTGTATCTTTATCTCCTTATTCATAATGTAAAAAGATAAATTAAATCTTATAATTAATTCTTTCGGGATAGATCCAACTCTTCATAAAATTCCAATAAAGGGGCGTCCATTAATTACGTGAGATGTTTAGGGGCGAGTGTGAGACAATCTCAGGTGGGGAAGAGGGAAGGTTTCGACAAAAGTACCATATGGCTACATCCTACACAATAATATTTATCGCGGTTATGCGAACTCCAGAAATTATATAAAAATAAGCAAGTTATTTTTTTTAATAAACCCAAAGCAGTTAAGCACAGATTAACGTATTTCCACTAAACATTGCGTATGTTTTGAAAAATCTCATGTGAGATTTGGGGGGGGGGGAGGAGGTCGAGCCATAGTCATCTCATCAGGAGGAGAGGGAGGGTAGAAAAATGTCCAAAATCACCTCACGTAATTAAGGGACGCCCCCTAACGTTCGATTTGCGAAGAAACTAGACTCTAATGTACTTCCCCTCACTAGTTTTATAATACATCCTAGGAGGATGTGTGTGGCCTTTGATAATGTGGACAATTTCACCGGAGTAATGTAGTTTCAGCTTGGCCTTGCAATCAGGGTAGTTAGTAGAGCATACCCAGGTGTTAGAATGTGGATTCGAATACGTGTAACCATTCCACAGAAGTAGATCTTTTCCTCTCTGTGACTTCATCATATCGTAGCTTTTTACATCTGGCAACAATTAAAAATGCGACAAAACATAAATAATATGAAACATCGATTATTTGAAAAAAAAAGGAATCCTATAAGACCCACTTGTAGGCACTATTATGTAAACCTCGAATTAGATTGAGATAAACTCAATAATATTGTACAACGTTCGTCTGCAAATATTTTATAAATAATAAATAAAATTTTATTTGAGTAAATAAAAACAATATTAGAAAATAGTTTTTTTTAAATAAATATTATAAATTGTACGCGCCCAAAATCTAATGTTTGCTTTATCTTCCTATGGCCAAACTCCCTAGTTCCGACTACACACCATTTTTTGCTATGTATCCTCAAACATACGAGTACTTTATATTTTATCATGAGGTAAGACAAAATAAAATTGCTACACTGTTATCGGAGATAAAAATTTTCTCTAATTAAATTTTGTAACATTTATGTTTACGTACTTTATTAGATGTATTATATTATACATTTGTTTAAAAATTTTAAACTAAAATTAAATATTGTATAATTTATTAACATTACACGATTTGTACTTTAAATTTTAATTTAAACGTAGCCTGGCCTTAAATTTGTAGAAAATAGCATTGGAGCAGAATTTAAGCTCCTATAATAGTATGGTCACCAAACGCAAGCCAGTTAGTTTTAATTCCTAATATAAAAAGTAAATAATAATTTAAAAAGTTAAAAATAACTTAATAGTGTTAAGTGCTGATTTTTCAACCGTCAGATAATAATAATAATAATGTTATAAGCAAATAAATAAATATATTTATTTGCTTAAAACATGGTATGAAAAAGGTTTTACAAATATTATACAATTGAACATGTTTTGCTACAGTTATGTATAGCATGCAAAGGTTTTGTTTTGTACATTAAGATTGAAAAAATCTATAATGCTGTAGAAATTATTCTTAATTAGGTATTCTTGTAATTTAGATTTAAATAATCTAGTATTTAACATTTTTAGATTATTTGGTAGCTTGTTATATAAACGTGCACATATAGATAGACAACTTTTATTATATTTACTTATTCTAGGTGTGTCACTTAAAATGAGCTTGCATATTTCGTAAATATAAAGACATGGTAACGGTAATAAGTCAAGTGTTTTAAACACCTGTTGACATGATTCAGTTGGTTTAAGCCCACATATTGCTTTGATACATTTGTTTTGTGCAATAAATGCTCTATTTTGATCCGTGCTTTTACCCCAGATTATCAGTCTATAGCGCAGTATTGACTCTACGTATGCATGGTACCACAGAACAGCCGTTTTTATGTTTGCAACGTTTTTTAAATGTTTAATATAATGTATGCAAATTTATTTAATCTCGTACATACATCGTTTACATGCAATTTCCAGTTTAAATTTTCATCTATAGTTATTCCTAAAAATGTTTTATTTGTTACTGCTTTTATTTTTGGTATGTTAAGATTAATATTATATTTCAGATATAAATATCAGATAAAAGTTATCCTTCGAATAAATTATAACCTGACTGGATATAAAGGTGAAATAAATGAACTATTTTATTCCTAGAATTGTTATTTTTTTATATTGTATTTTATTCTATGAATAAATTTAATGTCAGGATTGAAAAATCAGTTCTAAACAAAACAATTTACAAAATCGATAACAAATTTATAACAATTTTTTGCGCTCAGATGTTAATGAATACAGTATATTTAGTTTCATACTCTTATGAATTCTCCAGTAGCAGTTTTTATAAATTTTCGGGGCGGATGATTATGTTGATTGTAAATTTTAATTATATAGCCAGCGTCATCCAGTTTCAACTTCGCTTTGCAGGCACGGTTTTTCGTGGAGCACACCCAGTTGTTGCCATGGGTTGGTTTAGAAAAAGTATATCCTCCAACTAAGATAAGACTCTTGCCCATTTGTGATTTTACGATTTCGTATTCAGGTCCTGTTTGAAAACCGTAGTGGGTTAAAATAAATAAGATATATTTATCTTTTTTGCCATAACAAAACACAGTTAATATTCGTTAAGGTTAATACAAAAAATATCACGGATAATAATTAGCTTTTAATATATTATTTTAATAAACATGCAACGGAAGACAATTTCAAAGCCATAATTTATCAAAAATAATACTTAATAATATTCATAACCTGCTACAATATCAACAACAATAAAATTCCGATTAAAAATTTCAACTTATTAAAACTAGTTACTAGAGCACTTCGCGACAATATTCGAATGGTGGATACGAACCTGCGACTTCAGTTTCGCAATCCGTACCTTTAATTGTTAATTTATAGCTTATTGTAACTTAATTTTAGTTATCAATTGCATTAACATATTGCAATGCTATGGGTTAAATGTTATAATGGCGTTAAACACTAAAGTTACGTACGGCCACTACTACTGGTTATCAGATGCCCACTGTGGTAGGGGCGGATGAGAGACTTGGACTCTACTATGTCGCCACACGATCTCGTTCCTTTGATGTCGTAAATATTGTAAAATAGGAGTGGGGAAATAAAGAAGGAGCAAGAACGTTATTAAGTGTACGAGAAATCATGTTTTTTTTTAGAGAAAGGGTGTCTAACGAGCATAGAGTCCACCTACTGGTAATTGATTGCCGTGACCCATAGAAATGATGATTAAGAATCAAAATTCAGATGTTGTCACCCCCTAGCAAAAGTCAAAATATATTTATTCAAACTGGTTTTTACCAAGCACTTGTTGAAAATCAATAGCTACGCCATCGATACTACAAGTCCCTAGTCAACTTCCGACAGAATCTAATGAAACTAATTAAACAAATCGTTACATATTGCGCTTACAAATATTTTGGCCATTTAGCCAACCAGTCGATAACACGGATTCGAATCAGGGTTACACTCGAACAAGATCTCCCGTAACAGTTCTCGCGAATTTTCTCCGTGGGTGACAGTGCTCGTTAAACAAATTGATTATGTTTCCATCTTCGTCCATCTTGAGACGGGCTTTACAATCCCGAAATTTAGTCGAACACACCCAATGCCTCGTACTTACTCTGGAGAAGGTGTACCCGTTGATTACAAGCAGCTGCTTTCCTCTGCGACTTTATAATTTCATAGTCTATGGCTGTTTAAAGAGAAAATAACGATTTCATATTTTACATCGTCAAGGTACTTATTCGAACTATATTCGAAGACAATATATAAAAATCAAGGTTCAAAACATTAAATTAGATTAGATTTTAATTATACATCGACTCTTCATTAAAACTATTTCAATCAAAAAAATAAGTGGGTCAATGAAAACAAAGTAATGTATGTACATATTATAAGCACCTATTAGAAAAATTGGTAGGAGGAAAGAAAACAATACAAATCATAATGTAAAATTATTTAAGGATATACTTAATGTCGATGTGACCTACCGCAGCGAAACGTTAGCTGCAAATTTTATCGTTAAAAGTTTTCAAGAAAATAATAAAAATAAGACATTTTTTTAGGGAGAACAGAAATAAAACTAGAATGCGATTTTTTCACCTTATGATAGGTAACCGTTTAATTTTAGTTTAATAAAATTAAACACTTGCGTCATTGAAAATAAATACAAATAATACAATTAGTTTAATAGATCACATGTGATTTAGGAAATATAATTAAATAAAAAATATTAAAAATTGCTTTACAAAGGAAATGTAATGTACAATCGTAACTTAATAAAATCTGGCAAATTAAGAATGTCCCTGTAACTTTTGTATTTGAACGTATCAAAAATAAATTCCTACGTTGATCGATGATGAAGACGTATCTTTCTAGAGATTTATTGACAAACATTTTATATGATTTAATTTTTTACTGCTTAAGTGAACAAACAGCAGCTATAATTTCTTACATTTAATGTATCATGTTATCATCTATTGTAAAGAAATAGCTTTAAACTTTTGACACTTACGCGAATTATGTACATAAATTTGGGTAGCAAAAGAATATATATGTCCATGAATATTACAATATATAATATATTGTAATATTCATGGAATTTTATACTTTCTAAAGCTGCAAAGCGGCATGTAAACATGTAGTTCCGACATATACACACGTTGTGTAAGCGAAGTGCTATTTGTCTGGAAGTATGGAAATTATAACTTTTCCTTTTTTTTGTGATAGCCTATCCGTGTACTACGGCTATGTGACTACGGAAAAATTGCCGCACTATGTTTTTGAGGGTTATAATTCTGTAATTTCATGTTCAATTTCTTATTTATTATCACATAAAAAGACCTTACCTTTTGATATTTATAAGACTATACATTATTATTACATTTCGGCAAACTTCTAATTTAGATTTTTAAGACCATTGTAGAAGTAAAACCTAATAGAATTATTTAAAACTTTCTGAATTAGTTGTTTCTAAAAATCTAAACTTATGTTTATGGTGCACGTGCAAAGGTAAGAAAAGAACATTAATTTTAAGTTGGAGAGTTTAAGTTTGAAAATAAGTTGTCTAATCGTTTATAAGAATTAACTTTAAAAAAGGGAGGGAAACAAATTGTATTTTTTATTTTAAATATATGTAAAACAATATCTGCGAGAATTTTGCTGATTTGTTTTACAGATAGGGATACTTTCAGAGTTATCTCACTTAAATTTATTCAATCAGATTCGGTGATAATGAAATGAAGTCAGGAAAGAACATTTTTATCCAATTTAATGAATGTCATCCATAGTTTTACCCAAGAGACGATATTTGATGATGGTTTCTCTAATACCGCTGCCATACGGCGTAAAGAGTGGCATGTTAATGATCATATTACAAAAACAAAATAGTGGAAACGAAGGGGTACTGGATTTAACACAAGCTCAACCTCCACTATAGTACTCTGTTCACAATTCTTAAAATTCCATTCATATCACCTTGATGACTAACAACCCAAAACAGTGCATTTTCAATAAATTTTCTGATTAGGGACCTTTATGGGCCTACGGGGCCGGCAATGCACCAGCAATTCCTTCTGTGTTGCGGATGTTCATGAATGTCGGTGGTCACTTACCATCAGGTAAACCGTACCATCGTTAGCCCCTCTTCTATACAAAAAAAAACATAGAACTGGGTGCGAAACGGTACACATATTCTTTCTTAAGAAATAATCAAGTCTTACACTACATTGGAATACAATCAAATATGTGTGTATGCATTAATTCCATTATATGCCACATATTTACGTTTGGGTGGTGGATGAGTGTGCTCAGTAAAGGCATGCTGAATTGACCCATCGAAAGAAAGTTTTACGCGTGCTTTACATCCAGAGTCCTTCTTAGAACAGTAAAAATTGTTTGTGTAGTTCATTTGGGAAAATGTATAGTTGCCAAAGATCAGTAAATGTTTGCCACGGCGCGTTGGTATCATTTTGTACGCAGCATTTGAAACTGTAAAAAAGGACACAACACGGTTACAAAATTAAATCTTAAAACTTAAGCCTTAAAATGTGTAAATACTTAATTGCTATTTTGAGCTTTTCGAAGAGCCATAAAAAATTATAACTTATCTGTCAAAAAAGGTTTAGACTTAACATTTCAAGAAGAAATCTTCATGTAAATACCCGAAGCGGTAATAGTGTATTTAGGTGGATCATGATTATGACAGGGCGACTCCAATGCTATCATTCCAATGTGATCTAATTTCACTTTTGCTCTGCAACCATGGGCTTTTTTCGAACAATAGTAGTTCGTTGAACGACTGTGTTTGGAATACGTATAACCATTCAACATGAGCAAATTCCCGCCAAAACGTGTTCTTATAAGCTTATATCCATAGTCTGAAAATAAAATCAAATATATAGTTATACCAGAGCGCACGAGTTATATTGTTAACTATCTTTATTCAAAACGCACTCGCTCAGTCTGACGCATTGAAATCTAGTCTAGTCTTCGGACCTTAAATTTTTTGAAGTTGCTTTTTGTGTACTTGAGATTTTTTTTTATAGGATAAGGGTGACAAAAACTCAATGTGTTTTATTACTAAATATTTGAAGAATTAAAGCCGTTACTTATGTTTTTTTATTATTTACCCGATGGTAAGTGGATGCTATGGCCCATAGACTTTTACATCAATCGTCGATTAAGAATCAACATTTTCTTGTGTTGTCGCTCCTGGAGACGAAGAAGAAGACCTGCACCTACCATACGAAACCACAGCAGCATTTTTCTGCTGTTTTACGCTGGTATGAGAGAGTGGTCATACCCCAGTCGAATAAACCCATTCGTAATAGAAAAGGTATACAATAAATGGGAAGATACGCAATAAAAAGATAAACTAAGAATAAAACTTCATATAGCTCCCTTCACCTGTAACAACGAATCTGCGAGTAGAATGAGCGTGATTCTGTCCGAGACAATCCTTCCGATGTCTCGTATGCAGACTTATGTTTTTGCTTGATTATTTTGTGTATGTAGGGGTAAACGTTAACCATAAACATTTATCAACTCCAAAAAAGAACGTTCTTAATGTACGTAGAAATACAATCACTAACACTTTAGCAATTCGATATACCGACAGTCAATTTGGCACCGCTGAAGTGACTGTGCCACCGCCCAAATTTCGTCAAAGACAAAGATTTTCTCATAGACCACATAGGACAAGACAAAATGGCAGATTGTACTCTTCGGTATTCTGTACAATTTGTCAAAGGGCATGTATGTTGTTTATGGTACTAAAGCCTTTTCGAAACCGAAACCGGCTTGTTCGGGAGGCTGGGAGTCGTCAAGTCTGCGTACGAGACGTTTCGTAATAAAGAATTAATGAAAAAGCACGTAGAGGCGGCACAGAAGGGAAATCGGTCTGCAGTTATTCCATAGAGCATTGTTGCCTTAAATAACATGACCACCGCACTTGTGCTCTAGGCCTTAGTACTGCCACCATGGAAGACGACGAAAAAACAGATAAAAAGACAAAACATTTGAACCTGGCTCACAAGGTAACCAACATGTGGGGACCAACAAATTATTCCTGTGGTCGTTTCTGCCACCGGCTATTTCCGGTCAGGCGTTCAAGTCACCTAAAACTAAGACTCCGTGACGGACCGCTCCAGGCTCTAATGCAGAAGGCGGTTGCTCCTCGATACCACCCGTATCGTCCATCGGTTTCTTTCTCTTTCCTCCTAAACCTCGGCAGTTTGTCTGTTCATCTGTTTGGATTTTTTTTCTTTAAGTATAAAATTTAATTTTATTGTATCTTTTAATTTTTTCATATTTCATCTATTTATATATATTCTATATTATGTATCATTACCGTTACAGGGGAAGATACTTTAAATTTAATAATAATAATAATTTAAATTATTTATTTCAGACTATAATCTACGTGTAAGTAAACACACTTATAAACTACGTTGGTATACAATTTGAATGATTGAGAACAGTATAAAGTTTTTAATATGACTATTGTTGCCTACGCGAGCGAGTTTAAAAAAAATCTTTTCTAACATAACGTCCCGAAGGTGTGGTAATATACTTCGGTCGTTCATGAAAATGATCGTAATGCCCTTGAATGATTTGGCCATCTCTGTCCAGTTTGACACGCGCTTTACACCCAGAGCCTTTTTTAGAACAATAGTAATTCAACGAATGCGCATTCTGAGAGTACGTATATCCATCCATCAATAACAAATACTTGCCTTTCGGCGTGGGTATAAATTGATAGTTCAGTTGACCTGAAATTCAAAAATACAATCAATTCAATCGTAATCAACCCAAACGTTGCCATCGTTTGTCTACATTATCACAAGGACGGTGAGATATTTATTTAAAAAAAACACAAACGAGAAGGACGACATAAAAGCTATTACAACTGCGGCTGTTTATTTAATGAGCGTATACAATTTCTGCATCTCTCAACATGTTGTCACTTCATCTAGTAGGGGGCCGGCCTACACTTCGCTTACTATAAAGTCGATGATTGCAGGTGGCTTAGGACCGTGATTTGTGGCATTCCTTGAGGGAGGACTTTGTTCAGCAGTGGACATGTGATGAGCTGTAATGATGATGATGATGACGAAAAAAAAGAGACAAAAAAGAAGTTTGTTGATGCTAATGGCTCGGCCACACTATGCTCCTCGCGCTGCTCCTCGCTCTGCTCCTCGCGCTACCGCGATGTTGCGCTCTCTGCCCACACACTACTCTACTCGCGTAATTAATCGCGACGCTCCGCACTAGGTCGCTCACGTTTGCAACACAATGGTTAATACAACTGTGGCAGCAAGCGCGCTATGTGCATATTTAGTATAGCTAATTATATCAATGTCATAAAAAAGAAATATACGTCGTCGTTCTCGCCAACGGAGATGGTGGATGAAATCTATTCATCGAAATAGGACGACGGTTCCGTAACGAGCGCTCGATTCGGACAGCGTTTGCGCGAGCCACTTTTCGCCAGCCACTCACGCTCATATTGCCAGTCCTTTGACTCGCGCCCAAAAAACCGACAAAACAGAGAGCGATGGGCATGACGAGGAGCATGACGTGCGGCATGACGAGTATTGTGGCCACACTACGTCTCTGCCTCCTTTCCTCGCTAATTCCCATGCCATTCGACGAGTGTGTGGCCGGGGGGTAAGCATTCACAGAAATAGAACAGGGTAAACCCTATATACTATCCGTATATGTCCGTGTGCAGACAAAACTGGGCGGAATTATTTATTATAAGTAAGTAGATAATTAATTATTTTATTTTATTTTAAATTTTATCATAACAATAATTTTTGCTTTCCATCTCGCTTAGAAAATATTTACTAATAATATTGAACGTCACAAAACACTTGAGTGTTCCTTAAACCACGACAACATTAGCAGTAAATAAATATTAAAAATAAATTTCACAGTTCGCGGCCAATTCCTGTCGGCACCAACGAAATAATTCATCGCAATTTTTAGTGCTGATTTATCACGTGCGCGGTAGTGGCGGAAAACATAGTGAGGAAAGCTGCATGTCTAAAAAAATTTTTTGAAGTCATATGAAGTGCGGCAATACGGAATGGGGCAGCGCGGCGGACAATCCTTTGCGATAAAACCCTCTCAGAAATGAGAGGAGGCCTGTGCCTAACAGTAGGACTTAATATACTAACATAATTTTTTGTTGTTTCCGAACTCTACGGCCGCTACATCAAAAAAATATTACAAATAATTAATTAAATTTCAATAAAACTTGCCAAAAAATTTTTATCACTGAAAAGAGCAAGAAACATTAAAATGAATCAATGTATGTACTGTTCACACAACGTAGATTATCTGTGCTAAGTTTCACGAAATCGGATCATTAGCTTCAGAAGATATAGCAACAAAAATTTGCATTGGAGTCAGAAATAGAGGGGCTAAGCTACACTCCGACCCAATAATTTATTGTTATTGAATGAGGGTAGAACTGTAAACCCTCAGCCATTCGAGTAGTACAAAGTATAGCGCAAGTAGCTTGCTTGGAAAAATTCTACGAGTCTTTGTCGGTGTCGTGATTCTGTCTGTTGCATACTTCATCTATTGGTATTACTTCTTTTTGCTTACTGTGTTCTATGAATGTTTTATAAAGTACTTATTCCTTTTCTATGTATAATTATTTATTTATTTATTTATTTTACTTCATTTAAAGGACTTTATTGCATACGCCTTAACATAAGGAAACAAAGAGCACACTTAATGCCAATCGGTTCTCTGCCAGCCAACCCATGACTTGTTGAAAAGCGCGAGGTGCTGCACAATCACCATACAGCCCCTCAAATACATCATCCTCACCAGACGGCTTCACTCGATCTGGCCTAATTTTGCTGAGCTCAAAAATATTTGGTGACACCGAACTCGAACTGCTACGACATGAGACTGTTCCCTTATCGGATCCGAAGCAATTGGCATACCACCGTAGATCTTCTGGTTGTGGTTGACTCAGACGATAACGGAATAGTCGTCCATGAACTGCAGTAAATTAGGAGCAAATGGGAAAAGCGATTATATACTTTAGAAAATCGGCCGTGCCATCCGAAAAGCGGAATTGGGCTGTCGTGAGGGACCTGAACCGAATGCTGGTAACCTCTTTAGAAGCCAACCAGACGGACCTCCAAATAGGCGAGACGGACTCAATTATTTTTGGCGCCATATTCGTTTTTACCATGGCTAAACGCACCATTGACAAAGGTAGCTAAACGGGTTAGTAATCTGAAGTGGCAATGGGCCGGCCATATAGCTCGAAGAAAAAACAACCGATGGGGTAAAAGGTGCTCGAGTGGTAGCCTCACACGGGTAGACGAAGTGTAGGGCGACCTCCGACTAGATGAAGTGACGACTTGGTAAGACATGCAGGAAGTCGATGGATGTAGGTGGCTCAGGAATGCCACCATGCTTTGTGGCTTCTTTGGGGGAGGGCTATGTTCAGCAGTGACTTGTGAAACGCACTATAGGACAAAGTAGCACTATCCCAGCCCGATAGACTGATAAGCTTCAGCTCGGGCAAAAACAGGCTTAGAAATGTGCGCATCGTCAGACTGGAATTTGCTGGGACAATTGTTAGTTTTTCTCAGAAACAACACAAAAGCTGACGGTGAGCATAGACAACTTGAAGCACAGAATTGCCGCTTGGCTAAAGCTGGTCCGCGAAATACCGAGGGTTGAACGGTTCAACTATTGGAGTAACCAATAGTAGGTGTAGCTCCTGGTGTAAGATACACCAAGAAGTATCAGAAACCGTGCGCCAAAATAGCCGCGCTAAGCTCTATTGGGACCGGGGCATTATCTTAGACAGACTATTGCGAATAAGCCTGATATTATGTTGTGAAGCGGGCACAGTCAAAAGTATTTTTGGTAGACATTATCATTCTTTATGGCGGTTCCCACCGGTTTCAAAGTGTAGATATATGAAGTCATTAACATAAGACTGTTTTGACGGAAAACTGTAGCCTTTTAAAAGATACATAACGATTTACTGGACCGCTATTCTTCGACAGAACACATAGCTCGTGTGAAACCGCGGGGCGCAGCTAGTTCCTTATATTAAGGTATTAATTACCTAGTTCAGTATACATTTTATTTTCGTCAATGCATTCGGTTCTGCCGCGTTTAAATTCAGCGCACCAGTATGCCACTGTAAAATAAGATGGAGCATTATTGTCTGTCAAAATAGACAGCAGTTCTTCAAAAAAACTTTTTGTAGAAAAATATTTCAGGAAGAAATATTTAATAAGCGCACAAAGTTCGAGTTTGTCCATTTTGCATACGAATCAAATAACCGCCAAACGTGAAGTTAAAAAAAAAATTGGGTATAATTTTTTATGCCCTTGGCTACTGACGAATTAAGAATTCCAAAAAAATTGCTAAAGCATTCCTTTAACTGAATTAAACTACTTTTACGGATTATATCGCGTTTAATTAACTTATTTTATTAATTCCCGACGTTTCGGTGCTTTACAGCACCCATGGTCACGGGGACTGAGGTGATTGACGTAGCAAATAAAATACGCCGACTAGAAGATCTCAAGACCAAGCGCAAGATACGTAACATCATTAAATTTCTTGAAGAGATGCAGAGACCATAATCTCATTCCTACGTGTGTCAAGATATCTACTAAAAAGACATTCGAGGAAGCGCTAAGATCTTAAATCAGGCAAGCAAAAGTTGTTAATAACGGTGATTCAGCAAAAACGTACCGATCTATGTTTCATAAACAAAACCATAGACAAATCGTCCAGTGATCTAAAGACAATTTTATCGACATTTGATTATAAGAATTGCATGGAAACTTTAGATAAACGGGAATCAACTAAATACAATGAATGCAAAAATAAACATATAGATAAATACCAAAAACTAACAACTAAATCAAATGTCCAACACCAACGTCAATGTAAGAACGGAACACAACCATTGACAACAGACGCGAGTAATAAACAACGCGCGGTCTATAACCTGTCAAAACAATCTCTGGACGACGCGACAATAAAAGTTTTGGCCAAAGGTATGAATTTCGCAATAACACCGCGAAAATCCTGTATGAAAACATTATCTGTAGTGTTGAGGACTGTCTGTATAAAAATAATATTGGTAAGGAAGATTTAGAGGCCATACGTCAAGACATCTCGTCTTTGTTACGTCGAAGCTCAGTGCCGAAATTAAATCTTCCGAAGGATGAAATTAATGCATTGAAAACTTACGCAACAGACCAGATTTAACGATTCTCCGCGCAGATAAAGGTAATGCTACGGTTATAATGGATACGTCGGATTACAATTCTAAAATACAACAACTTTTATCGGATGAAAGTACGTACGTAAAGGTCAAAACAGACCCTACAACTAATACGCTTAAAACAACTAGCGATCTAATTAAGAAATACCTGAGAAATTGAATCTAGACGTCAATTCGATAATACCTGCGTGTGTCAAACCACCGAAGTTGTATGGGTTACCAAAATACACAAACCGAACGCTCCATTACGTCCAATAGTGAGTCAGATCGATTCGCCAACTTACAGATTGGCTCAACTCTTAGCAAAAACACTATCACCACTCAGAGGACACACAAGAGCACACACTAAGGATTCATACCATTTTGTTAGTGAGATAAAAGACCTATGTCTTACTGACAATGAAACTATGGTCAGTTTTGATGTTCAGTCTCTATTTACATGCCTACCTGTTGAAGACTGCATCTCAATTGTAACTAGGAAACTAGAGGAAAACAACATGCCAGCAGAATATGCAGTACTGCTTAGACATTGCCTTACATCTGGCTATCTATTGTGGAAGGAAGAGTTTTACAAGCAAGTAGATGGTGTTGCAATGGGCTCACCGGTATCTCCCATTGTCGCCGATATTTTCATGGAGGACTTTGAGGAGAAAGCCCTGCTTACTGCACCAGTAACCCAAGGTTCTACAAGCGGTATGTAGACGATACTTTCACAATTTTACCATCAGACAAAGTAACTGCATTTTTAGAACATCTTAATTCCATAAACTCTAAAATTCAATTTACTATGGAGTTAGAGGCAAATAATTTTAGCTTCCTAGATGTATTATTCGAAACCTAACAACACCATAGGTCACACCGTGTATAGAAAAAGACCCATACAAACAGATATTTAAATGGTGAATCCCACCATCATCCTTCACAGTTGGCTACCGTGGGCAAATCTTTGTTACAGAGAGCACGAGGGATCTGTGACAGCAAACACCTGGCCGCCGAGCTTCAGCACGTCAAGCAGGTTCTGCACGACAACAAGCTTCGGGTCCCGCGCCTACGTCACAGTGACCGAGTGAAGCCGGCCACAGTCGAGCGTGTGCCTGCTGTACTACCATATGTCAGAGGTGTCACAGACAAGATTGGCTACATCTTGAAGCGAGCTTTATAAGAACATTCTTCAAGCCGCCGAAGAAGATTAGTCAGTTCTTACCATCCGTCAAGTGCAATATCCTCTACAAGATGCAGGAGTGTACAAGCTTGATTGTGAATGTGGTCTCTCATATAGGGCAAACAAAAGATCTATTAAAACCCGCGTAAAAGAACACATAGCTGACGTGAAGCACCAATGTTCCGGGAAGTCTGCAGTTTGTGATCATATCCTAGACGGCCCCGCCATTACATTAGATTTGATAAACCACAGATTCTCGCGAAAGAACATCGATTCCTGCCAAGGATGATACGTGAGGCTATTGAAATTAAAAACATCCTAATTTCAATAGAGAGGAGGCTGGTATTACCACCTGCTTGGGATCCTGTAATTAATAAAATTAAACTAAACCCAAGCATACCACTGCAAGACTTCAAGACACAGTTAGTTCATTCTGCGTAGATCGGACCAAAATTAATAATTAAAAAGCTGAAGGTACTCCGTATTAACTTTGACATTGGGACGTCAATCACCTCAGTCCCCGTGACCATGGGTGCTGTAAAGCACCCGAAACGTCGGGAATTAATAAAATAAGTTAATTAAACGCGATATAATCCGTAAAAGTAGTTTAATTCAATGTGTAGTGTTCGCGTAAATATGAAATCATTATGTAAACCAGTACGGACCGGAAATAGCAAATAAAATACGCTGACTAGAAGATCTCAAGACCAAGCGCAAGATACGTAACATCATTAAATTTCTTGAAGAGATGCAGAGACCATAATCTCATTCCTACGTGTGTCAAGATATCTACTAAAAAAGACATTCGAGGAAGCGCTAAGATCTTAAATCAGGCAAGCAAAAAGTTGTTAATAACGGTGATTCAGCAAAAACGTACCGATCTATGTTTCATAAACAAAACCATAGACAAATCGTCCAGTGATCTAAAGACAATTTTATCGACATTTGATTATAAGAATTGCATGGAAACTTTAGATAAACGGGAATCAACTAAATACAATGAATGCAAAATAAACATATAGATAAATACCAAAACTAACAACTAAATCAAATGTCCAACACCAACGTCAATGTAAGAACGGAACACAACCATTGACAACAGACGCGAGTAATAAACAACGCGCGGTCTATAACCTGTCAAAACAATCTCTGGACGACGCGACAATAAAAGTTTTGGCCAAGGTATGAATTTCAATAACACCGCGAAAAATCCCGTATGAAAACATTATCTGTAGTGTTGAGGACTGTCTGTATAAAATAATATTGGTAAGGAAGATTTAGAGGCCATACGTCAAGACATCTCGTCTGTTACGTCGAAGCTCAGTGCCGAAATTAAATCTTCCGAAGGATGAAATTAATGCATTGAAAAACTTACGCAACAGACCAGATTTAACGATTCTCCGCGCAGATAAAGGTAATGCTACGGTTATAATGGATACGTCGGATTACAATTCTAAAATACAACAACTTTTATCGGATGAAAGTACGTACGTAAAGGTCAAAACAGACCCTACAACTAATACGCTTAAAACAACTAGCGATCTAATTAAGAAATACTCCGAGAAATTGAATCTAGACGTCAATTCGATAATACCTGCGTGTGTCAAACCACCGAAGTTGTATGGGTTACAAAAATACACAAACCGAACGCTCCATTACGTCCAATAGTGAGTCAGATCGATTCGCCAACTTACAGATTGGCTCAACTCTTAGCAAAAACTATCACCACTCAGAGGACACACAAGAGCACACACTAAGGATTCATACCATTTTGTTAGTGAGATAAAAGACCTATGTCTTACTGACAATGAAACTATGGTCAGTTTTGATGTTCAGTCTCTATTTACATGCCTACCTGTTGAAGACTGCATCTCAATTGTAACTAGGAAACTAGAGGAAAACAACATGCCAGCAGAATATGCAGTACTGCTTAGACATTGCCTTACATCTGGCTATCTATTGTGGAAGGAAGAGTTTACAAGCAAGTAGATGGTGTTGCAATGGGCTCACCGGTATCTCCCATTGTCGCCGATATTTTCATGGAGGACTTGAGGAGAAAGCCCTGCTTACTGCACCAGTAACTCCAAGGTTCTACAAGCGGTATGTAGACGATACTTTCACAATTTTACCATCAGACAAAGTAACTGCATTTTTAGAACATCTTAATTCCATAAACTCTAAAATTCAATTTACTATGGAGTTAGAGGCAACACTTTTAGCTTTCCTAGATGTATTAGTCATCTGAAACCTAACAACACCATAGGTCACACCGTGTATAGAAAAGACCCATACAAACAGATATTTAAATGGTGAATCCCACCATCATCCTTCACAGTTGGCTACCGGGGCAAATCTTTGTTACAGAGAGCACGAGGGATCTGTGACAGCAAACACCTGGCCGCCGAGCTTCAGCACGTCAAGCAGGTTCTGCACGACAACAAGCTTCGGGTCCCGCGCCTACGTCACAGTGACCGAGTGAAGCACACAGTCGAGCGTGTGCCTGCTGTACTACCATATGTCAGAGGTGTCACAGACAAGATTGGCTACATCTTGAAGCGAGCTTATAAGAACATTCTTCAAGCCGCCGAAGAAGATTAGTCAGTTCTTACCATCCGTCAAGTGCAATATCCCTACAAGATGCAGGAGGTACAAGCTTGATTGTGAATGTGGTCTCTCATATATAGGGCAAACAAAAGATCTATTAAAACCCGCGTAAAAGAACACATAGCTGACGTGAAGCACCAACGTCCGGGAAGTCTGCAGTTTGTGATCATATCCAGACGGCCCCTGCCATTACATTAGATTTGATAAACCACAGATTCTCGCGAAAGAACATCGATTCCTGCCAAGGATGATATGTGAGGCTATTGAAATTAAAAACATCCTAATTTCAATAGAGAGGAGGCTGGTATTACCACCTGCTTGGGATCCTGTAATTAATAAAATTAAACTAAACCCAAGCATACCACTGCAAGACTTCAAGACACAGTTAGTTCATTCTGCGTAGATCGGACCAAAATTAATAATTAAAAAGCTGAAGGTACTCCGTATTAACTTTGACATTGGGACGTCAATCACCTCAGTCCCTCGTGACCATGGGTGCTGTAAAGCACCCGAAACGTCGGAATTAATAAAATAAGTTAATTAAACGGGATATAATCCAAAAGTAGTTTAATTCAATGTAGTGTTCGCGTAAATATAAGAAATCATTATTCCTTTAACTCATTGATAAGTGTCCTATTCCGAAAACTTATTGATCAACCTAGTATGTACATAGTTATGCAGTTTGGAAGTAGCCGTAATATCATAACAACCTGATGATCCCAAATTGTCCTAAGCTTTTGATATTAGATTACTCGTAAACATGATATTTGCAAGTAGCCATAATTTTACAACAACATGTTGATCACGAATTTTTCCGATTAAGCTTATGATATTAGATTACTCAAAACATGTTATGAAGTGTAACGTTACAGAAGACGCAGACTCCACTGTATAATTGTTATTGCTGGTCAAACGAAGGTGTCATACTTTCAGTCAACAAACTTGTTTTATATAAGTAGTAATGTACCTAGTTAAGGAAGGCAGTATTGCACTGAATTAGTTTTAATTCATTATTATAATGAAATAGTAATAAATGTCATCGAGCCATAGTTGTCTTAGGCCCGTATTAATAAACGTTACTCAACGACGAACTCAAGTGCGTAATCATTTGATACGCCCTCATTACGAAATCAGCATCTCAAGATCGTTGCTAATTAATAAACACATAAAACAGTATCTCAAAACGCTGTACTTAGGAATACTGTTCTGTGACTTGCACTCAAGTATACACACTTGAGAGTCGAGTTTCGTTTATTAATCATTGTGGCACTCAACTGATATCGTAAACCTAAACCGCATCTTGAGATATGTTTATTAATAAGATCACAACCTCCAGATTGTACTCAAGTGCGTGTACTTGAGCTGAGTAACGTTTATTAATACGGGCCTTAAAGAAGTTCATCAGCGCTCTCGAAACCTAACTTAAAAAATAAATACCGATAATAATAATAATCATTTATTTCACACCATAATTCATGCGTTAGTAACACACTTATAAACTATGTTAGGGTATAATTGAAATAATTAAGAAAAATAATACAGTATCAAGTTGAATATCCATCTTTACCATAATTCATGTATTAGTTACAACATACTTTAAACTTTGTAAGTATAGTCTGTTCGCTAAGATAGTGTCGCTACACCAAGAGGGGCACTTATTATTTTGCTTTTATTTTATTATTTTTTTACTGTGTTTGTTCAATAAATGTTTTTCTATTCTAAGAATAAAATAGAATACTATTTTATTCCTATGGTTATTGCAATAAAATACGATATAAATAATAAAACAAGTTAGGTAGCAAATAACCTTTCACTATGGCGCTTCGTTTTAAAATGCCAAATTCTCCTTTGGGTGCACACGACGCCTTTGATGTCGCGGCGGCGCCTTTGACAAAATGCGGCACGTGACTCGGCGCGGCGACGCGACACAAAGGCGACCCTATCTAAGCGAACAGTCTGTGCCGCGGCCACACACATCGCGATAGCGCGAATATTCGCGTTATCGCAATGTCGGTAAATTCTCGCACTTCAAAGGGTTTTATCGCGATGGACTTCGCTTGTGTGGCCACACACACTTCAGTCTGCCCACAGACCACAGACATCGTGCGTAGCGGATGTATTAAAATAAATTGTGGTTTGCGGCGTATTTCCGACATGGATTGGTGTAATGAAAAAATTTTAGAATTTATCAGTAATTACGAGTCCGAGCCGATGTTATTTATATATATTTTTTTATTTTTTAAAAACTGACGCAATAATAAAAAATAATTATTCGCTGCCATATAATACAGAGCGACCGTGGCGTCCATTTTGTGTTTAGCGCGATAAACTTTACAACGCGCAGTGTTTTTTTTGTTATAGGATAAGGGCGACAAACGAGCACACAGTCCACCTGATGGTAAGTGGTTGCTGCGGCCCACAGACATTTACATCTATCCTCGATTACGAACCAAAACGCAGATGCGTTGTCACCCGTGAGGACTAAGATGGAATGCCTCGTTGCCAGTAAAAAAGGTCTCCGGTTCTCTACACTCACCATACGAAACACAGCAGCGTTAAGCTGCCATTTCACGCTGGTATTCTGTAAGAGCGTGGTCCCGGTCGAGCCGTCCCATTCGTGCTACAACTATAGTACTAATATAGCTGCAGCATGGCTCTACTACGTAAAAAAGCAGGCACCTTCGCGGTAGGCCGAAGAAAAAAGGCATCGCGATAGATAAAGTGAAGCTTTATCGCGATAATTCTATCGCGATGTGTGTGGCCGAGGCATATACAATTGAAATAGTTAAGAAAAGTAATATAATATCAAGTTGAATATCGTTACTATAATTCATGTATTAGATAGAACACACAGAAAAATATTATAATATCAATTGGAATATTATTTTCTGATAGAACGTCCCGAAGCTGTGGTAACATGCTTCGGTCGTTCATGATAATGCTTGCCTTGTGCTTGAATGATTTCGCCATCTTTGTCCAGCTTAACACGCGCTTTACATCCGGCGGTTTTTCTCGAACAATAGTACCTCAACGACTTCCCGTTCCGGGTGTACGTATATCCGTCCATAAGTATTCCATACTTGCCTTTCTGCGTTATTATAATTTCATAGTTCTGTCGTCCTGAAATTGAAAAATAAAACCAGCTCAATGGTGATCTTTCCAAACATTGCTATCCTGGTGATCTCCGCTTTTTCGCTGCTTTCAAACCCTTAGTATCTGCATAGACATAACTTTGTAACCAGGATCATACATCAGAAGCTCGCTATGAAATAGAGTTTCATGGTTTGGAGACTACCTTACTAAAATAATTTTAATAATAGTAATACACCACAAATAATAATAATAACAATTTGTCATTGGCAAGGTGCAACCGTCGGAACTTCTCAGCCGCCTGGATAGACTACAGAAAGGCATTCGACTCGGCACCTCATACATGGCTGACGAGGGTCCTTGAGCTGTACAAGATTGACTATACAGTTAGAGACTTCCTCGGGCAGCGTATGGAGCAGTGGAGTACTATCCTTTGTCATCTAGGCGAGCGGATGACGGCTGCGAAGAACCACATAAAGATAAGAAGGGGTATCTTCCAGGGCGATTATCTGAGTCCAATCTTGTTCTCTCACTCTCTAAACCTTCTCAATACCTTACTGAAGGGCTCCTGGAGGGGGTTTCAGCTTCGGAAAGGAGGTAGAAAGTGACGCACCTTTTCTATATGGATGATCTCAAGTTATTCACCTCCAGTCGCTCTCCATAAACATTATTTGTGATTTTAGTAATTCTATTGGAATGGACCTGGGGGCGGACAAGTGTGCGGTCCTCCATGTTGAGAGGGGTAGGGTTATTAACTCTGAGGGCATAGTCTATGCCCATCAACATAAGGACCCTTTCCGAGGCTGAAACATACCGATACCTGTGTATGTCACAAAATATATGTATTGATGAGGTGGCCATGAAACAATCAGTTTGCGATCTATTTTATGCACGCTTGACCAAAGTGCTTAACAGCCTTTTGTCGGTCGTGAATAAGACAGACGCATATAACGGTTGGGTCATGCCTGTCCTCTTGTATACCTTTAGCATACTCAGATGTACTCAAACTGAACTTAACGCCCTGGATAGAACAGTCCGCACTACCATGACGTTCCATAGGACGCACCATCCGAGATTGTCGGTAATGAGGCTGTACTTGCCGCGGAAGCATGGTGGGCGTGGCGCTTAAACGCTCTCACCATCCATAACCGCGAAGTGTGCAGCCTCCGTAATTACTTCCTGACGCGATCGGATGATACATTCTATAAGGACGTCACTTCTTTTGATAAAGGGCTTACTCCTCTATTCTTAGCCAACGACCAATGGCAAGACCCTGCCTGCACATGTAAAATGACTGACAAATGGCTTTGAAGAGCGTTATCTTAACTTCTTTTGTACAGCGTGCAAAGCTACGGGACAGCATGTTATAAAGAACCGCCAATGCCCTTCTTTCTCTTTCTATGTCCGCGTCATCAGTCAGACCCTCAGTTAATAAGAACTCCGTTATGGCTCTATCCAGGCTCATATGCAGAAGACGGTGCTATTCAATAACTCCCAAATCATCAATCGGTTTCTTTCCCTTTCCCGCCTAATGATCGACCGTTTTATCTCTCCTGCCGGGGACTTCCATCTGGTTGGAATTTATTGTACGCTGACCAAATAGATGAATGTACTTGAAAATAATGTACTACGAAATATTACACATGTAGATCTAAGTAGTCGATAACACAATACATATAGCTTTCATATTTAAGTTCCACATATTATTACTTATTTCTTTTAGTGTTTTCAGCTAAAGGTATTTATAAGTATCTCTACCAGATGAACATATACATATATACTTAATAAATAAAATAACAATACTAATCTAATAATCATAATCATTTATTTCATACCATAATCGATGCGTTAGTAACAACAATTACAAACTGTGTTAGTATACAATTGAAATAATTAAGAAAAACAATATAAGATATTTAATATGACTTGATTGTCGACTACAGAATCAAATTCAAAAATCTTTCAAAACATAACGTCCCGAAGGTGTGGTAATATACTTGGGTCGCTCATGATAATGCTTGCCTTCTACTTGAATGATTTCGCCATCTTTGTCCAGCTTAACACGCGCTTTACATCCCAAGGATCTTTTCGGACAGTGGTAATTCCACGGCTGGGCGCCCTGGGTGTACGTATATCCGTCCATCAGTAGCGTATTCTTGCCTCTTCGCGTTTGTATTAATTGATAGTCCTGCCGAACTAAAATTAAAAATACAATCAGTTCCATCGTAATCATCCTAAACCTTCGCAAGTTGTCACTGTCTATGCTTTTTTATAAAATAAGAGTCACAAACGAGCACACAGTCCATCTAATAGTAACTGGATGCTAGGCCCATAAACATCTACATCTACAATCGATTAAGAATCAAAATGCAGATGCGTTGTCACCCCTGAGGACTAAGATGGAATGCCTCATTTCCAGTAAAACGAGTCTCCGATTCGCTACACTCACCATACGAAACACAGCAACTTTAAGCTTCTATTTTTTATTATTATTGCTTAGCCACGGCGTTGCAAAGCCGCCACCGAAGAACGACATAGAAGTTATTGCAGCTGCAGCTGTTTATTTAATGGGCGCATACTAATTTTACGCCAGTCACACCGTTATAGAGTTGTGAAAAATGAGAGACAAAAAAGAAGGTGGTGTAAGCATTTACAGGAATAGAACAAGGTAATATAAATAAATAAATTAATTAAATATATATATATATAGATAAAATTGAACACTAAACATCGGTTAAATTAGTTTCATTCATTGTAAAGCATTCGTGATAAATTTAAATACTGGGTATGAAATATAGTTGTTACTTTTACAGCGTTACATTCTATAAAACCTACTTAAAATATACTTTTATAATTACAAAGCATATTATATGAGTTATTTATTATGGCATTTATTATGTTTTACATACAATCAACTCTTAAAAATAAAAGCCTCTTAAAATATAGAAATCGACACAAGCTTTGAGTTTTAAACAATTCAGTGTTTGAACTAACTAATTTTTTAACCATTACATGAATGTGCACTTGAAACCTAATGTGATAAATGCTACTTCAACAATTACAAAGAATTATACTTATAATATACATATTATGTATACATAAACTAAATTACATTTTACTGTTTGGTGGTAGCTTAAAAGAATCCTTCAGCCGGTGTAGTAAAGGCCATCTAATTCAAGAAATATATCATCTATTTTTATTAATTAATTTATCATCATCATCATCATCATCATTACAACCTGTTCAAAGTCCATTGTTTCAACATTGGCCTACCCCATAGATTGCGTTATAGGGGACACATTTTGCCATATTTGGCAGTTGCCACACTTTGCAGGCGAGTTGGCAATCGCAGATCGAGGCACTTTACGGCGATTTATTAAATTACTCTAATCTGCCAAGCGTAGTAACTATGACCCCACAATCCCGCCTATGAGGCATTTTTAGGAGACCAATGTTCAGACTTTTAATAGTTTGTAATAGATAAATAGAAAAAACGCAAGTGTGCGAAGAATTGTATGACTGGCTCTGCCCTTACCACACCGAATCAGTGCACACCTCTAAGGTAAGTATGCTTTACACTTCGCGCATCATTAAAACTGGCAATATCAAGTAGTAGCCAAAAAATAATAAATAAAGAATGAGAAGCTCATTTATAAAGTAATTTATATATACGCGAAGAGTCATTCTAGCTGTGTAACTTGACATAAATTCCGTCAGATGTCACCATGTATTTAGGCGGAGGGTGAGTGTGCCCAGTAAAAGCTTGCTGTATTAATCCATTGATCGAAAGTTTCACTCGTGCTTTACAGCCGGCGTCCTTCTTAGAACAGTAAAAATTGTTTGTTTGTTTCATTTGGGAAAACGTATATCTGTTCAACATCAGCAAATATTTGCCACGGCGTGTTGGTATCATTCTATATGCAGCATTTGACACTGAAAAAATATGACATCTTAACGTATTTAAAAATGTAAAGCTTATTATTAAAATTATGGTTTGGCACTACACTATTCAACACTTTGTTTAACAGTCAACCTGCTCAAACATATTAAACTAGCTGCTCGGCAGACGTTGTTCTGTCTTTTCCGGTAGGTGGCGCGATGAGTTTCACTCCGAATATAGTGTAAAAAAATATAATAACTCGACCAAAGCGCCACCTATCGAGTCCAGATTTTGAGATTTTCTTTTTTGGCAATAAGCGAACATATATTGTGAATATGAGTCCTTTTGTTAAAAAATAATAATTTGTTAACAACTTGACTATAGCGCTACCTATCGGACCCTAGCATAGCTATGAACCACCACCACCACAACCGTATCGACAAGATTAATAAATTTATTGTGTGAATATGACCTCAATCGTTCACAGATGCACCAACAAATATATAATACATCGGGTAAAAAGTTTCTTCGTATTTTGTTATTATTTTGTTTGTATAAAATTGAAGAAAAATCTTTTTGGTTGTACTGTTTGTATCTGGCTAGTTTTAATATCAATACATATTATAGGACATTAAGAAAAATAAAAATAAAAAGTTAAAAACACTTTCCCCCCATTTTTCAATAGTTTTTCTGTCCGCCAAAATGAGTGAATCTAACGAAGAAAATCGATAAATTCTGAAGTTTTATTACAAAAAAGGGGAAAAATGCGGCTCAAGCCGCGACAAAAAATTTGTGACGTTTATCGACCTAATGCAGTGTCAGTAAGAGTAGCACAAAGTTGGTTCAACCGTTCAAGCAAGAATCGGCAGCAAGTTCGGAGCAAGATCGCGATATTAGTAGTTACGACATAGCCGAGGAATTGAGGATTGACCATAAAACAGTTTTGACACATTTGAAAAAGTCTAGCTATACAAAAAAGCTCGATATTTGGGTACCACACGAGCTCACTGAAAAAAACCTAATGAATCGTGTACTCATTTGCGATTCTCTATTGAAACGTACTGAAACCGAACCATTTTTGAAAAGATTGATCAACGTGCGAAAAAGATCATGGTCAAAGGGTAGTCAAGCTCCACAGACTGTAGCGAAACCCGGATTAACACGCAATAAGGTGATGCTGTGTGTATGATGGAATTGGAAGGGCATCGTTTATTATGGGCTTTTACCGCCGGGCAAAACCATCGATTCGGATCTCTACTGACAACAACTAATGAGACTTAAGCAAGAAATTAAGAAAAAACGGCCGGAATCGATCAACAGAAAAGGAGTGGTCTTTCATCATGATAACGTCAGACCACACACATCTTCGGCCACTCAACGAAAATTGAGAGAGCTTGGTTAGGAAGTGTTAATGCATCCACCATATAGGTCAGGACGACCTTGCACCCTCAGATTTGCACCTTTTTTTTTTTTATAGGATAGGGTGACAAACGAGCACACAGTCCACGTGATGGTAAGTGGTTGCTGTGACCCATAGACATCTACATCTATCCTCAATAAAGAATCAAAATGCAGATGCGTTGTCACCCGTGAGGACTAAGATGGAATGCCTCTTTTCCAGTAAAAAGGGTCTCCGGTTCTCTACACTCACCATACGAAACACAGCAGCATTAAGCTGCTATTTTACGCTGGTATTCTGTGAGAGCGTGGTCCTTCCCCGGTCGAGCCGACCCATTCGTGCTACAACTATACTAATATAGCTGCAGCATGGCTCTACCACGTATAAAACCTGTTTCGATTTCTTGAGAATTCTTCGGGTAGTGTTAGGTTAACATCAAGAGAGGACTGTCAAAACTACTTGTCGCATTTTTTTATCAAAAATCCCAAGATTTCTACAGCAACGGGATTATGTCACTGCCTACAAGATGGCAACAAGTTATCGAACAAAATGGCACATATATATTATAATTAAATGAAATTAAAATTTGAAAAAAAAGTATTGAATTTGTATATAAAATACGAAGAATCTTTTTCCCAGATCTTATAATATATCAAAGTGTAAGAAGTTAATTAAAATAACTTCTATAACCAAAAAGTTTGTAAATAATCAATTTTTTTTTGTTTCCGCTGGAGGGTAAACCTCCCCCCGCAGCGGGAGTATATTGTCAATTTTCCACAAACATTTTACATTGGTCACACAATTTTCATCAAAAACTCACACAGAGTGGAGAAACAATTTACGCTATTTGATACGTAATTGTCTTCCACTCTATTGCTAGTAATTATATTTAAAAGTTGTTTTTAAAAAAAATTACATATTTTGATTACTTAGTTTTCTTCTATTTTGCTTAACATTTTGTAAGTAATGGTTTGAACAAATTCAGTCGGCGCCTTGGTTATGCTCTAATATAAACGACTGTTTTCTATAATTATTAATGCAAAATGATTATCGTAGGTTTAAGTATATAAAATTAAATTGTATAATAAGTGTTTGAAAGTGGGGTGAACTATTCTATAAACTTTTAAGCTAATTAATTAAAACATATTATTTAGTGGCACGTAAAGCATATACAAAAATAAAAAACTAATAGCAGTTGCAACTGCGTACTACAACATAGAAATAATATATTTTTTTTTACATAGGTGATTAACAACAGATACAGTAATAACAGATAACAAAAAGATAATTATAAAACAATAATAACGAAAACAAAAAGATCTTGTAAAATATTACATCTTCTTAGTCTATATAACTATAAAAACTAGCAAAAAATGCGGTAATGAAAGAGAATAGAAAGAAAACAGAAAGACATTCTAAACCTTAGGTACATATTCTTTAATTTATAATTATGTTTATACCTACTTACTAATTTTATCATTGTTACCGTTATTTACAATCTTATTAAAGTTCTTTAGGTTCTTTAGTATATTTTCATTTAGTTTTATGAAGGAATCCAGAGCCGATTCCTTCCTCATCAGTTTCTTGAGTTTGTATGGCGACACTCTTAAGTTATTGCACAGTAATTCATGATGTATTCTGTATCGGCAGAATGTAATTTTTTTTT
The DNA here is from genome assembly GCA_029286625.1 of Parnassius orleans. Lineage (NCBI taxonomy): Eukaryota > Metazoa > Arthropoda > Insecta > Lepidoptera > Papilionidae > Parnassius > Parnassius orleans. The sequence continues at coordinate 1,003,631 of JAGSMP010000250.1, read as the reverse complement.
AAAATAATTAATTGATTAAAATTTAACAAAGGTTTTATAAGCAAGGTGATTTACGTTAAATAAACAATATCTTTCACTAAATACCCCATAACAGTTTTTTTATTAGGAGAGGAGGAAAACGAGCATGCGGCTGACTTGATGGTGCGTAACTTCCGTCGCTCATGAGCATCTGCAACACTAGCGGAATTGCAGGAGTAGGCTAGAAGTAGGAGTAGTTAATTCAGGCGTTGAATTAATTAAGAAATACGCGTTCACTTTATAAAATATTCTTCCCGTTCGCTTCATGGCTCTTATCTATACTTGAACAATAAAAGTTCACGGAATAAATTTGACAGAAGCAATACTAATGGCCATGAGACCATGAGACTTTACTAATTGTAGTCAAAGTTAATGAAGGAGAAAGAAAATTCATTTATTGTAATTGACTTTAATAGACATAACAATGTGTGTTGCTTAAAAAAATATATTATATATAAAGGTGTGTCATCACAAATCGGTCCCAACTCGTATCATATATCATCAGCATAATATGCTGTTTGTAAGTAGCCTGCGCTGGTCATCCGTTGAAACAGTAATGAATAAATTCTTAGCAACCTCATCCTGTCCGAGTTATTTCTTGGCTTAAACCAGTATCATATTACTTCACATATAAATTACTTATATTTATAGTATTAAAGTCTAACGTCCTTCAATCCCATCTTTTTTTGAACTTAAAACTAAGTTTTGTACGCAACATTGTATTCTTTTAGCCGTTTTCAAAAAAAAGGTGATTCTCAATTCAACTGCATGTTTTTTGTATATATTACGCTATATCTTCGTCATTTGTGTTAAATAAGTAATACTTCAAAGGTGGTCCTATTTAAATTTGACGATAAAATCCCCCATCCCCCTCAAGGTAGTAAAATCGGCGGTTAAGTTAAAACGCAACTTTTAGACAACATTCTAGCTGTTGATAACTTAATTGCAAAATGTAATAACCGACTTCAAAGAACTAAAAACAATGAAATATATCCCAAATAATATAGGCTTGTTTTAAAGCAAGCCTCTGGTTTAGTGCTTATTCACGTTAACTCGCGGGCGCGGTGGCGAGCGCGGTCACGAAATATCAAACACACAGCATTATATGGAAGTGTTCACGTCACGTACAAAACGCAGGTGCTGTGAAAGTAGCGAGCAAGCTGGCGACTATCGCGCGCGGCGCGCTCGCGGCAATATCAAACGTATGAAGTTGTTTGTGTGTGTTCACGTTGAACTAGCACCGGAGCGCGCGATTGACTCGCGACTTCAGGTAAGATCAACAATTTTGAACCAATCGCTACAAATGATCAATCATTCAACCCAATGGACTCACCTCGCATGATTATTCCTTTTTGCCAGTTCTCTTTCTTTATTAATTTCGTGCATACCAATTCTACTTTTTGTCATCTCCCACTTTAGGTAAGAATTTTCGATTAAAAATAAAAATTCGTCGTCCATGTTGACAACCTCTGACAACAGATCACACTCGCGCAAACGCCTGGCACCCAACGTGTACACGAGCTCGCTCAAACCACCGCGCCAACTGCCGCCCCCACGCCCGCGTGTTCTACGTGAACAAGCACTTAATTCTTCGGTACATAATTTTTACACAGATTTCCGACGAAGCTATTATGAAAAATTATTTTATTATTATTGGTTCTTGGAAATTTTTATTTAACTTTGGATAAGAAATTTTTAGTCGTTTGGTCAGTCACTCAATATACCTACAAAGCGGTCTCCCAAACATGTACATGGATTTCCACGGCAAGGTTTAAGAGAAATTTATTTAATTTACATGTGGCAGTACGTTATATATCGTAGTATTGTACCATACAATGCCAAAGCTTGTTTTGTTTGATACGAATTTAGAAGTGAAAGAAGGTATAATGTGTCCTTCTTCAATTTTGAAAAGGAACGGTGACATTTTTATAACATACAAGTCATCATAGTGATAAAAATGCCTACTAAAATATTTACGAAGAAATTTTCAAATAGGTCCCGTCAGCTGCAATTGCGTATTTGGGCGGTGCGTGGTTGTGGTCCCCTCTAGTACTAGCAATCCCTCCGATGCCATCTAAACGGACACTAGCACTACACTTGCAACTGGCGGATTTCTTGGAGCAATTAAAAATGTTTTTTCTATGGCTGGTTTGGGAGTAAGTGAACCCGTTTAGCATAAGCAAATGTTTACCACGGTTGGTTGGTATGAAGATGATCTTATGTTGAACTGAAACAATGAAACAACATAACACTATTAAGCAAGCTATTAATGCAACAGTAACTATATGAAGCAGCATATTTCATACATTTCACACATAACTATCGACAACAACAATACTGCCTCGTTGGCCTAGTGGTGACCAAAATCAGTTATTGGGTTTTCTTGTAAGAAACTCTCAGTAGCAGCCCGGAGTCAGGAAGGTAGCAGTGTTTCACCCCCGTGCCTTTGAAATCACGTAAAACCGTTGGTCCTGCGCCTGATCTCTCCGGTCGTGTAGGTTTACCGTCCCATCGGACTATGAAAGTGAGGGAATAGAGTGCACCTGTGCTTGCGCATACACGTGGGCACTATAATTCCGTCCTGCGCAGATGGCTAGTCTCCGTTGAGACCAGCCACCGTAACCGAAATAAGTCTGAAGGACATTATTATCGACAACAAACACGATTGCCCTTGTAAGGAGATATGTTCAATTACACGTAAAAATACATATCTTTTCAAAAGAATAATGATCCCACAAAAAACATAAATGTGAAAAAAGGGGCAAGTTCTGTGTAAACGACGTTCGGCGTAGTTGCAGTTCATTCCTTTAAACAACTGCCATAGAGCTTGACGCCCTTTCAGATCACATCACTTTTATCAGTGAAGTCGACAACGCCGAACGTGGCGTCTTTTTTACATTAATGTTTTTTGTAAGATATCATTATATTTGAAAAATAAAAGTTTTATCCTTTTTATTATGTTATCTAAATAAATACTTAAACGTTTTTTCTTGCGTTTTCTTGCTTTACGTTTCACTGTTAACTATTTTTAATTTAAACTGGAATAATTAAATATGAATAAAGTTATTGATGCAGTTAGTTTCAAGTAATTTACTAGAAACTAACCGAACCAATAATATGTCGAGATCGAACATCAGTAATTTGTAGTTCTTAGATTTTTTAACGCCGAATGATTTACCTAGATTATTTTAAGTAACCCAGAAGTGGTCTAGAGTGAGTTAATTCAGACGTTTATGTTCTTGAATATAGCAATTGTCGGTGTGCCTGTCCATGGTATGATACAGAAACATATGTAAGACTAATGCTTAGTTCATTAAACCATAATTTGCAACTCGCACACTGTCAACACAAGTATGACTTGATCGTCGGCGTACAAGACACATTTGACGCCTAACTCGCCCGTTCTTATTAGTCCAGTCACTTTAGCATAAAAAGGGGTCAACGGAATGGGAGATAATAAGCTGAATTTTCGTATATGCCTTCATTCTGGCGGTCTAAAAGTTGTCTCAAAAGACTCATAAAATCTTGTGTCTGCGTAGTAAGTTATTCAAGGTCAAAGGTAAAAAAATCGCGATTATCCCGGTTTCTATTGCTTCAATGATGTTAACATCTATTATAAAAATTGTATAGCATAAAATTTGCGTCAAATTTTATTTGAAACATTTTTTCAAGCCTTCAACCGTTTTGCGGTTGAGGGCGGTGAGCGGGCAGCGCTCAGCTATACGTACTGTAATGCAAGGTCAACCGTGAATATCTGTGAATATTACCTTAAATTTTGAATAATTTGAATTATTTATCAATTGATACATTGTATTTAACAACATTTTACATATTTTAAATATATTCATTTAATAATACTTACCTAATTTTTGTAATTAAAAACTCATGAAATGAAATATTGTATATCTTAATTTATTGAAAGTAGATTTTAAGTAGAAAAATAATTAAGTATTTTATCTTTAAAATGTGTAAGTTTTTAGATATTACATAATATATTATACTTATTATATTATTATATATCGTAAAGTTATATTAATTTATTCTAAGTAAATTTTAAGTAGGAATAAAACGAGTTAATATATTTTAATTTTATCTTTATTCAGCAGCTGTACATTTCTTACGATTTAAATTGAATTGCAGTGAAAATCTATAAATCTTTAATTATTTAAAGAACAAAAGTATTAATTTTCTTCTTCTTCGTCGCTCGGAAATTTCTGTTTCATCGTCATCATCTTCGTTGCCCTGAATTGTTGTTTCCAGACCTTCCAGAATTTCAGGGTCGAATGCACTTACTTTCTCACAGTCACTTTGCAATGAAACAGCATTGAGGCAAGCTTGCTCATTACACTGGCCACAAGGTAATTATAGCATTGGAACCCCGATTTTCTACACCCGCACCGTGGACCACATCCATTCTTACAATTACAAAATAGAGTATTAAGTAATTCATCGGGAGTTGGTGGTAATATTGTAGTCACAGGCTCCAAGAATTAATTTTGGAGCACCCAACCCCATTCCTGGGGTTCTAAATCATTAGCCAGTATTTTTTTTATTTTCGTAACAAGTTTTTTAAAATATATTAGCGTGTGTCACGAAAAGATATGATAGTTAATGATCCTACTTTTGTCGTAATTACTATTTCAGTTAAATATTTTTGTTGAAGTCTTGCTATGATGGTCTTGTCATCTGAAACATACTCAGTAAGGACATTTTTAAGCTATTTTAATGTGAATTGTGAATCTTCACGGTTTTCTATATAACAAAAAATCTCCTTCATTGCTTCAGTAACTTGATTAGCTTCACGAGGCTTATTCTCAGTAGATGGTGCTCGATTCAAGAAATTAGTATAGCAAACGGTATGGTACTTTGCTTCAACTGCGATCAAGTCATACTCACACAATAAACGATCTTTGACTGATTTTCCTAAGAAATCCTTTCGTTCTTCTGCCCTTTTGATGACATTGTCTTTAAATTCCAGAGTACTTTACGTTACTGATCGTGCGTAGGTACTTTTCTTTTTTTCTTGACTCTGCTGCTGCATCAGCTGGTTGACCACAAAATAAACATAGTTTTTTGAAATCAAACACTTCATTCCTTTTTTTACGAGGTACACTGGGTGATGGTAAAGGATTATCTTCTTCTAAGCGTCGTTTCGATGCCGCTATGGAATTTTTACTGATGTACACTTTTCGACACTCAACATGCACATACACAGAAGTTAAAGTATTTAAGAAGTCTATGTGACCGTCATTTTTTTCGATACTAGCAGTTTTTAAAGTTTTCAAGCCACGCACTACGTTAACAAAATCACCTTCTGAAAGTGGCTTCTCACAAATAAAACACAAACAAACCATAATTTTCAAAATTGTACGTTCGTCGTTGCCAATATCTGAAACGCAAATAAACTCAGTGAATAGAAAGCGGTCACTCGAAAAAATAACCAATTTTAACTACGGAACATCTGTTTCATGAACTAACTTTACAATGAACTAGCTTTTGCCCGCGACTTCGTCCGCGTAGATATTACACTTTAAATATTATAATACTGTCGCGGACTTTTTTGTAGAACTATTTAGGAGAAACAATTCCACCATACACTATATTTGTGTAACTCTTACAGTTTTGCACCGCACGCCAAAATAGCTCGCAGATGACAGATTTTTCCGACTTACTTAACACTTACACTCGTTATATTTTGACCAATTTACACAATATCTTTATTAATTATAGCTTATGTGTTGTTCTGATGTATGAGCTATATTATTGTAAAATTTTATTAAAATACATTCAGTAGTTTTTTGCGTGGAAGAGTAACAAACATCCATACATCCATCCATACATCCTCACAAACTTTCACGTTTATAATATTAGTACTGATGAAGAAGGTCGTATTATATAGGGATATGAATTCTCATTTCAGGTATAAACGTCATAGAAAAAGGTTTCAGGGGTCCGTATTCCCAGTTATAATAATGATAAAAAATAAGTATTTAACTTACACATACCAAACCAGTCTTTATAACCCTCAGACCAATACTTTTTTATTGGTCTGAAGTGTAATAAGCTCATTTCAGGTATAAACGTTATAGAAAAAGGTTTCAGGGGTCCGTATTCCCAGTTATAATAATGATAAAAAAATAAGTATTTAACTTACACATACCAAACCAGTCTTTATAACCCTCAGACCAATACTTTTTTATTGGTCTGAAGTGTAATAAGCTCATTTCAGGTATAAACGTTATAGAAAAAGGTTTCAGGGTCCGTATTCCCAGTTATAATAATGATAAAAATAAGTATTTAACACACATACCAACCAGTCTTTATAACCCTCAGACCAATACTTTTTATTGGTCTGAAGTGTAATAAGCTCATTTCAGGTATAAACGTTATAGAAAAAGGTTTCAGGGTCCGTATTCCCAGTTATAATAATGATAAAAAATAAGTATTTAACACACATACCAAACCAGTCTTTATAACCCTCAGACCAATACTTTTTTATTGGTCTGAAGTGTAATAAGCTCATTTCAGGTATAAACGTTATAGAAAAAGGTTTCAGGGGTCCGTATTCCCAGTTATAATAATGATAAAAAAATAAGTATTTAACTTACACATACCAAACCAGTCTTTATAACCCTCAGACCAATACTTTTTTATTGGTCTGAAGTGTAATAACTCATTTCAGGTATAAACGTTATAGAAAAAGGTTTCAGGGGTCCGTATTCCCAGTTATAATAATGATAAAAAAATAAGTATTTAACTTACACATACCAAACCAGTCTTTATAACCCTCAGACCAATACTTTTTTATTGGTCTGAAGTGTAATAAGCTCATTTCAGGTATAAACGTTATAGAAAAAGGTTTCAGGGGTCCGTATTCCCAGTTATAATAATGATAAAAAATAAGTATGTAACACACATACCAAACCAGTCTTTATAACCCTCAGACCAATACTTTTTATTGGTCTGAAGTGTAATAAGCTCATTTCAGGTATAAACGTCATAGAAAAAGGTTTCAGGGTCCGTATTCCCAGTTATAATAATGATAAAAAATAAGTATTTAACACATACCAAACCAGTCTTTATAACCCTCAGACCAATACTTTTTATTGGTCTGAAGTGTAATAAGCTCATTTCAGGTATAAACGTTATAGAAAAAGGTTTCAGGGTCCGTATTCCCAGTTATAATAATGATAAAAAATAAGTATTTAACACACATACCAAACCAGTCTTTATAACCTCAGACCAATACTTTTTATTGGTCTGAAGTGTAATAAGCTCATTTCAGGTATAAACGTTATAGAAAAAGGTTTCAGGGTCCGTATTCCCAGTTATAATAATGATAAAAAATAAGTATTTAACACACATACCAAACCAGTCTTTATAACCCTCAGACCAATACTTTTTTATTGGTCTGAAGTGTAATAAGCTCATTTCAGGTATAAACGTTATAGAAAAAGGTTTCAGGGGTCCGTATTCCCAGTTATAATAATGATAAAAAAATAAGTATTTAACTTACACATACCAAACCAGTCTTTATAACCCTCAGACCAATACTTTTTTATTGGTCTGAAGTGTAATAAGCTCATTTCAGGTATAAACGTTATAGAAAAAGGTTTCAGGGGTCCGTATTCCCAGTTATAATAATGATAAAAAATAAGTATTTAACACACATACCAAACCAGTCTTTATAACCCTCAGACCAATACTTTTTTATTGGTCTGAAGTGTAATAAGCTCATTTCAGGTATAAACGTTATAGAAAAAGGTTTCAGGGGTCCGTATTCCCAGTTATAATAATGATAAAAAAATAAGTATTTAACTTACATACCAAACCAGTCTTTATAACCCTCAGACCAATACTTTTTATTGGTCTGAAGTGTAATAAGCTCATTTCAGGTATAAACGTTATAGAAAAAGGTTTCAGGGTCCGTATTCCCAGTTATAATGATAAAAAATAAGTATGTAACTTACACATACCAAACCAGTCTTTATAACCCTCAGACCAATACTTTTTTATTGGTCTGAAGTGTAATAAGCTCATTTCAGGTATAAACGTCATAGAAAAAGGTTTCAGGGGTCCGTATTCCCAGTTATAATAATGATAAAAAAATAAGTATGTAACTTACACATACCAAACCAGTCTTTATAACCCTCAGACCAATACTTTTTTATTGGTCTGAAGTGTAATCGTAACATACACATATTATATAAAAAGGCAGGATTCTGGGGCAGAAGGAAGGTATGGTAATGTTTTTTGAGTGTATGTATCTACTAGTTTTTTTAAATACTGTTTTAACCATTGGACTTTTTTCTTATTAGATTTAAGTTGATAACTTGTTTTCTTTCCTTGTAGGTTTATCTTTAAATAAAATATGTTATAGTTTTTATTTAAATAATAGAATATAGTTTTTCAAGGATGGCCGACACCCACATTGATGCAAATACATGTTTATATATCAAAACATTAACTTTCCGATATAATCATGTAAATACTTTCTGCGGGCCAGTGGGTTATTGCGTAGATTGGAAGTAACCGTTATTAAAAATAAAAATACCTGATATCAATCGTTTACTTCACTCATTTCAATGTTCTAACATACAATCAAATTATAATTACAAACTTTAATAAAGCTACCTGATCGTCTTGTCTAAGTGTAATAAATATTAAATGTATTTCAAATTAGTAGAACAAGAGCAGAAATAAACAAATGACGATTTATAATTTGACAAAACGTCCTGATGGTTTAATAACATATTTTGGGCGTTCATGAAAATGTGCGCTAAAAGCGTGAGCGATTTTGCCATCTTTGTCCAGTTTTATGCGCGCTTTACACCCGGAATCTTTTTTTGAACAATAGTAATTCAACGAGTGTGCGTTTTGAGAGTACGTATATCCGTCCATCATAAGCAAATACTTTCCTTTAGGCGTTGGAATGAATTTGTATCCCAGTTTACCTGAAATTATAAAATCAATTGAAATAATTAGAAAGCTATAGTTGTTACATGAACAGTGGCAAATATTAACTAACTGAAAAAGACTAAGCTTATGAATTATATATTTGCACAAAAAAAAACTGAAAAACTAGATAATCGTAAACATAAAAAAAAGGTATAGCATTTCAGCTATTCTAAATTATTTCGAATCGACAACAGTCGCAAACTGCAACATTTCTTAGGAATGATTTTTCTACAGATATAACAACGAACTCACATTCGCCATTAAAATGAGTGCAGTGCTATAGCTGTCATCACTGATTCAACGTATATGAGATGGTACCAAACTGGTAGATCCGTATTACTATGAACTGATATAAGGCCTTACCTAATATATTCCAGAGTATGATGTAGATTAAAAGTGTAACTTTATTTATAAACAATAACAGCACTTAATATTTTGTGACAAGGAACACCTTTTGGACTAAAATTACGTTAAAATATAAACATCGCTTAATATTAAAAATATAGCTATAGTTTGTCGAACGCTATTCCTAGGCGTAAAGATATTACGTTTTATTAATAAAGAGAGTAGTGTTTGGGACTACCAATTGAATTTTACAATAATAATTAAAATTGTTTAATTGTATATAAATTAAAACATTTCATTGGATGATAGCTAGTACCCGGCGCGTTGCAGCCACAGAAGAAATAATTGTGGAAATATCGTTTCGAATTTGGAAGAGTTATATTGTTTAATTAGGAATGATAATACAATCATTGAAATTGAATGATATATAACTTTCAAATAAATTTTTCGGTACGAAACGCGCGACACATAACCTTCGCGCTAGTGCAAGTAATAAGTTGTCAAAGTTTTAGCGAAATCTGATGAACGGTATGGCAGCGCATAAAATACGAACAAAAAAACATTATTTTTTATATATTAGACTAGCGATCTGCTCCGGCTTCGTACGGGTGATATCTAAATTCTAAAACAGCGCCGCCTGCCGGGTCCAACTATGCCCATAACCTTCGCGCAAGTGCAAGCAATATGTTGACAAAGTTTTAGCGCAACCTGATGAACGGTATAGCAGCGTATAAAATACGAACAAACAAGAATTAATTTTTATATATTAGATTATACTTTTTTTACAGAAAAAAACATTGTAGCATAGTTATTAAAACAGTTGCACACTTCAGTATTTTGTATAGTTATAAAAATGAACGGATCATTTTTTTCATATGATAAGAGATTCCACTCTGGAAACTGTTCATAAACATCCTCAACCTGAGGAAGTGAAGTCATAATATTTTGTATGTTCATTGCAAAAGCAACTTAAAGACTTCATTTTCAACTTTCTTGGATCCTCAATGTCACCTAATGGACACGCAAAGTACCAAGAAAAGTTTTTATTTGTTCTTTAGCACTAACAAAGAAAGCTTCTTTCTCTTATATGCTTTTGTCGTCAATAACGAGAGCATTGATGCTAGGTAGGTTCCTAGATAACATCTGACAAATCGCTCAGAGATGCTATATCATCGCCACTAGCCACAAATCGGTCTGCTAATCTCTTACAGACAGTATCAGGAGCCCCCTTACCGTGTCCGGCTTCGCGGTAATTCCAAGTAAAGCTTACTAGGTTTGGGTAAAAGTATGTTAAATGAGTGACAAGAAAGTAAAACATGTGTTTGTTGCAGTATTGTGTTATGGGTCTATATTTTGAAGGGCAAGTCGTTGCCTACGCTCCCTTGCTCTCTTCTTCCACATTATGCGTGCCTTACGTTGCTCTCTGAATGTCATTTGGTCGATAGTTTTTATTATTCCTTTCTCCTTCTTTTTTAAATATCTTTCCCTTTCTTTTTGTTTATGTATTTTATATATTTCTGGATCATTTTTAATTTTTTGGTAGCGTAACCTCTCCGCTTGACGCTTCTTCTCTAATTTTTCTTCACGTGTTAACTTTTGCGTGGTGCCATGATCTGTAACAACATTATAAACAACAATGTAATAACAATATATCATTAAAATCAGATCGTAAACTAAGAAATAAGCCGCGGATGTACAGTAATGAGTTTTAATTCTTTACTTAATAAAAGTTGAGAACGTTAACTATACCTGAATTAGAACGTTAACTATATCTTAATTAGTTAATATCTAATGACACACATTATCTCTCATGGTCAGTGAGTATCTCCCCAGGTAGTTATCTTGCCATGGGAAATACGGCAGGGGAGAGACGTTTTCTTTACTAACTTAAGTTTTTTGACTGACACTCTTCCAATATTACACTATTGTTGAAAATAAGCAATAAATGCAAAATAAATAAAGTGAATTATATAAATTTTATGACTTACAAGTGGAGAGAAACATTAACCTTGCAAAACAACTGCACCGTTCTGTTGCGTCGCGCCAACTAAACAATGAGCGATTTAACGCCTCGTTTGTTCAGTGTTACCAACTTCTCGTTGATGCGTGTCCTTTAGCGCCATTTTGAATATGGCATCTAATATGTTTGTTTTGTTTGTTATCGGATTAAAATTCGCTAGGGTAGATACATTAAAAAACCGGGACAAAAATAAAGTTTAAAAATTATTGAAAACAAACAAATATTTTTGTATCTTTTACTTTATTATACTTAAGTATCCTTATTTAAATTTGTGCTAAATATACTTTAACTGGGCATTTGCGACAAAGAATGTATGTAATGTCTGCATGTCTAACCGAAAACGTCAAAGGGACAAACCAGGTTAGAGACATTTTCAGACTTAAGTACAAAATTTCAGGAACATGTGCTTTAATTGGGCATTCAACCATAATGCTATTTATAAAATACATTAAGATGCTGCGATTTATTGCATAAAATGACATACAGAATAAAATCTATTTTATAATTACTGTCCTGCATATTACCTCTTATCATAGAATGACCCGTACAACAATTTAATACATAATAAAACACGTCAAAACATTGAAGAATGTTTATTTTAAAAACCACAAATGAGATTTACAATGCTTACAATTTTATGTATTCGCCTTTTGAAGTCTTGATATACTTCGGCGGCTCGTGGTTATGATCTAAACGCGAAACCACTATATTTCCACTCGGTCCTAACTTAAGACGGGCTCTGCAACCGTAGATCTTTTTAGAACAATAGTAATAACAAGACGTTAAATGTTGTGAAAATGTATAATATTTGTACATTAATAGATGCTTCCCTTTAGCTCTGCGTGTTGGTATCAAATGGTATTCTTGAGTGTCTGCAAACAGAAGATTTTTATAAAAAACTAGATAATTACTAAGGGTTAAAACATTATTTTGGAATAATTAAAGAAAAGTAGAAAGAAATAAGTGCCAATATAAGAAAACACGAAGAATCAAAGGACTACTTTTAACTAAATATATATAAATAGGCAACTTGCACCATCTGAATATTACTAATATTTGTACTACTAATCACCACGAAACGTAAATTTGAATCTAAGATCGTCTGTTATATCCTAAATCAAGATCTAAAATGTAATCATTCTTTGTACTATATTTTCAGTAAAGTTAAAGGAGTTAAAGAACAAAGATAGAAATTTCCGAAAACATTTTTACTAATAATAAATTTAAATTGTTCTAAAGTCTAAAAATTCGTTAACATTTACAACTATTTGTTAAAATTTTAAACATAAGTACTTACTGTTTTAAATAAAGACATTTTACAGGAAAATCTTAATTTACACAAGAAAGTATTTTTGGTAGATATGTACAAGCTTATATTGTAATACCTATGTAACATACAAAACAAACTTCAAGGAATATGTAACAAAATACTTGAAATAAGGCGTATTTATTGACACCTCATATGACGACCACAGTATCTGGCCGGCTCTTCAAAATTTACTTTCTATTAGAACGTATTTATTTTCTACCGAATTCAAACAGGAGGAGGTACTCAATTCGACTGTATGTTTTTTTACCTCATAACTTTTTTCTGGGTGAACTGATTTCGATGATTATTTTTTATTTGAAAGCTGGTGCTTCACATGTGGTCCCATATAAATTTGATCAAGGTCTGACCAATAGTTTATAAATTATTTTTAATAATTTAAAATGAAGTCGATTGTACAAAATTTTAAATTATTTAACCGTTATTTAACAGAATTTGACAATGACGGGAGCTTGAAATACTCCCTAAATAATTATTGATGGACTACAATATATTTCGATATTCGTCATCATTCGTCGTGACCTACCGAGTTGGCAGTTTTCCATTTACTCACAAGTTAATATAATGCATTTTAGAGACATACTGTATGAAAATAAATATAATATATAATAACATATTATATGTACAGAGTTGCATTGTAAATACAAACACTTGGGTATTTACATCACGATCAACGAAATGAACAAAGAGGAGTAAAGATAATAAAGAAGATTACAATCATGCAAAAAAATATCGTTTTGCTATGGATTTCATTATCTTTTGTATTTAAAACTTAAATTATAAAAATATTTTACAATTCATTATAGTACTTATTGCACAGGTAATAAATCGTACTTTTAATGATATTCTAAAGCTATATGACAAGTAAATATCCTATTTATGGGGTAAATTAATATATAAACGTGACTGTTAAACCAAATATTGGTATTTTATTGTATTTCATTATTTTAAGCGTGAACATATGACGGAAATAAAAGTTTACAAATATATATATATATATATATATATATGTTTACAAAATCTGCATATCCCTTTTTTTCACGAGAAGAACGCTGAACTCTTCGTCATCACCCACAGTGTCGTTGATGTGACTGATCACCTCTTCTGAATGTTTCTCATGAATGTGTTGAAATAACATTAAGCTTTCTGGATCCTGGCGGTTTATAATTTCATCGCAACTTCGACATTTGAAATTGTTGCTCCCTTGGTCCTCAAAATATGTCGCTTCGAAGCTTTTAGCAATTATATCTAAAATAAATTTCAAAATATCAAAATATTGTGTGGTTCGATAGATAATATTATAGTATGTAGTATTTTAAACTGATATATTACGTTACCCTGCTAGCTTCTGCAAGGTTATTTTTTGTATTGTTATGACTTATCATAACTTTAATTAACACATGTAACTAAAGCTTACACTATGTCGTTAACTTACGTTATATGTTGTTAACGACTGCCTCGTTGGCCTAGTGGTCGTAAGCGCGACTGCTGATTCTGAGATTCTGGGTTCAAATCTGGGCCAAAATCAGCTATTGGTTTTCCTGTCAAGAAATTGTAAGTAGCAACCCGGAGTCAGGAAGTTGATGGAGTTTCCCTCCCCCCAACCCCCTCCTGCCTCGAAAAGCAAGTAAAGCCGTTGTTCCTGCACCTGATCTTTTTCAGATCATGTTGGGTTACAGTCCCATCGGAATATGAGAGTGAGGGAATAGAGTATATTTCCTCATTCTCGTGCACTGTAATCTTGCCCTACGCCATCTGCGGCTTGTCTCCGTGGCGATTGGCCGCCGTGATTGAAATTCGGTTTGCAGGACGCATTATTACTACTAATATGTTGTTAACTTGCGATAGATTAATCAAATATATGAAAATTAAAAAAACACAATACACCTCTGCAACTTTTGTTATCTTTAGTTGATTTATTTTAAATGCTAATTTGTTATATTATATATATTCAATTATTGTTTTTTTTTTTATAATATTGAACTCCATACCTTTTCTTTTCTTAGGAGATTCCAAAAATATGCTTATGCCCTCATTATTTTCTTGGTTGTATTCCGGCGCATATTTTTTTATTAAATTAAACTGTTCCTTGTGTTTCAGGGCTAAGTGGCGTTTTAAATTGGCACTATTCTGAGGGAAAATAGAGATATCCCTGTGGCAAAATATGCACGTGTATTGGTGATTCTCAACAACCGGAATGAAAAAGTTCCATACGCATGTCTTGATTTTTCCTAAAATTTAAATTCCGTTTCATAAACACTTAGAACGTTATCTGCGTTAAACGGGAAACCGCGGCTAACACTGCCCCTAGTACTACTTGAATGTGTGCGTGTATAGTCGTGCCTTAATGAATTATCTATTAATTTATTATTGACGAGCATCTCCGTCGTTGGAATTCATTTGCCATACCCCATATTAGGTTCATATTATTAAAAAATCTTGTAATAATTTAAAATAATAAATAACACTTTTTATTGAATATAAACTCATTAATACATACATATATACATACATATAATCACGCCTCTTTCCCGTAGGGGTAGGCAGAGACCACTTCTTTCCACTTGCTACGATCCTTACATACTTGTTTCGCTTCGTCCACTTTCATTATTACCTTCATACATGCTCTTCGGTTTAGGGTACTCTTGACCTGGCCTTTTTTCAAGACGTCCCTGATTTGGTCGAGAAACGTCCTCCTAAGTCTACTCCTTCCAACACTTTCATTCACACTCGCCTTATACACTTTTTTCGTCAATCGTTCTTCATTCATTCTCTCGATATGGCCAAACCATCTCAGCATACCTTTCTCAATTTTTGTCACTACATCTTCTTTCAAATCACAACGTTTCCTTATCTCACTATTTCTTATCCTGTCACTCAATTTAACTCCTATCATACTTCTTAACGCTCTCATCTCAACTGCATTTATTCTGCTTTCAAGTTTCTTCTGCCATACCCAACTTTCACTTCCGTACATGAGTGTCGGAACCAACACCCCCTCATGCACAGCCAAACGAGCCTTGTTAGACAACTTCCGACTGCTCATAAAGGAGTGCAAAGCTCCATTCACCATGTTTCCTGCATTAACTCTTCTTTCGATATCACTCTCACTCATTAATAATATATATATATATATATATATATATATATATATATATATTATAGTAAATGAATTCACTAAAGACAGAGATGCCCGCCAATTATAAATTACTCTAAATTGATTGAATGATTGGCATGCGCAGCCTGCGTCAAGCAGCAGCGCTCATTGATTTGGGCAGCAGCATCTTCGTGATAACAACAAAATAATAAATACTGCGATTGCCAACGCGCTTGCCCAGCGTGGCAACTATGGCAAAATCATAAAGAGCAAATCTATGAGGGAGGCCTATGTTCAGCAGTGGACTTTTATAGGCTGTTATGGATGACTTTCATGGCGCGTGCAGCCTGCGTCACGCAGCGGCGCATATTTATTTGTATGCAACAAACCTCCGTGCGGGATCACGCACCGGGTAACCGTCGCACGGAAATGCCGCGCGAGGCGGGCAACCCGTGTTTTTAAATTTTTAAGGAACAGCCACATGCGCTTGTAACCGCGGGCGTGTCCCGCTTGAAGTAGCGGTCACCCTTACGATAAAAATCGTTTGTGAACGTTAACCCGTCATCGAATATTATCATCATCATCACAGCCCATCACAAGTACAATGCTAAACATAGATTGCTACAATGCACGACCCTGGGCCACCTGCATATATTTTATAGAAAAGGAGGCAAACGAGCTTACGGCTCACCTGATGGCAAGTGATCACCGCCGCCTATGAGTAACTGCAGCAGCGGAGGAATTGCAGGGTGAAAGGAAAGTTTATAAGTCGTATTGTTACAGTAACATTAAATTCCAGAATGCGGATATGCCGTACAGAAAATAGCAAGATGGTATCACAGTGGTTGATTGCTAATCATCGACATGATGATGGAATTTAGAATTATGACACCGTGTGCGATGGTGGATCTTAGCGGCTGAAATTAATGCGAACAATATATGAAGTATTTTGTTACTTACTTTTTCCTTGTACTACTCTTTGTGACAGCCATTTTATTTTATTTTTTAAATTAGGGTCACTTATAGACAAATGTCCAATCTCTCCGAAGTCATTTATCTCGGAGTCTGTATCTAGATTGTCAACATCTTGATATGCGGTTTCTTCCGGGATGGGACTTTGCGCACCTTCTGTGTCATTCTTGGAATTAGCTTCAATTTCTTTTTCAATATGTTCTTCTAGAAATTCTTCCTCTTGTTCTAATATCTCTTGTTCTAATACCTCTTCCTCCTCTTCAGTAGTGGATTCGTTTTCTACATCTTTACGGTCATCGTCACTTTGACTATGTAATAGCTGCATTTCCATTTCATATATGTTACTGTGTCTAGATCGAATATGTCGTTTCATATTTCCGTACTGACCTTTTGCCATTTTTAAGACGTTTTGGCAAATACTACATTGGTTTTTATTTTCGCCGATTGTGGTGCAGTATTTTTTTACCCAACAACGTCTAGGTTGACCGGTAAAACTTGTGTGAGTATTAGCTACAAAGATTTTATAGGATTAATAATACTAAAATATTCAAAATTATTACAGTAAAAGCCCAACTAGTGATAAAAATCAACTCAAATAAAGATCAAGCAAAATATGTATTATCTAATAGATTCATAAAACACTGCTTTATGAGTTAAATGCTTGAAATCATAACATTTACCCGTAAGATGTGGTAAAAGTACAGTAACAACACAATTTGTGAAATTTTATTGTTTCTAATAAATTTAAGGTTGTACTGGAAACCTTAAAATTCACCATAGTTCGGGCTCTTACTTAAATCAACATAAGCGTTTTAGGGAACACCTCACGTGAGTTTGTAAATCTTAACTAGAAGGTTAGTGTGTTTACGCAAATTAATGTTAGAGGTAGTTGTATAATTTACGAAGTAAACACATCTTTTATGATTTCTTATATTTACGCGAATATTACACATTAAAAGAAAATAATTTTGAATGTTATCGCTATTTTAACTTTTTTAATTCCCGACGTTTCATATACAAACATATTTTAAAATAAACTTTTACGCACAAAATTATTTCGTATGGTGAGTGTAGAGAACCGGAGATACTTTTTTCTGGAAACGAATAATTTCATCTTAGTCCTCAGGGGTGACTGCACATCTGTATTTTGGTTTTTAATCGATGATAGATGTAGATGTCTATGGGCCACAGCATCCACTTACCATCAAGTGGACTGTGTTCTCGATTGTTTCCTGTATCGTGGGGGTATTTTACATACATAAATTAGACAAGGACAAACATCTAGACCCGATACGATTACGAGTGTTTGTAGGCCATACAAACTCTTGTTTAGTGCGGGATTCGGACCCGCGGACCTGCAACGTTACAGCCAAACGTTTAGCTGCACTATCGAGTAGTAAATTACACGGTTCGCTCAACGATTAGACAATAAGCTAGCATTGAAACTGTGGAGTGGTTTCTCCATTATTGTTTAAATTTGACCAAAATACTAATAACGAATTATAAAAATCTCACACTATCATGAATACATACGTCGTGTTTTTTCCTGTATTAAAGGCTGAAGTTTCAAGTATAGAGCTCGATGCCTCGATTTAAAATGTCTAACTATATGGCGCTTTATTTTAGACGAGCAAATTTTACATACTATATTATTGGACTCGTCTTTTTGTAAAAGTTCCAATAAAAACTCCTTTTGCCTGAAAAATATGAAATACATTAAAAATATGCTTAAAAACATTTACACAGTTGATGTACCATTAAAAACAAACATTTTTAATTAAACATTCAATGAAATTATTTACATTATTTTCATTACATTTCCACTTGCGGTATATCAGTTTAAACCATCGTTATTATAATTTGCAGGTGTAAAAATATATTGTGGTCTTTCAGGTAAGTTCGTGCGCTGGACTTGAATAATTTTCTAAATATATTATTTTAGAATTCTTTCCTTATCAAGTTAAAACCTATTTCTTCATCAGTTGAATTATTTTCGCCACCGAAAACTCCCAATATTACAGCAGCTGCAAATATTCAAACACTACGCAATTTTAAGATGATTTTAAGTCTCGTGGTGTCACAGTCACTTGACTTGAGAGTGATAGAGACAGCACGAGACTTAATATAGTCTTAAAATTTAGTAGCATTTGAGTATTTGGGCATACGTCGTACAGTCCGCAGCACCGCTCCTTTCCCTGTGACAATGCTGGAAAGAATTGTAGGTAGGCGCTATTACGCTTAAAGCGCACCTTTCGAAAACACTAAGAAAAATTTACAAGGGGGAATTTGTATTCAAAATTAAAACGTGATATTTATTCAAACGTACATACTATATTATTAATATTAATTTCATTACGAGTAATTAGCTCAAAATAGAATTATAAATATATAAAATTACCAGTTATTTATATTTATTTATTACTACATCAGTTTATTACATTCACGTCAATTTTACATAATGTCCTGATTGCGTTTTAAAATACTTAGGTGGATCGTGAAGATGGTTCAGATTTGCGGATACCACTTTACCATCGCTTCCTAACTTAACACGGGCTTTGCAGCCAGAATTCTTTTTAGAGCAGTAATAATAGCACGAGTATGAATGCTGGGAGAAAGTATATCCGCGACACATTAACAGATGTCTGCCTCTACAAGTGGAGGTCTGCACAAACTCGTAACTAATGTCACCTGAAAACAGAAGTAACCATACAAATTCGTGACATACAATTCTTAATGTTATTTTTTTTAATTTTGCTAGTTCCTTAAATGATATTTAAATTAATTTAAACCTTAAATTTATTGTAATTAATAAATTTTAAACCTTAAGGCTGCGCACCAAACAAAGTCACGCAAAATGAAATTGTATTTTACTATAGTAAATCAAGATTAAAACTGAAAACCTTATCCACTTACCGTCAGGTGGAATGTGTACTCGTTTGTCACCCATATTTAAAAAAAAAGATCTTTAATTTATTATCATTGTGCTGTAATTTTTAAAAATATAGAACAATAATATCTCGGTTTAGAAAAAAACGCAGAGTTCTGTTCAGTTTTAGTTCTGTTGTTGAAATATATGGACAAAAATTAGATATACTAATATTAGATAACTGATTGTGTGCTAAGGATTACTATAATTTATGAGGTTAAATATTCCATCCATTCATTACAGCCTGTAAAAGTCCACTGTTGAACATAGGCCTCCCCCAAATATAATATATATATATATATATATATATATACAGATTAGATAGATCAATTTTATTCCGCGAAAGACACGGTTGTCCATCTCAATCGATCGCACTCGAACTGCATGCATGCAATATTTGTTCCGCCCTGTTTCGGCAATCACTGAATACTGATTGGCAATCAGTCGCAATCGCTCCGAGACGGTGACTTTGTTCGAGCTCTTAAGTCTTAACCATAGATAGTGTTTCCGGCAAAGGGCCGGGGGCGTGGGGGGGATATGCTTCTTTTAAATGTCATTTCGTCAAATAAAGCCTAAACTTAAAACATTAAGTACTCTTTTTTGTAAAACAAATAGCATAACTATTCAAATTATACCAGGCTTCTGATACTAAAATTAGAGAATATATTAATTGATAGTAAGGTAGGTATAGTATAGTACGTAATAGTAGTATAGTATAGTAGGTAACGTAGGTAAATACATATTTATACATTTAGTTTCAATATAAATCAATAAATAGATTGTATGTGGTAGAAACATGCTGCAGCTATATTAATTTTTTTACTTAATTGTAGCACGAATGGGTCGGCTCGACCGGGGTAGGACCACGCTCTCACAGAATACCAGCGTAAAATAGTAGCTTAACGCTGCTGTGTTTCGTATGGTGAGTGTAGAGAACCGGAGACACTTTTTACTGGAAAAGAGGCATTCCATCTTAGTCCCCACGGCTGACAACGCATCTGAATTTTGATTCGCAAACGAGGATAGATGTAGATGTACATGGGCCACAGCAACCACTTAACGTGCTCGCTTGTCATCCTTCACCTATAGAAAAAAAAGATTCGTGGCAAAGTTAAAAGCGCCCAACTTCTTAATATTTGCTTACTTTGATCATTCAAGAAAAACACATGAAAGCTTAATAAATGTAATATTCCTAATAGTTAATAAGCTTTTACATTGGTACGTAATTTATTTAACTTCATATAAACAACATAAGTGACGACCTTTCATGACATGCAAGAAGTCGATGGATGCCGTTGGCTCAGGATCAGGCTCGTGTTATGTGACATTTTTTCTCCTTCAGACATATTGTTAATCGCATGTATTCTAGTACTTTCTCATTGAATGAACGGAATGTTTGAATGACCCGGATTGACATAGAATGTTCTAAATTTCTCTTATCGGGTATAAAAGCGTGCGCCGGCGATCGGACAATCAATTATTTCGGAAACCCGATAGTGAACTCTACCCCAGGAAGCGACTACGAGCAATCGACCTACGATATCTGCGACTATTAAGTACCTCGCCGAAGCAGCTCAACGATTATGGACAACGTGACTGTATATTTGCTGTGTGTGTGAAAGAATACATCCATTTCTCATCATTATCACCATTTTTAATCATCCTGCATGTAACAATATAAACTACAACATGGAATATACTTTATACTCTATTTAGACATGATGGAGTGACTTAAGGCCGGTAAATGTGGCATCATTTCTTATCACTCACTGCACAATACGAATATAGGAATGAAACCCTTGAAAAAGCCAATTAAAACAATGAAATTATTATAGAAAAAAATCTTAAGAAAAATATTGCCATGCCTTTAAGGGAAATTATTAGATAAATAATATATTATATCAAAATGTTGAATAAGTATAATGTGAAACATAATGTTGTCACTTGTTACTCGTTTAGAAATAAATGGTAAATAAAATGAGTGCCAATAAAAAGAGTCACTGTTTTCGTACTTTGTAGTCGCTCAAGTAGGGTGGATTCGACCAAACGAGAATATCATTTACTCCACTACTCCCGTATAAGTGGAATGGCAGATTTACCCCTTAGTTTTTAACCGATATTTTAATAACCAGTATTCATTATTTTTTACCGACTTCAAAAAGTAGGAGGTACTCACTTCGACTGTATGTTTTTTTTATGTCCTTGCTTTTTTATGTGTTACCTCATAACTTTTTTCTAGGTGAACCGATTTCGATGATTCTTTTTTTATTTGAAAGCTGGTGCTTCTCATGTGATCTCATATAAATTTTATCACGGTCTGACCAATAGTTTTTGAGTTATCCTTAATAATTTATATTGAAGTCGGTTGTACAAAATTTATTAATTTTACCACTTGTTGAAAAATTTAACCATAAATTTAAAGATCACTCGTTTAAATGCTTGCCTTAATTTAATATAGAAGAAAAGAAAGAAATTAAGAAAACTTTATTTGATGCTTATATACATATTATATACAACACTAGTTAGAGACGAAATCTTAGACAAATAAAATTTACATTTTACATGCTATGAGCAGCACTGATTGATTAAATTATAACTAAAATAAAAGTTGAATCTGTGACGAACAAAGCCAGAATACAATTTTTGGACAAAGTAACATTCATAGCACGCGTTGATGACGCAGCAAAAGGGTCTAAGCTCAGCATGAGCTCTCAGCTAAGCGGAGACTCGCAACACTGATTTTGAGCACGATCCACAGATCCTAAGCGGATAGTGGAAAAAGATAATATAACTAATTAGCATGTAGATAATATTGAACGAGAAGTTGCGTACCAGCGTGTTACATATTATTTAAATACATATAAATTAATTATATAACTATCAAATTACAGTTAATAGATTAAATAATCAGACAATTCTGAATTAACGACTTACTATAATAACAATAATTACGCCATGTTTATCAGGAATAAACATTATTAAAGTAAAAAGTATTAGGAACTAGGAGCGTTGGAATTTTATTCAGTACAGAAAAGGTTGGGAACATCTGGATTAGATGGTAGTAATAAATAATAACACATTTCATACACCCAATACTGCGAGATCTGTCTGAAATCATAAGTTGGATGAATTTATTCAAACTATAACATAAAACATCACAGTAATTTACTTAGTATGTAAGTAGCTGGATATCTTCAATGGTGGACACAGCCCTAAATAATAAACTATTCATACAATTTCGTAAGTTACCATAAGAATTAAGAGATTGACATAAAAATAATAATTTATTAATTATAAACAGGATAGAAAGTTGATCAAAAAATGTGCTCAGAACAAACACAAACACAATATTTTGTCAATTCTCATTAACATTAATACAATTTCATTTTATCGATTGTTTCCCATCAACGTCTAATCCATTATACCTAGTCTGTTCGGCGAGAGTTAAAAAAAAACAGGGTTCCTAAACTCATTACAAATTGCGGCTCGTTAATTATTTCAGAACGGAATAACAATATGGCCGACGCATATACTCGCCCGTCCGGCCTCGCGCTTGACAACAGCTACGATCCTCGTACCACAAAACTTTGTACTTGCGGCGATAAGCAACGCCTGTCACACAGATTGCGCCTCTTAAGTCGATTATGCGCTCCAAGAAGTCGAACATTGCCGCGCGAAATGGATACCGCTTTGGAACGCGCGCCAAATTGTTCGTTGGAATGCTCAAACGTGGAGCGCGCCGCTCCATCTGGTGTCGGTTTTTTACCGCGCATCAAAGTAGTTCAATTGGGACGGTTGTTTTCATTTTTCGTGTGTTCGTTGCGTTCCGAGCTATGGATAACCAAAGTTGCCGTAAATTGATAAAATTATATGGTTCAATAGAACTACTGTGCAAAAGCAAAAGTCGTTTTTATCATAAAAAGCGCTCAGAGAAGATGCATGGATCTATGAAAACGGCTGCTACTCGTACACGACCGACGTCCATGTTAAACGGTTAAACACTGGAACGGCTGCCGCGCGCGCTAGGCGCGCTTAGTTAATACATTTCGAACATTTGGAGCGCATTCCACGGAACGCACTGGTCGGCGCGGTCATTCATGGCGCGCGCGCCAGGAACTTCTAATCGATACGCATCTTTAAGGGACAGTCGCTATTGTGAGATGTTTTCATAATATTTATCAACTCTTGCCGAACAGACTTCATAATAGTTTTATTACAAAAAGTAGTTTATAATTAGTCTCAGGTTTAAGCTAAAGTAAGATTCTAAGGAAGTCCCGTGGAAAATATACGAACTAAAATGTAAAGTATGGAATCTGACAGCAAATGTCAAATTTCGAGAAGATGTCACGCCGCGGCTAAGAGACCCGAGACTGTCAATAAACCACGTTTTTTTTAATAACCTGTTTATAGTTTAACGTAATCTCCCGAAGGTAACAACATGTAATTAGGCGCGCCGTGGATGTGGTTACGGTCGGCGAAGATTATTTTACCGTCAGAGTCGAGCTTAATGCGGGCGAGACATCCGGTCTTTCGCTTCGAACAGTAAAAGAATCGAGTGAACATATGCTGGTAATACGTGAATCCCTTATGCATCAACAACTGCTTGCCTTTACATCTGGTAGTGGGTATCAGCTTGTAGTCAAAACATTCCAACGCTGAAAGGCACGTAATGTTGTTTTACAAATGGTTTGTTTAATTTATATAGTTAAGCTAGCTGGCCCGGCAGACGTTAGACGCCTTTTCCAGTAGATGGCGTGATGAGTTTTACTTCGAGCTCACTCCAGAATTTTACAGTATAAAACATAAAATTTATTAATATAGCTCGACAGGTCGATTGTAAACAGGAGTTATTTTATTTGGTCTACAAATGTATAATTTATTAATATCATGACTACAACGCCACCCATCGGATCATAGCATAGCTATGAACTATCGCCTCCACAAAACTAGTATTTGCGTGAATTTGAGTTCAATCAGTCAAGTTGTTCAGAAGTTACACGATCACTAACAGACGCACTAACGATTATATACACACGGTGGAGTGTCAGCCAAGTTCGGAAAAGCAAAGGGCGACACACAAGCAGTGCGTATTCATTCGAACCCCCATAACTCAAACACACTTGTAATTTATGTTGCACAAATACCTAGTCTAAATATCATGAATAAATATATAAAAATATTGTATTTTTAAGATCTTGAAAAGTGCCATTTTTATCATTCACTGACTGACATCAAAAGCTAAACCACTTCTAGGTTACTTAGAAACTTAAGGAAAAAATCTGAAAACTACAAATTATCGACTTCGGTGTCGACAGGTGTTGACAAAGCTATTGGGTACAAACAATATTCGCGGTTGTTGGCGAAGTTGACGATAAAAGGGTTGAGATCTGAATGGGCACCAAGCTCCATAGCAGTTGCTTAAATCATTGGATTTATAGGAACAGCTATAGTGATCTGTCCCGTCGTACGTCGTTTGTACAGAACTTGGCCCCCTTTTTACATTTACGTGAAAAATATATTCCGTAAATGGGAAAAGAGGGCCAAGTTCGGTATAATATATGTATGTTGTACATGCTCTCAATTATTTTAATATTCCAATTCTTTGAACTTTGAAGTTTTTCTTACCTTTGCTATAACCTCTTTTTACTTTTACCAACTTAAAATGAACGAACTTTAGTAAAGTCGAATGTTTAAAAGGAAAATGAAAATCGTTTTTAAACATTCAAATTTACTACCGCAGTAACATAATTTTTTTTAGCTTTAATTATATTTTAATTTTCATACAACTATCGATGTATCCTATGAGTCTTTTAATTAAGCTGCAGCACGTAGACCACTACGTTTATAATTAGACTTAAGATGGGAAAGCTTATTTAATTAAACCACAATACTCGTTCGAAACTAGCTAAAAACGGGTACTCGAAAAACAACTATTTTAGACAGGTTCAAGTTCTGCGAAATAACCAATGATAATCATAGCAGTGCATATCAAAAATTACAGTTACTTTTATGACTATAACAAAGGTGAAGTACACGTTATTGATTTTTTACCATCATATTGATACCAAATAACTACCCACAGGATGACAGAATAATACAACCTCAAATCTGATCAGGATAAAGTATTTGAAAAAAATAAACAACTTCATCATAAAAGTGAAATATATTTTATACACAACACGATTTAGCAAGGCAGAAATAAATAAATAAAATATTCATCTTTACTTCATTTATTAAATAGGTTGTTTGACTTAGGGACTTAGGATAATTTAAAATACTGTCCCGATGGCGTCTGAATATACTTTGGTGGGGATGGGTGTGATTGTAGTCCGCACTGATGATTGTTCCGTCCTCGTCCAGCTTCACTCGAGCCCTACAGTTTCCAGACTGCTTCTTCGAACAATAGTAGTTGTTTGTCAGTTTCATTTGCGAATACGTGTATCCGTGGATCATCAGCAAATGTTTCCCGCGCTGCGTTGGTATAAATTGGTACCCATCTGTATCTGCAAAATTTTAACCGCGATATACCAGACTTCAATCGGAAAGAAAATTATTTTGGAGGGACAGATTAAACCATATAATATATACGTTGCAAGGGTTCCGTAATATCATCAGTAATTTAAGTCAATATAACATAGCAAAGCTAATCGTACGTACCTATTCTAGTGCATAGTTTAGGGTACCGAAAATAATCGAGCCTATTACATACGATTCGATCGCTATTCGCGGGAGGGTACTGGTAACCGGTAATACAAGCTTTCTTAAACCTACTACAACAGGCACCAGACTCTTACCATATAAGATTTCAGAATGAATACGTCTTAGATAGATAGATAAATATATATATTATATTATAATTTATTCACAATGAAGCCGTACACAATACACGGAGATAAAAAGTATGACAAAAATTATAATTAGGTTGTGAGAGATGTACTGCCACCTGTGAAATGGTCTTAGCCCATCATAATATTGCTGATCACAGCGCTGTTAATTCTGATAAAACTTTTAAACCGCACGTCAATTAGGAAGTATT
This sequence comes from Parnassius orleans, assembly GCA_029286625.1. Taxonomy (NCBI): domain Eukaryota; kingdom Metazoa; phylum Arthropoda; class Insecta; order Lepidoptera; family Papilionidae; genus Parnassius; species Parnassius orleans. The sequence continues at coordinate 976,932 of JAGSMP010000250.1, read as the reverse complement.
ATCTTCTAACTTCGACCTTTTTTGAGGAAGTGAATATAATATAAATAAATATAAGTATATTTACAGCCTTACGTTCCACTTTTACCGTGTAGTGGCGGTGTAAGAATATCCACTACCCCATATCATCCCGTGGGTGTCGTAAGAGGCGACAGAAGGAAACAAATCAGGAGATGGGCAGCAGCGTTTTCCTAATAACGACTAAAAATAAAAATAAACTGCCAACCCGCTTACCAAGCGTGGCAACTATGGCAAATATTTATGAGTGATGAGGCAATCTATGGGGGAGGCCTATGTTCGGCAGTGGACTTTAAGTAACGTTAACGGTATGCGTTTCACTCACACACGCTGTCTATCATTTCTGATAAGGTTAAGAAGTAATCAGTACGCCGCGCTACTGCAGTGTGTGTTAGGGTCTTCACATATCCTCGAAATATTTATCCCTCAGACGTAGTTTCCCCACGACATTTTACTTAACGTGATAAATCAGCACTTAAAACTGAAATCAACTTTAATAATTTCATTCGTGCCGATGGTTATTTCACCCAGGTTGCTCGCGTACTGTGAAATTTACGAGCGCTTAGCTATACCACGGCTCTGTAAATGATTTATTATTTTGCCATGGTTATTTTTACAGTATCCCGCCTGGTTGGGATTTATTTATTTAATATTAGAACGACAATTGAGTTGCATGTTATGTTTTAAGTTCGGAGTTCTTTAAGCTGCAAACGGCTCACAGTTTGGTAGATTTTGAGTGGAGGCTGTTTACACAGAGTGGTACTATAAAGTTATTTTACGATATACAAACACTAATACTACTACAGAACACTAATACTAGTTTTACGTACTAGATGATGGGAGTCTTTTTGTAACTAGGAGCCATTTTGGGTAGTGTCACCCACTTACCAAGATCTGTGGCCAAGCATCTACTGCATTCTCCTGTTTGAAGGCTATAAAGATTCAGTATAAGAAAATAAAATATATATGATTGTGTAAAGCATACCCTCTTAGTCCTAGGGGATGAAGACGCAACATATTTTTTTAATTTGAAGTTAGTTGCAGTGTTCCATGGGGTGTAGATTTGTAGTACTTTGCCACTTACTATCAGGTGGACTGTGAACTAATTTATTTTAATGTTAATATACCTAGTTAGGATGCAAACATCTGTAACACCAGAGGAATTTCAGGAATGTAGCCGACCATTTAGAAAAGCAAAGGCTGTTTTCTTGGAGATCCGTAAGTTGTATTAATCCGTAAAAACCGCTGGCAGCAGTAAAGTGTTTTTTTTTTATAGGATAAGGGTGACAAGCGAGCACACAGTCCACCTGATGGTAAGTGGTTGCTGTGGCCCAAAGACATCTACATCTATCCTCGTTTGCGAATAAAACTCAGATGCGTTGTCAGCCGTGAGAACTAAGATGGAATGCCTCTTTTCCAGTAAAAAGGGTCTCCGGTTCTCTACACTCACCATACGAAACACAGCAGCATTAAGCTGCTATTTTACGCTGGTATTCTGTGAGAGTGTGGTCCTTCCCCGGTCGAGCCGACCCATTCGTGCTACAACTATACTATTAATATAGTTGTAGCATGGCTCTAACACATATAAAATCGTGGGTGATCGTGGGTAAGAGAAAATGCCTCGTAAAACCCACGGTTTTGATTCGAGTGACACAATTCGAGTTCTGTCGCAGTGAAAGATGATATATTTGAATGTATGTATTAATAGTATAATATTAATTAATTCAGTATAATTACCTGAAATATTAAAAAGTTGCATGAGAACTCTACGGAGCATAAATTAGGATTACGTACTAATGATTTCTTATTATACTAAAGATTCATTTTTTCGCATATATTAACTTATAATACATTCCCGGCGTTTCGAGCACTTTGCAGCATCAAACGTCGAGAATATAAAATACGTTAATATATACGCTATAATATCCGTAAAAACTAGTTTTATTTAAAGGATTATGTACTGTTTGCTTATCAAACTAAAGTTATAGGATGGATATAGGTAATAAGAAAGTCTTGATATCTTTAAATATATTTTATATTTACAGCATTATATACCTGTTGTAATAAGTTAAAATATATATAAATTAGTACTGCCTTACAAGCAAACATTGTCAAATACAGTCGAAATTTGAAAGACAGATTGATTATAGCGATGAAATGGCAAGGTCCCAGCCGATTCCCCATATAAACACAATAACAAATTATTTTAATTTGCAAATTAATAATACATTTAAAGAGGAACAGATGTAAATTACCTACATTTTTTAACTTGTATGCATATTGCTTAGTAACAACTATCAAATATAGTCTTTAGATAAGCTTTAGGTAGGCTGGTCTCTTCAATGTCATTATAACCAATTTCAACTGTATAATATCACTTTCTTTCATACTATTTTCAAGTGTGTTTTTTTAACACCCACAAAGACACTTTCTAAGAATAGCCGTCACAATAAAACATATGTATTTTACAAATATGTTTTTTTTTAATTACATTGACCATCATAAATTATTCATTATTTAATACATAAATTACTATTAAGACTGGTCTGCAACTAATTTCTATAAATAATTCATCATTGGCAAGCAATGTTTGTTAAATGTAAACGTTGCACAAATGTGTGTATACCTAATTCAATCCATGTTATTACTGTAATTAGTTATCTTGATAAGATTTCCCTCGTTGGATAACAAATAGTGGTCTTGGCAGTGATTGTGATTACTGATTACACTCTCTATGAAATTTTCATCCGGTGTCAATTTGACCTTAGCCAAACATTTGCATGAAACACGCTTTGAACAATACCAGTTGAATTTGTTTGATTTGCTGTAGGTGTAACCATCCAAGAGTAAAACTACTCCATTTCTATACCGGACGAATTTTGGTTTCACTGAAATATAGACAAAGTTTGTGGCATATGAAAACATTTTTAAAATTGCGTAAATTTATAAAGTTTCGAATAAAATGAAGAAAACGTTATATGAACATTTTTGAGGTGGTTATGGAAACAGTGCTCCAGAGTAAAGTAGCTGTTAACATAAATGTCCTCATTACTTTAATTTTATCAAACATAATAAGATTTCCTAACAAGCTTTTCAAATGTATTCTTTCACCATGGAATACATGATTAATTGAATATTGTCATGATAAACATTTATTCTGGTGCCGGCAAGGCACAAGTCAAACTTGTGTAATTCATATGATGAGAAATTAAAGGTGGGGCCGCTTGGGATCTATGTATTACATAGGCTATTTAATAAAGTAATAATATATAAATATTATAAAAAAACTCACCATGTAGTGCAGTTGTGTTTAATCCTCTATCGCATATATATATATAGAAGGAGATACTGACTGATATATATATATATATATATATATATATAGATATATATATATATATATATATATTATCTAGTTAACTTACGTTTAACATGAATTTTATATTATGTTACTTGTAAATCAGGTCACACTCTCAACTCTATAAATATGCAAAAGCATCACTACAAAAATAAATAAGGTGGAGTACCATATTTTATATATAAACATATTTTGCATATATATATACAGCTAAAAAAACTTAAACAACAGTTTTTCAGCATTAAGAACACACATTTGTATTAACGGAATGTGTTCACTTACCCTAAACCAGTTTTACAAACCAAATCAATCTTCTAGTAATAATATCAATTATGATGAATAGAGTTTTATTAAGAGGAAAATAGGTAACACAGTTGCGACAAAATGAAAAAGGTCCAGTCACAAAAAACCAGGAACCAACTTACCCTATACCTATGAAGATGTATGTGTAGGACGACAATTATTGCCCTTACATCTAACAGCCTTTAAACTATCCAATGATACCTCAACAAAGTAGGCAAGATTTGCTGTATTCAGTTAGGCTGATCACAGGTCACTACGATACAAGGCATCTTACACTCTTGGAGCTTTTTTCAGCCACCTGTCTTATTACTATGAATTTTATATTTTTTGAAATTGGCTGTACAGCCATCTCTATGGTCCGAAAGATTTCCTTTACCCTAAGTTGCTTCTTACAAGTAGCTTAATAACATATGATGGAGTGATGTATGACTATTATATAGAGGCTAAAATATATCCCATTAAAACAAAAAGCACAAAACATTTTCAAACTTATATTTCATATTGCGATGATTTCCAAAACAGAGATAAAATATACAACTTCCTGTGAGACATAAACATCATCCCAGTTTCGATGAAGCAATGCTGTGATACTTAAATGTGAATCAGCAGACTTCATATCATGTCCAGCAAATATTTTTAAAGTAATGTAAACGTAAAACACTTACTTAAAAAAATACATTTAAATTATTATAGCATAGAGTAATATGTTACGTAATAAAATAATAATAATAAGTACCTACCTTGTAAGGGTACACTGACTAAACATTTTAAAAATAAACAGATATAACCAATATATTATTATTAACTAGCAGGAAATTAAGGATTACCTCCTAAAAATATTTTAGCTTATATAAAAGTCCCTTAAATTATTAAAATTTTATATAAACACATTTTCAATAAAATGTAAAATAAACGACCAATTTATCCAAAACATCTGTAAAAAAGTTTTCGTGTTTCTTAGTAACACCTATTGCTCAGTAAATCGATGAACAGTTATAAAATAACCACGCATATATTTAGCAAACAAACAAACATATCATAATATGTAAATAGATAACATAACTTTTTATTGAAAATATTGTGATAAATTTTAAACTACTTACCTCCCTCCGCCTTTATAAGTGGCCTGGCAACCACTGTCTCTAGTAATGGATAATAATTCCATTATGTCACAAAAATTCACATAAACTGATCACAAACACAATTTTCTAAAAACAATAACACTAGCAATTTGTAACACAAGTTAGGTTATAATGAAAAATTTATTTAATTTCACTTTTCACAACTGATCACACACAATTCTTATATAACATAACAGTGTCACTTTCGAAAAAGTAAATATAAAGATTATTTTATCATCATTAATAAAGGAAACTGCAAATAATAAATAAAAAAATCCTAAATTGTTGTTTTTGACAACTTTATAACAACTAGTGAAGCTCTGATTTCATCGGTTTTTATTCGGTTTGACGCTTTTGCTTATTAAAATGGCGGCAAAACTGCTGATGTGTCGTTAGGTGCGAATAAGAGGAAAATAGTTTAAATAGTATTATAATACGAATATTTTATGATAGGTACTTTAATTAATATTTAATGAAAGTACCTATCATAAAATATTCGTAGTTATTATAAATCGTAAATCATTGAATTAAATTCTATCTCTATATCACTAGTAAATTTGACGTATCTAGCGATAGCATAGCATAACCTATAAAAACTTGTTTATTTTGTTTTATTATTGTTGTTGTCGTAAACTTATAAATATTTATGAAGTTATGGAGTTGTATATAATGTCGTGAAAAAGTGATATTGTCAGTGTGTTATAGTATTGAAATGTGTTCAACAGTGTTTAATTTATACTTAGCTTTGGTACTTATACAAATAGTTTTAATTCGTCTTTATTCATTACGATTCTCAAAATTTCAAGCTACTCTAATCGAGTGAAGCAGTGATCACACAGTAAAATAATTTTAATGATGTGCGAGATCGTCATAATTACTTGTTGCATCAAAAAAATTAAGAAGATATTATGTCGTTACAAAAAATATATATGTCAGGGACACAAGGTAAGTTTATCATTTTAGTAATTATTCTCATACATAATTCTCCTATTTCTATAGCCTAAATGTTTTCCAACCCCTCGATGATCTTATAGTAACAACTAACAACATTTATAAAAATGTAGATGTGAACTTGTATCTATTCTAACCTAAAAAAAATAATGTTATAAATATGTAAAGCCCTTTACTGAGAGTTAATGATAAAAATGTAATACATTACAATGCCACTACAACCCATACTATTTACAGATCATATTATGTGTACATCAGAAATAACTATAGGAATATTTTTCCATCCAGGTCCAGATATTTTATCCTCTTATCTGTTTTAATTTTTACAAAGTTCTCATCATACGGAATGGTAATGTAAACCAAAAATTTCTTTGATTGTGCCTGGTCCATCACCATAATATCTGTCTTATTCTCCTGTCTGTGATGATGGCACAGTCTCGGTATTCTTTTTCTAGCACAGCTTCAGTACCTAGTATACTTTTACAAAGCGGCAATCATCAAAGCTAAGAATTTTGAATTTCATAGTTTTGCAGATCAGTTAGCCAAATATATATATATTTTTTAAAGTTTATACTTTTAGTTTTTGCATTTTATATTATATTGTTTCCATGTGCAGTTTCACATTGGCATATTGTGATATTGTTAAATAATAATTTATTAAAATTCAGAAAGATAGATTCCATCCATCTCATACTTATACCAGCTAAATAATATCCAGACTGTCAACAAACATTGAGGGTTTGAGATGTCTTGTACTGTAGTTACCAATCTGTCCTACAAAAATGCTTATGATAGGAATATGAATGCTTAACAAATTGTCTATAACTGTAAATAGGACTTAAATGTTAATATTAAGTGGAAACTTGTCAACCAAATTGGTAATACGAGGGGTGATCCAAAAGTAATGATAATGAAAATAAAACACGCTAATTAAAGTTAAAATAATAATTTATTTTTCTACATAGTCTCCTAACAAATCAATACATTTAGTCCATCTTTTTTCTAAACCCAGGATTCCCCTTGAAAAAAATTCTTTGTCTTGACCTCCCAAAACGCTTCAACAGCGGCCATTACTTCGCTATCGTCTTGAATTTCTTGCCTCGGAGGCGCCTTGAGCCGAGGAAAGAGGTAGAAATCACTAGGAGCTAGATCTGGCGAATAGGAGGGTGTTCGAGCAGTTCGAATCCGTTTCTTGAATGGCAGCCATCGCAACTGCGGCTTTGTGAGCCGGTGCGTTGTCTTGGTGAAACAGCACTCCAGCTCGCAGTTTGCCGCGTCTTTTTCCTTAATGGCCTCCGTAATCTTCTTATTTGGTCTGCGTAGTAAGAGCCCTTAATAGTGGCTCCTTTTCCAAATATTCCACCATAATTATGCCTTGAGCGTCCCAAAAACAGATGCCATAACCTTCCGCTGAACTTGAAACTTTGAATTTCTTTGGCGTCGGTGAGGAGGCTCGCTTCCAAGTCATCGATTGTTGTTTCGTTTCAGGATCAAATTGGTGGATCCAGGTCTCGTCCATAGTCACAAAACGGAACAAAAAATTTTCTTGATCTGCTTGGAACTTTTCGAGATTGACCCTCGAAATGTCAACTCGATTTTTCTTTTGCTCGTCGGTTAACATTCTGGGTACCCAACGCGCAGAGACCTTTTTCATATGCAACTCGTTCGCAAGGATTCTTTGAACGCTGCCATATGAGATCCCTGTGACCTCAGCTACATGCCTGATGGTCACTCTTCGATCTGCTAACACAACATCTTCGACTTTTTTCACATTGTCTTCGGTGAGGGACGTGTATGGGTGTCCTTCGCGATGTTCATCTTCAGTGGATGTTCTGCCCAGCTTAAACTCCTTGGCCCAGCGTGCAACTGTAGAATATGGAGGAGCAGAGTCCCCCAATGTTTCCCCTAAGTCACTGTGTATGTCTTTTGAAGACATTTTTTTCAAACAGAGGTACTTGATGACAGCTCTAATTTCGTTTTTCTCCATGTTGATGTTATCTCTTTGACAGTTCGTATTCAAATGAATGTATCTCCCGGAAATCGTTATCTATTTATATGATTTTTTTAGGCTGACGTAGTGATAAGCAAGCAAAAAATATTTTTTTTGGATTTTTATGCGGACCTGAAGTAACCGATTATCATTACTTTTGGATCACCCCTCGTATATTGAAGATAGAACAAATTAAAAATACCCTTAACCAGCGAGTATGTATGTGTAGATATATGGATGTGAAAGAAGGGAGAGAAGTGTGTCAGGATCGTACCAAATAGAAGTCTGTAATTGTTCGCTATAAGGGACAGGTGTGATAGTTTTTGTTATATGTTTATAAATGTATGTTTTCACCAATTTTAACATATTTTTCACAATTATATAATAATAATAATGTATTAATATATAGATATATAGTAATATTTACCTTTATCAGTGTTTTTAATCCACTGCCAGCAACTAAAATTCACTTTATCAAATGTGTTATTCTTGCTTTCAGGTAAGTGTCTTCAAGTTCGAGCATAAAGGCGAGATTGGTAAGTGTTTTTTTTCTTTATTTTACATTTTGTGTCTTAATGAGATATCTACCCAAATATTGTTGAAAAAATTAAAAAATAATAATTTGCATGTTAAATTAAATATCAGTGTTTGAAATTTACCTGTGATTCCAACATACTCATTAAGTTTATGTTCTGCTCTGGTACTATTTGACTTACTATAATATAATATCAACTGTGAATACCCACAGTAAAAATAAAACTTAACAATACTGATGTGTAAAATGAGATGAGATGTTATACAATTAAACATATTAAAAATTCAATGTGACCACATAGAATTTTTTACCATTTGCTTGATACTGTAGATCCTACAGTATCAAGCAAATCTAAAACTTTATTGAAAAGATCTAAGAAATGCTAATTAAAGGTTGGTGCTAACCAAACGCATATGCAATACATTTCGGCGGCACCGGTTGTAATGTCTGCAATTGTCACTGATGATAATGATGGTGTACTAAAGTGACACTTATGTTGCATACTCATCCCGTTCATATATGTATTTCAACAAGAATTGTAATTTAATAAAGAGTAGTTTAAGTACCATTGATTTCAAATTTAGATTTTTTTTAATTTAACAATCAAAATGGGGTTTCATATTAAATGATATCTCAAATTATACGGTTTGATGTGAACTGGATAAATATGTGAAGTATTGTTTTATTTTAAAATGTAATGAAATATATATTTTTTTTATGTAAATTTATTTTCTATTTTAAAATATTTCATATGAACCTCGGATAAATATTTCAGCATACTATATTTATTTAAAAACTCTCTTTTTTGTAGCAACATAATATCTGTGGGTATGTATACATCACTACTATTATAAAAACCACTCAGTAAAAGAGACGACTGTCCCAAGCTTTGGGATCTATGTAGGTTGTTACTGTACTTTTACCCTTTTATTAACATCAATACTATCTATCAAAAGTCCACTGCCGAACATGGACCTCCCCTTAGATTGCCTCATAGGCCGAATACCATAGTTGCCAAGTCAGGCGAGCAAGTTGGTAACCACAGTTTTTAAATATTAAAGGCTGTTATCAGGAAGATGCTGCTGTTTCATCTACCTCTGTCGCATCTTACGACCACCCACGAAATGATTTAGGGTAGTGGATAATCTTACACTGTCACTACTTATATTTATTTTGACCTATTACAAATTACAATACGCTTGTTTTAACAACAATTCATCCATCTAATAATTTGGAACGCGAACCGATTGAACATGATCGAAGTTACGAATCGGCGGTACATGGAAAAACTTTTGTAAGTTTGGTTGTACTGTCGGATGTTATTAAATTACTATATTTTGTAAAAGTAAATAAATAAAATAAAAAATTAAAATAAATACTCAGTTGCTTCTTTACCAACCGATTATTTTGATAAATGTGTCATGTGTTGGAATGTCATATAAAATGGTTTTATTGTTTTTTTTTAAATATAATTTATCATTAAATAATTTTTTTTTTAAACTCTATCATTTATACACTAAACCTGGACTGTCCAATCAATCAATCGTATCTTTATTTGCGAATGCAGGTATTAACAGAGGTATCTTATAATATTATATTATTAAGCTCTTCTGAATTTTTTATATGGCAAAATAATATACATTGCATAATAAACTGCATTCATTTAAAAAAATATCACAGTGTCACATCATTCATTACATTACATTACATTACTTACATTTCTAAAACAACCGAAAGAACCACACTCATATATTCGTATTTGAACATTGTTTAAAATATAATTGAACAAAGCAGACTACTGAGAGAACAAAGTAGACGACTGAATTGAGAGAATATGGATACTGTAAAGGGGAATAGTAGCTGTTTTTTAATGTCTCTGTTATATACCTGTGAAGTTGCATATAAAAGTGCATGGTTATTTAAGATTTGGTAGAAATAACATATTAAGTATGTGAAAAGCCACATTATTTAAACTGTTTTCAGAAGCTTACATCATTCCCTCTAGATGTAGAAAATCAGCGCACGGAATGTTGTTTTTTCGAGGCTTCACATACTCCTGGCGTAACGCTAAAAAGCGCGGTACCTACTGGACGTGCTCCAGTCACCACAAGAAAGGTTGTAAAGCAAATGTCACGTTAGATGAGTCGGAGAAACCCTACATAGTAACTGATTTTAATGCTGAACACAATCATTCACCTCCAGATATAACCATACCTGAAGATATAGAATATATTATATAACGCAGATTTTTGATAAATACAGAATTTATAAAATTGTTGTACATTATTTTAATTAAATGTTATGATTGTTAACATAATATTTGTGTTATTTATTAATACCAACTGGTAACCGGCGCGATGCAGCCGCAGAAGAAATGATTGCGGAAATATCGTTTTCAATTTGGAAGATTTACATTGTTTAATTAGGAATGATAATACAATTAATACATCCATTGAAGTTGAATGATATAAAACTTTGAAATAAGTTTTCGATACGATACGCACGCCACCTACTGTAAGTTAATTGTACTATGCCTATAACCTTCGCGAAAGTGCAAGCAATAAGTTGAGAAAGTTCTACCGCAATCTGATGAACGCTATAGCAGCGCATAAAATACGAAGAAACAAATATTAATTTTTATATATTAGATTACATAATCAATATTTTTGTCAGGCGTTAAAATATAAAAAAAGTTTTAATAAAACTAAATGCAAGAAGAGAGTAAGAAGAAACGAAATAATGAGATAAATATACAATACTAAATAATACCTAAATATATTAATGTTTAAGTAAAACTCTTGATTGTTTTTTGAACTAATTTCCTCCTTACAGAAATACATTTTATCCTATCCAAAATGGGCCACAAACTTCTAGTTTATCAACAATACACGTTCTCAAAGAATTTTGTTAGTAAAAGTAAGACAAGTTGGACTTGTTCGTCGCGCCGGTCCAAAAAATGTTCGGCACACGTTTTGCTCAGTAATGACGGTGTATTTACAATAATCAACGGGAATCACAACCACCCAGTGCCGGTCTTTTATATGAATCATAAGGGCGAATATGTTAGATATTACGATAAGGCGCCTAAGAAAAAATGTACCTGATGGTAAGTGGCTACCGCAGCCAACGTTAAACTAAGGAACTTACACATGCATTGTGACCTGAAGGCTATAAAACGTCCCTTACAGTCTGGATTCATACCGGCCTTATTACTTTTCACACCGAAAAAACAATACTGGGTGATGGCTATAGAAATAGCTGAGGATATGGTTGTGAAGTTACCAACTTATACGGACAGTAAACGTACACTATACCTCCTTGAAAAAGGGGATCTGGACGAATAATTTTATTGAATTTAATTGAAGTCCTGGAGGCCTACAGTGAACTCTTAGCTAACGATTCAATTTCGTTGCAAACCAATTTAGGTCTCGAAACTGAATCGTTTTTTCCATACCATGACCTCGCTTATAATGAATCACATTTGAACCGCATACGCAGATATGAACGAATGAAACTTCATGAGGTCATAGGTACGAATTGAATAAATGAAAACAATGCTTGCGATTCAGTGTAGGCTTAGTTTGTTTAATTTGACCCTAACCTAAAGTGGAGCGGATTATTTGATGTCATGGTACGAAATAGCGAAACTATTCATTTTAGATCCGAAATTGAATCGTAATGAGAGGTAATGGTACGCCTGATTTCTAAAGAAAACTTAAAGTATTGACTTATGTTGAATCTAGTTATTCTTAAGGATATAAGGACATTGTTGTTACAATTGTTAGTTATAAGTTTTTGTTGTTAACTGTTTGTATATTTTATATAGTGTTTTTACTAAATTTTACAAGCAAAAAGTTCCTGTACGGAACATAAATAATTTATCGGTACTGTCTTACAGTTGACACTAAGTCACTTTACGTCACACTTTACTGTTGACTAGTCGTGCCTTATTTCACTAACCTACGAATTTCGAATAAATTTATATGAATGGATGTCTTATTTATTGTATTCATTGATACCAAGACTTTTTCTAATGATATTATTTGTTTAGTGGAACTGTACACATAATGTTTTGGTCATTACTTGTTCCTACATTTCTGTTAATAAATATGTAATATCAAATCTGCACACAGTTTTTATCAGGGCGACATCTGATAGGTAAGTGGTGCATATGTGAGTCTCTCGTCACCGACTAATCCAATAGATTCTTCAATATAAGGCACATGTGGTGAATTTGAAAGAGAAAGTAAGATGGAACCTTTATTTGGAAATATATTGACTATATTCAGCATGGCAGTACCACCAAACCTTGTTGGCACTATGCTCTGAGGAATAGAAAAGTCTGGTTTTTTCATTGCAATATAATAGCCAGTATATTTTCCTAATTAAATGAAGTTACGCGTTTCATTTTAAATTTCAAAAACAGTGCCTTTTTTTTTTTAATAGTTTTATTAAGCATTTTTAGCTTATTACCTATAAACACTAATAACAATGTTTTTAATAGGTGTTTTAGTGAGAGGCGCAAGAGGAGAACCGCGGTTGTTATTCCAGAATTATTTTTACACCAAAAGCTATCTTTGTAAAAGGAATTCTTTAATTAAATGGTACTGTTCGTCCAGAAATTCTTCGAAGCGGTGCAAAGTACAGGTCGTCACAGATTGCAACACTAAGATCATAAGAATATGCGGAACACACACACATGAAGCAAGGAACTTACAATGGCCCGAAATATTTTCAAAGCCTTTGACATTTAAAACCTATATTTAAATGGCTTGCAAGGAAATTGCCTTTTGTAGCGTTGAATGCCTAATGTAAACGTGAAATATAGTATAATTATTTTAAGATGTGTTTAAATGCCTTAATACTAAAATCTATAATTTATATACCTTACTTTAATGCCCATTTATAATTATTGTCGGATATAAGGACACACCTGTAAGTAATAGTTATTCTGACTACACTCGGAGAAGCGCTTCTATCTCCACCTACATAAATCGATGATTTACTAATAGGATCACCGATAGGATTTTTTTTACAAAGTCGGTTTTTTTTGTATCACTTACGCTAGGTACCTTAATTTTTTTGAAACTTTCATTCAATATAGATTGCCTCTTGGGGATATTTGCCATAGTTGCCACGCTTGGCAGGCGGGTTCGCAAACACATTTTTTATTATTTTAAGCTGCTATCAAAAAGATGCTGCTGCCCATCTGTTTCATTTCCCTCTGTCGTTACAATGCAGTGACTAAATAAAAAGAAAAACTAAACAAAAGTTTAGTTGCAAGGGCATTGCGCATGCTATTTATTTCGCGCTCGTACATTTAAAAAGTAGAATTAATAAAAAAAAAAACTATATATTGTATAAATATTGAAATAGTGTATATAGGCCAAAAACTAAAAATTAATAAACATTAATATCTAAAAGTACATAAAAACACAAATATACTGCAAATAATTCAAATCATTGCTTGTTATACAATCAAACGCATTACTATTCATTATAATTATTCACTTACGATTATATGATAATCATAATGAAACAAACAAATACATTTAATGCAGTCAGTCCTAGTCCTAACACAGAATAAATAATAGTACAAGAAGTCCTAACACGTTTACGATATAACTGCAAAACTACAAAATGTAAAGCTGAAGCAACAGAAATACCTTGGTAGAATCACCTTGACTAGATAACATCATTGTAACAGAATTTAAAAAAAAACAGTCACTAAAATCACTACTTTTTAAAACAAGTGACGTTTTCGTCGTCACTAGTTAAGTTTCGCGAAAATCACGTAGCGATCCACATGTAAGTAAAACACGTTTTTCTAATGTGAAGTGTGTTTGAAGACTTTCCTACATTGACCAAGTACAAAAGAAACTCACTGTATGCATCGAATATGTTTAATTTTCAAATGAGTACTCTATGCATTAGTAATTATGAAAGGTTTTTAGGATGGTGTTAGAGCCTGTTTCCACTTGTCGGATGTCGGACCAGGCAATGGTCGAGTGCATTTTTTTGGCCCGACAAATTCGATGGTGACCTTATATGGCGCTCATCAAACTTGTCAACCCGACATCCCTGGTCCGGATACCATTTTTCCCACCGCCAATTCTCGTAATCGGAAGGAACTTTTGTGTGTCACTTCTTAATTTAGTGTTTAAATTTAATCTGAAAGTTCCTAAACAATCTTTTCCTTCAGAGTTAGGTTCACCCGAAACTTTCTATTTGCTATAAAGCTTCGTCGATAGCCATTGGCTACATATAAGCTCAAAAAATCGAATCCGTCAAGTGGAACGAGTCGTTAGTACAATAACATACGCTTTTTTATTTTTTATAATATTTAAGACTGAGATTATATTAACCTTATGTCACGTCTACACATATTTTAGTATGTACTCGTGTTTACATTTACATATAGTTTAAAAATAAAAATAATAAACATTTCTTTCATACTATATCATTATCTTTTTTTATATTATTTCCCTTGTATAGACTTCCTTTTGGATTTTCCTGTTCCCTTCCTTATGACTGATATTTTTATTTGATAGTAGTATTAGAAGTAGATATCCGTTTTCAAAGGAGCCTCCAGTATTCGCTTTATAGTAATAAAACATTTGTTCAACGCTTTTTCTACTTTAAAACATAAAATAATAATGTTATATAGGTAGGCATTAATTTTAGAAACTATTCATAAAATTAATAAAATGTGCAAACTTACTGCATATACTCCTTTTATTGATAATAATTTATGCCAAATACTCAAACGCTACTCAGTTTTAAGATGTCGTTAAGTCTCGTGGTGTCACTGTCACTTTGATTTAAAGTGATAGAGACAGCTAAATTTGAGCAGCATTTGAGTAATTGGGCGCTACATTGATTTTTTGCTTAAAATATTTTCATCTAAATTACAAGTAATCATAACAATTGAGTTTCTTTTTCAGAGCCTGTACTTATAAAAGGGAACAAAAAGGGCACATATACATTATTGTATAAAAACTTCTTGTTTACAAGAAGTACAAAATCAAAGAAGGGCATCGTTTGGAAATGTACAGCCAAGAAAACCGAAGACTGCAAGGCGTCAATAACTACCGATGACAATTTGAGCATTGTAGTCAGTAAAGGCGAACATTCGCACAAACATCCAGATTTGGATACTAAGCCTAAGCATGTCTATTTTACTACTACGCAATGAAGTGTTGTAAAGCTACGGTCACACTACTTTATCGTCTACCGACTGTTTACCGTAATAATTATGGCTTTAAATTACTGCCTAAATTATCGCGTGAAGTAGTGTGGTTACATTAGAGTTTACCTAGATATGAATTGTCATGAACTAGGCAGAAAAAAATTCATTTTTCAAAATGGTGTTAGAAGATGCGGCGGTGTTGTATTTTATGATTGTCAGTTACTATTATATAAATCTTTTTCATTTTAGCAAAGCTAAACCAAGACTTAAAAGCTGATGGTGGATGATAAAAAAAAGCGTTATAGGTTAATCTTTTCCGTTGAACTCATGTCGCACACGGAGCAAATTGTGGTGTGGCCACTTGACGCAAAAATCGTCTTTAATATGCGAAAAAGACGAAGAGTATTGCCTACCGTCATATATACCGTCATATTGATTGACATTGTAAAATTATGGCCATAATTATTGCCATAACACGGTAGTGTGGCCGTAGCATAACAGATAATGGAATATTTTATTACCGGGTAAATTTGATTGTAAGAATTATTTCTATTATAATAATATGTTAACTAGTGTCCAATTTAAGTAAGGTTTTACTTTGAATTAACACTCAAAATACTAATAGTTTGTAAATAATACCTACACAAAATGTAAATCATATTACTTTAATAATAAATTTACCTATTATGGGTGCTCATTCCTGTATTAGGCTTTAGAATATTAAAATTTGAATATGTGTTGGTGTATCGTAAATAAATAAATAAACACTGGGTTTAGGGCAAGAACGCGAAAAGTAGTACACTGCTTCAAAATTGAGCTTTAATATTTTTTTGATAGAATTTCCTTGAATTTTTCACTTAATATTATCTCCAATAATTCCTTTTTCCGAAAATCGTAAAAGTTTTCTCCTAAAGTGGTTATTTTGTGAAATTTGCAAATTTCTTAAAGTAGGTACTAATATTAATCCTGTTCGTTACCGCTGGTTTTTGGTTCATTAGTATAGTTAAAACTTAAATTGTATGCAAATATTATTTATTGAATTAAAGAAAACATGATTTTTTTATTTATAAAATGTATTTTCAGGTTGATAACTTAGAAATACACGAGATTAATCTACTTTTCCTGTCCTGTACGTTACTAAAGGTGTAAAATGTATCCAAAAGTTTTTCATAAAATTCACAAAATTAGCGGTTCTGATATTTAACTATTTTAATTTATAGTATTTTGATGAACTACGTTATTTCCTAAAATAATGTGTGTACATATTTTAAACCTTCTCAAATAAAGTCAACATTTTTAGCAACATTTGCTTAGGGTACAGTCTCGTAACAGGACATGCTAACAACGAACAGGACCCTGTAAGGTTGAGTTCACATGCCGCTTAATATTAGGATACACTTTGGGGTGGGTGGGATCTACCTCCTAGCGGTCCACCCTGGGCAACGTCAACACAATTTGTGATGGCGGTTAAAGATCCCAAAGGCAGTGGTAGGCCCTGAAAGGGGCCGCCTGGCTCGCGACCACCATCCCACCGGAGTCCGGCGCCAAGCAGCTCTGCTGTATTCTGTCGGTGTGCGGGAGTATCAGTGCCTTCTGGGCAAGCTTGCTCCATCGCAGATCCCATCTCTGCTCTAGGGCAAGATTGGGGTCAAGAGCAAGCCCATATAAAACAAAAAAATAAATAAAAAACTTTTTAAATATTTAGTATGAGATCGTTACATATAATCAATTATTTTAGTTTTAAACTAGAACTTATGAATAAAAAACGTTTAGGTAACTCGTAGAAATAAACATGGATCGATAATATTATTTTTTATTTATTTATTCTAATTCAAAAATTTACTGCCCGTCATGCAATTTCAAAGGAGATGTATAAAATCATGTATTCGATCCATGTTTCAGTAACAAAGTTTTATTAAAATAAATTATAACTGCTTTTTAGTATACATCGAAGCTAAAACTTAATTCTATCAATATGTGACTTGTAATATTTTGTACCTATTTGCTAATAAACATGTATTATCTTCATTAAACTACTATTTTTGGTGATAACGAGATAGCTCTAAATCACAATAAGCTCAGACTATTAAAGTAATATGTTCAGTCTCAGATTTATGATGTCTTAAACATTAAAACAAATAATCATTTGGACTCGATGAAAAAGACATGAATCATTTGTCTACAAAATAAACTTATCTTAAAGTCGTAGTGTGTACATAATAAAAAATAAAAAACAAAATATAAGGGCATAGTAAAGCTCTTCGAGTAGAAAAATTGCCAAATCACTTACATAAGGCAATTATCGCAAATATAATCTTTGGTGACTTCTCCCGTGGCACAGGCCAAACAAAATCGGTTACAACAAGATATACATTTAGTAATGCAATTCGAGAGGAGAGGACCATTGCAACTGTAACATGTAAATGCGCGTTTCACAATCATCTTTAATCCTTTTGATTGTTTCGGTAATCTCGTTTGTTCGGTTTTAGATTTTAAGTCAACAGAAACATTACTCAAAATAGAAACTGTACTTTTTCGCAAGCTTTTTGAAGTGCATGGTTTGCTGTTATTTTTCGAGTTTATTTCTTCTTCAATACTTTTCTTCACTTTTGGTTGCGAAACACATAACACGCTGCTGCTAGACCTTTTTTTAGGCTTATAAGTAAGTTTCATCTCCAAAGGATGAATGGTTAGGTCGACAATACATGGGATCTTCCTCATAGTACTTAAATTCTCTTTAAATGAATCGGCTTGGCTAACTGCATTTGTCTGTGTGTAATCCGCGGGATGTAGGGAAATATGTGGACGTTCCATTACAGTTGTTTCCTCTACAATAATCTCATCATTGGTGGTATTTTGGTCCAACATTTGAATGTCATTTACCAAGTCAGTTTTGAAAACATTCGGCTTATTATCAGCTGTAGAATTTGTGTATGAAATGTTCAGATAATCCATCACTGTTGACTCTTTAACGCTCATCTTATCTTTTGCAGTCTTTGTGTTGTCCACGACTTCAATAACAATGTCACCATTGTTTTGCGTTTTGACCTTTCCGACAGAAAGGAGTCCACGTCATCCATCGCTGAATCGCCTTGGCTAATATTGGGCTTACCAGTGTTTCCGTTTGAACAACTATTTACCTCGTCCATCGATGAGTTGGCTTTGATAGTATTTGGTTTCGAAGAATCTCAATGAAAGAAAAGTCCTCGTCCACATTTTCAAGCGCTGAGTTAGTTTGGTTTGGCTTTGTGAGATCACCAATTGATGAAAAGTTTACATCATTCATCGCTGACAGTTCCTCAAGGTTTATCTCAACATCCACATTCATTAAATCTGATGGTTCAATATCATCTAATGTATCAGCTGCTTCAATGCCTCTATTTTCTGTCGTAGGACATTCGAATTTGTGGATTTTTGGTTCGTAACATGAACATAAACCCCTTTGTGACCCACAAAAACATCCCAAGTCTCTGTAAGTAATAGTTCCAGGTTGTTGTGTTGCAATCTGATGTAATTGCATTGTTCCAACTACAATTGATAGCTTTTGAGGCAAAAGAGCAGCAATTTCGTCAATATCTTTCTCAGAGATATACCAAATCTTAATTGTGCACAGAGAGTCCTTTAAAACTTCAAAAGCGTCCGAAGCATTTGAAATATCTCTTCCGAAACAAACATTCCTGTCTAAAACTCTTTTCACTGTGCCTCCTATACCATCCGCCACGCCCTTACCGTGCCCACTTTCAAAAAATGACCACGTACAATGGTCCAAATTCAGTTTTGCCTAAAACGCTGAGCAGATAGAAATTGTTTTTGGCGATACTGTAGTAGGGCCATCGGAATAGAAGTGAATAACAGTAACTTGAGGCTGATGTTCTTTAATGTACTCAAGCACAGGTTTTAAATGGGCCCAGATTGCTTGTGGTTGGTGAACGGTGCTTGGCGACACAGTGCAAAATGATTGGGATGTGTCTTTGAAGTAGATCATGCCGGTATGTAGCGAAATCTGACATTTAGACCCACCAAAGTGCAAACTCTGAATCTCTGAGCTTAGTTTTGATTCGTAGTTCTGAGAAAAGTCACAAATGACTAAAGCTTCATTTTCTTTCAAATACGTAACGCCCTCCTGATATTTTTCTTGTTGGTGGTGTACATTGTAATGGTGTTTTTTGAATAATTTTAAGTCCGCCTTAAATATGCGTAATAGTTCACGCAATGTGCTTGTGATTTTGACTTTTTCTGTTTTTATGCAAACACAAGTCTTCTTTTCAGTCCGTCCTTTTCAAATATTCATGTCGTTTTCGCTCCCACTGAGTCCAAGTAACCATTTCGTCTAAATACATACCGGGTTCAAAGTTAAGAGGCTTATTTTTGCATGTTCTGCATTTTCCATGCATGCACAAGGGAGATTTTAGGTCACAGGATAGTTCTTGGAGTACATCTTTTATGTGTCGGTGTTCAGTTAAGCCACTCTTTCTCAAAGCTTTAAATTTCAGTTGGATATTATCGTGTTTAACGCAGAGGCAAGTGTCACGTGATGCAAGATGAGGAGCCAATACAAAAAATGGTTTGTATTTACGGAAAGTTGTTAATTTGTACCTCCCACCTTCACTCCTATATTTAACGTATAAGTTATTCAATGTGTCCAACAAATACCGGATTTGACGCTTTTCTTTGTTTTGGATCGACATTCCTTCTTGCCAGCGGTGCAACAGCTAACATCGTCTCTGATGAAAAATTTTCAATTTCAGTTATTCTGCCTTTAGATGTTGTTTTCTTCTTGTACTTGGTTCTTCCTGATAAACCCATTAATTTAGCTACGAAAGTTTTACTTCAGCGTTTTCTACTATCCTTTCAGTACTCTCTTTTCTGCTTGTTTCTTGCAATTCTTATACGTCTTTTTTAAAGCAGCTTCTAAAATTTCTTCGCGCGCTTTCATATTATCGATAGTGAGTTTCAGGTTTTTAATTATAGTTTCACTGGCATTTTTTTGTCTATACAATCTTTTTTTCAACCTCTCTTTATTCTTTGCAGTGATTGTTCGTTTTTTTGAGATTGTTCAATTTTTTATAATAATATGTAACACTTTTTTTTCATGTATTTCAATTTTGACTTTAAACTCGAATCTGACTCTCGACTTTTTCTGCTGAGCGAATTTTCCCTGAATGATACTCCATCCCTATCAATGTTTTCGTTGTCTTTATCTTGGTTCTCATTACTTTTGTTTATTTTTTTATTTTTTCTTTGCCTCTTTTTTTGATCTCGCCATTGTTTTCTTATTTTATCTTTATCGGCATCATCGAGTTGTGATATTTTCTTTCTTTTAGTTTTTATGCGTTGTAGGTCTTTTTTCTTCTGTTGTTCATATTTTTGGGGATTATCTTTAATTTTTTGGCGATAACGGCGCATTTTTTCAGCTGCAGTGAGCACCATATTGAAATCTGAAATTCCATTAAGTACAATTATTTACCTGTTGAATTGATACCTAAATTATATTTCTTACATACATGTATTATTATTTTTTTCAGGAAAAATGAGCCAACAACAAACAAGCCTAACAAAAAATTCAGTAACTTTCTCTATAGAACTACAATAAAACAAAAATTAGTATCTGGAATAGCACACTTTTTCTAGCTATTTATGACTCCAAAACAAAAATAGTAGACCGATTTTGATGAAATTCTATTTGACCAATCAGAATATAATAAATCTTAAATAAAAATGATTTTCAAATAACTATATAAATGAAGGAGTTCAGAGGTACCTAAAAACAATAAATAAAATAATAGAAAAAAATCAAGTTTACACCATGTAAACCTTGCTTTACGTGATCCTGTTCGTGACTTTCAAGTCCGGCCTATACGTTACCACCGCGATGGTAACGGACATGAGGTAACGGAATCGAGTACTTCTTATACAAAACTATAAAATTTCTACAATTGCTGATATTTATCACACATTTTTTCACATTATAGTAATCTTAAATAGTTCATGTAAGTTTTAGACATAAAATATGCGTTGGAAACACGTTATAACACCAAAAAACAAATTAATTTACTCACCGGACAGTGCCCGTAAAAACACAACCTCTCAAAAACGCCGAAAATGAAACAGCTGTTTGAATAAAATGGCTGATTTAACCATAGACATCTTTTTTTTTCTTTTTTCGGTCTCATTATGATGTTGCCGTTTAAATAAAAAAATAAATACCACATTGAACAAAAAAACTATAAATTTAAACGAAAATGCGGTAACGGTACCTGGACATGTCCGGTAGGTTCATATGCCGGGGACAAATTTAAAAATTACTTATTTAGTAGAAATTCTAGCTTTGGCAGCACAATTAACTTAAAAAATAATTAAAATTCCGCCAAATTTCAAATATGTAACTAAAGGTTTGCCAGTGAAATAACTTTTTTTTTCACAAAACGCTGTTAAATGCCGGTTTTTTTTAAGGGACAGTACTATACAACAAAATCACGATTTTTTAAACTTAAATTTTTACAATTCAGTATAATTTCATGCGTAAAATTTTAATAAATATGACATGCCTATTTCATCTAAAATCAACTAATATGGTAATGATTCTTGTAAAACTTATCAAAGTCACAGCAGTACGATATAACCTGGGGACATGTAGAAAAGTCCAATGTACATCTTTTCGCGTTCTTGCCCTTTATTCAAATTACGTTAAAGTCAAGGCTAAAGTTTTGTTTATTTAAGGTTGGTTGCAGAAGTCTGTGGACAACAGTGACCTGTAAGCTCATTTGTCACATACCACAGAATAAATAATAGTACAACTTATGTATGTCAGTGTCACATTTGTGGTATAATACTCATACAAATTTTATCTGCAAAATGTGAATTAGTACAATATTGCAGTCGTATTAATTTTGGGAAACAAGCAAATGGGTATAATATTAAGTTGTAGAATTTTAATATAATATGCTTTTAATAAGTTAACCGTGAACTTGAGTATTATACAAAGCGATGTATTGTTTATTTTATTTCATTATTATATTTATAAAATATTTTTGACATAAGTAAAAACACGTTTTCGACTCGCTTGGCTTGTTTATGGCAAACCTGTGAAGTTGAAATGGATTCGAAGCACAGGCACTATTTTTATCTTTTCCCTAAATATGTAACATAAATTAAGTCGTATATTTTAAAATTTTCTCCATTTTATATTCAGATTTTTATTACGCAGGTGTAAAGTTATCAACTATTACAAAATGTAAGTGTGATTAACATTTTTTTGCCATTTTTATGTTACCATAAATTAAAGCAATGAATCTGATGGACTTTCAATCTGGTTAAAAGATTATCTGAGGCATGTTATAGTACTTTAAAGTTTATTTACGTATTTTTTAATAATTATTATAAAATTACAATTTTTTAACATATGTAAATGTAAGATATTTTTTAAGTGAACGTTTTCTTGAAATAAATTTCTATACTTCATAACTGTTTGTTTTATGTTTTCACTCTCCACTTCTATTTTTTATTTATTGATTGTTTATTGCAATACAAACCTTATCGGAATAAAAATTATAAAGGGCGGACTTAATGCCTTATGGCATTCTCTACCAGTTAACCTTGCGTGTTGTTCTATTTCATTATGCATTGAGTGACATATACACTTCATAGTACAACTACTGTACTTTTTAACCCCCGACGAAAAAGGGGGGTGTTATAAATTTAACATGTGTTCCTGTGTATCTCTGGGTCTGTCTGTGGCATCGTAGCCCTCAAACGGATGAACCTATTTAGATATTTATTTTTGTTTGAAGTTGACTCGCGATCAGAGATTGTTCTTAGCTAAGAAAATCTTTTCAGCCGTTTGTAGATCATCAGCTCTTTTAGTTCGGTGGTTTTAAATTTTTAAATTTAAGTTATAATTTATAGCTACAGAAAACCGAATACATTCTTGAAAAAAATACAAGAAGCCAAGTTTATTTCTTAGTAATTGTACTTCAATTTATTAGTCCATTTAATTCGTACTTCGAAACATTTCTAGCAGACTTCAAAAAATGAGGAGGTTCCCAATTCGACTGTAAGTTTTTGAAGTTATACTTCTTTTAGGGCATTTGGGAAAAATGATGAGAGTGAATTTTTACGATGCGCGCGCATACCGTCACTTAAAAACGACACCATGAAGTTTTACGATGCGCGCGCACACTGACACCTAAAAGCGTTAACTTCAGTGGGTAATTGTCTCTCAAGTTTTTTGTTTTGTTCCGCTTAAGAAGTATAACTTCCTACGTGTGTGTGTACATAAAAAAAGTGTATGTGTACATAAGTACACACACACTTTTTTTTGTATGTATGTTACGCCATATCTTCGATAATAGTTATTTTTTATTAAATAGGTTACACTTCTCTAAACTCTGAGGAAAAATAGGGGATGAAATTTTTATTATAAGCATTTAGACGACATTTGAACTTGTGATATTTCTTAGTCCACTGAAAAGGGTAAAAGAATTAAACTTTTAATAAAAAGTGAAAACCAAGTTCAAAGAACTAAAAACAATAAAATAATTTCACCTACTGAAGTCGGAATGTCTACTACCTCATATAATCCTGTGGGTGTCGTAAGAGGCGACAGAGGGAAACAAATCAGGAGACGGGCAGCAGCGTCTTCCTAATAACGATTAAAATTAAAGAAACAGCGGTTGGCACTCCGCTCGCCAAGAAATTAAAAATAATTAATTAATTTTACATTCTGAAGTCGGGGCTTTAATTCTGATATACCGTCTTAGCACCGACTTCAGTATGTTAAATTATTTAATTATTTTTAGTTGAAGTCGGCTTTTACTTTTTATCGAAAGTTTAATTTTTTTGTTCAATTAAAATAAAAGTACTGTGATCACAGCTTATAAGGTTTTATGTTCACAGAGTATCATAAAACATCGATTACAATGTCAAAACGCGGTACACCGCTGCTATTACATCGTCAGTACACTTACTGGAAGCACCATGTCTCCGGTAACAAGATCTGTTGGTATTGCTCGTCAAACCGACGGCTGCACTGCAAAGCGAAAGTCTACACTGATCTGGACAATAACTTTATCGAGAAAAGGTGTGTCCACTCACATCTACCGCGACCACCGGCCGATGTCTTCTCTGAGGGATATTTTATGATTAAAACTACTTAAATTATGAAAGTAATAACGCCTTCGAATCATAATTGTTATTATTGAATCGATTTAATGATCCATTTTTAGATTAAGTAATGCATCCAAATTAATTCGATCTCATCTAATTTTAACTTTGTGTAGAACTAACTTTTAATAACACATATGTAGGTACATCACACTATAATATATTAATCAGTATTTCTGTAATCATTTATAAAACACGCAAATACTGTTTAACAAGATTTCGTTTCCACTAGTCACACAGTCCATTGCTGATGGATGCTCATAATCACCTGCAACAACTGGTTAAGAATCAAAATATAAAACAATAGCAAAATACAAAAAAAAACACTAAAAAGTATTACACAAGCATTATTGTGCTATTTTACGCTAGTATCTTATGAACGTCGCCCGGTTGAATCGACCTATTCGTGCTTAGCCATTAATCACTGCTCTTTTTTTTTATAGAGTGAGGGTAACAAGCGGACACAAAGTCCACCTGATGGTAAGTGGATGCTGTAGCCCATAGACATCTACATCTATCCTCGATTAAGAATCAAAATGCAGATGCGTTGTCGCCTCTGAGGACTAAGGTAGAATGCCTCGTTTCTAGTAAAAATGGTCTCTGCTTCTCTACACTCACCAAACGAAACACAGCAGCATTAAGCTACTACGCTGCTATTTTGTGAGAGCGTGGTCCTTCCCCGGTTGCTCTTCGTGGCTCTACCATATTAATAAACAAATTGTCTTAGGTTGTATCTTCTGTAGAATTAAAAATGTGTATAGCCTTGATAAATTTATAGGTACTAAACTTAAACTAATGTTATATATTGTGTGTAGTGGTACTCGAATATCTAGTCTATAATATCTAGTCACTTGTATAAAACTAGATTTATTTATAAATTTTTAACACTGTTACATATCTACTTCGTTTTAGACCACTGTGTGTACATAAAGAAAGAAAGTCTCACTATGTAAAAATTCCGATTTTAATTAAAACGCGTATTCAAAATATATGTATTTTATTACATTACTGATTCAAATAATTAAGTTCTTTGACATATCAGAATACTCTTCAAACACATTTTTTTTAATAATTTTTGTATTAACAATAATATTTTTTATTGTGCTTAGAAAATGGTCCATATTTGTTACAGTGATGGTCAATAGTATATTGAGATGAATAAAATTCTAGCCTACCAGCTAGGTTACTTATAATCCTGTTTATGATAGTTTCAGTACATGATAGATAATGTTATTGATATTTGCAACGTGTATGTACTATTATGATTGGGCATATAATAAAATAATAAATAACTTATTTATTTTGAAAGTGTCGCTAAACTAGTATCACAGACCAGTATATAAAATATATTTTATCTATTTCTATCATCTAGCAAATGTGTCTTCAAATTTTATGAACCAGACGTTCATAATCCACATACCAATACAATCCTCACAAGCTCACCAAAAACAGCACTCGCCACTTTGTTCGATACGTAACTACACATATGTATTTTACGTCTGACAATTTAATACAAAGAATATTATTGTCCAATTCTGTACGTCATTAGATCTAAATGATTTCGTTCCAGTGACAGTGGTAACCGCGATAGACGGGGCAACCCTACTCATGCTGAACGGCCATTCATATAGTAACCCATCACCGATGACCGGCGGAGAGCGATGGTACTGCTCCGGGCGGGCTAGATGGAAATGCAATGTTTGTTTGCACGTCAACGATGACTATGAGCTTGTTTGTATATCGAACGAGCACGCACACTCACCACCTGTATACGAAAAAACTGATGATGGTCTCTATGTAGAAATTTTGGAGTAATATGAGATTGTTATGGACTCTACAACCTGGATTAATCTGTAGTCTCATTTTGGTAACGAATATGACAAAATGAAAAAAATTATAGATCTACCTCTAGAAGGATTTAAATATTTTTGCTGCAGATTTTTTATAATTCCCAGCACGAATTTACTTGTGATTATCAGTTTAATATTGCTTAATTTACTTTTAAAGATGGTATCAAAGTTTGTGGCATTCTTGTTGCCACCCGATCTTCTATACTTGAAAATTGTTATCGATCGCCTTGAAAATAAACTATTGTCAGTCATTTTAAAATTTCCCTAATAAATGTGCCAAGATGCATGCATGCAGTCAATATCAGCAGAACAAACTTCGATTTGTTAATAGATTCATCGTTTTAATTTTTCTTTCATTTACATTTGAACTGCCATTGAACAAGTGTGATTGTTGGCCACGTCCATATTGGTTTATTTATGTTGGAATAATCTTGACTCATAAGTAAATAGTAATAAGGGATTATTGTGAACCGCCTACAAATAAAGTAAACTTTGTATATCTATGTCATACAAATGCTCTTGGTACAGAGCAGTTTGTAGTTTTTATATATTCATAAGTAAGATAATTAATGATTATAAGTACACTATTTTTATTGGTATTATTGGATAATTTATTATATTGTGAAAAAATAATATTAGTCATTGCTTGTCAAATACAGACAGCATTTAAAATTAGACCGAACATAATTTATTTAAAATTTTATCGATATCCAAAGAGTAAAAATCAAATAGAAATAAATGAGAATATTCTATTTCATACAGTTTTTTATAAAACAACAAATGCACTATGTACGTTTGCAAATAAATGAAATATAACTCTACGCTCAAGTAAAAAAAATGTTGTTAAACGCATAGTTAGAACGAAATTGTTCAGGGTAAAACTTTTTGACTTATCATTCTATTTAAGTTTTATCCTATAAAATTAAGAAATTCTCTGTTTTCGCATTTTAACTTTTATACTTATACCAGTCGTTTAAATAAATCTTCAACAAATATATGTCTTTAATTTATGCATTTTCCACGAAATACTGTTCAAAAATGATTGTATGTAATTGCGTTAACTGTGCTAAAAATAAAAGACGACTGCATACTTTAAGCTTGTCATAATGATGAAATGGATGTATCATCCGGCTACAGAGCATTCCTAAACACATGACACAGACAATACTAATATCAATATTTATCAAGGCTCCGCCGAAAATCTGTACTTCTTCAGTACCTTCTGCATACGCATCCTTTTTGGCATTACATCACTCACGGAAACTAATTTTATTACTGATGTTTATTTTTATTTATGTTTCCTTCGTCTGATGTTTGCTGTATGTTTTCTGTCTACTTCTAAATGTATACCATGTGAGTGATTCGATTTAAATGCTATTGCAAGTTGCATTGCTTCAGTTGTTGCGCGTGTTGTGCGTTTGGTGAAGGGTCATGAAATAATCGTAAAACGTCTTTTAGGTATCCATGAACATAGGCCGTCATTAGTTCCTTCAGCTCCATCGTCTTGTCAATCGATTACAAGAAATATAACGACTGGTACGACTCACAAACTGATTAAACTTAAAAAGCAGGCCAACGGAAAAACATTAAGAAAAAGATGCGCTGGATGCTACAAAAAAATTAAAGGCCAAGGTCGCTCAGTAGCTGAAGCTCGGTTAAAATCAAAGAAGACAGATACAGCGTGCAATTTATGTAAAACAGCTTTATGTCTTCAGTGTTTTAATGCAATTCACTAGATTTTTAGGATTGAATTTATTGAAAGGAAGCCTAACCTGTGTTTTAAAATAATAAATATATTTCTTTATTCTTTTATGTATTATTTTACCCGTTTCATTGGTCACACTCCCATGTCGAATGAGTGTAATTTTTGCTACGTCCATAATTTAAGAGTTATTAGGTAATAGAATATGTGTGGTATGGATAATCGATATTATTTTTCGGTGTTCGGCGGTTTCAAGTCAGAACAGTCAACAACGTCAACAAAACGTTGTTGTTTGACATAATTTTCTTATGGCTTATAGCCGTGACGCACCAACCATGTTTTTAACAAATTAATGACTTAATTTTCAATCTGAGATTTATAATAATCTAGAAATATAGTGAATTCAAAATATGCTAATCTATTCATGTCCGGAGTTTCACAGACTATTTTTATGGTAAAAATATCAGCATGCTCGCAAAAATACTGTGTGACGCTTAGATCATCTCACTTCGCATTTTTTTAATACTTACAATTAATGTTTTATATTATAACACCTTGACACACAATGATTTACCTGACCTGACCTTATACACAATGATTACACTTCACGGATATTCTTGCGCTCGCTGTGAATTTCACAGTACGCGAGCAAAACCGAATTCCATCCCCTTCGGTACCAATGAAATTAATAATTGCAAATTTTAATTGTTGACTTACCACATGCTCGGCAGTGAAGGAAAACATCGTGAGGAAACCAGCATGTCTGAGAAATTAAAAACATATATTTCGAAGACATGTGAAGTTCGCCAACATAGCGTTGGGGCATCGCAGCGGACATTTCCTTGCCCTAAAAACCCTCTCAGAAATGAGAGGAGGCTTGTTGTGCCCAGCAGTGGGACATGTATAGATTGTAACTTTATTTTTTACATCTTTAACATTTTAAGAATATTGTCTATAATAATATTTCCTGTTGTTTCAGCGAAATTCATAAAATTGAAGAACGGCAAATCTTTGTTGATGTACGACAGGTATACTTTCAGCAAGCCCTCCGAGTTGGCTAGGTCAGCTGGCACGTACTGCTGGAGGTGTACCGGAAGAGGCTCCAGCCGTTGCAATATGTATATACACGTGGACGCAGGCTTGCAGGTGTTAAGGATCTTCAACGAACATTCCCATTTGCCACCTAGATACGTCAGTGTCAGTGGTGGTTTCCACATCCGTATCTAGTACTGCCATTGTGAACTAAAGTTAATACTGAATAAAATAAAATTGAATTATAAAATACTTCATTTTTGTACGTGAAACCACGCTGCAACAAATTGCGTCATTTTTTAAATAATTTAATTTATATTACGACCGATATCAGCTGTCGTTGTCAAATTCGTGATAGTAGGTACCACGATACAGCGTGTCTTTGCAGCATGAATAGATCGGCGGAAAAAGGACCATGTTCCTTTTTCGGCCGATCAGACACAGAATACTAGTGTGAAATAGAAGCATAATGCTGTGTTGTGTCATATGGTGAGTGAGGTAGGCTCTTTTAACTAGTAACGAGGCATTCCATTTGGGTCCTTAGAGGTGACAACGCATCTGCATTTTGGTTCTTAATCGAGAATAAAATAATTGTAGGTGGTCTATGAACTATAGTTACCGGTACAGCCTATCAATGTCCACTGCTGAACAGAGGCCTCCCCCATAGATTGCCTCATAGGGGAGACATTTGCTATAGTTGCCACGCTTGGCAAGCGGGTTGGCAACTGCAGTTTTTTATTTTTAATCATTAGGAAGACGCTGCTGCCCATCTCCTGATTTGTTTCCCCCTGTCGACTCTTACAACACCCACGGGATGATTTAGAGGTAGTGGATATTCTTACACCGCCACTACACGGTAAACTATAATTATTAGGGCCACCTTGATAGGTCACATTTGGCGTTTGTATGTACGTTGAATGATCTTTACACATATTTAGTTAATAAGTATTGACTATCTGATTATTGTAAACCGCTTAAAAATAAACTGGTTATTTATGTTTTAAATTCTTGGTACAGATTACTTTGTAGTTTTTACTTAAGATAGTTAATGTTTATACGTTGTTTTATATTTAAGACACGTGTGTTAACTTGCCCTTAAAATCAGCCTCCTCCTCAGAAATGAGAGGAGGCTTGTGCCCAGCAGTACGGGCAGTGAGAACGGGGCGGCCATAAAATTGGATCAACACGCCCAATCCACCGTCCAGCATACTCTTGGTCTAGATAGTCTCTCACTGGACGGGCATACTGAGCAGGGTAACCGTCATTTTGGTACCACATATTTATTAATATATTTAAAGGTACTTAAATGGTATTGAAATAATTGTTAATTGCAATTTAAGTGCTGATTTACCACGTGCTGAGAAAACATGGTGAGGAAACCTGCATGTCTGAGAAATAAGAAAAAAATATTTCGAAGACATGTGAAGTTCGCCAACACGCATTGGGGCAGCGCGACAGACACTTCCTTGCCCTAAAACCCTCTCAGAAATTAGGGGAGGCCTGTGCTCAGCAGTGGAACATATATAGGCTGTAACTTTAACGTTAACTTAAAGGTACATCCTCTATGAGATCTGGCAAATGATTTATTTGGTAATGAAGTCTGCACACGTCTTACGTGGTACGGATGAAATCTGTGACGTTGTAGAATACGATGTGCAATACTTTTTAGGACTCCCGTACAGTGACGAAGCTACCTTAGGGCTAGGCGGGGCAGTGCCTCGGGGCCCCCAAGCTCAAGGGACCCCTAGGCCTCCATAAAAGACGTTCGAAAAAGTTATATAATGTCAAGATTAATTCTTCCGTTTTAAAGCCGGGTAAATTTGATAAATTAAAAAAAAAGTTAATTATATTATTTTAATTCAAGATGCATTGAATCTATTTTGTAATTGAAAAAAACATTAATTAATTTTTCTCCATACAAATTTAAGAACCTTTTTACGTGGTAGAGTCATGCTGCAGCAATATTAGTAGTATAGTTGTAGCACGGGGAAGGACCATGCTCTCACAGAATACCAGCGTAAAATAACAGCATAACGCTGCTGTGTTTCGTATGGTGAGTGTAGAGAACCGGAAACCCTTTTTTACTGGAAACGAGGCATTCCATCTTAGTCCTCACGGGTGACAACGCATCTGCATTTTGATTCGTAATCGAAGATAGATGTAGATGTCTATGGGCCATAGCAACCACTTACCATCAGGCGGACTGTGTGCTCGTTTGTCACCCTTATTCTATTAAAAAAAACCTCCGTAAGGGGTTGTTTTGAAAATTTTCACGTATGTATGTGCTTAGTACTTAGTAATAAGTAGCTTTGCTTTAGTATGCCCTGCAATGGGCGATAAGGGGCTGATGATGAAGTGGTTTTGCACCTTTAAAGTATCTAGTTTAGTTCAAATAGGGCCCCAATTTCATTTTTGCCCCGGAGCCCTTGGTTAGCTACGCCACTGCTCCCGTAGTTTCGTCTATGCACGTACTGAAGTGCTAGGATCATTTTAAATTTCTTGAAGTACCTCTTCATCGCAATCTGTCCTAGGTCTTCCTGCGTTTCCCCGGTCGCTTGGTAGACGACCTTCCGAAAACGCTTGATACACATTGATGAACACTCGATAATCTGGATATCGTTAAACATTCGGATATCTGTCACGATATAATCTGCTTTGTGCATAATAGCGTATTCTAACGCTGTGTATAGGTGTGGTATGGTAAAAAAGTCAAACAATTTAGTTCACAAAGATACACAATTATAATCCAAAATAATGCCAGGACAGTTCAGTTTTTAAATCACTTGCTAACCGAGTCCACTACTCACTCTCTGTCTTGCTCTAAAATTTTAATAGCGTCACTACCTGCTCCACTCTTGCTTACCAATGGTGTAACTATAAATCTTACAATAAAATATTATGATAAAAAATCTATTGACAACGCTTGTCTACCTGAATCTGTAACTCAAAACCTGTTTTTGGGGCATACAATAACGTTTTCAAATATAATAATTAATAATTGTGTATGGTTCTTGTTCAGAAAAATATAATATTTTTTTGTGCTTAGCAACATTACTAAAGTATTATACCATTTTAGAATCTTGATTTGTTGTATTAACTTTTATTACATCTTGCCATAGTAGTGTTGATATATTTTTTTATACCGTGACGAGTGGAAGGTAAAATTTTCTAAAATTGCAAGAAAAATTAACTTAATTTTATTTTTTTCTTAAAACTGCAGATATTTTATTTAAACAGCATGCTAGTTGGGTTGCTAATACAAAAAAATAACAGTGATATTTGCAAGTTTTAGTCATAGTACCTAAAAATATTGTAGCGTGTCAAATCTTAAAGTATGTATTCTAAAAAACTTATTAAGTATAAGTAACTTAAAAAAAAAAGAGTCATTTTTTTATTTTTCCCTGGGTAGTCATCGATTTGTCCACTCCCTGGTGCCCGCTTAATATTGAATTTTGGGACACGTGGTATTTTTTTAAGTTTTTGTATTTTTTATATTTTTTATATTATTACATTATAATAATATTTCCTGTTCTGTTTCAGCGAAATTAATAAAATTAAAGGGTGGTAAATCTTTGTTGATGTTCAACGAGTATACTTTCAGCAAGCCCGTCAAATTGGTGAGATCAGCTGGCACGTACTGCTGGAAGTGTACCTCACGAGGGTCCAGCCGTTGTATTATGTATATACACGTAAATGCAGACTTGCAGGTGTTGAAGGCCTTCAACGAACATTCCCATTCGCCACCTAAATACTTTATTAACAGTGGTGGTTATCACATCCGTCTCTAGTAGGTGCCGTTGTGAACGGAAGGGTATTCTGAAGAAAATAACATTAAACTTTATAATACTTTGTTTTGTAAGCGGCGGGGCCACGTTCCAACATATTTGCGCCTTTAGTTAGGTCCGGATGTAGATTTCGCACACAATGTGCGAGCGTGGTCCTTCTCAAGCGTGAAATAGCAGCATGATTGATTCTCTATCTGCCACTGTTGGAGGACCCCGCGTTTGTGTGCGTGCGTTACGAGACGCTCGTATAGAGCATCCGTACTCTTGTTTACTCTGATTTCTATCTAAAAATTATTAGAATAATTTTCTTTCATGATTATGTAATAGTATAGTTGCTGTTGAAAAATAAAATTCATAATAAAAAAAAATGATTTTTAAAATAAAAATTTTGTGATAAAAGTTTTTTTAAATAAAATGCGTCCTTCATGAGTCTTTCTTAACCGAAATAACCACAAAAAAAACGTCTTGTTCTTTCCATAACTAATCTAATCTACTTATATATGAACTTTCTGGTAAATGTTAGGGCATTGTAAAGAACATATCCGATTTGTTGTCTCACGCCGTGTAGTAGGCGACATAAGAATGCACTACCCCAAATCTACCTACAGTAACCTACAGGATGTAGATTTCGTAAGAGGAGCCAGGGAAACTGAATCAGTAGATGGGCAGCACTATCTCCTTGATAACAACTCAAAATATTACAAAACCGTCGGTGGCAACCAATCGTAGCAACTATGGCTAATATCCCTCTATGAGGCACTTTATGGGACCTATGTTTAGACTTTGATAGGCTGTAATGATGAAATATGCATCATCTATAACAGTTCATGTACTTACAAAGAACTTCTTTGTAATAAACATTAACCGGCTGGGGAAAAAAGTTATTTTAAACTTGGGAATAAGGTGAAGTTCAGATTGGGAAACAGAAATTATAATGTTGCCAAACAACCGAAGCTGCGAAGAATTTTAAAGAAGACGTATAAGATTTTAAATCGATAACACATTAAGAAATATGTACACAAGGAAGTACATCTGGGAAAAATTTGCTTGCGATATTAATTAGATTAACTTAGCCTATTAACTAATGCTACGTTCAAAATCTATACGATATTCCAATCCGAGTGAAATATTTCATTACGTTCATTCTTTACGTATTTAAAATAAAAGTTTGCGGTTTTTTAAGTGTCGTATTCCGCGTAGTGTCAGTGTAAGAATATAAGAGGCGACAGAGGGAAACAAATCAGATGGGCAATAGCGTCTTCCTAATAACGATTAAATATAGTAAAATAAAAAATTAAAACACATAAATAAATTAATAAAAGCCCTTTATTTATTTAAAAAAAATCTTTATTGCAATTAGTATTTTAAGGCAAATACAACTATTTCTCACCACTTATCTGCTAAAATACCGAGTAGAATCCAAAACTTTACTACCTCTAATATCATGCAATTTCTTGATGAATTTTATAAATATTTTGTTATCGGTCAAATCTTAATAATATGATCTTTCGGATCGCTTGTATAACATAATTCTGTAAATGCTATAGATACTTTATATTCCAAATGATAATTAAAACCATAGCTAAGAGAAATAGGTGTCCCTCAGGGCTCGATTCTCGGCCCATTCCTATTTCTGGTATATATTAATGACTTACCTTCCCTTGTAGGGGATAATCATGATATAGTATTATTTGCTGATGATACTTCCTTGATTTTTAAACTTAAACGTCAATCATTTATATGTGACGAAGTGAATAATGCTATATCAAAATTAGTGCATTGGTTTAACGTTAATAATCTACATTTAAACGGAAATAAAACTAAATGTATTAAATTTACAACAACGAATGTTAAAAATCTGGGTACCAATGTGTTTTTAAATGGGAAGAACTGAGCCCTGTTGAATCCACTGTTTTTCTTGGCATCACTCTCGACGCAAAGCTCCAGTGGGGCCCCATATATCCAAACTAGCAAGCAGACTGAGTTCTACAGCCTATGCTGTAAAAAGATTAGAGGTCTCACAAGTGTCGAGACAGCTAGACTAGTTTATTTCAGTTATTTCCATAGCATAATGTCTTATGGGATTTTGCTATGGGAAATGCGGCTGATTCAGAAACTATTTTTGTTTTACAGAAGAGGGCCATTAGAGCTATTTACAACCTAAAACCCAGAGAGTCTCTTAGAGATAAATTTAAAGAAATAAATATATTAACTTTGGCCTCTCAGTATATTTACGAAAATTTAATGTATGTTCACAAAACAAAGGTAGTTTTAATAAAAAAAGTGATATACATTCTGTAAACACTAGGAACAAACACAAGCTAGTGATACCAGTTTCTCGACTCCACAGAGTCAGTAATTCATTCTTGGGGCAATGTATACGCTATTACAACAAGGTTCCGGAAAGTGTACAGGCTCTCTATTACCAAGTTTAAATGTTTTATTAAGCTGAAACTGTATAAAAGGGTTATTATAGTACAAATGAATATATGATTGATAATAACCCCTGGGAATGAGGTGGTCGCTACCAAGCAGTTTCTAAAATAAATTTTGTACTTAAATAGTTTGTACAACCATTAATGTAAAATTTACTTTAAAAAAAAAGTCCCGCTGGGTTTCTTGCTGGTTCTTCCCAGGACAGAGGTTTTTTTTTCGAACCAGTGGTAAAGTAAAAAATGACTTTCAATAAGAATTACACATGTAATCTATATTGAATAAAAAATTATTCTATTCTATTCTAAACGAGGTACGAACGTAGCTTGAGTGTCAGTGTAAACTAACCAAGCAAATCAGGGTTAGACCTGTAAGCTTGTGTTCTCTTATTTCTAGCCTAAACATAAGCTAACCTAGGTCTAAACCTCTAGCTGAGACTACTTTAAAATGACAAGCATGCTAACAGTTCACCTGATAATAAGTGGCTGCGACAAAATTTAGACGAATTGCTATCTCCGAAGACTAAGGTGGAATGCTTTCAAACTTAGCAGAAAAGGAGCCCCACCATAAGTATAATGAAAGACGACTCCGTGGTGCAATGACTTAGCACTGAGCTGCGGCGCTGAGGGCCACAAGTTAGAATTCCGCACGGAACAAGTATTTGTATGGCCTATGATCAATTGTTCCGGGTCTGGAGGTTTGTCCTTATTGAATTTAATTATTTAAATTGCCTCCACGATACAGGAGTAAAACCTAGTGTGGCAATGGATTTTTTTCAATCCATTGCCACACTAGGTTTTACTCTATAGGTTTATTTGAATGAACAATAATGCTGCTGTGTTTTGTATAGTGAGTGTAGATGTAGGGAACCCTTTTCTACCGACTTCAAAAAGGTGGAGGTACTCAATTCGACTGTATGTTTTTTTATGTGTGTTACCTCATAACTTTGTTCTACGTGGACCGATTTCGATTATTCTTTTTTTATTTGAAAGCTGGTGCTTCTCATGTGGTCCCATATATAATTTGATCAAGGTCTGACCAATAGTTTTTGAGTTATCCTTAATAATATGTATTGAAGTCGGTTGTACAAAATTTTTAATTTTTAATGATTACTGGTAAATAGACATTCCATCTTAGTCCTCAGGGGTGACAACTCATGTACATTTTGCTTCGTAATCGATAGATGTGTTTGTGAGCCATAGCATCCAATTACCATCAGGTGTA
The DNA here is from genome assembly GCA_029286625.1 of Parnassius orleans. Classification (NCBI taxonomy): domain Eukaryota; kingdom Metazoa; phylum Arthropoda; class Insecta; order Lepidoptera; family Papilionidae; genus Parnassius; species Parnassius orleans. Next base: position 940,282 of record JAGSMP010000250.1, on the reverse strand, counting down.
AGTGGATGCTATGGCTCATAACTAAAACCGTGTTTTTTTTTTTATAGAATAAGGGTGACAAACGAGCACACAGTCCACCTGATGGTAAGTGGTTGCTGTGGCCCATAGACATCTACATCTATCTTCGTTTGCGAATTTAAATGCAGATGCGTTGTCAGACGTGAGGACTAAGATAGAATGCCTCTTTTCCAGTAAAAAGGGTCTCAGGTTCTCTACACTCACCATACGAAACACAACAGTATTAAGCTGCTATTTTACGCTGGTATTCTGTGAGAGCGTGGTCCTTCCCCGTTCGAGCCGACACATTCGTGCTACAACTATACTATTAATATAGCTGCAGCATGGCTCTACCACGTAAAAAATGCTTGTGCTTTCAAATTGAAAAAAAAAAAAAGAACATTAGCTTCATTTGAAAGCAATTTAAATTAAATGAAACTAATTTTTACGGATTCTATCGCTATATTAACTTATTTTATATTTCCGACGTTCTGTAATTAATTGCAATGGAAAAGGTGGCTATGTGCTACCATCTGCTTGGGATCCTATAATTAATAAAATTAAATCCCCACCCAAGCATACAACTGCAAGACTTCAAGATACTACAAGTTCATACTGCGTAGATCGGAACAAAAATTAATAATTTTAATCTGCAGGTAGCCGTGGTTAACTATGACATTGGGACGTCGGACACCTCAGTCCCACCGTGACCAAGGGTGCTGTAAAGTGCTCGAAACGTCGGGAATATAAAATAAGTTAATATACGCGATAGAATCCGTAAAAACTAGTTTTATTTAAATGTTTAGTGTTCGCGTAAATATACGAAATCACAATTTAAGTTAGTCTTTAGAAGTGACTCACAGAGCATTTTTTGTTTGTTCGTGATTATTAAACATTACAGGTATTAATTTACTGCAGTGAGATGGTATGGATAAGCTCATTTCGTAACTTTACATTATACGGAAACCGGTTATGGTTCAATTACTTTACTCTGTGGTTAGATTCCTTTTCTGTCTAGGACTCAGTCTGGATAGGCACATCCCTTTTACCTTTTTCTACCGCCAAATGGAATTCCGTGCACTGCTGTGTTCCGGTCTAAAGTATAGAGTAGCCAGTATAGTCACAGGCTGTGAAGCATTAGTCCTCAGAAGTGGCAACGCATCTGTAGCCTTCTTCGTTTGAAGTTGGTTGCAGTAGCCACTTAACATCAGGTCGACATTATACGGGTAAGTTCGTTTCTCACTCCAATTTCACAAAATAGGATAGTGTTATTATTCTTATCACATGTTGCTTTGTCTCGGGGTCAGTATTCATTGGCCCAAATGGGTTATTAATTTATTTTTTACCAAGCTTTTCTCCTTTCAGATAAATTAAAGCCGTTGCTTGTTGAAGCCCACAGATTATTAACTACCGATAAGAAAAGGAAATGTGTACAATGCTACGCAAAATTGAGACTTACTTTATGTTCTAAAGTAGCCCATAACAAAACGAAGAAAGTAAAAACCATATGCACTAAATGCCGTAAGACAATGTGCCTGCCATGTTTCAATACCCTACACACTTTTATCTGTAAGTGACAAATAAAAAAAATTACGAATATAAACCAATAATTTTACTTTTGCCTCCGTAAAAATTATTAGACAAAAATTAAATTTTTTATTTTGTACATGAATAAAATTTACGTCCGGTATAATTTGTTGATGTACGAAAACTATACGTTCGGCGCGCCAACTTCCGTACGCAAGGCGCAGTCTGAAACCCTGGCCCGGAGGTGCACCGGACGCAGTTACTACCACTGTAAAATGATCATACATGTCAATAACGAATTGAAGGTCATAAAAAACCTTGAACTCACACACACACACACACATCCGCTGGTAAAGTACATAAAAAAAATGATGGCTATTATATGAAAATTCCTTAAAATTATCAAAATTATCCGTAAAAATACGGACGTAATGTTACATTGTAAATGTGTGAATCACCCTAATTCCTATCTAAGCTATTTTTGTTTTTATATGCGAGAAAGCAGCACACAACTCTAACAGTGACGCGCGAGGCATACTGGCGCCGACTATCGGAACTTGATGTGTTTGTGTGCGTGTATCTCGACAAACAAAATTGTGGGATCTAGGGTGCTTCACAAATTTTCAGAGTAACATGACCGTCCGTATTTTTTATGTCCTTGATTAGTTATAACTGTTGAATAGAATGTTTAACACACATGGTACAGCAAGTGATACCCGTCCGCTTCGCGCAGGGCCTATATATACACTTATCGATGTATTTATAATATTATTAATAGATTTATTAAAGTTTTACGCTATAGAGCCATGCTGCAGCTATATTATGATTGTAACTCGAATAGGTCGGCTAGACCGGGGAAGGACTACGCACTCACAGAATACCATGCTGGTGTTTCGTATTGTGAGTGTAGAGAGCCGGAGACCCTTTCTTACATTTACATTTTGATTCTTAATCGAGGATAGATAAGGATGTATATGGGCCACAGCATCCACTTACCATCAGGCGGACTGTGTACTCATTTGTCACTATAAATGTATAAATTGTATATATGTAAGTTTATATAAGCGCTTATGTATCTTAAAAGTTCATTGTATTCTTTTAATTGTAGTCTATTCACAATTTTCTATCAAAATGCACTGTGTCCTAATCATTTTATTATATCAGTCTTTGATCAGTTGCTCTGTTGCGTTTGTTTTAAGAAAGAAACTTAAGGAATTAAAACTAAAATTAAAGCTTAAATACCATTAGATTTACGAGTATGAGGGGCAGTTAATTCGCCGCGCCACTCTAGTGTCTATCGGCTGAATTCACATAATCCTGTAATATTTTAAAATTTTAAATGTGTGGACATTCAGTGCACCTTCTGTTCAAGCATGCAACGACGCTGGACATTTGCATAATATGTTATGCATGTTTGTAACAGCGCGAGATGAGTATTAATTAAAAATTTTAATTTATGATACCAGCAAAGCTATAAATCATATTGATCGGCATCCTGGCAAGAAGGTGTATTCCTAGTAACATGATGTGATGATGTGTGAGAAGTTTGAGATTTGAAGTGTGAGATGTCATATTATGTCTCTCTGTTTTTCCTCCACACTAGGATTTTCTTCTGTATGGTGGGGGCAGTTTACACACATAAATTTCACAAGGACAAACATCCAGATACAAATGATTGTTCCGGGGATGTGTATATAATATAAATAATTTATTTTCTATATTGATTTTTATTATGTAGTATTTATCTCGTAGCGTCGTCGTCACAGTCTATACAGGGGTCACCAAAGTGCGGACCGCCGACCTATTTTGTATGGACCCAGAAGCATCTAAGAATATCATTTAAAAATTCGGAAGTTTTTGCCAAGAATTTTGTATAAAATCAGTATGTGGTAATAAATACCCAGAACTAAAAAATTGGCTTTGAAAATTTGTACAATGTTTGGATCAACATATATTTATGAAGCAGCGTTTTCCAAGATGAACTTCATCAAAAATAAATACTGTAGACAGTACGCGAGCAACCCGGGTTCGATCCCCGCCTGCACCAATGAAATTGTTAATTGCAATTTTAAGTGCTGATTTACCACGTGCTCGGCGGTGAAGGAAAACATCGTGAAGAAACCTGCATTTCTGAGAAATAAGAAAAAATATTTCGAAGACATGTGAAGTTCACCAACACGCATTGGGGCAGTGCGGCGGACATTTCTTGCCCTAAAACCCTCTCAGAAATGAGAGGAGCCTGTGCCCAGCAGTGGGACGTATATAGGCTGTAACTTTAACTTTTATGTGGAGAAAAGTATATAATCAGTTAAAGAATAACTTAAATTCCATATTATATTAACATAAAATGTTAATTCTGGAATATTTTTGAATTATTTAATATAGACGTTGTAATATGTTCTATGGATAGAAATACTCGTTAGACTTCGGAAAATCTAAAATTTTGCAGACGTCTTAGGATCTGATGACCGTACGGTAAATTTTATAACTATGACCAAGTATCCTTATTAGGATCATTATAACAAATAAATAAAATTTTAATTTATTTATGGAAATTTAGAGAGAGTGCTTAGCCCCTGAGCTACCACTCTTCCTCACATATTTTTGCATAATTACATTAAGTAGCAATGTCACTTAAATATTTTTAAATACTTTTGTCAGTTACAGAATAAATCAGAAAAATAAGGGGATGATACTTTTTAAATGATAAATGTGATATCAGTGACCCTTTAGATTACTGGAATCGAGTAATCTAAAACAAATCTCAAAGGCAACAACGCATCTGCATTTTGGCTCTTAATTGAAAATAGATGTAGGTGTCTATGGGCCACAACATCTATTTACCATTAATTCATTCGACTGCGGCAACCCATCTCTTGCGTTTTGCGCACTCCTTGTTGTGTGCCACCAACGCACCATACGCGTTGTGACTATCTTAAAATCATGTTTTTTAAAAGTGCGTTCAGGAATAAGCGAATTCTTTAATCGATAAACCATAGACAAACATCATTGCTATTTGCCGATTCTGATGGTATGACAGTATCAAAACAGAAAATGACATTTCTCGATCGTTTTTGTTAGACCGGAAAACGTGTTGCGAATGTCGTCAAATATTGTATGTTTACTCGTGTTAAAATAGTGTTAAGATATATATTATCAAAAGATAAGTGTTTATTACAATTACTATTTCTAAAATTAGTCAATTTTGTTCAGATTCCAGTAAAAGCGATAAAATTTAAATTTCAACGCAAATGGTGCGTCCAATGGCACACACGAATAACAATTGTTGGGATGATATTATGCTAATATCTCAATTAATTCGTTGATGTAATGCATCTGATTATTGTTTGTGTCTACTTATTAGGCAGCTGTGTAATCAATTGAGTAACAAACTTCTGTAACTTTTAATGTAATTATGACTATAAATAATATTAGTTATATGCATGTTTTATTGATTATTTATATTTTTAGAAAACCATTGAGATAGATATAAGATCAAATAGATACAGATAACAGCTCCCTTCACATTTTAAACAGGTTAAGTCTAAAGCTCTACTTAAAGGTTGTTGTGTACATACATAATGTTTAAATTAGTCTGATAGTAAATTTTACGTAATATACATATACGATTTTTTACAGACAGGTTTCAAACACTACAGCTTGTGATTCTATGCAAAGATTTAAGAAGAGTTCTTTCTCTGCACACGGTTCAACGTATACCCGAATTTAGTTTTTCTGACTCACAAAATCCCTCTACATCACACAGGCCTAAACATTTTTTTTATTAACTGTTTTTTACAGGAAACAAGTCAGATCTATTTAAATTAATTTTCCATCCAATAATTTATGCATTGGCGAGTCACACTCGTCTAATGGAGAGTTCGTATAATATAAAACAAAATATTAAAACAAACATAATCAAGATGGCATAAAACTATATATCATGACCAATGTTAACAGTATTGTTCTTAAAATAGTTTTTTATGCTGGTGCAGGCGATATGACCGTCGGTGGTACTAACCACGCTTCACAAGTCGTTACGAATTTACTACAAGATTATGTTAACAAGGGTTGTTACGTGTTTATGGATAATTTCTATAACTCTGTTGAGTTGGCCGAAAAACTTTTATCACAAAAAATTACTAGGACAAAGTCTAAAAAATTAATTCAAGGAAGTGGTTACAAAAAACTAAAAAAGGCTGAGTATGTTGCGTAATATAATAAAAAAGGTGTTTGTGTAATGAAATGGTGAGAAATCGTGATATTCTCTCAATTTCATACATAGAATATGATGCACAAATGACGTCAACAACAACGCGTCGCAACACAGAAATAATAAAAACAAAGATAGTGATAAACTATAATAAAAATATGGGTGGAATTGATCATCAAGATCAAATGTTATAATATTACAGTTGTGAACAGAAGATGGTATAAAAAAATTGGGGATTCATTTTCTACAACAAATGCTTTATATTTCTTTCACGATATACAACGTACTATCAGGTAATAAGAAACCACTATATGACTTCCGATTAGCAGTGATTGAGAGTTTTGTTCCAGATGTCAATATCACTTCTTTTCGTACATCTAAAGTTCATGTAATACAACCTTGTCCTCGGAAGGGAAAGGCGATGCGCCGGAGATGCAAAGTCTGTTGGAAAACAGAAAAAAAACGCAAAGACACCCCATTTTACTGTCCTGATTGTGCTGAGCAGCCTGGACTTTGCATTATAAATTGTTTTAAGGTTTATCATAATTATTAATAAAGCTTTTTATCAACTAATTATAACTTTTATGCAAATCCTTGCTCATAAAACATTTTCATTGCAAATTTGCCATTATTATTTTCCTATTTAGATATAACATTATTATAATGCACAACACCGACCATTGTACCAACGCAAGGGTTGGGTCACCAAATCTGCCCAAAAATTTAAAAATCTGTGTGCCATTAGCTCAGCATATGAATTTAGGCTTTTTTCTGTATTTTGAGTTTATTTTTCGGATATTAGACTATTTAAATAAATAAAAACATTTATTTCAAACCCTATAAAAAAAGTGGATCAAAATAATTCAATTTTTTTTTTCTTGTGGCATAGAGTGGGTGCATTGAAACTGTGTGCTCGTTTGTCACCCTTATTTTATAAAAAAAATAACAGCCTACGGGATAAGTTACTTACATTACGACTATAGAAAATGCCAGATTAATCTTATGGCTTCTGATAGATGACAGGATAGCCATCTCGTTTACGCCACACATAAAATATTCTGGCTGGCGACGAGCAGAAGCGTCAAAGATGCGAGACGTCTGGTACTGCTCTCGTCAAACCATCTACCAAGAGTCACTATTGAGGCAAATCTTTCCTAAAACGGGAGCGGCTCATGTCAAACAGTGGATTTTATACGCGATGAAATATTAATAAACATATTGTTGTGCCGTGTACACTTATGAACTGTTACGATAAATTACGGAAAATTCCATATCCATTTATCCGTCCACTGTAAAAAAATTACGATGTATTATTATCAAGTCTGAGGAGAACGTTTGTGACAGGCAGATAAGACACACTGGTGGACAACGAGGTGATCCTTTATATTGGCATGGATACTAATGATGTGCGACGTCCACGCGAGCAAAGCTACGGGACTAGTGTAGTTTTCAAAGAGTATCCAGTTTCCAAAGTTCCAAAGTTCAAATATATAAATTATGATATACCGTTATTGCAGTTTTTGAAAATACTAGTAAATAAGGCTTCTACTTTTATTTAAAATTATCCCAAATTGAGTGTGATTTATGGGCAACAACTACGCGTACTCTGTGTGCGATTCAATTCACAACGTTTTTGCCGACCGAGCGACCCTTACAAATGCGTTGCGTGCGTAGTAAAATAATAGTAGGCGTTAGATATTTGTGAAAGACAATCAGTTAAAATAATACATTACCACGCATTCTGAATTTAAAAGATAAAGAGGATAGAATGCTTCAGATTTTTTAAAATTAATTTTTCTTCACCATTCGCCTATATTATAAATATATCGCCTATATTGCAAAATAACTCCGTATATAATGATTTACATTAACCCATCGGTAATGCTGAGCAAGCGATACTGATTGGTGATTTGGACCATGAATATTCACCGCTACTTCTCCATATTATAACTTTTATTGTGTTTTATCTGGATAGTTAGCGAAGACATTAATAGAGAGACAAGATAGTACAACTTTAAAGTCTGAGGAGCCTTAAAACAGGTCTTTATCTTTTCTGATCAGATGTTAAATTGTTTATCAAAAATAAAATTAAGGATGTTAAAATGAGATGCGTGAAATTAAAATGTTATGCCGTACCTAGTTTGACCACGTCATCACTAATCCCAACACCACTAATATGAAAGACACACCACCGTCGATAATACTATACGTATACGTAGCGGCGTTCATGTGGCATTCAGAACACTTGGCTCTAGCGGACATGCATCTGCAACCCATGCTACCCTATTGGTGGACTAGCAGTGGTGTTAGCCAAAATGATTTTCTACGATCGTTTTCGCAATAGAAAACTAAAAAAATGAACGCAATCAACGCTCAGGACATGTGACTTAACGTTCAGTTATTTCATTCCCATTATTATTATTTTTATTTTCTATAGCGTTAACGACCGTAGAAAGTCATCTAGGCTAAGGAATCTAGTGCCTAAAAACAGTGTAACAATAAAAAAAAATCACGCAATCCTGTAATTCTTCTAACATTGCTCCCAACTTTATAAACTTATTTATTTAAATCGAATAGAAATAAAATATTAAGGAAAACGATACCGATTAAGATACAACTTTGGACAAGAAGATAGCTATTGGTTGTGATGATGTGAGTAGAACAATGGTTTTGTACGAGTTGGAGACTGTTCTACCTGAGATAACTAATATCATCAACTTTACCCTGACTAATGGTGCTTTCCCAACTCTCTGGCGTAAAGGCTTTATTATTTCCGTTCCTAAATCCACTGATTGCAGCGCTATATACAATTTCAGACCAATTTCTATCCTGCCTTTCCTCTCTAAGGTTCTGGAAGCTGTTGCTCATAAACAGATTTCTTGTTTTATTTTCTCAAATAATATTATTTCCCCTTATCAGTCGGGTTTCCGCCGTGGTCATTGTACAACTTCTGCCTTTCTCAAAGTGATGGAAGATATCCGCAATGGTATGGACAAATCCAACCTGACCGATCTTATCTTAATAGATTTTTCTAACGCATTTAACTCTGTTGACCATGATATCTGGCTAGCTCTCCTTTCTCGTTTCGATATCTCGTCTTCATCTCTGGAATGGTTCTCATCTTATTTTCGAGGGCGCCAATATGCTGTGCGCACCGGTCATAATCTATTTGAATGGAGTGATGTGTCAACTGGCGTCCTTCATGGCGGTATTATCTCTACTCTTCTATTCTCCATTTTTATCAACCGCCTCACATTCAATCTCAAGTGCTCTTACCTTTGCATGCCGATGATCTGCAGTTATACACAGTGGAACCTTCATGTACGGTGTAACACCGTGCATTCTCCCGCGTCGGCATTTTAGTAATTAAACACTATGCGCGACTGACCTTATTTATTAATATTCTACATTTTTAGTGCTTTGGTGTTTGCCTACCAAACCTACCCGGCAATCATTGTTTCGCATGCTTATGCGAAACAATGATTGCCGGGTCAAAATATGAAATAGTAGGGGGGCGCGATCATTCCGAAAAAGTTGTAAAATTATTAATGCAGGAATATCTTAATGTCGGTCATTCTGTATATGTGAATAATTATTATAAAAAGTATATCCCTAATAACACAACTTTTAGGGAAAAAAAAACATTTTGTACAGGAACGCTACGTACAAACAGGGCTGGAAATCCTAAACAATCGTAACTACAAAATGGTGAAATAGTAATTCTGCACAACCAAAATAAAATAACGATTTGCAAATGGCACAGTAATAGGGAGGTCCTGTTGGCATCTAGTGAACACGATTGCGACATGGTTCCTGTACAAAATCTACGGCGACTAGATATAGTCACGCTAAAGCCGAACACTAGCAAATTATACTAAATATATGCGCAACGTAGATAAACACGACCAATTAATGTCATACTATAAAAGTGAACATAAAACCTTAAAATGGTACAAAATAGTTATTATTCATATAATTCAAATATGTCTCATAAATGCTAAAAATTGATAATCAATCATCAATGTCGTATTATGTGTACAGAATAAAACTGTTAGAATTATTACTCCAGCCAAACCCACAATCGTTGTCCAACCCACAATAAGACATGATGACATTCATTTGCCTCAAATTTTGCCATCTGGGGCATCTGGGCGTACCAAAAGAAAGCAGTGTCAACTTTGTAAGATGATTAAAAAAAGGGTGGATACAATCTATTGTTGTCCAGATTGCCCAAGGAAACCGGGTCTATGCCTTACATGTTTTCGTAGATATCACAGATATTGATTTATGTATATATTATTGTACCAATTATATTACTTAATTGTAACATGCAGATTAACACTGATTACTTTCTTTCTTGTTTAAATATATGTCCTTGTTTTTAAGTGTCCCTTTTTATTTCATATACACCCACGTACCTGGTTACAAATAATAATCATATTTAACGCAGCAAAATGTTTAACTATCAACTATGAAATCAAGATTGCATTAATAGTATGAACCTGTAACTGTTTTTTTTTTAATTCCATAAAATAAAATAGCTAAAATAAATATTTAACCAAAATGTTTTCAATGTTGATAACCTCTGGAAGACGCGGTTCGGCGTTTTCTGCGCCTGAGGTGAGGTTTGTTATTTTTCTAAAATCATTATTTACAGAAACGGCCACTGTAATGATGTACGTAAAACATGCACATATAAAACGTATATCCCTTTAGAATAGAAATTGGCCAAGTTATGGCCAAAATATAATTTACGCCGTTGCGCGTGCACTGCAACGAAGGGAGTCCTAGACGGACCAACACATCGCCCTCTTATTGACACCTTTCTTACATTATTACATGGCGATCCTACCAGGCGGTGCGCTGCGATAATGCATGCGCACTAGGGCTTGAGCTCCGGAATTAACAAAATTCCGGGATTCCGATATGTTTCAGTATCGTTTGTAATACCGGAATTGGTGTGATCAAAACCGGAATTTCGATATCGAGAAAAATATTTTATTTTGTCAAAACGAAAAAGGTAACAATAGGGAACAATATCTTACCAAATGCTTCCAATATTTAAAAACGATACCGCCAACTAGTGTCGACGCGGAATGCGCTTTTTCAACAGTTTCGTACATGTGCAATCGTGTAAGAAGTTGTCTAAAGGACGACAGCTTAAATGCACTGACATTCTTGAAATTTCACTACCAACAAAATCCTATCGACTTTTGTTGGTAGTGAAATTATTTTTTATTTTTGGTATACTTATTTTAATTAAAATTCTTAATAATTATTTCAATGGTTTCATTTTTTCCTACTCAAAATACTAGCTCTATACTTCCATAATATAAAATAATCAATAAATATTTTGTATACCATTTTTAAAGGAGGCTTGAATTCCGGAATTCTGGAACTGTATTGCTTAATATTAAAACCCAATTCCGGAATTGAAAAATTGTCCGTTACTCAAGCCCTAATGCGCACCCCCGCGGCCTGTAAAGTAAGATGAAAAATAAAAAGACAAATATAATGGAAATTAATTTAATTTATTATTTAATGGATTAAACACAATTATAGTGATTATGACGTAAAGAAAATTAAATGCGAATATAAGAAAAGGCCTCAATATTACAATTTTTTGAGGAAATTACTGAAAGATCTACTAACTAAGATAAAATTTTGAGGAAAAAATATTCTAACATGTGAATTTACGAAAAATAGAAGAAATTGTAGTCCAGCGAGCAGCACCAGCAACCAGCAGCATAGGCCAAGAAGATTAAGCCGAAAATATTAAAAAGAAGATTAGAGGTAACATTGCACCAGTGTGATATTTTTTTATTATTATTTTAGAGTCTATCGGTCCTTGAGATTTTTTAAGTTATTTAATTATCATTTTACAAGATGGTTATAAATGTATACGACTAAGATAAAATTAACCATCGAATACTTAATTGCAGCGATTTTAAATGCGATATTTTATTTTTATTGTTATGTAAAAAAACTAAATGATCTGCAATAAATTCAATTTTTATACTCTTATTTCATGCTTTATATTATATTTTTTAATTATATTCACTTACTTATATCACTAATTTATCATATTTATAGTTAAAATAACATTATTGTACATTTCTTTTTTTCTGTAGTAAATATTATTTAAATTTATAAGTTTTTTTTTTCTAAAGGCAATGAATGTTAGTTATAGGTACAATAACCTACTTAAAAATATAATGTTTAAATAAGTTAATGTTTTGTTGTATAAACTTAATAGCTGTTAGTGATTTTTCACTTAGTTTCTGTATACGATAAAAAAACATCATATTTCTATGAAACTTAAATTTTTAAAAAGCTAATGATTTTTCGATATATGTAAAAGTAATATAACTATTAACGATGTACCTATCTAAAATCCTGTGTAAATTAAGAAATATTTAAAACTATTATTTTAAGGTACATTTTACTTGCATTCAAATAATAACATATTGTACAAGTTATGTTGAAATTAGGTATGATCATAATTCGATGTAATTGCAAACGTTTTTTATACGTACTTAGGAATTCAAAACAAAGGTGTCACAAATCGCTAGCGCTGCTGGGATTGCGATTTGTGATTTGATCTGTCTGTTGTTATGTTAATGAAAATGACTTCTTTGTTTGTTCTGTGTATCTTAATATGGAATGTAATAATTAATTTCGATTTTATATATTGATTGTACTTTCAAATCATAAGCTTTTAATTTTTATAATATGTACATTATTTTCCTCGAAAATGGTAGGGTTTCAATATCTAAGTTATTTGTATAGATTATGAAAATATTGTCTTCGTACAAACGATTTTGAAACGAATAATATGTACATACAAATAAGATATTTAAATTTTGCTGTGCTCATATTGTGAGCCGCATTCCCTGACAAATGAACTGAACTGAAAAATGTACCTAAATACTACTTATAGTAAGAAGAATAGAATAAGAGACTTTATGATATAAATTTGTAAAAGATATAAGTAAATTTATGGATACGTTATGGTATTAATATTATCGTGACAAAAGTTGATGTTATATTGTTTGTAACATATGCCATAGTAGATTTACTATTACCATATGTTACAATAAGATTTTATTAATATCGATAATCGTATCGTATTTAGCACCCTATTTTGACTTCACTAAATGGTCACTTGTCACTTGTCAGTCTCTCACATAGACTTAGAATACGCCAGTTTATTTTAAGTCATGGTCTCTCACTCAAATCATATGGCGTCGCTGTCGCTCGTCTTCGTAATTATATCGGTGTATTTTGGTGACTTTCGGGACCATCTATTGAATATTACGACTTGGCTATTTTAACGGACTCGATTGCTTTCAAAACGATTTACCTGGTTGTGATTTTCGTAACTGTGTACGCTCAAACGATAACCTGGCACTCATAAACGGACTTACGCATACGCAATTGAAAGTGTATTTTGTAAATTAGCACTGCTGTTGTCTTCGTTCTTAGAAGATGAACAGATTCGTCACTGTGTACAACAACGGACTGCACCTTTTGTAATTACATTTCTGCTTTGTCTGCATATTCCGATTCTCGTGACGTATTTAGAAGATGAACAATAAACATGAAATGAAATCTGTGTTTTATTTCTAATTCAAAATAATAAGTTAATGTGGTTTAAAACAACTTACTACCTAACTGGTAAGGCTGGTTTCATAGTCACGCGTTTTAACAGCGCCGTCCAGACGCAAAGGCTTCAATGCACTAGATAGTAGACGCGACTATATTCTATGGCATTTATATGTTGCACTTACTACATTTAGGCGAACAAAACTACATACCCAATTATTTAGGTAGGAACTAAAAATAGCTAAATGTTTTGGATATTATTTTCAGTTTCTTAAAAAACTCGGAGCTATGAAAACCATAATGTTCGTGGTTCGATTATAACCTCAAAATCTGATACTTTTTGAAATATATCTATTCTGCAGCTAGTCCGCTATAAAAATAAGATCATATAGGAATTTACTAATTATCGAAAATACATCACATAATTTTCCGATGCTCTGTTACAGGGCGAACAATGTATGGGCGCAGAGCAATGTCCTTATTCCGTCAGTAAAAGGAAAGCACTCATTACTGTTAATAGACAACTACACTTTCAACCAGCCGACAAAAGATGATCGCTACTGGACCTGCTCCAAGCGTTTGAACTCAAGTGCAAAGCAAAACTGCGGTTCGATCATCAGAGAAACATAGTCTTGTACGATAGTAACCACAACCACAATCCTCCTCAATATTTTATTAACAAAGATGGTTCATACATTAAGATTTAAATAATCATTAAATTGTTTAAGACACTCTTTACATATAATAAGTGCTTAAAATTGTTTAATCAGCGATTTGTCTTATTTTAGCAATAAATGATTTATCAATAAAAACAGTTTTAATGTAAACGACATACATACATTTCAAAGAACATCCGTTTTTTTTCATTAAATATGAAATATATAGCATTACCTATGAAATAACTGAGAATATTATTTACACCCTTTATTTAATAATTTTATTTAATTTATAAGTTAAAAAAATGTATACTTTTCTTATTTTTGACGGTGGGAGGTATGATGTAGTGTTGTTGCCCACACGACATAATTATATGTTAGAATTAAGTTTAGTTTAGCAGTCTTATTAAAGTCCTAGACGAACCAACACGTCTCCCTCTTATTGACACCTTTCTTACATTATTACAGTAACATTTGAACTAGATCAATTGGAGTTATGTTCAAACAATATACTTGTTCTGTCGAGACGCTGTTTCACAGCTTGGCTAGGATCTGATAGGTCGCGCTTTATATAAACAAGTTATTAAAAAGTTCTATACATATGGACCTAAATATCTCAACATCATTTTGCTTTAGTGCCGAAAATAAAAATCACATTCAGAATCCAATAGTTAGAGCAGTGTAATGTGGTCGCATTGTTAAAAATTATATATTTACACAAAAAAAATTACTGGGTAAAAGTTACCATGTATCTGAGAAGAACGTTTGTGACAGATAGATCCTGCATTTGACATATAGCGCAGTTGGTATAGCAAAGTCCACACGGGCAAAGCTGCGGGTAAAAGCTATTTTAATTATAGTCGCCGCTGTAGACGCAGCGGATTATATTGTATTTTATCTGGAAACATAGCGTAGGCATGTATGGAGGACAAGATCGTAGGTACAGCTTTAAAGTCTGAGGAACTTCTGCGGGATTAGCCAATATGACATTCTACGATTGTTAACGCTATACACAACTATAAAAATGAATGAAAACAACAATAAGCCATGTGACTTAACACTCAGATATGTCATTCCCATTCGTTTTTACAGTTTTCTACAATCGTACTTTCTACGATTAACGATAAATTATTTTGCATAAATTAATTTGGTTGCTGTGGCCCATAGACATCTACATCTATCCTCGATTAAGAATCAAAATGCAGATGCGTTTTCATCCCTGAGGACTAAGATGGAATGTCTCGTTTCCAGTAAAAAGGGTCTTCGGATCTCTACATTCACCACAGCAGCATTAAGCTGCTATTTTACGCTGGTATTCTGTGAGAGCGTGGTCCTACCCCGGTTGAGCCGACCCATTCATACTACAACCTTAATAATGTAGCTGAAGCATGGCTCTACCACGTATGAAGTTGAATACAAAAACAAGGCATCTATAAAGCACAAAGGTTTGTAAATAATGCTATTTAAAACTATACTCTGATAATTGTGTCTGAGCATGCAGTGTGAATGTACTACTCAAATATTATCTACTTATTCCAGGTTTACACTACAAATTTATTCCGTCAGTAAAAGGAAAGCACTCATTACTGTTAATAGACAACTACACTTTCAACCAGCCGACAAAAGATGATCGCTACTGGACCTGCTCCAAGCGTTTGAACTCCAAGTGCAAAGCAAAACTGCGGTTCGATCATCAGAGAAACATAGTCTTGTACGATAGTAACCACAACCACAATCCTCCTCAATATTTTATTAACAAAGATGGTTCATACATTAAGATTTAAATAACTGGCTAAATTGTTTAAGACACTCTTTACATATAATAAGTGCTTTAAAATTGTTTAATCAGCGATTTGTCTTATTTTAGCAATAAATGATTTATCAATAAAAACAGTTTTAATGTAAACGACATACATACATTTCAAAGAACATCCGTTTTTTTTTTCATTAAATATGAAATATATAGCATTACCTATGAAATAACTGAGAATATTATTTACACCCTTTATTTAATAATTTTATTTAATTTATAAATATTGCCCCAGACCCCACACCATAGGATTTCTTGTCCCTGTATGGTGGAGAAGATATATGACTTATAATACGTAATACATATAACGAGATATTAAATCTTAGTCCTCGTAGGTGACAACATTTTGTTCCTGGATGTCTATGGGCCACAGCATCCACTTACCACCAGATATACTGTATACTTGTTCGTCACTCTTCTATAAAATCTAAGAAAAACAAGGGAAAGAAATAAAGTCAAACACTTAAAATTAAATAAAAGAAAAATGTAAAATAAATTAACAGCCCATATTAGTTCCAGTGCTGGGCACTGGCCTTTTCTCATTGCTAAGAGGGCAGCAGTTACTCAAGCGGGTTCCGTCAGTAAAGTAAGTTTTTTACGTGGTAGAGCCATGCTGCAGCTATATTAGTGGTATAGTTGTAGTACGAATGGGTCGGCTCGACCGGAGAAGGACCACGCTCTCACAGAATACCAGCGTAAAATAGCAGCTTAACACTGCTGTGTTTCGTATGGTGAGTGTAGAGAACCGGAGACCCTTTTTACTGGAAAAGAGGCATTCCATCTTAGTCCTCACGGGTGACAACGCATCTGCATTTTGATTCTTTATTGAAGATAGATGTAGATGTCTATGGGTCACAGCAACCACTTAGCATCAGGTGGACTGTGTGCTCGTTTGTCACCCTATCCTATAAAAAAAAAAGTAAAGTCCTGCTAATCAACGAATGAGAATGAAGACCGAGCTGACGGTTTTACAATTCGAAAACGTCTATACAATTGACCCTTACCATTACACTTGACTGTGTAGTGGTGGTGTAAGAATATCCACTACCCCTGCTATCGTCCTATGGGTGTCGTATGAGGTGACGGAGCGAAACATACCAGGAGATGGGTTGCAGCGTTTTCTTAATAACAATTATAGAATAAAAAGCTGCGGTTGCCACCCCACCTGCAAAGCGTGGCAACTGTGACAAATATCCCCATAGGAATTAATCTATGGGGAAGGCCCATGTTCAGCTGTGGGCTTTCGATAGGCTGTAACGGTAACGGTAATCCACTTACCCCTCTTGCTTATTGAAATTAAGTTCCAGTTTCATAAGTTATATTAATGTAAAAAGATATTTATATGGACTTACCCTTTACAAACTTCAGTATTCAAACTGTGTTTATTTTTTAGTTGCAGTCGTTACTTTGTCGTCTGGCAAAACCCTGTTAATTGTGAATGGATATACTTTCAAAAAAGAATTTTGTGTAAACGGCGACACAAAATGGTCCTGCAGCGAGCCGAATCAAAGCAAATGTAAAGTTTATGTACATGTTAACAACAAGTTTGAGGTTGTCTCAATGGCAAATTCGCATAATCATGAGCCAATCCTCTGTCGAATGTTTCAAGAGAAAATTATGTAGCCACTTAAGTGCTTGAAATTTGATAAATTGTTGGAAACAAACTAGATTTTACGGATTTTTTCGCGTTAAATTAGCTTATTTTTATATTTCCGACGTTTCGAGTATTTTGCAGCAGCCTTAGTATCGGGGGGACTGATGTATTCAATGCCCCAATGTCATAGTCAATCACGGCTACCTTCAACTTAAAATCTAATTTTTGGTCCGATCTACGCAGAAGAAGCTTATAGTATCTTGAAGTCTTGAAGTGGTATGCTTGGGTTGGGATTTCATTTTATTATTCATATATATTATTCATATATATGCAGATAGTAGCACCCAGCCATCTTCTTTATTGAAGCCTCGCGAATCATCCTTAATAGGAATCGGTGTTCTTTTGCTAGATCTTTTGCAGAAATCTGATGTCCACATGGCACACTGAAAGTTCTGCATTCCTGGCCGCTGATAGATGTTTGGATTTCTAATGTTATATATCTTAAAGCATAAAAAAGGTCATAATATATTAATTAAATAATTTTTGGCGGGAAGAAGCAGAACAAAAATTTGAAAGGGATTCGAGTGAAAGATGGTGGAGAAAAAATTGTAAAATATGATCACGGACGTTATAGTGCTGTGTATATATACATAGTGATATTGTGAGAAAATGAAACATATTGTTATATTCCGGAAAGGAAGCAACGGTCTTCTGTATGGTTGTTTGAAGGAGACAGCAAACCAACAAAATTTAGACAGGTAAAAGCGTAGGCAAAAATGATTGCGTTTTTTGTCCACGCAATCAAACTTGATGAGCAAAAGACAGTTAATGCTGAGTAGTACGAGGCCATTTGTTTACCGATGTCTTTGAAAAAGCTAGAGAAAATCGACCAAGAAGTCGCAGCTTATTGCACCATGACAGTGCTTCGTCACGAACAAGACAGTCAATTTTGGCTTCTGAAAAAGTGGAGCTTGTGAGCCGTCCCGCACATAGTCCAGGCCTCGCGTCATTCGATTTGTTTATTTTCCTAAAAATCATAGATTTGATAAGTGAGTGTAGAAACCGGCGACCCTTTTTACTAAAAACGAAGCATTCCATCTAAGTCTACAGAAGTAACAACGCATTTGTATTTTGATTTTTATTCGCGGATAAATGTAAGTGTACAGCATCAACTTGCCATCAGGTGGGCTATGTACTCTCTTGTTACTCTGTTTATATAAAAAAAATCCAAAAATGGTTTGAAATTTTGAAAATATGTTTGAAATTTAATGAAGAATACATTGAAAAGCAGTAAATATAATAGTTTACATACAAATTGTTTTACTTATGAGTAACGAAAAACTTTCAGTTTACCCCACGTAATGTTGATGAAATTTGTAAATTTATGAAATCTAATAAAATTACAAATCGTCGGGAATATAAAATAAAAATCACCTAAGGAAACGCGATAAAATCCGTAAAAATTAGTTTCATTCGATGTGTAGTGTTAGCGTACATATTAAGAAATCATTAAATTATTGTTTTTATTTTGATTGTTGTGATCTCAAAGAGACTGTTTTTTTATTATTATGCATGTATATACTGGAAATGTTTTTCATTTTAATTATACTAACATTTTCCAGAAATATTTCTCATTTATTCATAATATATAATATAAGGAGTCTTTAAAGATTAAAAAGATTTATTTCATTCTGTCTTTTATTTATTTCAATTATCACCTCTCGATTATATTTCTTTATAGATTTCTACAGAGATATATTTTTTTATTGTTTTAGAGCTTGGGGAAAGTGAGCAATCTGTAATAGAACAACAATACTTAGAAGTTTTAGAAGAAAACGCAGAAGAAGGTGAAGGCGGAAAAGATCACGCGGTTCTTTTGTTTTTGGAAACAGAACGGGGAAAGACGATTTTACAGTACAATGGTCACAGATACCACAAAACCTATGGATTCAAGAACAAGACAAGATGGACCTGTTCCGTTAAGCGATGCAATGCATTTGTGGATTTAAACGATAGGAACGATATTGTTATGATGAATGAGCGTCATGATCATAAAAAGCATATACAGCTTGAAGATTTTAATCCCGATGAAAGTGGTGAGTCGAGATTGCATATAGTGGATAATGTCTATAACTTAAAATAAAATTTTTAATAACCCCCGAAACAAAAAGAGCTGGTGATCTTCACACTCTTGATTAAGACACCTTTCAAACGAAAAAAACTTAATCAAAATCGGTTCATCCGTTCAGGAGCTATGATGCCACACACAGACACACAAATACCCACTACAAACATATAACACAATCCTCTGTTTTCGTCGGGGGCTTAAAATAAGAAATACTACAAAATACTTACTCGTAAAAGTTGTACTGTGATGTGTGTAAGCAAGAATTAACGACAGTTATTTGTTCAAATGCCATTCTAACTTACATGTGTGTGGTGCACTTTACCAGCAATTGAACAAGAATCTTGTCGTGACCGGCTGTAAGCAAAATTTCTCTTCTTTTCTTCATTATCAGTCCGTAAAAGTTCACTGCTGAACATTGGCCTCTCCTGTTGTGGGGAAATTTTGCCTTAATCTAAATCTTGGAAGGCTGGTTTGTAATCACAGTACCAAACATCTTTACCAAACATCAGTAACAAACAGATATGCCTTAATCTTCGAGTCTTGCTTCACACATTTCGCACCATTGACGCTGCTCTCCTCGTCGGTCGGGGTGTTTTATGTCTATGTAAATGCTGGTTTCAAAGAACTAAAAGAAATCCACATAATAGCTTTTTTTTATAGTAGAGAGGGCAAACGAGCATGCGGCTCACTTGATGGTAAGTGACTACCGCCGCCCATGAACAACTGCAGCTTCCGAAGTTGGAGTATAAATTCCTCTATACATTGAGTCTTAGCATCGGATTCTGGCCCCTGTTGTCATAATAAGACGATGTATTTCACCACCATTCACACCACATGCTAAAGCCTGCATTGGAAGTAAAGTAATATTAACCAAGTTATTACACAGATTTGGTCAGGCATGTTTGTCGATGCAAGGGTTAATCGACTTTTATGCAAAAATGTTAAAAAAGTCATTATTTCTAGTAATATGTTTAGTAAGGGCTAGTGCCAACAGAATCCTTAAAAGTGCAACTGAACATCCAGAGTTAGTAGTGCTACATAAAACATTTACAAATATAGCTTTAAGAACTTACTGGAAAGTAAGGACATCTCAGGTCTGAAAGAAGTTATTCTTTTATTAACTTTATTAAAACCATAGTGGTATTAGTCCGTTCTGTGAAAATGCGACTGAAAAATCCATAAAGGAATCAACTTTTAATTTAGTTTCTTTAAAATAAATTAATAACTCTGATAGTTTAGACTTAAAACAGGAAATATAGTTTTATAAAAAAATATGTGGACTGGATTGTTAGCAAATATTTCAATATACGTTTCAATTTGCAGACTCCGCGGTAGTCATAACATCACGAAAGGGGAAAGAAATGCTGCTATTCCGGAAGTACACATACCGCAAGCAATACAACAAAGGCACTAGGTCCCGTTGGGTGTGCTCCACTATGAAGAACTGTCGCGGATGCGTTTTCACAGACAACGATAACTTTATAACCTCAGCTTTCGAAGAGCACTGTCATGACCCGCCAAAATATTATTTAAATCCCAATCACGTACTTGACGCCTTGAGAGAACCTGTAGTGTTAGAAACTGATTAGGGTTTAGTCACTTTTAAGTTCTTATTGCGAAACATAGTTTATTAATAGTCTCTGGTTTAAAGAAGATTATGTGTCAAAGCAAAACCTTAACCGCGGCTCCACATCTTCACAAAATTTGACAATTGCTGTCAAATTCTATATTTTACATTTTAGTGCGAAAAATTTCCACGGGGCTTCTTTATTGAGTATTTCTGACCTGAGACTAAAATTTATAAATTACTTTTTGCGATAAGACTTAAAGGTTACAACTCAAAGGATATTGTATTTTAAAATTTTGGTTTACTAACATTATTTGTTTATGCGTAAAATAAGGAAGAGTTGATCTAAAATATATCACTGATTCAAAGTTCACTTCAAACAACGTTCTTGAAAAAAAAAACAGCGTTATATTTTGGTAAATATTGAAATTTAAAGTTTTACCTTCATTTTTGTTGCTATTTTTAAAAATCTAATCATAAACATGTGCAGGTGTCTAAAGCTCGGGAAGGTTTATGTTCCAAGTTATTTATTTATGATTTTGCGCTTCATATAGTTTTCAATCTTTTCATTTAGCTCAGACCAATAAACAAGGATAGACGAAGCGCTGCATTTATTTAGTGTAATGCCGAAACTATGCTCAACTTTTAGAAGCACTTACGCACACATCTTTCTTTCATTATCACCCTGTAAAAGTTCACTGTTGTCCACATGCATCTAAAATAATTTTGTTGGTGGCAAATGATTTTGAATGCATACCTTATGTGTGAGTGCGAATTCTTACACAAATTTGAGCGTGGTTTTAGCTTGGTTATTGCATCACTTGAAATAAAAGCAGCGCTCTTCTCGTCTTTCTTCCTTTGTTGGCATCAGTTTAATGGTATTTGCTTTGAACATAATGTAGGTAGATATTAACTTAGTTTGTTTTGCGTATGAGCGTAATAGAGTTGACTTAAAAGTAAGACAATTCTCGTAAAGCGTTTGTACATTAGTTTTTTTCTATTATTTTTCCATTGCATCTATGTAAGTTTTAATTTAAGTTGAATATTGTTCTGTAAACGAAATAATTTGTATTACTGCATCACGTTTACAATAATTGAATTTGTTTAAATATGTACTCGGAAATATCCGAAAACCATGAATAATTTTAAATTGTTATTTAAGGCCTTTGCATATTTTGTACATATAAAATGTTTTTTGTTAATCAACTTAAATAAATGACAGTTACAAACACATTACATTTTTAATAGATGTTTTTTCACGTTTTTCGATGAAAATAAGATTATAATATATAAGTTTTATATATATTAACTTTAGTATCGTAATCAATAAATGATTAAATCAGGCTCATGTATAAAAATACAAAATTGACAATTTTTTTAAATTGTAATGAAAACAACTGATTCACATTCAGCCTTTTATATGTCGGTTGAAAAGGACTACCTGTTTAACTCCTATCCCTTGAATTCTCGAACTTTTACCCAAAAATGGTTAATGTATTTCGCGTGTATATATTTTCGTCTGTTTCTTTGTCACTGGCTAGACGAATTTTACAATACGAGGTATAGTAAGATTCATCTTTATCCTCCTGATAAACCTACATTTATTGTTGTATTACCTACAATTTTTTTTTATATACAAACGAGCACACAGTCCACCTGATGGTAAGTGGTTGCTGTGGCCCATAGACAGCTACATCTATCTTCGATTACGAATCAAAATGCAGATGCGTTGTCACCCGTGAGGACTAAGGTGGAATGCCTCGTTTCCAGTAAAAAGGGTCTCCGGTTTTCTACACTCACCATACGAAACACAGCGGCATTAAGCTGCTATTTCACGCTGGTATTCTGTGAGAGCGTGGTCCTTCCCCGGTTGAGCCGACCCATTCGTGCTACAACTATACAATTAATATAGCTGCAGCATGGCTCTACCACGTATAAAAAATTATTGCACATCTTTTTATATTACAATTATTTTTATATAACCAATACAATACACGATAAAAGAAGATGGCGTTAGCTTGAAGCGCCATCTGACGAACGTGTGATTTTTATAGATTAGTTATTAATAGACACAGATAACAGTTTTTTTTAATTAGATATTACAAGTTATTACATTGGATTTATTTGTTTATTAATAATAAAAAATTGCTTATTTTGTTGTTCAAGTAGAACGATTTATTAACTAATTCTCGAATCAATCCCCAAATATTTTTTTGAAAAATACTCTCAAATTGGAGGAAATTATTTTCTCGTCTCGCGGTGGCCTTTTACATAGATAAATTTCACACGGACAAACAACCAAATCCGTAACAATGATTTACCACGCTATCGACCCGTCAAAATTATTTTTTCTATTATTCGAAGAAAAAGAACCTGTCCTTTAGGCTTTAGCTAATTTTAAATAACAGAGCAAAATTAACACAAAGAAGAAATTTAAACACTTCGCAATATATGTACAATGGTAAAGGATTCTAATATTTTCAACAGCAATGGAAGTGATGTCGAAACGTGGACGAACCCTGCTAATGTACAAGAATTACACGTATTCCAAATATCCATATCCATTGAAACACGGCTGGCGATGGTACTGCTCGAAGGTCAAGACCTGTAGGGCATACCTAATCACCACGGAGAAGAATGTCATCATCGCATCGGCAGGACAGCATATGCATGAGCCGAGTCTACTAAATTCTACTGCAAATTATTATTGGAACAAATAATCTTGTAGTTTTATTTGATTGCAGAGTGATTTAACATTGAATTGTTTTATTATGTTAAAACGACATGTATTTTTATACATATTATTTTATAAAACTAATACGTCAGCGTAACCTGTCCACAAGCTAGTCTCAATCAAGCGAGAAAGAGACAAAGTATATATGTAATATCTCGCTTTTCTAACGTGTTGTGGCTGCGGACGAAAATCATCACCCAGTTTCTAATCGTGTGGTCTTAAAAAGCGTCTAATAAATGATCACACAGCCTCCGATAGATGGCGGTATAACCATCTCGTATATGTCAGGTATAAACAGTAGAAAACCGAGACTAGCGACGAAATACAACGTCAAAAGTGCGAGACGTCTGGTACTGGTCTGGCCTGCCAAGTGTGACGACTAAGGCAAATCCTCCCTGCAACGGGTGAGGCCCCATGTCTAGATGTGAACTATCACGGACTAATAAAAATAAAACAATATAAACACGACGCTAGCGTTTTAGTTTAATATAATTAGACTGTTGTAGATATAATATCTGATTAAATAAATACTTTGAATTTAAACTACATATACTTAGATAGAATAAAAAAATTTTTTCGAAAGTAAACATTTGCTTTGTCAACAAATTCTTTTTTATTTTTATTAGTTTTATAGACATTTTATATGTGAACAAATGAGGCTTTCTTGTCCTACGAATTTTAGGTAGGTATTTTAGGCACTCTATAATTTTTCGTAAGTCATTTTATTTAATATAAAAAATGTTCCCACACTATGAATTACGCTTTCGTGAACAAAAATATGGAGGGAACACCAATTCCCGAAACATTTATTTATAGACGTTACAAATACTTTCGGGCGGGACACAAACACCTACCCAGCTACGTCACCCAACTACAGTGCCACCTAGCGGTCATTATAATCTATTTATAAATAGAAAACAGGCTCGGAGCTTGCCCGCTCCAGAAAAAAGCCGCCCCACTACCCCTTATTATTATAAGAATTACCCTTAAAATATAAAATACGTGAAAGTATTTTCATACTTATCCCTACCATGAGCAAATGCGCGTGTAGATTATTTCTATTTTCTGAACTTACAACTTAAAAAAATTATGAGTGTCATTTAGGGAACTAACATTTAAAATGTCTCCCCCTAAAATCTGGCGCCGCCATGCCAGTGGCTGCTACGCTACTGTATGCTACT
Organism: Parnassius orleans; assembly: GCA_029286625.1. Lineage (NCBI taxonomy): Eukaryota > Metazoa > Arthropoda > Insecta > Lepidoptera > Papilionidae > Parnassius > Parnassius orleans. The sequence continues at coordinate 915,270 of JAGSMP010000250.1, read as the reverse complement.
GCTCATCAACCAAATTTGCATATAGGACTATCATGAACGCAATACTTATTTCCCATACATTACGGAGTCTTCAAATATAATCCGTCCGCTTAGTAACTTCTGCTTAGAAAAATAATCCGAAAATATAGTATTGAAACTTTTTTTTTTTTTTGTGATTTCCTACATCTTTGAGTTTTTGATTTGCCTGAAATTGATCGTTTTTATCTTTCTACTGATAAAATTTGATTTATACGGCCATTAGCCCATAAACAGTCTAATAGATATGGGTTGTGAAACATTTTAGATTGCCTAAAATTCCTTTCTCATCAACTTTTCGGCTGTTAAGAGGATATTCGGGCTGCGAGAAATTCGAACACCATCTATGGACATCACTGAACTAGTCAATCGAGAGAACCAATTGCAACTCAGAACAATTATGCCCATGAAAATTTGACGAAATCATCACCCGTGTTTCCTCCTCCTAAACTGAACCTTTTTTTCCAATAATAATATAAGGAGGATTGTCTATATGTTTTTTTTTATGTCTGTATGTTTTCTTTTATTTTTTATGTTCGTTAATTTTATTGCTAGATGGCGAAATAACTGGGCAGTTTTAGTAATTTTCGAAGGTTCCTAGTTTATAAAATGAAAAAAAAATGAAAACATAAGAACATGGCAGTGGTAAAATAAAGTTTGTATCGAAAAAAATATTTACTTTAGTGTCATTATCCAGGAAGAAAACAGAGAAATAAGTTAGTATAGTGTTACACACAAAACGCCGCGCCGCGCGGATATCCTCATACACTAAATCTCCAATGTATTTTTAAATATAACTATAATTTTCAAATGTACTTATTATAATGAGTTTTTTTTAAAAGAATGCCTTAATATAATTAAGAGATCACATTTTTATAGAGTTAAAATAAAACAAAGTATTTGTTAATTCTTTAAGCAAGTGTTTTAACCGTGTTTAATAAATTAAAATCCTTTATTTAGAAACTTAAATATTTTAAAGTCTATATAATTTATTTCCAAAATAAAAATTATAGTATTTCAAAATATTTTTATTTACATAACAAATAAAAACCGTATAGATACTAGACCCTAGTAAAAATTAAAATGACTGAAAGTTTACTTAAGTTTAAACGTAAGACGACAAACTCGGATTGGCAACATTTTGTTTCATCCTATCAAACAGGTTGGCAAAGAGTGACAAATCAATTTGCCTATATCTATAATCCCTATATCATTATTGGTTTCAATTGCCAGCACCGGGTAATATTTATTTGTATTAACAACACACGTTGCAGAATCCTTACTAAAGTTAGCGTTTTGATTAACCCTCATCATCCTGTTATATACCTAGGCTTGTATCATTTAATTTAAGCCAACGGCCAGAAACACTCTCGAGGCATGAATGATGACGCGAAAGTGGTTTCGAGCTTGTTATTAGCTTTCCAGAGGAGTTTTCTCGTAATTATGTAATTTAATTAACCGATGAGGAGATTCCTATTACGTTCCGAAAAGAGATTCCAAGATCCCACAGTCTTTGAGTTCGGTAATTTCTTTCACTCGCGGCGAAGCAACATAAATGTAAAACTCCCTTTGTACCCAAAGACATTTAATAATTTTCACCGACTCAAGAAATTATTATTTCAAGTACAAAATTACTTTTATGTGCATATAAATATCTTTGTTATTTTTTCTGTTTCAGTGTTTCATTTGAAATCGAAAAAGGGAAAAACGTTGATTCTTTACAAAAATTATACGTACTACAAACGTTATTACTACACAAATAAAGGTTATTGGAAATGGATATGTTCAACCCATCAGAAATTTGGCTGTAAGGCTTATATAATCGTGGTCGATGATCAAACTATAATGACATCATCGGGCGAACATCTACATGAGCCGCGTAGATTTGGTAACAAGTACTGGACAGTGTGTTAGGTTGTAATCAAATTATATGTACATATGTACGTACATGCTGTTTTAATATTAAATAAATTTTATTTAAATGTATTTTTTATTAATTCATACAGTTTCACAATTATAAGGTAAGTTAAACTACCATGTTATATATGATACTAGCGATTCACCCTGGCTGTGCACGGGTGATTTCTGGATCTCGACAACAGCGCGCCTACCGGGTCCAATTGAGTTTTTAAACCATCCAGGGACCCACTCAAATACACATAAAAAAATTCATCACAATTGGTGGAGTCATTTTCGAGTTTTTGCGAGACTAACGGACAGCAATTGATTTTTATACATAGAGATGTGTGACGTGTAGTGGCGGCCTAAAAGAATACACTACCGCCTATCAACTCGTGGTTGCCCCTGAAAACAGAAGATGGGCAACAGCATCCTCCTGATAACAGTTCAACAATAATAAACAGCTGCAGTTGCTAAAGAAAATTTGGGCCAATATCCCTATGAAGTCTGTAGGTTGTAATGAATGAATGAAATTACAATCTTCAATCTTACCATCAGGTGGACTGTGTGCACGTTTATCACCCACATTTTATTAAAAAAAATATACTACTAAATATATTTAAAAATTGTAAGGGCCCACACTTGGCGATTAGTGCAAACACATACCGACAGAGTAAAAAAAGTAACGATTAGTAATTTGAATAGTATTTTATGGTATGGTATTTGAATATTACGAGTGGCAAGTGTACATGAATGATAAAAATATTTTTTTTCAAAACTTATTTTTTGTAATTGTGTCTCGGGATAGTGCCTACCCAGACGAACTATTAGGCAGAAAGTGTCATAACCTTTTTTTAGAATAGTAGTCAGAATGGATTTATGTAATGTATTTTTGTGATATTCGGAAGTTTTCCTTCTCAATAGTACTTAAAAACAAGTACTCTCTTGAAGAGCTACTATTTTTCTAACACAACACATCACATTTTTTCTTCGCGGTCAGCCATCAGGCATACTTAAGACTGTAACCGCCTTTTATTTTTGCAGTGCGTGTACTCCGCTCAAGAAGAGGACGACCTTTGCTTTTGTTTCGTAACTATACATATACGACAAGCTTCACAACAAAAACAGGACACAGATGGGTCTGCTCTTCCCACAGATCGAAGAACTGTCGAGCAAACATAACCACTACAGGAGAATCTTACGTTGTCGTAGATTCGTCAGAATTTCACAACCACGTGGCTCCGACATACCATATATCATCTGATGGCACTTTTTATAGAATACTTACCAGTTAGACACTCGTTTCGTTTCCACAGAATATGCATATTTTTATATATTTTACTGACAATTTCACAACGCTATATTTTTAACATACTTGTATTAACCTCTAACTATGTTTAAATTAATCTAATACCAATTTTACTTTTATTTTATTACATATCATAAAATATGATATTATATTAATAATCCTTATTAAATATTACTTATATTTTGTTTAGTGGTTCTTTGGTATGAACCGGAATTTATTATTTCGACGGGTCCTACGTATACTAATGCAAGTGCAAAAACATAACTTCACAGGAGAGCACTTTAAAGATTTTAAAGCTAACTTTTACATTAATCGATAGAAACGTTTGAAAATTTCAAATACTGTACAAGAATATCATAGGCAAAAGATGGCGTCATTAATTTTCAAAAAATTAATTAAGAGAAATACTTGGTTATCAAAACTAGAAGAGACCCGAAGACATTGTCTACAAAAACTAGACTATACTTATGTGAAGATCACTTTGATGTATGACTTATATTTAACTATCGTTTATACAAAACATAACATCATGAGGTGATAGGTACTATAAGTCAAATTTTGTAAAAGATTAAGATATCTTAGATATAACTAATGATTGCCAATGATTGTAACCATAGATAAACATAACTATGTATGTATTATCAAAAGACACTGACCTGGTATTGTGTTATTATATAAACTAAAGTTGTTAATAGGTATTTACATTGATGTTTTAACATTCCCCAAAACGGCATAACAAAAAACGGGATCGCATGCAAAATATGTTGCCACCATCAATGTATTTATCCTTGATAGATTAGTACTTTCTGCTTTTACGAAACCGTCTTCCATGACGCCACTTCAATAAAATACGGAATAAAAGTCAACAATCGTGATGATAACTTGAAAATTTCGAACAGCGTAGAGCGATTTTTGGTAGTGGAAAAACTTATGGGTTCGCGTCGCCGATGATCTTCATCGAGCATGTTTACTACGACGAGCATGTCCACTAGCGACGCGTAGTATAGCGGCCTGTGTACATGTATACGCATATATCATTGGGTATTCACATCTGTCGGCAGTCCTTATGACTGCCTCTGTTTTCTTTTTTATTAAGATTTTTGGCTTGGATGCTTGTCCTTTAAGCCATGTCTTCATTTATCTCAGTATCAAGTGATAATAATCCTTTATAGTAGTCTGCTTTACAATGTGTTGATGCGTCACATTGCGCAGCCCTTGTCAGATTTTGTCGGCAACTTGAGGACAGTTGGCGATAGTATCTCAAGGCGCCTAAGCAGACAGAACACATTATCTTGAGATTCACATCACCATCGGAGCACTTGTTTCACCGTTTCCACTAATAGTTCACATGCACAGACATTTAATACACAAAATCGCATTTTTTATATCAAAAACCATTATTTAAACAATAATACAGGAGCAGCAATCCGCAACCGGTCAAGTTCCCGCCAAAACTCCCGGATAGCGTTTTAGAGATTTGAGGCACAGATTAAAAACAATATTCTTATAACTGAGATCAAATTTATAATGCATTTTTAGGAATAGAAATCAAAATTTCTCATTTATTTTTCAAAACCTATGTATTTATATACATATGTATTTCTTGATTTTTTTACATGTTGCAAAATACCCTATTGTCAGATTACTTGTACCAGTTATCTGATGTACATTCATCTTACGTTACAGTTAAATATTTTTCTGTTTAGTTTGTTTAGTAGTATTATTAGTCTTATAAATAATTTTAAAAAAAAAACAAAGTAAATGGTTTTCAACATATAATTACGTATATAATAATCAGTCTTAAAACTTTTTAAACATAATATATTGCAAAGGCTTTATTATTTAAAACAATAAATGGATAAGTTATGACATTTCATAAAAAGAAAAACATTAAATCTTCGAAAAAAGTTTACTTATACTGATTCTTTTAAAAATGTTGATTTTGGGTTATTGTACGATTTTGAAAGAATAATTTATATCGATGGCTTAATACACACACATATGTACATAAACTCATATTAAAAACGAAATCAAAATGAAAAAGTGTTGACAGTGGCTTTGCTATTTTACAATAATTAAAAAGTAAATAACAAAATTCTTCTTCTTTTATGTAGGAACTGTCGTGAACTGTAATAATTATTCATTTATTGCTATTTAACCAGTCTTTCAGAAATTATCAAAATAAAATCACGTTTAATCACCTAATTAAGTATCACTACAACCACCAACGTAGTAAATATATATTTTTTAAACAAAAATTAAGTTTACTAAATTTCTTAAATATATAATTATCCAGATATATCACTGTGTGTGTGTCCTCGGTTCTTATTTTCAAACTATTGTAAAATGAGTGGTACTTCTCAGAAATTACAGACTTACTAAGATCTTGAAGATCTTTAAATTTTTTCTTGTCAATTGGTATTAAGCTTTTGTAATCTAGATCTAAGCTATCAAATTTTTTAGTTATATTTTGTACACTGGTTCATGTATTACTTTTTAGACATTGTATTGTTTTGTAACCAACTTCTTCAAAGAATATTTATAATTAAGCTAAAAGTCCAGTCCCCGGCGGCCCCGCTATTCCTGGCTACGGTGGCGACCATGGTAACGGCGGGGCAGGGGGTGCTGAGAATCTCCGGTGGAGGTTCGGTTGCCACCTACGACGACTCGACCTGGCAACTTATAACGCACGCACTCTGAGGACTGACGAGAAGATCCTGGAGCTGGAAGAAGAGATAGACAAGTTGCGCTGGAATATTATAGGATTATCCGAGGTCCGAAGAGAGGGGGAGGACACGGTAATCCTCGAATCCGGCAACTTGTTCTATCACCGGGAGGGCGACCATCTGTCCCAAGGAGGTGTCGGATTTATCGTCCACAAGTCTCTCGTTAACAACGTTGTAAAATTGGGAGTGTGTCGACGAGGGTTGCGTACCTTATACTCAGAATCACCAAACGGTATTCGCTGAAGGTCATACAGGTTTACGCACCAACCTCGGCACATCCCGATGAGGAGGTGGAGGAAATGTATGAGAATATCTCTAGAGCCATGCATTCCTCCAAAACCCACTATACGGTGTTAATGGGAGACTTCAACGCAAAACTAGGCACAAGAGAGAGCGGTGAGCTGAAAGTAGGGAAATTCGGAATAGGGCAACGGAACCCAAGGGGCCAGCAGCTGGCCGACTTCATGGAGAAAGAGGACTCTTTATGATGAACTCTTTCTTCCAGAAGCGGCCCCACAGGAAGTGGACCTGGTCGAGCCCCGACGGTTCGACAAAAAATGAGATTGACTTCATTATGACGACTAGACGCCAACTGTTCAGTGATGTCTCAGTGATCGCGAGGGTGAAAACTGGTAGCGATCACCGAATGGTTAGAGGCACACTGAACCTAAACGTTAAGTTGGAGAGGTGTCGTCTAAAGAAGTCAACGCTCCGTCCCCCTCGTGCTCTAATCCAAAGTCCCGAAACCTTTCAGCTCGAGTTACAAAACCGTTTTCAGTGCCTAGAAGATTGCAATGCAGTGGACGATATGAATGACAAGCTCGTGGAAACTGTCCATGCGGTCGGAGCTAAGTTTTGCAAGACCCGCCGCAGAAGAACACAAAAACTCTCCGATCACACTCGTTAATCTCATGGCTGTTAGACGGGAAATGAAGCTGCAATCTTCAGTAGATTTGATAGCATACAGGCAACTGAACAGACAGATCTCCAAATGCATGCGGCGGGACTTGCGCAACTTCAATACAGTTCGTATTGAAGAAGCGATCGAGCGGAACCAGGACTCCAAAGTCTTTTCCAGAGATCTGTCTGCTAGAAAGAGCCAACTGTCGAAGCTGAAGACCGAGTGTGGCAGCGTCGTTTCCGGGACACCTGAGATTTTGAGTGAGATTGAGAGGTTCTATGGGCAGCTGTACACATCATCGTTGGAGCCACACGCAAGTGTGAGTAACGATCCAAGAGCGAGTCTTATCCGACACTATTCCGATGATATCCCGGACGTCAGTCTGAGCGAGATTAGAATGGCTCTCCAGCACTTTAAAAACGGCAAGGCCCCAGGCGAGGATGGAATTACAGCGGAGCTTCTGAAAGCGGGTGGAAAACCGGTACTTGAAGTCCTTCAGAAGCTCTTTAATTCCGTCCTACATGGTGGCACTACACCGGAGGCGTGGAGCAGAAGTGCGGTGGTCTTGTTCTTCAAGAAAGGCGACAACGCTCTCTTGAAGAACTACAGACCGATTTCCCTTCTGAGCCGCGTCTACGTGCTGTTTTCGAGAGTCATTACGAATCGTCTCGCACGCAGACTCGACGACTTCCAGCCTCCCGAACAAGCCGGTTTCCGTAAAGGCTTTAGCACCATAGACCACATACATACCCTTCGGCAAATTGTACAGAAGTCCGAGGAGTACAATTTGCCACTATGTCTGGCGTATGTGGACTATGAGAAAGCCTTTGATTCCGTCGAAATTTGGGCGGTGCTGCAGTCCCTTCAGCGGTGCCAAGTTGACTGTCGGTATATCGAAGTGCTGAAGTGCTTGTACAGTAGGGCTACGATGGCTATCCGAGTACAGAACCAGAGTACAAAACCTATCCAACTGCAGAGAGGTGTAAGACAGGGTGACGTTATATCCCCGAAACTCTTCACCGCTGCATTGGAAGACGTTTTCAAGCTTTCAGGACTGGAAAGGATACGGCATTAACATCAATGGCGAGTACATCACTCACCTTCGATTTGCCGATGATATAGTCCTTATGGCAGAATCGCTGGAGGACCTAAGCACTATGCTCAATGACCTCAATAGTGCCTCCCAACGGATAGGTCTTAAGAAGAACATGGACAAAACAAAGATCATGTTTAATGTCCATGTCACACCTATGCCGGTAGTTGTTGGGTGCACTAAGCTCGAAGTTGTTGACGAATATGTTTACCTGGGACAAATAGTCCGACTAGGTAAGTCCAACTTCGACCGAGAGGTCAATCGACGGATTCAACTCGGCTGGGCAGCGTTCGGGAAATTACGGCACATCTTCTCGTCAGGTATACCTCAAAACTTGAAAACGAGGCTGTACAACCAGTGCGTGTTGCCAGTGATGACCTACGGAACTGAGACGTGGTCCTTCACTGCTGGCCGGATGAGGAAGCTCAAGGTCGCTCAGCGAGCTATGGAGAGGGCTATGCTCGGAGTCTCACTGCGTGATAAAATTAGAAATGAGGATATCCGCAGTAGAACCAGAGTGACCGACATAGCCCAACGGATTAGTAAGCTGAAGTGGCAATGGGCCGGCCATATAGCTCGAAGAACCGACAACCGATGGGGAAAAAAGGTTCTCGAGTGGCGGCCTCGTACCGGCGGACGAAGTGTAGGGCGTCCCCCCACTAGATGGAGTGACGACCTGGTAAGACATGCAGGAAGTCGATGGATGCGGGTGGCTCAGGACCGTGCTTTGTGGCATTCCTTGGGGGAGGCCTATGTTCAGCAGTGGACTTGTGAAGGGCTGTAATGATGATGATGGTGATGATGAAGCTAAAACAAATCTTTGGCTTGAACATTAATTTCACATATCTTACTCCACATAACAAGTTCCCCAATGGAATTTTTCTTCCACTTATCAAAAAACCAAGGTAAAACTTGAAGTCGATGACGAAAGATTGAATGACTTCTTTTACTATGTATGGTTTTGCATTAGCTGTTGCCATTTTGAAGGCCAGGATCCACTAATCTGGAGTGTAAAATAAAACATTTCTGGTTTTCCTTTCAATTACGAAGTGAATGCTGTCACCTTCGTTTTGTGTATGACCAACAATAAGAAATCTATGGATAGTATTTAAGTTACATTTCCAAGCGCAGTACATATACGTAAGAAAAATAATTCTATTTCGATTTTGTCCCCCACAATTCTCCGACCAGAATATAAATGTTTTGACACCCTGTTTTACCTTCATTTCAATAAAATCAAAAGCATAACTGGCTTTTTCATTACTAGACCATTTTTTGCAGTTTGTTCAACCCAACAATAACAATATACTTGCAGATCTTCCATGTCAAAGGATGTAAAGTTGTAAAAATGTAATTTTCTTTTATAATAAAAGGTGCTTATGTTTCCATGAGGTAAAAGGGTCTCCAGTTCTCTACACTTACCATACGAAACATAGCAGCGTTAAGCTGCTATTTTACGCTGGTATTCTGTGAGAGCGTGGTCCTTCCCCGGTCGATCCGACCCGCGCTACAACCTAGTCGTGCTAAATCTTTTGGCCGTTGGCATGGCGCGTGGAATGCAACTATCTACAGTGATACAAGTAACTTGCATCAGTGTAGACATTCGCTTGGCTTAAAATGATTTCATTTGCATCAGTGCACAAATTTGTATGTTCAAAATTATTTGATATTTTATAACAAAATTTATAGGACGTAAAATATAGGTTATTTTAAGGCTTTTGACGCAAATAAAACTGTTTTTGTCAACTCGCGGGTTGCACCAGTATACGTAGGACCCGTCGATTTATTTATTTTAGGATGATTTTATGGTATATATAATATTAAAAATTAATAAGAAATTATTATAACAATACACAACAGAGCTTAATCTATTTCTTTCTTTTTCATCAGTCTGTAAAAGTTCAGTGCTGGACGTGGGTCTCTCTGTAAGGAGGATTTGATAGGCGGCTTGGCGATAAACAATGGCTATACGTTATACCGCCATTTATTATAAGGGAGACGAGATGTTTCTGACATTTCCCATGGTTATGGTATTCAATTAATGAACTTTGGAATAATGGAATAAGGTCGTGGTAGACGGTGAATGCTCCGATTACGAGCCTATTAATGCTGGTGTTCCACAAGGCTGCGTGCTAGCTCTCACCTACGCTGTTTCTTCTGCATATCAATGATATGTTGCAAACTAGTAGCATTAATTGCTATGAGGACGACAGCAGTGGTGATGCTTTTTACTCCGGCGGTGCCAATATTTCTCGGTATCACGTCGTCGAGTACCGGAACAAACTTGTGTCTAAAAGTCAAGTCGTTGTTAAACAAAGTCTCGGATTGGGGACGACTAAATCTAGTCGTTTAACCCTCGAAGACACAGGTTTGCGCGTTTACAGAACCCCTTTGTCGTATCTCTTCAATTTAGTTAGTTAATTTAGTTATTTTCCTTAGCAGAGCGAGACAGTATTTCATGCCGGCACACCGCCTGCAACTTTACAAGGCGTAGGTTTGGCTTCTTCACATGGAATAATGTTTTCATCTCTGGGCCGGGACACCCCAGTGCCAGCTCCTTCCACTTGACCGCATCCAGCGCAGAGCGGCTCGAATCATTGACGTTGATCCCTTGTGCTCGAATCGTTGACGATGTTGCATCCCTTTGCATTTTCTATCGTATTTAGCACGGGGAGTGGTCTGAGAAATTGTTCGGATTATATTTAGTCGACAAACTTCACCAAACGTCACGACACCATCCACACCATCTGGATGCTTGGCGGTCCACCACTGTGCGTTTTACTAGGAGCTTCCTTCCTCGTAATATATAATTCCTTCTTTGTGGAATTGTTTACCTCTTACAAAAAAAAAACTATGTGCGTCATCACATATTAATGTAGGTAAAGTTTCGCCTACTAAATAATAGAAACGTGAAATTGTGTTTGATTACCTATTAGTTGAGATAGTAATTTCATATTAATCGTATTATGGTGTGGTCACACTTACTGTGCCGCGATCGTAGTTCTGCGGTTTGTCTGATGTAACGCATTATGCGATAAGATCCTAAGTTTTAATGCCATTAAAGAATAGTCATAAATGGCGACCGACCTTTTGCCATTACATACGCGCATTATTCGCATCTGTCTTTCACTGGTTTGTGTTATACCACTCTCTTACCTGCTAAAATCCCTAAAGCGCTCACGTTTTTGTGTTCTAGTTTACAGGGTAGAATAACCTGTGAGGCATTCCATGTTACTCATCAGGAACATTAACGCGTCTGTTCTTTGTCCGATTGTGATGGTATGTGTCCATATAGGCATAGATACCTATGTACCTATTTAATGAGCGTAATATCAAAATGTCATATCACTAGGTCATACCACATATTACAGAGTTGAGAAAATATCATGGTACACTATTCGTTTATGTGTAATGTAATAAAGTTTGTAGTAATGCCTGGCAGAAAGGTATAAAAATATAGAACTTAACTTGGGATTTTATCATTCTCTTTTACTTTTTCGAGTAAACTAAGCAATATATCACTAGCTCAAGGCATCAAGTAGAATGTCGTCATAATAGAATATATACAATAAAAACTTCAACCCTTTTTTTCCAATTTTCGGGGCATATTTTTTTCTTGAAATTTAAATGGGACCACTCTTGAGGTGGCTTAATAAAAAAGAATAATTTAAATTGGTTTAGTTGTTCCTGAGAAATTGGTGAAATATACATAAAAACATATACATTGAATATAGAACCTCCTCTTTTTTTGAAATCTGTTAAAATATGATTAATAATACACTTCCATTGACTTTTCAACTTTAAAGTATTTGTGTTTAGAATAGAAAGAAGTAGCATGAGAAAGAGGAACAGAAGATTACAGAGAGGAACCTATAATCTACCAAGAATTAGCAACTTGAAATCAGAATTTGATCTCTGATATAAACACTTCAAATCATGGATATATATATATGTCCTAGTACTTTTAACTAAATGCTTCAAATAGATTTTTATCCAACACTCGAGTAACAACTAAGTAACATTTGCATAAAAAAGAAACATTTATTGTTTCTTTTTTTTTTATGCCGATTTTGATGTATTTGCCAATGTCAGGATGTTTTTTCAGTCAGTAATTTTCAATTGTAAGATTTTTCATTTTATCATGATATTTTTGTACTACAAAACATTTAAAATCGTTCATGTTAATGAACTGACTTACATCAAATTATTTGTAAATGCATAATATAACATAAGTGCTGTGATCTAACATGTGGTTGACTATACAATAATACAGCCCTGACAAAATGTATCCTACATACAAATTATTCTTTGTAAATGTACATAAAATATAATGGTGTCAAAATAACTATAAATAGGTTATAGATAAGTTCATTTCAACAAATTCTTTTACAAAAATAGACAGAATTTTCAACCATTACCCATCTCAGATCAATAAAGTGAATACTAAACATTAAATCAATTTCTATAATTAAATAAATTACCAATAACAGCCAGTCACTGGTGACTTATTTGAAAAACATTCAGTCTGGATCAATTTAAAACTACATTCTTATATTATTCAGTAGAAAAAATTCTATAAATAAGTGTAAAAACATATCAAAAATTAAGAGGTACATATTTGAGGTAGAAAATCATGTCAGTCTTGAAGTATATTTAAGTACCAAACAATTAAACAATAAAAAATGCTACACTATTTTAAAAGATCCATCAACACGTCGGTAAAATCCTGGAGGTGGATGATTATGGGTATTACGTACTCTGTTTACAACACTGCAGTGATGGTGGATGACAGTGGTAACATCAACATAACAGCCAGTCTTAGTTCGGGATGTGCAGTACCATTGCTTTTTACCATATGCCAGCTTATTCTTCAGACGAAATGCATAACCGTCATATACTAATAACATGCTACCTTTTCGTGTCGGAATGAAGTTGGCTTCTGAAACAATTTGTATAATTAGTAATATATTGTTAGTTTAAACCTTCACACTTAATTAGTTATCAATAAGAAGGAAAAATAAAAGAAATTGTGTCATGAAAATAACTTTTATTACAAAAATCAACTTTGTATAATATGCTTAATATAAAAACGTATATTTTAACGTAATAGCTAATTCCTGCAATGTAAATTCTCATTGCATAGAGATTCAGTGACACAATATAAATCATATATACTATCGTGCACAAGCATTTAAACCATGTTAAAACCTATTGTAGAATTAAACTTATGAGTAGATTTGATAAACATATAATAAAATTTACAAGATACATCAAAACTTTCTAAAACACGATCGTTCATAACCTCAAGAATTCACAACTCAAGAACTAATTAATAGTATTCTTGACTATTCTATCAAGTCAAAATACAAATTTAGTACAATAAAATCGTGCAATTTCTCTTAATACTACTAGTTTTATTCAAAAAGTGATAAAAACGCCAAGCACAAGAACATCGCAACTTCACAACAATCAACAACAAACACCAACACAAGCAAACACGTTGTTTGTGGTTACTGGTTACGGTCCACCAGTTAAGACAGGCAAAGGTCATAAACCATGCAGCCTAGTCTGATTTGTAAGTGTCTGATTTATGATTTCTTTTGCGTTTTATTTTTTGACGTAACTTCTATTACATATTTTAATTCAATGGTTTATAAATAGTTAATGAATATCTTTCAATAAATAATAAAAAACAAACCGACGTAATATGCATACCGAATGCAAATAAATAAAGTTATAATCTAAATAATTGGAATCTAAATTACACTACACTAACGCCAATGAGCAAAGGTTTAGGTCATTGCACTACACTGATAAAACAGCCATGCTTGGCAGGTGGGTTGGTAACCACAATATTTTATTAGAAAGATGCTGCTGCTCATTTCTTCCGTAATATAATATAAAAAATCATAATTAATAGAATCCGGCGTTATTTTTCGGAAATCCATTATATTAAAGGTTTTTACGTGGTAAAGCCACGCTGTAGCTATATTATAGTTGTAGTACGAATAGGTCGGTTCGACCGGGGAAAGACCACGCTCTTACAGAATACCAGCGTAAAATAGCAGCTTAACGTTGCTGTGTTTCGTATGGTGAGTGTAGAGAACTGGAGACCGTTCTTACTGAAAACGAGGCATTCCATCTTATTCCTCAGGGGTGCCAACGCATCTGCATTTTGATTCGTAATCGAAGATGGATGTAGATGTCTATGGACCACAGCAACCATTTACCATCAAGTGGACTGTGTGCTCGTTTGTGAATATGGATGAATACAGATTTTGCAATTTTTCAAAACCATGCCTTATTATTAGGCTAGAGGTGTTCAAATTTGTATGATTATATTTGATTATATTTAATTTAAAAACCTTACCCCCTCACTAGGATTTTCTCCTGTATCGTGGAGGCTGTTTACAAACATAAATTGCACAAGGACAAACATCCAGACCCGGAACAATTACTTGCAGGTCATACAATTACATGTTCCGTGCGGGATTCGAACCCGCGGCTCTCAACGCAGGAACTCATTGCTAAGCCATTGCGCCACGGAGCCGGGTATGAAGAGAATGTAAATAAAAGTTTTTTTTTTAATATTTTGCTCAAATACATTTTATTTACAAACCTCGGGTCAATTCAAAAATTGACCCTAGAGGTTTTTAAACGTGTGTACAAAGTTTGTTTGAAAAATATCATGTTGTAATATGTAGTTGTATTTCATACAATAGTAGTAATCACTAGTAGTAGAAGCGTGAAATTGAAAAAAATGATTCCTTTAACCACGTAGACATCTACTAAAAAAAGATTATCCAAAATACAAACTCTTAGAGGATTAGGGTGTCACAGATTGTACGACACTTTTCATTTTACGGGACGAATCCATATTGGTATGGAGAACTATTATTAAAGGATTTTTATAACATGAAAATTGGTAGAAATTGTTTTAGATAATATAATAAAATACTTATTTTTTAATTTTCCAATCTTACCTTAAAGTGTTTGTCAATTTGCCCATAGAACAAATTTATGATAAATATGAATCTCAAAGAACATAAAACAAAGTCGCCATCCGCATTTGTTCGCATCATTTTTGTTTCTCCGCTTACATCTTCTAAACTACATTTTTATTCATAACATACTACCACAATAAAGCCCGATATGACATATTATGTCATGTCCTAAGGTTTATTTATTTAATTTATTTATTCTTAATTATACACCTTAACTAAAAAGGATTACAAAGGGCGGGCTTAATGCCCTTTGGCATTAAGCCCGCCCTTTGTATCGCCCTTTGTTTCCAAGTCAACCATTGAATCACAATAACCATTTTTATCTTTAAAATATTCATTAAAAATATTAGCTTATTTGCGAAACTATTTTCTCCAATTTAGTATTAATACTTATCTAGATAAATTTGTTATTTACCTTAGGCATTTAATGTAAATTACAATTATCCTTTATATTATATCGTTTAAATAATTATTTTAAAAGATATCACAAATTCAAAATTACGCGCAACCAAAAAAAAAACACCCACACTCCACGAAATGGTTGGCCGGCACGCCAATGTCGCGGCCTCCTTAATTTTGATCAAACCGGCATTTTGTGAAGTTGTTGCTCAAAGAAGGAAATGGGCACATGCCACAAGACAATGAAAGAATTAATCTTGACAATGAAAATATTTCCATTTTACTAAATGACTTTCAAGATGCATTATTTTGACTAATTATCATTCATAAATATCAAACGCCCACTATTTTACTAAACACGCACACATTCATAAGGGTCGCGCGGTCGGCAAAAACGTTGTGAATTGAATCGCACACAGAGGAGCGCGCGTACGCATAGTTGTTGCCCGTAAATCACATTCAATTTGGGATAATTTCAAATAAAAGTAGAAGTCTTATTTACTAGAAATTTCAAAAACTGCAATAATGCATTATTTATATATTTGAAGTTAAATTTATAATTTAAATTGGATACTCTTTGAAAAATAACCATGTATATTATATAACTACTAACCGTCAAGTAGGTAAGATAAATGACTTAATTCTCTCGAAAATCAATGCACCAATGCAAACATACCACTCTGGAGACACTGTTCTCGATCTGGAAGATGCTGTTAATTTACCAACAGAATTTCTCAATTCCTATTAGCTCTCTGGATTGCCCCCACATAAATTGGTTTTAAAAGTAGGGTGTGCGTTTACTTTATTATGGAACTTTCTTCTTTCACCCGAATTGCACATTGGTGTAATGTTGCAGGTAAAATCTTCAAAAACATTTCTAATAGAGACCTGATGAGAAAGTGAAGAAGTTGTTTTATTTCCTGGATTCCATTATCACCATGGATGGATCTATCTTTCCAATTTCAACCACTGTAATTTTCCATAAAACTTGTTATTTTCAATGACGATCAACAAATCACAAGTCTAAACATTCAACGTTGTGAGATAAGACCTGAGCGTTGAGTGTTATTGTCATGAACAGATTTTAGCTCGCGGCCTTGTAGCTGTAAAAGCCCTGAGTCTGATGAAGGTGTAATATCCGAAAGGCTAACAGCACTAACATCATCAGTAACCAGAAATCACGAATAACTATATATCATGATCTATGTTTCACGATAAAATTACAACTCATCACCAATTATCGTTAACCAATTTTGATACTAATCGTGTTTCTCATTTAAGCCATACGATTAAATAATATACCTAATAAATGAAGATGAACTATCAATACCAAAGCGACAAACTCAAAATCGATAGAATTATGTTTTTTTAAACATGAATGACACCACATGTAAATTGTCTCTGTTAGTGTCAAATTCGGGGGGTTTTTTGGGGGGAACTTGACCGGCGGCGGTGGATTGCTGCTTCTGTATTATTGTTTAAATAATGTTTTGAAGTGGATTTTGATATGTAAAAGTGGTATGGTTTTGTGTATTAAATGTTTGCGCATGTGAATTATTGGTGGAAACGGCAAAACAAGTGCTCCAATGGTGATATGAATCTAAACTATCTCAGGTATCTCAAGGCGCTAAAGCAGACAGACACCTGTCTGTTTGCTTTAGCGCCTTGAGATACTTTCGCCAACTGTCCGCTGGCTCAAGTTGCCGTCAAAATCTCCCAAAAACTACACAATGTGACGCATCAACATATTATGCCGCGTATCCACCGAAAATGTTGACAACTTATATGTTTCCAACCGTTTGCAACTCAACAAAATTTACCGACTTGTTTCCGATGTTTTCGCACCGAATTTAAACATGACGCCAACAATTTGAGAAACATTTTAGTTGACAACTTGCTGTCTCCACCAAAGTTTTGTTGGCAACAATATGTCTTCAAGTGACGATATTATGCAGGCAGCATATATCGTATAATTTTATGCAAAAAAAAACGGAAGCATAAATATTGGGTACGACCAAGCCTCAAAGGAAGAAAAGTACATGGAGAGATTGAGCAGGCCGCATTGAAGATGGACAAATCAGAAACTTTCTTCGTATGACTATGTTTTGAAAGGCTGCTAAATCTTGTTGGACCAAAAATAAAAAAATCTGATACTAATTATAGAAAAGCAATTACTTTATTATATAAATATATATACATATAATATATTAATATTTTTCCATGCATCCTTTTTTTATTTTTATCTTTATAATTTTTATTACACACCTCCCATAATATATTTTGATGTGTCGATTAACTAGTTCGTCCACGTGACAGATATGTTGCCAACAAATGTTTCCAACAAGCGTCTCCACTGAGGGAACAAATATTTTAATAAGCGTATTCATTTGATGTTGCCGCCGAAAATGGAAACACGGTTCCCGACATTGTTTACAAGTTTTGTTGCCAACACTAGGTAATTACAGAAACATTTGTCACCAACACGCGTTGACAACACAAAAGTTGGTAACTTGTCTTTGGTGGAGACGCGACATTATACTATAAAGTAATATTATCACTTGATACTGAGATAAATGAAGACATGGCTTAAAAGACAAGTATCAAAGCCAAAAATCTTAATAAATAAAAAACATCATATCATATTGTCAAACTTAGTTGTCAATGTCAAACGTCCAAACGTGTTTAGCACGCTAGCTGGTCTAAACTGTGTCAGTATCGAAAAATATTTTTACTAATGTGTAAACAATTTAATTTAAAGATAGTGATGTGTATCTTCTAACGCTACCTTTGAATTATATTTTTCTCAATTTATTTGGCTGTAAATAGTATAATATCAATAAATATATGTGTTAAACATCGTGCAAAAGTTGTATCGTACTATATATGAATATTTTGTTACTATTATTTTAAGATTTTGTCCTGTCCTATACTAACATATAACATAACGCTATGCTAATAAAATGTAGTAAATTGGATTTGCATCCAACTTTAAATTTGTTATTGATCTTGTTCATTTTTAAGTATTTTTTTATTCAATGCAAAAATATCACATTAATGTAAAATAACAGTTCCCTGACATGTTATTTTTAAAACATTATGAATATTATAAAAATAAAATGTTTTGTGTAACTGATTTTTTATTATTACTCTAACCAATTTAATTATTTAGATAAAATCATTGTTTTTCAAAAATTACAATTATATTTTTATTTCAGGAATTTTTATAAACACAAGAGGCAATTCCAAGTTATTCATATACCAAAATCACACTTTCCGGTTTATGTACAAAAGAGCATATGGCAGTCAATTATGGTATTGTTGGTACTTCTTCAGTCGATGTTGTCCAGCAAAACTTCGTATAGACAACTCTGGAAATGTCACTGCAAGTATTGGCCAGCATAATCATGACCCTCCAACTTGTTGGATGACCCCCGATGGTAAATCTTATAGTCTACCTCCTCTCCCTGACAGAGGCGCACCATCATAAACCAAAATAATGTAACTTGTTATTAAATTATAAGTATTTTGAAACCGTGTTTCACTGTCCATTATGTATGTTAGACGTTTTTGAGATTTTATGTTAGTGCTTTATGAATAAAAAAATTGAATATTGAAATTTTATTTTTGTAAATATAAAATTATTAATATACTAATAATATTAACTGCCTTTCAGTGTGTTTTATTTATGTATCATTATAGGAATGAAATTCCATTCAACTACAAAGTTAAGTTCGGCAACCCAATTATTATTATGGATTTTATCCTACAGAAATTCAGTGCATAGCCTCTTCTTACATAGTCATGCGGACCAATAAGCTGAAGTAGCAAACACGCAGGCAGATCATAGGCATAGGTGGCTCAAGATTGTATTTTGTGGCAATCTATGAGGAAGACCTATGTTCAGCTGTGGACTTGTGACGAGCTGAAGTGAGTGAGAGTATTGTGTCTGGTCAATATTTGATCTTCATGTGTGTCTGTTCACTTTATTTTACCTGTCTTCGTAACATACACTGTATATTTTTCTGCACATCTATCGCTTAGTAACTTTTAAAACAGTATGTTGAATTCCCCTTAAAAAAAAACGTACAGCAATTTTAGATGTTCATGTGTTATTATAATAATTTCTTTATTATTTAAACATATAAAAGAGGATGTTTGTGTATATGAAATTGTTTTACTCAAAATCTATTTGATCGATCACCATGAAAATTTGTATATACTGTAAGATGGGGTGAATAGACACAAGTCTGGTTATTTGATAAAGTTGTCTCTAAGTTTGTCTACAGCTCGGGAACGTTTGTTTTTTACTAATGTTTATTATTTGCCAAAATTTTTACTTTATTTTGGTAAACTTTAAATTAGTGTCAATTTTGATGACAGTAAAGAAAAAGGCGGTTATCATAAATGTGTGTACAAGAGGTTTTATGCTGTTTAAAACTTTTAGTTAAACATCAAGTTCTTCAGTGTTTCCTAGTTGCAAATTATTTTTTTAGAGATTTGAATTTCTCATCTATTATTAATATAAAGATGAATATTGATATTCAACAATTTTATTCTTTTATTATATTCTAATAGTAATATCAGGAAACTGGTACTTTTTCTCGAATTCGAGGTGAATAGATAAGACTGAGGGGTGAATAAAAACGCCTTTGGGGTTAATAGAAACGAAGAAAGGGGTGAATTGATACGAATGAACGTTTATAAAAAAAATGAGGGGTTTTAAGAAACGTAAAAGAGGTTAATAGAAACATGATTTTTAGGGTTGTCAAACACTATTTGCACCATTTACTTACCTACTACATAAATTAATTTAAGTAGCTAGTTGAAGCTAAAATAAAAAATGTTTAAACCATATTAAAGATATTTAAAAGTCCATTTCTATTATAAATGTAAAATTTTGATATTTGTTTTTCATTAAAATTCCAAATACTTGAGGTTTTACCATTACACCAGATATAAGTTCCTGCATATGTCGTATCTATTAACCCCGGATTCCCGGTATATAGAACTATTCACCCCATTTTACGGTATATATTTATTTTTCAATAATATTTATAAACTAAGAAAAAAATTGAAACAAAATTTAAAATTTTTGATTTTATTTGCTTTTTTTAAAATAAATTATTAATTATTAATAAATTAAATTGCATGCTCTAAAATAAAAAACGTTGCTGAACGCAACCTATGATGTTAACTGGCAGGACAATGTCTGCTGGGTTCAGTTAGTACTTATATAAAACATAATAACTACATACAAAAGGAATGTTATTATTTAAAATTTGACATTTCAACAGTCTTACCACTGTTTTACCTAACATTTTATCATCGATTATCAAAAGATCTAGAATAACACAATCATTTTATGTAGGCTTTAAAGGAAGAAATATTAACAGTGATTTGAAAAAAGATTAAAACAGTATTTAAAAATCCCAACTGCGTAAAATGTCTACTGAAAAGAGGTAAATTCAAATATTATACGCTGTATCACTTTCACTACTAAGCGACACCCCACGTTAAAATCCATCATGCCGTTTTGGCTACAGAGCGTGCATACGAAATAAACATACACTCGATAAACTTTCCCCCTTCAGGGACAGTCTGGTAAAAATAGCATTGACGTTTAAATACTCTTATGGCCAAATACTCAAAAGCACGACACACACGGTCAGTTAAACTGATCAGTTGAACTGACGGCAATCCACTAATTTTTCTGGGCGCATTGAAGCTGATTATTTAAACTGACTTACATCCAAAAACTGACTCTGAGTGTGAAATCTTAAGTTGAAATTTGAAGCCAGTGTGTGGGGAAATCGTTTTGGCTTACAACCGTTTTCTGATTCTGATTCTGATCAGTTTAACTGACCGTGTGTGTCGAGCTAAACGCTACTCAATTTTAAGATGTCGTTAAGTCTAGTGGTATCACAGTCACTGACAGTGATAGACATAGAGACAGCACGAGACTGAACGGCGTCTGTAGCGTTTGAGTATTTGGGCATTAGTAACTTATTCTGTAATAACTATTCAACTCCAATCGATTATTACGCGATTAGGTATCACCTAATCGCGTAATAATCTGTCCGTATGGATATGTATCAACCCACGCATCTGTAGCCTTCTTTGTTTGAAGTTAGTTACAGTAGTCCATGGACTGCAAAACCCACTTATCATCAGGTGGACTGTAAGTTCGTTTGTTCCTTCAGTTTTATAAAAAATATATGTTTTAATAAAAAAAAATCTATACGATAAGGGTGACAATCGAGCACACAGTCCACCCGATCGTAAGTGGATGCTGTGGTCCATAGACATCCACATTTATCCTCAACTACGAATCAAAATGCTGGTGCGTTGTCACCCGTGAGGACTAAGATAGAATGACTCATTTCCAGTAAAAGGGGTCTCCGGTTTTCTACACTCACCATATGAAACAGAGCAGCGTTAAGCTGCTATTTTACGGTGGTACTCTGTGAGAGCGTGGTGCTTCCCCGGTCGAGCCGACCCATTCGTGCTACAACTATACTACTAATATAGTTGCAGCATGGCTCTACCACGTAAAAATGTTTAAAAAATGGTTAAGTTGCTGCAAAACATATGTTTTCGATTATTATTTTTTCTTTTTATTTCTTTTATTACAGTTCCTATTTTATAGCCCTATCAATTGAAAATATTTTGTGTTCCATTTTGTAAAAGTTAATTAGTTTTTTTACCTAGAACACTTAAGACCTTATGTAAGTATAACACTACCGACCTCAATACATCATTTAAGAGCTTAAAATAGCTGGAGTGATAAATTTTGCTATCATTGATGTTGGCAATCACAGTTTCATCCAGCAATTCTGTAATTATCACATAAATAAACCCAGTCACTATTATGGCCATATTCATGATAATAATTTTTTGGGGTTTAAAGAGTTTTGAAAGTTAGTTAACGAAACATTACGTCATTATTCCTATTGTGTGGGTTAATAAGCTAACTAAATTATGATTATTTAGTAGGTACTTATTTTAATTATAACTTAATGTAGATCAAATAATAAATAACTTCGATAAAATGCAATTAAAATAAAAGAAGACTCGTGTCCTGTATTTGCCCATATTTGATATAACTGTTTTCTTTTTTAACAAACAATTATAATTTTCGACTCGAACATTGTAATATTCTGATAATATAAATTTAAACTTCCTTTGAGGAGACATTCATTACAATATGCCATAATATATAGTGGGTTATCAGTAGTTAAACAATTTTATATTATGTAAATAATTATAATAGATTATTTTTGAGAATGTCCCACGCAAGTACGCAATCTAATCATAGTTATATCGGTGTTACTTCTTATCTGTGACGCTCTGCTCTTTGCTTTAACAAGTCCGTCCAAAGAGTTTTCGCACGTATGTAAGTGAAAGATAAGGTAAATTGTTAAAAGTTTTTAAAAATAAATGTAAATGGGTAGACGTGGAACTGAACCCTGTATTTTAATTTAAATATTTGTGACTCAAAACTATTTACGAGTATGTAATACTTAGGTATTATTGAAAACTTACAAATTCAATTATCTTGAGTTCACTATGTAATAAATCAATAAAAAGAATACCCATCTTATACATAAAGCTATTTGTTCGTAGTGGGTAGTGTAGTAAGTGGCAAATGAACTTACACGCCACCTGATGGTAAGTGGCTACTGCACTCCATCGACATCAAACGAAGAAGACTACAGATGCGTTGGTACCTTCGAGGACTGAGATGGAATGCCTCATAGCCTGTAATTATACTGGTTTTCTATACCCATTAGACCGAAACGCAATTATTACTAACTAGCTGTCCCTCGCGACTTCGTCCGTGTGGAATTTACTACTATTTCAAGGGTTTTAATTTTTTTGCACGGAACCCTGATTCTTTTTCTAAAATAAAAGTATCCTAAGTTACTCCTTATAACATCAGCTATCTGCCAGTGAAAGTCCCGTCAAAATCGGTGCAGCCGTTTCGGAGATTAGCCGGAACAAAAAGATAGACACGAACAGACAAAAATGTTAAAAATTGTTTTTTTGTTATTAGTACCGTATATTCTTTCATATGCCTTTAGTAAAAATCTGTTATTTTAACATTACAAATAGACACTTAAATTTTATTTATTTGTATAGATTAGTAAATTTTATTTATTATTCTGGTTGAATACCTTCTTCGAATACTCTTGGACAGGACTTATATCTCTTTAGCCGTTAGCCTGAGAATAGGCATAAAAACCAATGAGCTTCATCGCTGCCGCTGTAATGAAGAGACATCGACATTCTGGATCATCACGGTCGGGCATCCCACAGTAACACTGGTCTTGTCTCGCCATGCCATTAATGAAATCATCCATCGGGCTTTAACCATTGCCGACGTACTTGTTACTTGAGATCTAAATGCCATAGTGCGATAACAAGAGGCCTGATGGAATGACGCTAATTTAGCAAAACGGACGCTCCTTATCCGTTTAGGATGTGACTTGTGTTGTCACATTAGTGTCTTCCATCGCGGCTACAGCTGTAGCGGAGTCAAGTATACAGCCATCGATGTATGCTTGCCGCCCGTGGATGTGGGAACCCGACGTGCGATGTTCATACAGATCGCTTTATCCATGTCTAGTGATCCAAAAATCTGCTGGCTTAACAAATATATAAAAAGAACATAAACATTTATAAATAACAAAATGATAAAAGGACATTTTGTAAGCATCGTCCAAAGAAGACGATTTCTAAACTTCCATATCGCTCAAACTTGACATCAGCAGTCATCAAATTACGAAACATTGGCAAAAATGTAGGTAGGTACAAATTGTTTTATTGTGAAACATTCATACACTATGTAATACTATACTATCGTGTAAGGCTTGGTAAAACCAGTTAATTATTATTAAAAGCAAATAACCTGATTACAGTTATCGTTACAGCCTATCAAAAGTCCACTGCTGAACCTGCTGCCTCCTCCATTGTTTCCCGAAGGTCACCTCATAAGGGCGATATTTTATATGATAACCACGCTTGGCAGGTGGGTTGGAAATCGCAGTTTCTTATTTGCTAGTTGTTAATAGGAAGACGCTGCTGCACATTTCCTGATATGTTTCCCTCTATTACCACTTACGACAAAAACGGGACGATATGAGACGATGTTCTTACACCGCCACTACTCGGTTTAAAGAACATGGTTGCACTGATCTAAAGCACAATATAGGACTCTACTAGGCTCACAGTTCTAAATAAGAGCATTTGACTTGTCTAACTATTCCTTTAATAAATATATCACATATTTCATTATACCTACTTATGCAACGAACTCTAATACTAATGCTAACGTGACGAGATGGGAAACATTAACACTACATGGCGATTCATATTCAAATATTTGGGGAAAAATCTGAAACATGCATATTATTATTTTAAAAATTGAAGCGAAAAAAACTTACAGTCCACCTAATGATATGTGGCTACTGCAGCCCATGGTCATTAACCAACTTCGAACAAAGGAGGCTATGCGTTGTTACCTTCGAGGACTAAGATGCAATGCCTCAAAGCCTGTAACTATACGAACAACACGCTTTTGACCGGAACCCGGAACACAGCAGCGCACGCACTGTTGCTTAGCGGCAGAAATAAAAAACTGGTACCCATCCAGACGGACTGCTATTCAAACAAGGAGTGCTACCACCAAAAAAAAATAATATATAAAATTATACAATTTGGCGTGTAAGGAGGAATATACCAACTTTCTGTAAGTGTTAACCGCACTTATGCGTATAATTCGTGATGATGGTAACCTGCTTATCCATCGTGGTTAATATAGGAAATTCTTTCAATTAATGTAACTTAAGTAAACCTGAGAACGAAAAGGGGGAGAAAGTTGTCCTTTAACGAGGAGGGGCTGCTATAGGGCGGCATGCGCTGGTGGAACCGCGGATGAGTGAGAAAGCGTTTCCGTGGCCCTGCCAATATGCGGTAAAGGTGGAATACCATGGAGTTTTAGTCGGTGCAAGTTCGACATAACCCGTCCTTGTAATCATGTAAAAAGGTCATTCTTGAAATAACATATTCAGCCGTTGACATAAGACTGTTGATGTTCTATCTGATCTAATTTCATATATTATGTTCTGTATCTACGTACCACATATGCATTGTGTTTGAAAATCGGACAGCTCATGTGTTAAAACTCAATTCTCACTTTGTAACTCTTCAATAAGTTCATCGGACTGACGCATTCGACGCAATTCAAGACGACAATGGCAGTCAGCGAGCCAGACTAACGGCCCGTTGATTAATGAAATCGATCGCAATTGATAACATGCGATGATTCTTTTCGGAGGGCTCGATATTCAGACCTAATAATAATAATTGATGCGTGCGCCATATTTAAAAGGAATACTTTGGCAATGTTTTTTAAAGCGAAATAATTTTTTTGAGTGAGTGATTAAATTCTTATCACTTTAAAACACACATAGCCATATGTGTGTTTGTGCACACAAACGCGCACGCGAAAAAATTAGTTAAATCTACTGTGAAATCTTCAATATGACTCACAGATTACACCTGTAAACCTTGGATTGTACGTTTTCAATTAAATACCATTATTTTAACAACGTAATTTGTAAAATTAAAATAAACAAATATTATTATTAATAGTTAACTATTGAGCAGCGGGTTCTGGATTCGAATCATGGAGGAAACATCGGGTGTGGTTGTGTTGTGACCTATTTGTTGATACTATTTTTTCATAAAATAATGGTGACAAACGAGCACACAGTCCACCTGACGGTAAGCGGATGCTGTGGCCCATAGACCGATACACCTGTCCCCGAATAAGGATCAAAATGCAGATGCGTTGTCACTCCTGACGCCTAAGATGAAATGCTTCGTTTCCAGTGAAAATGGTCTTCGGTTGTCTACACTCACCATACGAAACACAGCAGCATTAAGCTGGGATTTTGTGAAAGCCTAGTCCTTGTACACCTACGCCTAGCTACTGATGTGACGAGACTTGAGTACTATTCAGAGTAGTCTCAGAGTAGATAGAAAAAACTTGATTAAGATTTCGAATATTCGTAGATAATACTCGAATGGTTATTACGAACTCGAATGGGTATTACATTTAGAAATTATCTCATGTACTTACTTCATTTGATATAAAACAAAAACTTTTTTAACCAGATAGTTTCTGTGTTCTCTTTAGTTGTCGCTTGATGCTTCAAATTCAAAAAGTACTTCAATCAAACTACACTGCTGTACAAGTAACGCGTAGCTTTAAATTTTAAAAATATTTTTATCGTAATAAATGAATTCATTCATAATGTGGTATCTGATCTTACCGTGTAGTGGCGGTGTAAGAATATCCACTACCCCATATCGTCCCGTGGGTGTCGTAAGAGGCGACAGAGGGAAACAAATCAGGAGATGGGCAGCAGCGTATTCCTAATAACGGCTAAAAATAAAAATAAACTGCGGTGGCCAACCCGCTCGCCAAGCGTGGCAACTATGACCAATTTCAGCAGTGGACTTTAATAGGTTGTTACGGTAACGGTGGCATCTTATATATGTGTAAAATCTGTAAATTAATCAATTCATTTGGTTCGAATAAGGTCTTCTTGGGTTCATCCTGTCTACAAGCAATACTAGAAGACTAGCGCTCTCGATTCGCCAAAAGTGATTCGCCATCATATCGCTCTGCGCAATTATATTTTATTAATTATTATATTTTAAATTAATTAAGTACCCTGGCAATTTGGAACAGTGTTGCTTGCTAATTTTTTGAATTGATTTAGTAGCTAGTAACTCCTTTCTATAAGCATCAACCTTTTTGTTTAACACAAATATGTTGATAATGTAGAAATAGTGACAGTTTCATAAGTCACAGTTTAAATTATTTTCTACAATTCTTGCGATAATCTAAATAATATTATGGAGAGCAAATCGAACCTGGTCATATTACATAGAGAATAATAAAAGTTAACATTGATGATTATTTCATATTTATAACATTGATGATTGATTTCAGCTTTTTTATATATGCATCCCAAGAAAACGAAAACCGTGGAGGAGAAACGCGAAGCTAAACGAAAATACATGAGGGAGCGTTATCGAAGAATCAAGAGTGATCCAATGCTGTCACAAAAAGAGCAAGAGAAAGAAAGATTAAAATACCTACGACGAAAGCAGAAACTGAACATTCTTAAATATAAGAATTACAAAGACCAAAGGGCACAGTGTCAACAGTGGAGGGAATATTCTAGAAGATATAGGCAAAATAATATGGAACCTGATGAAATATATCGTGTTGATAATTAAGTTTAAGTGTGGTTTGTGTTTAGGTATTTGCATTCCCAATCATATTAAAATTGAGATGGTTCGTAAAAATTTCCGTCAAATTAAAAAAAAAATCCAATTTCTTAGATTGATTTATCGTAAATATTGTTTAAAGCATAATATTACATATCATATTTGTTATGTATACGCTTACAAAATTATTTTATATATAGTGTTAATAGAAAATAAATATTATAGAATAAATCAAATTTGTTTCTTAGGCATCCTTGGATGTAATATAACTGTCGCAGCCAGCAAGCTTAATTAGCCTTTCAGTAAACAGCCTAGCTTTTTTAATAAAGGGTGCCACTAGGTTCAACTAGCGGCCTCGACGATATTCAGTCGATGCGTCTAATACAACATTGCAACTATCTTGTAATATCAGCGACGGTAGGTTAAGGTGCGGCTGTGGTAGCCCTCGGGCCACCCTAAAGCCGCGTATATTTATATAATATGGCACATAGTACATAGTAAGGCATGAAATGTTGTATCAGACACATCGGCTGAAACGCATGGGCTGAATATCATTCACTTTTAATAGTAAATAGACTAGGCTGTTAACTGAAAGGCTAATTAAGCTAGTTGGCTGCGACATACATATTAGAATATGCTATTGTAATAATTCATAGATTGAAGTTTATATCTAGGAGTTTAATATATTATGTTTATCTAAATACTTTCAGTTTATCAAAATGTAAGAAATATAAAGTCAAATTCAATTATTGCATTTATCATTGTTAATGTTGATTCACTTACTCCATTTCTTCTTGTATCATCGTTATTGTGATTGCACGAACCCAACTAATATTAGGATAGACTGAGTGCTACACCAAATTCTTTTTTTTATGTAAGTAAATCACCTTGTAGTCAGGACAACTATTAATTGAATATTTTTTAATCCGTGTAGACGTATTCTTATAAATTGTTCTGCATTATTTACTTTTTTTTAAAATTATTTTTATAATACTGTTAACACTTCTAATACTCCCTTTAACCACCCCAACTAAACTTCAAATGCTTGTGTTAGGAGTAGTTCACAAATCACAACGGTAGACGAATATCGGATTCGAAC
The DNA here is from genome assembly GCA_029286625.1 of Parnassius orleans. NCBI lineage: Eukaryota > Metazoa > Arthropoda > Insecta > Lepidoptera > Papilionidae > Parnassius > Parnassius orleans. The sequence continues at coordinate 886,522 of JAGSMP010000250.1, read as the reverse complement.
CCACAACTTTTGAGTTCCATTACCTTTATCCTCAATAATTATATCTCTTTTTATTTTTACCTTGTAGATTACTTAATTATTAAAGAGTTTGATTCATCTACAATTTTTTTTGTTATTGAATTGTTTTTAATATAGTCTAGCGTGTTCATTTCAAAAATAATTTGAATTAATAATCATGAAAATTAATTTTGATTGATCATTTTTATTTCTTTCTCTCCCACACAACAACCTCAAATTCCCGATATATTAAAATGTCAAATATTCCAGCTTTCCGAGCTGGCAGCTCCGTCAGGTAAAGCTGGCTTGAGAAAACATTAGTATAACCACCCATACTAAAACAAAAACCAAATTAATGCATACATTTCATCAATTATATTTCAGTTTGGGAGGCCAAGTTCACGCATTCGCAACGCGGTAAACCTGTCATGGAATTGGGACCTCACAGATTCCAAATACACTCCACTTGCGGTCCGAAGATACGCTGGCAGTGCTCACATCAGAGAAAACTTGGTTGCAAAGCTAGAATAATAACTTTGGAAAACTCCATCGTTAAAACTGTTGGAGAGCATAATCACTGACATATTCAAAGACCATTGGTAAAATCAGGAATCAGGCTCTACTTTGCGGAATACCATTATAATAAAGATGTAAAAATTAATAAACTAAGATTTGTGAGAAAAATAGAAACGACGTGTCTTACCTAGTTTAAAGAGCATCTCCCTTCATTCCTCAACTGCGTGTACTAACACTACAAGATGGTAGGAATCTATATGCTAATACTCTACTCTATCTACTCTCTTTTCTGATTAGGAGTAGGTACGTCTGGGTAGTTATCACGCTCTTACCTATTACCTGCCACCAAGCAGCGGTGCGTGCACTGTTGTATTCCAGTTTGAAGTGTATAGAGAGTCAGTATATTACAAACTGTATGGCATTACACCTCAGTCCTCAGAAGTGACAGCGCATCGTCAGCCTTCTTTGTTTGAAGTTTGTTGCAGGAGTCCATAAGCTGCAGTAGGCTTTTACCATCTAGTAACATGCAAGTTCGTTTGTGACTTTAATTTTATAAAAAAAATGGGCTGCAGTATCCACTTAACATTAGGCGGATCTTCATATTATATTTTAAAAAATTAAAAAAAAATCTTTAAAAATATAAGTTAACAAGTCCAAATTGCTTCAAACAAGTTAATGTTGTATGTTGTTCGATGAATGAATTCAAGTCTAAAAACCATATCAAACTGTTTGAGATATTTTTGTATTATTTCAGAGTGTCATAAGAAATTAAATATATTATACAACATTTTCTAGTTACTGATAAATATTAAGGCAGACAGGATTATATTAGTGTACGAGTGTATGCGTAAGCACAGGTGCACTTTAATTCCCTTCACTCACTCTCATAGTCCAATGGGTCGGAAATCTGACACGACCGAAGAGAGATAAGGTGCAGGATCAACGGCTTTACGTGCTTTACGATGTACGATGGTGAAACAGCGCCAACTTCCTGACTCTTGGCAGCTGCTGAGAATTTTTTGACAGTAAAATCCAATAACTGAGTTTTTGGCCCGACCCGGGATTCAAACCTGCGACCTTATGATTAGCAGTCGTAGACAAACACTAGACCAACAAGGCATTCTACATATTACGTGATAGGAAACGGTATTGTATAAGCCTTTATTTTTTTTTAAATTAACTTTATTAAACGTCTCACCATAGGTTAGAGGTCTCCTTTTATTACTAGGTGGGTTTTTTAATCTGTGCAGAGTCAATAGCATTGTTTCGATGGACTTTAGATGCTCCCGGTATATTTTTCCATTTCATAGACATGAAGGTTTCCTCTCGATTTTTACCTTCAGCATGGAGCACGTGGTAAATCAACACTTAGAATTAACTTAGGAGATTGAACTCATGTTGCTTAGCTGCTCCTATTTAATTTGAGCGTGTATTTCTGACTTATCCCTGAGCTACCAAGACTAAAAATTAAGATAAGAAATATGAAATGCAATGAAATATTTGTATATCTTTCATGCCCCATATAACTGAGTTGAAGGTCTAGCGGTTGATAAGGGAGTGAAGCTCGTTCGCCAATATACAGTTTGATTATTTTTTCTTGGCCAATTTATAACGCCACGGCCACGATCATAACATTTTATCCTGATAAGCAAGTAAAGTTACAGCCTTTATACGTCCCACTGCTGGGCACAGGCCTCCTCTCATTTCTGAGAGGGTTTTAGGGCAAGGAAATGTCCGCCGCGCTGCCCCAATGCGTGTTGGCGAACTTCACATGTCTTCGAAATATTTTCTTTCTTATTTCTCAGACATGCAGGTTTCCTCACGATGTTTTCCTTCACCGCCGAGCACGTACTTAAAATTGCAATTAACAATTTCATTGGTGCCGGCGGGGATCGAACCCGGGTTGCTCGCGTACTGTGAAACTTACAGCGAGCGCTAACCATCTGAGCTACCACGGCTCTCATAGGCAAGTGGTTTACTACAATCAAAAATTTACATATAATAATAAGTAAGTTTTTCCAGTTCATGGATACCTAAAACCAAGTTTAAACGTCGAATCGAAGGTTACAAGTGCGTTGTAACCCAATACGACTGTTGTGGAATATCTCTCAACCTGTGTCTATATTTTTTATTCACACAGCACAGCATGACACTGTTTACCAGCACGTACAGAAAAAAGTGTGGTATAATGTCAATGAAAAGCATAGAATTAATATAAGTTATAACATTTTTTGAAAGGACAATAATATAAAACAGTTCCTGAACTGTATTAAACTTAATACTATTAATTATATATTAAAGGGACCATACTAAACGCTGTTTAGTTTTCTCACGCGCTTCGGATTAAACTTGTTACAGCGCGTTATCTCATTTGCGTCACAAATAAACCTTTGTTCTGTGCAAAGTCCACTTCGCAATGTCACGGCGCAAGTTATAGGTGGAAGCGATTATTTTTTCGAGGTTATATAGCTATATTATCTTTGTAGCACTCGTCGGCTCGACCGGGGAAGGGCCACGCTCGCACAGAATGCCAGCCTTTAACTGAACCCCTGAAGAAAACTAAAGAAGACCCTTTTACTGGTAACGAGGCATTCCATCTTATTCCGCAGGGGTGACCAATGCATCTGATCTGAACAAACTGGACTGACATAAGGTAAAAAAAGGCATTGTATTTAAATTAAAAATAAATAATAAATAACTGCGGTTTCCAACACGCCTGCAAAGTTTTTATATTTATTTGTTATAAAATAAAGTCACAAACGAACTTACATGTTATGGTAGGTGGCTACTGCAATCTACGGTCACCTTTTTTTCTTTTTTTTTACATGGGGAAATGCCTACGCATACCCGCCTAGCGGGGGCAAAGACGGGTTATGTCGGACTCGCACCGACTAAAACTCCATGGTGTTCCACCTTCGCCGCATATTGGCAGCGCCACGGGAACGCTTTCGCACACATCCGCGGCCCCACCAGAGCCGGCCGCCCCATGGCAGCCTCACCTCGGGGGAGGACCTCTCCTCCCCATTCTCCTCCTCAGGCAAGGCGCACCAGGAACACAAGGCACGCCCCCCTCCACGGCCTCCAACTCTACCTGCGTAACGGGCCCCCTCTAGTCCGATACGCGGAGGCCATGGGGCCAGGAAAATCGAGCACTCGGTAGCACCGGCTTTCCCGACCCCAGCAGGGGATCTGGTCTCTGGCTCCGCCGCCAACCAAGTTTCGGCCGTGGAGGGTAGGGACAGCGGCGCCTCGCAATACCGACACTTCTCTCCCCCCGCGGCCCTACCACCACCGCATCAACGGTGCGGTCCCGTCTGAGTCGCGGAGGATAGGCGAGTGGCGCATCGCCATACCAACACTCCTCTTCCTCCGCGACTCCACCTCGGCTGCAGCAGAAGGGGGAGAGGACACCCCTCTCGCCGCAGCCAATCTACGGTCGCCTGCAGCCAAATTCAAGCTAAGTAGGCTACAGATGCGTTGCCACCTCTGAGGACTAAGATGGATAGCCTCACAGTCTGTAATTATACTGCCTATCTATACCCTTCGGACCGATGCACAGCAGTGCAAACATTACTATTTGGTGGCATAAATAGGTAGGAAGGTGGTACTTACCCAGACAGACTCCTACGCAGAAAAGAAGTCCTACCTCCTAGAAGTGAAATGTGCCAACTATGGCACAACTAAAAAATAAAAATTAATAAGGCATATGGGGGAGGCCTATGTCATAACTATTTTCTAATTTGTACTTATTCTACAGTGGACTTTTTATCTTCTTCTTGGTCGTTTTCATAATGACTGAAAGTCATGTCCGTAGTTAAGTGCCTTCGTAGCGCTAGTCGCTATAGTTCCGTCGCCGTAGTAGAGAGTTTGGTGGCAACAAGAAGCTGCTCTTATTTGCTCTACTTGTCGGTCCTCTATATATAGAGATACCATGGTCCTCTATATATAGAGATACCATGGTCCTCTATATATAGAGATACCATGGTCCTCGCGGTCTATCCGAAGCATCCTCCCCCACTACCAAATTTTGAACGCAACGATCCTTATTCTGTCTGCTGCGCGAATCGTCCATGCTTCAGAACATAAAGGGAGACGGAGAACACTATAGTTCTGAGTCTCTTTTTGGTGACATTAGACATCTTCCTGTTTTGCCAAATTCTTGTTAATTTGCTCATTGCACCTTTGGCTATGTGGATTCGTCTTCTTATGTCATGTTCACTTCCTCCTCTGTCCGAAAGCAGAGATCCGAGTTACACAAATTCACTCACAAAAGAGTTCTCCAGTACGAGAAAGTTGACCGGTTCTGTCGATCAGCGTCACTTTTGTTTTAGACTTGTTAATACTCAGTACAGCCAGTCCACTCTCTAGTAGTAGCCAGTCTACTCTGCGAGAGTTGAGCGAGCTGTTTTTGCGATTATGCAAAAAGTATGGTTTCATCCGCATATTCAGATACGGTTGCTGATCTTAACTTTAAACCTAGTTTATTAATTAAAAATTTCTGAAATTAGTTCTTAAATTCATAAAGTAGGTATAAAAATTAAATTGGTGTACATTTAACAAATTCTATTCTCACCAGCGTCAATGATATTGTTTATTGCAATTTAAATGCTAACTAACAAAGGCTTAGCGGTGACGGAACACATCGTGATGAATGAATATCCGAGAAATTAAATCGAAGACATGTGAAATCCGCTAACGTGTATCGGCGCAGCAGCGCGGCGGATTCTTCCATCTTTTGTTTCGAAAACTGAAATGAGAGAGGGACTTTATACGTGTATACGCACATATCTTATACCTTGTTCCACTCTTTATATTCTCCACGATTTGTAATTTAAAATATTTATATTACATTATTAATGAGATGATTAAAATAAAAACCATAACTTTATAATTACTGATAATTAGTTTTTTTTACGACAAATGGCCATTAAGTATTCTTGTGAATTAAACACCTAAACACAATTGGCTTTACTTTTTCCTTAGTATTATCACAGAATAAATATTACTATATTATAATGACAGTAGAGTGACGAGTTCGCCCGCAGTCCATATGCTGCTAAATGGCCGCTTCGGGAATGTCAATAACAAGTAAAACTATACAACACGCACGGAGAAGGCGTCTCATGACGTCACCTGTCGTGCGAAGCGTTGATAGCGCAAAATGAATAAGCATGAAATATCTCAAGTCTCAACGTTAAGTCAAATGAAGAAAAACTTAAAAAGTTTAACATTATTTCACTACAAACTCGCTGTAAATATCAGGATATGACTTACCTTTTCAAAATTATTAATTCCTTTATTGATTTCTCCACCCTCCTTTCATTTGTAAAGATTAATGCTAAGCCCCATCGTCGGTATATTTTCCTAAACACTTTTGTTTTGCAAGTTTATAGAAATAAGTCCTATCATAATCGTCTAATAAGAATGTGTCGCCTCTACAATGACTTATTGATTAATAATAGTAAAAATATCGATATAATATTTAATAACAAAATAAACAATTTCAAAAAATCCGTATTAGATATACTATGTTAATAAAGCATTCAAGGCTTAAAATTTAAATTTAAGACTTTAAATGTAGGTAAATTTTCAACAACATATTTCATTACACATATACAGGGTTATTTTTCAAAGACTAGCCAAATTTAATAATCAAGTTCAAAATATAAATTAAAATATAAATAAAATTTTATGTGATTTATGGGCGCGCTCGTGTGTGTACGAATCAATGCATGGAGCTAATTTTGCCTACTATTTACTTCTTTAATGACACGCTTGTCACTAAGTTGATAAATATGGGAGTTCTGTTTCTGTTTCTATGATTCCAATTTTCCCGTCATACTTTAAACGGGCTTATTTGTGTATTTAAACTGCCTCCACGATTCATAAGAAAATACTAGTATGGGGATAACGTTTTTTAAAGAAAGAAAAAACTTCAAGATAGTCAAGTTTATTCTGCATAGATGGGACCAAAAATTTACAACTACTTAATATATATCCATAATAGATTAGCAGTTTACCACTGTAATGGCTCAACATGTTTAGAAGCTCTTAATTTGAAATAAAAATGTAAAGAAATTAAAATAATAACTACTTCTAGCAGGATGCATGTTATTAAGAAAACTGGTGGACTGCTCCAGTTTATTATTTGTAGTATACTGGAAGAGACCACCAGTTTTCTTAATGGCTTGTTAGATTATTTACATGAAACCCCAGAAATAGGCTAAAAGTTTAATTTCAAATATCTACTTGATTGATAGCAGACAATTTATATTCAGTATTAAGTAATAAGTAATATAAACTTAAAAAAAAGAAAAATTATAACTATTATTTATTTTTTACATTTTAGCGACGTTCGTACCAATGATCAACGGCTCGATACTTCTCAAGCATAGAGGTTACACATATTGGAATCAGAACAAATCGAAAACAACTGTCCGTGGGTTTGAGAGATGGTACTGTTCTTCAAGGAAAAGTAGTGGCTGCCGAGCATCACTCAAATGCAGCGGAATGGCGATTGTAGATGTAAAAAATGAACATAACCACGACGCGCCAATTATGTTTATGAATAAAGCGGGAAAATTTAGAAAAAGCCCATGTATACCGTATTTGAATAATAAATAAAAAAAAATAAGTATATATTTTTTATCCGCATGAGTATTTTTTCTTTTTATTCTTCAAATTGTTATGGTGTATAATATTTATTAATAATATTACTATATTTATTATTATTATTATTAAATAGAGACATCAATGCCATGTCAATGGATGGGGAATCTCATTGGCCTGTAAACTTGTAAATAACTATAAAGTATAGAAATAGTATTATATAAATTACGGTTTTGTCCGTCATTTATGATTTAACAGATATTCCTTTAGTACCTTAAAGATACAATAATTGCTTTCCTTTAATATGTAACGAAATAGGTAAACTAAATGTTTTGTACTTAGATAAATGGGGAGCTTCGTAGTTCAAGTAAGATTATCAGGCATTTAAAAAAAATTGTGGTCATGATGCTTAGATTACTTGACTTATGGTGTTATCTCATCAAATGTTACATAAGTAATCCTATAAATAAATATTTTTATTAGGTACTATTTATTCTTTTTTGTATGAATTTAATATAATACTGCACAATACTAGAATTATTATTTTGTTGTATCGATATCGATACTTTTTTAATTTAGAATTACAAATGTATGCTGAGTATGAGTTACAAATGTATACAAAAGTATGCTCACAATACTACTGACGTTATCTATATTTAAAATCTAGACACTATTATAATGCGTTATTTTTTCATTTATTGTGGCGTTGGCTACAAGACCTTCAGCCAAAACGAATACATCAAACGCTATAAATTTTACAAAATACGAATATATTTGTAGTAGTAGTAGTTTCAGGCGTTTTGATTGCAATTATCACGTGCACATTCAAACCACATTCAAACAAAATTTTGAAAAGGACTCGAAAATTTACTGCTATGCCAAAATGTAGTAATTGTTGCTAGAGATTGTCCTCCCAACAATTTAGAGCAACTTAATAAATTACATAAAATTTAGGGAGCCAGACAAATTGAAGTGTTAGCTTTGTATAAGAGTATTTTTTGGTAAATTATTACAATATATAACGGCGTGTGAATTAAAATAAATGAACAAGAATGCCTGCAGAATATACAGCGACGGTCGAGGGAGCCATCCAGACGCTGACTAATGTTTCAAATAGTAGGTGCGCCTAAAAAGGGCCGGTTCCAAATAAGTTCCATCTTTTCAAACTTCCCGCACTTAATACTTAAACCAAAACGGATATCACGCGCACTCTCCACAATAACCAATCACAAAAGCGCATCGGCGTTCATTGCTTTCGCGGTGGCCATTTTGTCAGTGGACAGTGCAGCAGTAATCTGTGGGACAGTGGCTCTGTGTGTAACCTTAGGGACGGTAGACGTGATTCAATTTATAAAATATTCTGATTCAATTTTGCATTGTTTTAGTATTAAAACCCGGTCGTTATGTAATAATTCTGCAATAGTAATGTTAAAATACTTTCAGAACGTGAATTGACGGGGTAAGTTACCAACATTATTGCTTTTTTATCTCGATTTTCTTTGGTTTTCTCAGGACATATCTAAGTGCCTAACAAGGTCCACTTGTTGCCTCCAAATAAGAGCCGGGCCTTATTAGGGGTACCAAGTTTTGAAATAGGCATGATCAGTTACTTAAATGACTTATATAAGTTTAAATAAGCAGCTGTCCTGGCAAGTGGCACTTTTTTGCGACGATAACGACAGTTCGCTACGCTAGGCCACTGCTATCGCACAAAAATGCCACATGTCTAGACACCTTTCCTTCCATGGACTTCAACGAATATTGAAAAAAGTTTTATACTTAGCAACACATTTACCCATTCGTTTTTACGTAGTTTTATAAGATTTTATTTACGCAAATCAACTGTAGCTTTTGACATAAGTATTGTTCATACATTAATATAAGTATATTGTTTCCAGTAAAGACAAAAATGGAACCTTCGCTAAAAAGAAAACGGGGCTCAGGATGGTCTCAAACTGATCTTCAGGATGCTCTAGATGATATAAAAAACAACCAAATGTCTGAGCGTGCAGCAGCTCTAAAATACAATATACCACGGCAAACCTTGAAAAATCACATAAAATCTGGAAGCGTGGTGAAGAGGATGGGAAGAAAAGCTGTTTTTACCGACACACAGGAAAAGGAATTGGTAGAGAGAATTAAGAAGTTTTCAAACATAGGCATACCTTTAACACCAAAAATAATACGTAAACAAGCGTACTTATTTTGTGAAAGAAACAATATAAAAAATCCATTTAGTGATAAAAAATCGATTGCTGGCAAGAAATGGCTTAAAAATTTCCTCGCGCGAAATAAAGACATATCTTAACGTAACGTTTAATTTACATACGTTTATTTTGATTACATTTATGTTGATTACTGAACAGAAAAAATATATAATAAGGCTAAGTAAATACACACTGTGAATATACGTACATATTTATCTTTTAATCTTTAGCTGCAGTGGTTGCCATGTTTGTTATTTAATAGTCAATTAATAACAGTACACAAATTTCAATATTTTAAATATTTATTGCTTGCAATAATAACATTTTAATATATTAATAAAAATCTAATAATGAACAAATAAACATTTCTGTTCTTTATCAGAAGTTCAAGGATTTTTCAAATGTTTCGAAATATCTATAATAGGCATTGCAATATCTTCTTCTTATCGAAATTACCAATCACTTTATCTTCATCTATCCACTCTGCATCTTCTGTACCAGCACTTTCGTCCCCTAATATCCACAGTAGCTCTCGATTTCGACGAGCTGCGATTCAAAATCAGTATTGTCATTGGTTTTTTAATCGAGATCGCGTGGAAGTGCTGTTTCGTAAATGTTTCAGATACTTGGGAACTGATTGTGACGGACCGCAACGCTAGCGCCGACGTCGAAAAACAAATAAAAAACCTGAGTAAATATAACAAGTTATTATGACGGAGATATATACGTAAAAATATTTGTATATATACATATGTGAAACAAATGACTTTCTATCGTAACAAAAAATTAAATTTAAAAAAAACGAGAGAAAAATTTGCTCCGAAGGTCCAGACTATGATTACAGAAGTGTATTACCTAATAAGGTATAACACTGTAAAAATTACTGATTAGTAACACTGTGATTTTCTTTACTAGCGTTAATAAAAATCAACATAAAACTACAATTTGTTTCATTTATAACTAGAAAATAGATTAGTTATAACTTATATACATTTACTAAGACTTTATAAGGGCCACGACACTAATTTATATGAACTTCCGTTTGATTATCCGAAAGCCACGAACTTAATAGTAGTTTAAAGTCATTGCTTTCTAAAGATGTGATTTTTCTGGTATACAACGCCTAAAATCTTGCAGTTCAATTATGGACCTTATTTAGAGCCCTAGTTAGTATCCAAAAGGACCATAGACAAGCTTTTAAAGAATTTTTTTTTGTAAGTAACTGGCCATTGGTGCCTTGTTTTTGGACAATATTTTCTCTTCAAATAAAAACAGTTTATTTGATCATGATGTCTTACAAATTAACACACTTCCTAAAATTGATTTATAAGGATTTCCAAAAACCCGACCCTTATTAGATGCAATTACGTAAAATGTAACATGAGAAAACATCTAATCTAGTCCCATTAACCTACCATTACGAAGGAGTATCAGTAGGGTATAAACAACATGCCAATTAAAATACGAGTAATAAGCCGTCAAATTTGTTCTTTTAATCATTTAGATATTCTAAATTATAAAAATTCAAAACACTTGAAGCGTCCAATTTTTGAGTCACTACGAAATGCAGCAAATTCAAATTATATAACATTGTAGGCAATTTAAGTAATTGAAGATTGTGTTAAAGAAGCAGTATATTGTGATTGTGAAGACCTATCACTGGACTTGAAGATACCGCAAACAAATATCCATTCATTCAATTTAGTTTACAGAGTTTTTATAATAAAGAATGACTTTGTATAGTCTTTGTATAGTTTTTGCCTTTAGTATAGTCTGCTTGTTCGTCAGTGGAATACACCAATTTTGAAAACCAAAAGGATGGGTTTGCCACGAATAAATTGCTTACAGCCATGTTTACCGAAATACTCGATCATTGACTTGTCATAATTTAGTGTAGCAGACGGAACGTAATTTGCTATGAAGTTCTTTTTTATAATGTCAGTGAGAGTTCTTAGTTTCCACATCTTCTCCGTGGTATCCATTTCATTGTTATCCGCACAATGTAGGAAGCGCATAGTTGTCATAAATCTGTCTTGATGCATACTATTATAAACCATAAAATTTCTCATATCTTCAGCTTGGTCCCAGTAATGTCTCTTAGAGGGAACGGTATTATATCCCGGCAATATCATAATTGCGATAAAGTTTTTACGTCTTCAGTAGATATTTTTGGGTTGGTGCAATTCAAAAAGGCGTATTACACAAAATCAATAAATTATAACATACTTACTTGAAAGGTAAATCCATTTTTGCCGATAATTTCACAACACTGATTTATTGACGGTCGTGCCAGTCTCAGAAAGTGCATAAGTTGAAATAAAGTATTAAAACTGTTAGTTATCTTGTTCTAGCATCGCATCGACAGCCAATCACCTGGCTTCGCTGTTTGAGGCGCGCGTATGGTGCGAAAATATGAAGGGCTAGAATTGGGCACCGCTAGGTTATAATTATAATGGGTTGATTGCAATTTTAAATGCTAATTGACAAAGGCTTAGCTGTGAGGAAACACATCGTGTTTTCGAAAACTGAAATGAGAGAAGAACTTTATACGTGTATACGCACATATCTTATACCTTGTTCCGCTCTTTATTATTCCACGATTTGTTATTTAAAATATATCTATTATTTTATTAATGAGATGATTAAAATAAAAAATGACTTTATAATAATTTTACGACAAAATGGCCATTATGTTTCCTGTGAATTAAAAACCTAAACACAATTGGCTTTACTTTTTCCTGAATATTATCACAGAATAAATAATAGTACTACGTAATATTATAATGACAGTAGAGTGACGAGTTCGCCTGCAGTCCATATGCTGGTAAGTGGCCACTTCTGGAGTCAATAACAAGTAAAACTACAACACTGCGAAGCGCTGCTAGCGCAGTCTCAACGTTAAGTCACCTAACTTAACGTTTACTTTATTCATTTTTATTATTTACTATTGATCCGCCCCGGCTTCGCACGGGTGATTTCTGGATCTGGACAACAGCGCCACCTACTGTTTCCAAATGTGAATCTAAACCATCTAGGAACCCGTTCAAATACACAATTTAGCGAGACTAACGAACAGCAATTGATTTTTATTTAAATAAGATGGCGTTAACGATTGTAGATTATTCATTTATCTGATAACAAAGATCCAATGTTCCATCGCACACATTGCATATTCAATGAAATAAAAATGTCAGATCATAAATAGTTAATTGTAAAAGAAATCTATAATATAATTGAAATTATGCAATGCTTCATAGCATTACCTGCTATGCACGCGATAACAATAGGACTGCATAACTAATTTCTTGCGGGTACATTGTGCAAATAAGCAAATTAAAATACATTAACTAAATACTTACCATTATTTAAATTGTTATTAATTTTATGTTGTGACCGCATTTGTTCAAATATTTTCATTAAAGTAAATAAAAAATAATTTTAGTCTGTAAAGTAAACGTGCCTAAACCCATAAATTCTAAACATCAATTCATAAATAGAGTTAGGTGCAAATAACTCTTTAACTTTCCTATATGTATAAGAAAAAATCCATACTAATAGTTATCAAACAAACACTGAAATAAACGGTGAATCTCACCACCATCCTTTACAGTTAGCTACCGTAACAAAAAATTGTTTCAGAGAGCACGAGGGATTTGTGATACTAAACAACTGGCCACCAAGCACCAGCACGTCAAGCAAGTATTGCACGAAGTTAAGCTTCCCCGCCCGCCTAAATCCCCCGCCTAAGTCGCTGTGGCTAAGTAGTCACCGACAAGATTGACGACATCTTGTATACTTCAAAGCCGCTAAAGAAGATCAGTCGATTATTACAACCTGTCAAGTGTAATATACCTAATAATGCAGGAGTGTAAAAGCTGGAGTTTGAATTGGGTTTCTCATAAATAGGGCAAAATAATTCTAAAACCCCACGTAAAAGAACATAATATTAGCTGACTGTGATTAAACACCGACGCTCCGTTGTCTACAGTCTGTGAACATGTTCCGGTTTACCCTCGTCATTACATCAGATTTGACCTTTTGAGAAGATAGTTTGTGAAGGCTATTAAAATTTAAAAAAAATCTAATTTCTATGGCCGGATCATTGACCTATTACTAAGTGGACGCCGGGTCTAAAACAAAATTCACGAAAAATGTGTCCCGCGTCAACCTATATAAGCGTAGGTACATGTATAGAAATATAAAAAAAACTATAACATTCTAATTCAAACCATATCGTCATTAGAAAATTGCTCAATTTTACTTGCGACAATTTAACTTCGCCTGGAGGCCGCACTATATTCTTCACCTTTGAAGCTTCTAGCGAAAATCACGTAAAATAGTTTTTACAATTAATTTGAATTTAAATTAAATACTATGTATCTAAGCATAATACCGAAAATATGATACATCGTCCTTTTTTCTCATTTTACAGTATTTGTATGGCCTACAAAATGAATGCCTACTGAATGTTTGTCCTTGACGCCACGATTCATGAGAAAATTCTAGTATGGGGGTAACGTTTATTAAAAGAAAGAAAAAACTTCAAGATACTCTAGTTTATAAATAATATAAGAGCAAAAATTTATAACTAGGTAATTAGGTACTAAATTTACAAAATACCACTGTAGTGGCTCAACATGTTTAGACACTCTTAATTTGAAATAAAGATGTAAAACTGGAAGAGATCATCAGTTTTCTTAATGGCATCCTGTTAGATTATTTGTAATATTACTCACATGAAACCACAGAAATACGAGTATACTCTCAAATGTCTGCTTGGTTGATAGCAGACAATCTATATTCAGTATTAAGTAATAAGTAATATAAACTTTAAAACAAAAGAAAAATTATAACTAATACATTTTTTTACATTTTAGCGACGCTCGTACAAATGATCAGCGGATCGATACTTCTCAAGCATAGAGGTTATACATATTGGAAAACGAACAATTCTGCCAGTGGGTATGAGAGATGGTACTGTTCTTCGAGGAGTAGTAGTGGCTGCCGAGCATCACTCAAATGCACCGGAACGACGATTGTAGAAGTAAAGAATGCACATAACCACGACGTGCCAATTATGTTTGTGGATAAAGCGGGAAAATATTTTAGAATAAGCCCATGTGCACCGAATTTGAATAAGAAATAAAAAAATATACAGTGGACCCCCGGTAATCCAGCCCCTGTTTAATCCGATGCCCCCTGTAATCCGACATGCCTATAACATGTAGGTACAGTCGAGTCACGTCGTCCGCCACGGGGAGAGGTGTTCTACACGAATACTTAGACAAACAGGTTGTAACTAGTTTGCGCCACCAAGAATTTTGCTTGACGCGTATTTTCTTAGTTTTAATGTGACTATGGTAACGGGCTAGCTTCATTATTTACTGTTTAGGTATTCATTGTGCATCACATGATTTTTTTTATTATCTTATATTTTATATAATTTGTCGGATTACAAGGTACTCTTGTTCAAAGTTTCGGACTACCGGGGGCTGTGGCAGTACTCTATAGTCCGACAAATTTGGTAATCCGACACCGCCTTGCAAAACGTTTGTCGGATTACCGCGGGTCAACTGCATTAAGTTTTCTATACGTATGATTATATTTTCTTTTTTGTTCTGTAAATTGTTATGGTTAACAATATTTATTCATAATAGTAATATGTTCATTATTATTACTATTATTAAATAAGAGATATCAGTGCCATGTAAAGGTAGATGGGGAATCTCATCAGCCTGTAAACTTATAAAGAACTATAAATTACAGAAATAGTATTATATAAATTACGTTTTTGTCCGTCATTTATGATTTAACAGATATTCCTTTAGTACCTTAGAGATACAATAATTGCTTTCCTTTAATATGTTGTAATAAAATAAACTAAATATTTTGTACTTAAGATAAAATGGAAAGCTTCATAGTTCAAGTAAGATTATCAGTCTGTTTAAAAAATTGTGGTCATGATGCTTAGATTACTTGACTTATGGTGTTATTTCATCAAATGTTACATGTGTAATCCTTTGATAAATAAATTTTATTAAGTACTATTTATTCTTTGTTTGAATTAATTTAATATAATACTGCACAAAACTAGATTTATTTTGTTGTATCGATATCGAAACTTTTAATTAAGAATTACAAATGCATGCTGAGTATGAGTTACAAATGTATACAAAAGTATGCTTTCGATATTACTAACGCCATCTATGTTTAAAATCCAGACTTCCAGACACTATTGTAATGCGTTATTTTTCATTTATTGTGGCGTTGGCTACAAGGCCTTCAGCCAAAAAGAATAAATCAAAGTATGTAAATTTTACAAAATACGAATATATTATAGAACATTAGCAAAATAATTGTTGATGGAATTTTCAAGCGTCTACAAATTTCATCATTATATTTATAAACAAAATAATCTCATAAGTTTTTTCAAATCATGCTATAGAACTGACTTCGTCTAAAAACAAAACATGTGTATTTTAATTGAAAATGCCTATGACTAATTAGTATTACAATTTCTAAAGAAATGTTTGCTTTAAAAAATATTTAATTGATTAGAGTGTAAAACGAGTAATCTTTTTCATTCGAAGCTTTTTACGACAAAGAAGTCCTCTAGCCCCGGCACCAATGTTTTCGCGAAATTTGCTGTCATATTTCATATATTCAGATAATTTCGCTGGCTTTCGCGGGAACAATGCCGCTGTCGGTATGCCTGACAATTAATAACATTTTTCGGACGTGGAGAACTAATCATTTGTCCAAGCTCAGAACAATATGCTTTAGTTGTTGTTCTGAGTTCAGAACATGCTTATACAGAACAATAATTAAAGCAACTAACTACTAAGTTTATGGAACTAACAGAACTCCACAGATTACTAATATAATTCTGATACTCAACTAACTCAACGAGGGCATCCACGACTTTTTCTGCCACCAAGGCGGCGCCACTAGAAAGTGAGGTATAACATTTGACAGATTTCATAGCGAGGAATTTAATTTGTTCGGAAAATGTAAAAGTTATTGTTTCTTTCTGTACTATTAGCTATATTTTATATTAATAACATTAAAAATAAATAAACCAAACCACAGATATTCATAAAAGTAGAATAATTAATAAAAGTTAAAAATGTGCAAAAAATTAAAGAGCAAACCACTGACGCATTGTTTTGTGTATTAATATAATACTCTAGAAACTGATAAACTTTTATTAATAAACAACTTCTCAATTAAATTACATTGTGTAACAAAAAACTTTACCTCAGTGTCAACTAGCGACATCTGGTGAGTAGAAAATTATTAGCCCTCACTCTAACATCATCATTAGGTCTATGTTTTTACAGCGACTAATAAGAATTATTTACGAATAAAACTCAGGAATGCGTTAACGTTATTTAATGGTAAATGCGCGTAATGATGTCATCATCATTATCATTATTGCCCATCACAATTCCATTGGTAAAGAAAGGCCTCCCTCAACGCCACAAAGCACGGTTCTGAACATCTGCATCCATCGATTTCTGGCATCTCTTACCAGGTCGTAACTCCATCTAGTGGGGGACGCCTTACACTTCGCTTACCGGTACAAGGTAGATTCTTACAGGTATGTGGCCAGTTCTTTGCCACCTCAGCTTACTGATCCGTTGGGCTATATTAATCTGGTTCTATTGCGGATATCTCCATTACGAAGTATATCACACAGAGAAATTCCGACCATAGCGCTCTTAGTTCGCTAAATGACCTTACGCTTTCTTATACCTGGCAACATGCACTGGTTGTACACTCGGGATTTTAAATTTGAAGGAATAATGCGTGTAAAGATGACGTCTTGTAATCTCCTGAACGCTGTCCAGTACAAAGTTGGACTTACCTAGACGGACAATTTGTCCTAGGGTAAATATACTCATCAACAACGTCGAGCACTGTGCTTCTAACAACTACCGTGACATGGACGTTACACATGACCTTTGTCTTATCCATGTTTAAATGTAATGCGTAATGATTTAATATGTTTTTATTCATAAAATTTCGTATTTTTAGGTCCCATATTCAGTGTATCGCAAAAAGGAAACCCTATTATAAAAATCGGGTTATATACTTTTTACAAACAACGAACGCAGGGGAAAAAAATAAGATGGTGGTGTAAGTATGCTCATCGCGGTTGTAAATCAGCTTTATATACAGAAAATGATAAGATTGTAAGTGTGAATGGTAATAAACATAACCATGATATGGGTGTAATACCAACAGTCCCGGCACAGCTATCAGATGAAAGTCATTCTTCATTAATTAACGTAAAAATAGTAAAACCATTTTATAATTTTAACTAAAACTTACACTTGACTTAGCATATAATGCAAAACATTTACATAAAAGTTATAATATTAAGTTTCAGGAGTTTTGATCGCATATAACATGTGCACATTCAAACCACATCCAAACGAATGTTTGTGAAGGATGCCATTACTCAAAAATTGTTTGAAATAATTGAATATTTAAGGATCATAAATTTTGTTACCTATTTAGGAATGTCAAGAAATGTTAGTTGTAAACATTTTACAAAAGTTAATTTATATAAATTTAACCTTTATTAATATTTCTGAATGCACCGTTAGAAAAAATAAAAAAGATACATGCTCTGTGGTTAACGTCACATTTTGATTTGACAGATTTGGTGCGTCATTGGTACATGTATTTTTCTGTTTTCCTATCTCCAATGTTTTGTACTCGGTACTAATGAGTAATTTGTCAAAACTATTTTCATTTTTGATTATTATTAATCTATAGTTATGTAGATATTTTAAGTCAATGATGTCTGTGAGTGGGTGTGTACATTCTCTGTACTATTAAGTTTGGGCAAAAATAAAAACAAGAAGGATATAAATCGTTTTCTGAATGAATAACCACTTCAAACTTGTGTTATTATTTAATTGGAGAAAGATTAACTACACTTCAATATTTCAGGTGACGATTTAGTGCAGTGTGTGCCTACAAGGAAGGGACATCACATTTTGTTTAAAGGATACACTTATGTATTCAAAAGTAGGTTGCAGTGCGGCGCCGAGCAATGGTGTTGCTCATATAGACAGAAAACTGGTTGTATATCGGTTATTAATATGCAGGCTTATGGTGTAGAAGTGTTAAGAGATTTCCATAATCATAAGAAGCCTATGTTTTCTGATGGGCTTTAAAAAGCATATCAATGATACAATATAATTTTTACAAAGTTTACAAGGCTGGTAGTATTATTTGAAAACCTTTTATGTAAGAACTTTTTTATCTCTTTTGTGTAGTTATTAATATTATTAAACAAAAATTGTTTTTGTTTAATTTAATTTAATAGATTTGTTAACTTTTACAGTGCAGTGCTTATTAAAAACCATTAAAATGTTTACAGTGAGCTCTTTGTTAGTGTTAAAATATTTATGGTACTTCTCTAATGTTCTGAGCTATATATATAGTATATAGCTGAATTCCAAAGGATAGAAATTAAATTGTAATTTGACTTAATATATCAGTATATCCTTTTAAAATATGTATAGATCAGTTCATTCTATTTAGTTTTTAAAATATTTATTAGAACTTAAATGATTTTGCCAATATAAATTTTCCTACAATACACTTTGTTTCTTTTTTGTAACCATTTTATGTATTTAAAATAAATATATATCATTTTAAAAATGACTTTTAATTTTCAAAAATTTTATGAGTATTATGGTCGTACTTATAATTATTTGCTATCCCTTCCTTAACTAAAGTATTAATTATCTCTATACCTGTCTTTTTCTATTGTTATTAAGTGAAGGGATAGATAACAACTTTAAGTATTAATCAAATTGACATAGATTTATATGAGTATGCCCATTATTGTTTAAATTTAAGTAGATAGCGACTAATGGTTTATATTTAGTAATATATCTTTAGTCCTTATGTATACCATAATAGTATAGTACTATGGTATACTTATAAAATATGAATAAACGTTCTTATAAAATATTATTCATTTGTTTAATGTGTTAAATATTATATATTATCAATATAAAATTTAGCCCTAGTTATAAATGTACTTGCTAGTAACTGTTTCACTGTTCAAAGTTAATTTGATTACAGATATTCAGTTGCCGGAGTGGGTTTCTATCTACTTTGTAAAAGTTACAGATAATGAATATAAATGTAATGTATGCGAAGCTTTAATAAAAACAGATGAGAAATCATTACAGTTATTAAAGCATATAAAACAAAACCACAAAGAAGTTTATGAGCTTCATAAAAGCACTTCTGATAATACTGTCGGATTTCATATTGAGTTTCTTCATGTGGACATGTTAAAAGATGATGGAGACCCCAAAACTCAGCCTGTGATACTGGGAGAGGTGTGTGAAGCAACTACAGATGAAATTGCTAAAACCAAGAAAGAAGATGGTGTTGCAGATATGCAATATGTATTAATACCAAAGAAGAAGAAACGAGATTGTGGTAAGTTTTGTGTTTTAAAATGCATGCATTATACAATTGTATATGTTGTTGCCAGATTGTAGAATTGGTCATATCATAAAGTAGTGACCATTTTATGAAATGTTGGTATTTTATGATATGTCTTGACCATATCTACGAACAGAGATTAGTTTGATGATATAAACAAATGTTCTATTTCATAATATTATGTTTGAAAATTGTATTGTCATATCTTAAAACAGTTATATTTTTCACTGCTAGCTCTCAGATAGCGCAACTGAATGATAATATGGCCAGTAAAAATTGGCCATATCATGAAATGATTGCGTTTCATGAAATGTTCTGGCATTTCATCATATGATCAATTCTACAGTCTAGCCACGACGCATACACTCATTGGTATGCTGTCCTTAATGTGAGGTTTCTTATACGACTATGTCCTTAAATGTCTTCATATAATGATTATGATTTTAGTGTCAAAGACATACTCAAAATAAATTTATCATTACATTCTTTAATCATCGACAGTTCTAAGTGTTTGACAGTTGCTTCGCTGCTTGTATGGCTTCTTCTTCTTTCTTTTTATGGCAGTTTTGATCATTCGCCAATGTCAGCGTGAAAGTGTTTATTGAGTAGAAGCCCAGTAGTTACAAATACTATGCCCATGTACAAAAGATGATTGTGATAGTACAAGTATCTTATTTTCTTTAAACCAATTTTTTTTACCTTTTTATCTTGTGATACTAATGGTTGTACTGTTGGATTACCTAGAACAAATGACAAACACAATTGCTATAACTACATTAGTATGTTAGTATTGACAAACATTAAACTTTTATACTATTAGAGTTAATAAAATCACACAGAATATATACATAAGGAGTGTTTGTGTAGGTTAAAAGTGAATCGAAATTTATAGGACGAGGGATGTCAGGAGGGAGATGATCATAGAGTGAACAAGATAATTTAGGACAGTTAAAAAAAATATGGTCGGATGTTCCCTCATCTAACCCACATTCACAGAGGGAACTATCCCTAATCCTCAGTTTGGCTAAATGTACTGGTGTACAAGCATGACCAATTCTAAGTCATAGTTGATGTTGCATGTTTGTTAGCTTTATTAAATTTGAAAAACCATGGTTTTGGAGGGATGGCACATTGTATAGCAGCATAGTGTTTAACTTTTATATTTTGAGTGGCTTTCCATAATGTAATCCAATTATTATTTAGCTTCTTCTTTGCAAGTAACACTGTCTGAAGAGTAAGTTAAATTACATGGCAAACCATTTCGGCTTGCAAATTTAGCCATCAGATCAGCTGTTTCATTGCCCTTGATGCCACTATGACCTGGAATCCAAGTTAAGGAAACCTGTATGCCCTTGAGATGACATCTATACAATGTGTGTTTAATTTTGAGGATCAAGGGTATCTTATATTTACTTTGGAACTAGTTTGACAAAATTGCTAACAAACATCTTTTTGAGTCGGTAAGAATAACTGACTTATTTAAGTTGTGTGCTTCTGTATATAATAAAGCCTCATAAATTGCCGTGGCCTCGCCTGTAAAAGTGGAAGAAATAGAAGGGCATTTAAAATTGATAATTATTTTGTATCTGGGAATCCAAACTGCTACTCAGTGCATCTTTCATCTGACTTTTTGGAGGTATCAGTGTATATAATAAGCCAGCCTTTCCATAAATTATCTATGACTCTACTTAGTTTACTATTTGCTGTAGGGCAATCTTTCTCAATAACAAGATCGAGGTGGATATTTGGTTGGTAAATAATTGCATCATATGGGATATCAAAGATGGGACAGGACTTGCATTGTGATACTGGGTGTGGTAGATGGAGTAATGTTACCAAACTGTTGGATAAGCAGGGAGATTCTTTATGAGTCCAGTAATGCTTTGACGAAATATATTCCAAAAGGAGGTGTAATTTAGAAATGAGAGGGTGGAAAGAGAGTTGGTAGATTTAAAAAGAATTGGTCCTAAAGATATTGTCTTCTTAGGTAAAGAGGGGGGTCTACACATTCAACTTGGAGAGCATTTATTGGGGAAGATTTCATTGCCCCGATGATTGTACGAAGGCTTTTGGACTGAATCCCGTCTAGGATCTTTATGGAGGACTTATTACATGGTTCCAGGACAAAACACCCATAATCCAAATGACTACGAATAAGGGCGTTGTACAATATTTTTTGGGAGAATGGGTGGGAGCCCCACCAGACTCCCGATAAAGCGCGAAGAATATTTATATTTTTTTCACATTTTTTGGAGACATAGTTGATATGATGAGAAAAGGCTAATTTGGAGTCAAGAATAACTCCCAAAAATTTTACATTCTCCCTAATTGGGATAGGTTCATTATTATAGAGAATGTTGATTTCAAGGACTTGCCTATGGCGAGAGAAGATCAGAACACTGCTTTTGGGAACAGACAAAGACAAACCATGATCAGTTAACCAATCCTGTAAATACGACATTGATAAATTCAAGCGGGAACAAGCTGCAAGGAGGTTATCCAGAGAAATATATATAGCTATATCGTCTGCATATTGAAGGATGTTACAGAAAGAGTTATTAGAAAGTTCTAAATCATAAGTATATATAGAGTAGAGCAAAGGACTAAGTACTGAGCCTTGTGGGAGACCCTTCCATACAATTCTTGGCGGGAGTAGAGAATTTTGACTATCAATATAAATGGATCTAGAAGAGCGATAGTTAGAGACAAAATTTATTATCCTCACTGGAATACACAGATTAAGCATTTTTTGCCTGAACACAGGAAGAAGTACATTGTCATATGCAGACGAGATGTCTAGAAAGACTCCGACAAGGAATTCATGTTTAGAATAAGCTATTCGAATATCAGTAACTAGAGTACTAAGGCTATCCATGGTGCTTAAGCCCTTTCGGAATCCAAATTGGCTTTATGCTAAAAGGTTTTTGCTTTCAAGAAACCATTCTAAACGATTTTTTATTAGGTGTTCAAGAATT
Organism: Parnassius orleans; assembly: GCA_029286625.1. NCBI lineage: Eukaryota > Metazoa > Arthropoda > Insecta > Lepidoptera > Papilionidae > Parnassius > Parnassius orleans. The sequence goes on along the minus strand of JAGSMP010000250.1, from coordinate 863,739 downwards.
TTGGCCATGGTACAAGAAAGAGCAATAGGGCGGTAGCTTGAGGGATCAGTGTAAGGCTTACCTGGTTTGTGAATAGGTAAGATAACTTGGGATTTCCATTCTTCAGGAGGAATACCGGATATGTAAATATAATTCAAAATAGAAAGAACATGGGCTTTAGTAGATTCACTGCTATTAGTAATAAAAGAATAAGGAATTCCGTCGATTCCTGGTGAAGAGTCTTTAGAATAAGGGTGACAAACGAGCACACAGTCCACCTGATGGTAAGTGGTTGCTGTAGCCCATAGACATCTACATCTATCTTCGTTTGCGAATTAAAATGCAGATGCGTTGTCAGCCGTGAGGACTAAGATGGAATGCCTCTTTTCCAGTAAAAAGGGTCTCCGGTTCTCTACACTCACCATACAAAACACAGCAGCATTAAGCTACTATTTTACGCTGGTATTCTGTGAGAGCGTGGTCCTTCCCCGGTCGAGCCGACCCATTCGTGCTACAACTATACTATTAATATAGCTGCAGCATGGCTCTACCACGTATAAATAATTATCTTACATGCTACAGAACGATCTTGATCCCACCAAGGCGGTGAAGAAGCATTATTTTTATAAGGTTTTTTGATGGGAATTGTCTTATTGGCAGCAGATAAAATAGCATTTTTAAAAATAGAATACACCTGAAGAACATTCTCTTTCTGAACAGGAGGAAGGGCTGAAAGTTCTTCCTCTAGAACTGTGGAATACAGATGCCAGTTTGCTTTGGATGTGTTATATTTTAACCTAGGTTTAAATGGAATATTGACTATATAGGAGCTAGGGGGATTGATAACAATAGGGAAATGATCACTGCCATGGGAAAAGGGTAATATTCACCAAAAAAGAAGGGACGACAGAGAAGGAGAACAGAGTGACAGATCTACTGCACTTTTAGGATTTTGGAGGGGGGATACTCTACGTGTAGGTGAACTATCGTTAAGGAGGTAGAGATCTAAATCATCAATGAAGTCTAAAAATGTAGAAGACCAGGGATCACAAAAATGGGAACCCCATAAAGTATGGTGCATATTAAAATCACCAAGAATTACCACAGGAGGAGGGATGGAGGATATAATCCTCGTAAGTTCTGATAAGATATTTAAACTAGATTCGGGAATGTAAATAGAAAGAAAAGAAATGTTACGAGCTCTAACTGCTACAGCATTAATTGAAGGATTATGAGAAGGAAGGGAAAGTAATGTATGAGAAGGAAAGGAAATTAATTAGATTTTGAGAAGATTGATGAAAGAGCCAGCATGACCATCATTCCTATCATCCCTGAGGCATGAATAACCTGAGACCCTAAAATGGGACCCAGGCTTTAGCCACTTCTCTTGGATGGCTAGGATGAGGGGATGATATTTATTAATAAGATAAGTTAATTCGTTTTTCTTATTCTTAATGCTCCGGCAATTCCACTGAAGTATTGGAGGGAAGGTTATTCGTTAATGAAATGAGCTCAATAAGTTAGCTAGTATAATTCTCAATCGGTGCTAACACATAGTGTATTAAAAGAATTAAAGCCACAATTTCAGGAGTAATTGTCGAAATTATTTTATTCGTTTTTAACCCCCGATGAAAACAAAGCGATGTTATATGTTTGTAGTGTGTATCTGTGTGTCCGTGTACCTGTGTATGTGTGTCTGTCTGTGGCATCATAGCCCCTGAACGGATGAACCGATTTTGATTAAGTTTTTCTCATTTGAAAGATGTCTTAATCGAGAGTGTTCTTAGCTATATTTCTAGAAAATCTGTGCAGCCGTTTGAACATGACCAGGTTTCGTGGTTTTTTTTAATTTTTTAATTTAAGTTATGTTAGTTGAAGTCACCTTTAACTTTATCAATTGTAAGATTTAAGGCATTAAATATATTATATTTTACATTGTTTACATTTATGAAAAGTTTGACTGGAACAGAGTATAGGTAGCATAGGAAAAATGTATGTATGTATGTGTGTATGTTTCTTTTTTGTAGATTTCTTTTGTAGGCTAAATGGCTTGACGGATTTTAAAGTGTGAAGGCTGATTTACACGGGATCAGTAACAGGCGCCAGTGCTGGCGCCGAGAACTGACTCGCACCGTTTACACGCAATCAGTAGTCGCGCAGACAGTGCTGTACTGACTTCAAATCAATTTACATTATGCCAGTAGCGGGTCAGCACTGACTTGCCTCGAATTTGGACCCAGTTACTGTCCCTGTGTAAATCAGCCATTAGGTGTCATTAAAATTAATTTTCATCTTCAGAGTGACACAGGCTAGATTTAATTTTAGTGCTATAATGTCAGTCGGAAAACACAATACACTTGATTGAAGCATAATTTGATAAACATTTTATTACTTAATTATAGATTTGTGTATAAATAACATTTAGAAAGAACATCTTGTTTAATTATATTAATTCAGTTGAGCTTTATATTAATGTTTCAGCAGCAGAGAACAGAAGAAGAAGTTGGGTGTGGAAGTATTTCAATAAACTAAGCAACATTATATACCGTTGCAATCTTTGCAGTGTTGTTCTCTCAATAAAAGGTTGCAACACTAACAACATGAACCGACATGTCCGAACTAGGCATCCAAGTGTTTATAAATCTGAAATAGAGCGGAAGAAGGACTCCGATCAGATAGATATTGTCAGTGAAATAGAAACATCTTACAGCATTGGGGCAGAAGACATTAAAGTAAATGATAAGGAATTTGATGAATCATATGGTAAGTTTTATTTTGTTATTGATACATTTTTAATTTTTAAGCATTATAAGCATTATCATACGTGGTAGAGCCATGCTGCAGCTATATTAGTAGTATAGTTTTAGCACGAATGGGTCGGCTCGACCGGGGAAGGACCACGCTCTCACAGGATACCGGCGTAAAATAGCAGCTTCATGCTGCTGTGTTTCGTATGGTGAGTGTAAAGAACCGGAGACCCTTATTACTGGAAACGAGGCATTCCATCTTAGTCCTCACGGGTGACAACGCATCTGCATTTTGATTCTTTATTGAGGATAGATGTAGATGTCTATGGGTCACAGCAACCACTTACCATCCGGTGGACTGTATGCTCGTTTGTCACCCTATCCTATACAAAAAAAAAATGATTCTATAAATTAAATGCTTAAAGCGAAATTTATTAGTAATTTTTTTAATTAATTTTCTTTATCATATTATACAACTATTTCAGACCATGAGGTCATTCTAGCCTTTCCTATAGTGTCGCTTCATTATGACACCTACAGGTCGAAATAGGGTGATGAATGGAAGCTTACTGAAAGTTCCTTTGTCACTAATATAATTAAAAATATTATATAACAACCATGTCATAATTGTCAGGACCCATAAAGTATTATATATGTATGTTTGTATATTATAATAAATGTATTAAATATTTATGATAATTATATGATACATATATATATCACTCTGTTACTGCATCACTCAAAGGTCATCTGATAGAGAATGCCTCAAGCATTGAGTTCGCCTATATGATAATATATGTATGGAGTTAAATAAATAAATAAATAAAAAATATATGAAGATCTGGATTTATTTTTTTTTTATAGAATTAGGGTGACAAACGAGCACACGGTCCATCTGATGGTAAGTGAATGCTATGGCATATAGACATTTACATCTTTCCTAGATTAAGAATTAAAATGCAGATGCGCTGTCACCCCGGAGGACTAAAATGGAATGCCTCTTTTCCATTAACAGGGTCCTGCGGTTCTCTACACTCACCATACGAAACACAGTAGCATTAAGCTGCTATTTTGCTGGTCCCTCCCGGTCGACCCGACCCATTCGTGCTACAACTATAATATAGCTGCAGCATGGCTTTACCACATTTAAAAAAAATCTCATTAAAACATAAATTTGTGGTATCAAAATTGGTGTTTATGTTCGTTGTATATTTTGCTGTGTCTGTTACACTTTATTGCAATTACCCGCAATCACATCATCATCGTTACAATCTCATCACAAGTCCAATACTAAACTTAGGCTTCCACATCCCTTACCACAAAGCATGGTCCTGAGCCATCAGCGTCTTATTAAATCACTTACTTCTTTTTCATCAGCCTGAAACAGTCCACTGTTGGTCACTGGTCCTGCCCATAATTGGGAGGACCTTCTATAACCGTCCGGCATCGCAGATAGATTGGCTATCACTACCAGACGTTATGCACCGTTGACGCAAGTCCGTTGCCGGTCTGGGTATTTTATTGTATGGGATCTTTTTTGTAGCCGCCCTTTACATTGCCCACAGCAAAAAATGGGACGACGGATTCTGTTTCCCGCAACCACATGTCTGTATAATTTATATTTGGTTCACTAAGTATTTAACTATAATAATCATTATTATATGACTGCCTTGTTGATGTTATGGTCGTAAGCACGACTGCTGACGGGTTCGAATCCTCGGGTCCGGCCAAAATCAGTTATTAGATTTTTCTGTCAAGAAATTCTCAGTAGCTGCCCGGAGTCAGGAATTTGGCGATATTTCCGCGGAAAGTACGTGAAGCCGTTGACCCTGCGTCTCTCTCCGGTCGTGCCCGGTTGTCATTCCATCGGACTATGAGTGAGGGAATAAAGAGTACACCAGTGCTTGTGCATGCACTCGTGCACTATAACCCTGTCCTGCGCAGATGGATAGTTTCCGTTGACCGCGTGACCAATAATCGGTCGGGACATAAAAATAATCATAAGTAGGTCGAAAAAGCCTAAGAAAAATTTTTGGCTATAATTAATAAAGTGACAGAGCATTTAAGGTTGTTGATTGTAACGTATTTTTATGCTTATTATAAGCCAGTGCTTTAATCTCACCTGATGTTAAGTGGTGATGAAGCCCTAGATGAGAAATCGCACTGTCTCAGCGTAAAAAATCTCTATTCACTCTTGCCTTGAAGACACCCTAATTGTAATCGGAAGGACGTATAAATAAATAATGATATGTGTGACTTTTCCAGAGTGCTTAACTCAAAAGCAACGTCGCAGTTGGATTTGGTCGTATTTCAATCGCATCTCGGCTACGCTGGCGCAATGCAAACTCTGCAACCGGAACATCTGCCACGGCGGCAACGCCACCGGTAATATGAACCGGCACCTCAAGGTGGTACATCATAAAACTGCAGGTATGTATATAACTAACATACTGCATACAGATGACGCTGCATACGTTTGTCAGTTATGTAATAATTAATATCGAAAAAAAAAATGGAAATCATATTTTTTGAATCACTTATTTTGCAAAAACCTTTTTGAATGGACAACGATAAAATCATGACAATCATTACACCCGAATTTATAGAGCCCGTTGTGTTCATAAAATGGAAGGAGTATTGTGCATGTTTTAGTTTAATATTGCATGGTACCAGGTTGCAACTCAAGAACCTTTCTTCCCCATCGGTTTTTCGTTCTTCAAGCCATATGGCCAGCCTATTGCCACTTCGGTTTACTGATCCTTTGGACTATGTCGGTTATTTGAGTTCTACTGCGGATATCCTCCGTAGCTCGCCGAGCGATCTGATCTTAACAGACCAAGTCTCAGATCCATATGTCATCTCTGGCAACATATACTAATAGTACACTCTTGTTGTAGTACTCTCACACGCTGTGTCGTAAACAATTATTACATGCATCTATTTATGTTTAGAGGATTTATGTGATTTTTATCGACTTTGTCTTTATTGCTAAAAGTGATTAGCGCGATCTTTCAATGCATAAAGAAAGGAGTGTCTGCAATACATTAAAACTGTTTCTAAAATAAAGTAGTCTGCTTTCCTCTCGCGTGTGGATCTCGCTTAACGTTGTCTAATATCTCCTAATTCCTTTCTAAAATGTCATCAATGTAAATCTAGCTCAATACATTTTCTGGTTTTAGAATTTCGGTCTGCGAAACCGACGTGAGAGAATTATCCATTACAAGAGTCCTAACCAAATAAAATTTACTGTAATATTCCTTTGTTTATTAATCATTACTAGTGGTCAAAATTCATCCCTATTTCATTAAATTTTTAGGGTTGTATACTAAGCAAGCTGTATTTCACTTTCAACTGCACATTTATTAATATAGAACACAGATATCTAATATACAAAATATAAAATAAACACTTTTTTTGCCCAAAACATAGTGATTATATATGCTCTTTGGTACTTACTCTGAGACATTGGCAGTTTTATTTAATTTCATTTAATGTATTTGTAACTTATATTATACATAAATTTTACATTCTGCACTCCTCCATATTAACTTTAATGATGTCAAATCTTACATTCCTCCGTAAGCGCAATGTGTTTAAATACCATTATCACTACATTGTAGATATTATAGATATCACTTTATTATAATTATAAAAAAACATTAGTTTTTCTAGACTCGGAGATGAATCGAATGAATGTCAAATTATGGATATATAGATGAGATAGATATAGATGGAAATTAATTTCGAACGGTCTTGTTATTGAAATAATTGGTTTTAAACATCAACAGTTACAAAGAGTCCCTTGCTTAAACGATAGTAGGGAAAAAGATGATAAAATTGGAATTAAAATTATATATTTTCACTTTAGCTACTTCTTATCGGGCTGCGAAAAAATAGCCAAATGATGAGCTATTTATGAGACCTAGAATGGTTTGTAGTTGGCCTATAGTAATTTTAATAGGATTTCGATATTTACACAAAATAATCCGAAGTCGAAATTAATAATAGTATTCGAGAGTTCTTTTTTAATAGTTAACTTAATAATCGATTGATTGGGGGCAAAAGAAAGCCACTTGTTTGAATAATTGAAGACTAATTAGAGAAAGGTTATGCCAAATATATCATCAAGCTAGCCTAGATCTAACACTAGTAAAGATAAAAATACAAATTATGTTATTCTGTTAGGTATTAATTTAATCTGACCCACATAAAACGCAATTTATTTAAAAAAATAACATTTCCGTAGTGAGCCCCGACTCGTCATTGGCCTTCTTACAACCAACTACGCAAATTCCGAAAAAACTTATCACATAATCTGCAAGGAATCTTGCGGATTTTTTGCTTTAGTGGGGGATACTGTTTTCGGTTTACTAACGTAAACTCGACTTTTCAAGTATCCCCACAAGAGGAGGCAGGAGTAATTTCCGGGCTCCAAGGGCAGTAAGGGAGTGTCACCTAAGTAAGAAATCAATTTGTTTGGAAACGTTTGAGGTATGGCAAATCGCTTCGTCTTGATGCTTGGATATCCTGCGTTGTATCCATCAAATTGATCTAACTGTAACGTAAAAATTCTCGTAATATCTTAACGTATTTTGCTGATTAATCCCTACATTGTTTTTAAAGAAATTTAGTACATATTTCTTTAAAAACAATGTCCAGTTGTACCAAACAATGTAAAGTTATGCCCTTTACCAAAATGGCAGTCCATACAGTCGTTTTGTCTGAGTGAACTGGCTTTTGGTGTTTGTGGCAGGCTTTTCACTGTTCCTATATCGACAATTATGCTTGTTGACATGCCTTGTCTCAAGCATAGTGTCAGAAAGTAACTTACGTCGAATTTAATTGTTTGGCTTCATTTCCTGCTGGAAAGTGAAGCTTATATTATGTGTGCAGTTTTATATGCAGATGTAAAATTCGCCTAAACTTGACATGGGCAAAATCACTGAACGATTATGTGTGGACAATTCTTCAAGGAGCAATTTTTAGGGAAGATGAGAATATTCTCTTTATTTCTTCGTAAACGTGGTAGCCTGCTTTGTTATAGGAAATGTTGTTTTTTTAAAAAAAATGTTTAACGCAGAAACTACGTTGTTGCCCCGTGAAGCGCTACATCGTAAAGCGACGCAAGGTCTTCCGCCACCTGTAAACATCTCTCCCGTGGAGGGAGAGTTGTTTATGATGGACATCCCTAGAATGATTTTTGCAATGGGCAATCTGCACTGGATGGAGTAGAGGAGTCGAGTCATATTGCTGACTTAATTATTTAATTCCCACAGTATTCCTAGGGTAGGACTGCTTTCCTGCCTAGGAATCCGCCTGGGTAGGTCTTTTTACCTACTTTTTTTCCTGTTACCAATTTCAGCCGTCAAATAGCGTATTGCTCTTATTATCAGACAAATTAATTAACACCATCTAGCACGGGATTTTGAGCTTTTTTTGACATCTTCTTTTTCTACCGTTTAACATGGGGATTTTCAGTTCTTGCGTATTTCCATTCATGGATTAACTTTACATTTGCAATATGTAGATGTGAATATCTAAGCCGTGTAGTGGCGGTGTAGGAGAGTCCATCACCCCATTTAGTTCCGTTGGTATCGTAAGCGGCGACCATGGAAAACCCTAAAAGATTTCATGGCTCTCGATAGATGGCGGTAAAAACATTTCGCTTACGCCAAACGTAAAATGTCTAGACCGGCGACTGAGAGCAGTGACAAAGGTGCGACACGTCTGAGACTGGGATTGCCAATCCGTGTCTAGCGTGGCGAGTAACTAAATACAGTCGACTCTCGATAATTTGACACTCGTTAATTTGAGTCTCTCGATAATTTGAAATTTTTTCCCGGTCCCTTGAAAAATACTCGATAAATTGAATAAAATCAATATTAATTGGTCCCCTCGGAAATTTAAAGTTGAAGGAATAGTATCTTGCACACCAACATGCAATAATTTGAAGTCTGGGCTTCTCTATTCTCGATAATTTGAAGTGTTTATCATGCACGGACCTGTCGTTTGTTTAAACGATTGAGACTTATTTTCATAATGAATAATTGTACAAATCGTACCTTGAGAACAACAAAAGCATAAGTGTAAAAAGTACATTTTGCAGGAGAGCGAAAAAACTAGTTATTTCTTAATATCTTTTTATTGAAGAATCTGGCAATTTCGCCTTTTTAATGAAAAATTGCGTCAAAAAAATACTCTTTTCATTAATCAAACAAGCTAAAAGTAGAAGGTAATATTTAATTAGTTATTAACTTTTATTTAAATTACGCTACTCTTTATTAGCCTCTTTTTTTTAATGAGAAGTGTATGAAGAGATACACAAAAATATTCGTGAATACATTACCATGGAATAGAATCAGTCTGAAAAAAAAGTAATAATATGCTTTTTTTCACTGAACTAATTTGTTGAATAATAAAATAAGTACTCTTTATGCGAAGTACACGTGGTTAAAACATTAACATCTTTTCTCTCTAGATAATATATTCTTATGACGGAAGTATCCTTTGTTATGGGAAAATTAGTTAATTATTTAAAGAAATAATAAAAAGCGTATTTTTTTTTAAATTCAAATAATTTTTATTAAAATAAAAACCAGACCATGCCGCTATTTTTAATTGGCAATATAAACTTTATCATTACAGCCCTTCACAAGTCCACTGCTGAACATAGGCCTCCCCCACGGAATGCCACAAAGCAGGGTCCCGAGCCACCTGCATTCATTGACTTCCTGCATGTCTTACCAGGTCGTCACTCCATCTAGTGAGGGGACGCCCTACACTTCGCCTGCCGATACGAGGCTGCCACTCGAGAACCTTTCTTCCCCATCGGTTGTCGGTTCATCGAGCTATATGGCCGGCCCATTGCCACTTCAGCTTACTAATCCTTTGGGCTATGTCGGTTACTCTGGTTCTACTGCGGATATCCTCATTTCTAAGTTTATCACGCAGAGAAACCCCGAGCATAGCCCTCTCCATAGCTCGCTGAGCGACCTTGAGCTTCCTCATACGGCCATAATAATAACTTAATAATAAAACTAATATAATATACTATAAACTAATATAAACTTAACTTTTATTAAAAACAGTAATAAAAAATCCCTCACCTAAAATAAAATTAAAACATTAACGTTATCTTACGTATGAAATGAGATCATAGGATTCGACATTATTTAATAGTTGTGACATAGTTTTCCATGTGTCACTTATTCTTATAAAAACTAAAACCAGCATTTGACGTACATAACAAAATTAAAACCTATGAAGTTTAATAATTAAATTACAATTTAGTATTTGGAAACCGCTGACATGAAACCACTAATACTCATAAAAATTAAAAACAGCAACTGACATGGACTAGGATATTCGGCGTTAAGAATATCCACCACCCCATATCTTCCCGTGGGTGTTCGTAAGAGGCGACAATGGGAAACAGCCAGGAGATTTTCCTGATAACAGCAATATTACAATAAAAAACCTGCGGTTGCCAACCCGCTCGCCAAGCGTGGCAACTATGGCAAGTATCCCCCTGATGAAAGTTACGAAGAGACGGCCCCCAGTCCCCGGCGGCCCCGCTATTCCTGGCTACGGTGGCGACCATGGTAACGGTGCGACAGGGGGTGCTAAAAATCTCCGGTGGAGGTTCGGTTACCACCTAAGACGACTCGACCTGCCAACATACAACGCACGCACCCTGAGGACAGACGAGAAGATCCTGGAGCTGGAAGAATAAATAGACAAGTTACTCTGGCATATTATAGGATTATCCAAGCTCCGAAGAGAGGGAGAGGACACGGTAATCCTCGAATCCAGCAACTTGTTTTATCACCGGGACCATCTGTCCCAAGTAGGTGTCGGATTTATCGTCCACAAGTCTCTCGTTAACAACGTTGTAAAAATTGGGAGTTTGTCGACGAGGGTTTCGTACCTTATAATCAGAATTACCAAACGGTATTCGCTGAAAGTCATACAGGTTTACGCGCCAATCTCGACAAATCCCAATGAAGAGGTGGAGAAAATATATTAGGATATATCTAGAGCCATGCATTCCTCCAAAACCCACTATACGGTGTTAATGGGAGACTTCAACGCAAAACTAAGCACAAGAGAAAACGGTGAGCTGAAGGTAGGGAAATTCGGAATAGGGCAACGGAACCCAAGGGGCCAGCACCTGGCCGACTTCATGGTGAAAGAGGGACTCTTTGTGATGAACTTTTTCTTCTACAAGCGACCCCACAGAAAGTAGTCCTGGTCGAGCCCCGACGGTTCGACAAAAAATGAGATTGACTTCATTATGACGACCTGACAACAACTGTTCAGTGATGTCTCAGTGATCGCGAGGGTGAAAACTGGTAGCGATCACCGAATGGTTAGAGGCACACTGAAGCTAAACGTTAAGTTGGAGAGGTCTCGTCTAATGAAGTCAACGCTCCGTCCCCCTCGTGCTCTAATCCAAAGTCCCGAACGAAACCATTCAGATCGAGTTACAAAACCGTTTTCAATGCCTAGAAGACTGCAATGCAGTGGAAGATATGAATGACAAGCTCGTGGAAACTGTATATGCGGTCGGAGCTAAGTTCTGCAAGACACACTGCAGAAGACCACAAAAATTCTCCGATCACACTCTTAATCTCATGGCTGTTAGACGGGAAATGAAGCTGCAGTCTTCAACAGATTTGACAGCATACAGGCAACTGAACAGACAGATCTCCCAATGCATGCGGCGGGACTTACGCAACTTCAATACAGCTTTTATTGAAGAAGCGATCGAGCGGAACCAAGGCTCCAAAATTCTTTGCCAGAGATCTGTCTGCCAGAAAGAGCCAACTGTCAAAGCTGAAGACCGAGTGTGCAGCATCGTTTCTGGGACACCTGAGATTTTGAGTGAGATTGAGAGGTTCTATGGGCAGCTGTACACGTTGTCGTTGGAGTCACACGCAAGTGTTAGTAACGATCCAAGAGAGAGTCTTATCCGACACTATTCCGAAGATATCCCGGACGTCAGTCTGAGCGAGATTAGAATGGCTCTCCAGCACCTTAAAAACGACAAGGACCCAGCGAGGATGGAATTACATCGGACCTTCTGAAAGCAGGTGGAAAATCGGTGAAGTTCTTCAGAAGCTCTTTAATTCCGTCCTCCATGGTGGCACTACTCCGGAGGCGTGGAGCAGAAGTGCGGTGGTCTTGTTCTTCAAGAAAGGCGATAACGCTCTCTTGAAGAACTACAGACCGATTTCCCTTCTGAGCCGCGTCTACGTGCTGTTTTCGAGAGTCATTACGAATCGTCTCACACGCAGACTCGACTTCTTCCAGCCTCCCAAACAAGCCGGTGTCCGAAAAGACCACATACACACCCTTCGGCAAATTGTACAGAAGACAGAAGAGTACAATCTGCCACTTTGCCTTGCGTATGTGGACTATGAGAAAGCCTTTGATTCCGTCGAAATTTGGGCGGTGCTACAGTCCCTTCAGCGGTGCCAAGTTGACTGTCGGTATATCGAGGCGCCGAAGTGTTTGTACAGTAGGGCTACGATGGCTATCCGAGTACAGAATCAGAGTACGAAACCTATCCAACTGCAGAGAGGTGTAAGACAGGGTGACGTTATATCCCTGAAACTTCACCGCTGCATTGGAAGACGTTTTCAAGCTACTGGACTGGAAAGGATATGGTATTAATATCAATGGCGCGTACATCACTCACCTTCGATTTGCCGACGATATAGTCCTTATGGCAGAATCGCTGGAGGGCCTAAGCACTATGCTCAATGACCTCAATAGTGTCTCTCAACGGATAGGTCTTAAGATGAACATGGACAAAACAAAGATCATGTTTAATGTGCATGTCACACCTATGCCGGTAGTTGTTGGGAGCACTAAGCTCGAAGTTCTTAACGGGTATGTTTACCTGGGACAAATAGTTCGACTAGGTAAGTCCAACTTCGACCGAGAGGTCAATCGACGGATTCAGCTCGGCTCGGCAGCGTTCGGGAAATTACGACACATCTTCTCGTCAGGTATACCTCAAAACCTGAAAACGAGATTGTACAACAAGTGCATGTTGCCAGTGATGACTTATGGATCTAAAACGTGGTCTTTCACTGCTGGCCGTATAAGGACGCTCTAGGTCGCTCAGCCAGCTATGGAGAGGGCTATGCTCGGGGTTTCTCTGGGTGATGAACTTCGAAATGAGGATATCCGCAGTAGAACCAGAATGACCGACATAGCCCAACGGATTAGTAAGCTGAAGTGGCAATGGGTCGGCCATATAGCTCGAAGAACCGACAACCGAAGCGGAAAAAAGGTTCTAGAGTGGCAGCCTTGTACTGGAAGGCGAAGTATAGGGCGAGCCCCCACTATATGGAGTGACGACCTGGTAAGACATGCAGGAAGTCGACACCGCTCCCCGCACTCCCGCACATATTCGCGCTTAGCTCGGAATTCTTTCAAACAATTTTTATGTATGCGAGCTTACGTGAATAGGACAGTTTTATTTTTAGGGGAACAAAGCCGTAATCGATATTACGCTTAGAAATTAAGACAATCACATTGCTTAATCAATCAAAGAGCTTTTATTTGTAAATAAGTTTATAACATAGTTAGTGGTAATCGCGATAATTTGTGGGGAAAAATAATTTTGAAGAAGGAAAATTTATGTTATAATGTTTACATGAATTACATTTAAAATTTTACGACAAAAAAGACTTTCAAACGTTTATTGAAATTAATAATTATAATTCTTCAGGTTTAAAAAGTTGTTAAGCTAACTAGTAGGTTATTTATTTATTTTCTGCGTAATCCATAAAACTACTTTTTTAGTCGATATATTTTTTTCAAAGGCAAAAATGCACAGATAACAAATTTTAACACTACTTCTTTAATACTTATAAGAAAAATCTAAAAAAAATTGAGCTTTTGTAATTTGCGTTGCTCTTTTTGATGGCGTAAAAACAAACAAATCGACATAAGACCACTTATGCTTTTGTTCTTCTCAAGGTACGAAATGTTTAAAATACTATAATAATCACGAATTTTGATCGAACTCTTGTTTACTTGATTTTTTCCTCCCTCCCTCTTGGTTATCTGAACTCCTGTTATTTTGAACTCTTGGTAATTTGAAATTTTTCTCTGGTCCCTTGTGTTTCAAATTATCGAGAGTCTACTGTATTCCCAGACATGTTGGCATGTTATCAATAAAAAAATTGCTAATTACCTGTCCATCTTTTATTCGTTTTTTTTATAGGATAGTGTGACAAACGAGCACACAGTCCACCTGATGGTAAGTGGTTGCTGTGGCCCATAGACATCTACATCTATTCTCGTTTGCGAATCAAAATGCAGATGCGTTGTCACCCGTGAGGACTAAGATGGAATGCCTCTTTTCCAGTAAAAAGGGTCTCCGGTTCTCTACACTCATCATACGAAACACAGCAGCGTTAAGCTGCTATTTTACGCTGGTATTCTGTGAGCGTGGTCCTTCCCCGGTTGAGCCGACCCATTCGTGCTACAACTATACTACTAATATAGCTGCAGCATGGCTCTACCACGTTAGAGTTATTCTCGATAAATGTCGCTGACCGATAAGAATCCTTATTATGCATATTACTTTCTTTCGTTACCTTTTCTTCACTATAAGCTGCTTGATTAAAATGCGATCTGATTGATCCCTTATATTCGACAAAGTTCTTTCATAAGATTTTTTAGTTTACGGGCCCCGTCCCGGCTTCACCTGGGTAGGATATAATTTAGGTAGGGTAGGATTTAAATATAACATAATCCGCAGAGACTTTTCGATTCCTCAAAAAATCCCGCCTGGCATTGCTCTCTATTAGTTCGTAATGTTTCATCACAATCGATTCAGTCATTCCGAAGATTAGCCCGGATAGACAGATTGATAGACAAAATTTAAAAAAATAGTTATTTAAGTTTTAGTAGTAGGTAATAACAGCCTGAGTTTAATAGAAGCCAGTTATGTCAATATTTAGAATGGACGCTTCAATTTTATTTATTTGTATAGATTTTCCATGATCAATAAAGAAAAAAAAGATATTTATCCAAGGAGAACATTTTCTTATGAGTTTATCTAGTGAAACGTAATGTAATGACTCAAACCTAAAACCGGATACGCCATCGAAACAAAATTACCCTCATAATGCTATTTAGTTATACAATGACACAATTATTGGCAAACAAACATTCCATATTAGTCGTATTAATGTATTATTGTTTTGCACTTTCCTGTTAAGTACTATCTATAGGGATGCCCATTTTATTCCTCGAATTTACATTCTCCTAGTAATAATGTCCTCTAGATTCAATTTCGGTCACCCTGGCCAGTCTAAACGGAGACTAGCCATCTGCGTGGGACAGGATTATAGTGCCCATGTGTATGCGCAAGCACAGGTGCACTCTCTATTCCCTCACTGTCATTCTCCGACGAGACGGTAATCCGAACGAAGAGAGATCAGGACCGACGGCTTTACGTGCTTTCCGAGGCACGGGAGTGAAACATCGCCAGCTTCCTGACTCCGGGCTGTTACTGAGAATTTCTTGACAGAAAAACCCAAAACTGACTTTTAGTCCGACCCGGGATTCGAATCCGAGACCTAATGATCATCAGTCGCGTCAGCACACCAACGAAGCAGCAGTTTTCAACTATATTTTAATTTATCTTTCATTATTGTTCCCTTCTCCTATTACAGTTTATGTCTGCTCATAGACATATGAAGTCATAAAATTCGTCCATATCTCGTTATGACTAAAACAAGAAATTAAATTCTAAGTTCTAGGTGATAGGACTCTGTTTCTGCCTAGGATCCCGGCTGGGCAGGTTGTAAGGCATTCCATCTTAGTCACAACGCATCTGTTGTCGTCTTTTGACGACGGTTGGTTGTCTGCAGTAGCCATTTACCATCAGGTGGACTATAAATTCTTATCTTATAAACGTCAAGTTCTGGCCTAAAAATATTACTCAATATTTTCAATTTACATATTTTAAATGTTCTGTATTGATTTACTGAAAGTGTGTATCAAAGGTGTATTTAAATAAAACATTTCTCGCAAAATTTTCCTTAGCAGAAAAATTTTCATCGAACAGGGATAATAATTTAATAATTATGTATATAAAGAAAGCGCTCTTTGTATAAAATATGTAAAAAACCTTGTCCGATCCGTGAGAGTGCTTTCAGGTATCGCGAAACAAAAAAAAACTTCACAAAAAAAGCTTAATTAAATGGGGAAACTTACATGGGCGGCAGCCGTTTGGTTTATATATCGCCACACGTTCAAAGACACCGTGTTACCCAATTTAAAAATTTGCTCAAATTTGAGCAAATTGTATTTTATACTACAATTTGTCTTAAACTCTGCAACTAATAATAGGATATTTTTTTGGTAATGTCATTGGGGTACCTATATGTGTCCCTTTTGGATCGGACAGGGCGTTTTTTGCATATTGTAAATTCCCCACGTTTTTTCGCAGACGACAACGGCTGGGTGTGGAAAGTCTTCGAGAGCATCGAGGATGACTTCTATTCGTGTAAAATATGTCAATACAAGTGCATGAAGTTCGAAGAAATCGAGAGAAGCATTACGTGCATATTGCAGCATCTCAAGGCAGAGCATGGAGTAATATCGGGCGATCAAATTATAACCGGCACAGATTACGAGGGAGACGAGATCAACTGATGGAAATTTCTACTTATAAATAGGACGAATCAAGTTTAAAGCGATTTATTATTTCGTTTTGGTTTAGGTATGACCGGGGCAGTGCAGTTTCCAAATGGATTTTAATTTATCTATTTATTATTGTTTCCTTGATCTCTGTCGTTAATGCTATTGGATTTAGTTTTTAAAGCATCGCGAATTAAGCACACGAAACAAAACTATCAACTAAGAATTAAACTACCCTCCATTTGTTTGTCTGAATACAAATCATCAAAATTGTGTTAATACTTAATTTTGCGATATCTTACTACATCATTTTCATTTTTAATTATTATAAAATATGTATAACTAAACAAACTGTATATTCTTCTATGCCCAATATATATATAGGTATGAATGTTGTAGATATATTTTCTAAATTATCAAATAAATTTAAGCATTGGAATGTTTTTTAGTCCTAATTGTTTTATTTCAAAAGCCCTGAGGGTGAGAGTAATCCATTCATTCTGTCTTTTTATCCGACTGCTTCATAAAGATAGTCATTTGTGATCTCCAGGATGATTTTTAGATGCCGTCAGCTTCGGCCAGAAGAGAATGATGAAGAGAGCCTGATAAGCATCAGGCTCTCTTCATATCACGAATGTTATAGGTAACATTTTGAAGTAATAATATTGTACTAATACCTCGGTGGCCTATGTTCAACAGTGGACTATATGCTATAGGCTGTGCCGATGGTGTTTATATTATGTTGTGTATGACTTAATTTAACTTTTTTTGTATGACGCTCAACTTTATTCGATCTGGGGTTTTTATTTTTAAGGTTCCGTACCAGAAGGGTAACCAGCGAGACCCTATTAATAAGTCTCCGCTGTCCGTCCGTCTGTCTGTCATCGGGCTGTATCTCATGATTCGTAATAGGTAGACAGTTGAAATTTTCACAGAATGTGTAATTCTGTTGCCGCTATAACAACGAATAATAAAAATAAAAATAAATTAAAAATTAAAGGGGACCCTACTAGAAACGTGTTTTACGATGGTACGGAACCCTTCATGCGCGAGTCCGATTCGCATTTGGCCGGTTATTTAAATAAACAATTGAATTTTTTTTGGGTTTCTATCAAAAATCTGGTATTGGTTAAACAGAATTGTTTTCCATAACTTACCATTAAGTTACGAACAAGGATATTGTTTTCTTCTTACATAATAGTACTTTCAAAAATAGCATCGACTGCGTAGCTCAATGGTACTTTACACCGGGGGTCCTTGGTTCAAATAAAAGCCGGTAATAATTGTAGTTCCGGTCTGTTTGTATGTATCATCTTTAATTCAAGTCCAATGGAAGGGAAACATAGGAACAATTTGGACGGATGAGTGTTTCTTGTTTGCGGTCAAACTTATGGCACTATAATATCTCCTTCATCGACGATGAACTTTCGAATTATCAGAAGCTATCTGATAATTCGAAAGTTGACGTCAAATCGCCTAAATTTGCTCAAGGGGATGTCGTAATTATTGAATTTAAAAAGTCAACTTTCTCTGCCTCTCTCTCTCTAGCAAAATAAAAATTGTAAGACTTTTCTCTTAAAATAAAACGACGACGATAGCTATAAATAGTTACTCGCAAATCAAGATGAAAGTTGCTGACTTATTACGTGGATTGCTGTTTGTTATTAATTTAATATATTTTTATAAATTTATTTAATTTTGTAAAAATAAAACAAACTGAAACAGTATGACTAGCTTTATTCATTTACAAACATCAAATTACACATCAAAAGATAAAATCCTATTCCCTTATTTGTAATTTGGCAAATAACATTCATCACTACCGTGATACAGGTAACTTAATTTACATTTACACATAACACAACCATGTACAAGATTCATTCAAGATTTAGCTGCTATAGTGTATTATATATATTCATTAACTTTAGTTTTTTAGTACACACATTTTTCATGAATAAAAATACTTGCTAGTACAAACGACCGATATGTTTTTAATAAATGTTGATGCTTGATATTTTTTAAAGTTGCAACAGGATTTTTCACTCTGAATTATAATTAATGTTTAAAGATTATTTTATGAAATTGGCTTACTCTGTAATAAGAGAGGTAGAGTGGTTCCAATCAGCGGTGCTATATTTTTATATATTATATATTTACTTGCGGAGTGCTGTTAATATTTCAAGATTCTCCGAAACCATGCTCAACTTCTCTCAACACATGCACACATCTTTCTTCTGTCGTTAACAGCTTGCAAAGGTACACTGCAGGACGCACACATATGCACCTAAAACCATTTTTATGGTTGCAAATGGTTTCAGATGCATATGGAAGAGCGTGAGTGCGTGTTCTTACAATAAGATGAGCATGGTTTTGGCTTGAATTCGGCGTCATTTGAAATGTACGTAGCGCTCCGTCCATATTTCTTTTTTGGCTTCAGTACTTGATAAATATAAACATGCTCAGTGGTTTTGTAATCATTAATTATAACTAAATAGGAAATAGTGGGATTTTGTTTCCTTTTTAAAATTATTATTTATATGTTACATCAAGGTTGTCTACATCTATCGGGGAGTTAGGTTTATCTTTGTAATACTTTTTGTAAGTATACAAAATATCACGTCACGCCCTTTTATTTTTTTATTACTGTTTGACAGTTAACAAATCCATTCACTTGAACTGTATTCAATTATATTAAGTATAATATTATATATTATTATAAATTAATTCAGAATACATGAGTATTTAATCAGTATAGCAAAACTGTCTAGCTGCAACAAAAACTAAGTTAATTTTTAAGATCTATAGCTTATAGATGACTGAAATGCTATGATAATTTTTGTTTTGGTCTCGTTTAACTAAATGTAAAAGTCAGTACATTAACCACTTTGTTGGCAAGTTAACATTATTGATTTTTATAACCTGTGATAAATCTATATTATATATATTCATTGAAACGTCTCTACAAAAATGTACAGTACGAATGTAAAAATATTTTTTATATTGTAACTGTAATCAATTTTTATTAAACATGTCAGGTATATCCTATTGTCAGTGTTCATAAGCCGTGTAGTAAAATATATTTTAAAGAGGGTAAGTAGTTTTTAATTTTAAATTGCGATGCAATATATTTTCCCCTATATTAAATATTTATAAGCTATATCTATATAATACCACAACAAATCTCCTTAATAACCCTAATACTAGCACTAATACTATTAATAAAATAAATAGCATACAAATATAAACATTTAAACATCATATGTATTTGCCTTTTATTTATTACAATGAATCCATGAATTGCTTAGAAGTGTCTACTGACCCTGTATTTGATCCTATATTCCAGTTGCGCTCATTCAATGAAAAAAGCGTACATGCACAGAACGCAGTTAAAAAATTAATAATCTTAGATTGATTACATATTTTTTCTGTTATATTTTTTATTAATAGTTTATTGTTCACATAGTTTTTTTGTATAAAATTAATATATTTCCATTAAAGTAATGAGCAAGTCCCCATATTTAAAGCTCATTAATATATACACTGGCAATTTGAACGTAAATTTACACATCTATGAGGTAATTTTTCAGTATCTACTTTTCGACAGTCAACAGGGTGCCACTTTGGGGACGGTGATTTTTACATCATTGGCTCAAAAACTTTCAAGATTTTTTTTGATCCTGTATCTGTTTCTTATCAGTTTATCACTTATATACAATCATTTTTGAAGTAATACGAAGTTTTTACAACTTAATTCTATTTTGTTACCACTCGTTTTGTACTATTCCATTTAATATTCTAAGGACAGATATTTCAATCACCAAAAATTATATATTGCAATTGTATGTATGAATAAAATGTACCACTGTTTCACTTTTATAGTCAGGTTATAATTTATTTGATGGATAACTTTTATTTGACGTTTGAAAAATCAGCTCCTTTTTGAATAGTGTTTTTGAAATTCCTTGCATTTGATTTTATACATATTTTACAATATATTATTACACTCAGAAACTGCCTTAAAACCAACAAAATATAGAACTTATGTAAAAAAACATCCAGTAATTTATTAGTGTGCTGACAGTATTAACGTTATTTAAGAAAATTAAGATTCTAAATTAGTGGATTTAGAGGGGAAAGAAAGTTAAGAGGCGTTTTTTTTTATGGGAATAAACCGAAATCTCATTGTCTTTTAGCATTTTTGGAATTAAAGTCAAATGCTGAATATTACAATTTGACAATAATGGTCAGACGAGCAACATTTTTGTTAATTTCTTAAGCGACTGGCGGCTTGGGTCCACAATTATGTGTACTTTGTATGTATACGATTCTGCCTCGGTAGGTGTGGAGAGCGGCTTTACACCAGGGACCTCTAGAACAACGCCAGCGTATCTTGCCATTTCTTGCGCAACCATTGAACCTGAACCTGTAACCTCCAACGTTTATGCCCATCTTCCCTTGCTTACTGAGGCAGTAGGAGGCAAAGCAGTCAATCCCCGTTCCGATTAATCCCACTGAAACGAATACCAGTGTTAAAATCTTGATGTATGGAAGTGGAACTGTAGTCTACGTGCAAATTTAGAGAAAATTCCCATTTTCAAAGTAAAATCATCATCAATTTTTAATTGCGTCGATTTTACAATGAACTGCTTGTGATACTTTGACTTTTATATATTACTTGAATAAAAAATGACATACTAACGTTTATTAATAAATGCTCTAGTTCGTTTTGTATGTTATTTTAATCAAGTGTAAATAAAAATAAATAAAACTGTGCAATATTTCTGATTTTATTTTAAAACAAAATTATAAACATTTTGGAGCGTTTCCCCTACAAATCGAATTGAAACTAAAACTGGTAACCCATCTAAATATTGAGACATACACCTTTATGGTCTAAAAGCTAAGACATTAATATATCTTACGTTAGTATCTCTATTAGATCTGAGACATAAATATATGATTTGACATAATATATTGAATATTTAATATATTATAAGATTAAATATTAAATATTTTCAACTATGTTCACGTTCGCAGTACATACACTCAGACCTGTATTTATAGACAATCTAGACTTTAAACTCGAACATATGTCAAAATTTGAGTCTAGACCAAAATCATAATGTTACACAAATTTTGACATTGTGAATTTAGAGTTTTAAACAGATTGCGTCTGAGTGCTGATGTTAGACACTGGACACGAGTCTTCTCTTATTTTTTGAGTTAATTAAAGGGAAGTATGAGGAGAGAAGTAAAGTTCAAAAGTAAGTCTTATGTAATGATTTTTGTGTGGTTAGAAAATTGTAACGAACGAACAACACACTTTTCAACTTTACTAGGTCGCCTTTTGAGGGCATTTTCAAATATTTTGTCCACTGCTAAATAAACAACGGGGTTCCAACAACACAAAAATCACAAGTGCAATGATTTTTAATTATGCAAAGATTTAAATAAGTTTAAAAGTATCTTGTTTCCATAATTCCTTTCACGCGCGAACAATGAATATCTAACGGCTTCTATTGTTTTCAGTTCGCTTCGGTCTCTCCAACCGCGGCCACGTTGTAGTGCACGTCGACGACCACAAGTTCATCAAACATGAATGCTACAAAAAGAAAATTCGCTGGACTTGCTGTAAACGCATCCAACTCGGCTGCAAGGCTAGTATAACCACACACAACAGCGTCATTGTCAGGTCATTTTTAGAGCACAACCATTCCTAGCAATTTTTCTTAAAATGGTCATCGGTTGTCATTAAAGACATAGATAATTTAAATTTTTCAGTTTATCACAACAAAGAATACATTTTTTTTTCTAATTAACGGCCTTGCTTATAATCGTTGATCATTACTTACTTAAATAAAGTATTAGTTATCTCTATCATCATCATCATTACAGCCCTTCACAAGTCGACTGATGAACATAGGCCTCCCCCAAGGAATGCCACAAAGCAAGGTCCTGAGCCACCTGCATCCATCGAATTCCTGCAAGTCTTACCAGGTCGTCACTCCATCTAGTGGGGGGTCGCCCTACACTTCGCCTACCGGTACGAGGCTGCCACTCGAGAACCTTTTTCCCCATCGGTTATCTCTTTACCTGTCTCCTTTTATTGTCATTTAGTGAAATGAGAGAAAGCAACTACAAGTATTTCTTAAATTGATATCCACTTTTATGAGTAAGGCCGTTATATAAATAAATGATATACATAAGTATTAACTTTAAGTCTTTTATCATTTTAATAGTTACAACTATTAATATATATCATTTTTAATATATTTTTAAAATATTTTACACATTATAATAGTCCAAAAAAGGGAAGCAAAGTTTTTATCGAAGTGTACAATAACTTTAAGTCCGAGCAGTACAAGTAAATTGGCTCAAATGTTACAAGACATTTTAGGATAATCGTTTATAGGATGCAATTTAGAACGTTTTTATACATTCCTAAAATATATCACTATGTTTGGGGTCTGATGTCCGATGCCTTCGTTTTTTTATAGAATATAGGTGACAAACGAGCACAAAGTCCACCTGATGGTAAGTGGGTGCTGTGGTGCATAGACATCTACGTTTATGCTCGATTAAGAATCATGATGCAGATGAGTTGTCACCCCTGAGGACTAAGATGGAATGCCTCGTTTCCAGTAAAAAGGGTCTCCGGTTCTCTACACTCACTATACGAAACACAGCAGCATTAAGCTGGTATTTTACGCTGGTATTCTGTAAGAGCGTGGTCCTACCCCGATTGAGGCGACCCATTCGTGCTACAACCATAATATAGCTGCAGCGTGGCTCTCTACCACGGACATAATATTATACGTATCATCTTTAATAATATTTAATAAGTATATACAAGAATGATGTAATGTTTGTGCCTTGTAAGTGTTGCATACGCATAGAATGCGTAAATAAGCTTTAATATAAACAGAACAAGAATAATTACAATTTTCGTATATTGTATAATGGTTATAAATTAATAATTTGTTTTTAATAAAGATATTTTTACAACAATGGTTTTTTCTTGTATCAAAATCCTTTTTTGAATAACTAATCAATGCATTTCCCCATCTTGTCCTGCAAGAAGCGCGTATATATAACTATCCTGTATATATGTATAAACTTAGACAGGGGACGGGAAGCGACATCAAAGGTGCGAAACGTCTGGAATTGGCGACTGCAAATCATCTGCCTGCTAAGTGTGATGTTTAAGGCTTCTTTATTAACCGACTGATGAGAAAAAATGTTACCACTCGAAAGACATAACATCATTCTTCTTTCCATATAGGCGGATAGGCGATCGCAGATCCAGACGTCTCGCACCTTTGAAGCTTTGAGATCTTTCCGGCAAATCCCATAGCCGCCTCTTCACACCCTTGGGGCGAAATAGGGTGATGGAATCCATTAAACGGCAAATGTAGCGTACCAGGGTTGACAAAAGTTAAGGAAAAAAGTTGACTATATATTTTAAAAAAAATATTTATTTGTGTAACAAGCAGGCCTTATCAAAAAAAATTGTAGAGATTATTAATATAAGTATTAAAAAATATATGTGTGTAACAAACGAGTTTTAAAACAACAAACTGTAAAAAAATGGATATCATACATTAGACAATAGTTATGTAATTTTATATAGAAGAAAAACTGAGATTCCTTATATTATTGATATACTCAGCATCTTCAGACAATAACAACCCACTGCTAGGCAAAGGCTCCCCTTCATCGTACTGTAGTTTTATCTGGCGCATTGGCTATTGCAGTATCACACCTACATATTATATTCAGACACTCCTCTCGTCTATGGTTTATTTTAGCCCCTATGAAATATTCAGAGCCAACGAGCATCCCGGGCGGGTAAATTTGTTTCCCCCTTTTTACTTAGTAGTATTGTACCTTTTACTTACTAGGCTGGCTATTATTTCAGATTAATTTGTGGGATAAAGCGTTGTGAGGGCTCAAGGGGACACCCTTGACACTCCCCCACCACATGCCACGAGCGACCAACTGGGTTGCCCCTCCTTAAAACCGCTACTGGAAATAACTGTCTATATTTAGTTCTCGATATCCACTATCTTTGGGATATCAAAAGGTATCTCTAGGCCCTTAGACCCTTATGACCTCAATGAAAAAATGGGAATGAAATGACTTATTTATTGAAGCCAAGACACGACATACTTTTTCTCCAAAATCGATAGAGTTTACTAAAAAAAAATCACCGTGTAGGGGCAGATTCAGAGATTATATTACCCCGTATCGTGCCGTGAGTGTCGTAAAACGACAGGAAATGAAACAGGAGATGAGCAGCATCATCTTCCTGACAACAACTCAAAGTGTGACAACTACGGTAAATATATTCTATGGTCAATATAAACATACCCGCGTATGAGGTAAGCTATATATATATACAGCTCTAATTTTTTTATATTCATTCATTCATTACAGCCTATAATAGACCACTGTTGAACATATTGTATATAGGCATAGGGGAAGGCCTATATATATATATATAGGCCTTCCCCTATGTTCAACAGTGGTCTATTATAGGCTGCAATGAATGAATGAATATAAAAAAATTAGAGCTGTACCGTAACCAGCAGGCAATGAATTAGCTTTATTTTAATTGGCGGTAATATTTTCAAAAGGACGATGATCAGAAACAAAAAGAAATTACTATTGGAACCATTCAAGAAAACGTGAATACGGAGACGCGGATTAGATTTAAGCATTAAAATAAACAAAACTATTTTAGTTCCATGATGTGTTGTGGGCGTAAAAAAATATCACATCGTTCTTTAGGTATACATACTAGGCGCTAAATAACTGAGTAACCTTTTTGCTTTTGAGTTAACTGAACTCTTTAAATTTTTACTAAATGTAAAATCGGCACCGGCACACCCAGCGGCTGGTAACAGTCTCACCCAGAATCGGTTTTCAGAGCATGTAAATTTTGCCAAATTCTTACTCACTCTTCTTTTCCATTACCTCTCAGAATTAGTTGTGGGTAGAGACTTGTGCCAAGCAGTGAGTCATGTGAAGACTAGCTTTTACTCTGTGAGAAATATAAATGTAAGTAAACATTCGCAAACACCAAAGACGGAGAGATTATCCAATGTTTTCAGATTGCACAATTAATGTAACATTAACAAAAATAATTAACAAAAATGATGTCAATGGTTATGACTGTTGTTCAGCTTAATTATGCGATCCTGGTACGTGATGGCGATGGCTCGGCATTTATTGAAGGACTTGCAGCAACGCCAGCGAGTCCGGTCGCCGCGACCGGTGTAGTGCTTCATGAAACGATTGGATCCAATCAAAAGCACGTTTTTGCCATTTTGCTCTACGATCGAAGCGACATTATCTAAAATCACCAGTTTAGTTATTGCTCTATTATTTTCGGTTGTCAGAAATTGTATACAAGGAAATACAGGGATGGAAAAATTTAAATCAGGTAAAAAATTCAATTAGGTAATCGGGTATTAATAATATTTTGTACGTGTGTCTCTCCTCTTAAACGGCTGGACCGATTTTAATGAAATGTTTTCTGTGTGTTTGCGTGGGTCTCTGGATGGTTTCGATTCACAATTAGACCCAGTAGGTGGCGCTTTTGTCGAGATCCAGAAATCACTAGTGCGAAACTGAAGCGTATTGCTAGTTTTATATACAAATATTTAAAATAGAACCAATCTCTAAGTTCTGTTATCGTGTGGGTAATGTAATAACTATCACTGGTAGACTTTTTACCGGGGAAAAATAGGATATAATATGTGAATGAAATACAGCCTATGCTATAGTTATTTTTCATTTCTCTAAATAAACTTCTTATTTTTGAAAAAAAAAGCGATTAAAAATAATGAAATTCAAATCATATGCATCTTTACGCGTAGCAATTATAATTAATGAATCTATGACGTCCTTGACATTGACGCTGGCCGTTATATATATATAAAAAGTTTACTTGAAATTAATATGTATAATATATATTAATGGACAGATTAATATCATAATTTGTCGGTAAAAATAAATAAATTAGTACTTCTACTTGGTTTACTTATCACCCATTTAAGTTTTTCTATCTCGCGCGAAAGTAAAAAGTTAGTTAGAATCAATACGTGGTTTAGCTATGCTGCAGCAATTTAGTTGTAGCATGAAGGGGTCGGCTCCACCGAAGAACGACCACGCTCTCATAGAATAGTGTTTCGTATGGTGAGTGTAGTGAACCGGTGACCCTTTTTATTGGAAACGAGGCATTCAATCTTAGTCCTCAGCGGTGACAACGCATCTGCATTTTCATTCTTAATCGAGGATAGATGTACCTCAACTATGGACCTTAGCATCCATTTACCATCAGGTGGACTGTGTGATCGTTTGTCAACATTATTCTACAAAAATAAATCACTTTTAAGAGGATTAATCTAAGTATTTAAAATATGATTGTTTCCCTCCTTATATCTCTCTTTTATTAATAATACCTTATTCTAAAACTTTCAGAGATAAATAATAATCTATATTATGCTATAAAATAATTAGCATCTAAGAGATCAGTTCAACACTAGCTAGACAACAAAGCTAAATTGCCGACTGTCACATTTATAGCACTCGTATCTGAAACCCGAACAATTATAATATACAATCCTTATATACAGGTGATCAGCCATCCAATTTCAAATGTTTGCCCGTGTGCGAATCAAATGTTGTTTTAAATGTCGCCGTCGTTCGGACAAAAAGTGGGCCGCCATTTATGGATGCCTGGTTTATACAGGGTGGTCCAAAGGTGACGTCCAAAAATTTTTTTGGAATGCTGACCTTTCGGGCTACATGAAAATACCCATGTATGTTCCATGATTTTTCTTAGTTTACGAGATATGATTTTTTTGTATTATTTTTAAAATGTCGACTTAGCGATTCAAAAATTTTTTCTTGAAAATTTTGCTCTCTTTTCTACTTTTTTATTCTTAGCGTAGTCTTAATGAGTTGGACTCTTTGACATAAAAAATAAGCTGCCTACCATTAATACAAATTGCAAAAAGTTTACTTGAAATTAATATGTATAATATATATTAATGGACAGATTAATATCATAATTTGTCGGTAAAAATAAATAAATTAGTACTTCTACTTGGTTTACTTATCAGCCATTTAAGTTTTTCTATCTCGCGCGAAAGTAAAAAGTTAGTTACAATCAATACGTGGTTTAGCTATGCTGCAGCAATTTAGTTGTAGCACGAATGGGTCGGCTCGACCGAAGAACGACCACGCTCTCATAGAATAGTGTTTCGTATGGTGAGTGTAGTGAACCGGTGACCCTTTTATTGAAACGAGGCATTCAATCTTAGTCCTCAGCGGTGACAACGCATCTGCATTTTCATTCTTAATCGAGGATAGATGTACCTCAACTATGGACCTCAGCATCAATTTACCATCAGGTGGACTGTGTGATCGTTTGTCAACATTATTCTACAAAATAAATCACTTTTAAGAGGATTAATCTAAGTATTTAAAATATGATTGTTTCCCTCCTTATATCTCTCTTTTATTAATAATACCTTATTCTAAAACTTTCAGAGATAAATAATAATCTATATTATGCTATAAAATAATTAGCATCTAAGAGATCAGTTCAACACTAGCTAGACAACAAAGCTAAATTGCCGACTGTCACATTTATAGCACTCGTATCTGAAACCCGAACAATTATAATATACAATCCTTATATACAGGTGATCAGCCATCCAATTTCAAATGTTTGCCCGTGTGCGAATCAAATGTTGTTTTAAATGTCGCCGTCGTTCGGACAAAAAAGTGGGCCGCCATTTATGGATGCCTGGTTTATATATACCGTGTCTCCATGTATCTTGTCTACAGACAGCGGAAAATAAAAAGCTAATTCTCAGTAAGCTATTCAAAATAAAATACTCTGATTTGGTAAAGGTGGTTTGGTAAAGGATCGTGCAAGATGGAGAAAACGGTGACACTCTTATGGTCTAACCATCCAATGCACGCGAACCACCTCTCTACTCATCGAGTGTTGGAGGATTTCACTAATTCGTCTAATTGGCTTAGCCTATTAAACTAAGTATACAGGTTGGTTTTTAAGGTGGAGTGTCAAATCCGAAACTTAAAAAAAAAAGAATCGAGAAACTCGATTTTAGAATAAACAATAAACATATAAATATGCAACTTAACATGAAGCAAAAACATCGATTAAATTTATAAACATCAAGTAACGGAAATATTGAATACAAAATTTAAATATTATTTTCTAAGATCAGTATGCAATAAAATAGATGTGTATTACCCAGTTTGAAGAGCACCTCTATTTCTCCCGCAACTGTAATCTCATCCCAAAGTATCTTTTGGGCCCTGGAGTAGCTGTCCATATAGCGAATAATAATTTCTTTAGTCATATAGGACTAAGACAATAAGCTCCAACCTCTTTTTAAAAAAGTAGTAAAAGAAAGAAAAGGATACCTACCACATTAGGATTTATTCAGTTGGTACAGGAGGCATTTTATAAATTGCACCTAGACTCGGAATATCGAACCGTTAAAAGTTAAAACATTTGTACCAGAAGGGAATCAAACCCACTTCCCCGCAACGCTGTAGCCAAACGTTTAGCCACTATTCTTCCATCTGGTTGGGTTATTTTTTTTTATATAAGATATTCAGTTATTTATTTTTATCTATTTCTATTTTTATGTACCAGCACACGCCAAACGAGAATACTAACTACTATTTTACGAATTAAAAATAATAATATAATAATACATAATATTAAATAATAATTGCCTTAACTATGTATATATTTAATTTTAATATATTCTATTAAATATTATACTTTATTCTATGTTATTTATGGTAGTATAAGTATATGATATGGTATAAAGAAATAATAGACTATAAGAATATTACAAAACTTGGTTTAATAAACTTGCTACAATTTACAACAAATAGTTTTAACGACGTGCTAACAGTTTGAGTGTCGGACTCGGAAAGCTAAAGGTGAGAATTCTATGGTCGTTGGATATTAACAATGACGACATATAAAAACGTAATTAGTTTGCTATTGGTAAAGCTATTGACAATATTTATACAATCTAAAATGATATTTAAGTATTACTTAATGTACTGAAAATTACTTTAACAGTAATGCATGTCCGCATCGGAGCAAGTGCAGAAGATGGAGCCAGACAAGCTTGGGTATGTTATTTTACCCTATTGTTTTTGTCATATTTTATACATCCTAAATAAATGAGAGTTTTCAAAAGGATAATAATATCTTACATGCGGTATAAATATACGGTCAACCAATGGGAACACACTACGTGTTGAAGCCAGGGCACGGAGTAAATAATGTTACTACGTAAGCCAGGGTTAGGGTCGGTCAACGCTAGCACAGAATGCGAGCGTAAAACAACAAAATACTGATGAGTTTTGGAAAGTCAAGTGTCGAGATTTAATGTCACTTTTTAATGGTAAATAAAAATATTTCGAAGACGTGTGAAGTCCGCCAACACGCATTGGAGCAGCGCGTCGGATACTTCCTTGCACTGTAACTTTACAATGAAGGGACGCTTGTGCCCAGCAGTGGGACGTATATAGGCTGTAACTTTACTTTTACTGGTAACGAGGCATTCTGTTTTAGACCTCAGTGGCAAGGAGCACCATCATTTTGGTAAATCATACCCTTCTTGTCAATAAGTTTACACCGCCTAATAAGCCGTTTAAATTGTTTTGTAAAAGTCTAAATATTGGGCTCCGTTTAACCTAGCAGGCAATTCAAAAGGTCCTATAAGTTCCCCGTTCAAAATTCCTGACCACAAGTTTACACTATAATGTGTTTGAAAATTTGAAGCCTTGCCTTATGTGGGTTTTCAACAGCCCAACTATGGTAATTGTGGATATTGAAGACTCCTGTTCTTTCAAATCTAGACTCGTCTGTCCACAGAATTTTATCAAAAACCTGGATCCTCCGCAGTTCTTTCCAGCATTGTTCGACAAAATTCACCCGTCTTGAATAATCTGCAGGATGCAATTTTGGACGCGTTGAATATGATAAGCGTGGTATCCCTCTGAAAAAAAACTAAATTGTACTTCCAGGAATCACTGTTTTATTCCATGAAATGGTTTTTGCCCCATAAGTAATTAAAATTAATTGATCGCTCGTCGCTATTCAAAGGTGCGCTTTAATACGGTGTCAAAGTAAAAGTTTTAAAGACAAAATGAACTTACCTGACTTAAGTATCCTTATAACTGAGGTTCGTGGTACACCAGTCGTTCTCGTAATAGCTCTGGTGCTAGTAAAAGGATATCTTTGCACTTGTTCGACTTCTTCTCTGACATCTGGATCCACTCTGGGTACTCCTTCGTGGAACTGCGTCCCGAATTCGTCCGTCCATAAATGTATTATGTGTATTTATGAACACTCTGTGATCGGGATAAAGTTCCGTTCTTCTCCTCGCCGTTCTAGTTTCTCTCTGTAAAGCCTTGCCGCTAAATGGCCAATGCCTTTGGCAACGCCGTAAAAATAATGCATTTCTGCAAATTCCTTCAAAGAATAACTCATTTTGCAACACAAAAATCCAAAACACAAGGTAATCAATCAAGTCCGAAACACAAGCACAGTCAAGTCAGTTATAAGGCGAAACAGAAT
Organism: Parnassius orleans; assembly: GCA_029286625.1. Classification (NCBI taxonomy): domain Eukaryota; kingdom Metazoa; phylum Arthropoda; class Insecta; order Lepidoptera; family Papilionidae; genus Parnassius; species Parnassius orleans. The sequence continues at coordinate 832,698 of JAGSMP010000250.1, read as the reverse complement.
ACAGTTAGCAAGCAGTCGTGGTAAATTAGGAAGTATCGAAAACAAAACAGGAGTAGTAGTTACGCGAGCGATAGCTGTGAACAACTGAGGCACTCTATGACTGAAGCTACGCCTGTCGCCTTATGCGCGCGAGCTATGGCTAGAGCGAGAGAGCGCGCTACTCACGACACAGTATTTCTCACTCCTGCTTCCTTTGTTCGACTCGTAGTATTTTTTGTGATCTGAAACCGTCTACCTGCCTATTACTATTATCATTCATTATCTCATTAACATTGAGGAAATTCGTTGTTTTTGTGACCCATCTGTGCTACTTACTGAAGTGGTACTATCCTAACCAGATTTACATTTCATTTTATTTTATTTCATTTGATTAGATTATATGGCGAACCTAATTATTTTTAGAAATAGGGTGTTTAAATAATAATGTTGAAAATTTTCGCCTCTGTGCAATTAGAAGCTGATTACGGCTAAACAAGGCCCATTGACCACCACTTTTTAGATTATAATTAAAGCTTGGGTCTTGCAAAGTTTTTAAAATTACTTTAAAGTCATGGAACTCATTATTTAATTTTTAGTTTAAATTTCAAAATTGAACTTTGATTCAATCATATCTGCATAATTTGTTTTCGATTAAAACTTTTGCAATTTGTATTAATGGTAGGCAGCTTATTTTTTATGTCAAAGAGTCCAACTCATTAAGACTACGCTAAGAATAAAAAAGTAGAAAAGAGAGCAAAATTTTCAAGAAAAAATTTTTGAATCGCTAAGTCGACATTTTAAAATAATACAAAAAATCATATCTCGTAAACTAAGAAAAATCATGGAACATACATGGGGTATTTTCATGTAGCCCGAAAGGTCAGCATTCAAAAAATTTTGGACGTCACCTTTGGACCACCCTGTATATACCGTGTCTCCATGTATCTTGTCTACAGACAGCGGAAAATAAAAGCTAATTCTCAGTAAGCTATTCAAAATAAAATACTCTGATTTGGTAAAGGTGGTTTGGTAAAGGATCGTGCAAGATGGAAAACGGTGACACTCTTATGGTCTAACCATCCAATGCACGCGAACCACCTCTACTCATCGAGTGTTGGAGGATTTCACTAATTCGTCTAATTGGCTTAGCCTATTAAACTAAGTATACAGGTTGGTTTTAAGGTGGTGTCAAATCCGAAACTTAAAAAAAGAATCGAGAAACTCGATTTTGGAATAAACAATAAACATATAAATATGCAACTTAACATGAAGCAAAAACATCGATTAAATTTATAAACATCAAGTAACGGAAATATTGAATATAAAATTTAAATATTATTTTCTAAGATCAGTATGCAATAAAATAGATGTGTATTACCCAGTTTGAAGAGCACCTCTATTTCTCCACAACTGTAATCTCATCCCAAAGTATCTTTTGGGCCCTGGAGTAGCTGTCCATATAGCGAATAATAATTTCTTTAGTCATATAGGACTAAGACAATAAGCTCCAACCTCTTTTTAAAAAGTAGTAAAAGAAAGAAAAGGATACCTACCACATTAGGATTTATTCAGTTGGTACAGGAGGCATTTTATAAATTGCACCTAGACTTGGAATATCGAACCGTTAAAAGTTAAAACATTTGTACCGGACGGGAATCAAACCCACTTCCCCGCAACGCTGTAGCCAAACGTTTAGCCACTATTCTTCCATCTGGTTGGGTTATATTTATTTATTTTATTGTATTTTATATAAGATATTCAGTTATTTATTTTTATCTATTTCTATTTTTATGTACCAGCACACGCCAAACGAGAATACTAACTACTATTTTACTAATTAAAAATAATAATATAATAATACATAATATTAAATAATAATTGCCTTAACTATGTATATATTTAATTTTAATAAAATATTATACTTTATTCTATGTTATTTATGGTAGTATAAGTATATGATATGGTATAAAGAAATAATAGACTATAAGAATATTACAAAACTTGGTTTAATAAACTTGCTACAATTTACAACAAATAGTTTTAACGACGTGCTAACAGTTTGAGTGTCGGACTCGGAAAGCTAAAGGTGAGAATTCTATGGTCGTTGGATATTAACAATGAAGACATATAAAAACGTAATTAGTTTGCTATTGGTAAAGCTATTAACAATATTTATACAATCTAAAATGATATTTAAGTATTACTTAATGTACTGAAAATTACTTTAACAGTAATGTATGTCCGCTTCGGAGCAAGTGCAGAAGATGGAGCCAGACAAGCTTGGGTATGTTATTTTACCCTATTGTTTTTATCATATTTTATACATCCTAAATAAATGAGAGTTTTCAAAAGGATAATAATATCTAACATGCAGTGTAAAAATACGGTCAAACAATGGGAACACACTACGTGTTGAAGCCAGGGCACAGATTAAATAATGTTACTACGTAAGCCAGGGTTAGGGTCGGTCAACGCTAGCACAGAATGCGAGCTTAAAACAACAAAATACTGATGAGTTTTGGAAAGTCAAGTGTCGAGATTTAATGTCACTTTTTAATGGTAAATAAAAATATTTCGAAGACGTGTGAAGTCCGCCAACACGCATTGGAGCAGCGCGTCGGATACTTCCTTGCACTAAAACCCTCTCAGAAATGAGGGGACGCCTGTGCCCAGCAGTGGGACGTATATAGGCTGTAACTTTACTTTTACTGGTAACGAGGCATTCTGTTTTAGACCTCAGTGGTGACAACGCATCTTCATTTCGATTCTTAATTGAGTATAGTCTGAGTGAGGTATGGATATAGGTTGTCTATGGGCCACAGCATCCTTTAACATCAGGTGGAATGTATGCTCGTTTTTCACCTAGTAAAATGGTATAAAAGCTAATAGTAAAACACAATACTATTTTGTCTAAATAAAAAAATCAATAATCGAAAAAACAATGTAAAACTAACTAATCTAAATGTAAACACTTGGTTTTATAAATTATTATTTTTACATATTATTTGCGTGAATATTAATGATGTAGATATTAAAAAAATATTGCTTTATACTAAAATTTTGAGCTTTTTAACATTACAACTAAGATGGTTTTCATCTTTAAGTCCTTAATTAGATAATGCCACAAAAATAATTTTATAAAGGCAATTCTCTAACCATACAGAAATTTCAAATTATAACTGATTTGTTAGGATGCAAAAACATTAAATGGCGAAGGGAAGAATTCTGAGAAGAAGAAAAGAGAAGAGAGAAATTCTATCCTAATAAAATAAAATGATAAATCCTAAATTAACTTAAGTTTTACTTTAACATTTAACAGGAATTATTAAAATGTTGTTCTTCAAGAAAGGCGACGACAACGCTCTACTGAAGAACTACATACCGATTTCCTTAATCCGCGTCCTCGAGCTGTTTCTGAGAGTCACTTAGAATCGTCTCGCACGCAGACTATATATAATAGGCCACATACATATCCTTCGGCAAATTGTACAGAAGACCGAAGATCAACCACTTTGTCTTGCGTATGTGGACGGTGAGAAAGCCTTTGATTCCGTCGAAATTTTGGCGATGCTACAGTCCCTACGGCGTTGTTTAGTCGACTGTCGGTATTTCGAAATGCTGAAATATACAGTGGGGCTACGATGGCTATTTGAGTACCAGAGTACGAAATCTATCCAACTGACAGGTGTAAGACGTTTTGAACCTATTGCAGTACATCACTCACTCCCGATTTGCCGACGATATTAATTATGGCAGAATCGCTGGAGGATCTTAGCACTATGCTTATTAACCTCAATAGTGTCTCCAACGGATAGTTCTTAAAATAGACATGGACAAGACAAAGGCCATGTGTAACGTCCATGTCACATCTACGTAGTTGTTAGTAGCACAACCTAGAAGTTGTTGACGAGTATATTTATCTAGGACTAACTGACTTGATGAGTCCAACTTCGACCGAGAGGTCAAATGACGGATCTGAGCCATGCTCCTTCACTGCCGCTCGTACCTACGCCGGTCTTTTCTAGAGAAAATGCTCGGAGTTTTTCTGCATGATAGATTTCGTAATGAGGATCAGTAGGGCCAGAGATGTTAGATGTCGGTTAACATAACCCAACGAAAAGTAAGCTGAAGTGGAATGGGCCGGCCATATAGCTCGAAGAACCGACAACCGAAGCGGAAAGTAAAGTTCTGGAATGGCAGCTTTGTACCGGTAAGCGAAGTGTGGCGGCTCCCTACTAAATGAAGCAATGATCTGGTAAGCGATGCAGGGAGTCCATGGATACAGGTGGCTCCGGAACTCGGCTAGGCCTATGTTTAGCTGTGGGCTTGTGATAGGCTGTATGATAATGATGATGATTTAAATTTAAGCAGCTTGACTTGTCAGTCTATTAATTTAGATACCACTATTTAGTATTTTATTTAAAACCAAATCACTCGCAGTGTTCTCCTTGAACTCACTTAAGTTTAGTAATAATTATTATCTTCTTCTTCGTGGCAATGTGTTCCTGACATGCGTATAATGGCTTTGTCGATTGTTACAACAGAAGCTTTGCACCCATTGTGTCTTCTTATACACCTCCAGGAAATTCTGGATCCGTGGAAATAATCCTGACGATATTTAAAGCCATCGTGGACGAGAATAGTAGCTCCACGTCTGCTTTTAATAAGCATGCAATTCATCCCCTGAGATTGCAAATTACCTGCAAAGTTATGTAAAATGAACACATATTTAATTAAGGAAGAATGGAAATCCCACTGAAAAAACAACCAGTTATACTGTCATAGTAATATTTATTACTTAACAACAGCCTAATACAAATTAGATTCTTAATGAGATAATCGAGCGAGGAAAAATAAAATATTTATAATTTGTTTGCCATAATTAATAAAATGCTTTTTTAAATAAATTGGATATCTTTATTCAAAATATGACTATTTCAAAATACTGATATTAAATATTTATTATACGCAACATTTACACATAATTTAAGGCATTAAGAAAGAAGTTCACTTTTATTCGTATGATCATTAGAACCTTCATTAGGATTGTTAATATTGTCAGAATTAATAGTATCTGAAAGAAGCAGTTTTGTTTGTGTAATTTCTTGATTAGATGGTTGTTCATCGTTATCGTTTAATACGGGGTCTGTAACGTTTATATAAGTGTTATTACCCTTAATATCATCACCTTCTTTATCATTATAATCTTTATCTTTTTTTTCTTCAGGACTTTTACCGTGCGAAATAGTCTTATTACAATCCGTTACGTTTATGGATGTTTCGCGATCTATAGTAGAGTTCGTGAGCGGATCTTGTAACGTGTCTTTCGAATTTTCGAAAACATCTGTTGAGTTTTCTGGGCCAATTGGTAAATCGGCGAAGTGAAATTCATAGGATGAAGTGGCTAGCTTGGACTTTTCACGTTCAAGTTCTTCACCATCTGATAGTATTTCGATGGGTGCTTCTTCATCTCGAACAACTTCAATAACATCATCATCGGAATCATTAGGCATGTATGCTTCCGAAGTTACACCACTAATAACTAAGTGCAGAGAGTCACTTCCTTCACCTGTAAAATAGTTGTATTAATCAACTGTGTCGATCAGTTAATCAATTATACATCTAGTGAAGCAGTAAATGTTGAAATTGTGAAATATTCCAACGTGTTCTTTAAATTAATAAATTGGAAAGGTTGTAAATTAAGAACGTCCGAAATAAATACCCGTACCAGCCGCGTTAAAGTGCGTGACTTCTGGTACTGTAATCACCAATCCGCTTCACAAAGATAACGGCATATTCTTTCCAGACACTTTTATTTAACAGTCAACTGTTACGGGCAACAAAAAAAGAAGACAAGAACAAAATTTATTGATATCGATAACTCTCAGTTCTTTATTTAGATTAAAAATAAATAAACTACATGAAATAACATTTTTTATAAAATTGAAAGGACAAACGAATTTACAGTTCACCTGATGGTCAGAAAATAAGTCCTACTGCCACTAAAAGCCACTAAAACGACTATGCGGATATTATTATGTGCAGGAAATGTGTTTTATATAAAAATAGTATTCGTGGTAAAGATTATAATATATATAACTATTATAATTATAACTTTCATTAAAATAATTTAAATAATTTGCTTATGAGAAATTTAGCACTGTATTTGCTTAGATTGAATAGCTGCAGTAGCTTCTACAATACTTATTTTACTGTATCAGCCTCTGCAGCGTTTAAGAACAATAGTTTCTCTTTCCGTGAGACTTCGGTCAAAAATGTATGGGCATTTCTCAACGATTTTTTTGCTCGAATTATCCAACGAAGTAATTTAAAATAAAGTAAAAAATAAAGCAAATACATTCATAAGGCTAGTAAAGCTAGTAATATGCAGTAATACTCCGTATATTGTACATTAAAAAAAAAACGACACAGGGGACTGTTGTCCTTATCAGGGGACTGGTTTTTTTAAGCAAAAACTTTTTGTATTACAGAAATTAACTTTTATTAGTAATTTGAAAAGAAAACTTAAAATCTATTATTCTATTTGCCATTTTGACTTATTGCTTATTTTTTATTTGCTTTATATAAGTTCAGATAATAACTTTGAGTATCATATAAACTTTTATATTCTTTAATGAACTAAAATTTATAAATTTTATAATCAACAATAGAGTAAACTTAACAATATTTTAACAAAGTCTCAGTCTTAACTCAAGGAACTATTTTTAATTAATTAATATTAAAGGAAAGAGAAAACAAAATCACATCATATCCTCCTCATCAACAACGATCAATGTAATAGCAGGACATCATGGTGTTACAGCCTGTAGAAAAGTATCTAAATCTTGGATATCTCCACCAGTGGCTACCACAGAATCAGCAGTTCTCTTACATGTTGCTCCAATCCCATCGGGAGCTCCTTTTCCATGACCACTTTCAGAATAGTTCCATGAAAACTGTTTGGAAGTCACTTGTGTAATTTTAAGCCAAAATGTAAAACATAGCCTTATTACGGTATTGCGTAACCGATCCATCACTCGGAAAGTGAAGGCACTTAATTTGCCTTGGTAAAACTTCAAATATTTTTTGAAGATGAGTCCATAGCTGCTGGCGAATGAGAGTTGTTTTTGGAAACGGTACAGTATGATTTCGTAGAGTTAAAGCACTACCGTGTGAAGAGTTATCTGCATACGAGATCCTCCAAAATGGTACGTCTGTATTTCCCGTCTATATTTAGTTAAATAATTTTCAGAAAAATCCATGTGTATAATTGCATCTTAATCAGTAAGATTATCCTTTACTTTTTTCAAAGCTTGATATTGATGTACTATATTTCTCTCGTGAAGTAAGAACAACTCCAAATCATTTTGCAGATCTTGAATAAGGTTACGTGGTTTATCACTTATTGCTTTTTTTATATACTTAGTAACTTGCCGGGAGTGTTTCGTTTTTTCATCGTAATATGTCTGTCTCTCTGACAGCCATTTTTTCAAAGTTATAAATTTATTATTATCGAATTCCTTGTACGAAGGCGTTCTATTTCTGCAACGTGTACATTTTCTAGATAGGAAATCTACATTATATCGATCACAACATAGATCTTGTAGAAGTTTTTGATGAGTACTGTAATTCAAGATCCTTCTCCACATAAAGCAGATAATTTTTCATTTATATTGGCATGTACAATACACAAACATGTCTCACGATCATCAATTTTAGGCATCACTAACCAGAAAGGACGGAGACGACAAAATGTTTGATAACTCAAATGGATGGTGCTATTCGTCTTAAACTTCTTATATAGACTCGTCAAGGAATCAAGAAGATACCTTTTCTATTTTTTCTGTTTCTGCAAGGCAGAATTCCTTTTTTCCCGCCCCTTGTCTACTATTACAAACATCTTCGTAAAAGTTAACAACCTGTGTTATTATTTCGTCAGATATCCTATCTTTTCTCAACCGTTTCAAGTCAGTATCAGCTTTTTTCACTCTTTTATATGATAATATACCTGCATTTTTGATCTTCCATAACTTATACTTTTTGACAATTTTTCCAGAGACTACTCGACTAAGAGCGTGTTTTTCTTTCTGTGTTTTTGCGCACAATAATTCTCTTGCAGTTGCTCTTTAATAACCTCGTCAAATAGTGCCTTTTGACTAATTCTTTTCGAGTATCTGGGGCGTTCAACATTTTAAATAAATTAGTATGTAGTGTATCAGGTTTTGACGATGTCTTTGCTTTTTCTAATCTTGACAATCGTTTCTTGTACTTCTCAACTTTCTTCTTTAGTTCAGAAATCTTTTCATACTTTTTATTCAAAGTTTTTTTTTAATCTGCTCCTACACTTTTTTCGCATTTTGTTTAAGTTATGATCATTATTACTGTGTCTGGGATATTGATTTATCTGTTCATTATTTCTTTCTTCTTCGGAATCAAGTGTATTTTCAGTGACAAATAAGTTAGTGATGTCCTTTAATGCTTTTTTTTATTGCGATATTTAGCGCAATACTCACGCCATTGTTTTTTTACTTTTTTATGTTCTCGCAGATTCATATCTTTTACTAATTTTCTACTTCCTTTCTCTTTCTTCTTCAAATATTTAAGATGTTCTCTTTCCTTCAATTCTTGCCTTTTTATTGGGTCATTTTTTATTCGTTCGTAACGTCGACGTTCTGCTTCTCTTTTTTTTTCAAGTGTCTCTTCTGTCGTAAGTTTCTTTTTTTTGAGGGGCCATTTTGTATCTGTAAATATATTATGATTGAGAAATTAAGTTTTTATATACATGAACTACAATGTATGAAAAAATATTACTGAACAGTTTACTTACTATTACATTCATTTAAAATAATTTACTGGAAAATGTATTTTGAATTGGTGGCCACCCAGGGAAATGTTTTTTGGTATTTAGAAAATAAGTAAAGAATGATAAGAAAAATATTTTCTTAAATTATATAACACGCACGCAAATAATTTATTATACATTTATATCTAAGATGAACATTGCAATAGTTTTAAACAGTTTCGTAATAAAAATCATGCGAGACACTAAGTTGCCCAGTTAGTGGAGAAATGCCCGTATACACATGTCTAATGAAGAAAGTTTAGTGAATTCCATAGTTTTTACTGCAGGTTTAAAAATATATAGAATTACTTTAGCTCCCGCAACTGCAAGTTTATACTTACAGTATTATGACTAGTTACAATTTCTATAAAAAAAGTTCCAGCTCATAAAAATTTGTTCTAACATGCAATTACAATAACGATTGTCAACAATAATAAGACAAACGTATCAAGCGAATTGTTAAGTGTATTCAAATTATAACGTAGCTCAAAGAAAACAAAAATATAATGTGTCGCCAGCAATTTCTCCTAGATCTTTATATATAGGTTTAAAATTATTTTTGTAGTCACACCTTATTTAAAATAATTTACAAATGGCTATGTGCTCCTGCGACAGATAATTGTCCGTTAACAATACGTACGGAGCATTTGCAAGATTCCTTCATACGTTTGGAACAGCGCCAATAGCTCCGGCCAAAATTTTTATACGAAAGATGAAAGGTGTGTCCGTCAATCAAAATAAGTTTTCCTCCTTTTGATGAGTTTATAAATTGACCTAAAAAAGTAACATTTTGTAAAAACGTTAAGGATCAGCTCACAGTGGGATATGACGCGACGAGACGCGGCAAGCACATTTTATGATAGCGAAATGATGCAAAAACATATTTGCTATTGAGAAAGTACACATTTCTCCGAGACCACGCGAAATAGACAAGTACGTGTCGAGGCACGCCGCACGGCGTAACTAAACCTCTTTGTAGGCAGCACAAGTTTTCGCCAAAGCAGCCGGTCTCTTCAATCATCTGCGTGCCGCGTCGCGTCTCACTTACAATTTTTTTATGTATAGCTATATATCCGTAGCACCATTAACAACAAATATTTACTTTTTGATAAAATTATTAAAAATACAATTACCTTATCTAGAGATTGTTACAGCATATTACCAATTGGTTAATTTAGCTTAATTTCTTGAAACCATGGTCAAATTTCATGAACCTCACTTTGTATCAATCAGCCTGATCGTAATCGTGTCTGTCGCCATGGATCTCTCACATAGTAGAGTAGGATTTTATTAATTACCACGCTGAGATGTTATAATAAGAGATGCAACTTTGGAAAAAAATTACGAAATACACGATACTTGTGTTGAATAATATTAGTCTCATAATAAGGGCATACAAGGAGGAGGCATTGAAGTGCGACGGTGCAATTATTACGTAGAAACGTGTAAAAGTGATAGCAAAAACAGTGAATTTAATTGTAAATTGAAATCACGGACCAATATTATCAGTGAATTATATAAAAGTATTAAAAAGTAAAGTTCAAAACGAACACTATTGTTACTACTTTAAAAACTTTTCACAATTTAAACAATTAGTTTAGGAATCAGTGCAACAATTTGTTTGTAACCTATATAAGTTTTTATAAAGATTATTATTATTATTAAATTACGCAAATCTGACTTTTTACATCTGTAGTATGTGCAGAAGTGTAAATAAATTGAATACAGTAAATTTTTTCTTGAAAATGTTGGATTCTTATAACATAACCTCAAATAGTAAATGAATTGCAAATTTTATAAATGTTTCAACCTGCATGTACAATAAATAAATAAAAAGGTTATTAAGACGCTGTTGCCCATTTCCTGGTTTGTTTCCCTCTGTCGCCTCTTATGACAACCACGGGATGATATAGGGTAGTGGATATTCTTGTACCGCAACTACACGGTCAATTTGTAGTAAATATTAGGTATTTATAAAATAAAACTCTTAGTTTGAGGCACTTGGGTTTTATAAATGGTTACATTTCAACAACGTTCGATAACCTTAACAACAACTGTACAACGTTACCATAGATTATATACATTAAAAGAAATGCTACAATCTCTTAATATATATGACGGCATGACGGCGGTGTCGTAGTACGCCGGTACAGCAAAAATTGTAAACAACACGTGCACCGATCACGCCACCCAGCGCGCCACTCAATTTCCCCCACCGCCCCACTACTCGACTTGTTTTGCAACGGATATAAAACGACCGCGCAGCCCCTTTCCCTTAAGGGGGTCGCATCCGATACGGCGGAAAGGCCATACAGGCCAAAGCCGTTCCCACAGGTGGTGTTTAGTGGGTAAGGCACTTCAAAGTGAATCCCACATAACCATGCAGCCGGCTGCGTGGTATGCTATGAGCATTCACCACCTCCCTCCCCCGCTTACGGAGGGTGTCCTTGCATTGGGCGCAAAAAAAAAACGACGGAGCGGGTAGTCTTGGCACTGGCGTGACTCGGTGCACTGGTTGTACCAAGGTAGCTTATCCTAGATAATTAATTTGAAATTAATTATTATCATTAATTATAAAAGTGCCCTGGTGCAATTTATAATAAATATTATCTTGTAATCCCTGACTTCTTATTCAGCATAGACGACCCCTCTCCTACATATATTTACAGACAACACAACAATGAATTATAATTTTATCTATGACTAATACAATATTTATATGCGTAACTGCATACATTATAATTTTTATAGAAGAGAAGGCAAACGAACAAATTGCTCACCTGATGGTAAGTAATCAACACCTGCTATATACAATACGTTACACAAACTTGAATTTGAAGCGACACTAGCCTAATGACAGGGTGCGGACCGCGAACTCAAAAGGTCGTGGGTTGGAATCTGCCATTCAACTACTGTCGTGAACCACTCCTAACACAAGCATTTTAAGCTTACCAGGAGGTAATTAAAGGGAATATTAGTAATGTTAATAGCATTGCTAATATTTTTTAAAACAAAACAAACAAATTCGACAACATTAAAATAATGGCAGGTGCGTTGCCAGCCTTTTAGAAAAGCGTAGGCCCTTCGGCCCTACGCCATATCGGCCCGGAAAAATCGCCGGTTAAAGTAGATTTTACAATATGGTCATGTGTGGTAGAAAATTTCTGGAAAAACGCATGTTGGAGGATTACCAACTATCGAGATGATGTGGATATAAATCAAAGTTCTGGTTAAAGTCTTTTTATAAGATGAATGGATCATTACTGAATGGTGAAAACCTATCTATAACATTCAGAATCCAAAACCAGACAGGTGATAGAGAATAGATCGCCATCGGCCTTGCGCAAACCAACCCGCCTGTACAGCATAGAACTGTTAGCATATTCTTTGGAAAGGTCTTTTTACAGCAGTAGACTTATAACTACATATTTATTCGAATAAATTGTATATAACATATATACAAAGGAATTATTTAATGCAATCGCTAACAGAAAATTGTATAAATGATAAAAATTATCGCATAATTTATCTATAGGTAACTAGCGATCCGCCCCGGCTTCGCACGGGTGATTTCTACTTAATGTTTAATAGAGGGCCTAATAGAGGAATTTAATTTGACGGAGTTGAAATCATTTTTATTATTATATAGAAAAGTTTTTTTAAAATCTTAAATTTATCTAGCTATCCACGGCGGCTTTGCACGGGTGATTTCTGGATCTCGACCATAGCGCCACCTACCGGGTCCAATTGTAAATTTAAATCATCCAAAGACCCACTCAAACATACACAAAAATTTATCAAAATCAGTCGAGCCATTTTCGAGTTTTAACGAGACTAACGGACAGCAATTGATTTTTATATATAGAGATAAAGGAGTGGCCGTGAGGTCTTGTCTTAGTTTAGTTATAATAAAAGAAATTATTCATCAATCATAGTTTCTAAAAATAATAGTGACAGCAGGAGATAAATAATTCTACGCTTATATAGCTTTAAGATGGCGTAAAACTAGTAAAAAATAAAACAATAGATTAAGAGAGATTATTACGAGTAAATATTTAGAATAGGCAATGTTAACTAATGACTAGAGATTAACCTTATGATGACAATCGTCAAAATAACAACAGATAAAATAAAATACGATTGAATGTTTATTCATGGTACCCTTGATCATAAACAATGGCGAATTTAATGATTATGTTCTCCTTTGATGCAAATTATTTCCGATGACAAACCTATAGTTTTAATCTTGACAGGACAGGACAAAGTATTATAGTAGTTTGTGCAGCACCATGTCGTCCTCTCTCCAGCGCATTTATGGCGTTGATTAAACGTGTAGCCATTGAAATGTAGAATATTGCCACCTCTCTGTGATACAGTGAAAAATATTTTAGAATCTGGAAAACAGACAAGACATAAATACTTCAATTCCTCTGTTAACACTCGAAAAATAAAATTTATGTTAGAAGTGTAAAGCCGAACGTCCACCGCGAACTAAACTATGTGAAAACTAAGCTCAGTGAACTAAGCTAAGCTAACCTGGAAAATCGTTGCACGTCCACCGGAAAATAAGCTAAAACAAACAACACTAAGCGAAAGGCGCCAGAGGGGTAAGGTAAGGGGGTGAGAGGCGCTTAGCTTAGTTCGCGTAGTTTCGGATCGGCATACACAACTAAGTTAGTTTGACTTAGTTTGGATATTTTACCTAGCTTAGCTGTCATAGTTTGCGGTGGACGCACATAGGTATGAAAAACTGGCTCAGCTATGCCAGCTAAAATAAACTAAGTTAGTTTAGTTTGCGGTGGACATTCGGCTTAATTGTGGGATAGTTAAAATACTTCATGTGTTTTCTTTTTTATTTAGTTGCTGATACATTTTTTAAAACTAAACATTAAAGACCTTAAATCTAAATAAATTTCGTGTCTTTAATAAATACTTATCAGATCATATTATGTCCTTTTCTTGATTAAAATTGCCATTAGTATGGAAAGTAACATTCGATGAAACGACAGATAAGTGAAATAAAAAAAAATGAATACAGACGATTTATTTATTTAGCAAATTACACATAAAGCATAGATTATTAACTTATTTAATATAAACCACAAGTGTAATACATTGTAACGCAAATTAATTGTCCACGTTTACATACGGGGACAGTTTCCACTCAATAGAGGTTACTGGGTGACTGTGGTCATTGTTTAAAATTATTATTTCGTCGTTGACAGTGTGCACTTTGGCCGTGCAGTCGGCGTGGGTCGCACACTTCCAATTCTTCTTGACGTGGTTTAAACAGTAGCTGCGGCAGATGAAAGAGTACCCGTCAACGACGAGTTGACGCGTTCCTCTCATCGAAGTCCGATAGAATACTGTAAAGAAAAAACCAATTGTTAGTAACCTATTTACGCTGAATTTAGCATTTTAGAACACGACGACTGCAAGTTTGTTATATGTTATAATTGCGGCCGCCTTTTGATCTTATATGATATAATATTGAAACGGTACCCACTATTACACTATTAATATTAACCACACTGTGTCATAGTATGTACGATTTCGTAATAAATAAAAATCATATTTCACAAAAAAAAATTCGCAAGGCACAAGGTCTTTAAACCTAGTTATATTATCAATCTCTAAAAAACTAAATATAATTTATACTTTTGCAATTGTCTCTTAGTTAAATTCCATTGTTTATTCAAAATGTGTGACAATGATTTTATCCACACACACCTTCTAAAGGCATTTTCAAAAGTTCCATAGGTTATAATACAACCATTGAAAATGCCCTTAAAAGAAGAAACTGGCTATATTAAAAACTAAATAAATACTAAAAAAGTGTATGGATAAATATGCATTTCACATTTCCTATTTAACTATGACTAAATTTTAATCAAGGTTATATAGCATGCTATTTTTATTACCAATGAAAAACATAATAAGTAAGATCTTTATTTTTTCACAGCCCACTGCTAGAAGTTAAATATATCGCAGTTTTTTAATAATAAAACAATTTTCAGTAAAATTGGGATCAACTTTTTTTCTAATTTTCTCTGACCAGTATTTTCACTTTTTAACCGTAGCTATGAGTTCGGTATTTTATACCAAGTTCCATCTAAACCTCTCACAAAATTAGACGATTTGTGAGTATGATCTATAGGTCCAAGCACGTATCTCTCGTCGAAGCTCTGGATGAAAGCCTTACATCCATTTTTTCTTTTGGAGCAATACCATATAGTTTTTCCTGAAACCCACTCGCGTTGTCTTTTATAAGTGTAGTGATTGATCATGAGTATGGGATGTTTTCCTCTAGAAGATGGTAGGAGATATGCTGCAATGTAAACATAAACATGACTATAACATCCTTTTAGACATCTAATGTAATATGGCGGTGCGTGGTTGTATGCTTTATCTTGCGTTTTCATTATGTTTACACCCATTGCATTGGTTGGAGCTATTCCAGAACTCATTTTTTAATCTGTTTTTAAAAGTGTAAGAATTGAACAGCAGAAGCGATTGTTTTCGTTGCTGCGCCAGTATGAGGTACAGTATCAATAATATCTAAAGAACTCATGAAATGGTTGATTTGGACTATATGATTAGCGGCATTTCTTTTCTTTTCGCCCTCTGCTGAACATAAGTATTTTCAAAATATACACCACCTAGCATGCACTTGGAAGCTTGGCTCATAATCACCATGCTGGGCAGACTGGTGAGCACAAAACCGATACATTTCCGTAGGTGATATGTTTGATAAGTTTCTTCGAACATTTTACAGTAAAGATAGATAGTTTATTAATAATTCTTCCACAGCATCGGGACTTTAACATAAATATTTTTTATTTTATACAATATGATGCTGTGCAGTGGCGGCGTAAGAGAATTCGCTACCTCATACCATCCCGTGGGTGTCGAAACAGGCGACAGAAGGAAATGAAAAAGGTGATGGGCAGCAGCCGATTTATTCGTTTATTTATACTCTTTACTGCACACATACTACAAAAATACATACCAAACGATGTCTTCCAGGCAAACCTTGGTGAAGGAGATCATTGTTATTTAAGCACTAGCTGTTCCACGCGACTTTGCCCGCGTCGAATTTGTTACGATTGGCTTTCATGGGTTTTAATTTTTTTTTGCGCGGAACCCTAATTCTTTTACTAAATTAAAAGTTGCCTAAGTTACTCCTTATAACATCAGCTATCTGCCAGCGAAAATCCCGTCTAAATCGGTCCAGCCGTTTCGGATATTAGCCGGAACAAACAGACACTTAAATTTTATTTATTTGTTTAGATATAGATATATGGAAGTGTGCTATATAAAATATATGAAAATTTAAGAGACTGCGATCATCATATACATTTAAACTTTTGATAGGCAGTAATAAATGGATGAATAAATGAAATAAAATATACTTATAAAATGTTTGTTTATATTTTAAAGACACATCAATTGACTGGTAAAGTCTATCACTAGAATAACTTTAAAACTTAGATTTTACACCAAGTTCCTTGACTATTTCTGAAATATTTCGGAGGTTCATGATCATGTTCCATGTTACCAAAAACGTATCTGTCTTCCGTACTATGCGCATAAGCTCTGCATCCCTTTCCCCTGTTCGAACAGTACCAAAGAACTTTTCCTGAAGAAAACTGTTTTTGTCTTTTATATGTATATTGATTAAACATCAATAAAGGATGTATACCCTTAAGAGTAGGGAGTAGGAACACTGAAAAAGATTATTTTAGATGAAAATTTATTTGCACAAACAAAAAATGTTTCTATTAAAAGAACCATCTAACAATCACACAATTTCAAATAACAATTCAAAGTACGAATAGCGTCTAAAAATCAATACAATCAATATTTATAATTTTTTACGACATCCGAGACTATTCACAAGTAAAAGACCTTAACAAAGACAGACATATATGAAATACAGTAAATACGTTATAAAATATTGAAAAGAACAAAGACTGCAATAAAAGAAGACGAATAGTCTTATATAAAAATACTTAAGTAATACTAATAAATACTTTTTGTACCGACCGTGAACGTAGTGGCGGTGTAAGTATATCCAGTACCCCATATCGTCCCGTGGGTGTCGTAAGAGGGGATAAATGGGAAGTTGTAACAGGAGATGGGCATCTTCCTGGTAATCATTACATCTAACTATCTATATCTTATTGATAAAAAACTGCGGTTGACGACCTTCCTGCCAAGCGTGACAACTATGGCAAAGTTCCCCCTATGATACAATCTACGGGGGAGGCCTATAAGGGAATACCTTTTGAATAAAATTAAAGTGATTAAAGTGATAAACGTGTTAAACGTGATAAAAGTGATAACTTACAGTGTACCCGATGAAAGTAGTTACTGGAGTTCATAGCAAGAGGGTTTTTATCTCATTGAACTGGGCCTGGGTGTGTACTAGCTCCTTTCATTTGAACGCATTCAACGGACAGCGGCCCGAATCGTCGACGACCAAGTCCTCTCCGATTTGCTTGATATACTGGCCATGCAAAGAAATGCTATATCTCTTTGAATTTTCACCGTGCGTTTCATTAGGAATTTTCTGCCATGTTCAAACACATCGTGAAATTTACTGTCGCCAGTGGTTTTAACAAAACTATTTCGCTTAGGGACCGCCGATAAGAAAGCCCGCTTCTTCCTAAAAGGCCCACAATGCCATCAGGTAAGCCGTATATGCTCATTTGCCTCCTCTTCTATGAAAACCGATGTGTGTTTTATATATCAAACCTGCACTTTACTTTGGGCAACTAGAAACCAGAGTGATTCTTGGGCAGAAAAAGAGTCAACCATTTTTTAACGATAAGTTGTATGAAAAATAAAACATTAGAATAATTAATAGCAAATTTAATGTGTAACAAATTGTATACGACTTATCTATGACGTGATCTTACCCAACTACCATCAATATTTCTGAAATAACGCGGTGGAGTGTGGGTATGTTCCTTATCACCAAACACGAAGTTTCCTCCCACGCTGTTGACAAAGGCTTTGCATCCCTTGTTTCGGCTTGAGCAGTACCACAAAATCTTGCCCGATACAAATTTGTATTGCATCTTGAAAGTGTATTTATTGAACATAAGGAGCGGGTGTATGCCTTGATTTGATGGCAGGAGACGCACTGTGGAAGCAGTAACAGTTTATTAGTTTTATTCTCAGTAAATAATTTTCAATTATACGTATTTAGTGTTTATTCCAGTTACAATTATTTAAGCATTAATACGGTCTGGTCTAGAAATGAAGAATAAATAATAGTAATATGGGTAGCGGCACGAGTCGCCAGCACAACCTTGACCTGCCGCATTAGTCGATTTATAGGTTTCCTTGGTGAAGTAGGGTCTTCATGTGCCATCCGCTAGCAGTCATGGTAATTTTGTGCTCACGACTCTTAATAATAATACCCGGAGGAAGCCCGGTTTATCAGGACTTCAAAATATCTTCAACTAGAGTTAACATAAATATAACAAATTTTACGTTTTTATAAAGGACATTGCTCTGCGCCCATACATTGTTCGCCCTGGAACCAAGAGCATCGGAAAATTATGTGATGCATTTTCGATAATTAGTAAATTCCTATGTGATCGTATTTTTATAGCGGACTAGCTGCAGAATAGATATATTTCAAAAAAAGTATCAGATTTTGAGGTTATAATCGCACCACGAACATTATGGTTTTTCATAGCTCCGAGTAATTTTTAAGAAACTGAAAAACAATATCCAAAACATTTAGCTATTTTTAGTTCCTACCTAGATAATTGGGTATGTAGTTTTTGTTCTAAAGACTAAATGTAAGTAAGTGCAACGTATAAATGCATAGAATATAGTCGCGTCTACTATCTAGTGCATTTGCAAGCGTGGGCGTCTGGACGGCACTGTTAAAACGCGTGACTATGAAACCAGCTTTACCAATTAGATAGTAAGTTGTTTTTAAACCTACATTAACTTATTATTTTTGAATTAGAAATAAAACACAGATTTAATTTCATGTTTATTGTTCATCTTCTAAATACATCACGAGACTCTGAATATGCAGACAAAGTAGAAATGTAATTACAGAAAGAGGTGCAGTCCATTGTTGTACACAGTGACGAATCTGTTCATCTTCCAAGAACATAGAACCAACAGCAGAGCCACAATTTACATAAAATACATTTTCCATTGCGTATGCGTAAGTCCGTTTATGAGTGGCAGGTTATTGTTTGAGCGGTACACAGTTACGAAAATCACAGCCAGGTAAATCGTTTTTGAAAGCAATCAGAGTCCGTTAAAATAGCCAAGTCGTAATATTCAATAGACAGTCCCGAAAGTCCCCAAAATACACCGATATAATTACGAAGAGCGAGCGACAGCGACGCCAATGTAATTGACAGAGTGAGAGCACAGGTGAGAGACTGACAAATGACAAGTGACCATTTAGTGAAGTAAAAAATAGGGGTGCTAAAATATAATAAAAATAGGGATTTATCGATATTTACTATGGCCATACGTTACAAACAGTATAACATCAACTTTTGTCATACGATAATATTAATACCATAACAAGTATACTTTACTTATAATGACACAATACTTCTCTACTTCTTCTATACTTGTAACAATATTAATAATAACATGTAGTCTGCAATATTGCTTTTTTTTAAGAAAACATTTATAATTCATGAAGTAACAATACGTGTTTTTTTTATATTCATCATTATTACAGCCCTTCACAAGTCTACTGCTGAACATAGGCCTCTCCCAAGGAATGCCACAAAGCACGGTTCCGAGCCACCTGCATCCATTGACTTCCTGCATGTCTGACCAGGTCGTCACACCATCCAGCGGGGGGACGCCCTACACTTCGCCTGCCGGTACGAGGCTGCCACTCGACAACCTTTCTTCCCCATCGGTTGTCGGTTCTTCGAGTTATATGGCCAGCCCATTGCCACTTCAGCATACTAATTCTTTGGGCTATGTCGGTTACTCTGGTTCTACTGTGGATATCCTCGTTTTTAAGTCTATCACGCAGAGAAACGCCGAGCATAGCCCTCTCCATAGCTCGCTGAGCGACTTTGAGCTTACTTATACGGCAAGCAGTGAAGGACCACGTCTCAGATCCATAGGTCATCACTGGCAACACGCACTGGTTGTACAATCTAGTTTTGAGGTTTTGAGGTGTCTGACGAGAAGATGTGTCGTAATCTTCCGAACGCTGCCCAGCAAAGTTGGACTTACCTAGTCGGACTATTTGTACCAGGTAAACATATTCGTCAACAACTTCGAGCTTAGTGCTCCCAACTACTACCGGCATAGGTGTGACATGGACGTTAAACATGATTTTTGCTTTGTCCATGTTAATCTGAAGACCTATCCGTTGGGAGACACTATTGAGGTCATTGAGCATAGTGCTTAGGTCCTCCAGCGATTCTGCCATAAGGACTATATCGTCGGCAAATCGAAGGTGAGTGATGTACTCACCATTGACGTTACCGTATCATTTCCAGTACTGCAGCTTGAAAACGTCTTCCAATGCAGCGGTGAAGAGTTTCGGGGATATTATGTCACCCTCTCTTACACCTCTCTATATTAATTGTCGTAAATTCGTAAGTGATCGTTTATTTAGAAGTAAACCACACTTTTCTAAACGATCATTAGAAAACCTGAATAATAATGATCATGATGAAATATGTAGGTTTTGTTTACTTCAGCATTATTCTAACTACCTATAATTTAAAATCGAGTATGACCTCATTCATTACGTATAGGTTTTTAAATCATACTTTAAGGGAATAATAAGAAAGGAAAGGTATTGAATGTTTTTATTCAAGCTTCTATTTGCACTTTATTCGAAATAAATTCAAAATGTGATTCAGATTAAAAAATATGCAACATTGGGCATCCCTAATCATTTTTCGACACCACGTGACGTTTGGCGAAGATGGCGGTGAATAATATTATTAGTCGAAAATAATACTTTTTAATGTTCATTTTGGCATGCAGCTAGTCCGTGTTATAAAAGTATTTGCAACTAATATAATAAAATAGACAATTAATTATCGTGTATGTCCGATGCTTTAATTGCACGGGCGATTCTGGACATTGTCCTTTGTAAGTTAGTTTTATTTACACAAAATTGAAATTCTATACATATATTATTATAAACAAAAATCAGAATTTAACATAACTTTATTTATATTCAGTAGATATATATTATTATGTAATAAATAATACGACCAAAGTTTTATTGTGTCGAATCCAAATTACAAACAATAGGCACCCAAATAAATTCTGTATTATGGTGGCTTCTCACGGTGCGTGATATCACCCGCGTTGCGCCGAGCCGATGTGTATGAGCGAGCACGCGCCACAGCCAGATACCTAGTTTCTGTGATGTTAGTGCTGTTAGCCAGTTGGCTTTTACAACTTCATCGGACCCAGCGCGCCATAGGCGAACCCACGCTCCACGTACTCATAACGCGGCACGCATTAGACTCGGTGCCCCGCATCACCATGACAGAAAGGCACGCGAGTTCCTTATAGCCGGTTCGCTTTCATATAGAATCCAATATTCTTAAACTCTTTCATTAGCCCACTCTATACATACGAAATGTACAAAAGACTTGTTTATGGTTATGCTCCCCGTTAAGTCCTAGTGCGCCGCGCGTGCCCGTGCCCGCACCGCGCCTTTGAAGTTACCGACTGCGAGTGGATCCGCCGCACCATCACGCTGCCGCCGTAATATCACGTGCCGTATGAAAATTTTTAACGTTTTATTTTTGACCTTTCTTTTGAATGTATCTATAGCATGATTCATCGGACAGTCCTCGTTCAAAACTTTTGGACATTATCTATGGCATGATCCATCGACCTGTACTTGTTCTAAACTTTGGGGCATCGTGGTTGTGAGAATTTTTGCATACAATTTCATCGTCGTTCGCGAGACAATACGCTCTGCAACCCTTGTGTATCATCACGCATCTCCAAAAAATGTGTCCCGTATGACGGTTCACTCTTATACGTTTGTAAACATATTCGTTGCAGACTAGTAATGGATATTTTTTCCCAGTCGATAAGAACGTGATTTCTGAAAACAAAACCCAATATTAATCCTACAGTATGGAATAAACGACGATTATTATTGCAAAGCAAAAAAAAAACCGTCATGCAAACATTTCAACTTCATTCGTATTATTTTTATTTATAGGAACTTCATTATTGACAACAGAAAACTATTAAATAACCTCAAATATTTACAACACTATTCTAATTAGATCTAATTACTATATATTGTAAATTAATTTTATTTAAAAAATCCCGGTGAGTGGTTTCTTGCTGGTTTTTTCAAGGACAGAGGTTTTTCCGAATCAGTGGTAAAGCTTAAACGATTTTCAATATGTATTCTTGTAATCTATAGACATTGAATAAAAATGATTCTATTCTATTCTATTATAGTGGAGTTATTGTAAAATATTTTAATGATTTTTATAACAACAAATGTATGAAGTTTTTAAACGACTGAACACCAGTATATTACTTATAAATAAGTAAGCGCAAATTGCTCTTATTTTATATACTATATACAGCTAAAAGCGGAGGTGCGGTTACATATAGGTTTAGCCACCTACAATAAGTGCAGCTGATTGCACTTAGTTAAACTTAGGTATCGATTCGTCCGAATAATTTATAAATTATATAAATGTCCACTGCTTTTGGCCGCACTTTAACCTACTGTCGCTGGTATTACTTGATATGTGCTTTCGAATTTTGACGAAGTTAATAGAAGTCATAGTAATTTTAATTATTATTCGGACTTTACGACACCTAATTTTAGCCACAAATAAATCCAAATACACCGTTTAACCAACCGCAATCGGCTACATTTTCTCGTAGCCAGTTAAGTCTAGGTATAACCGCATTTTGGTTTTTGTAATAGTTACGAGTAAACCATAGGAAATGCTTGAAAGATCGTTTTCTGAACCGTCTGCCAAGCGTAGCGATTAGGGCAAATCCAAAACAACGGTGAAAGCCCATGATTGATTATGGATTGATTAAAAGAAGGGAAACAAAAAAATCTTATTTTTATATTGGGAGCCAATGTTGCGTCATAGTAACTGCCGGAACAAGCAGAAGTCGAGACCATTTGGCACCAGACCAGTCGCCCGCCAGTACGATTTGAGTGAGATAGTCACTCAAATACCAGGCAATAACTAAACGAGCTATAATTTATCAACATTGGTAGTGTCTTAGACTTTGACCTACAGGGTCAGATTTGAGACAGTTTTCGTTGTGTCCTTCAGGACCGAGCCCCTTCATACTTTAGCCTATGTAGCCTGTAACGTAATTTAGGCATTGATACATATAATATAATCACGCCTCTTTCCGTAGGGTAGGCAGAGACCACTTTTTCCACTTGCTACGATCCTTACATACTTGTTTCGCTTCGTCCACTTTCATTATTCCTTCATACATGCTCTTCGGTTAAGGGTACTCTTGACCTGGCCTTTTTCAAGACGTCCCTGATTTGGTCTAGAAACGTCCGCCCAGGTCTACCTTCCAACACTTTCATTCACACTTGCCTTATACACTTTTTCGTCAATCGTTCTTCATTCATTCTCTCGACATGGCCAAACCATCTCGGCATTGATGATCTCCCTAATTTTGAGGAACCTGCGAAAGCGTAAACTTAATCACCTACTAAAAATTATTTTTGAATTATATAGATTAGGTTCCGTGTAATAAATCTGTTTCTGTTATTTTATTATATTGTTAACAAATCATGACTACACTTATTATACTAATGCCAGTAAGAAATCATATCAAATACTAAATAGGGAATATTGTATTAAATATTTCTAGGTGGTGGGGGCATTTCTGTAGGTACTTATTTCACTTAGCAGAAGCACTAGATGCTGTATTATGGTTTGAAAAAAAGAGATATAATAACACGCTGTGAGCCTTTCATCTTAGTTCACAGTACTATACAATACTATACAATACTACACAGTACTATACAGTACTATACAATACTATACAATACTACACAGTACTATACAGTACTATACAGTACTATACAATACTATACAATACTACACAGTACTATACAGTACTATACAATACTTGAGGACTAAGATGAAATAACTAGTAGGTACAACATGTTAATGGCCTTCTTATTCTGAAGTTGGCTAGCCACTTACCATCAGGTGCATTATTAGCCTTTTTGATATTCTACAATTATGAAAAAAGACTGGTAGCCCACGAGTTACACTAGAAGAGGTCCCAAATTATGCATTCGTATATTAAAACTTCCATTTTTCTGACATGATAAAATCATAATATGTAGAAAACTTTATTTGTGAATTAAACTCTAGACACTGGACTTGACTTGTGCTTTCATCAGATATCCATCACTGTTTCGAACAAGTTTGGGCCTTTCGTGAGTATGTAGATTTTCGATCAAAACGATGCCGTCTCTTGGATCTATGGTGTTGGTTTTCACAGACACTCTGCACCCGGAATGCCACTTGGAACACCTCCACCTCACTTGACCGTTCGCGAGAAGCTGGTACCTTTTGAAGGTATATCCGTGAAACATGAGACATGCGTGCTTCCTCCCCGGTATCATCTCGATATCTACAAATGAGAATCGTGTGAATACTTATGCTATTTAAAACAGTAGTCCTTGAGGTACAGTTAAAAGCGTATAATATGGATCCATTGGTTATTTATATTTTTTTACTCTTCTAAAATAATAATTAAAATATGTTTTACGGCAAGTAGCTTCAATCTGCAAAGTACGCATGCAACAGAGGGAATTAAAACATGGGAAATGAGGTGCAGTAGTATCTTTCTGACCCATCTGCCAAGCGGAGCAACTAAGGGAAGATATCCCCCCCATGAGGAAATCTATGCGGGAGGCCTATGTTCAGTGGACATTTGATTAGCTACAATACTTATGGATGGAGAAGTTACGACTAACTCAACATAATTTTACTATTACACTACTATATCAAAATGACGTAAAAATAATTTTGCGATTATTCGCATTTACTCTGGCTACACACAGTCAGTTAAATAGTCTTTTTTTTATAGGAGCGGGGGCAAAAGGAGCATGCGGCTCACCTGATGGTAAGTGACTACCGCCGCCCATGAACAACTGCAACACCAGGGGAATTGCAAATGCGTTGCCGGCCTTTTAAAAAGGAGTAGGCTCTTTTCTTGAAGGTCTCTAACTCGTATCGGTGCGGAAAAATCGCTGGTGGTAATCGATTCCACAAGCAAGTTGTGCGAGGAAGAAAACTTCTTATAAATCGCACAGTGGTGGACCGCCAATCATCCAGATGGCATGGATGGTATCGCGAGTTTTGTCGCGATGTGCGATGGGGAAATTGAGCGGCTGGAATTAGTCCGAACAATTCCTCAGAGCACTCCCCGTGGCAGATGTGATAAAATACGCAAAGAGATGCAACATCTCTACGCAGTGCCAGTGAGTCAAGCCGATCGGAAAGAACTCGGTCGTCGACGATTCGAACCACTCTGCGCTGGATGCCGTCAAGTGGAAAGAGCTGTCACTGGGGAGCCCCTGCCCAGAGATGGGAACAGTATACCATGTGGGGCCGAACCTGCGCCTTGTAAAGTTGCAAGCGGTGTGCCGGCCTGAAATACTGTCCCGCTCTGCTGACCACGCCAAGATTATTAGAGGCCAATTTAGCCTTCTCTTCCAAGTGACCACGAAACTGCACATCACTCGATATCTTGACACCGAGGATTCCGATACTGGTTGAGGCAACAAGGGGTGTGCCTTGAAACTGATGAGATACGACAAAGG
This sequence comes from Parnassius orleans, assembly GCA_029286625.1. Classification (NCBI taxonomy): domain Eukaryota; kingdom Metazoa; phylum Arthropoda; class Insecta; order Lepidoptera; family Papilionidae; genus Parnassius; species Parnassius orleans. Next base: position 807,046 of record JAGSMP010000250.1, on the reverse strand, counting down.
GGTTTAGCGGTAAACGCGCAAACTTGTGTCTTCTGGGGATTGAACTGAACTAGATTTGTATTTGGATAGTTTTAAACTTCCTTTTTTTTACAAAAAACAAAATGCTTATAGGTTAACTTCACTAAGTAGTATGACTCGCCTTTTGCCTAATAATCCATCCAGATAGAAACTCTAACTATAAACTATAACTTAATCTTAATCCGTCTTATTACGTAAAAGTAGTTGATAATAATTAGTCTCAGGATTTGCGGCTCCATGGCATAGTGGCTTGGCATTGAGTTACGGCGCTGAGGTCCGCGGGTTCGAATCCCGCACGGAACAAGTATTTGTTTGGCCTACAAATAATTGTTCCGGGTCTTGATTTTTCTCTTTGTGCAATTTATGTTTGTAAACTGCTTCCACGATACAGGAGAAAATAAAAACGAATTCCCGTGGAAAATATGCAAACTAAAATCTAAAGGATGAAATTTGCCAGCTTATGTGTAATTTCTTGGAGACTGTGGCGCCGCGGCTAACGGACTTCTTTAGTTAAAGCTCTTCTTAAACCATAGTTTATAACTGAAACTATAATTAACCACGTTTTTAATAAGACCGAATGTATTTAAATGATATGAAATAAAACACTATTGTGTGCGTATATTTTATTGCTATCAGATTTATTATTACAAAAAAATTAGGTGAAATGGTATTTAATCGACATTAAAAGGCATTAGTAAAAACATAAACTATATACATATTAATAGTCTTAATCTGCGTTAGTTAATAATTAATCAAAAGCTTAACATTTAAAATAACTTTTAAAAAACTCTCATTAAACCAAAAATTCGGAATATTCTTATTTAAAAATTCCAATAAATGTTGATGTCCAAACGGATTATTTCCAACTATAAGTGAATTTCGTAAAAAAAATTTAATAAGGTAGATAAGCATCTAGTTCTAGGGTTTTTATAAGAAATTGATGTGGGATTGAGCGGTGTCTCCGTTCAATACAAAATCCTAAAATACTTAAATTACCTATTTTTAGCACCTAATACACTATTCTAAGTATTAATGGAAACTATCCACTAAATAAACGAAAATTATTTTAATACGTTTTTAATTACGTTACGTAAAAATAAATCTTTTTTAAAAACATTATATTATATTGAAAAAAAAAGCAAATAGCTTTTAGTATTAAAACAAAAACATAAATGACATAAAAACAACTTTTGTTGTTAGTTACTTTTACGAGAAACTTAAAAGTAGTTTATATTTTAATGGACATACATCACTATTCAATGATAAAACAAAATGGTTTTTAACTTTTAACCCTTTCGCTGTCCCGTGCACTACATATAGATCATTGCTATTATCTTACTATTGTGTCTGAAAATCGGACAGTGAAAGTGTTAAGATACTTACTTGTATGTTAAAGAAGTTATAAATAATTGCCTGTTGCACTCGATGCGCCAGGGTTCTAACGTTTGTCTGTGGCTGCCTACTAAACACTTGCCAGTGTTTAGCAGGCAGCTACAGACAAGCGTCAAGTTTGTGGAAACAATAGTGAAAAACGATGAGCTGGCACCAGTATATACGAAAAGCGCGTGGAGAGGGTTTGATAAAAAAACCTCTCCGCTTCGCATTCCAGGTTGCACACAGGCAATAGCAAACAGGCATAATACCTAGTTTTAGTAAGGAGCATGCGGGTCGTGTTTACGCAAGGGCCAAAACGAGTACAACTAAATAACTTGCACTACACTCACACTTACTAAGCAAGTGTTAACATCATGAAATTTTATGCATGTAGTAACACTTGCGCAAGCACTACGCTTCATCTGCAACAGGCTTATAAATTAAGCTTCTTAGCTAATATGATAATTGATAGCGCAAGGATAGCTATCAATCGTCGAGTACTGGGTCACGTTAAAGATAAGACATACAAAATCATTGAAATAAAAATAAAAACACTTATATTATTAGCAGATCTACTTAAAACTTATACGGGATTACTGTTGCTAAATAATGTGGAAGTATGCTAAACCGGTAAATAAAAAAAATCGGGTTTATCGGTTGATTAAACTCAGGAGATATCTGAATGAAGACTTAAAATTTCCTCGCCCTTTTGAAGTTATAGTAAAAATGTAATAAACTGTAGTAAAAAAAGAAGACATAACACGAATCACGTAACCACTAATTTAAATTAAAGAAATAATTACAATATCGATTAATTTTATCGTAAACATGAAAGATGAGAAGGTTAATTCGTGGACGTGGTAATGATGATTGTGCATACGATAGTGGGAAGGAGGGTGGTGCTCTTTAAACTAAATAATGTATACTTTTTTTTGCATGCGACTCTTAGCAATCCAATTTTCATTCTTCGATATAATGGTGTTTGACATTGACCTCGATATGATTCATCGACGTATAATAATCGAGTCGGCAGGAATAGCCTTGCATATTAATTTCGGCGTGTGACAGTGCGTGTCGTCAATAGCTTTTATAATATCAATACGGTCTGGTAGAGATCTTATGAATGCCTTGCATCCAGTTCTCATGCGCCGAGAGCAGTGCCACAGTACGCCGGAATGTGACATCACCTTGTATGTGTACGTCTGGTTCCTGTACATCAAGAGTGGATGTTTTCCTTTCCCCGATGGAATAAGTATGCCTGAAAAAAAAAACATATTATTCAGTGTTTTACGTATATGGTTATACCGTTACGAGCAACATGCAGTTGACTGTACCCATAAGTGTTGCATTATATTGCAATTTTGTTATTGCAATATAAAACAAAATTTTGTCGTGATACCTTCTCCCTTATTCTAACTAAGCTACGAATAGGAAATGGATTTTACGGAAAGATAAATGAGGAAAAAATAAAACACATATTAATACATTTAAAAAAATTCTACGCTTATTATAATAATAACAATAATGTCAAACAGGCGATGGGCAGCGGAGTCAATAGTGTGAGTTCAGAAAGTGAGGTGATTTCCGACGCAGGTCCAGTTTTCCAAACAGGCAGACTAATGTCTGTAGGATCAGGTGCCTTGGAAACTGAACACCGTCATTTGTCATTGACTTTCTAGCAATTCTTTAAATGCGTATGACATAAATCTAAGAAAGGAACAGTGGAGGTGTTGTAAATAAAATGATACGTGTAAAGCATCTTTATTAATACGTCATAATGTTAATATAGAAAAAAATAAATAACGCGGTTTAAAAAATAATTCACAAAGTTTAAACATACAAAAAAGTGCTGCAATCGCTACATAAATTTAAGTGTGTAAAGTAGTAGTAGTTGTACTTAACCGTTAATATTAATATTAGGACTCTTTTGGATATTTTTGGCCGACTTAAAGTATTACCAATGAGAAAAAAATTCATAAATTGTGTTCGAGGAGCCACTTCAAATTAAAGAAATAAACAAAGGACGTTTTGTCCCCACGAGTTTTAGCCATTTATTTTCTAGAATTAGGATTGAAGTTTTCCATGTAGTGTACATAATATCTAACACACAAATTTAGTTCGATAACTGTTTTATGACAGTCTTTTAGGGAGGTCTCTGTTCAGTAGGTCTGCATTGATTATAATGATGAAGAATTTTCCCTTAGCATGTTACATTGTGATTAACATTAGTTTCAAATTCAAAAAACAACTAACACCATGCCCCAACGAGGATCTCCCAGCGCGATGCTGGCGAAAAAAACTGGAACTGCTCGACAACTAATGTAGAATAATGGCAAATTTTAGACGATTTGACGAACGTGGAATTACTTTAAAAAAAAAAACAAAGATGCTTCGCTTAGGCATGAACGTAGCGAATATGGTTTGGAAAGTCGAGAAACTTAGAAAAATTATTTTAAATGTATGTTTAATTTTATTGTGTTACTTTATAATAATGGCGAAGATAAAATATTATTAAATAACATTTTAAGTTTAACACAAAAAATACCGTTATTAACATTACTTTCATTTCAACATTCCCTCTCAATGGCGTAATAGATTATAGTAAGCGCTATTCAATGACGTACTGAAATACGATGTACGGATATATCTAATATATCTATATAATCCCTATAAGATTCAACTCAACATGAGCGAGTAGGTCGCCTCGAGAGGACCATCCGGTCTCGAAAAGAACACAGTTCTACCGTGCATTAGGGTGACGGTAGCGGAATGGAATGAGTTATAAGCGTGGGGCGGGAGAAATTTCTAAACAGTGATTTACAATACGTGATATGGGACTCGCGAGTAAAACAGTAATTTTTAAATATTTAAGTACACTGTTATCTCGGCAGCCCTTATAGAGACTTCTTTGGGAGATCGTGCACGTGCGAATAAAGCAATATGGATCAATATAACATATGTATATTGATCCATATTGCTATATAGATCATACACATAAACGGCATTATGTACGTAAAGTGTTATATCCGTACATCCATCCATTACAGCCTAACAAAAGTCCACTGCTGAATATAGGCCTCCCCCATATATTTCTTGATAAGGAGGATATTTGCTATAGTTGCCACGTTTATTTACAGAAAGACGCTGTTGCCCACCTCCTGTTTCATATCCCTCTGTCGCCTCTTACGACACCCATGGGATGATATGGGGTAGTGGAATAATGCCGTCCTTTTCAACTTTTACTAGCGAGACCGTTTGTATCGCGAACGACTAGGGTCGCTTACGTCAGCCGTCTTAAAATAAAATAGATAGATGGTAGCGACGACGCTCATAAACATGGTTACATATTAAACATATACCAAGGAAAATATATGTTAGAAAAATTAATAAACACAGATAATAAAGGAGTAAACGAGTTTAATCTTACATGTGAAACTACAAATAGATTTAAGAGGAGTTTTTAGTTTCGATTACACATACAATTACAAACACATGCACACACATAGCACATACATAAAACTCATCTGTCGTCACACAATAGGAGGAAGCCCGTATCCCGTAGTGTGCATAATTAAAGTAATCCTCCTCATCCTCAATAGCCCGTAACGTGGCCTTCTCCAATAGTAAGATGGCTTTGGTTTAATCGCCACACTTGGCAGGCGCTGAATATCACAAGAACTTATGAGCATTTTCTTAAATCGGCTCTTACGACGCTCACAGAATGAGGAGGTGATGTGTTCCTCTCTATATTGCTTTCTTATGCCAGTTCATTATATAGGTATGTTACTGTATATACAAACGCGCAAAATTAAACTTCAAAGCGAATAACAATAGATCAAAGTTATAAGTAGAAGAATTTAAAACAATTCAAATATTATTTCAGGCTTAAGAATACAATCTAACTCGACTATTTTATATGACACATAACAGTTTGTGCACAACAAGAAGGGTTAGGCAAGAAGATCCCGATACGAACAGGATGAAGCAGAGAACAGAGATCCCGCTAAGATTATAGATTATTTAACTACTATTAAGAAAACATTTAATGCTATAATAAAAATGTGTAAACGAGAACGCAGCCTTACATGCGTAGTCAGCTAAGTTCAGTTTACGATTGTTTATTTAGTGTTTCCATAATTTTAAGTATTTATTTGCTTTCTTAGTGTACAATTCGTATCTCGATTATTAGTTACTGTATTACATTTTTACTTGTAAGCTTTTTTCTTTATTCTCCGATCTTTATGAACTTTCGACCCAGCTTCCTAGACGGCACTCAATCTATGATAAGTCCTGGTAAACCCGAACAGATGATATACCTGTGTTGGTAATTAAACAAATAAACCTATTTATGGTTAAAGTTGAATCCTACCTTTTTGTAATATTTTATGGATCGATTTATTAGTTAATTAATTAATTTTGATTATGGACAAATATAAGCTCAGTTGTTGGCTCTGTTATTATGTCTGTGGCAATAAAGAGTACTGTAATATATGAAATATTTTTAAACAACAATTTTCACGATGTTATTTAAAAAAATTACTAAATTACAACATCTTTTACGTGGTAGAGCCACGCTGAAGCTATATATGGTTGTAGCACGAATGAGTCGGCTCGACCGGGGTAGGACCACGCTCTCACAGAATACCAGCGTAAAATAGCAGCTTCATGCTGCTGTGTTTTGTATGGTGAGTGTAGAGAACCGGAGACCTTTTTTACTGAAAAGAGGTATTCCTCAAGGGTGACAACGCATCTGCTTTTTGATTCTTAATTGAGGATAAATGTAGATGTCTATGGGCCACATCATCCACTTACCATCAGGTAGACTGTGTGCTCGTTTGTCACCCTATTCTATAAAAAAAAAACTTGTACAATTCAATGTGTAATATAATATAAAGCCTCAGTAGAGGGCGTTCGGCGAGGCGTATGGAGTAGCGGTGGGTTTGGAATACATTTCTAGCGGTCGTTACTCAAGACTTCGAGACAACAATAGAAAAGCGTGTGTTTTCATGCTCACCAAACGAGCCCTCCGACCCCTTCCCCCAGCCAAATCTCTCCACTAAAGCTTTACTTTTAGGCTTCAGTGAAGAGAGTTCGTTAGGGCGTGCGGTGCATTTTGGAACATATAAAATGCACTCAAGAGCCGACGTTACTTCGCCCCGTCGAGCGTTTATTTCCGAAAAACTGTAATGGTAATTATTTGAAAAACTAATTCTATTAACTAAATCTAACATGACAGACGTAGAATAAGGGTAAGACCTTAGTGGAGAGTGTGAATCTGTCGCGTAATGCGTTTCTAAAATAACAATTATTCAGTCATATCAGTCGTAGTCTCAGGTTCCCTAGAGAGAGGACATTTTGTTAAGTGGAGAAGATACAAAACCTCGTAGCCTGGGGTAGAAGCAGGAAAACATTATGTAATTCTTGTTTGATATCAGGTGTCATAAAAACGGCATTTTTAGAGTTCGAACTTATCTATAGTGTACAAATAAGCTATATTATTGCTGGGATATTGTATAACATTAGAACTATTAACCTATTGATAGCCATACACGCTAGGGTGTACCTGACAGGTTGACCTGTACAGTTAAACAGGAGCGTGTATGTTGCACAACCGCTACGAGCTGTGTCTCGCCAGCAACGCAAAGTCAGGAATTTGCATTTAGAAAAACCCAAAATTAGGGGCCTTTTAGGTGCTAATTAGGTGCTAAGTTTAAAAATTAGGTGCTCTAAAATTTTCATCGCAACGAATTGTTGAAATTTGCGTTGCTGGCAAAACGTATCGCTAGCAACGCAATGAAGTTATTAGATATACGATAAATATTAATAGCAAGGAATTAAGTGCTAATTAGGTGCTGCAAGTATAGGCAATGACAAGGCGCCTCTAATAAAAATAAAGTCGTTATTCAGAACAAAGCAGATGCAAAATTCAAGTCTTCTTCTGAAAATGGTAAAACTATAGACATCCGGTACTTGCGTACGGGGGTGGAAGGTGGTTGGGAGGGGGGTGGGAGGAGGGGTAGGGTTCTGGGGAAGCCCCTCTACCCTTCCCCCCTTGCGGAAATATACAGTTTATGAGTAATATTACAACGTTGCTAGCAAATTTTACAACTGTTAAAATTTACTAGCAACGCAAATTTTAACAGTTCGTTGCGGTGAAAATTTTAGAGCACCTAATTTTTAAACTTGGCACCTAATTAGCACCTAAAAAGCCCCTAATTTTCAGTTTTTCTAAAGCAAATTCCTGACTTTGCGTTGCTGGCGATACACAACTACCGCTATGTGTATGTCATCTACTCAGCTCAAGCTCACCTGACGAATTTAACTGTACAGGTAAGCCTGACAGGTACGTCCTAACGTGTATATGTGCATGGCTACCTTAAGAGTTTTTGATTAAGGCCGTTTCCTGATTGGTCGATACGACACTGATGCTACATGACGCGACGCGACAGCAATGCGATTCGTCTATCTCGTTAAAATCAATACTTTGTCGCATTACCATTTATCGTACGACATCTGCCGAAATATTGCCTTGAACAATTGTCTGATATGATTTTTTCTATGTATGGATGCCTGCATGCAAATATAGTTAAAGAACACAGCTTCACTTTACTAAGTCTTGTTCTGCCTAGGAGTTCGTCTGGGTAGATACCCACTTATCTATTTGTTCTGGTTTAAAGGGCATTCCATCCATATTTGTCTTCGGAGGCGACAAATCATCTGTAGCCTTCTTAGGTTGACTGCTGGTCCATTTGTCACTTCAAATAAATAAAACTTGACAACGATATTGTTAGAAATGACTAGTGTTACATAACGCGGTGAAAAATGTTAATATAAAGCAGATATACAACGTATGACTGAAGGAATGAGTTAAATCAGTTTCGTATTGACCAATTCAGAAACGACGTAACTCATGTAACCCAACATTACATAATATTATAAATGCGTTCGTTGATATTTATGTCTATATCTAGATATTTTCCGATATATTGTACTATCATACTAGTGTTAAAGTCTAAGAGAAGTAGGAATACAAAATTACATGCCGAAGAACGAATAAGAGTTTTGTAGCGGCTTTATGTCTTCAGAATTCTCTGGAAGCTTTGGAGGTGGGTGATCGTGGGGCTTGTATGCAAAAGCTCGCGTCCCGAAGCTGATCGCGGACGCCCTGCAACCTTTCAATCTGCGAGAACAATACCAGGATATTCTTCCATTGGCGTTTTGCTTCTGATAACTGTACGTGAATCCGTCTAGAAGTAGTAATGGATGCTTTACGCCCCGTTTTGTCCAAAGAAACGTTCCTGTGGAAAAAAGAACAAGTTAGAGACGTTCGTTGCAATGTTTTGAGCAGAATAAAGCAACGCAGCCTTAATAAAGATTACGCAAGTAAACAACAACTTAATAACGTTTATTAAATTCTCTCATATTACAAAAATATTGCTTTAACAAATATTTCTAATTTTATAATTTTAATACAATATAAAAAACTTCCAAAATATTAATATAACATACAATAAAATATCGCTGTGCATTAAATTGACGATTCAGGAACATTTTACTATTAAATCTACATGTTCAATTAACTAATCTTTTAACACAACTATCTTAGTGATGCAAGATTTATAAAGGAACTAAGTAACTGCCTCATTTAAAACAAAACTACCCCCCAAACTAAAGATATTTCCTGTATCGTGTATACGTTTTGCTCACATGAATTTCACATTGATGAACAACGAGATTAATCCCGAAAGAATCATTTGTAGGTCACACAGATACTTATTTCGCGAGGTGATAGAATCCGGGGTCTATTACGCCGCAACCAAACACTTAACCGCTACGCTACCAAGCCGTTCAAGTTCAAAGCTTACGAAATAAATTCTTGGGGATGAAATGGACCGCGTTGTGCAGAAATAATCTAACCCAAAAAAGTTTATTTCAAAGTATGAAATACTTTTAAAAAAAACAAGTAATCCCAAAATCTACATGAAATTTTCTTTAAAATGGTATACATAACATTATATTGGGCTTCCTCCACAAGAAAAATGCAATCTTTTTTAGTCTGAATAGCTTTATGCTTTTGTGGGTTGCATCATTCCTGCACAACACGGTCCAATTGAAATGAAATAATATTAATACATACATTTATATCACCAGCTGCCACACAAAGAAATTTTACATTACTAACTGGGCCGGTAGACATTCTACTCCTTTTTTTAGGTACGATGAGTTTTACTCAGGACTTTTTACTGTCTTGTAAAATTTACTAAATAACTCGACCGCAGCACCAACCATCGGATACAGATTTAAAGAATTTGTTGTGTCTTAACTTGACTACAGCACCACCTACTGGATCCTAGCATAAACAAATATATTGCCTAAATATGACCTCAATCGTTAAGAAGTTGTACGATCATTAACAGGCGCATAACAATTATATATATAAATAATTTTAATTGTAACTCAATTATAAATTTTTAATATTCTAAAATAATATATTTAAAGCTAATATTAATATCAAAACGAGCTTATGTATCATATTTATCAATAAACTCTTACAAGAATACCGTTGCGTTTAATGAAACGCGGCTTCCCGTGGCTGTGGCGGCCGGAATGGTCAATTATCTCGTAATGAACGCCGGTAAAAACCTTCGCGGTACACCTCCTCGCTGTGCCAGGCTGAACCATCGTACACCTCCATTGTATCACTTCGTGCTGTATCTTCTGCAAGCTGTAGGAATACCCTTGAAACACTAGCAACCGGCCGCCTCTCTGCGACTGGGCAAAGGTAACTGAAAAACGTTGTTGTCATAACTAACTGCATCTTCAGACGAATAATTTTACACAAACTCTTGATTTAGATTCGATGATGCAGTTTTTTCATTTCTAAAGGTTATAAAAACTTAAATTTACGGACTATATACTTCAGGCTCCTCTAATTTTTGAGATTGTTGAGAAATAGTGTGTCCGCCGCGGTGTTCCAGTGTGTGCTGGTAGACTTCACCTCATCACCATCATCATCATCAGCTCTCCTAAGGCGCGCCACTTAGCTCGATCTTCGGCTACACAGATCCAGTTTCTACTTCATATAGTTTCGAAATATTAGGTGGTAAGATTTTACTTAGGCATTTTTTGTGTAGGGTGTAAGAATATTTACTACCACATATCCTCCCGTGAATATCGTAAGAGGCTACGGAGAGAGAGAAGCAAACCAGGAAATGGGCAGCAGCGTCTTCCTAATAACAAATTTAAAAAAAACTACGGTTGCCTACACGCCTGCCAAGCGTGGCAACAATGGAAAATATTCCGCCTACAAGAATCAGTGGGACCAAACTCAAAGAGTAATGAGGCCAAGTTCAACAATGGGCTAATGTTACGCTGTAACGGTAACCCAATGGATAAAATGGAGCCCTATTAATGTCACTCCGCTGTCTGGCTTTACGTCTGTCTATCTTTCTGTCTGTCTTTCCGTTGGTTCGCATGTCACGGATCTCTAGCTCATAGACGAAATGAGGTACCGACCTGAAATTTGGGTATATAGTGTAAAATGTATTGCAAAACCGAATATTGAATAATGAATATAATGAAATTATTTGTGTTGTTTTTGTTCTTTTTTATCATCAAACATAAAAAAAAATGTTTTTATTAAGGTGACAAGTAAGGAATTTGAAGTTTTTGTGTATTACCTACCATATACTGCATTTAAACAACAAATCCTGAAAACATTGATACATAATGTAGTTTGTAAGCTGTTACTAAAACTAACGCATTGTTGCGATGTTTAGCTCGGAAACGATATATATATATATATATATATATATATATATATATATATATATATATATATATATTTAATGTATGTATGTATGTATGTAATATGTATGAAATCCTAATACAGCGAGGCCTGAGCTTCATGTAGTGGATTTTGGTTTTATCAAACTTTTCCAGCTCAGGAATTGCTGTCCCCAATCGCTTCCGAACAATCTAAAGACTTGTCAGGGCTGGAAGCACGGAATACTAATTGTGCTGCGATTATTACTATCTGAAAATAACTGACACAATACAATGTCTACATAAAAATATATTTCATTGCAGTATTGGTAACTGTTTTTCTGATTTCTGATTTCTTGTTTCTTGATTTTCGGTTTTCTGATTTCTGATTTCTTGTTGATTGTATTGTTCAAAATTTAAGTTCAAGTTTCAATACCATTTCACACGGTTAATGTCTTTTTGTACACAGTTCACATAACTTACAAGTACATTATGTTTTACACATAAATAACAGAGAAATTTTATATTTAGTTTTTCGATGTTTTAAAGTGCGACAGAATTTACATCTGCGTCATTCAATTCAATACACAATTCGTCGTCAACACAAATTCGTCAATACTTTTCGGCTACTATAACCGCCCCGTCTCGTAGGTGTATGACTGATAGCAAGACGCATTTGCACCATTGACGATGGTCTTCGTCACCGGTCTGAGTATTTCACGTGTGGCGTATATCTCGTAAAAGACGAATATAAAAAGTTTCAGAAAGATCTCATGGCTTCCGATAAATGGCGTTATTACCATTTCATTTTTGCCAGACGTGGTATATTCAGACCGATAACGAAGACAGTGCGCCAGAAAAGCGCAGGACGACTGACACCGAGATCGCCAATCAGCCCGCCAAAAATTGTGACTGTGGCAATTCCTCCAAAAGGAAGAGAGTCAGCAGTTGAATTTTAAGAAGCAGAAATATTAAACGAATATCGATCTATCTAAATCCGCGAAAGCAATAAGTTTGTCTTGGCATAAATTCTTGGACGCTATGATGGATTCTTACGATACAAATATATTATACTTGCATTCTTCTAGTCAACATGCTCTGTGATCGTCAATCTGTCCGTCAAACGTGAGGATTAAGAAAAAATATCTCTAACTGGAGTGAACAATGTCCCAGCCGTAGACTTTTATCACAAAAGACAAGAGACTACGTTTTTTAAAAATAAGTACAATGTTGGTTCTAGCCCTACGGCTTCTTTCCGCATGGGAGTTCGTTTAAATTGAAAATTACCCTCTTACCTATTTTTGCCGAGAAGCAGTAATGGACCTTCTGCTGTGTTCCTGTTTAAATGGTAAGTGAGCGTATATAATTAAAGGCTGTAAGGTTACTTAACCTTAGCTTTTTAGGATTACAAAATATCTGTAGTTTGCTTTATTTGAAGTTGGATGGCGGTTTGTAGGTATCGATATATCAAGTTCTCTTAGCTCGTTTGTCAGTCTTTCTTTAAAATATATACACAAAATTCTGAGTATAAAACATTTTTCGATAAAAAAAAGTAAAAACGAATAAGTCAATCATTATATATTTTTTTTAATATAACGTACATGTACACACACAGTGGTCACAAATATAGTTTAAGCAAATCTAAGCTCTAATGTAAAGGCCAGAAGAGCTAACATAGAATTTAGGTGGCAAGTGATTATGTTCGTGGACTGCTTTGACGAAGCGCCCATCCAGGGTCAGAATGATATGGGCGTTGCATCCTTGGGTGCAGCGGTATCGTATAGCTGACTTTAATCTCTTACCAGCACCATACGTATAACCGTCTACCATCTTGTAAGCCTTTCCGTTGGTAAGCTTTATATCTTCAACCTTTTTTTCTGCAAAGGTATAAGGTTAAATTAAAGTTTCATCCTATATACGCCTATTGGGGTAGTGCCACGCTGTAGCTATATTATGGTTGCAGCGTCAATGGGTCGGCTCGGCCGGGGACGGACCACGCTCACACAGAATACCAGCGTAAAATAGCAGCTTAACGCTGCTGTGTTTTTTTTGGGAGTATTGAGAACCGGAGAACCTTTTCACTGGCAACGAGGCATCCCATCTTAGTCCTCCTGAGTAATGCCTCGTTGCCACCCCTGGGTGAAAACACATCTGCATTTTTGTTCTTAACCGAGGTTAGATGTAGATGTCTATGAGCCACAGCATCAGGTGGACTGTGGACTGTGTGTTCGTTTGTCAATCTTATTATTAAAAAAAATCCATCTTAGTCCTCATGGCTGACTGGTTGTGGTATGGGGGTTTCTTTCTTTCTTTCTATTTCTGAGATGATTATGGAGCAACATGTCCTCGAAATATATTATTCCTCAGAGATGCAGGTTTCTTCATGATGTGTTATCTTTCACAAATTTACTGTACCAATTACAATTTATAATTTCATTGGTGCCATCGGAATTCGAACCCGAATTACTCGCATACTGTGCGATTTACGGCGAGTGCTTAGCCCCTGAACTACCACGGCATGAAAGTAACTACTATATAAATGATGCCTTAGATTGTCAGTTTCGGGCTTAAGCTATGGTTTAAGAAGAGTCCATATCCCGAAAGAAGTCAACTAGCCGCGCAGATGCAGTCTTTACATGTGAGTCCACATATTTACTTGCAACTTCTTTCGTGAGTAGTATTTTACGACAATAGTCCTTGCTAGACTCAGATTCGATTCAGGGAAATAACTTGTAAAAAACTCAAGTTTAATTGATGTATTATTTATAATTAAACAAATTAAAACCTTAGTTTTATGTCAGCGTTTACGCAATATCCTTCCGAAAATACAATACCCATAACAAAGTATCAACAGAAAGATCAATTGACATAATATTTCGTGAAACATTACATCACGATCAACATATTACGCCGACTGACAAATATCAGCAACATTGTTTTCAACAAAAGCAACTTTAAATCTCTTTGACTTTGAATCAAGTTATGTGGAGTAGTTACAGTGTGCAACGGCACTTTCGTATCCGTTTTCAACACAACATGCAAAATCCCTTAGGACTTTTGAAGTATTTAGGCTAAAAATAACTGTTAGCCTAAATTCTGAACTCGATATTACATTATGAACAATATCGATCTCGACAGTACTACGCTTTACTATGAGATTCGCAATAGAAAAAAAACACTTTGTACCAGTTTTATATTTTTCAAATTATTACAGTGACAACACTTTGTCTGATGGTAAATGGTCACTGCAGCTTATATAGACATCTGTAACAAACTGCAAACATATAATATTCCGAAGCTATATTAAGTTCCATATCACGTTTTCTACGCCTTCTTTCATTTTGTTGAATTTCTGCGGACGGTGCTCGTGTTCGTGGACAGCCCTGTTGAGACTTTTGTCTTCATTGAGATAGAGGAAGGCCTTACAGCCTGAGGAACATCTATATTTTAAGCCGGAACGCACTCTTTTGTCCAACGAGTACGTGTAACCCTTGTACATGATGATTTCCACTTTGCTAATTCCTTAAAAGATGATTTTTCATTAAGATTTTCGCTTAAAAGTAATAAAAACGACGCTAAGAGACAATACAGTGTAAAAAAAAGATAATTAAAAAAATTATTAAAAATATCGCGTTTTATTAAAAAATTAAAGTACCAACTAGAAATTTAAAAGAAATGTACATATTTATTACATTGACTGACAAAGTAATCCGATAATCTAGAGTCATATGATAATACCAACTATGTAATATTATATCGAAACGTGGTATCCGGCGGAGGTATAAAACAGATCCGCCGTCGGGGCCGGAAAGGTACTTTAGGGCGCACGTTTTGCCCCATGACCTCAACGTAACGGAATCAATGTCCTTTGTACAATAGGAAATGGAGGACGGGTAGGAAGGCACGCCTTGTCTGTGTGACAAAAGTGGAACACAATTGGGTTTAGTCGGCGCAAGTCCGACATACCCCGCGAGGCGGATCCGCGGTAGCGTTTCTTCGTCTAATAGGTAAAAAGAATGCATCACAAGACAGTCGTGAAGTCAACAACTTGAGTTCTTTAAATTTTTTAATAAAAATGAAGTTTTTTGTATAGAATTAGGGTGACACTCGAGCACATAGTCTATCTGATGGTAAGTGGATGCTGTGGCCCAATAGCCATCTATCCTCGACTAAGAATCAAATTGTAAATGCGTTGTCACCTCTGAGGACTCACATGTGATGCCATAAAGTCTGTAATTATACTTGCTTTCTATACCCTTGAGACTGGAACACAACAGTGCACGCGTTGATGCTTAGTAGCAGAAATAGGCAATAGGTGGTACCCATCCAGACGGACTCCTAGGCAGAAAGGGAGTCCTACCACCTCAAATTATATAATATTTAACATAAATTTGTTTCACCGGCTTCAAATTGCCAGGATTCGCGGCGTTATTACGGCGGCGTTTATCTTCAAAGATACCTCCCACGACACCCACGTGACGAATTGGGGAAACCACGGCATATGAATCACCATAGCAAGAGCATTAAAACTTAGCATATATATTCTTTGGCAGCGGCTTCCAGCGTTACTAGTTTACCTTATAGTAGCTAGTAAACTTTTTAATAAAAAAATATAAGTTACTAGCGATCCGCCCCGGCTTCGCACGGGTGATTTCCGGATCTCGACAACAGCTTCACCTACCGGGTCCAACTGTGAATCTAAACCATCCAGGGACCCACTCAAACACACACAAAAATCTTCATCACAATCGGTCGAGCCAGTTTCGAGTTTTAGCGAGACTGACGGACAACAATTGATCTATACTAATATTATAAAGAGGTAAAGTTTGTAAGTTTGTGAGTTTGTTTGTAGGAAGTAATCTCTGGAACTAATGAACCGATTTTAAAAATTCTTTCACCAGTAGAAAGCTACATTATTCCTGAGTGACATAGGCTATATTTGATTGTGATTAATAATATTTTTTAATGTGAAATAACAATATTTGTCAATCAATTCCGAAAACAACTCCCAAACACTCAGTACTAAGAACCACACAAGATAATTTCATCACAAGTAAAAATGTTTGACGCCCAACAAAGTGGGCACGGGTCAGCTAGTTTTTATATATAGAGATAAGGTATTCAACACACACCAAGTACTCTTGAGTTTTAAAGTTTATTATTACTCATCAAAAAGAAACGGCTTTACTACAAAAAGTGGTTTATAATCAGTCTTAGTTTCGAACCGCAATCTGTTTCACGAAAGAAATCCCGCGTAAATATGTGAACTAAAATGTAACGTACAGAGTTTGACAGCAAATGTCAAATTTCGGAAGATCGTGACGCTGCGGCGAAGGGACTTATTTAATTAAGAAGAACTTACACTATAATTTAATCCCGTCACTAACAATGAACCACTTTTTGTAAAATGACGGAACACGTCAGCTGTCAATCAATACAAAAAGCTCAGCCAACGAACAGTAGACTCATTAGTCGTTATTTTATTGAACTACCCTGCGTTTTATGCCTTAAAGTCTAATATATCTGCCCTTAGGCGTGACATGGTATCTGGGTGCTTTGTGCGTGTGTTCACCGGCAGCTGCTAGGAAAGCCCCATCAGGTGTAATCATGATGTAAGCCGAACATTCCGACGTGTTGGTGCAACGCCATCGGTAACCACTGCGGGATTTAAATCCGAAGCAGTAAGTGTAATCCTTGTACATGTAATACTCCCTCCCATTGGTCATTGTGATCGTTCTCAATTCGTCTGCCAAGGAATTAACAAACATTATTAAATTATCAAATCCATGGACCTGTGAATAGGGATCAGAGAAATAACACATGATCTAACACTACATTGACAAACGAGCTTGCGGAAGACCTGGTGGTAAAACGGTGTGTAACAACGAGCAAGAATAAAGATCAACAATATGCGTATACATCATTCATAGAGCCACCCTGCAGATTATTATGGCTGCATCACGAGTGGGTCGGCTTGACCGCGGAGGAATCACGCTCTCATAGAATAGCAGCGTAGCAGCTTAAAGCTGATGTGATGATGAGTGTAGAGAATTGGAGATCTTCTTACTACATACTTACGTAACAAAGAATTTCATTTAAGTTCTCAAGAGTGACACAAGAAATCTGCATTTCGATTTTTTTTTTATTATAGAATAAGGATGACAAACGAACACACAGTCCACCTGATGGTAAGTGGATACTGTGGTTTATAAATATCAAAATCTATCCTCGATTAAGAATCAAAATGCAGATGTGTTGTCACCCCAAAGTACTAAGATGGAATGCCTCGTTTCCAGTAAAACGGGTCTCCGGATTTCAAAACTTACCATACGAAACACAGCAGCATTAGCTTCAGCTAGCAATCCAAAATAATAAAAAACTATGGTTGCCAACCCACTTGCCAAGCATGTGATGATCACACAACGTCCCTTTACCTGATGGTAAGTGGATGCTGTGACCCATAGACTAAGAAGATCTATCCTAAGATTACGAATCGAAATACATTGTCACCCCTGATGACTAAAATGGAATGCCTCATTACCACACACCATACGAAACACAGCAGCATTAAGCTGCTATTTTACGCTGGTATTCTGTCATAGTTATATAAATAGTTTGTACAACCATTCATGTAAAATTTACTTAAAAAAAGTCCCGCTGGGTTTCTTGCTGGTTCTTCCCAGGGTAGAGGTTTTTATTTCGAACCAGGTGGTAAAGTAAAAAATGACTTTCAATAAAAATTACACATGTGATTAATATTTAATAAAAATTATTCTATTCTATTCTATAGCGTCGTCCTTCCACTGTCATCATAATATAGCGTCTGCATGGCTCTGCCACATATAAAAATTATTAATAATTCAGGATAAATCTAGGTCTCTATCTGTTTATATCTAATAAGTGACCACACCCACTTACATACTATATATAAAAAAAAGAAAAATAAATCTACCTCCATTTTTATATAATGATAAATTAAAGCAGTATAAATGCAATAATGATATTACTATGTAATCAAATTTTAAACAACCTGTATAGAGCAGTAAAATTTTGACATATTATATATATTTATATATTTGACGTAGTACTTTGGGGGCTCATGGGTGAAGCACCCGGAGCTTGTTTAAAGCATGCAGTCAATTCTCAGCGCGTAGTAGGTCTTCAATTCCCTCGTGCTGGTGCATGTCCACCGGAAACCGCCGTAGACATCAAACTGTACATATATTTTCTCCTACATGGATCAATTTGAATGCCTTTGCCAAAGTATATAGAAAATTTTTACTCCAGAACACTCGAATTATTGTAATATTTTAGGTTTAATGAAAAATCAGTAATTATAATGGTAATGTGTTTATTTTTGACACTTGAAATAGCCTGCGTAGAAACCATTAAATTCTGACGTATTTACCAGTAGTCAGGCGGTGATACTTTGGTGATTTATGGGTGTGTTCTCCGTTGGCCGTGAGGAGAACGCCGTCTGCAGATACAATAATGGTGGCTCTACATTCAGTGTTGCTGGTGCAACGCCATCTATAACCAAAGCGGGATTTGGATCCGAAATTGTAAGTATATCCTTTGTACATATAATAATTTCTCCCGTTAAGAAGGTTGATCATTTTCAATTCGTCTGTCAAAAGATAAATAAACATAATTACAAATAAATAAAATTGAACTGTCTGTTTGTAATGTCAAAACAGTTGTTTACTAAATGCATATGAAAGTATATACGGTACTAATAACAAAATACATTTTTTTTTAATTTTGTCTGTCTGTTTGTTCCGGCTAATCTCCGAAAATTTGACGGGACTTTCACTGACAGGTAGCTGACGTTATAAGGAGTAACTAAGGCTACTTTTATTTTAGAAAAAGAATTAGGGTTCCGCGCAAAAAAAATTAAAACCCATGAACTTCAATCGTAATAAATTTCACGCGGTCTAAATCGCGGGGAACAGCCAGTTCATACATTAAGAACACTTAAGTAACAGTACCAAAATATTGCAATAAAGAACGATGGGAGTAAAATTGTAATGGTAGCGTAACAGAAACAGAATCAGAAACTTTTTTTATTCAATATAGATTATAAATAATACTCATTGAAAGTCACTCTTTTGTTTAATTATCACTGGTTCGAAAAAAAACCTCTGTCCTGGGAAGAACCAGCAAGAAACACAGCGGGACTTTTTTTTTGAATAACAGCTTACAATCATGTATGTTACACAATTAACCACACAAAACAAATTAGAAATAGCTTGATAGAAGTAGTTCGTAGTTATTATGTTTCGACATTTGTACTAACTTGGCTCTGCAGACGTAGTTCTATCTATTCCGGTGGCGCGATGAGATTCATTCCGAATTCACTTCACACGTTTTACAGTGTAAATATAAAATTGAATTATAACTCGACCACCCCACTGCCAAGCAAGGAAAATATCCTCCCCCTGAATGTGCCAATATGTTGGCTGTATCGGTAAGTAAAAAACAAAAAAAAAACGTAGATATTAGTATTTTTTATTCCTCTTATTATTAGTATAAATTTTTCTGACCAAGTTAAATAACATGTCATTTATTATAATACCAATCAATTACTCGAATTAGGATGTAGTTGATTTTTATAATTGCTCACTATAAATATTTTTAGTTGAAATTGCAATAAAGTAATAAGACATTCTTGCAGTTTGAACTAAGTTATTTCTAATAGTTTATCTTTTAATTTTTTGAGATAATTAATAGAACCAGGCGTTACTTTGCGGAAATCCACTATATTAAAGTTACGTAGTAAAGCACACACACCACTGACACACACAACAATTGTCGTTAGTGTCAGTGTGTCTTTCCCAGTGTAGTGGTGTTGGGAGTAGTGGTGCTGGGATTAGTGGTGACGGGGAGAGTGCACGCAATTCACAGAGGGCGGGAGGTGCTCTTCAAACTAGGTAAGACACATCATTTTATTTTGTCGAGCGGATGTACGCAAAGTAATTTTTACCAACTTTAATATTTTAACTTTTTTCTAAAAGTATATTGTTAAATTAAATTAAATTTAATGACGTTTCTAGCATAAAGCCTGACTATCCACAACACATTCTGCAATTAAGAACTCTTAACTATTCCGAGTAGGATGCCATATTATCAATAAAAAGTATTCTCGTAACAGTCATGATGTCGCTAGACAATTAATATTCTTATTATTATACCTAAATAGTATGCTATTACACATGACTAGTTACACCTGAAATGCACGCATAATTTAACTGGTGAAATTTTGTTGATAAGTCATCGCACATATAAAATTTCAACTGTCTACCTATTACGGATCATGAGATACAGCCCGCTGATAGACAGACGGACGGACGGACGGACAGCGAAGGCTTAGTAATAGGGTCCGGTTGGTTACCCTTTGGGTAAGGAACCTTAAAAATGTCCCAACGCAAATTGAGCTGCGAGCAAGTTCGAATACCGTTACATCATATATCATAATAATGATTAATTATGATTTGCATTGCTCCTTATTACATAAAACGTCCTAGCGACGAGTAATGAGCACAATGTGTTTGTAACAAACGTTGTAAGCAACTTAAATGATGTATGGACAATTGAAACCAAAAACTGTCGGTGAATAAGGTCAACTTTTTACAGTGTTCCGAGTCGTTTTAAAATAAATTTTTTTTTTGAAAGACTGTGCCATGTTCAAAGCTTAATTCCAAATGAAGTAATATTTTATATTTCCATGTTTTATTAGGGTTCATCTAAGTAGCTTTCGGTCTTTAGATCCTGGAAGGGGAGGAAGGGGGGGGGGTGAGAATTCTATTTATTCTTACGCTACGCTCTCACGGTTAGACGCACGGTTATGTTTTTATACATTATAAGCTGGTGTTTGACTAACATCCGACCTAATTGTAAGTTGAGACACAGTTTTCGTGGTAAAACTTATATAGAATATGTGCAGGAATTACACGATTTAATTCCTCCCTTCTCTTTCCACCATGGAACAACTAGATGGTCAGTGGGTCTCTACACCCATTTTATCGTCAATCCGCGCATTCAAAATAAAATGTTTACTTGGTCCAGCGTCTGGCTTTTCGTCCGATATCAATCTGGGTGTTAAAAACAGAGGATTGCGCTGCCATACCGTTCATCAGATTGCGGTAAAACTTTGTCAACTTATTGCTTGCACTTGCGCGAAAGTTATAGGCATAGTACAATTAACTTACAGTAGGTGGCGCGCGTATCGTATCGACAAATTTATTTTAAAGTGATATATCATTGAACTTCAATGAAGGTATTATCATTCCTAATTAAACAATATAACTCTTACAAATTTAAAACGATATTTACAAAATTATTTCTTCTGCGACCGCAACGCGCCGGGTACCAGCTAGTTGGAAATATTTTTAAAGAATATTAGTAACGCTATTAACACTATTAATCCCCGTTAACTACTCAACTCTACTCTACATATTTGTTGTGTGTGTTGTACACACAACTTTGCGAGATTCAGTATACACCCTTATCCATTAGGCTACTGTCACATCAAAATATCTATACTTTTATATATTTCCCCCCGGCCGTCACATGATATGCTTGGGGCTTGTGAGTATGCTCGCCGCACGCTTGAAGTAACATTCCGAACTCCGACACCATGATGTACGCTTTACAACCGGCACTGCACCGCCATCTCTGTCCAACTCGAGAACGGAAGCCAAAGCAGTACGTGTACTCTTTATACATGAAGAACTTTTTACCGTTTGTTAACTGAATCTCTTTGAAATCAACTGCAACAAAAATGAAAAAAAAAAGTGCAAATTGTTAACCTGTACCAGTATTAATACATAGGATGCATTCACATAGAGACTTATCTAACCATAAATCGATGCGTTTCATATAATTGTTGGATTCGTTATATTTTTTTATAAAAGTAAGGGTGATGAACGAACTCACATTCTACGTGTTTAGTGGATTCAGTGGTCCATAGACTTTTTCTTATATCCTCGAAAATATCAAAATGCAAATGCATTGTCATATTTTCTTGCTGCGACCATATTATAGCTACAACTTGGCGTTATTAATTTAACTCATAACTTAATTTTAACTATTTGTATTATTTCTGGATTATAGACACAAAATGCATTTTTTTTTTAAATTACTAACATAAGCAGATGGTGTGATTTACAATCTAGGGCTTCATCATTACAAACTACCAGGTGGGATTAGCAGTGCGTATCATAAAAAAGTGTTTAGCTGCGATTATCTCTCTACTTTCTCCATTATTCAAGTTTTATATAAATGGCCAATATATTCCATAAAAACAATAACCTACCATTTTCTGTTATAATATATATCAACCAGTATTTATTAAGAATTTCTTAAAAATTCTAATCATTTTATACGCACATAACAACTCACCAAAGTTACATCGTAATCGGATGAATTGAACACATAGAACGAAATGAAAAACAAATCAACAAACTTTCTTTTTTTACCTTTAGCAAATTTCGCGAGCGACACACATCAACTAACCAAAGCGTCAGATATAGTATGTAGGAAATCGAAAGAGTTAAATAGAAGTGAGGGTAGACTAGATACTGTTTTAGCAGAGCGTATAAAGTTTCAAAAAAAGCAAAACAAAGGTTTGT
Organism: Parnassius orleans; assembly: GCA_029286625.1. Classification (NCBI taxonomy): domain Eukaryota; kingdom Metazoa; phylum Arthropoda; class Insecta; order Lepidoptera; family Papilionidae; genus Parnassius; species Parnassius orleans. The sequence continues at coordinate 784,259 of JAGSMP010000250.1, read as the reverse complement.
GCGCAGGCTACGTGCCAGATGATTCCGTCGCAGTCATTCAATCTATTATCCAATTTATCGTGATTCTGTTTTTATGAAGCTGAACAGTTTTTTTATAGGATAAGGACACACGAGGCAAACGAGCACACAGTCCACCTGATGGTAAGTGGTTGCTGTGGCCCATAGACATTACTTAGACACGTTGTCATCCGTGAGGACTAAGATGGCATGCCCCGTTTCCAGGAAAAAGGGTATCCGGCTCTCTACACTCACCATACGAAACATAGCAGCGTTAAGCTGCTATTTTACGCTAGTATTCTATGAGAGAGTGGTGCTTCCCAGGTCGAGCTGACCAATTCGTGCTACAACTATACCAGTAATATAGCTGCAGCATGGCTCTACCGCGTAAATATCTATAACAGTGTTCAATTGACGGTATATATAATGAAGTCCATCATGTTTCACTGCGTGTGTGATTGTGACCGGCACATATTATGCTATTTTATTAAGAGCAAGTTAGACATCCGCTCTCATACAATATGGGCTTCTTCCCTCAAGCATCCTTCATCCAAAGCACACACAACAACACTGGACACTCAAGTAGAGGGCGAGACTTCTCAACAAGAGCCTATTGAGATATTCTTAACAGCAGATCCATCCATCATAATCGGATTAATGGTACAAAAACGCATGTGGGTTGAACAAAGAACAATTATTTCTATAAATAGATAGTAGATAGATGACAATAAAGATAAAATCATTGTTTTAGCTAAACAGTACAGTATTGAAAACGTAAGCCAACGTATTACACATTCGTTCAAATTCGCACGTACAACCCTTCCGGCGTCACGTGGAACTGCGGAGGCGCATGAGTATGGTCATCCATGGACTTTACGATGATCCCGTCTTCTGATAGTACAATAAAAGCTTTGCAGTCAGTGGTGCAACGCCATCGATGCCCGTATCTGGATTTAAAGGAATAACGAAACGAGTAGTTTTTGTACATATACCATTGTTTGCCATTCGTTAGTGTTATCAGCTTCAAATCTGGGAACAAAACATTATATTACAATTTCCTGAGGGTAACTTAAGTTTTGTATAAAAAAAACTTAAGAATCATAATATACATATCTTGTCTAAATTTTTTCAATACTTCAGTATGCAGCCTTCTCGCTATGTTTTCCTTAATAGTCGAGCAATAAATAAATAAGAACTTAAATTGCAATCAACCGTTTCAGTGTTAATGGAATCTGTTTTTCAATAGAATAATTTAGAACAGGTTTCGACATGGCTCATTAAATAATACTTGTTGAAGTTGATCTAACTCTGGTTTGGTCGGCATTCGGGAAATTAAGACACATCTTCTCGTCACGTATACCTCAAAATATGCGTTTTGCCAGTGATGACAAATGGCGCTACACACGCTATGCCCGACACGCACTGTTTTATTATATGTCAGCAAAAACCATTAGCGGGCCGCAATCTGTAATGAGTTTAGGAACCCTGCTTTTTTATCAACTCTGGGCGAACAGATTTTAGACGTAAAATGTTTAAACCGACGACGGACAGCAGCGTCAATTGTGCGAGATGTCAGGAAACTGCGATCGTGAAACCTACCGGTAAACGTGACGATTAAGGCAGATTCTCCTTACAACGGGAGAGGCCAATGTTTAATGGTTTAAGTGTTGTCGGTTTGATTGAAAATAAAATATTTATATTCTTAGGTATATTCTTTTATTTAGTAATTTTTATTACACAACATCTTATTACGACGAGACACACAGCAAAAGGGACAATTCTTTGTAGGAACATAAGTACGAACCATTGACAAATGTTTTATAAAGTATCTAAACACCTTTAACAATAGAGTATATGAACACCTTTAACACCGTGTCCATGGGCCAATGGGAAGAAGATATGGTAAGTTGGTTCGAAGTGGAGATCTCGCTAAGGTACGCGAAGGAGCGTTCATTACTACATGGAGAAATATTTACGTGAAGTGCTGGAGGCGAGATTTAAAAGCCGAAAATCGAATGACAGACTTGCTAACAGTCCAATTGATGGTAAGTGGCTCACCAATTTCGAAGGAAAAAGGTCACAGATCAGTTGTCCCCTGAGGACTAAGTAATATTTACTCACACCCTGGTTTAAAAGTTTCTTGCAATAATTTACATCCAACAGTTAAAATTCGCACGCTGATTGACAATGATTCTATTTAAGAAATGCATAACAATTGTTCATTCGACATACTTGTCTGGGTGGATGTTTATGCATTCTAGGTTCTTTTCTAACTGTAAAATCCGGATTTAGCAACAAAGTGGTGAAACACTTTGAAGTGTTGACACAGCGCCATCTATAATTAGAGTGAGGTACTTTTGAGTAAAAGTAACCTTTATATCTTATAATTTTCTTGTCGTTACTCATGGGGATAAAATATACTGTAACAAAAAATACAATATGTGAATATGACGCTAACTTTTTTGAATAGCTTTTATTTAAAAAAAAAACCGCATGATTTTAAATGTAAAAAATAATTAAACTTTTTGCCGCATAAGGTAAAAAGGGCGTATGGCTACTTTTCTTTATAAACTGAGTTATATTATGTATTTTAAGTATTAAAAGTATAAAATAGGCGTTATTTATAGTATTTTGTTACATATAGCCCTTTATAATCATTCCGAATGAGTAAATTATATAATTTTGCAATTCATGTTGATGCATACTTCCAACTTATAATGACAAGCTTATCAAGAAAGCCCTAAAGAAAGAATGGCAAAACTACAATTATTTTAAAATCAAAATACAAAATTTCAGTAACATATAATCTTTAATTACCTAACAATTTTAATATCATCATTTATCATATTATAGTGGTACTAATTCTAATAAATAGTTCTGATACAGTTTTTGCCTCAAACTTCTTTTTTAATATAACTATGCAAATGCGATATGCTACATAAAAAAACTAATAAAAATACAGATCACAATCTTATAAAATTAAAGGACAATAATTTCACATCTTTGATTGACACTCTTATAGTCCAATGTAACGACATTCCGGCATCACCGGAGAGAGATGAGGCGCAGAACCAACGGCTTTACGAGCTTTTTAAGAGGAAATGCGGGTGGTCTTTTCTCCACACAAACGCTCTCGTCCGTTTTCTTTCTGGTTTATGAGCAATGAGTTTTTACAGTAAAATAAATATCAACCTCTTCTATGTCCCTATGTTTTCCTTTTTGATTTATTTATTTATTTTATTTAATTACACGGAATTTATCCAATTACAATAATTAAATAACAATAATTTTACGAATTGTTGAAGAAAATTGAAAGAAGAAATTGTCTCGAAGATAGTCTGCAAGCAATCTGGGAAGTTTAGGCGCAAATCCCAGAGAACTAAACTTCACGAGCAGCACGTCGTTATTGAATCTATCAAAGGCTTTGCGAAAGTCGAAGTATAACACGTCTACTTGAGTTCGACGGTCTAATTGTGCCGAGATATAGTCAACGACTGACAGTAAGTTGGAGTTAACCGATCTACCGTTCCTAAAGCCGTGCTGCTCATTGCATAAATACCGTTCTACCTGTCTATATATTTCTTTATGAAGTGTATTTTCAAACACTTTAGCTGGTGAAGAAAGAATGGCAATAGGTCTATATTCTTCAACGGATAACTTATTGGAACTTTTGGGAATAGGCGTAACCCTGGTGAGTTTCCATTGCGAAGGATAGGTCCCGGTAGCCAGTGCTGTGTTGAAAATATGACAGAGCGGGTGGACTAGAAACTCCTTGCACTGCTTTACCAGCCATGGAGGAATATTGTCAGGCCCAATTGAGCTAGCAGGTTTAAGTTTTCCTATTGCAGAGGCTACATCATTCGGAGTGAATCTTAAAATATTAACATATTTGCTCGTACGTATGCTATCTTGTTGGTTTACATTATCAGCGTCAAATCGTGGTACGTCTGTTGAGAAAACACTAGAGAAAAAGTCAGCAAAGATATCAGCAGCATCGACACCCGAAAATATTTTGTCGTTACTGTTTATGCATGATTGGAATCCGCCCTTAGAACGGACACTCGATATGTGCCGCCAGAAGTTACGGGGGTTAGATGTAATGTCTTTCTCAATGGCATTAAGGTAGGTACTGTGGGCGCTCGCAATACGTATCTTCAACGAAGCCCTTAGGTGTGAAAAGGTTTTGTAATGTAAATTCACAATTCGTTTTTGATGATACATTATCTTTATAAGTACTAGAACCCTCACAAAATGAAAATAGCCTATTTAGACCGCTGTTAACAGAGGCCTAGTGTTCAAATTTGATAATTAATACTGAAAAAAGAAAAACATAGGAACACAGTATTTATCCTTCTTATTCAGTTTATGAAATATCTTTTAAATTGGTCCAATATTGGGGGAGGAAATGGTAGAGAGCCAAACCTCGAATTATGCCTTTTTACTTAGGCTATTCAGTCGGTTCTGCAGTTGTCCTTATCGGACGCCGAGTGCTCGCAGAGCGACAGCGATAGTTTCTTCAAATACCTAATTTTCAAAAGTATCTCGGCCCGGTTGCTACTAAGAATTTCTTGTCAGGAAAATCTAACAACTGACATTTGCCCGACCTGGGACCCTATGACAGGCAGTCGTGCTTTAACCAGCTCTGATTCGACTATTGATTTATAAGGAAGCAACTTTATAAATAAATCTGTCTTAATGAGTATGGTACTTTCGGTGGGTGCAAATGTTCCCTGGGTTCCTTCAAAACACACAGGTCTGCATCCACGAGTATGCCCACAAAGCAAGACTTGGTTATGGTGCATCGCCATCTTAATCTTTTATTCGCCTCTTTTGAGTAATAATAACCTTTGTATTTCACAATTTCCCTCCCAGTCACGGTCTTCAATAGTTGAACTGCAACATACTTTTAATTAAACAAGTGTTTTGGAGTTAGAAAAGGAACAGGATATAAATATATTTACAATATTACAATATTCTTTTAATGTCCTACAGACAGAATTTCGTTCACGGCGGCCCGACTAAACAGAGACAAGCCATCTGTGCGGGACAATACTTATAGTGCACGAGTGTGTGTACGCCAGCGCAGGTGTACTCTTTATTACTTTATTTTCAGTCTGACGGGATGGCAATCCGACACGGCAGGAACTAGATCAGGAACAGGACCAACCGCTTTACGTGCTTTCTGAGGCACGGTTGCCCGACTCCGGTTGCTACTGAGAATTTCTTGACGGACATAATAACGTCGTTTTTTGAACGTATTTTTTTAACTGTAATTTATAAGTATACATACTTTTTAAATGTTATATATCCGTAAAATTGTTGTTTTTTTATTTTTTTATTTTGTTATACTGTTTTTAATTGATATGTCGACAAATGTTAAAATTTAAGTGCCTAATGATGTTTGTGGCGTGTTGCAAGATGTTTATTATAAATGTTTATTTCTTTCTTTCTAACTGATATTAACCCGTGCGGGAACCCCATGATTAGCACCCGCGCTTCCGACGACTAAACCAACGAGGCAGTCTAAGATTTTTTTTGTCTACTTATTATAACAATATACCTAGAATGGCAACAGAGAGTAGCGTCGAAGATACAAGACATCTGTCATTATGGTATTATGGCAAATCTATCCAATAGGAGGTACAGTTTCTCTACCGAGGACTAAGGTTACTTCAAGCCATATAAGCAAAACTGCATGCTATCAAGATCTTACGCGTTACGATATACATCACGTCCCTTCTTGATCCTCGTTTTTATATTTGATATATAATTCGTTTTCCCCTACAAACCGTTAAAGAGTGCATAAAAAACCTCACCTTAAGATTATTTATTAAGTGTTTCATAATAAATAATCTTAAGGTGAGGATTTCCTACCTTCTTCGTTGTATGCATAATATCCAGCACGAAGTAAGCGTGCGACATTCGGTGGACAAAAAGTTACTTTATTTGAAACATTTTTGTTTATTATCAGAAAATAAAGGATGTAAAAAAAATTTTGCCGATGAAGAATCTCATTCAATAACATGCCTTTCATAATATAGAAAAATATTACATAGTTATCGTTCAAAAAAACGAGAACTCGACCGTCTAAGTTTTTTCGATTAACAAAAAATCGATTAAGAATTTAATTGAGTATTTTATGTATGCGTGTATTTTTTTCAGAGCCGAGGGGGCTAACGGGCATGCGGCTCACCTGATGGTAAGTGTCGACCGCCGCCCATGTACAACTACAACACCAGGGCAATTGCAGGTGCGTTGGCGGCCTTTTAAAAAAGAGTATGCTCTTTTCTTAAAGGTCCCTAAGTCATATCAGTCCGGAAAAATCCCTGGTGGTACACGTTCCACAAGGAAGTTGTGCGAGGAAGAAAACTTCTTGTAAATCGCACAGTGGTGAATCGCCAATCATCCAGATGTTTTGTCGCGATGTACGATGGTGAAATTGAGCGGATTAGTCCGAACGATTTCTCAGATTACTCCCCGTGGTAGATGCGATAAAATACGCAAAGTGATGCAACATCTCCTCGCAATGCCAGTGAGATAAGCCGATCAGAAGGAGCTCGGATGCCGACGATTCGAATCGCTCTGCCCTGGGTACGATCAAATGGAAGGAGGTGGCACTGGGCAGCCCCGGCCCAGAAAAGGGAACAATTTTCCATGTGAGGCTAAAACTACGCCTTGTTAAGTTGCATGCGGTGTGGCGGCATGAAACACTGTCCCGCTCTGCTGAGCACGCCACGCCTTTTAGAGGCCAATTTGGCCTTCTTCCAAGTGACCACAAAACTGCACGTCGTTCGATATGTCGACTCCGAGGATACCGATACTGGCTGAGGCAACAAGGGGAGTGCTCTGAAATTGAGGAGCTACGACAAAGGGGTTCTTTACTATTTCAAGAAGTATCAATTCTTGCGTGTCAAAATCGTGTCTAAACTACGATATTTTGTTCAACCGGCCTTTAAGATGCCGAACGAATTTTTTTAATAAAACTCTTTTGAATGTATTTCGTATATTATAAAATTCACTTTAACGAGGAACGCTACGGTTTTTGCATAAAAGGCATTATTTAACTAACTCTGATTCGACTATAGATTTATAAGTAAGAAATTTTATAAGTAAATCTATCTTAATAAGTAAGGTACTTTCGGTGGGTGCAAATGTTTCCCGGGTTCCTTCAAAACACTCAGGTCTGCATCCACAAGTATGCCCACGAAGCAAGACTTGGTGTTGATGCATCGCCATCTTAAACTTTTATTCGTCCCTTTTGAGTAATAATAGCCTTTGTATTTCACAATTTCCCTCCCAGTCACGGTCTTGAATAGTTGAACTGCAACAATTTTTATTAAACAAGTGTTTTGGAGTAAGAAAAGAAACAGAAAATAAATATATCTGCAATATTACAATATTCTTTTAATGTCCTACAGACAGAATTTCGTTAACAGCGACCACAACGGAGACTAGCCATCTGTGCGGAACAATACTATAGTGCACGAGTGTGTGCGCAAGCACGGGTGCATTCTGTATTTCTTTATTTGCATAGTCTGATGGGAATGCAATCCGACACGGCCGGAAAGAGATCAGGCACAGGACCAACGGCTTTACGTGCTTTCCAAGGCAAGGTTCTGGCGTCAACTTTCTGACTCCGGTTGCTACTAAGAATTTCTTGACAGGAAAACACAATAACGTCTTTTTAACATATTTTTTACTGTAATTTATAAGTATACATACTTGTTAAATGTTATATCCGGAAAATTGTTGTTTTTATTTTTTTATTTTGTTATACCGTTTTTAATTTACGTGTCGACAAATGTTAAAATTTAAGTGCCTAATGATGTTTGTGGCGTGTTGCAATAAATGTTTATTTCTTTCTTTCTAACTGTTATTAACCCGGGAACCCCATGATCAGCACTCGCTTTTCCGACATCTAAATCAACAAGGCAGTCTAAGGTTTTTTTTTGCATACTTATTACAATAATATATACCTAGAATGGCAACAGAGAGTAGCGTCGAAGATACAAGACATCTGTCATTATGGTATTATGGCAAATCTTTCCAATAGGAGGTACAGTTTCTCTACCGAGGACTAAGGTTACTTCAAGCCATTTAAGCAAAACTGCAAGCTATCAAGATCTTACGCGTTACGATATACATCACGTCCCTTCTTGATCCTAGTTTTTATATTTGATATACAATTATTTTTCCCCTACAAACCGTTAAAGAGTGCATAAAAAACCATTTATAAAACAAAATACGGGTGCAATAAACTACGAACAGCTTAAAAGTGTTTCACAATAAATAATCTTAAGGTGAGGATTTCCTACCTTCTTCGCTGCATGCATGTTTGTCCAGCACGAAGTAAGCGTGCGACATTCGGTGGACAAAAAGTTACTTTATTTGAAACGTTTTTGCTTCTTATCAAAAAATAAAGGATGTAAAAAATGTAGCCGATGAAGAATCTAATTCAATAACACGCCTTTCATATTATGAAAAAATATTATATAGATATCGATTAAAAACGAGAACTCGAACGTCAAAAGTTTTTCCCGGCTATGAAAACATATTTTTTTATCTTGATTAATATTAATTATTTTAAAAATACCTTCGATTAAGAATTTAATTGAGTATTTTATGTATGCGCGTATTTTTTTCAGAGCCTATACTTTTTTTATAGACGAGGGGGCTAACGATCATGCGGCTTAACTGATGGTAAGTATCGACCACCGCCCATTAACAACTGCAACACCAGGGGAATTGCAGGTGCGTTGCCGGCCTTTTTTAAAGGAGAAGGCTCTTTTCTTAAAGGTCCCTAAGTCATATCAGTCCGGAAAAATCCCTGGTGGTACACGTTCCACAAGAAAGTTGTGCGAGGAAAGAAAACTTCTTGTAAATCGCACAGTGGTGAATCGCCAATCATCCAGATGTTTTGTCGCGATGTACGATGGTGAAATTGAGCGGATTAGTCCGAACGATTTCTCAGATTACTGAGGTAGATGGTAGATGGTAGATGGTAGACCCCGTGGTAGATGCGATAAAATACGCAAAGTGATGCAACATCTCCTCGCAATGCCAGTGAGATAAGCCGATCAGAAAGAGCTCGGTCGCCGACGATTCGAACCGCCCTGCGCTGGGTGTAATCAAATGGAAGTAGGTGGCACTGGGCTGCCCCGGCCCAGAGATGGGAACAATATTCCATGTGTGGCCGAACCTACACCTTGTTAAGTTGCAGACGGTGTGCCGGCATGAAACACTGTTCCGCTCTGCTGAGCATGCCAAGCTTTTTAGAGGCCAATTTGGCCTTCTCTTTCAAGTGACCACAAAACTGCACGTCATTCGATATGTCGATTCCGAGGATTCCGATACTGGCTGAGGAAACAAGGGGAGTGCCCCACCATTGAGAAGCCACGACAAAGGGGTTCTTTACTATTTCAAGAAGTATCAATTCTCGCGTGTCAAAATCGTGTCTAAACTACGATATGTTGTTCAACCGGGCCTTAAGCTGCCGAACGAAAAGTATTTAATAAAACTCTTTTACTTGTAGATTTCGTATATTATAAAATTCACTTTAACGAAGAACGCTACATTGTTTGCATAAGGGGTATTACTTAACCAACTCTGATTCGACTATAGATTTATAAGTTAATCTATTTTAATGAGTATGGTACTTTCGGTGGGTGCAAATGTTCGCCGGGTTCCTTCAAAACACTCAGGTCTGCATCCACGAGTATGCCCACGAAGCAAGTGTTGGTGTTGATGCATCGCCATCTTAACCTTTTTTTCGCCGCTTTTGTGTAATAATAGCCTTTGTATTTCAAAATGTACCTCCCAGTCACAGTCTCGAATAGTTCAACTGCAATATAAATAAGAAAATAAATAAGTAATAAATATATTTCCAATATTACAATATTCTTTTAATGTTCATCTGCGCGGGACTTCCTCATAGTGCACGAGTGTAGAGGACTTCATCATAGTCCGATGGGGTGCGGCGGACACGAACGAAAAGAATTCAGGGCAGGACCAGACACCGCCTACTTCTTGTCCGCGCTGCTATTGAGAATTTCTTAACAGAAAAACCCATTACCTGATTTTGGCACGACACGGCATTCGAAGCCGGGACCTCACGATCAGCAGTCGTGATTAACACCACTAAACCGACGAGGCAGTCGCAATATTCTTCCAAGTCAACACATTATTTTCAAAATTAAAAAAGAAAATGAGGTTATGATTTACATCGTCTTCTTCTTCACAAGGCCGTAAAGTCCACGGTTGGATATGTGCATACGCCTCCCTGGGGATAATGTCAAGCAGGCGGATCGACAATCGCAGTACTAAACGTGTCCCACCATTGAAGTTACTCACTGTCTGGGTCATACCGCTATCTAAAGGGGGCCGAGTTATCTTTTTGGCACTTTACATAGCTTCATTGTTACGTCCCATAGTTTATTACATCCCCCAGACGAAATAGGTTGACGGATTCCCTTACGCTGCCATCCCTCGGCAAAGGGATTGTGTTATGTTTACTATTTCCACATTATATATATATATATATATATATATATATATATATATATATAATGTCGAAATAGTAAATATATATATAATAAGATACAAATTATTTTTTTATATAGAATAGTGACAAACGAGCACACAATCCACCTGATGGTAAGTAGATTCTGTGGGTCATAGACATCTACATCTGTCTTCGATTAAGAATCAAAATGCAGATGCGTTGTCACCCTTGAGGACTAAGATGGAATGCTTCGTTCCAGTAAAAAGGGTCTCCGAATCTCTACACTCACCATACGAAACACTTTCACAGCCAATCAAGTCCACTGCTGAACATAGGCTTCCCCATATATTGCTTTATAGAAGAGATATTTGCCATAGTTGCCACGCTTGGCAAGCGGGTCGGCAACCGCAGTTATTTTTATGCAGATGTTATCAGGAAGATGCTGCTGTCCATCTCCTGGTTCAGTTTCCTCTGTCGCCTCTTACGACACCCAAGGGATGATATGGGGTAGTGGATATTCTTACACCGCCACTATACCGTAATACGAAACACAGCACTGGCCCCGGTCGAGTCGACCCATTCGTGCTACAATAATATAGCTGCAGCGTGGCTCTACCACGTATATACCACGTGTGACCAACAAATTACGATTATAGTAGTTTTACTGTAGTGTGTAGAGGTGCGTTGGTAAGAGAATCAAATTGATAAATTCTAAGAATACTGTTATTAAATACCATTTCTACTGAGAAATATATTTGAGACTTTATTCGATGTAACTCGAGGCTTTATCCATATAAGGATTGTAAATAAGGTCATATAACTTAACGATAATTCATGGGAAATCGTCACTTGAAACCGACCTACATACCAACGTGAACTTTAACCTTTCTTTGTTAGAATTATTTATATAAGAACTGTAATTTATATATATAATACATACAAATAAATAAAATTGAAGTGTCTGTTTGTAATGTCAAAATAACAGCTTTTTACTAAATGCATATGAAATTATATACGGTACTTATAACAAAAATACAATTTTTAAAATTTTTATCTGTCTATCTGTCTGTTTGTTCCGGCTAATCTCCGAAATGGCTGGACCGATTTTGACAGGACTTTCACTGGCAGATAGCTGATGTTATAAGGAGTAACTTAGGGTACTTTTATTTTAGAAAAAATAATTAGGGTTCAGCGAAAAAAAAACTCATGAAATCCAATCGTAATAAATTATTACACGCGGGCGAAGTCGCGGGGAACAGTTAGTATTCTTAATTAAGAGAGTCGACTAGTCTGAGTCGGACAGTATTGTAGTCTTGTTTGAACCATCGTCACGAGTCTTTCATTTACCCAAAGCTCCCCACATCGCATTACTTTCTGTCATCCCATTTCGTACGTGAGTGTTGTAAATATACCTTAAGTGGGAAATGCACGAAAAGTCTTATGCTATAGCATGTCAAAGGTGCGAGACGTCTGGTACTATGATCATTAATCCACCTGACGAGCTTGAGGATTAAGGCAAATCCTCCATACAACGGGAACAACTAATAACCAGCTGTGACTTTTTACTGAGTGATGATGATGAAAAAGATTGCAATCTTAAAAAACTTTAGGGGTGTACTGCAATTTTTATTTATTAAGTTTACAAACAATCACATTAACAACAAAAATTAAACTACGTATTACCTTAGTGTAGAGATAACTATCTTAAAGCAAACACAGCATGGACTTACAACAGTTAATATCCCTGGCGACCTGTAACATAGAATTTTTTTAAATTATATCAGACACCAGTCTCTCACAAAGCTGGAATCTAATTATGGCAATATTGTTAACTTTAAGATTACCAGTTATAAAGATAGAATAAATAATTTGTTATTATTACTATGCGATATTTTGTGGTTATACTTGTCTTGTTGGAATATATATAGATACATATAGATAATAGATAAAATTTAAATAAATTACTATAAAATAAATACATAGAATGCTAAATAAAATGATGTGTCTTACCTAGTTTAAAGAGCACCTCTCCCCCCTCCCCCCTCCCCCCCTCAATTGCGTGCACTACTCCGTCACCACTAATCACAACACTACTACTCCCAACACAACTGCACTAGGAAAGACACACCACTGTCGATAATACACGTGTTTCGCCTCTAGACGAGGCATCCTCAGGTGAAATAGACTCTGCGGTGGTTGACCGCTAGTACTAGTACTACGCTAAGTAGTATAGGATATTAGCGAATTAATTTATAACATCTTTAATATAATGGATTTCTGCAAAGTAACGCCTGATTCTGATCATATTGAATGTAATTAATATCCTATATAGAATATAGTAAAATAATGAGCCGTGGTAGCTCAGATGGTTAGCGCTCGCTGTAAGATTCACAGTACGCGAGCAACCCGGGTTCGATCCCCGCCGGCACCAATGAAATTGTTAATTGCAATTTTAAGTGCTGATTTACCACGTGTTCGGCGGTGAAGGAAAACATCGTGAGGAAACCTGCATGTCTGAGAAATTAAAATAAAAAAAATATTTCGAAGACATGTGAAGTTCGCCAACACGCATTGGGGCAGCGCGGCGGACATTTCCTTGCCCTAAAACCCTCTCAGAAATGAGAGGAGGCCTGTGCCCAGCAGTGGGACGTATATAGGCTGTAACTTTACTTTAAGTAAATTAAATCCAACCAGACGGAAGTTCTCGGCAAAGGAAACCAAACGGCCTATGGTTAGGCGAAAGCAAAAGAGTCTGGAGCGGCCCGTCACGGAGGCCCAGACGCTTCATGTGTTTATTTATTGTTATATTAGTTTAATAGAAATTAATAGAGAATATTGGTGATACACACAGGCACACGCGAATACGCAAACTTACATTTAGTCATTAATACCTGATATTTATAAACGGACACCGCCGCGCTCCTTTTTTTATTTCTTAGACACACACTGCACATCCACACGATATCTTCCGAACCTTCGAGGACGTCGAAAATTAATAAAAAATACAATTATGTAACTATTTTATTGGTGCCGGCACGAACGCGGACTCGCCAACTCGGTTTGTTTGCATATTTAAGCCAACAAATAAAGTTAACAAATAGCATTTTTTTAAAGCAGTGATTTCAATACGTTGCAATGCAGTCGCAATCGTTACGGATGTTCGTAACTAATTTAGGTTACTGCACTTTATTCGCGGGCTCTTTCAGAGCGACATGAATTTATTACACGTCTCTGCCAGTACTTTAGACGTGAGACAAGACTTTGTCTCTATCAAGAGCTTACAGAGTCCGGAGTTTTTAAATTATTTTGACAAACGTTTAAAAACATTGAAAAACAGCTGTTCGTATAACACCCATGTGACGATAAAAGGTAGATAGAGAGCAAAAAATGTTTTTGTTATAATAAGACTACTATAAAAAACTGTATGAACAATGCATTACCGTAATCGTGATGTTGCTTGAAAATATTTAAAAAAATAAAATCAAAACCTGTTATTATACAAACGAAATTGATTAGAATAATTTGTAAAATAACAATGACAGTTTTTGATATCACAGTGGACAAAATATGAATTATGAATATGATTAAAATTACAAAATATATGATAAACATAATATATTTTTGTAATTTTAATAACTCAACTTATTAAAAATACAAAAATATACATATATATTTAATATAATAAATACCGATAATGATCATTGACAACTATTTATACCCAGCAATAATTCGCTAATATATTAACAAAAAAAAATTAAAATCTTGACTGACGCAGCTTTTTTAATTGATCATACAATGATGGCAGTACATTCAAATTCTACACAATCAGTAATTTGGCACATGATAAGTTTCTAATATTTGCAATTTAATACTATTAGGGGGTAGGATGTCACTTCTTATACACGACGGAGCCTTAGGTGGATGTACGTGTACACTTGGTTCCTTCACCACACTGAAGTCCGGATTGACCAATATGGACACGTAGCAAAAGTTTGTGTGAACACAGCGCCATCTTCTTCTCGTGAGCGATGTCTTCGAATAATAATACCCTTTGTACTTCAGTAACTCCCTCCCAGTTTTGGTTGTTATGAACTCCGCTGCAACATTACAATCGATATGGAACTGTTCTTAACTATTCTAATACTGAGCATTAAAATTTTGTAAAGATGTATTCAACTGTGTTGTTAATAAAATGTAAATAAATTAATAATAAATATAATAATTATATTAAAAAACTTACGCGTTCTTTACAGTATCTATTAAGAGCTATTTAGTTTCAACGAATACTAGCTAGCGTTCTTCAAAGCATATGTGAACTCTAGTCCGATGGCAATCCGACCCCACCGGAGATCAGGCGCAAGAATAACGGCCTTACGTGTTTTCTAGTGTTTGCCTGGTAAAACAGTAGATAATGAATTTAAAAAAAAACACTTATTGGCGGCAACTTATGTATTTACATTAACTGTCGTATAAAATTACAAAAACACAGTCACTAGTAATCCTAAAGTTTGAAATATAGCCCATTAGATGTTTTATGTAATTTCCTTGGGCCGTGGAAGTGTTCGTGAAATACACGTTGAATCTTCAAATCTTCGGTAACGTAAAGGTAGGCTCTGCACTTAGTGGTAGTGCATGACCAGCGAACCATAGTGCGCGCTTTGTAATGACGGTAGTAGAGGTAACCTTTGTACAAGAGCGCCTGTTTCCCAGTGTTGAAAGTTATGAGTTCACCTGAAAACATAACAAACATCACTTCTTTGTTACTAGTCACTATTAAATATGGTTATCATATAAACATACGTGGTAGAGCCATGCTGCAGCTATATTACTGGTATAGTTGAAGCACGAATGGGTCGGCTCGACCGGGGAAGGACCACGTTCTCACAGAATACCAGCGTAAAATAGTAGCTTAACGCTGCCGTGTTTCGTATGGTGAGTGTAGAGAACCGGAGACCCTTTTTACTGGAAACGAGGCATTCCATCTTAGTCCTCACGGGTGACAACGCATCTGCATTTTGATTCGTAATCGAGGATAGATGTAGATGTCTATGGGCCACAGCAACCACTTACCATCAGGTGGACAGTGTGTTCCTTTGTCATACATATTCTATAAAAAAAAAACAGTATATGATATAAATTTACCGTATAGTGGCGGTGTAAGCCTATATTCAGCAGTAGACTTTAATAGACTATAACGGTGACGGTATAGTTTATAGATTATATAGGTATAGTTTATAGGTATAGATTATAGAGGCGGCGTGCGGCCTGCGACTTTATTGGTGTGAGGAGATGAAGAAGGCATAACCTTAAAAAACATATTATGCGTTATAAGTGGAAGGTTTTTGGCCGGGTGCGAGGGTTTGGTTGGGTGTTCTATGAGTGGATCTAATGGGATTATTTCTCGTTTGCCATACCAATCTGGTGTATGGGAAGTCGTGCTTCCATTGATCCGGCTTAAATTCAACAATATAGTCACCATGGAGACAGTTATATTATTCAAAAAACTCCTAAGATCTTCACAGACGTTCGATTTCAGCAGAATAATTGATTTAACATTTTGGAAAGTTAAGGACATTTTAAAACATTTTAACCCCATCTTTGAAAGAGACGAGTGATTCACGGAACTATTGAAAAAGTCTAGCATCTAATATTTTTTTAATAAATACTTATTGTTTAAGTGCCAAGTCTTCGAGTATTATATTCTATTCTATTCTATTCTATTCTACAATAAAATATATATATCTGCAGTAATAAAAAAAAATCTTTTTCTTATGACTGCCGATTAATTATCGAATATCGATTAATTATTAAAGAAAGTTTGATGATAGGCACACATTGCAACCCTTACAAACATTTACCATGACAATAGTACTTTACAAATGGCTAGTGCGAGATTTTGCGTTCTACAAACCCTGCCAACGTAGTGAGTTTGGACATATTTTTCACGTTGAAGGTAGCTAGCGCATTTTTGAAAAGGACGACAACCAGCAATTAGTTCATAAAGGCCGATAAAGGATAGGAATAATCAGACGATGATTAAAATGAGAATACAACTACATTAGACACTCGTCTACCTCATGCGCCGATCTAAACAAGTCGGATCATTAGAACAATCTAACGTGTTTTATCAGTACATACAAAAATCATTTTTTTAATTCTTAGAAATAGTGTACATTATTTACATTTTAAATTTTGCCAAACTGTAAGCCAGTTTGTCGGCAAATCTGTCATACATCATAACAGTACAGATCATTATAAAATTTTACTCTTCAGAATTTTATTTGTTTGATATCTCGGAATGTATTTGCAATATGTATTTAAACCTAGTCAGTTTTATTACAAAACTTTTTTTATTACAAAAGGTATAGGTTTAATAAGAGTATTACTCATGAATGTACGCCACATTCTTCGCGAAATTTGCTATCAAATTCCATACTTTACATTTTGTCAACATATTTCCATGTTACATCTCTTGCGAAATATATTATAGTTTAAACCAGAGACTAATTACAAACTAGTTTTTGAAGTACGACGAAGTAAGTCACAACACGAGATGAAATTTAAAGGAATGATTATAAATAAAAGAAGAAAATATCACAAAAATATTACTGCTAAAACACGATGTTACAAAAAAAAATACACACAAATTCTAACTGGTAGGACTCCTTTTCTGCCTAGGTCTGGGTAGGTATATTACCTATATCTGCCGTCAAACAACAATGCTTGCACTGCTGTGTTCCGATCTGTAGGGTATGAAGAGTCAGTATAAATAAGGAGCTAAAATTCAAAACGTGATTTGTCACTCAGATCTGATTGTTGGGAATCCAAAAAAACTTTATATTAATAAATTAAAAACTAATCATGACCTTTTCTTATCTCTTTCTGGTAGTTCTTAGACATATTTCATTTTACAAATAAGTTTAAAATATTGTACCATACAAAATTAGATTGTTTTTTATTTTTAAAACAATTTGGACAAATCATGTTTTGAATGAATGGGTATGGAGAAATCACGTTTTGCTTTATGATTCTATAGGAAAAAAAGGTAAATCTACTCAGCTTATTCTAGGTAACAATAAATAAATTAAAATATAATTTTTCCTTATAGTATTTTTTATTAAAAAAAATTTGTTAAATATGAATTGCAATTTCTTCTTCCAGGCCAACTGTCAAAGGACAAAACCTTTTTTGATCAAACAATCTATATTTTTTAATTTTCTCTAAAGGGTCAAATTTGTTTTTGCGCGGATACATGACATTTTTTAGTTACAAGTAACCATAGAGAATACGATTAGCGTATAAAATTTTTTTTTTGTAAAGTGACAAATCACGTTTTGAATTTTAGGTCCTCAAATACAGACTGTGAGATATTCCATCCATCCATAGTCCTCAGGGGTGACAACTAAACTGTAGCACTTCTTTGAAGTTGGTTGCAGGTGGCAGTAGCCACCTACCATCACGTGAACTATAAGTTCGTTTATCATTTAGTTTTATAAAAACATAGTTCAAGTTTAAGCAACTTTATTAACCCCCGACGAAAACAGAGAGGTGTTATAAGTTTGTAGTGTGTATCTGTGTGTCCGTCTGTGACATCATAACTCCTGAACGGATGAACCGATTTTGATTTAAGTTTTTTTTTTCGTTTGGAAGGTATCTTAAACGAGAGTGTTCTTAGCCATGTTTCTAGAAAATCTGTTCAGCCGTTTGAAGATCATCAGCTCTTTTGTTTGGGGGGTTGTTTAATTTTTTAATTTAAGTTATTATTTTAACGATATGCGGATGAATGCTTTTGATTCTTTGGTACACAAAAGGAACAAGGATCTCCTTTACGTAGGATCTCGTTTAGTGGATGGTCAAGTATGTACCATCATTAGATTTAAGCAGACGTCGCTGTGTATGACTGTGTGTAGCAGAGCTGGCTACAACTGTATCGTCTTGAAGGACTATGAAAGCTTTGCATCTTGGATAGGAGACGCAATCCCAACGCATACTTTTGTTCTTGCTATAGTACAAATACCCGTCGAGGAAAGCTCGACGTTTGCCGTTACACATCGTGATAATCGACACTGAAATCAAACAAAAATCAATTAAAATATATTGTCACCGTGAAGGGGCAAAATCAGTTCTTGGGTTTTTCTATCGATAAATACTCTGTTGCAGTCCGGAGTCAGGAAATTGGTGGTGTTTTACGCCCATGCCTTGTAAATCACGTAAATACGTTGGTCTTGCGCCTGATTTCATCGGACTATGAGAGTGCACGAGTGGATGCGCAAGCACAAGTGCACTCTCTATTTCCACACTTTCAGAGTCCAATGGGATAGCAATCCAACACTACCGCAGAGAGATGAGGCGCAGGCTCAACGGCATTACGTGCTTTCCTTACCACGGGGTGAAACACCGCCAATTTTCTGACTCCGGGTTTCTACTGAGAATTTCTTGACAAAAAAACGATAATTGAATTTTTTGACAGACCCGGTATTCGAACCCGGGACGCTATGATCAACAATCGCGCTTACGACGACTAGACCAACGAGGTAGTCAAGCGGAAAGCCGTACCTTAACCTACTGATAATAATATAAAATATTTTCAAAATAACTTTCAATATCATCATTCATCATCATTACAGACCCTTCACAAGTTCACTACTGAACATAAGCCTCCCCCAACGCCACAAGTTACATTCCTGAGCCACCTGCATCTATCGATTTCCTGAATGTCTTATCAGATCCACAACATCCAGTGGAGGCCGCGATACACTTCGCATAAATAAGTCGAGGCGGCCAATCGATAACCTTTCTTCTCCATCGGTTGTCGGTTTTTCGAGCTAAATGGCCGGCCGATTGCCACTTCAGCTTATAAATTCGAAGTAAAAATAACTTCAAAATAACTAAAAAGTGTCATATAATACCTTATATAAATACGATTAATATGAAATTTTATTTTATGATTATCAGGTGATGTGAGTCCAACTATTTTGTCTCTGTAGTTGAACTTTAAACTTAAAAGGATTTATATTTATTTGAACTACTTACTGGTCAAGAAGTCCAAAGTATTTGCGGTAGTTTAGATGTGTGCGGGGTGACTGCCATGATGAAACAGGACTTTTACTCGCAGTATCCATCTATCCATTACAGCCATCGATCACTAATAAAAAACTAGATACACAATCGGTGACAAAAAATGTCCTTACCGAATGAGCGCCCACTCGAACATTTGGGTGCGCTTTTAATTTGTACATAGCTTTGTAAATACAACTTTAGGTAATGCACTTAATTAATTTATGTATATTTATTTCAACTAGCATTACGTCAAAACAATTGGCGACAGTTTTTAGAGTACTTTTACATAGGTTGTGTATCTAGTTTTTTTTATTAGTGATCGATGATTACAGCCTATTAAAGTCCGCTGCATAGGGCTCCTCTATAGATTGTCTCGTAGGGGCGTTTTGCCATAGTTGCCACGCTTGGCAATCGCAGTTTTTTATAATTTTGAGTTATTATAAGGAAGATGCTGCTGCCCATCTCCTGTTTAAGTTTCCCTCTGTCGCCTCTTACGACACCCACGGGACGATATGGGGTAGTGGATATTCTTACACCGCCACTACACGGTTTCACGATTTGCATCTGTATTTCCCCTGGTGTTGCAGTTGTTCATGGGCGGCGGCAGTCATTTACCATCAGGTGAGCCGCATGCTCGTTTGTCCCCTCTTATATAAATAAAGACCTTCCGAGAAATCCTTATGACTTCTTAGGTCTTAGTCGTAGGTCTGGAGGTTATGTGGTTTTTTTTTAACGTAAGTCAGTTGCTAGCGTCTCGTTCGTCAATCAGGATGCATCACGAGCAGATGAAGTTGGTATTTGTAGAGACATTTGGTGTATTTTCCCTTAGGTACATCTATATAATCCATACAATATAATTGAAGTGTCTGTCTGTAATATAGAAATAACTGTCTTCTTTTAAGCTCAGATGGTTATTTGCATGTCATTATGACATTGACAAAAAGTTTCAAAAATTGTTATATTTTTAAACTTTTGTCTGTACGTCTAATAGGTAGCAAATTAAATTAATAACTTTTTAACTTTTTAAAATTTTATATATTTCCCATTACTAGTACGAACGATTTTTCTTTTCTCATGGTTATGCGCCACATCGCCTCCACGTATCAACATATTCTCGTCGATGTTGAGAAACGCTTTGCACTGGGCATAGCTGGTGCAATTCCATTTATCATACATCTTTGACTTGTACTTCTTATAAAACGTGTAACCTTCGTACAGAACAACATTATTTCCATTCAGCATAGTTATCAGTTGGGCTAAAAGATAAAATGTTATATAAGTAGTAATCAATTAAAAAGAAAACCTTCTTCCCCAATGTCAGACACTTGTTACACGGATTGACGACTGCTGTTTTTTTATAATGTTAGAATAGCAAAATATCAAACAGTCTACCTAATAGTAAGTCGCCACTGACACGTCACTCCGGAGGACTATATTATACAGGGTTATTTATTTTGCAATGACCAATTTGCAAAGAAGGTTCAGAATAAGTAATATAGACAAATGGTGAAGAAAAATTAACTAAAAAAATCTCAAACATTCTGTCCATTTTATCTTTTAAATTCAAAATGCGTGGTAATGCATTATTTTAACTGATTGTCATACATAAATATCTAACGCCTACTATTTTAGTACGCACGCACACATTCGTAAGGGTTGATCGGTCATCAAAAACGTTGTAAATTGAATCGCACAATTTGGGATAATTTTAAATAAAAGTAGAAGCCTTATTTACTCGTATTTTCAAAAACTTTAATAACGGTATATCATTATTTATATATTTGAACTCAGGTTTAAAATTTGGCTACTCTTTGCAAAATAATCCTGTATATATGCTAAGCATAACATAGTACTGGACACAGCTACTTTGCGGCAGAAATAGGTAAAAAAGTGAGACACATTTTTTTTTTCATGGAAATACTATCGCATATCCTCCTTGCGAGTGCAACAATGGGATATGTCGAACACGCACTGACTAAAACCCCATGGCAGAGGAAAGGGCGCGTGAAGTCTCGCTACAACACATTTCGACTGCGACGGGCAGAGTGAGAGGACAATCCTCCAGCTGCAGTCCACCAATTCATCGCCAAGTCCACAGGCAGGCCATTTAAATATTTTTTATTTGCAATGCTTGTATATAGTTATATTATCTCTGCATTGGCATCTCTGCATTTGGTAGTAGAGTATACCAAGACGCCATTTTTAAGATGCGCGTGTCAGTAAGAGGTTAAACAAAACCACATACAATTTGCAAATAAAAATTTAATTTAATTTGTTTGAATTTTTTATGGTCGTGTTTTCTGAAGTAAAGTTATTTCTGTACGTTTGAATACTAATTCTGATAACGCACTTAACGGGAACCACAGGGTTTTCGTTACATATTGTATACAATCACTAACAACTGATTGAAAATTGCTACAATTTACGCACACACATACAATTTACGTATACAATTGCCACAATGCGATCCGAATCTATAATACATCTATTGTAATCTACATCTTTGTGTTATCCCGTTTGATTGCTATTCTAAAACTTAAAAAACACTTTGATTATGAGCTATGAAAATTATTTTATTTTATCCTGGTGAATCTGATCAGGATACTAGGATGAAGTTATTAAATGATTGCATTGTCATCGAATATGTCATACGAGGTTGGTAAAAATTGCGTTAACAGATTCCGTTACATAGATAGATAGATATTATATAGATAGACACACGCGAAGCTAATAAAAGCGTGTTAATAATACTCACTTCTCAGGCTCAATAACCAGTGTTGCAAAAGTAAAAATAAAAAATCAGTAGATTTGTTAGCTAAAAATCGGGAGAAATCGGGAGATTTTTATTTACATCCATCGGTTTAGACATGTATCATAAAACTGGTTCTTTTAGATGTCGTTCTTTCTCATTTCAAAATTTTTTGTGATCAAAATTTGTCTTTAAAATTTAAACTAAATTTTAATAATTAATAATTATATATTTTTACAATAAGCTTTATCCACAAAATAATGGCTTTATCTTTAGTTAACAACTAGAGTATAGAATAAAACAATGGTATTTTAAGATAATATAATACAATCATTTGTTTATTTACTATAATCTATTCAATAACATATCATATAATTAATTTTAGTCTTCATACCACCTCTTACTAGCTATCTATTTTCTTAAACATTTTCTCATCTTTATTAAAATTGTAGCAACTTTAGTCTCTAAAGTTTTGGCGCTTTTGATGTGAAGTTGAGAAGCAGCATGCCTTTTAACTGCATCAAAACCAGAAGATATATTAATATCTTTATTGCAACTTTGGCAACATGCATAGTTTCTTCCTTTTTGGCTTTCTTTTAACTAATTGGAACATTCTGGTCGTAATTCCCATTCCTTTTTATAATTTTGCGAGTATTTTTTTCGTTTAACTCCAGCACTAGTAATTAGTTGATTATCAGAGTCACTATCAGATTTGGACATCATAAAGCACAACAGTTCACAACACAACAGAAGAAGGTAAGTAATTAGTGAATGCAATTCTATGAACGAACAACACTATACATACACGATTTAAGCTACCTAATTCGAGAAACAACCCGAACAAAGTTAACTTTAGGGATTTCCCCCGTACACTCACCAGACAATAATGAACTCTATTTTAAGATGTTTCAGTGCAATTTACTTTAAGCATACCGCGAAGTTAATAACCTAATACGTGTACAGGTATAGGTCCAATAGGACGTGGTGCGAGCAATTTTGGGAAGTCCCAGTACATAGATTTTGTGTTAAAGGTTCATTTTAGTGTTGGCGTACATTTTTCAATTTTAATTATTAATATTATTTTACATGAGTTGAAAATGCAAAAAATCGGGAGACACGGTCACTAAATCGGGATATCGGGAGACAATAACCACAATCAGTAGATCTCCCGATAAATCGGGAACTTTTGCAAAACTGTCAGTCGCTAAATGCTTGACTGCAGTGCTGCGGGCTACGAATTCATACCCCCCAAGGGTGTGCGTGTGCGTGCGTGAATGCATGCGTGCGTGCGTGCATGCATGAGTGCGTACGTGCGTGTGTTAGAGGTAGGAGCGGAAAAAATAACCTACACAGTTTATTATTTTGCTTTAATCTGGAAAAAAATAAGTAGGTATTGCATAACTATCGTAATTTACATTATCTATGTGACTAAATTAAAGACATGACAGGTGAATTTTAATTAAATACACATTAGTACTTATGTATGTCATATTTCTTTCTATAAATACAAAAAAAACTTAATTAATTTGTTAACACATAATAGTACATCTAGTCTTATTAGAAGTAAAAGTAATTCTACAATAATATCCTATAACATTAATATTGTTAAAAGATCTAATAAAATTTTGATATTCATTCATTGCAACCTCTGAACCTGAACGTAAGCCTCCCCATAAATTGCTTTTAGCAGGCGGACTGCCGACCGCAGTTTTTATTTTCCAGCTGTTATTAGGAAGACGCTGCTGCCCATCTCCTGGTCTGTTTCCTCTGTCGCGTCTAACGACACCCACGGGACGAGATATGAGGATATTCACTGCACGGTCAAAATTTTCTCAAAATCTCCGAAATTTTGTTAACAAAATAAAATATATGTATTATAACCACCTATATAAATATAATAATGTGGTGACGTCGTATGAGAATAACACTACATCCTGTGGATGTCGTTAGAGGCGACAGAGGAAATGAGACGGGAGACATGCAGCAACATGTTCCTGATAACAACTTATAAAAAACTGCGGTTGCCAAATTGCCTGCCAAGCCTGGCAACTGTGTTATATTTTCAGCAGTGAACTTTTGATAGGCTGTAATGAATGAATGAGTGAATAAATAATAATCTTATTCATAATTAATTTTGTGTTCCGAAAAACGAATGTCATCCACCGCATCGTCACCATGCAAGGCTGGTTAACTCTATAACCTATCTCTTTTTTTTTATTAAAAGATTATTTAAAAAAATCTTTTCTAATTTTAATAATAAAGTAATTAATTAAAGCAAATCGATCATCGTCCATCTATCAAGGAAATCGAACTTGATACGTTTTCGTTCATATTATTGTACTTTCTAATTTCATGTTCACTACCGACATATTATTATGTTTGTATATTATGTATGTCTCTATCAGATATAAGCACATACTTTACATAGGGCTGACTTTTCAATCATCAGATATAAAAATTATTTATAGAATAAAGCACAATATAAATAAAATTAAAATGTATGTTTGTAATATCGATATAACTGCCTTTTATTGAGTTGAGGAAGTTATTTGCAAGCCATTTAAGATATAAGTAGAATTTTTTTTAAATGTCTGTCTGTCTGTCCGGGCTAATCTTCGGAATGGCTGAACCGATAGTATAAAAACTTCACAAACAGATAGTGAGCAATGTCAGGAGTAATCTATGCTACATTTTATCCAAAAAACTTTGATATTTTTTTTATTTCGAAAAATCTAAAAATGGATAAATAAATGGTCCTTGATGATAATCTTAAATCAAAATAATGCTACTATTATACTGTCCTAGTTTATTAATAAAATAGTTCCACTTTTATATTCTTTTTTTTTATAAAACTGAAGTGGTAAACGGACTTACAGTCCATCTGATTGTACGTGGTTACTGCAGTCTGCAGGTGTCCATACACCTGCAGGCGTCACCTCTGAGGACTAAGACGCTATGCCTCACAGCCTCTAATTATACCTTCCAAATCGGAACAAAGTAGTGCCAGCACTGTTGTTTGACGGCAGAAATAAGTAATATGTTGGTACCTACCTAGACGGACATCCTGGGCAGAAAAGGAGTCCAATAACTTTTTTCTGGCGATTGAAAGACCAGCCCTTAGATGATAAATTATTGTTGTGCAATCGATTTCATTTTCTGTATATACATATCGCAGCCAACTAGCTTAATTAGCCTTTCAGTTAACAGTCTAGCCTTTTTACGAGGCTTGAATGAGAAACGTAATTTAGCCGTCTTGTTGATTGAAACTAATAAGGTGACCATGCCATGTAATGTCCGGTCTGTGCCTAAATTTGAAACACTAAAGTATTTTCAATCCAGTGTTATTTCAAAAATTTCGATTTATTTATGATTACATAGATACCTAATATAGCTTTTTTTACCTAATTGTTGGGTGAACAAATACTAATACATCTAAATATAAAAAATAAATAATCATTAGTTTCTTTGTCTAAATCTCTAAAATCTCCAATAGGTCTTTTAGATTGCGTCCGATTCTTGGCGTTTCAAATCATCGCGCGCTCGCTTGAAGTATAGCTTAAAACATCCTTTACATTATTTAAAATTTGTTTATTAACTTTGCCTGACTTTACACATAGTTTATAAAGTAAAAGATAACCAAAGAATACACAGAAGATGTCTCATTTTAAATGGTGCTTTATACATAGTCTTATTAATAGATATAGATATGTTACTTATATTAATTAGTTTTAATTTTTCACTACTGGACACATAGGTCTCTTCGACATAGAGTGGACTGGCAATGGTCACCTTAGGTATTTTAATTACTAAACTGGAATAGTTAATTTTGTTCTGTTAGTGTGGGGCGTTATACTGACATTACATCATATAATGAGCCAGCTTGAACACCACACATATATACGTTGCATTTATTAATTTAAGTGTTAAAGATACTCGAACATGTGTTTTTCACTTTCGTGTACTTTCCATTGGGACATCGTAGAAGTTTTTTCTTCGTGTGGCTGTTGTGCACGGTGATGCCACCTCTGAGGATGAAGAAATCATCCACGTTCAGATACGCCTTACATCTTGGATAATTGGTGCACACCCACTTGAATCCCGACTTCAGCTTGTATCTGTAGAAGAAAGTGAAGCCGTTGTGGAGCAAATAATTCTTCCCGTTATCCATTGTTATCATTTCCACTGAAAATAAAAATACATACAGTAAAAATCAAGAAACAAAGGAAAGACTAAAAAAAATTGTTAACATTTGTTTTAAATATTACATTGAATATTTATAAACAAGTGTTAATAATTTTGTCGATGTAAAAAGAATGCAAGTGAAAAAAATGAAGGTAGTTAAAACTAATTTGGGTTTTGTAAGTTGTCTCCTCCCTCTACGTTACAATTGAATAGTTGTTATGAGAATACATTTGGCGTGTTGGACTATTTCGTTACCTGTGATTATTAAAAGTATGCAACTTATAATGCATTGGATAATAATTAAGTTGCATATTAATAATATAAGTCTGCTTTTAATCATCATCGGATTTGGTTGAAATTTAAATGGTTTCACTGATCTATGTTTATAATAAAAGTCGCTAAATCTAACCAACCTCCTTGAATCCTTTTAATACAATTAAAAGAAAATACTAAAAGAAGGTGGTTATCGAATTGCTAACATTTTTCTTTTCTGAAGTTGGTTGGATGTCGGTAAGATTTTCGCACTGATAAAACTTGTTAAAAAATAAATAAAACTATATTTATTCAGAAAAGTTTACAATAATTAATTACTCCAATAATTATCTATCTATTAATTACTCTACATATTTAAGCTGTAATTCTTACAACTTAAAAATTTAGAACATGTTTTACAATAATATCCTTAATAACATTCTTATAAGCCCACAACCGTTACAATAGTTTTATATTAATCTAAATAACTTATACAATATATTAAATTGAAAGTTTTGACTGTTTGAAATTTGGACACTGCCAGTACAGGCTGTGAGGCATTCCATCTTAGTCCTCAAAGTTCACAACGCATCTGTAGTCTTCTTTTTTCGAAGCTGGCTGCAGGTGTCTAAGGACTGCAGTAGCCACTTACCGTAAGGCCGACGTATGGTAAGTTCGTTTGTCGTTGTGTTGCCACCTTTGAGGACTAAGATGGAATGCCCCGTTACCAGTAGAAATGGTCTTCGTTTCTCTACCCTCTCCATACAAAACACAGCAGCATTAAGCTGCTATTTTACTCTGGTATTGTGTGTTCCATAATACCAGATAATCTTGCATAAGCTTTATATAGGATAGGAATAGGTAAGAACAGATGATTGCTTAGGTAAAAACGACAATCTGGAATCATGAATCTGAAATTTGCCCACACATATATTTATTTATTTAGTCTTTAATGCATTCCCCGTTACAAAAGAAAACAAAGGGCGGATATACGCATTTAGATTTACGCTGCCAGGCAACCCATTGAGTAATGAGAATTTTACGTAGTGGACATTATTTTTGCGATGCGTTGCGGCCTGACCCGGCTCACCTAGTGGATTTAAACCTCCCCTTTCAGTTTGATGTATTTCCCGTCAGAGCATTTATACATTTCTGATCTTCCATGATTGTGAGTGACCCCTTGGCTTTGAATTAAATTTTCTTCGGTGATGAATAAGTGGGCTTTGCACTTAGGGAATCTGGTGCAGCACCATTTATCTCCCTTTTTGTTCACTTTGTATCTATGGAAGAACGTGAAACCTTCATAGAGGAGGCGAGATTTACCGTTCGCCATCGTTATTATTTCGACTGAAAAAAATATTAAAACTTCGAATGTCAACAAAATTAGAACAAAAATTGTGCATGTAATTATGTACACACGCACACGTACGAAGTGAAACTTCTTTACGACATATGGCGGTGAATAGTTACACGAAAACGTGACGTTTTTTTAAAATACTGTACTAAATTTCTACTATATTATTTCGCAACGTCGATGAAGAAGTTTCACTTCAAAAACACATATTGTTATTTTGAAAAGAGACCGGTTATTGGAACATTTACACAATATTGTTACATGTAGCGTCCTCAGATCATTCATAAAAATTCACAATCCCCTACGTTATACACTCGCACAAAACTAATAATTATCTTGTCACGATACGTTAAATATACATTAGGTTTTTGTAACATCATGTGCTCGTGTGTGGGAAGGGGATGGCGCTCGGCTTCTTTTTCACACATGAGGAAAATGTGACAAGAACGTCGCCGAGTGTCAGGAATATTTAAGATCAATATCTTTAGCGAAACGTCAATGACAGACGTATGTGTGAATGAGATGCAATAAAATCTACCGTCCAATGACATCCCACTGATTACGGTAAATGTCTAACAAATTGCCGAAATCATCTCGCTTAGCACCTTGATGCTGGGTCCCGTCGCCGCCCTGTATACTTTTACATCTTACGTTAAAATCATTCGATCGGACATTTCCCAATGTAGCTTTCCAAACTTCCTTAATTACGGGATACAATACTTATTACACAAAATGATTGTTAAATAAAGAACTTAAAACTCAAATTGTGCTATCTGCTTAGAGATCTAAGAATAATAATTTATTACAAATAAAATACTATTACCCGTAACAAGAAATATAATTTATAGCTCAATCGTAGACATTGCATACACTTTTGAAATTAAATATATAATTCCTGTACATGCACAATAAAAAGTAAAATATAACATCAATAAACTTAACGTAAATAAACAATGCAAGTAGAAATAGTTACTTGAGCTTTAAGCCCAGACTTTCGCCACAAGAGTACAAATATTATACACATTAAAATTATGAAAAAGTATACTAAAGTTATTTAACAATATTTCATATTGTGAGGCCATTCTTTACACTGTAATAAGCATTTATTAAGCATTTCATTGTATCAACTCATACATTAAATAAAATCACAACAAAACAGACATTCGTCCAATCTCATATTAAATATAAAATCGTTGGAGTTATTAGTATTAGTTTAAATTTGTATAATCACAACACATTTTATTAAAATAACTGCAAGTAAAAGGTAAACATTAACAGGTAACATTTCAGACAAAAGATTTTAATGCAGTATGACATGCGTTACGTGAGTGATCATGTTGCATAATATACCTGTATGCTATCATCAATCATATTATCGAATTTCAGGATAGCCTGCATAGCAGAGAAGAGGTTTTAGTTGTGATCAAAATTTTGTGTGACATTGTCAAAGGTAGATTGATTTGAAAAACCAAGATTTTGTTTCAAGAACTATTTAGAGAATAGCAAAACTGTTTTTGTCTATTCTTTTTATGTACCACAATTCAGGACAATCTTGATATTAATAACAACACGAATTCCTTAATATTTTGAGCATTTTCGCCATATGCGCCATGCGTCAATACTAGCGTTGTCGTGGTAGCTTTGCTGTGCATCCTTGACACCGTTTCGGAACAAACATGGAACATGGTTACATGACATGACAATCTAAAGGGCGATTACGATGTCTTTCGTAGCAGGATGAAAAATTAAATGATTTGTCAATCAACCGCCCGCACGTAGTTTGCATATCATTCTTATTAATCAATACAATTAAACGATCATGCATGCATGACAGCACGTAAAGCATGACATGCGGCATACCCTTTAGGGTCTACTCTACATTTTGAATAACAAAGTCCGTTAAATTAGGTTTATTCAATGTGTAACATACATATAAATCATGATACTATGAATCAAATGTAATGCATTACTGCATTCGCAAAATAACGACTTATTCCAATCCCGGGCGCCGCGTTAGAGGTTAGGTGTGAATAAATTATATTATCCTACCAAATTATGTTATATTCCAGATTTTCAATAGCAAGGCGGGTATCGAGGGAGCAGCGTCAAAAGTACGAGATACCTGGCACTGCTTTCGACAATCCGCCGGACAAGCGTGGCAAATATAATGAATTAACCCTACGATTGGGATAGGCCCATATCCAACAGTAAAATTTTACGAGCACTAAAGAAAAAAGAAAGATGTCGAACATTAGATTGCAATTTTCATTATATAAAACAAATTGTGGAAATCGAATCGATTTTTTCGATATTTTGATTTGCCTTTCGTGTAACGTCATTATTGACTTATTGTATGCTCGGCACTGAATCAGCTAAAAACTTTTTTAAATGCTTCTCAAATGTGGCGTGGTTGTGCTGCAGCATCATTTCGGTCATTTGATTAAAGTCTCTAATTTTTATAAACGCCGGACAGGATATCTTTGGTTCGTTCCGCTTTGAACATTGCCACAACGTTACTTTGTCTTCTATTTTATCTTCGAAGTACACATGTTCCTTGTATAATAGAATCTTTTTACCCAATGGCGTCTCGAATATACCTCCTACTACGATTTGGTCTTGTGCTGGAAATTTTTAAAATTTTTAGGTAAGAGCAGCTTATTATATTAACATTTTTAAGTTTTATGTGACATTTCAGTAGATTTTAATAGATATGATAAATTTATTAGATCTAATAATTAGACAAAGAGAAATATTTAACAAAATCACCTGTATGCGTCCGAATAAAACAAAAAAGAAATTTAGGCAAGGGCATTTATAAAAGCAAGATGGTAAAGGAACATCAGGTCTACTCCCAATAGATTTGAGTTTTAAATCAATCGAATTTGATTCGAACTCCAGATATTTCGTACTCCTTGAACCGAAGCTAGCTAACATACTGGTACGTAATGGTAGTCCAAATTAGAACTTCGATCGAGTACATAGTTATGATCGAGAAAATAATTTCGCTCTTTGTGGGAACAAACGCCGCGTAGACATTCGGGCGAGAAATATATGCAAAGAATGAGTCAATGAATTTCTATTATGAAACTCACTTACTATGACTCTACATTTATACTTAATTTCATACTACGGGCATACTAGTTTGCTGAAGTATGCGTTATTAATTTAGTATCAGGGAAAGTTTCACAAAATTGTATGCGAACCA
Organism: Parnassius orleans; assembly: GCA_029286625.1. Taxonomy (NCBI): domain Eukaryota; kingdom Metazoa; phylum Arthropoda; class Insecta; order Lepidoptera; family Papilionidae; genus Parnassius; species Parnassius orleans. The sequence goes on along the minus strand of JAGSMP010000250.1, from coordinate 752,959 downwards.
AAATAAACCAAAATTAAGTTAGAACTTACCTAAAATTATAATCCTAAAATCACTCCAATAAAAAAAAAACTAGTGTTTGTTACTACAACTGCCTAAATAAGGAAGATTTCTTTAACGTCAATCGCAATATGTCAACGGTTTTGTTAAATTTGACGGTTTAAATAAAAGCCGTGTATTGTTTATATTTCTATATTATTTACTGAAAAAATACTTAATAAACATTTATTCTTATATTTGATCAGGAATGGGTGTCTTCAGATTTCAGACATCCCTCTCTAGAAGCGTTCATAGTCGCCATCGACGATGTCATTTTTACGTAATAAAAATACTTAAGAAAGTGATCTTTTAATTTACTAAAAATAATCTTTCCATTCCACAAATCTTTTTTTAATAATATAACTAACGGCGCTGATATCGATCTTGTTTTACGGCTCGGAATTTGTTTGGGGAGTCAGCTTTTAAATTCGATTTCGAAACAAAAGTGAGGTCGAATCGAAAACGAAATTATTTTCATGAGCAAGCTCAAAGCTTCCAAATTTCTTATCTTCAAATAAATAACACGCTTTCGTTTTTGAAAAGTAATTTGTTATTTAAATCTCTGTTTTAATATTTTCTTGTGGAATGATCTGTGAAAATGCATTTCACTTTTATTCAGTATTTTATAAAATTGCTTATGTTATAATGAATCTGAATTACGAGTTAAATGTTTTAATTACGGACACATAAAGGACTTCTTCATCAGGATACTACTAAAGACAAAGGTGCATAACGTTCATGTCGATATTTAAACATATATCATTGTTATAAGCACTGTATTATGGAACAGTTATTTCAATTAAAAGAAATAACAAAATATTGAATATACTATAAAAATAAGCAGATAAAACTCCACATAGACGACTATATCTTTAGGTATGAGCCATCTTTTAATTTCCGAAATGTACAAGGTGTGTGGTCATTGTGATCCAAACGTGCATTCAGAATTTGTCTATTATTGATGCTTACGATTACGTTAGCTTTGCACCCCTTGTTTAAGGCTGAACATCTCCAACGCATACCTGGATATCGCAAGACGATAGTGCCCTTATGGAACGAGTACCCATTTACCATAAGAAGCTTTGTTCCGTTTTGTAACGTAATAAATTCCGCATCTGGAGAAAACATATTTATGTAAAATCACACACATTCCAAGGCGTGAGTAGTCAGAGATGTGGTCGCTCAGAGGCGAAGCAAACACTGTAAATTTCACAGTACGCGAGCAACCCGAGTTCTATCCCCACTGGTACTAATTAAATTGTAATTTTTAGTGCTTATTTACTACGTGATCGGTAGGCGATAACAAACGTTTCAAGAAATTAAATGTTTAAAATATTAAAAAATATTTTGAATTTTACATTTGAATACATTTCCCTGCCCTGGACACATGCCTCCTGCTTCTCCTCCTTTAGCAAAGTGTAAACCCTCGGTCATAAGAGGAAGAAGCCTGTGTCCAGCAGGAGGACGTATATGTTTGTAAATTTTTACACACAATACTAATGAACTAATGCAATATGATAAATTAATTGGAGCTTATAATTAAAGAAAAAATATCTAACGCAATCACCTGAATGAATCCGTCTGAATAAAACTAAAAGAAATTTTAGTCAAGGGAATCTAAAAAAAGATAGGTGGTAAAGGAACATTAGGTCTACTCCCGATAGATTCGAGTTTGAACTCAAGATAATTCGTTCTACAATTTCATTCTTTGTGGGGAAATACGGCGCATAGACAAACATTCGGGCGAGAAAAATATGCAAAAATAAGTTGATGAGCTTTTATTAGGAAGCTCACTTACTATGGCCTATGACTTGGCCTCTTCACATTTATACTTAATTTGATTGCTAACTTGCGCAAAACGTAAATAAATACACAGTCAGGTCATAAGTATTGTGATACAGAAAAACTTTTCTTTTAGAATGCTGGCCACAAAAAAGTTTATTGAATTCGAATTTCGAATTGTTCATGAAAATAAAACTGCATACTTTTTAGAATTTTACTCATTTTTAAATATGGAGTGGACGCTTAAAGAAGACCGTGTTGCAGTTATTGCGTTACATCGTTGCGGTTACGCGCCAATTCAAATTTTTGACATACTGAAAAATTTGAAAATAACCAAAAGATTCGTTTATCGTACCATCAAACGATACAATGAAGACTCTAGTGTAGATGACAGGTCAAGAAGTGGTCGCCCTCGGTCTGTTAGGACTCCAGCAGTGATAAAAGCTGTGAAGGCGCGAATTCAAAGAAATCCCAAACGTAAGCAGAAACTGTTGGCCCTTCAGATGGGGTTAAGCAGAACCACGGTGAAAAGGGTGTTAAATGAAGACTTAGGGCTTCGGGCATATCGAAGAAAAACAGGACATCGTTTGAATGCTCGTCTAATGGACCTGAGACTGAAGAGATGCCGCGCTTTGTTGAAGCGGTACGCGGGAAAAAAATATCGGGAAATTCTTTTTTCGGATGAAAAAATTTTTACCGTAGAAGAGAGAGCTACAACAAACAAAATGATAAGGTGTACGCACACAGTAGTGAAGAAGCGAGCAACCGTATTCCGCGTGTCCAACGAGGTCATTTTCCATCCTCACTCATGGTATGGTTGGGAGTTTCTTATTGGGGCTTAACAGAGGTACATTTTTGTGAGAAAGTTGTAAAAACGAATGCAGTTGTGTATTAATATACAGTCCTGACGAACCTTGTGGAACCTGTTTCTCATACCATGTTCAATAACAGGCACTGGGTATTCTAACAAGATTCGGCGCCAGCTCATAGAGCGAAGAGCACACAAGACTGACTGGCGGCGCGTGAAATCGACTTCATCCGGCACGAAGACTGGCCCTCCTCCAGTCCAGATTTGAATCCGTTAGATTACAAGATATAGCAACACTTGGAGGAAAAGGCGTGCTCAAAGCCTCATCCCAATTTGGAGTCACTCAAGACATCCTTGATTAAGGCAGCCGCCGATATTGACATGTCGCGATGTCGACGACTGGCCGCGCAGATTGAAGGCCTGTATTCAAAATCACGGAGGTCATTTTGAATAAACTTTAGTGTCATAAGAAACTATGTTTTGTTAAGTTCATTTTGGTATATAAATGGTTACATAATGAATAAATTTGTTTCAATTATTTTATATTAAACATGTCACAGAATTTATGACCTGACTAGGTATATTTATTGGCGGGGCATTCGATAGTTTGGTGAAGTATGCGTTATTAATTTAGAATCAGGTAATTGTTACAAAATTATATACACAATAAAATAAGTCTCAGTACACTAAGAACTTACCTAAAAATATAATCAAAATCAACAATTTAAAAAAATTGTGTTTGCTACTACAACTGCATAAATACAGAAGGAAATTTTCTTTCATATCCACCGTAATAAGCGGTTTTGTTAATTTGACACTATAAAGCCATCTATTGTTTTAATTTCTATACTAACTAAAAAAAAAGCTTTATCATCACCTAATCTTATAATCACAAAAACAAAGGTAGTTTTAGTAAAAAAAGTGATATACATTCTGTAAACACTAGAAACAAACACAAGCTAGTGATACCAGTTTCTCGACTCCACAGAGTCAGTAATTCATTCTTGGGGCAATGTATACTCTATTACAACAAGGTCCCGGAAAGTGTAGGCTCTCTCTATTACCATGTTTAAATGTTTTGTTAAGCTGAAACTGTATAAAAAGGGTTATTATAGTATAAATGAATACATGGTTGATAATAACCCCTGGGAATGAGGTCGTCGCTTCCAAGCAGTTTCTAAAATAAATTTTGTACTTAAATATTTTGTACAACCATTAATATAAAATTTACTTTTAAAAAAAAAGTCCCGCTGGGTTTCTTGCTGGTTCTTCCCAGGACAGAGGTTTTTTTTCGAACCAGTGTTAAAGTAAAAAATGACTTTCAATAAGAATTACACATGTAATCTATATTGAATAAAAAATTATTCTATTCTATTCTAATTATCAGGAATGAGGGTATTCAGATTATAGATATCCGCCGCTATATTGCGCTCGTAGTCCCCATCGACAATGCCATTTTTACATAATAAAACATTTAAGGAAGTGATAATTATTAAAAATAATCTTTCCACCTCACAAATCTTGATTTTTGGCTCGAATTTTTAAGGAGTCAGATTTTAAAATCGAGTTTGAATCGCTTTTTTTCGACTCAAATATTAGGTCCTTACATATGAAATTAGCGTTTTCTCGTACTGACCACTTTCATCTGAAATATCTACTCTTTGGTTAAGAATTCCAAATTCAAATTTATAATTTCATTTAGCTGGTACATTTGAGTTTTGAAAACAGTCATTCATTTGTTTTTTCCTCATTATTTTATTCTTTGGCGTCGCTTATTACCGCACAATGGAAAACATGAAATATCGGTATATTTACGAGTACGAGTTCTACCGTGGCACCAGTGCTGCAGAAACAGCTCGAAGGATTAATGATGTGTACAAAAGATAGCAAAAGATAGCATGGTACGTTTTTGGTTTCAACGTTTTTGTTCTGGAAATTTCGACCTTCAGAACCAACCCCGTGGACGGCCGGAGACCAAAGTGGAAAATGAAGAATTAAAGGCTTTTGTGGAAGCGGATCCATCACAAAGCACTCCAGAGATAGCTGCAGGCTTCGGGGTAAGTGATAAAACTGTATTAATCCACTTGAAGCAAATCGGGAAAGTAAAAAAACTTGAACGATGGGTACCTCATGAATTGAGTGAATCGAACTTGCAAACACGCGTTGACTGGTGTGTTACTTTGCTCAACCGACACAATAATGAAGGGATTTTAAATCGAATCATTACTTGTGATGAAAAGTGAATACTGTTCGATAATCGGAAACGCTCGTCGCAATGGCTGAACCCTGGAGACCCAGCCAAATCCTGCCCTAAACGAATATTGACACAGAAAAAGTTACTTGTGAGTGTTTGGTGGACTAGCGCCGGTGTCGTTCACTACAGCTTTCTAAAATCTGGCCAAACGATTACGGCAGATATCTATTGTCAGCAACTGCAAACCATGAAGGAAGAACTAGCTGCTAAACAACCGAGATTGGTCAATCGCTCTAGGCCACTGCTGCTTCACGACAACGCAAGACCACACACTGCACAACAAACAACCACTAAGTTAGATGAGCTACAATTGGAATGTCTTACCATTTTTTCCGGAATTTGGACAATTTCTTACAAGGAAAAAAGTTCAACTCCGATGCGGCAGTCCAAATCGCCTTCAAAGAGTTTATTGATTCTCGCCCCCGTGGTTTTTTTAGTACAGGGATAACAACGGTGCATACTTTGATTAATTAAATATATTTTACAAAAAAAATTGACTTTATATTCCTCCCGTACAAAACGCCAATTTCATATGTAAGGACCTAATAAATAACACGCTTTCGTATTTAAGATTTTAGTTTAATTTGTTATTATAATATATTTAAAATCTCTCTGATTAAATATTTTCTTGTAGAATGATCTGTAAAAATGCATTTCACTTATAAGTAACAGCCTATATACGTCCTACTGCTGGGCACAGGCCGCTTCTTATTTCTGAGAGGGTTTAGGGCAAGGAAATGTTCACCGCGCTGCCCCAATGCGTGTTGGCGAACTTCACATGTCTTCGAAATATTTTTTTTTATTTCTCAGATTAGCAGGTTTCCTCACGATGTTTTCCTTCACCGCCGAGTACGTGGTAAATCAGCACTTAAAATTGCAATTAATAATTTCATTGGTGCCGGCGGGTATCGAACCGGGGTTGCTCGCGTACCGTGAAATTTAGAGCGAGCGCTTAGCCGCTGAACTACCACGGCTCTTTTTTGACTTTTATTTAGTATAATTTAATAATAATGATTATAAATGTTTATGTTATAAAGAATTAGAATAAAGTAAGTTTCACATTATGTTTTTTATTATGGACACATAAAGGACTTCGTTATCAGGATACGATAAAGACGAACATACTAATATGTTTATAATAGTATTAGCATGTTTGTCTTTCAGACGTGAATAACGTTCATGCCGATACATTAAATACATATCATCCTTATAAATAATGTAGTTATAGAATAGTAATTTCAATTAAAAGAAATGGCGAAGTATTATAAATTTTATTAAAAAAGGAGCAAACAGTATGTATATTTCCACATAGACGACTATATCTTTAGATATGTGCCATCCTTTAATTTCCGATATGTAGAAAGTGCGTGATCATTGTGGTCCAAACGTGCATTTAGTATTTTTCTATTGTCGACGCTTACGATGACGTTAGCGTTACAGCCCTTGTTTAAGGCTGTACATCTCCAACGCATACCTGGATATCGCCTGACGATAGTATCCTTACGGAACGAGTACCCTTTCACCATAAGAAGCTTTGTTCCGTTTAGTAACGTAATGAAATCCGCATCTGGAGAAAACATATTCATGTAAAATCACACACATTCCAAGGCGTGAGTAGTCAGAGACGACACGACTCTGAATACTCACGCTCAGAGGCTAAGCGCTCGCTGCAAATTTACACATTAAGCGAGCAACTCAAGTTTTATCCCATTTGTCATTTATATCATCCACTGTATTCTACAACGTGTCTCAAAATTCAACGTTAAGCGGGCACCAGGTAGTAGACAAATTGATGACTACCCAGGACAAAAAAGAAAAAAAAATCTGACTCTTTTTTTAAAGATATAATAACCTTTTCAAAATACTTTAAAGTTTGACATAATGTACAATATTTTAATATACAGTTTTCACCCGAGTTTTATCTCCACCGGTACCAGTAAAATTGTAAATTGTAATTTTTGGTGCTGATTTACCACGTGACCGGTAGACAAGAAAAACGACGTACGAAAACAAAATTTCGTTTGTCAAATTTTCTTTTTCAATTCTACTAAATCAACTACCGTTTCGAAATGAGGTCCTCCTGACCGGAGAAGAAACAGCGAAAGAAACTTCGAAGGTATACCCTTTTTTAATTTTTCTTTAATTTACATTACATAGAATAGTATATAGAATATGGAAAACGATAACAAACGTTTTAAGAAATTAAATGTTTAAGTAATTTAAAAAAATATTACGAAGACATGTGAAGACATTTCCTTGCCCTGGACACATGCCTCCTGCTTCTCCTGCTTTAGCAAAGTGTAAACCCCTCAGTCATGAGAGGAAGCCTGTATCCAGCAGTGGGACGTATATGTTTGTAAATTTTACACACAATCCAGGAGCTAATGGTAAATTTGAAGGATATACTTAGCACATTTACTGGCCCGTGACCCACATCTGAGTCATTGCTATTGTTTTACTATTGTGTCTGGAAACCGGACAGTGAGTGTTAATTAACAAGCCTTGTTGTTTATGTTGTTTTTTATCTTTTATAGTACCTTTTCTAAAATTATTTCCTGCTTTCCCGGTGATAAAGAAAGGCTTGAATAGAGAGTATTATGTGGGCATATAGCGCGACGGCGCGTGCAGCAAACAAATAATATCCACTAACCCATATTACATAGTCGTACACATAGTCCACAAACACAAGTAAAGTGAATCGAGTGGAGAGGGAGCAGTGTCAAAAGTACGAGATATCTGGTAGGTACTGCGTGCGACAAATATAACAAGTTATTCCTGCGATTAGGATCGGCCCATATCCAACACAAAATTTTTATGAGCTCTAAAAAACAAGAAAAATATTCAAAGCAGTGTTAAGGAAGTAGTAGATTGTCGAACATTATCATTCAATTATCATTATATATCAAACAAATAGTGAAAATCGTTCGTCACACTATTGAAAACCTATTTATTAAAAGTAATATAAACAACAATTACAATGTCACTGTGTGACCATTTTGACTCAAGTATATTTGGATTTACCCCTGGTAGATAAAAAAAACATCGACACTGAATCAGCTAAACATTTTTAAACGATCGTCAAATGTGACGTGGTTGTGCTGCAGCATCATTTCAGCATATGATTAAAGTTTCTGATTGTTATAAACGCCGGACAGGTTATCTTTGGAACGTTCCGCTTTAAACACTGCCACAACGTTACTGTCTTCTATTTTATCTTAGAAGTACACATATTTATATACGAATATTTTTACCCAATGGCGATTTAAATATAACTTTTACTACAATTTGGTCTTGTACTTTTAAGATGGGTTGCTTATTATATTTTCTCAAGCTTATTAAGTTTCACTATTACTATTTTAATTTTATGTGAGATTCCAGTAGATTTTTATAGATATGATAAACTTATTGGAGCTTATAATTAGAGAAAAAGAAATAAATATCTAACACAATCACCTGTATAAATACGTCTGAATAAAATATAATTAAAAAAATGTGGTATAGAATAGTAATTTAAATTAAAAGAAATAACGAATTATATTATTAATATAAGTATTTTATTTAAAAAGGGGCAAACAGTATGTATATTTCATTATAAAAATAAGCAGATTAAACTCCACATACATGACTATATCCTAAGGTATGAGCCATCTTTTAATTTCCGATATGTATAAAGTGTGTGATCATTGTGGTCCAAACGTGCATTTAGTATTTTTCTATTATCGATGCTAACGATGACGAAAGCGTTGCACCCCTTCCTTAAGGCTGAACATCTCCAACGCATACCTGGATATCGCCTGACGATAGAACCCTTACGGAACGAATACCCATTCACCATTAGAAGGTTTGTTCCGTTTTGTAACGTAATAAAATCCGCATCTGCAGAAATAATATTCATGTAAAATCACACACATTCCAAGGCGTATGTAGCCAGAGACGACACGACTCTGAATACTCACGCTCTCGCTCTCTCACCCGAGTTTTATCTCCACCGGTACCAATGAAATTGTAAATTGTTATTTTTGGTGCTGATTTACCACGTGATCGGTAGAGAAGAAAAACATTGTGAGGAAATGAAATGAAATATATTTAATCTTCGACTTACGATAGCAAAATTTCGTTTGTCCAATGTCATTTTTTCAAATCTTCTAAATTAACTACTGTTTCGAAATAAGGCCTCTCTGACCGGAGAAGAAACAGCGAAAGAAACTCCGAAACTCCTTTACACTTTACTAAACCCCCAGTCATGAGATAAAGCCTGCGTCCAGCAGTGATACGTATGTGGTACATACACATATGCTGCAACTTTTTGACAATGTCATGTACGCTGTCATATCTGTTGAAGACTGCAGTTTTATCCCATCTAACATGCATGAAGTTAAGAGTGTGATCGGAGAGTTATTAGGTTCATCTGCTACGCTCTTGCAAAACTTAACTCCGCATGGAGAGTTTCCACGAATTTGTCATTTATATCATCCACTGTATTCTATATAATCTTCTAGGCACTAAAAACCATTTTGTAATTCAAGCTAAAAGTTATCGGGGCTTTGACAAAGAGCACGATAAGAATGAAGCGTTGACTTTATAAGGCGTGCCATTTTCAACTTAAAGGCTAGGTTCAGGGTGACTCTTACCACTCGGTGATCGTTACCAGTTTTCACCCTTTCGATCACCGAGATGTTACTGAACAGTTTGTCGCCTGGTCGTCATAACGAAGTAAATCTCATTTTTCATCCTCTTTATTTCAAATTCCTGGATGAAAGGGTTCATCACAAGAGTCCCAATTTCTCCATGAACTCAGATAGCCGTTGACCCCTTGGGTTCCGTTCCCTGTTGGAATTTCAATGCATTTTGCGACGCCTCACTTAGTATTTTCAAAGTTCATTCATTACAGACCATCAAAAATCCACTGCTGGACATAGGTATTCCCCTATAGATTTCCTCATAGGGAGACATCCGCAGCTTATTATACTTATTATTTTGGTTAATTATCAGGAAGATACGTATGACACCCACTAGATGATATGCGGTAGTTCAAACGTCCAAAGTTCATAATGGATAAAATTTTAAAATTATTCCATTAGTCAATGAATTTAAAAGTTTGAAAAACTTCAATTCCACAATTTGTCCCTTGCTATCATGCGTATAAGCAAAACCTTTACATAACCAAAACTACGTCTTTATATAAAATTCTTAGTGTTAGTGTTCCTAGTTCTAGTGAATGTTGTTTTAGAATAAATCTAGATATTATTTATATGTAGCCAACGGACTTAAAACAATAAACCTTATTTCCGCCTAAAATATATTACAATTTAAATAATAGTGTTAACAAAAAATTATAAAAATATTGAATTTAAGATTTATGTTAACACGAAGTCCCGGCATTAACATGGAATTCATTCATTAATTTAATTTAATAGAATTACCAACAGAATTACAGTATTTTGGCTTTATAGGATGACATATTTAGGTTACTAAATACACATAATTCCACTTACAGGCAGTTACATCACACATGAGGCTTGGACATGGGGGTACGATAACTTAAGATTGACCAGTAATTATATTAAATAATAACAACCAAAAATAATGCAAAAACAATGGTAATAAAATAAAAACAGCAAATTTTGTTAGCACTTAACATTAGTGTACAGTGGTATTAATGATTTTAGCTGCTAATAATATGATTAATGCTTGAACTAACTCCTCTCTATAAACGCCAATCAAATCTTGACGTATGTACCGTTTCCCATTTGAACATACGCAGGCCGCTTATGGTCATTGTGATTTAGGTTAAGCTTTAAAACTGTTTGATCGTCTTCTGACAGGACAATATAAGCATTACACTTTTTCTTTCCGGAAGAACACCTCCATCGTATACCCCCTGAAACTCTGTCACCGCCGCCTTTATGGAATGTATAGCCTTGCATCATTAGTAACACTTTGCCTGTCTGCGCTAAAGTGATCAGCTGTGGTTCGTCTGTAATGACATATAAATAAAAGAGAACAAAAGTTAATAGTTGGCCATGTGCCGATTAAATTTAATATCGAATGAATATCTTTCGGATTTTTATACAAAAAATAAAAAATATACATTTTCATCTCATACAAATTTCTGTATAATTTTTTTAAATGTATTATTAATATGCTGAAGAAAAACATCATATTATATTTCACTAAAAATATACTTGGAAAATAATGATGCAATTCTAGTGTACAAAAGCAAAACGTACTAATTGTAATATTAATGATTTAACAGATACAACAAGATAAGGCCTTAGAAAGAGACCAACAGCCACAATGGGCAAGCTTTAGCTTTGTAGAGCGTTGTCACTGTCACCCACACCCGTGTGATGTTTTGTTGGAGACTTATCAGTTTTTTTTAATGTTGGTCGCAATCATGTTAAATTATAATATATAATAGAGTTGTTAGTTTAATCTGCTTTATACAGGGATATCTTATTAATTTACAAAGAACGTAACACTGCATTGTCTCTACCTACTTCGTGCGCAGTTCTGATTAAGTTTTTACATACATGCCGTTACCAATTAAAGTATAAATGGGGCGCTCATGATCGTTGTGCTCTATATTTATCTTGGTAATATGTCCATCATCAGAGGTAATAGCGAAAGCGTAGCATCTCCTTGCTAAGGCCGAACACCTCCACCTGGTGCCGCCGCACCTCCTGTCAGCTTTATGAAACGTGTACCCGTTAACCATTAAAAGAATTTTTCCATTAATCAGTTTAATATAGCGGGCTACGGGACCTGAAAAGAAGTTCATTTATGGAAATTAAAAATATATATTTTCTTCGTCAGTTTGCAAGCGTCTATGAGTAAATGTTAAAAAAGACAAATTTAAGATTCCGTTACTTAAACATAACACAAACTCTCACGCCTGTTACCCAGAGCGGTCGGCAGAGACAACGGACTTTACATACGGACATACCTCACTAGCTTCTTTTACATCCATATCCTACGCATACATGCTCGTCGGTTAAAGGTACTCGTTCTTCCGTTAATTACTTAATAAATATAGACAAAAATCTTAGTAATTATAAAATAGACTACCACAGGTTTATTCTAATGATGTACTTCGAATAGGTAAGATTGTTCTTTAGTAAGTACTTGGTACCACCAACGTCTGATTTTCTGGTTACGCTGGGAACAAGCCTCCCACAGTTGTGTTTAATATTTAGTGCATTGTAATGGCGGGATAAGAAAATCCACTACCCCATATGATTCTGCTTTTGTCCACAACAGAGGGAAATGAAACAGGAGATGGGCAGCAGCATCTTTCTAATAGCAAATCAAAATAATAAAAAACTGTGGCTGCCAACCCGCCTGCCAATCGTGGCGACTATGGCAAATATACCATCTATAAAGATTTTTATACAATTAAAGAGCATTACAATTCCAGCTTAATATTCAGGTGTATACAAGTAACTGATATGGATATCTTAAAATAGAACTCCTGTTAAGTACATATATATACTCAACTCAACTCTTTGTTTCAGAATATCTATAACAATAATGTCGTCCAGATCGCATCGCGGGCTAACGAGGCAGTCAAAATAATCAAACCATATCAGTAACGCAGTTACTGTGAATGTAATTTATAATTGTAAAAGTTAATATATAAAAACAGCCATTTTACGTCCTATTGATGGGTGCAGGCCTTCACTCGTTTCTGAGAGGGGGAAGGGTTATGAAGCGATAAGTCCTCCACGTGACTTCAGTGCGTTTCTGCGGACTTCACGTGTCTACAAAATATTTTCGTTCTCCAAACATGAGGTTTCTTCGCGATGTTTTAATTCACCACCGAGCACTCAGTAAATCAACACTTTTATCTCATGCTGTGAAATTTACAGCGAATGCTTAGCTCTTGAGCGACCGCGGCTTAACTACTCACGCCTTGGATTGTGTGATTTTACATAAATATGTTTTCTCCAGATAAGGATTTTTACGTTACAAAACGGAACAAAGCTTCTTATGGTGAATGGGTACTCGTTCCATAAGGGCACTATTGTCAGGCGATATCCAGGTATGCGTTGGAGATGTTCAGCCTTAAACAAGGGGTGCAACGCTAACGTCATTGTAAGCGTCGACAATAGAAAAATACAAAATGCACGTTTAGACCATACTGATCACATACCTTGTGAATATCGGAAATTAAAAAATGGCTTTTTCAAAATTAAAAAATGGAGAGGGGGCAAACGAGCATGCGGTTCACCTGATGGTAAGTGACTACCGCCGCCCATGAACAACTGCAACACCTGGGGAACCAGGGGAATTGCAGATGCGTTGCCGGCCTTTTAAAAAGGAGTAGGCTATACCAAATATCCAGTTATGTGTGGTGTAGTGTTGAGTTTATTCTGCTTATTATTATAATGAAATATTCATACTTTCAACTTTTTATTAATATAAAATACATTGTTTGTCATTTTGATTGAATTTACCTTTGTAAGTTAGACAAAATTTTTACATCTATAGGCATCGCAAGTTTAATAAGAAAAACAGAAATTGTAGGTAGTTTTATTAGAAAATGTTTTTCACGAAGGACGAGATTATCAGAAACAATGTAAGTAAGTAAAGTACAAAGAATTTTGTTGGAAATGTAAATGGAAAGCTTATTTGAAATTAAGCAAAATATACTAGATGTAAATATTATACCGTCGTGAAAAATGGAATGCAACTGTAGTTATTACAATAGAACAAAAACATTATTCAGTGTTTAAAACTATATTCTGTGCAATGTACGGGGATATCCTCCCAGCTGAATCAGTAGCAGTAAAATGTCAGATACAAGAAATGGACTAAGTTCAAATAGTACATACAAAAGTGCCGATAACGCAAGTGGTTGGCTTACCACATGTCACCATTCCCACCTCACATTTTAAGCAGCATCTAAGACATCATCATATACTTATATAAAAGTATATATTTACATATATAATATTTCTTTTTTTTACTCTTTCTATTTTGATTATTGCTGCACCGCCTTTTATATGTCTATCTCTGTTTAGCCTAATGGTTGACTGGGAGAGAATGCCTGTACTACTTTGTGCATGAAAGTGTAAATAACACACATACACATATAATATATTTAGTTTAAACCTGAACCATCTAAAATGCGCTGTAGATTTTTTTGAGTTATCTTTACTTAATCAGATAGAGAATAATGGCAGTGATGCATAGATTCTGATCATACGCCAAGGCCATGAAAAAATATTAAAAGCTTCGATTGCCTGATGAAAAAGTTAGATATGAAATTTAAACGTCATTAAAAAAAATTAAGGGCCATTCAAAAGATTCAAAGAAACAAAACTCTTAAAGAATTATTGATCTAAAATGCCATTTGGTATAAATTACACTTTGACATATAAACCCGACTTTGTAAGTTTGTAAATTGGACGTTCGTGATCTATATGTCTGAAATTTCCTTTAATAATCTTGTCGTTTGAGAGAGTAACGTGGGCGTTGCACTTTTTTTTAACACTTGAGCATCGCCACCGTGTTATGCCGTTATCTAAATATGTGTCTCTATGAAAAGTGTATCCTTGAATCATTAAAAGCTTCTTTCCACTCGCCACTGTAATAAAATTTGCGTCTGAAACAATATAAAATACATTTTTTTATTATTTTAACACATCCGTACATTAACCGACAACCGATGGGGAAGAAAGGTTCTCGAGTAGCAGCCTTGTACCGATAAGCGAAGTGTAGGGCGGCCCACCGCTAGAGTGATTGTAAGACATGCAGGCAGATGCAGGAATTCGATGGATGTGGGTAGCTCAGGAGCGTGCTTTGTGACATTCTTTAGGGAAGGCCTGTGTTCAGTAGTGGATGTAATGATGATTGTGATCCGAATCGAATTCAATGAAGGATTGACTACGCATTTGTATCGTTATCATTTTGTGTTCGTCTGTGTTGTGCAAAGAAGTCTGGATGGACTTCACGGAAATATAGACAATTTTTTAATTTAAATTATAGATGTTAAAACAAAGAAAAAACATATATTAAAAAGCATTTTGTAATTTTCTCTTTTTACATGCATAAAAAATTTGGTTTGATAATTTCAACTATGTATTTCGAAGTGTAATCTAACACAAATTACACAATTAACGGTACTTTGACGAAATGAAACAACAACAAGCAAATATTGATTGGTAAGTATTACAGCATCATGTTTTTCAAGTTGGAATTCGCAACGTTGATTACACAGAATTTTGTCATTTAATCAAAAATTATCAATTTATGAAATAACAACATTCTCTAATTATTCAATTCAATTAAATTTTGATGTAAGTCCCGAACCTCGTTAACCTGTAAGTTGGCGGTTCGTGTGTATGAACTCCCTCAACTCTAAGAACAGCATCCTCGTTGTATGAGAGCACAACAAACGCGTTGCACTTTTCGCTCTTTCGAGACGAACACTGCCATCTGATGCCGCCCGTGTATTTCACACCAGCAATCTTATGGAATGTGAAGCCTTGTACCATTAATAATGTTTTCCCATTAAATAAATTTATAAACTGGATCCCTGTGTAATAGAAAAAATACTGTCTAATATAGTACATTTTAATGTTATTTTAAAGGCTTACTTTAAAAAAGCTCCTATAGCGTATAGGAGCTAGGAATCAGGCGTTACTTTGCGGAAATCTATTATATTAAAGATGTTAAAATTATTTAGCTAAGATTTCTAAGCGTAATTTTTACGCGGATCCTAGCTAAATAATATTTAATTTTATTCATTTGAAAAAAAAACTTGTTATCTATCAATTGCCAGTACTGATCTGAACTAGCTAGTCATCAAACAAACTGACTGTTATGCGGCTTCATTTAAAACTTAAGGGAATAAGTATTAAACACATAAGGAATATTTCCCGTATAATAAAGTCATGTAAGAAATAAATTTCACATGGACAAATATCCAAAATCAGAAAACATTAAACAAACGCTCTCACTAGCGCTTCCGATACTTGGAAATGTTTCGCGTTTGAGTTTAACATTACTTAAAAGGGGTTGTCTTATTACGCTAACGAAAAGGTTATTTGGTGGAAATTCTTTAATATAGTAATGTGAATATTTAACAGCTAAGATTTGCATGAAAAATTAAATTAAATTAAAATTACCTTCTTCGAAGAACCCCTCTCATAGTTGCGTACACTATCATTTCTACCATTAAAACCATACCTAACAGCACTACTAAGAAATACACACCGCCGTCTATAATAGGGCACTTGTTTCGCATCTAAGCGAGCTCCATCATGAGAAATGGATTCTGTGATGGCTAAGCTTTTTGATGGAAAATTAAACGAAAAACATACACTTTTAAAATAAATTTTCATTATATTACCTCCGTAACAAACAAATTTACTGTTGGCAACAGTAATAAACAGAAAAACGAACGAATGAAAAACTTAAATTCCAATCTTCGTTGGTGTTTTTTTTTTTTTGCATATTAATAAAAAATAAGCTCTGCGTTAGAAATGTGTCAATCGTGAATAATTCGTTCATTTGATCAGGGTCGCATCAAAGTATTGATGATTGCAACTACATTTTTGTACGTTCCGGATCATACGATTAACAGGACCTACGACCAAATGTTCGATGACCGACATCATCGAGCGGGTCTTACCAGATCAGAGTACTGAAACTCGAAATCATCCATTCGAATGATCGAGCCGAATGACCCGGTTCGTAAAACGAATCAATACTTGAATGATCGAGTCACTAGAAATGAATGAATGACACATGTCTACTCTGCTTTCATAATAAAATACAGCTAGCTTATTTCTTAATATAATATCCAGTGCTAGTAATGATGTATTCAGGAGCATCGTGACTGTGTATCGTTTCTGCCTTTAGCACTACATTGTCCCTGGACATGTGGACGTAGGCCTTGCATTTCTTCGAAAGTAAGTTCGAGCAAGCGAATCTGATCCCGCCCTTACGAACATGTCCATTTTTACTGTACGTATAACCGTTCCACAGTAGCAAGAGAGCGCCTTTAGTAGATTTGACGAATTGTACTGAAAATAATTATAATATCATATTAATGATGACAAAATTAAAATGTCACCTATCCCAATCGCTGTTATTTTGTGAAATTTTAGAAAATGTAACTCTATTACGAATAAATGTTTGATGGAAGACAGCGTTCAATGTTTTTAATTAAGTCACAAATATTAATTGTGATTTGGTAATGTTAAAAATAATGTAATTTCACGCTTATCGTATCGTGGTGTCGATCAAATGTACAACTAAATTAATTGAAATTGATTAAAATATTCAAAATCTAAAAACAATAATTCTTAAGTCAATAAAATTTGTTTAAATGATTTTCAATAAATATATTAAAAAATAAACAAGTGAAAACGAAGCAATATTATACAGAAATTGTAAAAATTATCAATGACTTGAATTTATCCGTATTATATCACAGAGTTAACTTTAATTTCACCAGATTTCTTGTCTACGTAATAGGGAAAACAATCTTTGTTATATATTAGAGGGAATAACAATACTTAACTATGTATCCAAATACACAATATTTAAAAATATTTTATTACATTTGTTTACCTAAAATAGAAGCGTATTTGTAATAAGTATAATGTTGTACATAATAATTTAATTATAAGTTTATACAAGAATAAGAAAGGGCAGTAATAAATGAAAAGTAGTGAAAAGAACACGGTGCTCTTACATGGCGATAGTTTTGATGATTTTACAGTACGATTCAGAAACAATCTCGAGATGACGATGTGAAAATTTGTGCAATATAATTTCATTATACATGAGTCTTGCTTGGTTAGAAAATTAAGAGGCTCATCATCACGGCCATTTTGTAGCAAAAAAATAGTGGATAAACGCTGTCAATAATAATAGTTATATTTAAATTAACATTATATACAATATTTTATTATATACAATATTAAAAACTATAATTAAAAAAAAACTAAAACTAGTAATTTAATTATCAAACAGTCCTACTCCACGCGGTATCGTGCCAAGAACGCTGGCGGCGTTTTCCCGCTGAATGGCTATACTTAGCCTTTGAGCGAGAAAAGAGCCAGTCCTCTTATCACCAGCAGCAACGACCAGCCGCGAATGGAGTTCCTTTAAGAACTTCACCGCACGTGGACCCCACGGACCGATAGTCTCTATATTTAAATTATAATTATATTTATTTGGTTCCACTGCACTTAATCTAAAATAACAAATTTTATGAAGCCCTTTATCCAAAGTTAAGAGATAATTTGTATTATAGGGCTAAATCAAAACTATACCTTTGTTAAGGAGCTACGTTGCTCTTGTACACATGGATGCCAAACGAGTCCACCTGGTATATGGATGGTGCTGGTCCATAGACACTTAAATATATCATCGACTATAAACCAAAATAAAGAAAGTTTTCATTCTTAACTACTAATATGGAATGTCTCTCTATATCTACCAATATAAAGAGTAAAAAGTATTAACGAAGGTCTCCCCACCTCACTCACCCTGCGAAATACATTAGCATTATCCTGTCATTCATGCTGCAGTTATAATAAAAATTCACCAAATTTTATTTGAAGAGTCTGATTATCCTACATAGTAAATTCAGCCTAGGAGATGTATAATATATTATAATATAATATGTACCAACCGTTATCTCGGCAAGGACTAACAAAAAAAATCTCTAATTCGTATGTCAAACCACCTAGTGCCGGAACGAAATATTGACTTAGTTCCAAACGTCATGGAGATAGCACAACATCCAATCGATGACAAAACATTATTATAATTATATTAGTATTTATTTATTACTTATTAGTAATGGATTCATCATCTGTTTCTAAATCACCGCCGAACGATAGAGTGACAAGAATTCGACTACTTAGGACACTTTATTACAATACATGTGTTTAGTTTGACACCAAGCACGCTTAACCAAAGGCTCTGTATTGAGGCTCTAAGCTGAAAGAATGCTCTTCCGCGAACATGTTAAATAAATTGACAACGCAGTTTTTTTGTATAATAGTGGGGCGAACGAGCCAGCGACTCACCTGATGATAAGTGACTACCGCCGCCCAAGAACAACCGCAACACCTGGGGAATTGCAGGTGTGTTGCCGGCCTTTTAAAAAAGTTAGTTTTAAGTAAACCTTTTAAAAGCGGTTCACAAAACTGATCAATTTGTGACTATCGATATGGTGTCTACCGCTGGACATGGACTTTTCTCATAGCAGGAATTAACCAACGTCGCCAAATTCGCCACGCAATACCAGACGTCACACAATTTTGATCTTTTGGGCATTGCTAAGTTGCCTTTTACGACCTTCTGGTATGACGTGACTTGCGTAATCATTACACAGCACGAACGCTACTGAATTTATAAAAAACAAATTTTAAATTAATATTATTAGCATATATAATATAATAAATTATTATACTTTTACATGGACATCACCAAACCGTACGTATTCCGGAGGTTCGTGGGCATGCTTTCCAGATATTTTCAACACCCTCCCCGATTCTTCATTAAAGATCATGGAAACGTGGCATCCCTTTTTCTGATTGGAACAAAGCCATCTCACACCACCCTTTCTCTTCGCACCATTTCTATGGAACGTGAAACCTTCGCTCATGAGCAGATTTTTTCCTGACGCTAGGCGTATAATTTGAACTGGAAACAAGTTATCGATGTAATAAATTAAAAAATTAAAGTACATAAAAAAAAACTTAATAGATCCAATGTTTTTCTGAATTGATATTTTAGAAGTACAATATTGTATATAATAATACAATGATTTAAAAGAAGGAAAGAAAGAAAAAGAGAATGAAAGAAACATTTATTCACTTCTGCAACATTCCAAAAAGAAAAAGTTATTTATATTTTTTGCTGCGGCAGTGAAAAAGCTAGGACAGGTCGATGCCTCGCTGTGTGGCGCAGATTTTATGTCGCTTATTTTATGAGAGTTGGAATCACGATCACAATTCATACTTTTATATAATATGTTAAGTTAAGAGAAATCAGATAAATATATTTAAATATAAGTGTGTAAATGAAGAAGTGGAATAAATAAGGGCATGCAAGTTTGAGGCTATGAACTACATAAAAAAAAATTAAGATACCTCAAGATAACTAATTATACTAAAAGTATTGAAGGACCCAAACAAGCGTAAGCGTATACGTGGTAGAGCCATGCTGCAGCTATATTAGTAGTATAGTTGTAGCACGAATGGATCGGCTCGACCGGGGAAGGAACACGCCCTCACAGAATACCAGCGTAAAATAGCAGCATAACGCTGCTGTGTTTCGTATGGTTAGTGTAGAGAACCGGAGACCCTTTTTACTGGAAGCGAGGCATTCCATCATAGTCGTCTCGGGTGACAACGCTTCTGCATTTTGATTCGTAATCGAGGATAGATGTAGATGTATATGGGCCACAGCAACCACTTACCATCAGGTGGACTGTATGTTCGTATATCACCCTCATCCTATTAAAAAAAAACTATGAAATGGCAGTCTACCGCAATAAACATTTCTTAATGTATGTATTTCGTAACGTGATTTCTAAGGTCTTTATTTCATTGTAATGCAGCAAAAATTCCGGATTTACAGGAATACTTAAAACCATATATAAAAACAAAATATGCTAAAGAAAAATAAATAATTTCAATAAGAATTACATTTTCACAATCATTTCACACTTCAAAATTTTTATTCAATACTATCTGGTAACCGGCGCGTAGCCGCCGCAGAAGAAATAATTGTGGAAATATCGTTTTAAATGTGGAAGGTTTTTTGGAAGTGGTAGAAATTGAACAATATCGGTACGATACGCGCGCCATCTACTGTAAGTTAATTGTACTATCCCTATAACCTATAGTTTTAGCGCAATCCGATGAACGGTATTGCAGCGCATAAAATACGAACAAACAAATATTAATTTTTATATATTAGAAGAGAAGATAGATTATACATGAGTACAATCTATTCAATATAGTACAATCTATATAGAATAAAAATTATTCTATAGTATTATATTCATAAGAATATATAATTTGCTGTGTAGTGGCGGCGTAAGAATATCCACTACCCCATAATATCATCCCTGTATATTATAAGAAGCGATAGAGACAAACTTATTAATAATAAAATTTGCGGGTGCCAACCCGCCTGCCAAGAGTGCCAATTATAGCAAAATACCCTATGAGACGATCATAAATCAAGAAAAATTTTCTGTTGCCGTGTATTTGTTTAATTTCACAATGACTTTATCTACGGCACAGGCTTCCTCTCATTTCGGAGAGGGTAAAACAGTACTCCTATTTAATTGTACCCAAAATCATGAAGCCAGTAGGCGCTAGTGCTCCATCTTCGTCTTTGTCTCTTAACTATTTCTGCCGGCAAGCGGCAGTGCACCCACTACTGAGTTCCGATTTAGAGGCTATGAGAGTATTTTATCTTAATGCTTAGGGATGACAATGCATTCTTTGTTTGAAGTTAGTTATAGGCCATACGCTGCTGCATTTACGTAGACTTCTTTATCTCTCTTATCTACACATCTTATTATTCGAAGCACGAAGTGAAGTACGAGTAATATATTATGCACGTTCGTCGGACATTGCTTTTTGTCTCAATACAGAATTCAGAGCCAGCCTATTCTCTCAACTTTAAGAAAATAATACGTAAAAACTATAGAAAATAGCACAAACATATTCCCAAGAGACTTTTTTAATTTTTGAACTGAAAGACCACTTAATTTTCTATCGACTTAAAAAGGAGGAGGTACTCAATTCGACTGTATGCTTTTTTTATGTGTGTTACCTTATAACTTTTTTCTGGGTGAACCGACTTCGACGATTCTTTTTTTATTTGAAAGCTGGTGCTTCTCATGTGGTCCCATATAAATTTGATCAAGGTCTAACGAATAGTTTTTGAGTTATTCTTAATAATTTATATTGAAGTCGGTTGTACAAAATTTTAATTTTAAACTATCAATTATAATATCCGATATTAAAAACGGAATACCAGAAATAAGTTACCTGCTTAGGACCCGTTTCTACAAAACTGAATGAAGCATATTTTATTTTGGTTTTAAGACGAAGGGATTACCCAAGAACATGGTTGCTGCAAAGCAATCGAAACGTCGGAATTATAAAATAAGTTAAAATAATCGCATCAAAATCCGAAACATTACTTTCAACAAGATAGAATCTAGATTTTCTACAAATTACGCCTGCAAAAGTTTTCATCATATATCGTTTTTAACAATGTTATAAGTGGAAATATAAAATAAATCACAACTGTTATACAACTTTATTTATTTTTGTGAACTAATTTACACTCTCATATACAATCCAGACTTCGTTCGTATATATTTACTCGGTGGATGACAGTGTTCTGTAACCGCCAATGTAATAACATCCTCCTTGCTTATGTGCAAATGCGCTTTACAGCCTTTGTGTACGCTGGAGCAGCTGTACCTAGAACCACCAGCACGTACGTATCCACTCTTGAAATATGTGTATTCGTTGAGCAAAAGGAGTTTAGTTCCTCTCGTCAAGGTGATGTATGTTGCTGAAATAATACATATTTCGTTTATTTAAACGAAGCCAACGTTGCACGCCTATTTATCAGCGTAACAAGTTCGAATTTTTTCACTCTATGACGAAAACATCTACTCATTACGGATATTTTTTTTATAGAAACTAGCTGCTTGGACGCTCTGCTCTTTCTGGCAGGTTCCGCGATAAGTTTTACTCCAAATTCATTCCGTACTTTTAACAGTGCAAATATAAGATTAATTAATAATTCGACCATAGCGCCATCTATCGGATCCAGATTTTGTAATTTTATTTTTTGGTATATTACCAACATATATTGTGAATATGAGTCATTTTGGTCCATAAATTTAGAATTTTTTAATAACGTAGAAAACGTAGTTTTTCTTTTGTCAGTTAATGAATCTAGAAAATATTTAAATATTTATAAACTAATATATTTATATACTAATACAGTTCGACACGAACATATAGGTCCAAAGAATTTACAAAATTATTTGCGTTATAAAAATAGAAATGTATTTTAAATTTAATTTAGAAAGAATGAAAAACACATTTATTCGTAGTTTGAGCATGGCACAATATAAGTTACGACTAATTAGCAAAAAAAATTACAATATAAAAAACAACACAATTAAGCTCATGAGTATATCTTAAGCCTAACGAGAATAACAATTTTTCTATAATATATACATAACGTAAAATCACGAAATGCCTCAGTAATACACCGACTGATTTTCAGTCCGACCCACACATCGGACAACTCGGAATTTCTTATCGTTCATCAAGCGTGTGCACAACGAATTAAATATTATTCGCTATAAAATTATATCTTTGGTCGAGCAGATGAGCTAATATTTTCACTACCAAGACTCTGATTTAAAGAACCTTAGTTTCGCTGCTTAACTTGCGGCAGATTCCATTAAATCCTCTCTAACCCTTATCGTTTTTATATTAATACTTTATATACATTATTCTTTTCCTATGTTCTTTACTAACAGTGAGGAATATGCACAATAATTCAATTTCGGTGAAGACTTTTTACTTTTAATCACGTTTGCTTAACAGATAATACATATACACAGATAACATTACGAGGTTGAAATTTAAACACAATTTCACGCAATATCGAGCACAGATTAGAGATTAGGACAGTATGTACAAAAGATTATAAAAGGCGGATGAATATGAAAGGGATAATTCCCAGACAGGTCTACAAGAAAACGGCCGAGTACAATTACGGGTATATTTTAAAGGTCAATTCAGTTCCAGTTGGCAAGTATTGGACGGGATTGTGATTATGGATTGCGTTAGACATCAGTATAAGATTGTCCTTGCTCACGTGCAAAAATGCTTTACATTTCAGTTTTCTCAAACTAGAGCAAGAGTAACGCCAACCGCCGCCGCTTATTCGATGAGTTTTATAAAATGTATATTTCTCATACAGTAATAACTTTCCCCGTGTCGTGTTGATGTATATGCCTGGAACAAAGTAAAGAAAATTTTAAAGTGTACAGCATAATTACAGTTGTTATTAAGTCCAACAACGTTAAGAAACACACAGTAATAAAGTACGTACATTTAAAAATATATAAACCTATCGTATTTACACATATATCGGAGTATATTTTGAAAGATGTTACAACATTATTTAAAATATACAGAGATGAAAAGATAAACAGAATATCACACACAATATATACATTTTTCATTACAGCCTGTCAAAGTCCACTGTTAAACATAGCCCCATAGATTGGCCCATAAGAGGGATATATGCCATATTTTCAACGCTTGGCGCCTGCCGCCAACGTTTCAACGCTTTCCGCCTGGAATAGCAACCGCAGTTTTTATTTACTATAGTTGTGTTTTAAAGGCGCTGCTGCCCATCTTCTGGTTTTTTTCCCTCTGTCTCCTCTTACGACACCCACGGTACGATATTTGGTAGTGGATATTCTTACACCGCCACTACACGATTAACATTACTATAATCGTTAATTTTTAAGACAGAACTTATTACCTTTAGCAACTAAACATTTAAAAGTTTACTGCAGAAGTTAGTATCTTCTATGTGAATTGTTTGACGAATTATAAATAAGTGATTTCTTTTCAAGGAAAGATGGATTACACTAGACTTTACGTAGTGATATACTAAAGAATACTAACTATCACTAAAGTAGTAATACTGAAAACGTCAACGTATTAAAAAAAAATTTCTTAGCCAAAGAAAACACATCTGTAAGTTTAATCACCTGTATAACTACGGATAGATTTAAGGCAAACTATGACCTATAATGGTGGTAAATAATAAATAGACGAGAATGTACAGAAATTTAAAGAAACCATGAACGTTTCCAGTATTAAACCTGTGTTAGACCCTAAATTAACAATAAAATACAAAGAAATAGGAAATCAGAATAATTTTATGGTTGGTTACTTACTTTATTACTTAAATATAAACATCATCTCAGGTTCGAGTTCTCGCATGATGAGGGTCTAGTGAGCTTGATTACGCACGAAGATGTTGGAGTCGACTGTTTAGATTCTTCGAACATCACAGGGACTTCCGATTGTTTTTTCTTGGGTCCGAAGGATCTTTAATAATGAAATCACGAACAGAATCGCGCGCGGTTCAGCGCGTCGAAACTCGTACTCTTCGAGTCATCGGACGTCGAATACAATCGAGAATCTTCAATGGAAATTATGTGCATAGCTAAAATTTATTAGGAATTATAAAATATAAAATAAACATTAAATAATTCTGCTAACTAATATTTTATTATAATATATCACAATAGAACTTATATGTTTAACAAATATGAAAGATGATATAACCACAAAAATATTTATTTTCTTAAAATTGGATTTTCGTATAAGAAATCCATATCATATTTCAATAAAATTAAGATAAACATTTACCCAAACCAGAGGCAAAGCTTCTAAAGAGCTGTCAAAATTTTTACCTATTTTGGTAGGGTTGGCACATGAGGATAAAATTAAATAAACAAAACGTTTATCAGCATTTTAATACACTTAAGATATAATATTTTTTTACAAACTACGTACTCTAAATATTTATTTTTATAATTATTGTTCTTCAACAATTTGTTGTGGCTTTTAATTAAATGGTAAATTCTAAATTTAATGTAGTTTTTTTTAAATAATCTATTGGAAAGCACTCGCATTTCGTAACAAATATAAACTCTTGCACACGTTTTAATATTTCACTACCAATATTGTTTCTTTCGAGGTCAAAATATTCGCGAAATTTTTGCTCAAGCAATTCAACAAATGCGGTAAAATTGTCAAGAAATAATATTAAAAAAAAAAACCCACGATTGAACACTATCTTTATTAAAATCCTGGTAATGGCTGAAAAAAGAATCTTTTCCCATATTTATAGGTTGTTCAGATCTATTAACGTACAGTTTTATTTTCTCACATTTGTGGTGTTCGAGACAACACTTTCTATACAAATATCCCTACACATAGACTAAACCATTTTTTTCTGGTAAATCAAATAGATAATCAATTGTTCCTACTGTTAACACAGGAGTAGTAACATCGTCAGGTTGCGGTGATGTTGTATTAAAATACGACAATCGTCTGGTTTCATAAGGAACATATCGAAATCGTATTCACAATTAGTATTTTGGGGTTTCCCTAAGATATTGGTTATAAACATCTTATTGAAGGCAATACTAACTAGTCGACATGTTGGTTCCTGGCAGTTACCACCCGCCTGTCTGACTTTTCCAAAGAAGTTTTCGAGATAATCTTGATTGAGATGTCTCGTAAATATAAATTAATTTAATTTCTTCTGATTTTAATTCTTCAAGAAGTTTTATTAAACATTTTATAGACACTTGGAATCCGTGAATGAAATTCATGCTATTTGCTACGTCTTTCTGCATATCACTTCGTATTGATTTTAAGTTCCTGAAAAATGTTAGCATTTCTTCTAAAAACTCAATTTGATAACTATCGCATCGAAAAGCTCTTTCATGTTTATTAGTAGATCGCAGTATACATGAGTGTGAGAAATCAAACAAATTATTAATTTTATTTACAAAATCAGCGGTATCTCTTGCGGCAACTTCGATAAGATTTAAATCTACGTAGGTATTAGTAAACCATATTTACACTTTTTTATATTTCATTTGATACGAATTATGTTTTAAAAAACAAAATTTGACACTTATTATTTTTTACACAACCCTGAGTTTGAGCACTGGCCGAGCCGGTTTAAAGCAGACCCACACACGCGCCTCAAGCTTGTAGTAGTGTACCTATCACAGTGCGGTCACATGAGTAAAGAAACCGTATAGAGGCAAAGCTTCTAAGGAGCTGTCAAAATTGTTACCTATTTTGGCAGGGTCACAATAGGTGAAGACAAATTAAACAAAACAATATATATCACTGAAATTACGGTATACAAAATTTCAACTCAATCAGACACCGGGAAGTGGTTACAGTGGGCACATACCTACAAATGTTTAGTAAAAGCTTGTATTAACAATAAAATGGTAAAAACACACCGTGTAGTACCCTCTTCTTATTAAAAATAGGATCATAAAATAAAATAAAGGTACTTGAAAAAGTAATAATCAAATATTTACTTACCTACTACTCCTTGGGATATTTAAAGTATATCTTTATTTTTTCTAGTATTATTCATACACACAGCACAATAAACAACCATTATTAATAATACCACATTTTTACATTAAAATATTCAAACTTTCAACTAACAAAACAAACAACATGCGTCGCACTGACCCTGAGATTATTGTCCACTGGCTGTGCTAGCGAACCGGTTTTTTCCAGTCTCGTCGCGTACGCGACAAGCAGCCAGTGGTCACGCACACATGCCTCGCGTGCTTGTAGTTGTGCAACCGATTCGCGCGGTTGTATGAAGCTTTGCCTCTGTACGGTACGGTTTCTTTACTCATGTGCCCAAACGTCCAGTATAACACAATACAGTTAAGCGATTCTGATCGAGTCGCATTAAATTTTGTATTGATACGGTGGAGAGTTATTTGAAAAAACATGATAGTAAAAACTTTAACCATAAAACTTTTTTTAGTTTCGTAATTCTTTCTAAGTGGTCCACATAATTTGTTTGCTGGTCCAATGCTCCATGACAATGTTTAAATATGTAGATGGAAGTTAATTCAATAAAATAAAAACTAACTTTACGTATATTAAACGTATTTTATTTATTGCGCAATTGATATCTCGTCTAAACTTCGATATTTCATTAGTTATGTTGCCAAATAATTATGATAATACATGAACATCGAAACTTGAGGAACCTTTTAGTATTTATTTGAAAACTAGAGGAATGATAATAGAGAAAGAAATATATGTACACGAAAAAGAAAACTATGTGTGTTATATTCATTGAGTTACAATACCTATAGAGTCACAATCTCTAACTGACAATACTCAAAAAATGTCCGAGCGCCGTTCCATATACCTATATATTTTGATATTATATAGTTCAAAATGACATTTGCTCGAATTTAGACGTTAACCTGCTTGTATAATGTTCAAAGTCGCTCGTATGCAATGTCATCATCATTCACTCAAGGGCTTGCGTACGAGCAGGAACAAGGCATCAGTGGAGACGCTATTTATACTAATATTATTAGGAGTTTATAATAATTGTGAAATATGAGTTTGTGAGTTTATATGTACCTAGAGAACTAAACAACTGATTTCAAAAATTATTACACCAATTTCTTTTTAATTTACTTATCATATTAAAAAATCATAACACATTTTATAAGATTTTTTATATGATAAGTAAATGAAAAAAAAATTGGTGTAATAATTAATAGTATTAATAGCACTAGTAAACCACTAAGGTTTGTGAATTAGGTACTAAAATGCTAAGTATTAATTACTACTTTAGAATGGACATTTAGAATTTAGGATGGACATAATTATATTATTCAACTGGGTGGTTAATTCATTTCGGGCTTTTGCTATAATAACTGTCCATTCAGAGCATCTTATGGGGTTTCGAGGAAAACTAAAACAAAAAAAACATATTTTAATTATACTTTAAAATAATAAAACTCTTTCGACCTACATTTTGTACGGAAAACTAAAAAATAAAACATTTAACAACATTGTAATATTAGTACATTAAGTTTAAAATCTGTAAAAATATTTATTGTATCAATCCACTCCATAGAACCGTTAGAACATAATTTGCGAGTCACCTCGTACGCGTGACTATTTGTTTTCTTTACTCTTGCATATTTGTCTAACGTGAAAGAGAAACGTTATCGCGGCGCCGCGCGGTCGGCGGTGAGTGTTTTAGTTTGCTAATAAAATGAAAATTATTGAAATTTAAATGAAAACATGCACTGTGGATACATAAATACGTAAATTTGGTATGATACTTACCTAAAATATGAAACACCATCCTTTTTCGCACGTGTCTGCTGTTATTTGGGCAGGAAATCACCGAACACTTTGGCATCGCGGACGTTGTACGAGGATTGTGGTCGCCTTACAACTAAACAAAACTCTGCGCACTTCGCAGCGTGCGCCGAGTTTTGCGCGGACATTTTATTTGTCTGTTTGTGACTCTATAGGTATTGTAACTCAATGGTTATATTGCATGATTTATACGCCTTAACCAAATTTAAACGTCCATGGCTGTATGAGCTAAGATCCCTTTGCCTACCCTGCGCGGTAAAATTTTGCAAATAAAAAAAGTTATGCAATCAAATACTTAGCATTGTTTCATTACAATAGGTGAAATTTCGACCACAGGATACTAGTTACAATTTAATATACATTCCAGATTTCATTCTAACGTATTTAGTTGGCTCATGGTTATGTTCCGTGGCCGCGAGTAAAATGGAATCATCCCTGCTGACGTGAACGTGAGCTTTACAGCCCTTATGTACACTGGAACAGCTGTACCTGAAGCCGCCGGCACGAATAGGACCGCTTTTGGAGTACGTATATTCATTGAGCAAGAGTAGTCTCGTCCCGCGCGTGAGTGTGATGTAGGTAGCTAAAAGAATCATGGAAATTTTATTGATAACAATTATTAATGTAAAGGTGAAAGTATTAGGATATAAATGCGATGCATTTTTTAAGAAGTAAACTTAGTTAACTGAAATTCT
Organism: Parnassius orleans; assembly: GCA_029286625.1. Lineage (NCBI taxonomy): Eukaryota > Metazoa > Arthropoda > Insecta > Lepidoptera > Papilionidae > Parnassius > Parnassius orleans. Next base: position 723,379 of record JAGSMP010000250.1, on the reverse strand, counting down.
TATACAAATTTTGTACGTGTAATGCCTATGTATGATTTTCATTGTACTAAGTGCCTCTCTGTTCAGACGTGCAGAGACATTCGGCGAGGGGACGATCAATGAGGATTTTGAGAATAATCCCTGGCAAACACCCCCCTGCATTGCAGTGTACAGAGTGGCGGTTGATGACCGCTTAAACTGTATGTCGATCGCGCCGACACGCTTCATACTTCGGCTGGGTATGCTTATGCCGGGTTTCTTTATTTAAAAACGTTTCGTTTTCTTTTACAAGCTGTTTAGCAGTAAATGAAGTGCACGAATACCCTTTTTTATAACAAAATATCAGTTCGACTATTTATGAACAGTTTAAAGTTTTTTTTCATTTTAAATTATCCTAAGTTGCTGAATGAATAGTTATAAACATAAAGATAAACTGTTTTTACATGCACTTTATATGTAATAAAACGAATTGTAACGGAGAGCGGAATGTTTCTTGAATATAGGAATCAAGCATTAATCTGTTTTAACGGATGAATATATATATATTTGGGTTTTTAAGGCCTCAGTGTAATGTGAGCAGCTGGGCGGGACGTACAGCGTGCATAATAAACACATTATATGTATAATATTTTGTTATGACACATTATATTTTAGTGTCCTAAAAATATATGGTATACGCGCCATTACGCGAAACGACCTGCCACACGATTTTCACTCAGGCCTAAAGCTTATTTCTAATAGACCAACGTAGAAAGAAAGACAGAGCGCTGCGTACATTTCAAGTGGCACCGAAACCATGCTCAAATTCTTGACTTACACTCACGCACACATATGCATCCAAAATTAATTTGCATCCAACATGGTTTTAGGTGCACATGTGTGCGTCCAGCAGTGGATTTCAAAGAAAGAAAAAAGAATGATGTGACGTTGGTGTTTAGTCTATCTTTCTTAGTTGATCTGAGTTCTTACTGTAGAAAATCAGTGCCCACTCTGTGTGCAACGGGGCTGATCTTTCCGCGTACTAAACCAGCATACGCCGTTCATACTGCAGAGGATAAGGCTTCAGTGGTGACCGTTCGGAAGCACATGCGGCGTACATACACTGAAAACACTCGGGACAGTCCGCCACTCTTTCTACACTAACCCTAACCTTTAAGGATTACAGTTTAAGGTATAATCCAGCACTAGTTTTGGCGTATTTGTTCGGCGGATGGTTGTGATTGGTGACAGCGTGGAGGATACGATTATCGGGGCTCACGTGGGCGTACGCTCGGCAGCCCTTCTGCGCGCTTGAACAGCAGTACCTGAAGCCCACGCGTATGGCGCTGCCTTTGAAGTACGTGTATTCGTCGAGTAACAGAAGTCTAGAGTATCTAGAGCCCTTTGATAAGGTGATGAAGGTCGCTGAAAAAAATAGAAAGTTCATAAAATTCTTATTGTCTACTCCCTATTTAAATAATATTTTATTTTATTTCTTCGAAATATAAGAAATTAGAATTTGTCTGACCGGGTAAGGTACAGCGAAAGAAATTTTGAAGGTATCCTCTTTATTGTCGTATGTATACCTGATGGTTATGCATACGGACTTAGCTAAACAAACGCCTATTCACTCTTCTCTAGAAGACACTCAAATTTTAACCGGATGAAAAGACAAATACTGGAAAATTATTCCACTCCTTTGCTAAACGTATTATGAACGACGAAGCAAGACAACAAAACATTCGAACCAAGCGGTTCGAATGTTTGGAATGTCGACTTCAAGGAGGTAGTTTTATACGTGGTAGAGCCATGCTGCAGCTATATTGTGGTGGCAGTAGGTCCTCAGCATTCTGTGAGAGGTGTGGTAGGACCACGCCTCTCACAGAATACCAGCGTCAAATAGCTGCTTAATGCTGCTGTGTTTCGTATGGTGAGTGTAGAGAACCGGAGACCCTTTTTACTGGAAACGAGGCATTCCATCTCAGTCCTCAAGGGTGACGACGCTTCTGCATTTTGATTCTTAACTAAGGATAAATGTAGATGTCTATGAGCCACAGCATCCACTTACCATCAGGTGGACTGTGTGCTCGTTTGTCACACTTTTTCTATAAAATATATATATATATATATATAATTATTATTTGTTATTGAAGTATTTACCAGTAACAAAAATATGTATTTATAAATATCTGCAAGCGCTGCATATGCAACGATGAGAGCTAAGAACTAAACGCTGCAAGAGTGTGTATTAAAAGTGCGAATATTATTTTATTCTTAAAAAAAATAGTAGGCGAAACTATTATATTACAGAAAACGAAGACCGTCATTGACGTGGGGCTGTTAATTAATGGATAAATATACCTTTAAAACTAAAATATTAATTTGAAACATACTAAATATATGTTTTTTTACCTTTTCATCATGTACTATATTTTTACAGGTATATACAAGACTTAAAAAAAAATGCTGGCAACCTTAAGACAGTAAAAGACGCGAAAGTAGCGAAGTAGCGACAGACACGCAGCGGTAAAGCAGTATTGAGTGTAAGGTAGACAATATTGAAGAATTGTTTTCATGATATTTCAAAAAACTAAGTGCTGAGGAAAATAAATGTAATTAATAACACAATTCAACGTATATAATAACTATTTTATATAGTGAGATCATTTCATTAACAAAAAGAAACTTATTTAAATTATAAAACAAAAAAAATAAAGTCAGGTTCATAGCGACTATTGTAAATTGATCTTATGGACTAAACATAATTACATATATCAATGGAAAAATAACATATCACATCAGTACAGCTATATTATGCATTATTGCTCCCCCCACCCCTACAGTCTTACCAAACGATGAGCACTAAAACTCACTTTCTCTCAGTCTTAGGTAAAATAAAACTTAATCCAAATAACATAAAAATAATACCAACTTTAAAGCTACCTGAAATCACCACTATGAAATGGTCGACGGTCAACGGTTACAATAGTTTAATTTTAAACAATAGTTTCCTTCTGCTAACAACATAAAAAGAAGCTTTGCTTACAAAATAGACTTTTTAGAATAATGCATACTCGTAGAATAAATAAATAGAAGTTAACCATTTTTAAAATAATCCTTACTGACTGGATTGGCTTTAAAATATACCTTTAAGTATCTTTTAAAAATCACACATTATGCATCACAACTCATTAAAATTATACCAAGAGTTTGTGAAAAATATTTTCTATCACACAACTAAAATTTTATAACACTTATCACAAATAGACTAGAACTGAACCGATTACTCCTAATATTCTAAATGGACATTTTAACACTAACATTATACGTATATTTACAAAGATCATAATGCAAAAATATCCTATCATCAAATCAAAACATCAGTTCAAATTAGCAAGAATGCATTAGTGTACTATGCGTGCGCGATAAGAATAGCACTGTCAAACTTATGTCACTTCGCATTGCGCAATAACTTCAAATGCATTCTACAGATATGCGAAAAATCAAAGTAAAATACATTTAATATTATTTTTATTTAAATTATCATCACCTTCTTTACAGCCCTTCACAAGTCTACTGCTGAACATAGACCTCCTCCTAGGTATGCCACAAAGCACGGTCCCGAGCCACCTGCATCCATCGACTTCCTGCATGTATCTATATATAGGTCTTACCTTATAGATCTATATATAGTTATTACCAGGTCGTATATATTACCAGGTCGTCACTCCATCTAGTGGGGAGCCGCCCTACACTTCGCCTACCGATACGAGATCCACTCAGAACCTAATTGTTATTAATCGTATATTGTTACTACTATGAAACATTTAAAGAAGTTGCTATTAAACCCAATCCTATTCTTATCCTGAGCGCAGTATGCAGTAGATAATATATTAAATAATCTCTGGTGATAATTAAATATGTGTCTATGTAACTCCAGTAGCAGATATAAGAACTAGGTCATTCACAATAAATTAGTATTCAGGGAACTTGCTTCCGTGAAGGAGTGCCAAAAGGACTATGTGTGTGCTCCATGTTACTCCTTACAATCGTCATGTCGTCTGCGAGATGGAGGTACGCTTTGCATCTGTGCCACCTGTTCTTTGTACACCCCCATCTAAAGCCACTTCGTGTCCGACTTTGCTTGTAATATGTAAAATCATGAAACACCAAGCGCTCTTTGCCACGCGACGTCATAAAAATGTTAACTGAAATTGTACAACAATGTTACAATCACCAGAAATAATGTTAAACAACGAAAGCTAATAGGAAACTAAATAAATGTGATTTAATTGATAATTTCATAACGATTTATAAATATAAAAAGGATAAAATAATAAAACATTATATATTAAATCACTGCTAAAATAATATAATATGAAAATGGACAAAGTAATAAAACTGAAACTAGTTTTCATCATCATTACAGCCACTGCTGAACATAGGCCTCCCCCAAGGAATGCACAAAGCACGGTCCTGAGCCAACTGCATCCATCAACTTCCTGCATGTCTTACCAGGTCGTCACTTCATCTAGTGGGCACACACTTCATATAAAAAGTAAAATGGAAAACAATTGTTGAAAAATAAAAACATTAATGAAGAAAAAAACATTTTTATCTTTAATTACATAATTCTAAAATACTTAACAAATGTTGCATATTTTTTTCCCCATACGATTTCATTCCTTAAACATAATATTATATTCTAAGCACAATTTTTAGAATTAAGTTTACTTCCTGGAAGACCATTTCTTTTCAAAGTATGTTCCTCTTGGCGTCAGTTTGTATTTCGGAGGCTTGTGGTCATGCCTCTCCACCACTTTCTCTATATCCAAATTAGCTGACACTAAGAGATAGGACTTGCAATCAGGTGAAGTACAATTCCATCTGTATCTGCCATTGGATTGACCTTTGTTGCTGTATGTGTACTTCTTCAGCATGATCAACTTTTTACCATTAGACAGAGCAATAAGATCACCTGCAAGAATTTTTAAAGTTATTTCATAGTCAATTGTGATCACTGAAAATTACCCTGAGAAGGATGAGGAAATCCTTAAATAACGTAGAATTCAAACAAATAAACATTTTTTAATGGTAAATTTAAAAAATATAAATAACTGGACAGTGGGAAGGAGGATGAATACATGAACTTTATTTATTATAATAACGCGCCTTACAGTAGCGGCGTAATAGAATCCTATATCCCACATCATCGCATAGGTGCCGTATGAGAGAGAGAAGGAAATGAAACAGGAGATGGGCAGCGACATCTTCTTGATAACAATTTAAAATAATAAAAAGCTACGATTACCAACCCGCCTGCCAAGCGAGACAACTACTGTAAATGTTTAAATAAAACCAGTTTTTACGGATTTTATCCGTGGATTTTATCACGTATATTAACTTATTTTATATTCCCAACGTTTCGACCACTTTACACCACCCATGGTCACATGGTATTGTATAAATTGGTGATGAGGCAATTTATGGAGGAGACCTATGTTCAGCAGTGGGTTTTTGGTAGAATTTAATGGAAAATGATGAATTATTTACTTGGTTTTTATTGGTAAAATTGAGTTTTATTTTCTTAGCCCCAATTGCCTTACTTATGCAAATTTGACACAATCCCAATGGTTGTTCTTTATAGATTCGGCTGAGACTTTTGTGATTTCATACTGGTTTTTATATGGATATATGCAGCTTTAGTGTATGTGTCACTTACGATTGCTCTGTCTAATGGTAAAAGACATATCCTTGATTAGCATAATACGAGGGTGGATTGAAAAGTACTCGGCCTAACACAGATCCATTCAATTCTAAAAATCAAATCTACCCACATTATTTAGTTCAGTTCAGACTAGTTCATTGTGTGAAGTTCGAAACGTGTGCGATAATTAGTTGTGATTTTATAAATTTATTAACAAAGTAATCGGACATAATTTCCGCGAATGGAGCAAATCGAGCAGCGTGCCGTCATTAAGTACCTCCATAAGAAGGGGCTTTCATCAAAAGCCATCCATGATGACATGGTCAGTACATTAAGCGATTGTGCTCTGTCATATTCATCCGTCAAAATGGATAGCAGAATTTAAGCGTGGTAGAGTGTGAAAGATGAACCCCGCTCTGGAAGGCCTTCGACGTCAACTACTGACGAAAATATTAAAAAAGTACTTGATTTAATAATGGGAGACCGCAGATTAAAAATTAGAGAGATAGCCGAGATTATAGGCATCTCTTATGAACGAACTCAAAACATCATTGTCAACGAGTTGGGTTTCCACAAGGTGTCTGCGAGGTGGGTTCCGCGACTGCTTTCAGTTGAACAAAAAAGGACGCGATTGACTATTTCACGCGACTGTTTGGAGTTATTTGAAGCCGATGCAGATGATTTTTTGAATCGTTTTGTTACTATGGACGAAACATGGGTTCATTACTGTACACGGAAACAAAACAACAATCAAAACAGTGGAGAAGACCTGGTTCACCACCCCCTAAAAAGGCTAAGTCGATTTTGTCGGCAAATAAGGTGATGGCTTCAGTATTCTGGGACTCGAAAGGTGTGATTATGATTGATTATCTTGAAAGGGGTCAGACTATAAACTCTGATTACTACTGCACCTTACTACGTCGTTTACGAGAGGAAATAAAAGAAAAACGTCGAGGAATGCTCAGAAGAAAAGTCCTGTTTCATCAAGATAACGCCCGTGTTCACACGTCAGTACAGTCAATGGCTGAAATTCACAACTGTGGCTTTGAACTGTTACCGCATCCGCCGTATTCACCTGATCTGGCACCATCAGACTTCTTTCTGTTCCCTAACCTAAAAAAGCACTTGGGAGGTCAAAGATTTTCGACAAACGATGAGGTCAAAGCAGCTGTAGACGCATATTTTGACTCTAAGGAAGAATCATTTTTTTTCAACGGTCTAAATGCTTGGAAGGGGAGGTGGCAAAAGTGTATTGAACTTGATGGTGATTATGTAGAAAAATAAAAATATTACTGATTTAGTATGTGTTTATTTTCTTGGTTAGGCCGAGTACTTTTCAATCCACCCTCGTAACACACAATCAATTTAAGTAAAATGAAGTAGGTGCAATTCAGTATGGTCACACTATGAACTACCCACTTGTTGAATATTTTAAAGTTCGATGTTCTACTTTTTTATTGTAAAAACACTGAGGAATCGAATTTAATAAAAATTTCATTAGGTATTCATTTTGGAATCACACATCAATGATTCACGGGTTTTTCTGCCACCAGGGTGGCGCTCACAATGAGGTGAAATATTTGCCAGATTTTATAGCGTGGAAGATAATTTCTTAGGAAAATGTAAAAGTTTGTTTCTTTCTGTATAATTAGTTATATTTTAAATTAATTAGATTAAAAATGAATAAAACAAATTATAAATATAACTAAAAGAAGAAAAATAAAAGTTAAAAGCTGCAAAAAGTAAAAGATCAAACCACTGAGGCATTATTTTGTGTATTAATACAATATTCTAGAAACTGAAAAAGTATTATTTAAAACCAATTTATAAATTAATGACATTGTGTAACAAAAAACTTTACCTCAGTCACAACTAGCGACATCTGGTGAGTGGAAGATCATCATTGTAATGTTTTTTTTTATAGTATATGGGTGACAAACGAGCACACAGTCCACCTGATGGTAAGTGGTTGCTGTGGCCCATAGACATCTACATCTATCCGCGATTACGAATCAAAATGTAGACGCGTTGTCACCCGAGAGGACTAAGATGGAATGCCTCGTTTCCAGTAAAAGGGGTCTCCGGTTCTCTACACTCAACATACGAAACTCAGCAGCGTTAAGCTGCTATTTTACGCTGGTATTCTGTGAGAGCGTGGTCCTTCCCCGGTCGAGCCGACCGATTCGTGCTACAACTATACAAGTAATATAGCTTTAGCATGGCTCTACCACGTATAAAGGGTCGATCTCGTCATTTGAACACACACTGAACTAGTGACTACCGAAAATCGCACCAATGACAACGACATTCAAATATGATGTTAACAACAATACAGTAAATAAGAATACATTAACAAAATAAAACAATTTAATGATCCTAAAGATTACATAACATTATGTTTTTAAAGTTTATTATACAATTTTAATGTATTTCCCGTTAGTGTGGCGATGAATTACTGACGACGGGTGGTTATGAGTGGCTGAAGGCAGTCGAATTAAGTTCATGTGTTCATCGAGATGTATGTAGACTTGACATCTTGTGCAGACCCAACGTGTAGCAAATCCACGCTGAATAGGTTTTTGCTTATAATAGGTGAACCCTTGCAGAAGATAAACAAATCGACCGTTGACATATTGAATCAGCTGTCCTGTCAGATTTTATAAAAGAATTAAAACACAGAGTAAAAAAGCAATAATATTTAAAATAAAACCACAATATTAAAAGTAATGTAAAAGTCATTTCCTTGTATAAAGAGATGTGAATATCAAAAATATAGAAATAAACATGTTTATTCGAGTACAAACAAATTATAATGTAAAAGCAGCAGCATAACACCGTGAAATGAACGGGTTAGATTTGAACCCCGATTGCTAGTCCGACCGCTACGCTGTGGCATCAAAAGCGGCTGTTCTTGTGATATTGGGGTGTTATTAATATTTTACTGATAAGAGGCTACTGCAGCCCATGTATACCTGCAGCTAACTTCAAACAAAGAAGGCTTTGCTTTTGCTTGTCACCTTTGAGGACTAAGATAGAAATGTCTTTGAGCCTGTAATTATACCAATTCTCTATACTTTTTTTTACGCATACGCGCCTCGCGGGGGCAAAGTCGGGTTATATCGGACTCGCACTAATTAAAACCCTATCGTGTCTCACATTCGCTGCATATAGGCAGGGCCACGGTAATGCTTTCGCACACATCTGCGCCCCATGGCAGCCCCTCCTCGGTAGAGGATCACTCCTTCCACTTCTTCTCACGTAAGACGCACCAGAACATTAGGCGTGGCTTCCTTAGCGGCCTCTAACTCCACCTGCGCAGCGGGCCCTCTCGAGCCCGGTACGCGGAGGCCATGGGGCCAGGAAAGTCGAGCCCTCAAAAACACGAGCCTTCCTGACCCCAGCGGCGATCTGGGCTATAGCTCCGCCACCAACCAATTTTCGGTCGCGGAGGGTAGGGAGAGCGGTGCTTCAAATAGGGCGCAAGGCTCATCGCCATACCAACACTCCTCTTCCCCCGCGACTCCACTCCTCAAGTGCTTCTTCCTGTTATATAATACGCATGTACATCCACTTAAATAAATTGTTTGTCATTTATAAAGTCAGTATGTGTATCTGTTGATCTACCTGTTATTTTGAACGTTTTTTATAATGAATGAATAAAAATGTTTTTGATAAAGAACGAACCAATGAACATAAAATCAGTTTTTTTTAAATGTCCACTTAAAAACATGAAACTTTATAATAACAAAATAAATTAAAAGTACAGCAATGTCTTAAATAAAAACTTGAAGTTGTTGTTAAAGTATATTTCATGAAAGTATATTCATAGTTAATACAATTAAATGGTATAATAAGTATATTATTACATTAATAGATAAGAGCACACACATAAAAAAGAAATCGCAATGAAAATGCAACATAAAGTACGTATTTAAAAGAATTATAAAAAATCGTAAGACATAATCGAGATCCGAACATGTGAGATGCAATAATCTATCACATAAATGAAGCAGGCAGTCTTAATACAAAATCAATATTAATCACAAATTTAATACTGGACACGTCACAAAATGCATTTATCACACCACGTTAACTTACTAGTAAACCTTAATTTCTATACAACGATGTTAAATATCGTTACAAAACTTATTCTACTGAAGACACATAATTCTAATGAAGGCACTTTCCTGTTGATAATCTGGTATATTTATTATGCAATAAAAGTACAGACAAATGGTCACTATTATAAAACTTTTTACGGCAAACTACTAAAATAAATGAAGGCAAACATTTAAAACATTTAAAAAAATCTCCTTGTCATAAGAAATGTATAATATTCGTGTTTATTTAATCAATTGTGCATAACGAACCAGAACTATGTCAAGTACTTTGATACTTTATTTGTGATATGTGATATAACTTACTATAAAACTATTTTCATATGGTATAGTTAACAATCCCTGCACACATATTAAACAAAACTATAGTCACAATACGCAATTATGATTAAGAGTATAGAAAATACGAGTTTTGCTTATGTCTAATAGTTATTAAAGACGCTATGTGCTATAAAATAATCGTGTAAAGATGCAACAGGATGAACATCGTTCGTATTATTATTAGGGACAGGTGCGCTATTATTCTCTTTATTTGTTCCTAAGCCATTTATCGTTTGATACAGCTGTTTATGGGAATCTTTTTTAGCACTTGGAGGATGACTGTGAGCGAGATTAGCTTTTAGAACTTCGAGTTTGTCCGTGATAATGAGATGGGCCTTGCATTTCCATTTGGATCCGTACGCAGTGCAGCTCCAGCGATGTGCGTTGGTTCTCGCCTTCAAATGCTTGTAAAAAGTGAAGTCGTTTAAACGCAGATTGATCCTTCCATTTGGCCGTAGATAAAACTCGACTAGCAAAATAAAACACAGACATTAGACAAAAATACTGTAAAAATTAATTTACAACTATGACAAGAAAAGTAGCATTGCAAATTGCATATACAATGGTAAAATGCAACGAGATTTCTCTTGTTTTAAAAAAACTAAAATCTACGAAAAAATAAAAGGATGTCAGAAAAAAATAAAAAGTCATGATTCAGTCAGTTTAGTTAAGTCATGATAAGAAGAAATGATCATATAAAAAATTTGCCTTAAGCAGCACGTTGAGTATTTTCATATACTTTTTAAGACTAGCATAATTATATAAATTTTAACGCTGAATGTCGTCTCATCAATACAGTACGATAGACTCTTAAACAACAATGTTTCTTAAATAAAATACAATAACTAATAGTAGTTACCAGTTTTTAGGAAACAATAGGTGTCTTTATTTATTTTTTAAGGCTTATGACTGGATAAAGCATGGAATATTAATTTACAAATATAAATATTATTATTCTTGACCACGCATTACATATTCGGTCTTCTTGTTCAGTTGTGCAAATGGGTGTCCCACAGGGATCGATCTTCGCTCCATTTCTATTTTTATTTTACATTAATGATCTATCCGCGATATATAGTAAAAAATATGGCCGAGATATTTCTTTGTAAAGGCTAATTTTTATCATTACAGGTGAGTAGAAAAATTCTATTCTAAACCAGTCCTATCTTATTCTTAATATCTACAATCTCTCAATTTGTCATTAATACTTAAGTTAACATTAATAATGTATAACTCTTTATTACATCTAGAAATACCTATGTTAAGGTTGAGAAACTATTCAGTGATCTTGTTTTTTTTTTCACTTTTATTGTTCATTTTCATTTTCTTTTAAGTTCGGTAGAAATTACAACTGATTCCAAGTTCCAATGGGCAACATATACGCCGATACAAAATAATTTTTACATTTTATTTAATTAGGTACTGCCTAATTACAAAAGCAGATAAATTATTATACATTATTGGATGTGTCGTATAGCAAACAGTAGTTATTGCTAGGTGTTTTGTAACCATTTTCTTCCTGCAAAATCGAGGCAAAAAACCTATTTACAATAAAGGACCTCAACCGTCTTATTAAAAAGTTCACGCGTTCAAGCGTGCCGCGTTCTGCGTTCGTTGTATTGTATTACGTTACATATGTATACATACCCCGACATCAGGCATTCTGACCTCGTCGGTCAATCAACCAGAACGCACGAGTTCGTGCGTTCACTGCTGTTTCGGTGTCCACATCGGAAGGAAGATGGAGACCGAAACTGAAGTGGATTATGTTAGTACGAGAAAGGTTTTTTTTTATATGATATGCAGAATGATGATTATAAAAACCGAGGAAAAGTTACAAATTGTCAAAGAAAAGGGAACCGAAAATGAATTATAAAAAATTTCTTCATTAGTAAGCCATTTACAAAACAGTCTATGAAATTCTCTATCTTGTTCTGTATTCTTATTTACTGGGCGCACCCAATGTTTCTTTTCCGTTTTGATGCTGCTAATGTCCACAATATCAATAATTCGTCTTCCGATGAAGAACTATAGTAAAAACATGGTAACTATAGTGGCACCGCATAGACCGTCCAACAGCGGGATTTGTGACCAACTGAAGTCTCGAACGCAGAACGCGAACGCGGAACGCTTGAACGCGTGACCGCTTTCTGTCTGATAGATTCCCTAAGGTTTAAGCTAGATTCTATTTCAAGAAAGAAGTCCCGTAAGTAATACGCGAACTAAAATGTACATTATGGAATTCCATCAATTTGAGAGCAAATGTTAAATTTCGCAAAGACTAGCGCCGCGGCTTAGAGACTTCTTTCGTGACAAAGACTCTGCTTTAAATCAAAGACTATCTATAAACAACGTTTAGTAATAAGACCGCAAGAGTCATTTAGTAATTAGTCATTTAAAATAAGTAAATAAATGAACTGAAAAGTACAACTGACTTCAAAAGATAACAACCAGAATGTCATCTAAATATGTAGTTACATTATTTTTTTATTTAAATTTATATGGCCACCTTATAACAATCCCTCATATTTATTAAAATAATCATTTAAATCAGTTCAGCCGTTTCCAAGAAATCGGTGAACATAAGAAGAAAACATACGAGACGAATATCCACTTCGTTTTTTTTAAATCGTTTGAAAACAATCATGAAATGAACTATTTAAAGGCATAAACATATTTACACATCCAACTGCATTATTTGTTAACGAAAACATATGCATTATTGAATTCCTTTAAGAATTGTGCAAGAAAGGGCTAGGACGGTACTCAGAGACAATCTCGAGTTTAAACTCAAACTTTATAATGTTAAAATCTGTGTAACATTATTAGTGTCCGACGGAAGCATCGCCTTCTGCCACCTTCGGCCAAAAAAACACCTTTGGCTTCGGTGTTCGGTCGGACACTAAACATAATATTATGGTCTAGACTCAAATTATTCAATTGTGAAGTTTGAGGTTAATCTTGTCTCTGAATACCGGGCTAAGGCTTTCGTGCAGAACGTTTAGTTACGCACACGAATACGTATCAGTGTCATAAATGGTAGTGGCCGCACAAAATGTAGATGAAACGCAACGAAATTCGCACCGATAAATGAGGACTTAGGCTAAGTTAAAATTAGATTTAGTTTAGGCTTATTTAAAACTTTTATAAAATGTACCACCGGCTCAAAAAGTGGGACCTCTAAAAGAACCGGCACGAAGCTATATGTTCATTGCTTTTTCCCTTCTTTAAAGTGATTCCACTTTACACTATAACAATTTCAAGGAATTGGAATTATCATGTTGGTATTAAGATTTATTATATGGTACCAGCAGGTAAATAATTCGTGTCGTAATCATTTTTATTTTTACTTATCCTCAAGGTAATCGACAATTTTATAATAGGTCTTACAGAAAAAACTGATATGCAAATACACTTTTTAGCAAAACATTACTAAATTAATCAATATTTAGACAAGTATGTACCGTATAGCGGCGTTGTAAGAATATTCACTACCCATATCATCCCGTGGGTGTCGTAAGAGGCGACAGAGAGAAACAAATCAGAGATGGGCAGCAGCGACTTCCTAATAACGACTAAAAATAAAAAAACTTTACCGGGTTGAGTCATGCTGCAGCTATATCAGTAGTATAGTTGTAGCACGAATGGGTCGGCTCGACCGGAGGAGGACCACGCTCTCACAGAATACCAGCGTAAAATAGCAGCTTAACACTGCTGTGTTTCGTATGGTTAGTGTAGAGAACTGGAGACCCACTTTACTAGAAACGAGGCATTCTATCTTAGTCCTCAAGGGTGACAACGCATCTGCATTTTGATTCGTAGTTGAGGATGGATGTAGATGTCTATGGGCCACAGCAACTACTTACCATCAGGTGGACTGTGTGCTAGTTTGTCACCCTTATCCTATAAAAAAAACTGCGGTTGCCAACCCGCTTGCAAGCGTGGCAACTATGGCAAATATCCTATTCCTGTATAAGGAAATCTATGAGGGAATATATTCAACAGTGGACTTTAATAGGCTGCAACGGTAACGGTAAAGACAAAGATATATGAAAATGCACTTGCGATGAACTAGCTTCATACATTATAATTTTCGTTTCTTTTTTACTTTATTTTATTGAATTCAAATTACTGATTCCGTAAACAAATTTAACTGTTAAGTGAAATTATCGCTATTTAAGAAAAAGAAATACCCCGGGGCTTTGTCGATTTTTTAAGTCTAACTTTTCGAACTGATGAAGATTTTCACATTTATGAGAGCTTGAAATACGCCTCAATCACAATTGACACTTAATTTTTTTTCTTACTTTTTAAACTTACATTATACATATAAAAAATCGGTGAGTTACAAGTTATATCCTAGTCAAATAATATCATTTGTGTGTTGCGTGTGTGTGTGTGTTTTCTTTAAAATCTAACGCACCCTTGAATATTTTGTATTCTAAATGAAAGATCTATTTTCTCTGGTGGGGAATTTTTCTTTACGCTATGTCCTTTAAAAAAACTATGTAAAGGCACAACAGGATGGACGTCGTTTTTAGGGACAGGTTCCCTACAATTGGTTTTACGTCTGTGGGAATCTTTTCTAGCGCTTGGAAGATGACTGTGAGCGAGATTAGCTTTTAGAACTTCGAGTTTATCTGTGATGATGAGATGGGCCTTGCATTTCCATTTGGATCCGTACGCAGTGCAGCTCCAACGATGTGCGTTGGTTCTCGCCTTCAAATGCTTATAGAAAGTGAAGTCATTTAAACGGATATTTATTTTTCCACTTGGGCGCTGGTAAAACTCGGCTAGTAAGAAAATAACAAAGACATTAGACAAACAATAAAGGTTGTGAATGTTTAATTTGAAGCAGTGTGTGTGTGTGCAATCTTACAAATGATGCATATTCTAGAATGGTAAGATACGCAACGAAATTTCTAGTATCTTAAAAAACTAAAATATCTTGAAAAACTCAAATCTACATAGAAATATAACAGGATGTTAATCAGAAAAGTTTTGAATGACCATACAAAACAATATTTTGATTAATATCGAATGCTACCAATTATGTTTAATAATAAAATTAAAAACACAAAAAATAATTTTCTTCCTATACCTTTTTTGTTGATTAAATAAGAATTTTTACGGCTAAATCTCATGCCATTAAACAATAATAGGATAAACATTTCAACAACAGTGGATATTAACGTCGTAAGTGCGAGAATTTTTTAAGTGGCACTTACATTTTTAACTCACTTTCTTATTTAAAAAAAGTTATACATGAAAACTTTGTAACTTACAACCTATATTCGAGCCAACTATAATTATAAAGCTCATTCAATATTTTTTTTAATATTTATGGGTCTACATTGATTACTTTTTCTAAAATCCTACGCGCCCTTGAATATTTTCTATCCTTAATGACAGATTTATGTTCTCTCTTACGGAAGTTTTCTTTACCTGAAAAGTAAAAACCAAAATCTTACTAGTATCATCCACTTGTAACGATAGACCATTTCAATCAGTATCCTATAATAGCTTCGATACATTATTAAATAAACTAAACAAGTGATTTCTTTTTAAACTTTTTACTAAAAAAATTAATACACCACTTTTTTTTTCATATTCCTACATTGTCATCCGATTCTGAGCTATGTTCAAAATTTAAAGTCTCTAGCTCATCGGGAAGTGCTCGAAATTTGAGTTGGAAGATTCCACCCGGAACGACAGACAGACAGACAAACAAGAAATTGACTTAATAAAAACATGGTGAAATTGTTGGCGAGTTGTTTGTATACAGAAAATATTAAAGCAACAAAAAGAATTCGTTTATACGTACATCATTATATTTCGTTTTGATATTCTCCAAAAAATACGTGGAAGGTGGATGCGTGTGCTCTGTCTGAGCCCTTACTACCAACATTTCATGTGTTACGTGAAGGAATCCTCTGCAAGACCTGGACGACATTTGTGTACAGCTCCAACGGAAGCCGTCGCGTAGATTTTTATGCTGGTAATATGTGTAACCGTTTAGCATAAGTAGATTTTTTCCATTCCGACCCTTAACCATGAGTACTGAAAAGATATAAATGCATTACGGGCAACCAACTATCAATTCGAGGAACAAACACACCGCGCGAGAAATATGGATAATTGCCGAATAAAGCCCGATTTTCACAGCGCGTTTTTAGTAGCTGACGAACAGTTAAGATCAGCTACTATACGACAGTTATCCTGTGAATACAACAAGGATCCAGTTCTAACTGGATAGTTACTGCCAGTCAGGTATTACAAACATATTTTGATTTCAATATCCACCCACCCTACCCCACTTCCACAATGTCCACTAATGTGTGGAAGTCCTTCCTACAAGCGGAGAAGCCCACCTTCAGCCGTGGACTATTACAAAATGATGAAGAAGGTCACCAGGAAATAATTAGTCGTATATTCTCACGAAGTATAATAATTCGTAGATCCTGTGGAAACACAAACAGCCATATACAACATGATTTTGATGGTCAGCTCTAGTAGGACAGCAGTTGCTTACTGTTTAGACGAAAAATGTCTACAATTAAAAGACCTCGATATTGTGGCCTTACTGTGTAAACAGCAAAACACACAGATACTGACTGTACAGTCAGAGCCTTTTTTTTATAAAACTGAAGTGACTACTGCAATCCATGGACACTAGCAGCCAATATCATAAAAAGAAGGCTACAGATGCGTTGTCACTCCGAGGACTAGGATGGAATGCCTCACAACCCGTAACTATACCTTTTACATTGGGAAAATAATTTTATCCCACATTATATAATTCGTTCAAAAAGCTAGAAAGAGATATATTTTTTATAGCATAACGGTGACAAACGAGCACACAGTCCACCTGATGGTAAGTGGTTGCTGTGGTCCATAGACATCTACATCCATCCTCGATTACGAATCAAAATGCAGATGCGTCGTCACCCGTGAGGACTAATATGGAATGCCTCGTTTCCAGTAAAAGGGTAAAAAGGGATATAGTACAAACTAAAGGAGTACGTAGGAATTACATATTACACGACGACAATACGTGTTTATTTCTCGTAATTTCCCTTAAAACATTTTGGCAGGTAGTGTACAATATTGTACAATGTTGTATTTATGCACCTATGGACAAATAAAAGAAGTTCTATTTAATTTTAGTTCAAATTTTTACATAATCCATTCCGTCAGGAGACTCGGTAAAAATTTCCTTTATAATTCTTTAATATATTCAGTAGGTAACTTAAAAATAATTCAAGAGCAATCAAATTTTAAAATAAAAGCCTTCTTTGCTGCAATGGTATTGAGACGGTTCATGAGTGTGCATCTCGTTCCTTCTTATCAAAACTCCGTCCTCAGTGAGAATCAGGGCGGCCTTGCATTTCCTGGACGTGTGCCTGGAACATGCCCAGCGAACCCCCGAGTTTAAGATCACATGTTTGAAGTAGGTGTAGTAATTTAACATGGCAAGCATTTTACCCGATCTTGTCATGATGAACTTTACTGAAAGAAAGAGCTTCATCAAAATCAACAAAAATCGAAATTTAGTTCATATTCTTCCTATATTCTTTAATGATTTTGGATGCGATAGAGTTGTTTAATGACAACAATTGTAAATTGCGAATAAATAATAATGGGAGAATCATTAAATGTTGTTAAGTTGCTCGCTAAACTCATTCTTACTAATAAAAGTTTACAGGGTTATTTTTAAAAGAATATCCAAATTTTATATTTAAGTTCTAATATATAAATAATAATCTACCGTTATTGTATTTTTTGAAAATACGAGTAAATTTTTGATTGAATGTGATTTATGGGGCAACAACTACGCGTACGCGCGCTCCTCGGTGTGCGATTTAATTCACAACGTTTTTGCCGACCGAGCGACCCTTACGAATGTTTGCGTGCGAAGTAAAATAGTGGGCGTTAGATATTTATGAATGACAATCAGTTAAACCATTCGCCTTTATTACTTATTCTGAACTTTCTTTGCAAATTTGGGCATATATTGCAAAATAACTCTGAGATATAAAATTATAAAATATCTTTCACCTTCAGGTGCATAACTCACCGTCTCTTCAATAAATGAATAATTTTAAAATAGTTATAAGGTTTATAATGCCCCAGATCCTGCTTTAAAATATAATAATAAAAATTAGTTTATGATGAAAATGCCAGTAATAATGTGGAAAATTATGTTTTGGTTTTAATATCCGTTTACCTTAATTTGATGAGTGAAATATCAGCGAAGAATTGTGCTAGTCGTGAAAAAATACTCAAATATTATAAAGAATTTTTCAAGTCCTCAAATGTGAAAAAAAAAACATACTAAAACTGAAGCAGGAACGGTTGTTTTTAGATTGGAAAAAATATCACATTTACATAATATAGTAATTTGTCTCCATTAAACAAGTTAGTTTTAGTAGTTTATACAAAAAAAATATACATAAATGAATTACATGAAAGTACAAAGTTAAAAGCTTTTTCATAAAATTGAAGTGTGTTTAAAATTTATTCCTGAGATTAGATTCTGACGGTTATCTGGATGAAACAAAAACTAGTATCAGCCTCATATCTAAAGCATATATCCGCTATAATTGTTGAACCAGAAAAATAGATAAACAATAAATCTAATATATAAAAATTAATGTTTGTTTATTCGTATTTTATGCGCTGCCATACCGTTCATCAGATTACAGTAAAACTTTGTCAACTTATAGCTTACACTTGCGCAAGGTTATAGGCATAGTACTATTAATTTACAGTAGGTGGCGCGTAAACAAATTTATTTGAAAGTTATATTATATCATTCAACTTCAATAAATGTATTATCATTCCTAATTAAACAAGAAGTGTTCCAAATTTAAAACGATATTTCCACAATTATTACTTCTGCGGCTGCCACGCGCAGGGTACCAGCTAGTAAATAAATAAGTTTTTTTTTATAGAATAAGGGTGACAAACGAGCACACAGTCCACCTGATGGTAAGTGGTTGCTGTGGCCCATAGACATCTACATCTATCTTCGTTTGCGAATTTAAATGCAGATGCGTTGTCAGCCGTGATGACTAAGATAGAATGCCTCTTTTCCAGTAAAAAGGGTCTCCGGTTCTCTACACTCACCATACGAAACACAGCAGCATTAAGCTGCTATTTTACGCTGGTATCTGAAGAACATACGTAACCCCTAAATAACGGTTGGAGTATTAAAAGTGCCAACGTGGAATTACACTAAGCCGCTATTCGCCTTCACCTCTCGCGTCCAGTAATGTTGATACGATGAAACTAACCGGACGTGGAATTATTGAGGCGAGAAAATAAAACCTACTTAAATATTAAATATATATTATTGCAAATTGCTCCGATTGATAAAATAGATACATTACTGAAAATAGCTGACTTGTTTAACCACAGTAAGAAAGCTATATATTTATAGGCAAACGCATAATCTATGTAGAAAACCAAAAATGGTCTAAAAGTAAAAATGCAAACTATTTCTGATATAAGATTTATATTTACATATATTTGATTAATCAATTACATACAAAAATCTGTAAAAATATTCTATAAAGAAAGACTAAAAATAAAAATAGAAAATAATCTGAAATCTCATTTACTTTATTTTTCCCCGTTACCTCGTTACAAAGATCAACGCCGATACCCAAATTTTTCGAAACGCATGCGTAACACTTTATTTACCTAATATATAAAATTTAATTTTTTTTGTTCGTTTTGATGTGCTGCCATACCGTTCATCAGATTGCGGCAAAACTTTGTGAACTTATTGTTTGCACTTGCGCGAAGGTTATAGGCATAGTACAGTTAAATTACAGTAGGGTAGGGTTTGGGTCCCGGGAAGTCTCGTGTCTCGAAGTCCCGAGACTTTTCGTAAGTTTAGTTGTCTCGAGTACCGGGACTTTCAGGTCGAGACTCGAGACGAGACAATATTGTTGAAATTGTTATGTAATCATTTTTAATAAATAAATAATTGAAGGAGCCTAGCGCTATCTGTTAGTTTAATGAATAATTACTTGGTCTACTACGTAACTACTGAGTACACAAAACAATAAATGCGTTTGCCGCGCCACCATCATGCCGCCATAAGACGAGACAAGATTGTCGAAATTGTTATGTAATCATTTTTTAGTTTAAGTAAGCAATAAAAAATATTCAAGAAAATGTACCCGAGATTCTTGAAAAAAAAAACAGAAGCAACATTAAAAACGAGTTTCAGTTCTTTGAAACAACCGGGAAACGTACAGAAAGTTTGGAACTACTATATAAAGTCTTAAACACAATTAAACCGACATCTGTTGAAAACGAGAGAGTGTTCTCCTTGTCCGGTGGCATTATTACAAAAATCAGAAACAGATTGTCGGACAAAGCAAGTTCGTTTTATAAATATAAGATTTAACTGCTTAAAAGTGAATCTGTGTGTGATTAAAAGAAATAAACAAAGCAATTATTAAGACTGAAATTAACGTTAAAGTTATTAAGATTTAATTTTCTATTCAGTAAATGTTGATTTTTACAAAAAAATTGCCTTTTTAATACGTTTCACCAGAAATTAACTCAATTAAAATTCTTCAAAAAAGGCTTACCCCTCTTTAAAAAAAAAACAAAAAAAAAATTCTTAAGTCTCGAAGTCCCGGAATTCCCGGAACTTTGATTGTAGGCTGTCTCGTGTCCCAGGACTTTGAAATTGTCGGGAATTCCCAAACCCTAGTCTAGCGTAAACATGAAGAATTGTTACTTTGCCATCTGTTGATGGCCGCGAGATCATCTTAGCATTTCTTTGGTTTGTGAAATCTAATACAATATAATATTATGTAAATAGATAAAGGTATGGTTATTTCTTTAAAATACAATTTATAAACAATTTTTCTGTTTGTAATAATAATGAAAATTTAGTCTGCCAAATACATTTCAAAGAAATTAACATTACATGTCGAATTCTGTGTACTTAAATAATTAAATTTCATAAAAATAAATGTGAAATTTTGTTAATGTGTGTAAATTTTTCAAAGAAGTTTCAGAAATTAGAATAAGTTATTGGTTATTGCTGTTCTTTGAGATGGCCTAAAATATGACTTCAAAATTAATACACTCTTGCAAGTCTACTTCTTAAATTACTTTTCAAAAATAACTTTCAAGATCCTCGTTGTTAAGAAATTTTAGATTAAAATAAGGATGATATTATACTAAAATTCTTTGCTGGAAGATTAACCTTCCTTATACTTTAATGTATATGCCGTCTTTATTCCGATAGTATCGGGAAGGTTCGTGCGTGTGGTTTTCATTCATCTTCAAGACAGCACCATATTCATCGAGTATTAAAAAGGAGGTGCAGCTCTGTGAGAAGTGCTTCGTGCACTGCCAGCGCACGCCGGTCTTGAGCGCGTAGTGCCTGAAGTAAGTGAATTCCTTGTACATGGCCAGGATTTTGTTCTTGCTTGTTGGAATGAAACGGACTGGAACACAATTCGATAGTAAACATACCAATTTAAAAAAAAAATCAATCAATAAATAAAAAATGTGCATGTAATTGTGTACACACGTACGAAGTGAAACTTCTTTACGTCATATCTTCTTTTACTTCGTCACCTATGCAGCCCCGGCGGTGAAACGTTTTCAAGAAAACGTGACGTTTTTTAACCGTTATATTATATATTTATACCATACTAAATTTCTCCACTACGTCGATTAAGACGTTTCACTTCAATAAAAGATAATATTATAAGTAGATACAATTAACGGTTTTATCGTTCTGAAAGCCATTTCTTTCAGTCATAATTTTGCGATAAATTAAAAAAAACATGATAAATTTGGTAATTAGTAAAGGCTTCAATGCCTAAGTTGAAATATAGCTTGAGCTACCGTGAATTTAAGAAATTTATGTAGAAAACAATTTTTCTATAGTAATTAACTATAGTGTTCGCTGTTCGCTAATATAACTTTGTTACTAAATGTAGTACTAAGAATGCGTTCCAACAGAAATCATTATTCAAATTACATAGACTCAAAAAAAAAATCAAATCAATATAATATCTAAGATTTCGTCAAAAATACAATTACAGCATATATACGCCCACTGCCGGGAAGAGACTTCGAGGCTGATTTTGGCCCTGTCTAGAATAATTTCACTAACTAGGAGAGAAGAGATAGTGACGTAAATAATAAGAATGTTATAAAGGAAGATGATGAAATAATATGGATACAGAAGCGTTTTACTGTATATTCAATGTACTTCTTTATTTTTCACGTTATCGCCTGGTGACGTTACCCGATAAATCAAGAGACAAAGAAAGAGAAAAAAGAAAGAAATCGTAAAAGTGTAAGAAAAATTGAGAAACTCTCTTCCACTAAATCAGGCCGCCACGGTTTGCGAAAGGCAGATATTTATACAAACAGAAAAAGAGCCCTATCACTTAATGAAACTTCTATTTAGCTCACCACGAGTGTAAGAATTTGTAGAGCGTCTGCAGCAAAACCAGAGTTAACAACATACATTCATTCATCACAGCCTATAATTGTCCACTGCTAAACATAGGCCTCCCCATAGATTGCCTCATAAGAGGGTTATTTGCCATAGTTGCCACGCTTGACAGACGGGTTGGCAACCGCAGTTTTTCTTCTTTTCTTTTCTTTTGGTTTGTTTCACTTTGTCGCCTCTTACGACACCCAAGGGACGATATGGGGGAGCGGATATGAGAGTGACCGGCACAACTCAACAAATTAGCATGCTGAAGTGACAATGTTGAGACGGTGGACATTTTATATTCATACATATAAACTGCACATAGACAAACATTTAAATTGCTATTTGTTTGTGTTTACAAATTCCTGATCCCTGTTAGTAGTAGAATCGAAGTTCTGCAGCGCTTTAATTAAACGGATGCCCAGCCGGACTGTCGAATATTCAATAGGTGGTGGAAATCCTTTTCTGTTCAGAAATCCGTCTGGGTAGGCACCACCCTCTGACCTATTTCTACCGCCAAAATAGCAGCGCTTGAATTGCTGTGTTCCGGTCTGAAGGGTATAGAGAGCCAGTATGATTATAGGCTGTGAGGCATTCCATCTTAACCCTCAGAGATGACAACGAAGGTGTAGCCCTCATTGTTTGAAGTTGGCTCCGGGTGTCCATGGGCTGTAGTAGCCGTAGCCGCTTACCATCAGGTGAACTGCAAGTTCGTTTGTCACTACTGTGTTATAAAAAAAAATATTAATTGACAAATTAGCCTTATTTCTGTGAATGAACACAATTATTATATTTAGAAATAGAACATTTAAGTTTTGAACGGAAATTGTTTTTACCGCATTTACTATCTAGACTTAAACAATCTAGATTTAATATTAAAAAAAGCGTGTTAACAACACATTTCGCTTATAACTGCGTGGTCTTATTGGTCATATCTGGCTGCTTTTGGGGTCCTGGATTTGAATTCTAATCTGAACCAAATTGGTAGACCAACATCTGACCTCTTATTTTTGAGAGGATTTTAGTGGAAATGAAATGTCCGACGCGCTGCGCTGCCCCAGTGCGTGTTGGCGGACGTCACACATTTAAAATAGTTTTAGTTTTCGAGACACGCGGATTTCGTCATGATATTTTCCTTCACCAAGCACTTGCTTGATAAGCATTTGAAATTGCGATTGACATTGCGTAATATGTAATGTAACCCTTCTTTCAACCCTGAGTTGCCAAGCAAATGTTTGTGCAAAAACACGAATAGTTGGCTTTCCGGTCTAGTGTCGCGATTGGCGATAAACCGTGTCTCTGACTGTATTCTGACCTACCTCCCATCTTAGCATTGTTAATTCAGGCATGGGTGGGTTAGAACGAGCTAATGGATAGGTATAATATGTATAACGCGCACTTAAAGTCATTATAAATCTCGTTCTTTTCTAGTTTTAAAAGATGTCATAATAAAAATAATTTCTGCTGTATCGTAGACACGTTTTACATACCTAAATAATACATAAACAACCATACCCGGTACAATTATTTGTACGTCATACAATACGAATATTTATTTCTAGCAGGATAGAACCAGTTGCCCCGCAGCGACGCAACTAAACGCTTAAAAACTCTGCACTACCAAGCTGTCAATGTCCATACAGTGCACAGTCGACAGCTTCCGAAAGTATTCGTAAAGGTCGCTGCGATCGAAATCGGCCAGGATAAGGGCATTATTGTTTGCGATCCTAACTTTAGAAAAGCTGTTTTAATTATAACTATCAATAACGTATAAAAAAACAAAAATCATTGTGGGTGGAAAGTTAAAACCATCTATCTAAATACCGTCGGAAGCTTATAACCACGCGGGAGATACACTGATACAGTACAATAAAATACAATACTCAACTAAGCAGCAGATAAACAATAATAAAATACGATACAATAATCTTTATTGCACACCAAGGAAAAGATGAACATATAAAAACGTAATCGAATTATGCACTAAAGAGATAACAGACTTTCAGTGTTAGATAAGTGACAATAAATGAAAGGAGAGAGAGAAGTTAGATATAGTGGCCCAATTTTACGTAATCCAACGTAACATACACTTATATTCAAACATAATTTACTTAAACAACTTCTAAAGCTTAAAATACATAAAAAATATCATAGTAAATTAAATTCTCTTAGAATACAGGAAGGCGAAAATGCACTCTCATATTTTAGTGTAAGTTCCATCAGAATTGCAATGATATTTCCATGGCTTATGTGTGTGTTCCTCACACTGCCTTAAGATTTCGTCGCCTTCGCCGATTAGAAGGAAGGCGTTGCACTTCTTTGAGGACTGCCTCGAGCACTTCCACCGGACCCCAGTGCTTGCAGAGTATTGCCTGCTGTATGTGTAATTTTTAAGCATCAGTAAGTATTTCCCATTGTCCGTGCGAATATATTTGACTGAAAATGATAACAATTAAGGCCATTTTGAACCTTTATCGTAGTTACAAATTTGTAAAAGTTTAATTTTACACACTTTATCCAAAATGAGGTTTAGATCATACAAATAAAAGATGCGACGAGTACTTAAACTAACAATAGAATATATATATGTATGTATAACTTTCATATATTCAATAAGTACACAATACTCTGAAGGAGCGGAGGCAGTTTGGATTTGTAGATAGGTCCCTTCAGTCGAAGTTTCTCAAGAAAATACGAAATCCCGCTGGCCTCTTAAAATGTCTGCGTGTTGTATCGTTTTTGGGTGATAGCAGAGCCTAAATGATTTATTTATTACAATAATCGATCGTCTCAAATTTCAAACGGATTTGCAAATATGCGACTTTTTTTAATTCTTTGTCATAGTAGACGTTATGCATACATATTAATGTAATACTGAGGATAAATTTAATGGATGTTATTTTAATATTATATCATTAAAATAACTTAGTAAGAAATGATCACAAAGAGTTATAATAACCAAGAGTATAATGTATTGCAATAAAATTTACAATTTATAAATTAACCTACCTAATACTTTCTACAAAATAAAACTTTAGTCTTTGCTAAAAGAGAACTCACGTTTCAGTAACACTCCCTGTGTTTAATTACCGTTAGTTGCAATATTAAGTCACTAAAGTTAGACTTAGATTTTAATACAACAAAATAAAGTTTATTTACAACGGCGAATAGGTATTTTCTAGGCTAAATTCTTTGCCATTTAGGACCTTATAACATCAGGTGAGATCTTGGTCAAACGTTGCCTATTAATGATTTTTTTTAAAACATATTATTTTTAACTGGTTGTTTTTTGCATTATATACATAAAAATAATTTTATATCTAAACATAAGTATCACTTACACCGCAACGGCCCTCTTTTCGCATAGACTCTACACATCTGAAATTCGTTTCCCATTAAAATTACATTAGTTCAATTTAAATAATAAAATTCGATATGTAACAAATAGATAATATATCTTATTTTTATTACCAAAACGTCGTTTTAAATTACCTACATAAATCCGAATAAGATGTTAATGTAGCTCATTTTTTTCTCGATTAAGAAAGAAGTCCGAGACCAAAATCTCAAGAAATCGATAACCTAGATTCTCATATATGATCCATCACTGTTGCAATAGTACTGAAAAGGCTCGTGACTGTGTACTTCATTCATCTTCAAGATATCGCCGTTATCACTTATAAGGAGAAAAGCGCTACAGTTCTTTGAGGACTGCCTGGAGCATTTCCAACGTATACCGTTCCTTACGGCGTAATGCCTGCAGTACGTGTAATCCCTGAACATTACCAGGGAATTGCCGTTTGACGTTTTTACATAATTCACTGGAAAAAAAAAAAAGATATTTTAAGTGAGACTGAGAGACCTTAAATCTGTAAGCGTAATGTGAAATATTAGTTCCCTTCTGGCTCCAATCTGTATGGTTAGGTGCAAGCTTCCCGATAAAACAATTTTGGGGAAATTCCCAAATAATAATTTACCTTAAGGAAAATTAAGGATCAAGTAGAACAAATCCCACATAAATAAACTCTCACGTTTGTCACCTAGAAGCTGAGCCCACGAACTTCCATTTGGCAGTATCCTAACAATTCTCTCACTACTTTCATATCCATATATCTACGCATACATGTGCGTCGGTTGAGGGTACTCTTTATTTGCCCCATCTTCAATATATCGCAAATTTGGCATATAAACTTCCGTCTAGGGCATCCCTTGATAATAATAGATCAAACCAAAAACATAAATTTGAAAAAGTTTTAATATGTTCAATAAATTATGTTTATCGTGATGATATTTAATATAAACTTACTTTTTTCAGTTGTTCTATTTTATATTACAATTTAGTTGGATATACAACTCGCCAAGTTACAAATTCAATATCAAAGAACGTAACAAAGTTTATTTTAAATCCATTTAAATGTTTCAAGGATTTGCTACAGCACTTTGCACCCGTTCACATCACAACCGTTTAATCTAACAACGTTTGTACTAAACTTGGCCACTTTTCACATTTAGTTTTTTGATGGGGTATTGTAATTTTTGAAAAATTTTATCCTTTTATAGAATAAATGCATGACCTTTAACGTTTATGCGCGTAACTGTTTTCTTTTTTAATTTAAACTAAAAAATAAATAATTAAATAACGAAAAAGTTCTTACCGCCCCAATAATTTTGCTGACACCGAATATCGACGATTTGTATGTCTCTATTTTTTTTCTTTGTATATGCTTAATAATCTACCATGATGCCAAATTTTAAATTTCTCAGTAACCTAGAAGTGATTTCTTATATTTACGCGAATATTACACATCGAATAAAACTAAGTTTACGGATTTTATCGCGTTTAATTTTAACTTTTTTTAATTTCCGATGTTTCTAATTAAAAAAACGTTTAAATTAAATGCGATAAAATCCGTAAAATTAGTTTTATTCCTAACCTAGAAGTAGTTTAGGTTTTTGATGCGTGTGTTATTTACTATAAGTGATAGACAAAACGGCACTTTTCAGACCATAAGAAATATCGTCAGTAACATTTTGCAATAACTAACAGTTAACGATATTGTCATCTCCAAGCTTGTTATGCCTATAAAATTCAATAACAATGACGCGTTTAATTTGAGAGGCATGCGATCATGGCAATATCTTTAAACTGATAGTAGTAAAACCGAGAAATTCATTACCAGGTCCAACAATATTCTTTTCTTGATGCTCACTACATATTTCTGCGGCATATTTAAGCTAAAATTTATTTATTGTAAATTTTATATTGTAAACACCTTAAAATAAAGGGTACATTGGTCGGACTTACTGCCAGTCACCAATGGGAAACTAGGAAAAACGTTGGTCGGTCAAACATTTGCTTGTCCCGATTCGAAGAAAGCTTTTATACCCACCACTTACCACCAGGTAGACTGCAAGAGGTTTGTTAATCGATGGTTTAAAAAAAAAGTAGTAATTTAAAAACAAACTATAAAATACTGACTACGTATCTACATCTGGTAAAATACCTAAAATAAAAACGATTGAAGGTCTGCAAACATTCAACAGTAAGGGTCCATTTCCAACTTTTGGAGAGGGTATTAGTTAGTGCTGGTAGCTGGTAGGTGGTAAAAGCCCTACACGCTATTTTAATGTTGGTGGACTTGACATTTCCTTAAAACATTTTTTTTTAACTAAACTAAACTTGTTTATCCCACCTAATGGTAAGTGGTAATACAGCCGAAGGTGGTAAAGCCCACTGACTTAACTTAACAAAAGCCCATTTACTCTTGCCTTGAAGACACCAACATTGTAATCGGATGGAAAGACAGATGTTGGCAACTTATTCCACTCCTTAGCAGTACGCATGATTAACGCGAACGATGAAGCAAACCTTTTAGTTCGAATGAGTGGTAAGTCGACAACGAAGGGGTGGAGAGTGGCCTACCGTCTGTTTGTCTGATGGTTGAAGGGAGAGGGATGAATCTTGCCTTGTACACATCCACTCTTAATCTTTTAGGCTTCCTTAGGATGCTTTCTTCACTGCTGAGCAGGTGATGTGATGAACAATAAAAAACAGCAATTAAGAGTTGCAGTAAGCGTGACTGAACCCAAGTTAATATGAAATTAAGATAATCTAATTAAAAGTACCTAATTCAATATTTTCAATACGAATCACAAAACTCATAAATTATATATTATTTTTTTCGTGTTTTCTACAATAAAAATAATTGAACGCCATTAAATGGTATGTCTTTAATTAGGAATGAAACAACACGTGCACTTGAAAAAACCTCCATTCTACAACAAAGGAATATCGATACAAAGCAATAACCTAAAACCAAGTTTAGTATAGCATTTGGCACAAGTACGAAGAAATAAATATAATATTATAGTTGACTAGGTTAAATTCAGACAAAAACAAATTCCGAATACTTTAAATCCCAAACCTAATATTATAACATGTTGAGCAAAAACAACCACATAAAATAGCTTATTTTTAAATATTATTAACTATATCGTATTAAAAAGTATGAAGATGAGTTTATAATGATTTATAAATTTATATCATAAACTTCTAAGAAGCAACTATCGCCATCTATCAGCGAATTGATACGAACAAAATCTACATCGATACAAG
This sequence comes from Parnassius orleans, assembly GCA_029286625.1. Lineage (NCBI taxonomy): Eukaryota > Metazoa > Arthropoda > Insecta > Lepidoptera > Papilionidae > Parnassius > Parnassius orleans. The sequence continues at coordinate 694,175 of JAGSMP010000250.1, read as the reverse complement.
TTGTTATTTTTTTAAATATTTTTTTCTTTTTTTTATACAATACACGATAAATAATTTTATGTTTTATTCTATCTTTAGTTATATGTCGAGCTAAAATATTTTTGGACCAATCCTATCTGTGTAAAGATTAGTTGATTATGGGGAGGCAATGATATAACATTAATTATGAATTTATTATAACTTATTTGTCACCATTTTAGAATTTTATTTTGTTATAAGTTGTATCTAAATTTTTTAGTCCTCCGGAAAATCAGTAGATAAATTGATATCAGTATACTGAATTGAACATTTCCATTTATAATACAAATAACTACATACATATACAATAAAAATTGAAAAAAATAATTATATTGGATATTTCTAAGGCCGCTATTACATTATCATAATATGTATAATGTCATAGATTTAAGATTCATAGAAATATGACAAAACTATGACAGTGTAGTTTGTACCTACTTAAGAGTCAAATGTACAAACTTTCTCATACTTCTATGATCTAAGGCTGCTATTACATTATCATATGAATATGGTTATAGATATAATAATATTCATAGAAATATGAGAAAACTATGTTATTGTAGATCATCATATACATATGACAACTCAACAGCAGTGTAAGATTACTTATTATACCATTAAGTTAATTTATAACAGTGCTAAAAAATTAAAAACAACTACTACTTAAGTCTAATTGCAAGAATTTCATATTTTTATATATAAACTAACTTAAAAAATATTATTTTTTTAAGTCAAAAAACTTACATCTATTGAGTAATTAGTAATTTCACAGCACTATACTCTTTACATTTTATTAAGCAACTATATTAATTGGAATAATTACGATATTATTATTTTATTCAAGTATTCCTTACAAATAAAATGTTATGTTGTTGTCCAATGAACGATTTTAACATGGAATGAGGAAATACGGAAAAACTTTATAATAACCTTTACTGGTAATGGAATAATTTTCATATATTTAACTGACCTATAATATTCAACCTAAAATTAACAGCGTCTAAAAAGTGAAGCATCTAATAGAGACACCATAACCTGTAACGGCAACTGCTTCCAGCATGCGTTGGTACCATTTCCAGCACTTCATGGCAACAGGCCAGATAATTCAGAATTAAGAAGAAAGTCCAGAATATATTTTTTAATGAATAATCCTAATTGTAATAATAAATTAAAATATCTACCTCCTAAAACAAATACATATTATGTAAACTTTTATCATCATCGTCATGCTGTAAGTAATCCACAGATGGGCAAAGGTTATTTTCTAAATTAAAAGGATAGAGACGGCAATATTTGCCACGATAAATTAACGCGAGAATTACTCAACCAGAAGCTTTACTCCTAAAACAGTGGCTCGTAACCTTTTTGGTTAGCTATCCTATTATCAGAGCTATCTTGAATCTTACGACACCTGTATGTACAGTTCAAATTAAGTACCTCTTATATATTTTTTGTAGACTGAGTAAGCAACGACAGCTTTTTTTTTTATTTCTCTTGGCCTTCTTAACTCTTGAAGGTTTATAGCTAAATATTATATACAGAATGTTTTACTAATATAAATCTTTAAGTTTGAATAATTATCCTTTTTTTTCTTCAAGTTTAGGGCACTTATACAGTCTATGTTCATGCAATGTGGGCTTTTTGTGTACACTACACAAAAACCTTAGGGTGAAATCAGATTTTTCAGCATCCATACACAATTTTGTATGAAAATGCTACATCAATACTCTTCTTAAGGATTCAGCTTTCTTCTTTTGAAAATGTATACTTACAGTTGTATCATTGATTTATTGCAGATTGCTAACACATAGCTGCTGAATTCCACCATCATACACTGAGACAGAACTCGAAATTCCATCCTCATTATCTCAATGGTTGGCAGTCTACTACCATGCGATTTAAACGGAATTTTCTGCCTGGCACGACCACACAGTGGAATTTACTGCCGCTTCGGATCAATATGACTTAGGGACTCAAAAAAAAGAGCCTACTCCTTTCTAAAAGGCCAACAACGCACCTGCGATTCCCCTGATGTTGCAGTTGTTCATGGGCGACAGTGATCACCTACCATCAAGTGAGCCGTATGCTTGTTTGCTTCCTCTTCCATAAAAACATTTGACGGCTCCGTGGCGCAGTGGCTTAGCAATGAGTTGCAGCGCTTGGGGCCAAGGGTTTGAATCCCGCACGGAACAAGTATTCGTATGGCCTACAAATATTTTTTTCGGGTCTGGAAGTTTGTCCTTGTGTAATTTATGTTTGTAAACTGCCACAGGAGAATTTCCTAGTGTGGGGGTAATGTTTAAAAAAAATTATGTGCATATGTGTGACTCCAATATTATGCTTAATGTAAGTTGATAATGATAAATGTGATTTCAGCCTTGCAACATAAGTCTTTCCTTCCTCTTTTAGGGTAACTGTTTTGATGCATTTGCCAATGTCAGTATGAAAGTATTAAATAAGTTAAATAGCCCAGTAGACACACATTTAAATATTTTCTCAATGTTCATATATGACAGAAGTAACTAAAATTAATTATATTATACTAATTACATATGACTAAAGAATACACATTATATACAAGAATTTATTTTAAACATGAACTATAACCAAAGGGCCTTTTAAGTTGTATTGTAAAAAAAATCGCAAGTTAAGGGCAAATTTCCGTCAGTCAGTGTTTTATTGTAAATTAAATACACTTTTAATGTTGATGTCAGTTTAGTAATTAAATAGCTGGATAAATTATAAAAGTGATCAAAAAGTAGTCTTTACACATGGCAGTGAATGGTTTTTTTAAATGACTGTGCAGGATTATCATCATTCATGTAAGAGAAATCAAAAAGGCGATTTTAAAATATTTCATTATTTGCTTATTAATTAGCACTAAGTAAGTATTTCAATATTCTCCGGCAAATAATTTATCTTTCAATCTTCCAAATAGTTGCTAGCCTGTTTAATAATGTACCGAGTAGTGGTGGTATAAAAATATCTACTACCCCACATCATCCCGTGGGTGTCGTAAGAAGCGACAGAGAAAAACAAATCAGGAGATGGGCAGCAGCGTCTTCCTAATAACAGCTAAAATAAAAAACTGCGGTTGCCAGCCGGCTTGCCAAGTGTTGCAACTAGGGAAAATATCCCCCTAAGACACAATCTATGGGGGAGGCCTATGTTCAGCAGTGGACTTTAATAGGCTGTAACAGTAACGGTGGTTAATACTTCGAAAAGCTTATATCCAGCAGTGTAATAAGGATAATATGTAAATATTTTACCAAAGATTACCGATATAACAGTCTTTTAAATCTAAATGTATTATTTATATAATATAGCATTTATATTTTAATCTATAGTTACAAAATTGTCACCTTTGTGGCTAATTAATCTTAATAATAAAGGGGATGTTGAAGCTAATGCCTCTATGATTGGAAATATGTTTTCGAGTAAGTACACACAAGCTGGTTGTCTATTACAAGCTATTGATTCCAGATATACAAAGTCTGATAAATTATATAAATTATAAAAGGTGTGAGTACATGAAATCATCGTACAGCCAGCTACTCATTATAACTTTCAACAGAAGTTATTACCGGCCATACGTCTCTCTGGCATCAATCATTAAAATTATACTTTGTATAATTATCAGCATGATTATGAAAACCCTTATGCTTGATATAGCGTCCCTCGACTGTGGTTTGAACACAGCTGTTGCAACCTAACCTCTTCCGGTCGCGGCAAGTCCAATTTATTGTATTCTGGTATCTGTTGTTGATCCAATATTTGTTATCTTTAAATATCAACACCATACTGCCAGTACGGTGGGAGGGTAGATAGTAAATCCCTGAAAAAGACCATCACCTTATTACCTGCACTTTTTAGATTAATATACACTTTTTAGATTTAGATAAGATACATGCTAACTACCCACAATGCCAAAGTTGAAAGTTGAAGCCTTTTGTTGGAATTGGGGGTAGTTCAAAAAACTTTATAACTAGACGAAGAAAGTCTAAAAACATAGAAAGAATAATAAAAAGTAGGTAAAAAAGAAATGAAATAAATACAACACATGTTACAAAAAATATGTAATTTAAATGGCGCGTTTTATCAATTTGAGTCAAGATTGTACATTTTTATCAGGATTAGTTTTAATATACCAACATTTCAGTATACACAAAAAAAATATTTCAAAAAAAAAATTCCCACTAAATAAATGCAAAGGAATATTTCAACAAAAGTTGTTAATGTTATAAAAACATACACGGAAAATGCTCTTGAATAATAAAGAGCATTTGTAAAAACAACTTATAATTAAAACGGGGAATGAAAACAATTACTTTACTAGAATACTGTATTCTAAAATATTTACAAAAACTGACAGTTTGTCTATAAACTAGCAGGTCCCTACAGCAAAAACATCCTTTTGAAAGACATGTCAATACATTAATCTAATAAGTACATCATAATTATTTCACAAAAATAAGTCATCACTGTGTATAAAGTACCAAAAATAAAACTAAAACAAATATAGTCACTTGAGAGATTGGCGACTGAAGAAGTCTTTTTCCCTTATAAATCTACCGTCATGACACTGGCGTAAACGAGGAGGGTCATGAATATGTCGCCCACGGAATATTGAGATGTAATCCCTCCCATCTACTCCTTTATATGTTATGACATCAGCACGACAGCCATGAACATCCCTTGATGAACAATACCACTGTTTCTTTCCGTGTGCCTGGTGATTTTTCATATAGAATGTAAACCCATTTAATATGAGTAGTCCAGCTCCTGTCCTCCCCGGTATAAACTGCGCTGGAACTGATGAGCATAACCAGAAAATTAACCTTGTATTTGAAAAAATAAAACACAAACAATTTTTGTAATGTTTTATTAAAGTTTTACCATTGCTTATGCCATTTTAAATCTTATATTATATACTTTTGAGACTAAAATGGCATAAGGACTGCTGGTCATTGCATAAATAATAATAAATAAAAGGTACATGCTTTCTTTGTATTAAAAACTAAAAGAAAACATGAACCAAAATTAAAAAGTAAGGTACATGGAATTGGGAAGAGGAAAGGTAAATAATTACACCCACAATGTCAAATATTTTATTAATAACTTTTGTTTGTCTTGTTTGTTTTGTTTCCCTTTTATTTATAAAAAAATATACATTGATATAAACTTTTAAATAATCAGATCCTAAACAATGTAAATTTAAATATTATATTTAAAACAATAAAACTTGATAAATAAAATTGTAATGGCACCGTAGTTTTCATTAAATATAAATGGAAGAATTTCCAAATAGTAAAGGCAGATGTTTCATTTGAGAATTTAAACCTCACAAGCATGTTCTATGACTTATCTTGTTAGCAATCACATAAGCAACAAACTATTTTTATCCTTCCAAATGCTAATAAGTTCAAGAGCTTTTCCAAATGTGCTTTAATGAATTGTCCAAATACAGATCAAACACTACACACTTTTGATCTATTCTTCTATTGATTAGAATTTTTCAAATGATTCTTAGCAAACATTCATACATACGTTTACCAATGAATCCTATGAAACTAATTAATTTAGCTTGCTTCTTTACATTTGTTAAAGTTACAGCCTATATACGTCCCACTGTTGGGCACAGGCCTCCTCTCATTTCTGAGAGGGTTTTTAGGGCAAGGAAAATGTTAATAATATTTTAATGTAACATTAAACCAATAATCAAGCCTCTTAATGTATGTATACTATATTTAGATATCTTGTTTTCTGAGTTTGAACCATCAAAACCTTATATAATGTAAAATAAACAAAAACTTCATCAAAATTTACCTATACAAATCTACTTATGTAAGAATCAAACTCTTATCACATAAATGTGTTGCTAGTGTCAAATCACCACACCTGAAAGGTGTGTACTGGCAATGAGAAGCAAAGTGTAAAGTGTGAAACATAAAGTTTCGGAATAAATAATCATTCTGCCAAAAATTATGGTAACACAGCAGTGGGGTGTTTTTGTGCCTAAGTAATTTTAGATTATAGATGCACTTTTCTTGATATTTATTTAAAAAGTATATTTTTGTAGTGTAACTCAAATGCCAGTCAAGGGACTGTTAAAATTCCATCAGGGTTACAGTGAGCATGCCAGGCTTTCATATAATGATGATGATGATGATAATGAACTCTTAGTCCACGGCAACAGTATTTCATATTAAGCAACTTAGCTTCAGTGCTTGTTAACACTCACTATCACATTTGACCATAAAATGTGACAGAAACAGAGAAGCAGACCAAAACCAATAATTTATTAGTTAAACAAACAAACAAAACCAGACTTGGATTTGAATCCTGGATTCCAACTCAATGAGTAGCATAACATAAAGTTGTTTAACTTAAATCTTCATTGTTTATACAATATGAGACCAGTCTTACATACTAAAATTAATCAAGTAAATTTTTTATTAACAACATTTCTGACTATCTTTATCAGTATATTGAGCTTATTAAGTTGATAATGGTATAAAATGACTGCATTGTGTACTAGGGCTACACTACAAACTAAGTAATATAAGGTTTGTTGATACCAGACCCTTTGACTATCCTATTATCCTATTCTTATATACCTACATTAAATGAAATTGATGGCATGGCTACCAGAAAAATCCACCCTATATTAATGAAATAAGTGCAGTCATTATAAATAGTAATCAAAAAAGTGTGTGCTAAAGAGATTCCATCATGCTAAGTTATGTTGTTAATTTTGGGTTTTGAATGGATAAGCCAGTAAATTGGCAGTTTCAACCTTGTATCTTCTTCTTGTTCTTCATCAGCCTATAGAACTCCACAACTGGACATGGGCCTCTCCCATTGTAGGGAGGATTAACTTCAATTGTTGCGCTTGGCAGGCAATCACATTACCAGACGTCTTGCACCTTTGACACTACTACATACTACATTGTCAGTCTGAGTATCATACGTCTTCAACCTTGTACATAAACCATTAAATACTAACACTTGCTTACCAAGAATATTCAGCAGTGAACAAATTGAAAATGATAATGTGAAGTGGCAACCAACCAGGTAGAAATTTAACGTGGTAGGGCCAAGCTGCAGCCATATTATAGTGGCAGCACAAATGGGTCGGCTCAACAATGGAAGATCTTACACTCTTACATAATACTGACGTAAAATAGCAGCTTAATGCTGCTTTGTCCCATATGGGGAATGTAGAGAAATGGAGGCCATTATTATACTAGTAATATTAAATAATGCATTCTATCTTAAGTCATCCTAACAAAGCATCTACATTTTGATTCTTAATCAAGGATAGATGTAGGTGTCTATGAGCCACAACATCCACTTAACATCAGGCAGACTATGCTCATTCGTTACCCTCATTCAATAAAAAAAAATCCTTAGTAGAATCCAGCTGTACCGATAACCGGTGGGTGCAGTATTGGGCAACTCTCCCCTAAATATAGTGGCAACCTGACAAAACGTGCAGAAAGTTTATAGATAAAGGTGGCTCAGGACGTTTGCTTTTTAGCAGTCTATGGAGGAGACCTATGTTCGGCAGAGGAATTGTTATGGGCATAATGTCAATGATAATGACATACACATTGCATATTGGAGAATAGCCTAGAACATATTTTAAAATTTAACAGAATGCACGTTTCCCTACTTCTATTTAGAAGTAGAACTGGGATGGGATAGCAGCACACTTGAGCTGAAGTCTTACACACTGCTTACAGCAGATGATATCTGTCCTCTAGGGCAATTACTTCGTAACACCACCAAATGTTTTATTATAAATCCAATCTGCTCAACTATATTCCACCTCTCACAACCTTAAATTAAACAGCAAGCCCTTGCTTTCTTTGCTTGGAAGACATCCTTAACTAATGTTGGATGATGATACATACATAAAAACTCACGCCTGTCACCCAGAGGGGTAGGCAGAGATTACGAACTTCCATTTGGCACAATCCTGATGATAATGATAAAGAATTTTCTTTATATTATATAATTATACATAAGAAAAGCACACATACATACATTCATATTAATGTAATTGTCCTGAGTTGCCTCATCCTAAGTTGACGGCTAATGTCAAGTGGTTTTACAATGAGTTGCAGCATTAAGAGCTGCGGGTTTGAATCCCACATAGACCAAGTGTTTGTTTGGCCTATAATTATTTCGGCTGTGTTTGACCTCCAGGATACAGGAGAAGATCTTAGTGTAATATTTTTGAAATAAAAAAAAATATCAAAATATCAAGTATTTACCAAATTTTAAGAGTTGTAATAGAACTTATGAATCTCACTTTTAATAAGTGATATTTATAGATGCAAGCGACTCAGATCTACATTTTACAGCAATAGCAGGCTATAATGAAAATACATACTTCAATTTAGGTAAAAAATTGTAGTAATCCATTAGATATATGAATTAAACTGAATACTTAAAGAATTTTAATTTACTATAAAAACAAAACAAAATACATTTAAATTTATGCTAAGAATGATAGATTGGATGGATGGAAATAGTGAACTTCTATAATTTCTTTTAGAAGTACAATAAAATTACATTTCATTAACATTTTAACAAAATAAACATACAGATAATAAAAATTTATACCATTTTTACCTTAAATCATAGAACATCTCTTATAAAATATCTGCCTTTACCCCTGCCAGAGAAGTTACAAAGAAAAATTTACAAATGATTTTAAGCACATGGATAGCCTTATTTCCTATTTTTAACATTTGGAAATCCTTCAATAAAGAACTTACTTGCTATTACTCACCAAACCGCAGCGAGGATTCGGGAACAATTATCACAAAAGAGGATAAAAGCGGGAACAAAAAACTAACCTTCACACTTCATATCACTTATGATTTAAAAACCACAACCACGAAATTTATTCGTTAAAAACATAACTATAATACTACTTCACTTATTCTCACTAAGAAACTTTTACTTTAACCTTGTTTTGTAACAAAATAACACGCAAAACAACATAAAAACAATTTGACGTTTAGATGCTTGAGGGATTAGCGAATATTTTTAGTTAAAAGACGAAATATCACGCGACGGATGAAACTTTTTTCATTAAGTTGATTATAATAATCGCGAAATACTCGATCTCAATGCATTTTTTAAGAAATTTTGGCAAATAAGGCCATAAAACAACAGTTATTTAGCATTGAGAGAGTTATTTTGACAGTAACTCCGCATAGACAAACAAACTCAAGCTGAATATTACATATTACCCTACTCTATGAGCTGAACTCTCTAACGAGAGCAAGTATATATACAGTAATCTATGGAGAGCAAATTATAGGGCAAACTACCCAACTACACTTCTGAAAGTTATTTTAATTTTCTATAAATTGTCGTCTATATAATAACTAGTTATTACAATTTTTTCTTGTTATTAGTGAAACGAACTGAAGCCGCGATTTATCTACCACCATAATTTAAATCCATTTGGGTAAACAAACAAAAGGCCCAGTTATTTTATCTATAGAGAGATTTAACATACAGCCACAAACTATTCTGATGCATAAGCATCATAGGCTAGAAAGTCCGTGTGCGTGTGCATAAGCCAAGCCTAGTAATTTTAATTACGTTTGTGGACCCGATCTAAGCACACGAAGCTTTTTCACTAACACTCGTTTATGACATCGTAATGGTTCAAAAAGCAAATTGTTGCATTTGCTTGTATCGATAAAAACGAGCAATAATAACGATACAGATGTATATAATTGTACACGAAGCGTGTTTAGCCTGGTTATATGAAGCACTATGTATTTTTTAATTTGAATTATTGTTTATTTATTTTTGTACTTGTGTTATACGTATTTTTGTACCATATTATAATTGTAGGTTTATATTGAATTTCTGTGTGTACAATTTACACAAAAAATACATTGATTTCTTATCCCGATCTACATTTTTACTCAATTCCAACTTAATAATATCAACAATCGATAAATATTATATCGATAAACATTATATCGATTAAATTATTTAAAGTTGGATATTTTTAATTGTCTGCATACCATCTCAAGATCGTTGCTAATTAATAAACACATAAAAACAGTATCTCAAAACGCTGTACTTAGGAATACTGTTCTGTTACTTGCACTTAAGTATACACACTTGAGAGTCGAGTTTCATTTATTAATCAGTGTGGCACTCAGCTGATATCGTAAACATAAACCGCATCTTGAGATATGTTTATTAATAAGATCATAACCTAAAGATTGTACTCAAGTGCGTGTACTTGAGCTGAGTAACGTTTATTAATACGTAACGTTTATTAATAATAAATACAATAACATTGTCTCTTTCCAATAATTAACATGCTTATATTTTAAATATATACAACTAAACATTGATCAATTATTTAAGTGATAATATAGAACTAAAAATCCACCGGGCGCAAGTCCCGCTAAATAAATACTTAATACATAACTTTAAAGAAACGTTAACGTGTCGGCCCATGAAAAAACGCAATAAACCGTGGTTGTAAGTCTTAGAGTAAGAACATCCTTAAATTATTATGTATGCAAAATAATTTGAAAACATACACTTTTATTGGTTGAAAATACAAGGTGAAAATTTTCAGAAAATTACACTTAAGATTTTGTGCTTTTCTTTCCATGTGTCCAAACTACCGAAACATTCCTTTTGTTAATCCTGGTCACAAAATGTTCTTACAAACCACACTTTACTCATATTACACAATTTCTTATCCTATCATTTAAAGTCAGTCCTAAATTTTACTCATACTTCTTCTCCCGTACCCAACTTTCACAACCTTACATTAATGTAGATACTAATACACAGCGTCGTAAATTGCCTTATGTGGCTTTTTGACATATTCTGACTTTCCTTAACACTTTCACTGTCCGGTTTTCAGACACAATGGTAAAACAATAGCAATGAGTTATATGAAGTGCACGGGACAGCGAAAGGGTTAATATCGCATTTTACTCTATGTCTAGCATGTATGCTTCGTTCTATATTCTTGTCATGTTTAACATCCACAGACTATTATGATGCTTACGCTTCTAACATCCCTCCTAAACACACAAACTCATCCACTTGCTCAAACAACTCCCTTTTTATTCTTATTTCTCATACTGTTTTACTTGTTTTTCCTTCAAAAATCACTTTCGTCTTACTCTACACTTTCATTCCCTTTCTATATGGATATGTTCATTAAAGATCCTTTAGATGTTGAAAATATCCAAAAGATTGATTTCGATGCCATGAATTATTATTGTGGATTCACATTAACGTTCCACCGCTGGGCACACCCTTTCAGATAAAACCAATTTGATAAAAATCTTTAATTTATATTAATTGGTAACTATAATATCAAATTTTAAGTGATTTTGATTTTGATACGATAGCACAGAATAAACAGTATTTTCTAATAAACAGGTTAATATTTGCGCATGTGTTTTAATAGTGAAAACAACGGAACAACTTGTTCCGAACAAGTGCTCTGATGTTGATATAAGTCTTAAGTTAGGAATCCTACTAGGCGCCTTGACAAGAGATTATGTTGTCATCGACTGTCCGCTGGCAGTCAAAAATATCGCAATTCCAATTATTATTACATATTGGCTGAAAGCCTTGTAGCTAATGCCACAGTAAATGAAAAAAGTATTACGTTGGGTTTAAGTTAAGCGACCTCTGTCATAAATATTACAAACTTATTGCTATTTTGAATATTTTATTTTTGATATGTTTCACCTATTTCAGTAAAGATGTCACTACAACAAAGTTAATTGCCATTTATGGAAAAATTACTATCTCATAATAATTTTGTTAAATTTGTAATTATTATTTTACTACATATAATAATTATTGTGTTATAAATAATATTATGTGTCATGAAAGATAAAATTGAAACAAAAAAAAGAACAGATAAAAAATCTGTTTTAAGTGTTTTTTCTAATCTACTATATGAATAAAATTATGAGGTTTGCAGTTGTGCGCGCATCGCGGAAAAACTACTGGATACATTTCAATTAGGTTTTCCAAGTTTTATTTCTTATACAAAGTTTTTAAAGTTTTAAGAAACAACGATTTTTATAAGCATGTTTATATGTTGAGTGATGCGTGTAAGCAACGCGGACGAAGTCGCGGGTAGGTAGGTATCAGCTAGTATTCAAATAAAAAGAATGTCTAGGGTGGGACACAAATAAAATTTGCATTTATAATTATCAAAACTGTGTAAAATAAACTATAATTTTTTTTAAATAGTTTTAGTTATTTAATTATAGTTTTTAATAATGTATATATTATTTAAAAAAAGTTTATATTTAAAATAAACTTAATGTAGGTAGTTTAAATTAATTTCAGATACTACTCAAAGTTAGATTATGACTGTCGAAATGTTAAGTAAAAAGTAATTGCATCGGCCGGGAATCGAACCCGGGCCGCCCGCGTGGCAGGCGAGCATTCTACCACTGAACCACCGATGCTGTGTGGTAATTGAACGAAATTGGTATTTAGTACAATTGTTAAATCCCAAAATACACTAAAATCTACTGATAGCTAAATGCAAGGTGATCATTAATACAGAAAAAGATAATCTTTATGCTTTATTAATTTACTGTGCTGCATACAGTATCGCTTGCGGAGAATCTTATTTAAGTATATTATTACGAGTAGTAGCAGTGATACTTATTTCTGCTCAAACATTCATCTAGGAAATTAAATCTGTTAAAAATGTTGCCGACACTCCTATACTTATTTATTTATTCTTTATTGTATTCCTTGGCGTACCTTCTTTACCAGTCAACCCATGGAGTGGTAAAAATTTGACGATATACTTCTGTTATAATTACTGTATTATTTATGTGGACCCAATACTACAATAAAAAAAATCCTAAAGTAAACCTCTACTGTATATTTCCTAATGAAGCATACACACAGCCTATTATTGGAAAAGTTGAGCACACTTACTAGCTTATAACTTATAAGCTAATGTGGCGCTCCTTGTCAGCGGTTTTTAGGATTCCAGAACGGTATATTTAAATTATTATCCGCCGTCATTCGGTTATAATTACAACTCAGCAACATATTCTATGTCTTTAATTTACAATTATAAAACGGTTTGCGCGCGGACTTATTTTATACCAGTACAGTTAGAAAATTATTATTGATTGTTGTGTTCCGTAGAGCAGTGGCTATGCGTTTGGCAGAGGCGCTGCGAGCCGCAGGTGTGAATCTCAACCGGAACAACTATATTTATGGTCTACGAATAATTGTTCCGGGTCTGGATGGCCATTTGCATTATATGTATGTAAAAAAACGGGTTGACAACCGCAGTTTTTTATAATTGAAACGAAGTTCCTTATCGGACGGTACGGATTTGGCGGATGGGGGCGACAAAAAGTGTAAGATTTTTCCGTCACAACCCCTTCTGACGTAGTGTAGACGGCCTTAGCGGCTATAAGGAAACGAGATGGAATAATATCCATCTCCATCGCACTTTTTCTTATACTGCCATGAAAGAAATATTATTTTATTTTAAATGACGCTTCATTTTAATAGACGCTAGTAATTCATTTATTTGTATTTGTTAATCAATAATATAATACGTTTATCAATAATAATATACTACGAAAGGAACTTCGTTCCAATCGAGTGTTCCACGACACTCAAGTATGTTTTTTGAGTTGTTATCAGGACGATGCTGCTACCCATCTCTTGTTTCAATTTCATCTGCCGATTCTTACGACACCCACGGCACGATATGGGGTAGAGATTGTCTTTGTTACACCGCCACTACACTGTTAATTACACTCTTCCTAATAACAATTAATTAAATCTCTACACTCTAATCACAACTAATTTTATTCAACGAAAGGGTATTTTCGGTTGGAGGCTATTTAAGTTTTAAACTCAAAGCTTCAGAACTCTTGACGCCTTTTACTTCCTAAGACCCTCTCCTTCAGGTATGGATAGTACCTTATTTTATGGGTAGTAATTTCTCGCTGACTACGTCTGCAATTTAATAAACAAATTTTCTTAAAATCTATGATAGACGATCTTATAAAAGAATCTTTATTAGATCCATCTACAGATTCCTTTTTACGTATAACCTTATGCTAGTATAGATTTTGATTATGAACATTTCGAGCTTGTTAAACTAGTATAATATATCTGCATTAGTAGACATCGATAGGTATTAATTCAAGTTCTTAAATGTTCTTAAATGCTATGCTAAAAAAAACGAAGTGCTACTTAAGTATGACATACGATAAAAAAATTGCCCAGGTTCAAGTTCCAAGAAAAAGAAGCGTTTTTTTCAATGAATTAATGGTGCCTGACAAACAGAGAGCCAACTCTATGGGTATAGCGTCACTGGAGAGTGTTTGGCAGAGCATGCAGCGTGACGTCATTTCGAACACAATTTTTTGTATTTGGATATATTGGATATATTGCTAGATTTGTATGCCTCTTCGCCTCATGCCCCGCTGAACCACAGATTAAATAATGTTACTACGTAAGCTGAACGCCCTGATGCGGGTATTAGGCTTTCAGCTCATAATATAGTCTGTTAAACCGAAGTAGAGTTTACTTTGTTTATAGTTTATTTTAATTTTGTTTTCTATTCTAAATCTTGTTTCGGTCTTTTTAGTGCATTACTTTTAAATTGTCTTATAAGTAAAATACGTTATAAGTAAAATACACTCTTATGATTATGAACTAAATTTCATATGACAGCACGAAATCCGACACAAACATGTCCTATTTTTACGCTATAAAAACTTTTTAAAACATTTTATTATTCCTAATTAAACATATAACTTATATATTAAACATATAATTTTCTTTGTTTTGATACCCTACTCGATAGGTTTGGTATTTTTTTTATTAACGTATTACTATTTCACGCCTAAAATCCGCCATTTTGTTTATTTTTTCACACAACTATCTAAGAACTCTTGGGTTTTGAAGACGAATATAACGATACCTTAACTGTCAAAATCTATCCAGCTGTTTGGAAGATAGGAGGTAATAAATAAATTTACAAACAAACATACATACATACAAGATACATATATATTTTCTAAATTTAATACCGCTTTCTTTCATTGTTTTCAATGCTTCCTTGGCTCATAACTGTACAATAAATTAGACAGAGAACTAGAAATTTTCCCACGTGTTAAAAGGTACACACCTAGTTATTGTCGCTAGATTACGATCATACCGAATATTTTATTGACGACAATAAAATAAGAAAGTTAATTACTGTAATTCTGTTTTTAGTTGCTTAATATATCCCATTACACATTCACATTCACATCCACGTCTTCAAACACAAGAAATTAACTCCTAACTACCTGCCAATCACGTAATCCTTCCGTACATAAACTCACGTTTAACAAAAATAAATTCCAACATAATTTGTCCCCCATTCACCCATTGTTTTGTCATATTTTCTTTTATTTTAAATTATTATTATTGAAAACGTGTGTTCAACATGCCCACTGAAGGATCCGCTACACCGAAGGCTCTACGCTGAGCCCTGTTGCTGTCCCGCCAGCAACCCAAAGTCAGGATTTTGCATTTAGAAAAAGCCAAAATTAGGGGCTTTTTAGGTGCTAATTAGGTGCCAAGTTTAAAAATTAGGTGCTCTAAAATTTTCACCGCAACGAACTGTTGAAATTTGCATTGCTGGTATAACGTAAATAAATAGTAAATAGCAACGCAGTGACGATAATAAATATACGATAAATGTTAATAGCAAGGAATAAATTGGCGAGACAGAGCTTCTACGCTAAGGCCATACCTTTAGTGTTTGTATTTATGTGTTATAATTTCTCAAATATATTTCACAAAGTATACTGCACGCTCATCTGAATAAAGAAATAAATAATGATATTGTATTGCCCGCTTAATACGCCCCCAATGTTTAACCATTCTATCTACATTATAATGGAGTATTCGTTTTGAGGGACTGATGGATGAGGGATTGCCGTTCAGTTATTAACATGACAAAGCATAACGGACCCATGATCATGATTAATGAACGTCCGGTGAGCATGGAAGAAGAAATCTGGAAAAAATGTATCCTAAAAATATCAACACACCGTTGCATCGCGTTCATTAAATATTGAAAATACCGATGATTTTTTTAACTAAGGTGAGAAACGAACTTACATCACACCTGATGATAAGTGACTGCTGTATTTCATGAACACCTGCAGCCAACTTCAAACATATAAGGCTAGAGTTTCGTTGTCACCTCTGAGGATGACACTTCTCTCCTAAGATGAATGCCACACAGTCTGTAATTAATTCGGCTCTCTATATTCTTCAGATCTTTTATAACGTCAGAAATTTTATAACGTTCAATTATTACGATATATTTTTAATTCCCTTACCTATCACATTTCATGTTTGGAATGCTTTTCAACACCCATGATCTTGGCGAGATTGAGGCGTGTGTGAGTTTATTTGAAGACAAAATATTAATTAATATAAAATCCGCCCAAACTACGTTATTCTTCATCTTTACCTTTCCTTATCTTTCTTTATCAGCCTTAAGAATTCACAGCTGGACACAGCCTTTTTAGGATAAAGATGAAGCAACGATCTGATTTCACGGGAACGTGTGCCATTACACGGAAATTTAAACTTAATTATTACTTTAAAATAATTAACAACGTGTAATAAACAATGACGCCAGCAGGGCTAGCATGGGCAGGAGACAATTTTATCCCCGAGGAAAGGAGAAAATGTTTCTCGCTTAGTTTTATCCACATTTCGAGCATGCGCACACCGGTGGATATAATATCCACAGTAGATAAAATGGGAGATAGACGTAGATTTAGATAGATTTTTTATATGAATATAAACTTAAATCCACGTCCAATGAACTAGGATAAAATTGTCCCTTTCAAATGTGAAAAAAGCATAATTTTTTATCTTTCGTTTGGCTCCATGCTACGGACGGGAGATATATGTCTACTCGTTATGTCAAACGGGGATATACTTCTCCCCGTTACCCCAGCCTATGCTAGCCGTGCTGACATAATAACTTGACTGGCGACGTGTAGAAGCGTCACAGGTGCGAGACGTCTGGTATCATAGATATAATAAAGAAGATCTGTTTTTTATTTCTATGTCTGGTATTGTGATCGTAAATCTTCGTGCCAAGTGTAATTATTGAGACAAAAAGCCTTTATATAATGGGAGAGGCCCATGTTCAGTAGTGGACTTTTACGCGTGAATGAAGAAATTTTATTCAACGCTCTAGTCTACAACCATTAAATGTCACTCGTGTGTTAAATATATCATAAGGTTGGCTTTATCTCTAATAATAACATATTGAATGTTATTCTTAAGACCCTTTCATTATTTAACTGTTTAAAGTTGCGTAGAGTATTATGTTTCTTGGTCAAAAGACCAATATCTAGCTGCCGCGGCACTTCAAAGTATCATGTGGGTGACAAACGAGCACACAGTCCACCTGATGGTAAGTAGTTGCTGTGGCCCGTAGATATCTACATCCATCCTCAACTACGAATCAAAATGCAGATGCTTTGTCACCCGTGAGCACTAAGATAGAATGCCTCGTTTCCAGGAAAAGGGGTCTCCGGTTGTCTACACTCAACATACGAAACACAGAGCTGCTATTTTACGCTGGTATTCTGTGAGAGCGTGGTCCTTCCCCGGTACTGATATAGCTGGAGCATGGCTCTACCACGTATAAAACACGCTTCGTTCTCTATTACGATTTTTTTAATGGGAAGTGCATGTAAAAACCATTATAATATGCAATTCTTTCAGCAAATTATGATGCAATATGTAATTATTTCAGTGTTTTGTTTTATAAATGTTTTTTTTTTCATCAGGGTACAACGGATCGGCGGAGAAACTAAACCTTTTTTTTTTTAATAAAGAAACGAGGCGTTATTAAAGTGAACGTCTCAGAACATAATATTTTATGATTATGATTTAGTTTCTTCACATAGTTTTCTAATAGTAATTACAAACATTAAGTATTAGTGTAAATTTTCAACACAATTACATCGAGCATCGGTGGTTCAGTGGTAGAATGCTCGCCTGCCACGCGGGCGGCCCGGGTTCGATTCCCGGCCGATGCATATTTTTACATTTTGCAAAATACAAACAGAATTAAAATTGTGTCTAATTTTTTCCTTTTTTGGTATACTTTTTTGTACAATAACTGATATAGATTTACAAAAAATCTAAATTGATTGTTTACTATCATACAGAGATAAGCCGAATAATAACTCTTATATTAAAAATATTAATATTAATATTACAATAATATAATTTAAAGAAAAACGATTTGTGATTCGTGATGGGTTCTCCAGTAGAAGCCTCGTACCGGTAAGCGAAATGTAGGTCGGCCCTCCAATAGATGGAATGGATGCAGGTGACTCAGAACAATTTTTTTAAGAAAGATCAGACCCAGGATCAAGACAAGGTCAGTTCGAGGGTCATGTCCAGCTGGGGACTGTTACTATAAAGGAGAAGACGAAAAAATAATCCTTGCCGGTTTCTCCTAGGATAAGCGATTTTTCGAACTAAGATTCGAACGAAAGAAAAATTAAATCGATGAAGTGGAGTAATATTGAGATAGAACACCGTGATTGAAATTCGGTAACGGATCAACGGTGGATTATTGTGCACGAGTGTGTGTGTAAACACAGATGCACTCCCTGTCCCCTCACTCTCATAGTCCGATGGGACGACAATCCTACACTATCGGAGAGTGATCAGGCGCAGGACCAACATCTTTACGTGCTTTCCGAAGCACAGGGTAAAACACCGCCTATTTCCTGACTCCGGGCTGCTACTGAGAATTCCTAACAAAAAAACTGACCAGACCTGGGACCTAATGATAAATCGAGCGTACGAACACTAGACCAATGTACCGTCTAGTGGCGGTGTAAGAATACCTACTACACCATATTATCCCGTCGGTGTCATAAGAGGGGTTGGCCAGTGATCAGCAGTGGACCTTAGTAGGCTGTAGCGGTAACGGTAACGGAAGTCCAATGAGGTGGATACATGGAAAATAATAATTAAAAAAAAAAAAAAACTAATCAGAACTCTTTCTGATATGGGATACGGGAGTATGTGATATTCTTTTTTTACAGAAAAAGGGGTGACAAACGAGTACCCAGTTCCAACAAGTGGATGCTGTCGCCCATAGACATCAACATCTGTCCTCGATTAGGAATCAAAATGCAGATGCGTTGTCCTAAGGGGTAGTCCTGAGGGATGACAACGTATCTGCATTTTGGAAACGAGGCTTTCTATCTTAGAAAATAGAATGCCTTGTTTCCAGTAAAAAGGGTCTCCTGTTCTCTAAACTACTCGAGCTCGAGCTCATTCGAGCTACAACCATAATATACGAGTAGCTGCAGTTGGTTTCCTTGAGGCCTAAGATCGAAAGCGTCGTTACCAGTAAATATGTAGAATAAAAATTATTCGATTCAGCACCGTTTCATTACAAACACCGTAAATTTTTCTGCTGAAAATGCGATTTACGCATTTACAACGCCAATTCAGCATCGACTGCAAATGCAATAATAAAGGTATACTTGTATGATGACAAAAGTGCAAAAAAAAAGCATTTAGTAAAACGATTTCATAATTTGTAACATTCCGTTTCTTAGAATAATTTCTTAGAACTTACTTCTTAGGGATTTATGTGGTAGAGCCACACTGCAGTAGAATTATGAATTAACACTATTGCAGTGTGGATCTACCATGTTCCACGTACGTGCAGTGGAACCTATAATGAATAAGAAGACCAGTTTCTTCATAGTTCTACTACAGTGTGGCTTTACCAAGTACCTAACACGTATACAAACAGAATTATCATCATCAGTACAGCCCATCACAGGTCCCCTACTGAACATTGGCCTTCCGCAAGGAATGTCAAAAAGCACGGTCTTGAGTTACATGCATCCATCGACTTCGTGCATCTTTTACCAGGACGTCACTCCATCTAGCGGTAGGCTGCTACTCGCACGATCTAGTGGCGATCTTGCACGCGACTTACCACGATCCTGACACACCTCTCTCGATTTTGATTCTTAATCGAAGATAGAATAGGGCCACAGTATTCACTCGCTATCAAGTGAACTGTTTGCTCGTTTGCCACTCTTATTCTATAAAAATGTGCTCCATCACAGATTTTCATGTCGTACTAGTAAATGTATTAATCATAATATACTTTTTGGTGCATAGCACCTTAACTTTTCAATTGGTGTTTGCGGCTTAAACAACTGCGCAAACAAAAGTGTGTTCTGTTTTTATGAATATTTACAATGTTTTAATAAGTTTTTTTATCATTTAACAGCAAGCATCGGTGGTTCAGTGGTAGAATGCTCGCCTGCCACGCGGGCGGCCCGGGTTCGATTCCCGGCCGATGCAGAATTTTTTTAACGATCGATTGTGTTTCGATTTTTTTAATTTGAAAATTGACAACTTCAATTTCGATTTTTGTTTGCTTTAGTAAATGCCTACAAGCAAAATGGTTAAAACAGTAATTTAAAAAAACCCGACTGCGTAAAAATACCTTCCCCTCCCTTTTTTGTATTTGTAGATGCAATATATAAATATTTATGTAGCCTATGTCACTTCCACAATTAAGACGAATCTTACGACAGCCGTTTAGGCCATAGAGCGTGCCAAAGATACAGACATACCTACTAATTGTACATACATACATACATACATATACATATATATACATACTCTCGTAAAATATTACCCCCTTCTGTGGCAGTCGGGTAAAAACTGTTTCCCAGTTCGACCGAAATATTAAAGATTAAGCAAATCAACAACAGGGTCTTGTCGTCATTTCACGGGTAGCGATTTCACTCTTTTTCAGTTGTCCAGTGTTACTTTTTCTGGGTGGTAGGATAGCTTGAGCATACCGTTTGAGTACGTACCACCTTTACTTATTTCTAGCGTTAAGGAGCAGTCCATCTGTGGTGTTCCATTTTGAAAATAAAGACTTCCAGTTATTAGAAACTGTGAGGATAGAATCCTATCTCAATCCTCAAGTGGTTACAACTCTTCTCCTTTCAGTAGCAGGTGGGTTGCTATGGCTGCAAAAGCCACATACCATCTGGTGGAGCTAGCTAGGTTAAGTTCTAGCTCATTTATGATAAAAAAGACCTGCTCACCTTTCTTTTAAGAAAGTCGTAATTTCTTATGGAGGTGATCTTAAAAATCCTATAGTGCTCTCTCACCATTGATGGAGCTTTGACAGTTTACTTCCCTACATTATAATAAAAGACTAGTGAACTAAACTGTTCGGATACGGGGGCATATGTTGCGCAGGTGATGTTGGGGCCGCGGAAGAAGGCGCGCCATAGGTTCTGGTGCGCCTTACCTGTCGAGGGAGGTGTAGTCCTCTCCAGAAGAGGGGCTGGCGCTGGTGGGGCTGATGTATGCGAAAGCGTTCTCGTGGCCCTACCGATGTGTGACGAAGGTGAAACACCATGGGTTTTAGTCGGTGCAAGTCCGACATAACCCGTCCTTGCCCCCGCGAGACGGGTATGCGTATATTGTAAAAATGCCCCTCATGTATAAAAAAAGGTTCGCACCAAAAACCTTTCTGTAATAAGTGAAAAAATTAAACTTTTAATAAAAAGAAAAAGCCGATTTCAAAGAGCAAAAAGAAAAGAACTTTTTTCTCACAATTTCAACATAATAGCTCTCCAAAGACGATGCTAAAACAAAGTGTATAGAAGGATTAGAGCCCCGACTTTTGAAGCTATTATGCAGGAATTATTTTATTCTTTTACTGCTTTGAACTCAGCTTATAATTTTTATTAGAATTTTATGTTTTGACACTTTTAAGTGGATAAAGGCATATCATGAGCTCAAGGTAAATTATTTATTTATTCATTTATTTAGGTAAAGGTATTGTCCAAATTTTTAGGGGACCTATTAAATAAAATAAAACATGTGTGCAGTTCACACGCGGTAAAAGTGGAACCTTGAAACGAAATGAAATATAAAACAAAAACATTTCACAGCAAATGATTTGTTTAATTTTATAATTTTGAACCACAAATGCGGCATAAAATATAAGATAAAAGTTTAATTTTATAGCAAAAAACTGTTACAATCCTTATTTTTAGACATGTAGAGCCTTAATTTTAGTGTATTAAATCAAAAGATTAATATGTGCTAGATAGTTTAAACTATTCCTCATGAATCTGGCTATGACAAACAAAAATAATTTATCGGATTTATTCTACTATAATAATTAATAATCGGATCGGTAGTTCCAGAGATTAGCCTGTTTAAACAAACAAAAAAACAAAAAACTCTTCCGTTTTATTATATTAGTATAGATTTTAAGTTTAGATTCTATCTCATTCTCTCGTAGGCCTATCCTTGTCTCTTTTTCGTGTCGCATTTTCGTTTCATTGAGTTTCAAATCACAACTATGCTAAAGAAGTTTACACTTCAAAGGTTTTAATTCAAAAAAGTTATTAAAATCGGCTTACAATCGACGAAGATATTGTGAAACATAATATGTATGTTGTGCCAACATAACATTCAGTCAAATTGAGAACTCCTACTTTGAAGTCGGCTAAACTTGGAATTTGAAATAGTAAATATGAATTTCCTTAAGTTATTACATAATATAAAAAATGTTCTGACCATATTCAAAACCTGCAAGAGTAAAAAGTACTGATTATAGATCATTAATTGTAAAATTCAGTGAAGTTGCCATTTTTTCAAATAATTTATTTATAACAAAATACTGCTGCATCAATTTTTATATAAACTTAATCAGGTTTTTACCACATAATTGTGCATCATTGAAACCAGTCTCACGTCAATATCATTATTATTTGTTCTCGATACATGCAAGGCAAATAAACCACAAACATACATAAATACATACCCATATACGCAGCCATACTCGTAATAAATCCAAGTCACAAAATATTTAAAAAAAGTTTTTTTAAATTGCACAAAAGAGAAAAAAATAACCCAGGAGTTCATAAAATCCGTAATGTTGTGTAAACCCAAATCAACAAAAGGGATGAATATGGCTGCTCTATAGAAGTGTCATGAGACACGTACCATCTATATACAATCTAAATCATCTCACGAGGTTTATTTGAAGGGGTAGGTTATGGAAAAACACGAAAAGCGTATTTTTTCTTTTTGTGAATTTTAATAAGGTTGTAAATTTTTAAATATTATATTCTACTTTTTATTTATTTACACATTTATATAAAAATTTCAAAGTCGTTAGTTTAGAGGAAGTGGTTCAAAGTTACCTTGCAAGATTTGAACAAAGCTTGTAAAAACCATAACATTCGACTCTAGATACCCTGAATCGTGGAGATATGACAAAACTTGGACTTAGGAAATAGGACCAAATATAATAACTTCTTACTGGGGAGTTAAAGAGATTCCTAAACGGGAAAGTACTAGCACAATCTAACACTGGACGAGAGGCAAATTCACCAGCTAGACTTGAATCTAAGAAAAGCCCTCAGGTTGATTTGTACATGGTAGAGTCACACTGCAGTTCATTATTCAAGTTCAGCATAAGCATTATAGGCTAGCACGAATGTTTCAGCTCGACCGTGTAGGGAACACACAGAATACCAACGTGAAATAGCAGCATAATACTGCCGTGTTACTTATGCTAAGCGAAGAAAATACACTCTTTTTACCGTTAACGAAACATTCAATCTTAGTCCTCAGAGGTGGCAACGATTCTGCATTTTATTCTTCATTCATTTTTATTCATTACACCCCATCAGAAGTTTACAGCTGAACATAGTTCTGCCCCGTATACTGCTCATAAGACATGCGAGTTTTGTTATTATTGAGTTGTTGTCAGAAAGATTCTGCTGCCCATCTCCTGTTTAAATGCCCTTCTGTCGGCTCCTTACGAGACCCACGGGATGATATGGTGTAGTGGATCATCTTACGCTGCCACGAAACTGGAATAGAGTGTGATTCGTAATCGAGGATAAAATAAATGTAGGTGTCTGTGGGCCACAGCATGCACTGACTATCCGATGGTCTGCGGTTTAATATGTCACTCTTACTGTTATTAAAAATTGTTTAATCCTAAAGTTTTCCCCATTTTAGCAACTAGAGATTTAAAATATAAGTATAATACGGCTAAGTATAATAGTCATTAAGCGAAGAAACGCAGCCACTGTTCTTAGCATTATACCACGGGGAGTAGGACTGTATGACAATTTAAGTATTTAACTTTTTATCATGATAATAAATATTATATATTTTTATGTTATGTAAATACAAAACACAGTTCAATTAAAAAAATCAAATTCCAATAAAAAAAATATTGTGGTTTAAAAATTCATGTTGCATCGGCCGGGAATCGAACCCGGGCCGCCCGCGTGGCAGGCGAGCATTCTACCACTGAACCACCGATGCTTGTATTGGAGAATTAAAATATCATATTAACTGCAATCATTACCAATAAAAATGTAAACGAACGAAGAAGCGCTAAGTTTGCATTTCGGTTACGTAAATGTGATCATTGTGCTTTCTCTTTTGTGGTGACTGTTGGAATTATAGTTTACCAGCGTTAAATATGAAATATGGTACACTTATTATAAAGGTTTGAATCTCGTAAAACGTGTATTTGTGTGTATGTATATCTTTTTCTTCTCTCGCCCATTAAAGTCAAGGACCTCTCCCGTTGAAGGATTAATTTGCCTTAATTTCAAGTGTATGTTACTCGATATCTTATTCAATTGAGGACTGACTTTAATGATTGTTTTTTTATTAAATAGTTTATGACTTCGATCGGGGTTCCTACCTGAGCGCGATCCTACGCTCTCACACAATACCAACGTAAAATAGCAGCTTAATACTGCTGTGTTTCGTATGGTGAGTATAGAGAACCGGAGACCCTTTTTACAGGAAACGAGGCATTCCATCTTAGTCCTCAGGAGTGAAAACGCATCTGCATTTTGATTCTTAATCGAGGAAAAATATAGATGTCTATGGGCCACAGCATCCATTTACCATCGGGAAAACTGTGTGCTCGTTTGTCACCCTTATTCTATAAAAAATTTAACATTTTAGATATTGAAATTCTGATACTACTTCGCCCAAAATGGTAAAAAAAACTAATTTTAGTACAACCCACTTCAAGGAACTAAAAAGAATAAAATTCAGATTCTGACTCTGAGATGATCCACAAATTTTACTGTCATTTTTTGAGTATCCGGCACGAAATAAACAAAAATCAACAAAACAAAAATAAAGTTATTAACTATGAAATACATGAAGTACATTCGCCATTAGGCTAACAGCAACACAAACAAAATAATAAATGCTGTGTACCAATCCGTTTATTACTCTATTTGAAACCTTGTCGCACAGGAACACGTGTAGAAAATTTAACAAATTTATTTAGTAAGCATCTGCAAATACTAGGACGCTGCAATTGATACAAGAATTTATTTGAGGAGCTCTAAATCACGCTATTTTCGCTCTTATCTATATTGAATAAGGTTTTATATTGCTTTATTTTGATTTACATCAATACACGGGCGGAGCAGGTGCAGCGGGCCTTCTTAATTATAGAGATGAGATGATGTAACGACCTGGTAAGACTTGCAGGAAGTCAATGGATGTAAGGGCTCTGGACCGTGTTTTGTGGCTTTCTTTGGGGGAGGCATATGTTCAGCATTGGACTCGCGAAGGGCTTTAATGATGATGATGATGGCTCCACCAAGGAGCCACCTGCTTCCATCGACTTACTTCCTCTCTTACCAGGTTGTCACTCCATCTAGAGGGGGCCACCCTACACTTCGCTTACCGGTACGATGTTGCTACTCGATAATCTTTCTTTCCCATTGGTCGTCGGTTCTTCGAGATACATGGCCGGCTCATTGCCACTTCAGCTTACTAATTGGGCTATGTCGGTAACTCTTGTTCTACTGCGAATATCCTGATTTCTAAGTCTATCACGCAGATAATTCCTGATCATAGTCCTCACCATAGCTCTTTGAGCGTTATTATATCGTACCTTGAGCTCCCTTATACGACCAGGAGTAAATGGCCACGTCTCAGATCTATATGTCACACTAGTTGTAAACAAGAATTGTAATAGTGTGAGTGTAAAATATTGTGGCATGTAGTAATTATGTTTGAGACTTATTGTCTCTTTATTTTGTGCTTTAGGCATGTTTGTATGTATTTTATACGAATAAATGTATAGGAGAAACTTCAGTTTTCATCAACGTGGTAGAGCCATGCTGCAGTTATATTAATTGTATAGTTCTAGCACGAATGTGTCGGCTCGACCGGGGAAGGACCACGCTCTCACAGAATACCAGCGTAAAATAGCAGTTTAATGCTGCTGTGTTTCGTATGGTGAGTGTAGAGAACAGGAGACCCTTTTTACTGGAAAACAGGCATTCCATCTTGGTCCTCACGGCTGACAACGCATCTGCGTTTTGATTCGCAAACGAGGATAGACGTAGATGTCTATGGGCCACAGCAACCACTTACCATCAGCTGGACTGTGTGCTCGCTTGTTACTCTTATCCTATTAAAAAAAACTTCGGAAGTTTGAATAATCAGAAAATTTGCAGACGTATTAAATACTGATGATAATACAACAATTTCATGACTATGACCTAGTATTTTCACCGCATCATCGCAACTCGTGATCAATGCGTGTTGCTTAAGTTGTTTCTACTTTTAAGTAATTTTGCAATTTTAAGTTTAACAGAATCATCACTATCTGGCCATAATCAGTCAACTTGTGAGCATTTTTAAATAGTGTCATAAAAGGTGATAGTTCACCAAATAGTAAGAGGTTACTGTAGCCGAAGGAGACATGTGCAGGTAACCAACTTGAAGGCCACAGATGAGTTAAGATGGCGCGTACTTCTATAAAAAAAAAAAACTTGTACAATTGACTATAGTATACATACTCTATAAAAAGGTAAATATCAGTGGATACACATAAAGGTAAAGGGGTGTTACCTACCCAAAAAAATCATGAAGCATTTAGGAGGATTCTTAAAATATAAAACTGAATTTTAGGCATCAAAGAGCAGAACGATAAAATTGCGAATATCTGTACAATAATGTCTTTCCGTCCGAATACAATCTGGACGTCTTCAAGGCAAGAGTGAAGAGGCTTTTGTTAAGCTAAGATAGTGAGATTTACCATCTATGGTTTCATCACCACATACCACCAGGTGGGGTTGTGGTCGAGCACTGGCTTATAATAAATAAAAAAATAGATGGTACCTACTCTACTCTTTATTTTACACTAAAACAAAAACATAAAAGTAGAAGTAAAAAATATAATCGTTACAATGAGTGCTCTCATCGCTGGAAGCATTCGAATGCCCATACTAAATTAGTGATTAGTGATTACCAAACCACTTGCGAAACTGGCAATAAAGGTACACCAAGTCTCGTAAAGAGCTTTAACGCATACCAAACACCTGCAGCTAACTCCAAACAAAGTAAAATACAAATGAGTTAGCCATCAATGACAAAAACGGTATATTATGAAAATGGAGTTACGACTTTTGTCCGTGAGCAATTTAATTATTTATTTTATTTTAAGTATGATTTCATTTTAAATATGATATGACATAGTTTTTACAATTTTATGTGTGTCACAAACTTAGTCAATATCAAAGACATACAAAATTGTGGTATGTATATAGTATCAACTTATATTCTAGAACTGAATATTTCCTTTTTCTAGTCACTTAACTTTTTTGTTTTACAATTTATGTATCTAAAACACCTCCACGATTCAGGAGATCCTTGTGTGGAGTAACGCCTATTAATATAATAAAAAAAGTTGATTGGCCAATCGATCGATGGATCCGTCTACTAGATTGTTGTAACTAACTAAAATGCTGTTCGTAATTTTAGTTTACGAACTTTTTAGCTTACGGACTTAGCTTAGTTTCAAGATAGATTGCAGACCAATTAATTTAATTTTCTACAAGTGCGATCATTTATAATATCTCATTTAAAAGTTAAACTTGTATTGAAATCGTTATAAATAAAGTTCATACATGATAAATGGTAAATTTTTACTGATACCAAACAAGCATCGGTGGTTCAGTGGTAGAATGCTCGCCTGCCACGCGGGCGGCCCGGGTTCGATTCCCGGCCGATGCATACTTTTTATATTTAGTAAATAAACAACTTTTTGATTCTGTTTCCTGTTTTGCTGATTTAAAAGTAAAACTTTTTAGTTTTTTTTCTTATCAGCATGCAACAGTGCACTACTGTAAAAGTGTGTTTCGTTTTGGAAAATATTTGCCGTATCGCCACGCTTTACAGTCGGATTGGCAGTGGTAGTAACGGATGTCTAGCATTTTCTATGCTAAAAAAAATCTAGTAGTGTAATTAATTACCAAATATTACTAACTAACTACAGGACACCACTCAGCACGTGCTTCATAGAGTAATGCACTGATTTTCGGTGATATTGTGTGCTTCGACTATAGTTTAAGATTATGTGCAAAATCCAATTATACAGTAACTTAAGTGCAGTAACTTAAGTGCTTAAATTAAGAATTAAAAATTGTACAATATTTTAGTGTTACATAAAATAATTACAAAACGTTATAATCATTTTATTTTACGAATATCTTAATAAAGTAAAGCCTATAAATTAAATGGACGGAGTCTCGACCGGATAAGATACGCAGGAAGTCGATGGATGCAGGTGGCTCAGGACCGTGTGGCATTTCTTGGGGGGTGAAGAAATGAAGATAACATCACCGTTACTGCGGATTACGTTTCAAAACTTTGGATATGGATTTAGAAATGGCGGTAAATTATTTCAGCATTTTGTGGCAAGCATATCTAAAACAGTCACGATGAGCCGCTGGTCTGTAACATGAAAAAATTGATACGTTATAATAACGAGTACATAATTACTTCAGATTATTGTTAAGATTGTTTTGATTATTAAATTTTGATTATTTATAATTAATATAATTGAAAAATAAATTATTATAATTCAGATTGTAAAAAAATATTTAGGGTGTTATTTAGGTAAACTGACCATTTATTTTGTAACTCAAAACGGGACATAGGTTTATTTATACACGCCAGTTAGCAGGTTAACAATAAAAATAAACACATCTCTTTAATTTTATTTATTTAGAAAATTTGTAACTTTATACAATTAGTGTTCACTATAATTATATTCACATCAATTATAATTGTTTTTATTATAACAAATTGTGAAAAATAAAAATCAATCACCAGTTCACCGGCTTCATTAAAGCAAAGTTCCTCAGATCAAATTATTAAATGCAACATATTTTTTTAATTACATATATATTTGTCAGTGAAAAAAATTTGCTTTAATAAAGTTGGTGATGATTTTAAATAAGAATAAAATTCTGGGTATTTATTTTATAGACCTTTGTTATCAACATCGCATTTAGAACTGGAACCTGTAAGTGTTTTTTTCAGACGTCCACAACTTATTCATTATAATAATAATAATAAAATACAGAAGCGGATTGGATCAAAAATCAAATAGACACATCACAGATAAAAGCCATGCAATTTCAACACATCAAAATAGACACATTCCAAAAAGTAATTAAAAACTGCATAACTGGGATTCACCTGGATCAGATAATATACATAACTATTGGTAATAGAAGTTCACAACTGTCCAGCCGATTCTGTTTAATTTTGGAAATAAATTCATACAATGCCCGCATACCATGCCGCAATACATTACTTCAGGAATAACGTATATGATACCAAAAGATAAACTTGACAACCCTGCAAAATACAGACCTATCTAATGTTTACAAACATTGTACAAAATAATTACATCTTGCTTAACCGAAACCATTTATGAACATATAGAGACTAACAACATATTGTTAGAAGAACTAAAAGGCTGTCGGAAATTTAGTCAGGGTTGCAAAGAACAGCTCACAATAGATGCAGTAATTTTAAAATAGGTACAACTAAAAAGAAAAGATTTATTTAGCGTATACATTGATTATAAGAAAGCTTATGACTCAATCCCGCACACTTGGTTATTAAACATTTTAGAAATATATAAAATACACCCAAACATAATACAATTCTTACAAGCTGCCATGACCAATTGCACAACGAAACTTAAATTTAACACACTAGATGGCATGATAGAAACAGACATTATTACAATAAGGAGAGGCATATTTCAAGGAGATGCACTTAGTCCTCTCTGGTTCTGCCTTGCAATAAACCCCTTATCAAAAATGTTAAATTCAAAAAATATAGGTTACTCGTTACAATAACATACAACACAAGATCATCTACATACAAATAAACAAGAAAAAAAAAACTTAGTCATCTTTTGTATATGGACAATCTTAAGCTATATGCTACTACTCAAGATGAATTAGACCAGTTAGTTAAATTAACGGAAACATTTTCACGGGATATTGGAATGGAATTTGGTATTGATAAGTGCAACATCAATTCGGTTAGAGCTGGACAGTATTATGAACATAATCACCAATTGCAAACAGGACAGCAAATCAAATCTTTAGAAGAGAATGGAGTGTATAAGTATTTAGGATATAATCAGTCGTCCATATCAGTTCCGATATATCAGTTCCGATATAGACGTCGCTTAGTATTAACATCTCAATTAAATTCTAAAAATATATATAAAGCTATTAGCACATTTGCAATTCCATACTAAGTTATTCTTTTGGCATAATACACTGGTCCAAAACTGAACTAACACAACTACAACGCACAATAAATACATCTCTTACGAAGCACCGTAAACACCATCCAAGATCGTGCATACAAAGACTAACATTGCCACGAAATGAAGGAGGAAGAGGTGTAATAGACATAGTTAACTTACATAACAGACAAATAACAACACTGAGGAATTACTTTTATCATAAAACTACAATTTCATCACCACACAATGCTATAGTACAGAATGATCATAAATTGATACCGCTTAATATGTATGATAAAACATTGCAAAAAAATGAGGTACTTACAGATAATAAGACAAAAATTGACATATGGACTCAAAAGTCTCTACATGGAAGACATCGCCAACAGTTGAACCAACCCACCGTAGACAAATTAGCGTCGAACGCATGGCTTCAACGTGGTGAGCTTTTCCTGAGACAGGGTTTTATGTGCGCAATTCAGGACCAAGTCATAGAGACACGTAATTATCAAAAGCACATCATTAAAATAAAAATCTACATGCCAACACATGTAGACGCTGTTGTAATGCTTCAAAACAATCTTACACATCACTGGTGCTTCTAAAGCGATTGTTCAGACGGATTATAAGTATCGGCATGATCAAGTAGCCAATATCATTCACCAAAACTTGCCCTTAAGTGAAACTAACTGACCAGCCAACTCAAGTATACTATAAATATAAACCTGAAATAGTCCTTAAAAATACCTCTCACAAAATGTATTTTGACAGAGCTATACTTACCGACAAAACAATACACTATAATAGACCGGATATAACATTAAGAGACAAAGTGAATAAATGTGCTTTTATTATTGATATTGCTATACTTAATTCACATAACTTACAAACTACAATTAATGAAAAAAAATCCAAATACACTGATTTAAAACATGAAATTATTAGAATGTGGAACTTACATAATGCCATTATAGTACCTATAGTCCCCTCTACAACTGGTGTAATACCAAAAGCGCTTCATCAATCATTAAAAACTCTTGATTTACCAAAACTTACATATATTCAATTGCAAAAGCAGTTTTACTTAATACTTGTAGAATAGTTAGAAAATTTATCTCAACAGAAAACTACCCATAACCAAACACGATCATGGTACCCACTTGGCTTTGTCCCGTGGTAGTAACTGTTAATCCAGTTTTGTTAAAACAAACTGAGAAAACGTAAAACTTTAACAAATAATAATAATAATAATTCATTTATTTCAGACCAATTATCCAATATTTGTTAAAAAATTATAATCTAAACACCTATAACATTAAAGAAAATTAAAATTACTAAATATAAACATTAAATAAAATTAAAATTAAAAATTAAAATACCAGTCTAGGTCGTGGTGTGTCTAATTTGCAGTATGCAGATTTATCCAACGCCCCAACATTGGTGAATCCCATCTGTCCGCTAGTACACTGAGGATGATGTTGGTGCTCGTCCGCATGCGATTCAGCATGGAGGCACATCTTTTGCGCATTATGGCTTCAAACCCATCAACATGAGCCTCTGCAAACATGCCAGAGGCGCTACAATACCGAGGCAACCCCATTATAATTCTCAACGCATTATTGTATTGGACGCGCAGATCATTGTATGCCCTCCGTGTATAGTTCACCCACAGGCTGCATGTATAGAAGGACTGATAATATGCTTTTGAAAAGCGTAACCTTAACCTGTTTTGTGCAGCGTGCAAACCTGAGAGCCAACATATTACATCGGACAGCCAACGACCTGCGCTCCCGCTCTATATCAGTATTATCAGTTAGGTTTTCGGTGACCCAGTGGCCCAAGTACTTAAATTTCTCACTCTATTCAGACTACTACCACAGAGTGGGACATTTTGTAGTTAGTAGCACTTGCTGCCTGCTTTGAAAATCATTATTTCACTTTTCTGTATGTTGAACTTGAGCCCGTGGGCCGCGGCGTAAGACTCACATATCCTTATCGGTCTCTTCAATGCACCGATCGACTTAGCAAGACCATGTCGTCTGCATAGCTTATATTATTGATGCATACACCGTCAATATGACATCCGACTTTGGTACTATTAAGCTCGTCGATCAATTCATTCATATATAGGTTGAAGAGACGAGGAGAAGTTAACCCACCCTGTCTTACCCCACACTCTAAAATGTACTCTTTGGAAAGTGTTTTTGCCCATCTCACACAATTTTTCTGATTATTGTACCAATATTTCAATAGAGATATAATCTGTTGGGGTAAACTAGTGTCAAGTTGTAGCTTTTTCCACAGTACATTATACGATATCATATCAAATGCTTTTGATAGTTCCAAATAACAGGCATATATCGGTGTTTTCCTTGCTGTATAATATTGTACAGTCTGTTTGAGGCACAATATAGCCCTTTCGGTTGAGAGTTTAGGCCTAAAGCCAAATTGTGCATCGTTAAGCTTCAAGTGCTTACTCAATTGTTCGTCAAGCAGACTGTCCAGAACTTTAGCAATGCAAACAGTGGCTAGTGAAATTGACCTGTAATTGGATATATCTGAGGAGTCTCCAGTTTTGTTTTTTATGATAAGTACAACAATTGTACGTAATAATTTTTTCAGGGAGATAGCCATGAGCACCACACAAGTTAAAAACATAGAAAGCACTCTTAGTAGGTGTACTCCAGCATACTGCAAGTGCTCGATGCTGAGGTTATCGTGGCCCGGAGATTTTTTTGGCACCATGTTTTTAATGACGGAAGCGACGTCATATGGTTTTCCTCGAAGTACATCTACTGATGTGTCGACCGCTGAGGTTCCAGTAAAGGAAAAGTTATCATATATGCTCCCCAAGTATTACAAATCATGTGGTAAAAGCTAGGTTTCCTGAAACGCTATTACATCTGCTACTTGACATAGTCTTCTGACACATTCAACCGATCTAACAACATTTTTACAATTAAAACTTGCATATATTATAGAAAATACTATTTCTACTGGAGCATTTGTACCAGGTATACATTAAATATATTTGATTAAAATGCAAAACAAATTATGTTGAAGATTTTTATTGCGAAAGTGTTTGAATACTTCCACCCAACGAGTTTCTGTGGAAACTTTTAAATTATCCCATTCGGTTATTTTTTGGGAAGTGACGTAGCTTGAAATTAATGTAAATTCGTCAAATACTTGCGTATCTTTATTATAGTCAATATAGGTATCCCTTTTCAATCAATACATCCAGTGCTTTATGAATACCTTCCCATGCAGGCACTTTTCTTAAATCTGAAATATCTCCATATCTTTAGTAAGAAAGCAAGTCCACTGTTCCAGATATTCACGGTTTGTTTTTTAAGATTATGTAGCTGTACTTTTCAATTACCATTATCTTTCAGTTTCACAATAAACTACGAACAGTTAATGGAATAAACTGAGATGATTGATTTTTTTGCAGCTTCAATTGCCGACAAAGTCTGATCTTCAACCTTTAATACAGCTTGGTGAAAACTTGCTGACTGAGCGTGTAAAAATGAAGCTATAATTCTGATGTGGGAACTTCAAAAAATTTTTAATAATTGGTGACGACATTTTTCAAAAAAATAGTCTTTTAACGCCATAAGCGCAAGCCACCTGGTTTTACTGTAGGCGAGCATTTGGTGATGTCGTATTTCAGCTTCAGCGCAAACCTCCTTTAGACCTTCAACTGGAACCGTGTAAATATACAAAAATTTATATATTTTTTACAATACTTAATGCTTTCGTAATCTAAAGGCAGACCATCTGCAGCAGTTTTTATTGCATTGTGAATTATATGGGCTCCACATCCAATACCTATCAACGGTTTTTTGAGAGATGATTGTAATTTTGCTATCACATTACGCGGCATGATGCTGCACGTCACGGCATTCCATGGGATGCCGCGGCACGCTGAGCTGCATCATGTGAAACGCATAGGTTACTATGATGTTGTTAAAGGAATGTGAGTGCTAAGTAATTGAAACAAGGTTAAACTTTTAAACAGCACAGTGCTAAACTGAGTTAGCACCCGAACGCGGCTGCTTTTCTCACGACGCGGATTGCCACGGGATCCAATGGCATGCCGCGGGATGTCACAGGATGCTTCGGCATGCCGAAGTGTGCCGTGCAATGGATACGATTTTAGATTTGGACTTAGACTTTAGAGACAAGCATCCTACGAATAGTGATTTATTATACAAGTGGGGGTGAAAAACGAGCACAGCCCACCTGATGATAAGTGAATGCTTTGACCCATAGACATAAAACACAGGTGCACTCCAGGGGAACTAAATGGAATGCCAGTGTAATGGGTCTCTGTTTTTCGCCACTTACATACGACAGCACTCACCATACTGCCAAAAGCAACATTTCATTAATTAATTCATTCATTAGAGGCTATTAAACTCCACTGCTAAACATAAACCTCCCCATAAATTACCTCGTAAGGATCTCTGGGGTGATGGGATTATATTGCTTGGCATAGGTGCCAGGTGGACTAAGACGGAATGCCTCACAGTCTGTAATTATACTGGCTTTCTATAGCCTTTAGACCCAAACACAGCAGTGCAAGCACTGCTATTTGGCGGCAGAAATAGGTAAACTGTGGGTGAAGTTGGAGGCCGCCATGTCTTCTGATGCGCCTTATCTGAGAAGGAGATGGAGGAGGAGTAGTCCTCTCCAGAGGAGGGGCCGCCATGGGGCGCCCGGCGCTGGTAGGGCCGCGGATGTGTGCGAAAACGTTCCCGTGGCCCTGACAATATGCGACGAAGACGGAACACTATAGTGTTCCACTATGTTGTTTTAGTCAGTGTGATTCCGACATAACACGTCCTTGCTCCCGCGTGGCGGGTATGCGTAGGCATTTCCCCATGTAAAAAAAGGTAAGACTGTGAGTAAGCCAGACGGATTCTTAACCAGAGAAAGAGCCCTACCACCTAGTAAATGTTTAATATAATACATATTTAAGACATTATTAATTAGTAGCAATAAAGAAATGTAGATGGCACTGTGCGATTTAAACACAAGCTATCATTTGTCTCACCAGTAAAGTGTATCAGGACAAGTACATAGTAAGTATTGTAACTTCAATGTTACACAAAGTTGGACATAGTTCAATAGTGCAATAAGATCAACCAATAAACGATGTAAATTGAAGCAAAGTAATAAGTAACGGCTGGTTCCAATAGTTATGTACATACCTACAGTGTGACCATATGTGGCAGGTTCCTGCCATTTTGGCAGGATTGGCCTCTTATTTTAGCCTCTGGCATGATCGGTTGACGTTTTATAAAATCTGGCAGTAATATGGGGTATTAAAAATTGATTTCATTATGGCAACTTAAAATGCCGAAAATGGCAACCCTAGATACTTTGCCAGCATGTTGGGGATTTCCCTGTATTTCTCGTATTATGCTTGTATCACATTCAATAAACAACTTTAAAACAAATGTGTGTAAAGTTGATAATCTTCAAACGAGTAATAAACACGAGTTTATGGTTTATATTTCAATCAGTCATAGAAGAGACGTACTTTAGTTTGGAATCGCATTAGATTTCATGGTTATAATATCTTGTTAATAATATTTCGTGGACAATAGTAATTATAGGTGGTGGTTATGAAGCGAAAATATGAAAGGGCGTATAGAGCGGAGTGGCAGCAAAATCCTTTACTTTCATCGTGGATCTCCAAAGCTAAAGATGATCCAGACTGTGTAACTACAAATTGGCATCCCGGCTGTCCGCTTTAAAGGAGCATGCCGCTACTAGTAAACATCAAAAAAATATGAGTGGATTCAGCATGCGAAAGAATATTCTCTCAGATAAATTTAATTAAGACAAAAACACGAAACAGATTTATAAACAAACATGTAGCGTCTATCTTGCACGTTAAACAAGGCATTGGTGAGCATGGCGATTGCATTGCATTCAAACCAACGAAAGATATGTTTAATTTTAATTTAAATATATGTAGCATTTATATGTGTATTTTTACTTTTCTTAGTTTAATACAATGGTAAATAAAGTTGGCAGTATTTAGGCATTTTTCATTACAGACTTTGGCAGGATTTGGCAGATTTTTAACCAAAGTAAGGCAGGATCTGTATTTTCAACACTGCATACCTATGTATACATGTTCGATTTTCATTGAAGTGAAACCTTCTTTAGAATCATTGTGATTTGAAACTCAATGAAACGATGAGCGACACTAAAAATAAACAAACATATTATACATCTATAGGATTTAGTCTGCGAGAGATTGAGATAGAATACAGTGTTTCCTAGTATCTCGGTCTCCTTTTCTGAAGCTTTCACACATGTTTTTTTAATTTGAATTTTATGGTGTTTTTCTTTATTGACGGTTTTATTAAAGAAAATATAAAAAATTAAAAATACACAAAGCTATAAATGAAAATAAGTCGCTTAATGGGTCACGAAAGATATATTACTGAGTAAATGATCGTTTTCATCCGAGTCACGTCATCGGGTACGTAATATTGACGGTTTTGGCGAAGCCTGGTACAACACGAACGTGACGGCTAGAGAATATGGGTCTTGGGAACAATTTAGTAACCCTTACATGGAAATTTAATGCAAAAATGTAATCATGAATGGATGCTTTTGTCCTTATTCATTCGAGGATAAGATAACGTTGTATTTTAGGGTTCTTCCTCACAAGGAAAAATACGGAACATTAATAGAATCACTCTCTTGTCCGTCTGTCAAGGCTCTTTTTCTCACAAAAAGGTAGACGGGTAGAGAGGTGTCAAGTTGAAATTAATATCAAATTGTCATATACTATAAGGTCTTCGGTTCCTTGAAAGTGTAAAGAAAAATCAAGCTTCTAGATCAACGCATTCAAATGATACCGTTATTTATGACATATTTTGTCATAAATGTCGGTCTATCCCACGAAAGTTCACTCATCAAAAGAGAATTATGATATTTGGCAAGAAATTTCTTAATTATTATAATGTCACTCAAGTAAATATCCGAAAATCGTTAATTTGTTGTTATATCTTTACTACAATTCTTCTGTCCGTGTGTATGTGACTAAACTCCTACTAAACGGCTGGACCGATTTTGATGAAATTTTGTGTTTGATTAAGTTGATCCAAGAATGGTTTTAGGTGGCGCTGTTGTCGAGATCAAAAAATTATCCTCGCGAAGCCGGGGTGGATCGCTGCTTCAAATAATTTTAATTTTTTTTTCAGTCACAAGCTCACATTTGCAGTTATAGCATTTCAGTGATGTAGACTCATGTATGGGAGAACATTATTTACATTGCAAAGTTAAGTTTTCTTTCAATCCAACTAACGTTTTTCTTCGGTACATACCTTAAAAACAATTTTGGGATGGATGAACTATTTACATATGTTAGATTATCAATATGTATTAATTTTTATGTCAAGTTTCTAAACGATGAATTGTCTCGGTCACATTATTTCTCATCAACATGATGGCTTTCTCCTGTATAAAAGTAGTTGAGACTCAGTTTTAATTTCTAACGGTCAAGAATTATAAAGATAAATTAATTACTTTTAAAATGTTTAATATTAAAACATTTTAAAAGTAATTATAGTCACATAATTAATCACATAAAAAAAAGTACTTATTTCAAATGTTATTGTAACTAGAGAGGAAGCGAGCAATATGAGCGGGAGGAGACGCTATTTAAGTGACCAAGACTGATTTGTTAAAATTGAATAAATAAGTAAAAGATATCCAGATCTATTAATTTCACACATATGTTACATTGTGTACATTAAGTTACGGAACCCTCAGGGCGTGAATCCTACCACACTTCTCCGGTTTTCAAATGTTAAATAAATTTAACCTACGCTCTCAAGGTATGTGAGCAAATGTTAAAAAGTGTACTCAATTGATATTATTCAAAAAAATATCCATCCATCCATTACAGTCTATAAAAATGCACTGCTAAACATAAGCCTCACACATAGATTGCCTCATAGGAGGGGTTTGCCATAGTTGTCACGCTTGGCCAATCCACCTGTTGGCAAACGCATTTTTTAATATTTTGATTAAAAAATGAAGATGCTGCAGGCCATCTTCTGTTTCAGTTTCCCTCTGTCGCCTCTTACGACATCAATAGGATAGAATTTTATGACAGGTGTAAAATATTCAGACCGGCGACAAGGCCCAGCGGCAAAGATATCAATCGTGGTGGTACGGTAACTTAACCCTACTATGGTAAAAGTCCATTTTATCAGTTTTTTTTTTTTTTATAGAATAGGGTGACAAACGAGCACACAGTCCACCTGATGGTAAGTGGTTGCTGTGGCCCATAGACATCTACATCTATCTTCGTTTGCGAATTTAAATGCAGATGCGTTGTCAGCCGTGAGGACTAAGATAGAACGCCTCTTTTCCAGTAAAAAGGGTCTCCGGTTCTCTACACTCACCATACGAAACACAGCAGCATTAAGCTGCTATTTTACGCTGGTATTCTGTGAGAGCGTGGTCCTTCCCCGGTCGAGCCGACCCATTCGTACTACAACTATACTACTAATATATTTTTATTTATTAAATACACATAACACATATAATGATAATACACGCGACTCTAGGAGGGAGGGAGGTGTTTTTTAAACGAAGTTATACACACAATTTTTTGCACGCTATTTAATTTTGACATCTTATTTTTTTTTATTGAAATGTCAAAAAGCTTACAGTTCAACTGATGGTAAGTTTAC
Source organism: Parnassius orleans (assembly GCA_029286625.1). Classification (NCBI taxonomy): domain Eukaryota; kingdom Metazoa; phylum Arthropoda; class Insecta; order Lepidoptera; family Papilionidae; genus Parnassius; species Parnassius orleans. Next base: position 654,689 of record JAGSMP010000250.1, on the reverse strand, counting down.
TGCAGTCCGTAAACACCTGCAACCAACTTCAAACAAAGAAGGCTGCATTTGTGTCACCTTCGAGGACCAAGATGGAATGTCTACCCATAACACAGTTTGGTTGCAGAAATAAGTAAGAGGTTGGCCTAGACGGACTCTTCCGTGGTCTGGAATTTATAAATGAATACATGGTTGATAATAACCCCTGGGAATGAGGTGGTCGCTTCCAAGCAGTTTCTAAAATAAATTTTGTAAATAGTTTGTACAACCATTAATGTAAAATTTACTTTAAAAAAAGTCCCGCTGGGTTTCTTGCTGGTTCTTCCCAGGACAGAGGGTTTTTTTCGAACCAGTGGTAAAGTAAAAAATGACTTTCAATAAGAATTACACATGTGATTTATATTGAATAAAAAATTATTCTATTCTATTCTATTCATTCTCGTATATAAAAAAACTGTCAGTAGTAGGACAGCACGTCAGAAGTGAAAAGTTCTTAGCTTCACAAACTTGTAAACATTATATTTGAGTTGTTAAGAAATATTTTTTAGGAAAATTTTCATGTATTGCGCTGTTTTACATGAATAAGAATGATTGTTATCTATATAATACAAACAAATTTATAAATACTTATCAATTTTATAAAATTAAATCAATTGGATTTTCAACGTTACTTTCATCAATTTTATGTATCTGAGCGTGACGGTCATGCGAATTTAATGCTTTTTTCCCATTCCAAAATGCCCAACGTGCCTAAAGAAGTTTTCACTACAAAAAAAACTTTCGCGCCTTTTTTTTTTATAGAATAAGGGTGACAGATGAGCACTCAGTCAACCTGATGGTAAGTGGTTGCTGTGGCCCATAGACATCTACATCTATCTTCGTTTGCGAATTTAAATGCAGATGCGTTGTCAACCGTGAGGACTAAGATAGAATGCCTCTTTTCCAGTAAAAGGGTCTCCGGTTCTCTACACTCACCATACGAAACACAGCAGCATTAAGCTGCTATTTTACGCTGGTATTCTGTGAGAGCGTGGTCCTTCCCCGGTCGAGCCGACCCATTCCTGCTACAACTATACTATTAATATAGCTGCAGCATGGCTCTACCACTGTTACCCAGATTGGTAGGCAGAGACTATGGACTTCCATTTGACACGATCCTGATATACCTCTTCTCGCTTCTTTCACATACATTTACATATGCATACAAGATCGTTGATTTATTTATTACGGTTATGGCCCACCTTCGAAATATCGCCGATTAGGTCGATAAATTTCCGTCTAGAGCTTCCCCAGCCGACTCTGCAACTTACTTCTGCAGCTCATTTGTCACTCATCCTGAATGAGGATTAGTGACAAATGAGCTGCAGAACTTCTTTTATTTTCTTCATGGACTCCTAGGTTTCTTACTAGAATTCCTGGGAAATGAAGTTCTACCACATAGTAAATGGTGATGAGGAATTACGTCATACATGTACGTTATATCGTCACATGCTATATTAAAACATATGATACGGCTTCACGACTGTGAAACTTATTAAAAGCGTCTACGCTTGGGGAACAAATGCTTTTGTCATCGCTTAATTCCGTACTAATGCGATGACACTGTGTTGGCACAATTTCTCTCGAGGGATGTTGTTCTCTAAAAGCTTCTGTCTCTCGTTGTACAGTTTCAAAGCTTGAAGTTTAGTTTAATATACCATATTTTCATTAATTCATTACCCTATCAAAGTTCACTGCTGAACATAGGCCTCTTCATAGAATGCCTTATAAGGGGATATATGCCATAGTTGCCACGCCTGGCAGGAGGTTAGGCAACCGCAGTTTTTTTCCTAGTTGTTATTATGAAGACGCTGCTGCACATCTCCTTATTTCCCTCTGTCGCGCTCTTATAACACACACGGGACGATATGAGGTAGTGGGTACACCATATATTTAAAGCTAATTTAAAGGATATCGTCAGTATTTTTATGTTAATATTCGCTAACGCTAAAATAGATATCTAATATCAGTAGTTAGCATAACGTTTTAGTTTACGGACTACGAAAGTTAAAGATTGTGATTTCGAATCCGCCTTTCAACTACGGTGGTGAACTACATTTAAACCTTAAAGGGAATATTAGTGTTACACTGCAATAATATAATTTTATATGAAAGCTGGTAAACAAGCATGTGCCCACCTGATGGTGACTACCGTCGCCCTGAACAACTGTAACACAAGGGGAATTGGTGATGCGTTGCCGGTATGCGTTTATCACCTCACAAATTTTGAATTTCAAATCCTCTTCATTAGGAAAAAGAGAGTGATGATAGTCACAATGGAGTGATATGGTAGTGGGAGCAGTGATATTAAAAGCCGCAGATTTTTGCATGCGAATTTATTTTCGACTAGCTGTTCCCCACTACTTCGCCCGCGTGGAATTTATTACAATTGGATTTCATGGGTTTTAATTTTTTTTTGCGCGAAACCCTAATTATTTTTCTAAAATAAAAGTTACCTAAGTTACTCTTTATAACATCAGCTATCTGCCAGTGAAAATCCCGTCAAAATCGAGATTAGCCGCCACAAACAGACAGACAGACAAAAATTTCAAAAATAATTTTTTTGTTATAAGTACCGTATATGGATTTAGTGAATAGCTGTTATTTTGACATTCAAAACAGACACTTCAATATTATTTATTTGTATACCTAGATATTTTATACCCGCTCGCCAAGCGTGTCGACTATGGCAGAATCCCCCTATGAGGCAATCTATGAGGGAGGCCTATGTTGCAGTGGCTTTTATAGGCTGTAATGGATGGAATGGATTTTATAATGAATTTAAAAGTAACTAGTAAATGCTGCTTCGCTTATGCGATCAAAACAAGACTGCTTCGATTAAGACTCTTTTTTTTTTAATCAGCCCTGCTGGACGGGGCCAAAGTCTGATGGCTATGACTTCAGGACGTCAAATACCTCAATCCCCCATGACCATGGCTATAACATGCCCACCATCAAGTCGTATCTTAAGGAATTATCCCTAAGATACTTCGATGCGATCAAGGATCACAACAATCCGTTGGTGACTGAGGCGGGGTTGTATTCCCCAGAGAGGGATGCTGCCCCCACAGGAGACGTCCCAAGAATGTTCTTCTTGATCCCGACGACGAGATTACTTCCATAAATAGGTCGATCCCGCCCACCCCATCCACAGGAGAGGGAATTCATATATCTAACACACACACACACACACACACATTCAGACACTACACTCAACACTCAGACAGAACACTAGGGCACACCGCGTTCGCCGGCGAACGCGAGGTCACAGACACACCCCATACACGAGGTTCAATACCCGTGATACGGGGCGTTTTTAGTTTTGCGACCCGTCTCCCACATTGCGATAGTGGTTCAAGCCGAGGTTCGTACCTCCTTCTGAGGGGCCCTTGAACCACATCAAGCCCCCCCGGAGGAGCCTCACTCCGAAAGCAGGGGCCGGTGTGCCTCGCCACGCCGCCAGCAGAATCTTTGCATTCAATAGCTCGTAAGTCCTCACTCACGAGCCTATTTCGATGAAGCTGTAAAGGCCGCACGGCCAACAGCATACACTCTCAGAAAAAAAAGACCATGGCTATATGGGTAAAGCACCCGAAACGTCGAAAAAATAAGTACAACTAATTCAAACTAAGTGCGATAAAATCCGTAAAATTAGTTTTATACGATGTGCGGATTTTGTGTAAAAACCACCCATTTTTAGTTTTTAACCCACTTCAAAAAAGCAGGAGGTTCTAAATTACGCGATATCTTCGTTAATTGTAAACCGATTTTGATGGTAATTTTTTTTATTAATGTATACTTTATTTTTTTCTATATTACGCTTTGTACTATTATATGTATATTTTAAAGGTTGTCCTTTGACATTTGGAGAATAAAATCACCCCTAAGAGTGGCAAAACAGAGGATGAAACTTTTAATGTAAATATTTAGACGATATTAAGATAGTGATTTTCCTTAGTCCACTCTAATAGCGTAAAAAATGAACTTATAGTAAAAAGTAAAAGCCGACTTCAAAGAACCAAAATAATAAAATAATTTTATACTTTGAAGTCGGGGCTTTAATTCATCTATACACTATGTCTTAGGCTCGCCACATACGTACAGAATTCCGTTTCGGGATTCCGTTTCGGAATTCCAAACGGGTCGGCCACACACATACGGAATCCCGTTTTGCCCGCAAAATTTCGAACGGAAAACTAACGTATGTGTGTGACGGGTCATAGATTTTATATCAACTTGCTGCGTTCGGGATCTCGAATCGGAATTCCGTATGTATGTGGCCGGCCTAACACCGAGCTCATAATGTGAAATTATTTTATTCCTTTTATTTCATGGAAGTCGGCTTTTACTTTTTTTTTAAGTTAATTTTAAGAAAATTAATAGAATGATTTTTAATATTTACGACATTGAATAATACTATTTTTACGGATTTTAATTCCCGACGTTTGCGTAGATCGGACCAAAAAATAATATTCAAAATCTGAAGGTAGCCGGGCTAACTATGACATCGGGACTCTAAACATCTCAGTCCCCCCAGTGACCATGTATGCTGTAAAACACCCGAAACGTCGGTAATTAAAATAAGTAAATTAAAGTTTTATTCAATAATTAATAGAACTTTAAACATTTATGATACTATAATAAGCCAGTGTTTGACTACTTTTCGACCTGATGGTAAGAGGTTCTTCTTCTTATTTTTTATCGGCCCGTAAATGTCCACTACAGGACTCTCCGTTGTAGAGATGATTTGCCGCTATTACAACAAAGTCCCAGAAAATATACAAGGTCTCTCTATTACAAAGTTAAAATTTTATTTTATTAAACAAAACCTTTATAAGAAGGGTTATTATATTATAAATGATAATATGGTTGAGAATAACCCTGGGAATAAAGTGGTCGCTTCGAAGCTGTTTTTAAAATAAATTTTGTAAATAGTTTGTACAACCTTTTATATTACTTATATAATTTACTTTAAAAAAAATCTCGCTGGGTTTTTTGCTGGTTCTTCCAGGACAGATGCTTTTTTCCGAACCAGTGGGGAAGTAAAAATGACTTTCAATAAGAATTACATGTAATCTATATTGAATAAAAAATATTCTATTCTATTCTATTCGTAATCATCATACTTGATGAATTTTAACGATCGTAGTGCGAAACGTCTCCTAATGTGACGCTGTTCCCCATCGCTGGTCTGGATATTTTACAACTGATGACTGGTGAACCAGATAATTATATCGTCATCACATTAATTTAAGTTAATACCTAAATCAATTGTTATACATCAAGCATCGGTGGTTCAGTGGTAGAATGCTCGCCTGCCACGCGGGCGGCCCGGGTTCGATTCCCGGCCGATGCAAAGTTTTTCTCTTTATTTTCTCATATACTTCGTTATAATATAAATTAATTTACTTAATGTAATATTTTTGTATGTATTTTATATATTGTATTCAAATTGTGAATTTAAAGAGTATCCGTTAATCTCAATCAAAACCTCTAAATTTTTTTAACTTATTAGAAGCCAGTCATCATCATCATCATCATCATCATTACAGCCCTTCATAAGTCCACTGCTGAACATAGGCCTCCCCAAGGAATGCCAAAAAGCACGGTCCTGAGCAGGTTCTCGAGTGGCAGCCTCGTACCGGTAGACGAAGTGTAGGGCGACCCCCACTAGATTGAGTGACGACCTTGTAAGACATGCAGGAAGTCGATGGATGCAGAAGCCAGTGCTCGACCACAATCCCACCTGGTGGTAAGTGGTGATGAAACCCTAGATAGTAAATCGCACTGTCTTAGCGTCACAAAAGCCTATTTACTCTTGCCTTGAAGACGCCCAGATTGTAATTGGAGGAAAAGACAGACGCCGGCAAACTATTCATTTTGCTGTACGCATTACGAAAGTTCTGCTTTATTGTCGTATGTTTAACTTTTACTGTTACAGTTACTGCCTATCCGAATTCCACTGCTGAACATAGGTCCCCCCATAGATTGTCTCATATTAGGAATATTTTCTATAAGATAATTAATAGAATCAGGTGTTACTTTGCGGAAATCCATTATATTAAAGTTGGAAAAATTTACTTTGCCAATATCCGCTCAATAAAATAAAATGATGTGTCTTACCTAGTTTGAAGAGCACCTCCCGCCCTCCCTCAATTTCATGCACTATCCCCGTCACCACTAATCCCAGCACCACTACTCCCACGTGACGGTGACGGGATAGTATGCAATTGAGGGAGGGCGGGAGGTGCTCTTCAAACTAGGTAAAACACATCATTTCATTTTATTGAGCGGATATTGGCAAAGTAAATTTTTCCAACTTTAATATTTTCTATAGTCGCCACGGTAAATATTGCAACCGCAGTATTTATTAATTTGAGTTGTTATTAGAAAGACGCTGCCGCTCATCTCCTGGTTTGTTTACCTCTGTCGCCTCTCACCACGCCCACGGAAAGATATGGGTTAGTGGATATTCTCACACCGCGACTACACGGTAAGGGTAACTTAATAAGCTATTCAACTTATGGTTCTTGATTCAGGTGATGTGTTATGCTGAGAAGCCAAGAGATGTTTTTGCATGGCAGAGCAACGCTGCGGAATACGTGCTAATGGTGCAGAATTTATGAATCGGTTTGACCGGGAAAGAACACGTTCGCACAGAATATCGAACTAAAAGAGTAACATAATGCTGTGTTTGGGGTGCTGACAAAAACCGCAGACCAATTTTGCTGGACCGAGGTAACTTATCTCACTCCTCAGTAATGACAATGTCGCTTTATTTATATTCTTAATCGAAGATAGGTGTCTGTATGTGGTGAACCCATTTTTTATAGAATATGGGTGACGAACGTTGACACAGTCCACCTGATGGTAAGTGGATTCTGAGGCACATAGACATCTACATTTATCCTCGATTAAGAATCGAAATGCAGATGCGTTGTCACCCCTGAAGACTAAGCTGGAATGCTTCTTTTCCAGTAAAAAGGGTGTCCGGTTCTATACACTCACTATACGAAACACAGCTGCATAAAGCTGCTATTTTACGCTGGTATTCTGTAAGAGCGTGGTCCTACTCCGGTCGAGCCGACCTATTCATATTACAACCATAACGTATCTGCAGCGTGGCTCTACCACGTAAAAAAACGAATATAAAAAAATTGCATCGGTTGGGAATCGAACCCGGGCCGCCCGCGTGGCAGGCGAGCATTCTACCACTGAACCACCAATGCTCATATTATTATAACATTGCAACTATAAATAGAAAGAGAGGCTAAAATAGAAACGTTTGAGTTTGATTAGTCACGCTACGTTTTGATAACATTGCAACTATGTACTTACTGTAATTAGTTATCGTTATCGTTCATGTGTGTCTGTAATATATAAGATATCGATGGTCTAGAAGACACACGTGCTAAATGCAAAATTTTGTGGTTTACACTTTTTAATGCCAAACATTCTAAATGAATAGGCCGCATCTTCTGCACCTATCGCAAAGCCATAATTCCATTACTTTCGGTCCAAACCGAACCTTGTACAGCTTCGGTTTGGACCGAGGCACGAGAAAAAAGAATCAAAGTCACTTATCTACCCATGATAGAAATTACAAAATGTATTAAATAGCTTTAAACCACTTTATCTATGAGTATTGAAATTCACACAAACTTTAAGTGTTTTATAATGATAGGCGATTGACACCTAAAACCTAAAATTGGTACCTAATTTACATAGAAATTTAGGTGTAATGTTATAAAAATAAATATATTAATATTTTTATTTTCACATTAACTTTGTAATAGTTACTTAATAATTGAAAATCATATGCTATACACAAATGCACACACAGTGAACTACTGAATAACAAAATAATGATCAAAAGTATGAAATGCATGTAATTTTTCATGTTACTGAGTATTTATTACCCAGTACTTTTTATAGTTGAGAACAATTCTTTACAATTAATTGTATGACAGATAAATACCTAACTAATAGCAGAAGTATTAGATACGTTACACTACTCAGCTTTATAAAAAATTACAATCTCTGTAATTAATACATTTGTCTTCTAGACCATCGATATAACCTTATTTTTAAGTTCAGATAAACTTTGAATAAAACGAATAAGTAATAAAAAAAGGGGGGGAAGACTAAGATGGAATGCCTTGTTACTTGTAATAAGGATCTCCGGTTCTCACTACTTTCCATACGACAAACAGCAGCACTATGCTACTGTTTTCCGCTGGTATTCTGTCGAAGTCTGGTCTGATCAAGCCGTCACATTCGTGTTGCATCCATAATACAGCTGTAGTGTGACTACCACATTAGGGATTTATGTAAAAAATACTAAATAATATAGTAGATTCCAGTCCTTTCATGTAAAGGAATGTAAGATATGACAAATGTTTGTCTCAGCGAAAATGTTTCACTTGAAGTTGATCAACGGAAACAATGGGATAATCCGTAAGTACTTCCGGTAGATTTGTTTCATGATTTTCGTAATCTAAGGCCCGTTTTCTAGCAACGAATGTATACTACAGCATTAATTAATCTCGGCTCATTAATTAATTGTCACAGTTTGGCAGTATGTCAACGTCAGCGTTATTGCGGTAGCGGCGTCGACAAGTTTGGTCTTCACAGACTTGATAAAGAAGAAAAGTGTTAGGTGCTTATATCGGTACGGTTCTCTAGACAACTTACTCCGAAGTGAACGCATTTCAATAAATATTTCTATAGATTTAGAGCTTTGCGGCATATTTGCACAAGAAGAAGAAGATATTGCTGCTTGCCTTCTTCTGCAAATATACCGCAAAGACGCCTTAACATAGGACCGAGGCAGGACCAGAGAAAGTGGAATTAAATGGGTTAAATATCATATAAATATGGGGCTTTGGAAAAGAATTTATCATGATTTTTATTAGGTTAGGTTATCCTTAGGAGTCCGTCTGGGTACTGCAGTACACTTACTGATACTGCACTGACATGTATTCCGTCATAATTATCAGAGGTAATTCATTCATTCATCCATTCATCACAGCTTATCTAAAGTTCATTACTGATGGCTAATATGCCATAGTTGGCTCATTTGGCTGTCGGGTTGGGAACCGCAGTTTCTTATTACTTTGAGTTGTGGTCAGAAAAATGCTGCTGCCCATCTCCGGCTTTTCCCTCTGTCTCCTCTTACGACACCCTCAGGATTATATAGGGTTGTTGATTATCTTACTCAGCCACTACGGCTATCTTAATTTTATGCCATTTTTCATCGGGTGCACTGTTAGATCGCTTTTCACTTTAATATTATGTTTAAAAAAATTACTATGTGAAATAATATGGCACCGTTTGTAGAATGTTGACTCCGTAATCTAAATTCCTATAGAGACGTTTATTCTACATTCTACAAAACTTATCGCATTCAGATACATTTTCTGTATGTTAATTTGCCTCTTACCAACACTTGTGCAAATATATGAAATGTGTATTACAAGCCGTCGCTATTTGAATTGTTTTAATAACTACTTACATCGGCGATTCAGTGGTAGAGGACAGCCACACGTTGCATAAAGTCCAGATCACACTGAATACGGATGCGATCGTCTGCGTTACGACAGCCGTTGCGTAGTAATGTACGGACTTTGATTAGATATGATACCCGATAAATACAGTGTATGAAATGAATTGACATTCAATGAAAAGGATAATGTGTGACGTCACATCGTCTTTCTTGTATTTTGGTAGATTTTGTCACATTCACCATATTAACATTGCAGTACTCTGCGCCCTAATTTTCTAATATTTTACTAGCGTGGGTGAATTTTCAGACCATTTACATTAATCGATTTTAGGTAAATATAATACAATATGAAATAAAATGCATTCAAATAGTGAAAAGTATTTATTGTTTATTTTATTATAAAAATAAACGTATTTTAATGAAATGAACAAAAAATGTAATTTAAAAAATGAGGAAAAGTTATTAATTCCAACTCTCCGAAACATTTTCATTTTTTATTTAGTTTTAACAGTTATTATGTATTTTGATGACAAGATGTACAAATTAGAACTTGATGGTCCGGACAAATCCATCGATTACATATTAGAATTTGAACAGAACGATCACGTGATCGTGAAATAGGCGCATCGACCACTTTTTCCTGTTCTCTGGACATTTTGATTTGGATTTGGGTCATTGTCACCGCTTTGTGGTTTAAAAGTATCTGAGCTTTAGTTTTTAGTTCCTGTGAATATTTGGAACACCAATTTATAATTTATTGGGTTTTACCAATTCAAACGCCACATCCAGCAGAAACATTCTCCGTTCAATGAGTGATTGCTCATTGTTAGCCATCCTATTCATGTGATGAATTACCAAGCTATTTATACCTGCAAGATTTAATAAGTCAAAAAATACAGTAAGAGGCCATCGTCTACTGTTTCTTGAAACATTATATTGATTGCACATCTTATCAATAATGTCTACCCCACATTTGTTTTTGTTATAAAAAGTTACTATTTCTGGCTTCTGTTTAGCTCCTGTGGTTGAATCAATTATGCCATTATGATGCATTGTAGATAGCAAAATCACGGATTTGTTTCTTTTTGGTATGTATGAAACTAGAGTGCAGTCTTTCTGAAATCCAAAACAGTACTTTTTCTTCTTTGACGAGATTCTTTGAAAATTGCAGGTATTTTGATTTATTAGACTTGAGGGTGCCAACCATGGTAGTTTTCCGTTTCAACAGCTCTTGAGCTAGCGGTATACTGAAAACCAGTTATCCATCGTGATATTACATCCAAGATTGCAGACGGGATCCAATACTGAAGTGTAATATCCAGAACTTTGTTAGAATGTTGAAAGGCCCTTCAGGCTGTGCACCAACATAAATTTCAAATTATATACGTATGGGGATTTCACATCTACCACCATTATTATTTTGATTCCAAACTTTGAAGGTTTATTGGGCATATACATGATAAAACTACAGCGTCCCCGAAATGCAACAAGCTGTTCGTCAATAGTTAGTCGCTCACTGGGATTATAATTGTTTTTACAATTGGAAATGAACTTTCTACAACATCACGTATAGCTGCAAGTTTATCTAGTGATTGCCTTTGAGGTCGGCTTGTGATGTCATCAAATCGAACAGTGCGAAGGAGAAATCGACATCTATTCAACGACATAGTCAATAGACTAATTCAATTCTGTGCTCTAGAATTATCCCAACAGTCTTTCAGGTTCCGTCTTCCCGATCTGTTTACACCTATCACCAGCAATAACCCGATAAAAGCTCGAATTTCCATCATGTTTGTTAGACAAGCATCTCTGTCACGTTTATATTTTGATTGAATAATATTTATGTAGATATTTGTGGATTCCACAATAATCTGCAAAAGTAACTCATCAAAAAACAACTTGAAGCAAGATAGTGGAGACTGGGCATTTCTAGCATTACCTTTAGGTCCGAATTATTGTACTAAGATATTGTGCGATCTAGTTCTTGATGACGTTGGTGGTGTTTTGTTCCAACGAGTGCCATTTCTAGACTGTTAGTAGTTTGAGAAAGTACTCAGAGGAATATTGTCATCACTTGAAAAACTATTCTCCACATTTTCTTCCATGTCTTCAACTACCTCTCTTCTGTGCCTTTCTTCCGTCTCTTCTATGCTACTTTCATATTCTTGCTCTGTTTCTGAGTCATGGTGTAGCTCTGTAACACATTCCGCTTCATTATCTTCTGTATCACTCGGCGCAATATCACCACAACCTCCACATCTTCCAACCAGCATCGTATTATATTATCCTGACGTTCGTCCATAATGGCGACAAATCTGTAATGAACAACACAAAATTCATAGTAAAATATACAAAAGTCTTATAGAAACTGAAATCATCTCGAATAAAAGAAAAATAAAACCAATACTACAAGAAACACTTAATAATCGAACGAGAGATTTGTAACGCCGATACTCGCGGGGGTGAAATTCCGTCCCGATTACTTTCCCGCCTTTTTTGCCACTAGCGCACGCGTCGAGTGCCGGCGCTGTACTGACCTTGAACCTAGTTTACTTGACTAGGATTACACTAAGACACAGTCTGTATTCAAATAATTTAAAAATATGGATGAAAGCATTGGTCTGGGGTGAATATTCACCCCGCGCGAGTACCGCAGTGTTAAGTATCATAAAATCTAAATCAGCGTGCCCTTTAATTGTGTTGTGTTGTAGTAGATTTTACACAGAGTATATGGACCCGCGGCGGCGCGATAGAGTGGTTATTCCGTGCTTACCAAAAAATTACCAAAAAAACAAGGGAAGCGTGTGCAGTTTTAAATTAGACGATCTCTACGGCTGCGGTCATACGTGGCCAATCTCATTTCTCTCGAGGCTTTATCAAGAGCCATGCTCCAGCTATATTATAGTTGTAGCACGAATGGGTCGACTCAACCGGGGAACGACCACGCTCTCACAAAATACCAGCGTAAAATAGCAGCATAATGCTGCTGTGTTTCTTATGGTGAGTGTAGAGAACCGGAGACCCTTTTTACCGGAAAGGAGGTATTCTAATTTAGTCCTCAGGGGTGACAACGCATTTGTATTTTAATAAAATCAATATCTATGATTTTATTATATAAATAATATAATAAAATCTAATATCTATGGGCCATAGTATCCACTTACCATCAGGTGGACTGTGTGTTCCTTTGTCACAAAGTTAAAAAAAAATTGTCTAACGCAAGCTAGCTGTGTGGGTGCAAGAGCAGTACCGGTCCGTTTCATGTAGTTGCGGCCACGTAACGTTGTATTAGAGAATAGTATAGAATTCTCTATTAGATGCCAAACTAGGGCAAATTTTAGCGCGCGGCTCCGATGCAGTGCGAGTGCAAGACCATTCATCAATTGACATTACAGCCTATAAAAGTCCACTGCCGCTCATAGGCCTGACCTATGGATTGCATCTTAAGATATTTGCTATAGTTTGCCAGGCAAGTTAGCAACCGCAGTTATTTTTACTCGTAATTTTGAATTATTATAAGGAATATGCTTGTTTACACCACAGGACGATAAGGGGCAATGGATATTTTTATATAGCCAATACACTGTTGCCATTCATGTTTATGTTCACATAAAATATTCATAGGATCTATTAGTTAATATGTGTATTTACAAAAATAGTGATAGCGAAAATAAAACTCAATGCTTACAAGCTCAAATTAAATTTGTTTTTCTACATCAGTACAGGTAGGTAACTGATATTAGAATAGATTTATTGGGAGACCATGTATATAAAATATATAAGTCCACCTCCTCTTTATGGCACGATCTAAAAAAAACTTCCGCAGCGGCCTCCTCATTAGCCTACTAAACACTACTGCTGGACATAAGTTTTTCCAAGAATGCGACAACTGCCATGCATTTGTTGGACGAATTGTGTGTGCTTACCATGCTAGGTAGGTGGATATGTGAGTATAAAGCTAATCCACGTGTCGTGCTTTGATAATCCTACTCTAGCACCAGTTTGTTTGTTGAATTGGGTTTGCCAAAGTCTTGTTAGTTGATTAACGGGGTGCACCGCGTATAGAAGAAGTTGGCCTAATATAAAACCTAATTTTAACTAATTGGAGCTATTGTTGTAAGACTGCTAGCTACTGTGGTGTAAGATATCAAAGATATATTGATATTGTGTACTTTAAAATCCTCATTCAAAAATAAACTAAAATTTTCAAAGACTTGTTTCCTTGTCCTCATATCAATTTCAGGCGAGCGCAGCTGCTATGACAGAGTCTACGCTTTATTAGTCCGTGAAAATCTTAATGGGGCTATCCCGTGTTATTGAGAATTTGCCTAAATCGTCGCGTTTAATATTGCGCTTGTTAGGTTTATTAAAATGTAAAGTCACAAGAAAAGCTATCAAATATAATTTATAATTCTAATGTAGGGTTTCAGGAAAAGTCTTTAGAATAGAATAGAATCATTTTTATTCAATGTAGTACTTCCGCCACTGGTTCGGTGAAAACCTCTGTCCTGGGAAGAACCAGCAAGAAACCCAGCGGGAGTTTTTTTAAATAAAAGATATTTAAAATATGTTGTTTGATACAATTAGTATGAACAAACCAACAATACATCATTCTAAAATACACAGGTCACAAAATGGCATTAGAATTTAAAAGAGATATATATATATATATATATATATATATATATATATATATATATATATATATATATATATATATAGTATAATAGCAAAATACATTAGTCACTTAGCTTTAGTATTCCGGTCCAATAAAATAGGTTACTTAGCTTAAGAGCCTTTCGGCTCTTTACAGTAGACTAGCAGAGTTACCCCTTCGCACTTGTTCACTTGTTGGCGGTTATAAAACAACTAACTGATCTATTCCTCACAGACGACTTCTACACACATCAATGTTAGGTTCGCCGGAAGCTGACAAGCTTACGGCGTCAGTTGTTACTATTTAATTGTCATTTATTTATTCTTATTACATTATCTTATAAATCCACAGAATGACAGTAATTATTTAAGTAATTAGTCAGCACTTAATTATTCGATAAGCTAGTGAACCAAGAACTGGAAGTAGATAACATGATACAAACTTAACTAAAATCGTAAGTACTAACAATCTTGTTTTGTGGGTAGGTAGCAAAATAAAACATATCAACAACCTTACAAACTAGTTATTAAATTACCTACCCATCCCATCGTCAATAAAAATCACCGTTCTAGACTTCTGGCCCCTTTGACGCTGCTATCCGTCGCTGGACTGGTATTATTAAACGAAATGGTTATATATCGAATATATATCGAATGCCGTTGAAAATTTTATTTTTCTGGCATTTCCAATAGCCGCGTCTTACTACAACGTGATAGATACGAGAAAAGTCCATACTTTTTGATATAATTGCAAAATTGACATTAGCGACTCTTCGGGCACACGCTTTCGCAACGCTGTTTAGTGTTGTGTTCCATTTGTATTGCACCTTATTTAAGCTGTGGTTGTGTGCGGCGTTATTTAATTAGTTAATAAAATTAATTATTTAAGTATTACATTATTTTATAAGTATTTGCGCCTTTATGTTACACCTCACGTACTGCACATTAAACGCATTGTAGATCGCATTTGATGTGGCTCAGCCTTTGCGATGATAGCGCATTATCGCAATAGTTGCGCCAAACAGCTGGTGCGGCTTCACAATGTAACGCAGCTTTAAAGTGAGAGTAGATGATAAAACTCAACATTTTCCATTGGAAGCGTATTTAATTTTGTGGCGTTCCGTCGTCACTTATATCCTCATCTATGACGATGACGTGTGAGCTTTGCACCGCACCGTGTGTACCACAGTTTTTTTTTACTATACAAGACAATACTCTTTAGACACTAAGAGAACAAATAACATTACAAGAAACAAACATAGAGAGAAAAACAAAAAGCGGGTTTATTGCTATACAGCAATATCTTCAAGACAACCTACAAAAGGAAATAAAAAAAGTGAAAAATTAATTAAAGGTTAGAGAAATTAATTAGGGTGGGCACTCTATATAACATTATTATCTAAAATCTATAAAATATAAATTCAAAAGATATGTAACTTTATTAACTAAATGACAGACTAGTGATCATAAAACGAAAGGAAACGATTAAAAGAGATTACTTATTTTTTTTAAATAAAATTAAAACGACATACGTACTTAAAGATCAACTGAGTGTAAGTGGCTACTGCGATGTTGGGTGAATGAAAGATGGAATGGTTCACAGCCTGTAATCATACCGACACTTTCAACTCTTCAAGCCGGAACAGAGTAGTGTAGTGCACTGATGCTTGGTGGCAGAAATAGGTATGACGGTGGTACCTGCCCAGCCGGTTTTCTAGGCAGAAAAGGAGTCCTAACAGCTCGTAAAGATACAGGTTTGTATGTTATGTACCACGCTCATGCGCCACGCTGTCGTCGAAATTTTCGCGTGGCCTTGGTCACAGATTGCCAGGTTCGGAACATGTAGGTATAATTTCCTTACTTATGTATATATAGATAAATGTCTTTTAATTCTTCCTTCATAGTTCAGGCTATTCTCCTCTGGAACGCCTTACCCGCTCTTGAAGCAAGTTACGAATAAGCTTTTGTTTAAAAGATTGGTGCGACATCGTTATTTAGAGGTAAACAACAATTAATCGACTTCCCCGTTTTATATATTTATATATATGTGTATATGTGTATTTCATGTGTATTATATTTATATAATGTATTCAGGTAGTTTTGTTTTGTGTAATGTATTTAGTATAGTTCAACTGTTTTTCTTTTTAAGTTTTTTTCAAACATCTTTATTTATTCCATCTTTCGTAGGGTTGACTGGTAGAGAATGCCATAGAGCATTAAGTCCGTCCGTTATAACCCCTAGTTGATGGTGTGTAGCAATAGAGGATAAATAAATAAATAAAAAAAGAAATAAGTGTAAGGGAGTTAGCGCTCGACGTTAATCTTATAGTACGCAAGCAACCCAATTGCGATCCCTTCTAGCACCACCTTATTGTTAATTGTAGTTTTTAATCCTGACTTACCACCTGCTTAGCTCTGAAGGAGGACGTGTTGAGAAAACCTGCTGACCTATCAACATGCAGTGGTGGTGTAAGAATATCCACTATTCCATATCATCCGTGGATGTCATAAGAGCAAATATCCTCCCTATGAGGCAATCTGTGAAAGATCTTTAGGTGTAGACTTTTGATAGGATAGATTGATGTAATAAATGAAAAATTCACGAATAATTAATTTATAGTAATGTATGCGCTTTAACAAAAAACGTTACAGAATTTGTACTGTCTGTCTGGCACCATGTTGAATTATAATCTTAAAAAAGAATTAGTTGTGTACTTAAGTGTCCGTAATTGGAATATTCTGTCTACATTACTCAAACGCTGTCTACGAAATCGGTCTGAATAATTGCATAAGTGCAACGCAAACCAATCGTTTTTATTGTTTCCTATGCAAATGAAATAATTAGCGTAATACTTATTTATCCACTGATTAATGTACATACGTAAATACTAGGAATTCCGAGCGCTGGACGATGAATGCCGATGTACGGACAAAACCCATTGGTTTTTTGTGTAACAGGAATATTGTAACGCATAATTAGTAATAAATAATTAATTTTTTAATTAATAAAATAATAATAAAGTGAGGAGCGTGAAATAGCAGCATAATGCTGCTGTGTTTCGTATGGTGTGTGTATTGAACCGGATACCCTTTTCACTTAAAATTGGTCAATCCATCTTAGTCCTCTGGGGTGACAACGCATCTGCCTGAAAAAAAAAACGAAAAATTGATAACATAAATGGTCTTTGATTATCCTTATTTTAAATAACGCCACATTAATGAATCCTATCCAGGCGAAGCTCGAGCGAGTCGCTAGTAATAAATAATATCTTCGCTGGAAAGGCAATAATTACTAAGCGACATGTTGGGCGATATTGAATACATCATTGAAATCAGCAAAAAATTCTGTGTCGATATGTCATACTCTCGTACCGCTAGGAAGAGTTTTGTTGTCGCTTGGTAACATTAAAAAAATCACATGTTCACTGTTTTCGGCGACCAAGCGACTAAAATTTTTCCGATTTATGAATAATTTTCACTTGGTAGGTTTTGTAGGCTTGATAAATTTATAAACTTAGTAATTTTTGCCTTGACTCAAATTAATGCGGTTAAACATAAAGTATTGTTTTCCTTACGATATCTAGAGTATAAGCATTACTTAAGAAATTTTACCGGATTAAATAAATTTTTTTTTCGCGTCTTGTAAGACTTTTTAACACACCTTAATTATGTACTCATTTTCATTAAGTATTTTTTTCCTATGCAATGGACTTAAAGAAGTAATATAGTTATTTTTCCTGCCTAAAAAGGATATATTTTTTCGTTTGGTAATATTTTACCTGCCGGTTTTCTTTTACTGATTTTGTTACTTAGATAACTATTTCTGATATGAAATTTGTATAAAAATGAGCTTATCCCTGTTGTATGTATTTTTTTTGTCGCTTATATGCACTATAAAGCGGATTTTGAGTGGCAGTTGGTAACAAAATATCGATTAGTCTTCACCGACCTGTCGCATAGGCAACCAAATATACCTAATAAGTAGTAACTAAAGCCCTAAATTGTTAGGACTTGATCTTAATTGTGTTGTTTAATTGACTGTTTACCAAAATATTTTCACTCATGTTGTTTTTATTGTGAAACGTTTTTGTAATTTTAGAATATTTTAAAACGTTGATAGCAATTTTCTTCTTAGTTGAAATTGTGTTTTACCTACCTGTACTGATTTTGAAATTACTTATTTTAGTAATAGTATTAGTATAATGGTAAT
This sequence comes from Parnassius orleans, assembly GCA_029286625.1. Classification (NCBI taxonomy): domain Eukaryota; kingdom Metazoa; phylum Arthropoda; class Insecta; order Lepidoptera; family Papilionidae; genus Parnassius; species Parnassius orleans. Next base: position 636,300 of record JAGSMP010000250.1, on the reverse strand, counting down.
TATTTTCGTTTATTTTTAGAAACAGTTGATTTAAGCTATCTTAAATATTCAACTAAAGCCCACAATCTTTATAAGATCAGCTATACACTTTGCGAGAGATTTGTCTGCAATATTCGTATGTTACAGGCCTATCTAGACGTCATTAACAAAGGGTTAGTCACTGGCCTAAAACCTCCATCAACCCGCACTAGTGGTGGATTATGCTCTAATTCATCCGTCATCAGATGGAGGCCCACACTCAATAGTTGGTGATTGTAGATTATTAGTATTAATGATGATGACGATGTCCGTTGAAAACCTTTGGCCGAAAGTCCTTGATTTTATGTAGTAAAACCTTAATTCATTGTTACTTGTTGAAAAAAATCCTACACTAACCTTATTTAATTTGTACTATGATTAAAATTGCCTGGCAGAAAAGTTTTTTGATTTCTATTTAGATCATTTTACCTATATGTCAAACATACGTTACTTCTGGATGCGTCATTTTTCTTCAAACACAATTATAATATAATGAGGTTTAGTTAATTTTACTTGTTTTATAATAAAATTTTGATGTCGGTAAGCAACTTTTACCTGTTTGTGATTTTGATGAAATTATTACTAACCGACACTATTTTATAAAATATGGAGAAAATTCAAAATCTTTAAATGCCAGTTTATTAAGCCTAAAGGCTTACGAATTTTAGATGCATATTAAAATATGCATCTAAAATTCATAGAATCGAGTAATTATGACTAATAGGCAATTTTTTACAACTTTTTTTCAAAAAAAAAATCTATAATGCTCTAGTGTAAAGCCAACATGTCGCTTGGTAAATATTGCCTTTCAAGCGTCAATATTATGTTTTTTTTTTATAGAAGAGGGGGCAAACGAGCATGCGGCTCACCTGATGGTGAGTGACTACCGCCGCCCATGAACAACTGCAACACCAGGAGAATTGCAGGTGCGTTGCCGGCCTTTTAGAAAGGAGTAAGCTCTTTTCTTGAAGTTCCTTAAGTCCATTTAAATGATAACACTTGCGTAAACAATTTGCTAAAGTGTAATGAAATAGAATTTAATTAATGTTAATTTTCAATCTGACATAACAAGCATCGGTGGTTCAGTGGTAGAATGCTCGCCTGCCACGCGGGCGGCCCGGGTTCGATTCCCGGCCGATGCAATTAATTTTTATATATTTTTACTTTGATCATATGGCTACCTATTGCCCACCTACTGTTTTATTTCCCTCCGTCGCCTCATACGACACCCAGTTGATAATATGGGATAGTGGATTCTATTACACCGTCGCTAGTAATCCTTATGCCTGCTCTTCCTGATTGTTTTGAGTTTATATTCAAGTAACATTATAAAGTCCAATCAATAAAAATACTTATTACTAACTAAAAATGCAAAGGATACAAGGCATTCGTTTTATCCTTTGAAATTTCGCTAATAAAGAAGAAAGAATATATTTAGTTATAATCCGGTATTTGAAAGTCAAGTATCCCTTATTATATATTTATCGATTAGAAATTCTAGACCAGTGTTCTTCAACGTTTTTGAATTCGCAACCCTTCACTTTACAAGTAAAAAAAAGATCCAACCCCCACTGGGTCTATAATAAAACTACGTCAGTGATTTAAAAACGACGTACTATTCAATTATTATTATCCTTCTATTGAGACTATACTAATCACTACTACTACATTACTACATAATATTTTTAATTGGCCAAGGATAAAATCGGAGGATTCCTAGCAAAACTTCGTTTGTGGTCAACATCTTTACAAAATAATGTGTATGAGCCTTCCCGTTCCCGTCCCTTGCGTTCAGAAGATTGTCGAAGAAATTGCAACGGACCAATCGTTGGTGGTAAGTTCCCACATTCCTTGCATAATACAATGAGCCGTGGTAGCACAGATGGTTAGCGCTCGCTGTTTATTTAACAGTACGCGAGCAACCCGGGTTCGATCCCCGTCAGCACTAATGAAATTGTTAATTGCAATTTTAAGTGCTGATTTACCACGTGCTCGGCGGTGAAGGAAAACATAGTGGGGAAACCTGCACGTCGGAGAAATAAGAAAAGAAAAGAAAATGACGATTAAATCAAATAACCTTCTTACAACGGGAGAGGCACATGTTTAACAGTGGACTTTAGAGACTGATGAAGAAGAAGAATCCGATTCTACTTCGTCTTCTTTCTTCTCTAGTTTTTCTTAAACGTAGTAACCAATGCCCAGTTTTAAATATTTCATTACATAAACATGGTCCTAAGCCATCTGCATCCATCGACCTCCTCCATGTCTTACCAAGCCGCAACTCCATCTAGTGGGGAAAAAGGGAAGGAAGGAGAAATGTAAGGCGGTCGCCTAAAATTTGCTTACCAAGAACCTTTCATCCTCATTGGTTATGGGTTTTTCGAGCTGCATCGCATTTATGTGGCATTCCTTGGGGGAGACATATTGTTCAGCAGTACCCTTGTGAAGGGCTGTAATGATGACGACATATTTTTCTCATATATCATAATAGGTTTGAACTGGATTCGGTCTGCCTTTTATATTAATATCCAGATCAACGGCCACTGTTACAGTTAGCTTCGAAGCGTTTATACATAAGTCTGTCTTAAGTCTAATGGCCACCCTGCAACTAAATTAGTTGTGACACGAATGGGTCGGCTAGACCGGGGTAGGACAACGCTCTCACAGAATACTAGCTTAAAATAGCAGCTTAATGCCGTTGTGTTTTGTATGGTGAGTATAGAGAACCGGATACCCGTTTTACTGGAAACGAGACATTCCATCTTAGTCCTCAAGGGTGACAACGCATTTGCATTTTGATTTTTTATGAAATCTAAATATAGATGTCTCTGGGCCACGGCATCCACTTACCATCAGGTGGACTGTGTGCTCGTTTGTCAACCTTATTCTAAAAGAAAATGTGGGAATAGAATGTGAAATATGTACAATAGGAACGATAAAATTATAAATATTAAATCATTCCAACTAATGTTATGCACACATTTCTATTTTTAACCGAGTTAAAAAACGAGAAGTTTCTATCGACCCGTATGCTCTTTACGTATGTTCATCGATTTCTCGGAAACGGCTGAATCAATTGAAATGATTCTTTTTATTCAACATATCAAAGTTGCAATGGTGGAAAAATAGAGAACAAAGATGTATCTATTAAGACGACATTCTAATTACTTCGAACTTGTGACATTCCACAAACTACTCAAAAGGATAAAATTAATAATATGTAATATGTTTATCAATAAAGATTATTATAGACTAGATAGATTATTATTATTATTATTATTCATACCTGGGACAACTATGACATTTTTAGTCATCCGAAACCTGATAACACTATTGGTCACACTGTGTATAGGAAAAAGCTATTGAGATTAAAAAACATCCTAATTTCAATAGAGAAGATGGATGGGTGCTGCCATCTGCTAGGGATCCTATAATAAACAAAATTAAATCCAAACCCAAGCATATCACTGCAAGACTTCAAGATACTGTAAGCTCATTCTGCGTAGATCGGACCAAAAATTAATATACAAAAAACTGAAGGTAGCCGGACGAACTATGACATTGGGACGTCAAACACCTCAGTCCCCCCGTGACCATGGGTGCTGTAAAGCACCCGAAACGTCGGGAATTAAAATAGTAAATTAAACGCGATAAAATCCGTAAAAATAGTTTTATTCAATATAAAATCAATTTATCCAATTTTAAGTGCTGATTTACCACGTGCTCGGCGGTGAAGGAAAACATCGTAAGGAAACATGCATGTCTGAGAAATAAGAAAAAAAAATATTTCGAAGACATGTGAAGTTCGCCAACACGCATTGGGGCAGCGCGGCGGACACTTCCTTGCCCTAAAAACCCTCTCCGAAATGAGAGGAGGCCTGTCCAGCAGTGGGACGTATATAGGCTGTAACTTCTATTTATCCAAACTTCTACACGCTGCGCTGCTTAAACACAAATGCTTGTTTGAACTCTCGTATGAGCATTACGTGCGTAGAAGTGTGTGCTCTTAATATTCTACTAACTTTGTAAATTACACATGTGGGACCATCACGTGCTGAAACAGCTATGAGGGCCAACACGCACTAAACTTTTACGATATTGGAAACCCTCGGCGAGCTCCAATATTGTTAATAGAGATTTAAGTCAATTTTACGAGTTATGTTATATTATCGGTGCTAGATCCAAAATTGGATGGAGCACTAATAATATGACATAAAGCGTCAAAATTTATTTATTTTTCTTTTATATTTTTTATAGAATAAGAGCAACAAACTAGAGTTCGAATTTATACGAGTGTCGAATATTTATAATTCAATTTAGTACATATTTGTTGTCGTAACAGGAGGATAACGGGACTGCGAGAAATTTGAAAAATAAGTGTTTAAAGATCTATTGCTATCGCGCAGTGTCCGAACGACCTAGATGAGCTAGACTATCAAGACAACTGCAGTTTGGACTGAATGTACTTATGTGAAATTAACGAAAACGTATTCCCCAGTTTCCTCTACCGAAATTGTGCCGATTTTTTTTCATAAACAATATAAGAAGGATTGTAGCTGTCTGTATGTTTTTGTTATTTCGTTTGTCACCCTTATTCTATAAAAAATACTAGTAGTAATAATAGAAAAGTTGCGAGTCGTCTGGTACGGCTATCGTCAATCTGCCTGCGAAGCGATTAATGTAAATCATCTCTACAACAAGAAAGGCACATGACCAGGATTAGACTGTTACAAGCTGATATAAAATTAATTATTTCATTCTAGACAGCCCATAGAAGTCTACTGCTGAACATTGGCCTCCCCCAAAGTTTAATCAATGGGAGGATTTTGTCATAGTTGCCACGCCCCATTTTTAATAAAAAGAGATATTATGTATAACTAATTGCATTTTGAACTAGAAAGCAGTGTAGTGGCGGCGTGAGAGAATCCAGAACCTATACCAGCCCGAGATTATTGTAAGAGGCGACAAAGCGTAACTGCACAGGAAATGAGCAGCATCTTCCCGACAACAACTTAAGGTAATAAAAACTAACAGAATAGCAGCTTAATGCTGATGTGTTTCATTTGGTGAGTGCAGAGAACCGGAGACCTTTTTACTAGAAAAGAGGCATTCCATCTTAGTCCTCAAGGCTGACAACGCATCTGCATTTTATTCGCAAACGAAGATAGATGTAGATGTCTATGGGCCACAGCAACCACTTACCATCAGGTGGACTGTGTGCTCGCTTGTCACCCTTATTCTATAAAAAACTGATGCTTCATACACGCCTGCCAAGCGTGGCAACTATGGCTAATCTATGTGGTAGGCCTAGGTGAAGCAGTGAACATTTGGTAGACTGTAATGATGAAGATGATGACTTATATCAGTCCAGTCCAGCACCAAGCCTGGATGGGACTTACATCTTCTTCTTCATCATCAGCCCGTACAGGACCACTGCTGGACATGGGACTCTTCCGTTGTAGGAAGGATTTGCCCTAATCCTAACTTTTGGTCAGCAGACTGACGTTCGTTGTACTTTACTTTTTAACTTTGAGTTTGCTTAACAAATACGGATTTTAATTAATCTATAATCGGTTATTTTTATTAATAGTAAATAGAAAGTTGAATACAGTCATATTGGTTACAGACAGTCCCCTGTTCAGGGCATGTATGAGTGAAAAGGAAACGGCGGCCCACATGTTCCTGGAATGCCTAGAGATTGCCGCATACGGGTCTAAACAGCTCGGCACGCCGAAGTCACTCCGCGAGGTTGTCAGCAACATCAAAGGATTGCTGAACTTCCCCAGGAGATTTCATGGCTCTAATAATCACAATATTCCTGCCCACAAGCAAAATACACGCTTAGGAGTGGAGTTGTGGAAAATAGCCCGTCGTAAACGAAACTAAATTACGGTTATATCGAGTCATGTTATGAGATGAATCGGTAAATATAAACGCTGACACGTCCGTGTGTACGTACCTAGTGACGACTCGACACGTCTCCCAGTAAATGCGTACGTGACTATATGACAAAATTAGACTGGCTTTAATGTTAACATATAAAAATATAGTTTAAAAAACTTAAACGACCAGCTTAGCTCTAGTTAGAATACTATTTTTCATAGTCATGAACTTGTATTGACATCGTTTCTTAATACGTCTGCAAAATTTCAGATTATTCTGACGTCTGGAAGTGAGTGAAAACGAAATTACAAAATTCCATCACTTTAATAATTATATCTAAATACATTAATAAACTTTTTATTAAAAAATACTAGCAATACAATGTGGTATTACCATAACTGTTCCCGTTATCCACTCCAAGTAAGATTAAAATGGTTGCGTTAGGAGCAGGTTCCCCACCCTCGAAGGCTTCCCATCTTGTATTAATTGCAGGGGCCTTAGTAGCCGTGGCTTGGTCACCCATGGTGAACAAAGAGGGACCTCCTTGGCTGGCGTTATCAAAGGTACTCGTAATATACAATTATTCCTCCTGTAGTCAAGTTCAGTCTTAAATTTCATTTAAAAATTTATTAATCGTCATCATCATTACAGCCCTTCACAAGTCCACTGCTGAACATAGGCCTCCCCCAAGGAATGTCACAAAGCACGGTCCCGAGCCATCTGCATCCATTTACTTCCTGCATGTCTTACCAGGTCGTCACTCCATCTAGTGGGGGACGCCCTACACTTCGCCTGCCAGTACGAGGCTGCCACTCGAGAACCTTTCTTCCCCAACGGTTGTCGGTTCTTCGAGCTATATGGCCGGCCCATTGCCACTTCAGCTTTCTAATACTTTGGGCTATATCGGTTACTCTGGTTCTACTGCGGATATCCTCATTTCTAATTTTATCACGCAGAGAAACCCCGAGCATAACCCTCTCCATAGCTCGCTGAGCGACCTTGAGCTTCACTGCTGGCCGTACGAGGAATACGGCCAGCAGTGAAGGACCACCTCTCAGATCCATAGGTCATCACTGGCAACACGCACTGGTTGTACAATCTAGTTTTGAGGTTTTGAGGTATGCCTGACGAGAAGATGGGTCGTAATCTCCGGAACGCTGCCCAGCCGAGTTGAATCCGTCGATTGACCTCTCGGTCGAAGTATACCCCCCATGAGCAACGACACAAAAATTAATTAAATTATAAGTTAATTTAATTAGATTAAAGATTTAAATTTCGTTTTACCCTGTGCTCGATCGGGGAAGGGAAACATTGCAAGGAAGTCTGCATAGAATAAAATAATTCGAGTTCACGTGAGTTACGCTAACAGACTCTAGAGCAGCACTAATTACTCCACAACCCTCTCAGAACCCTCTCAGGCTGCAATTAGACGTTTTTATAGGATATGTAATCCCTTTTCAATGTTCACTTCAATTCACTGCTTTCACAACTTCGCTTCTAGCTTTTTCTGTTACATCATTGTTTTTCAATTATTGAAAGGCTAAAAGCGACCTTTTAAAACTTGATTTCTAATGTATTATTTAGTAGGTTACATGCTCCTTGCTATTTAATATACATTTACAAATCAACAACAAGACATATTAATATATTAAAATGTAAAATTAAGATACAAAGTTGTGAAATAAAAGAATTTAAAAGAAAATATTTGGAAACCTTCATTAAATAGTTTTATCATACCTAACTTTGTGACCTGTAGACAAGTGCAAAGTTGGAAGTGACTGCAAAAGCAGTTGTCTTATCTAATATTAAAGTAGTAAAAATTATGCCCTAAAAAAGTTTTAGTTCTGAAATCTGAACGTAAGCAGAAAATATTTTACTCATAAGGAAAACTTATTTTTAGCACTTCTGACCTAAATCATGGAGCCCTCTGCAAGAAATAATATTTGACCATCGACAGACATGGCGCTGAGTTAAGCTGAATGGCTTCAAATACCAGCCGAAGCTAATATAACCTCTCTTTCTTTATCTTATTTGCATTGCTGTATTCCGGTCTCAAGGGTATAGAGAGCATGTATGTATGCATAGGCTGTGAGGTATTCCATCTTAGTTCTTCGTTTGTCACTTCAGTTTTATAAAATAAATTAAAATAAAATATTGGCCTGTGAAAGTCCACTGCTAGACATGGATAATGTTATGACGATTTTTCTTGATCACGACTTAGAGTCACGACTGACGATCGCAATGTCACACGTCTTACTCGTTTCCAGCGAAAAGAATCTCGGTGATCTCTACGAAACCATATTTTACACTCACCATACGAAACACAGCAGCGTTAAGCTGCTATTTTACGCTGGTATTCTGTGAGAGCGTGGTCCTTCCCCGGTTGAGCTATCCTTTTAGTGCTACAATCATAATATAGCTAAAGCGTGACTCTACCACGTAAAAAAGAATAAGATGGAGCTCGTTACTAGTAAAAGTGGTATCCAGTTCTCGTTACTCTCCGTACGTGCTACAGTTTAAAATACCTCGAATCGACCCGGTCATAATTATAGTTTTAACACTATTTTGTTAAAAATCTGTATCTAATAGACAAAAGGGAATGCATCGGCCGGGAATCGAACCCGGGTCGCCCGCGTGGCAGGCGAGCATTCTACCACTGAACCACCGATGCTTGTTAAAGAGTATTAAATTTTGTTATTAAATTTAAGTAATTACATCATATTAGTAACGTGAGTTGTTTGCACATGTGTTAACTATTGGAAAATTACATATATAATTTCTTACACAATAACCATACATATTAAATAAAACTAATTTTATGGATTCTAATCGCGTTTTATTTTAACTTAATTTTAACCACCTGACCTGTAATGAATTTAAAATGCCGGGACACGTCCCGTGGTTTTCGTAAGAGGCGACAGAGGGTAACAAACCACAAGATGGATCAATCGAACACAAGTAAGGATGTAAGCATGTGGACTATTTGTCGTTTTTTTATCACACTGCAAGTTTGAATAGCTCATACACCACGTATTTCGGACTCCCGTCTCTACCTAGGAGTTCGTCTAAGTAGGTAATACCCACTTACCTATTTCTGCCACTAAACACCAGTGCGTGCACTGCTGTGTTCCGGTCTAAAGAGTAAAGTAATGCAATATAATTACAACATCCACTTACCATTAGGTGAACTTTATGCTCATTTGTCACCCTTATTAAATAAATAAACATATGTAATTGTGGTAAACGAGTACACTTCATGGTAAGGGGATTCTGTGGTCCGTAGTTGTCCTACATCTACTCAGGGTGAGCATTCTTTTTTTATCTTTTTTATAGAAAAAGGAGACAAACGAGCACATAGTCCACCTGATGGTAATAATGGACGCTGTGGCCCATAAGCATCTACGTTTATCATTAATTCATAATCAAAATCCGAATATTATGTTATCACCTGTGAGGGCTAGGATATCGCTTCCAATAAAAAATGTCTCTGTTTCTCTACACTCATCACAAGAAACACAGTTGCACTATTCTGCTGTTCCACGCTGGCATTCCGTAAGAGCGTGGTCCTACCCCGCTCGAGCCGACCTATTCGTGCTGCAACTATGTATAATATAGCCGTAGCGAGACTCTAACATGTATAAAAATTTTATATTATTAAGGTAGGAATTTCCGTTAACAATTTGAAGGATTTTCGGTTCACGTCACTCATCATACAAAACACAGCGGCATTAAGCTGCTATTTTAAGTTAGTATTCTATGAGAGCGCGCGCTTCCTCAGTCAAGTCGACTTATTCGTGTTGCAGCATGACTACCAAGTTATGATATGTTGTACTAAATGGTTCTGAACAGTCTCTTGTCGGCGTGACTTATGCCTGTTCTTGTGTTACATACCTTGGGCTTACTCAGGTATGATTATACCTAGATTTATTATAGACTGACAGACAGGACACACAGACTGTTAGGACGTCCTATAGGATGTATCATCCTAAATCGGCTGTATTTGCCATGAAAACATAGTGGGCGAAGCTTATTAAGCGTCCTTACCATACAAAATTAAGAAGTGTGAAATCAGATGCCTTATTCCACACGGACGTCATTACGTATGTATAATAAAGAATCCGGCGGTACAAAGCGTTCCTGACCAAGAGACCTAGTGGAAGAAGAGGTGGGAAGTTCCATGGAGTTTCTACGATGCTCTACATGGACCTTTCATAGACGCAGCCAACTTCTGGCTGCATTTCCTGCTATCCAGGAGAGTCACCTGAGGCAAGGCAGGGGGCACGAGGCACATTACGCTGCTGTAAATTTTTGGACAGAAAACCCAATAAATGATTCGAACCCAGGACCACAATTTTAGAATAAGGGTGACAAACGAGCACACTGTCCACCTGATGGTAAGTGGATGCTATGGTCCATAAATATCAACATCTATTGTGTGATTAAAATTGTAACCCTTGAAAACTAAGATGGAATGCCCGTTTCAGTGTAAAGTTTCTACATTAAGTTACAGTAAGTTTCTCTACATTAACCATATGAAACACAGCACAAACTAAGCTACTCTTTACGCTGGTATTTCATATGTATATTCTGTGATAGCGTGATCCTTCCCGGTTGATCTGACCCATTCGTGCTACAATCAAAATATAGCTACAACATAAAACTTAGTTCAACACTATTAGTCGAAAATCTCTATCTAATAGACAAAAGAGTATGCATCGACTGGGAATTGAACACGGGCCGCCCGCGTGGCAGGCGAGCATTCTACCACTGAACCACCGATGCTTATTACTGCGGTTTTAAAATTTGTATCAATTAAATTTCATATCATCATACTTGGAGCAAATTATTTACGAAAGTGTTTTAATTAAAAGGACATAATATTATCTAGTACATATCGCTTTCATAGATTACCATCGTAAAATAGAAGCTCAATGCTGCTGTGTTTCATATGGTGATTTTAGAGAACGGGAGACACTTTTTCCCGGTAATGAGGCATTCTATCTTATTTCTCAAGGTTGACAACGCATCAGCATTTTGATTCTTTGCACTTTGTGTGTATGGGCCATAGCATTCACTTACCATTACGTGAAGTTTGTGCTCGTTTGTCACCCTTATTCTAAAAATGTATATACAAGTAAGTAACTGTAACATACGAACACACTTGATGGTAAGAGGATTCTGTGATCCGTAGTGCACTACATCTACTCAGAGATGAGTAGGTATTAAGGTGGAATTGAATACCTCGTTATAGGTATAAAGGATCTTCGCTTCTCGGCACTCATCATACGGAACATAACAGCATGACAGCATTAAGCTGCTATTTTAAGCTAATATTTTATGCGAGCGCGTTCCTCCATTCGTATTACAGCATGACTTTACAAAGTTATGATATCCTGTACAAAATTTACGAAGGTGAAGTAATTCAAGCGCCAGCACTTCTGCGTTACATGACGATGAGTCTAAAAATTTGATTTCACAATTAACAATAAAACATTTGCGTTCACTTCAATAACTTAAATTATATATTTAAATAACAAAATTAATTACATATTAACAAGCATCGGTGGTTCAGTGGTAGAATGCTCGCCTGCCACGCGGGCGGCCCGGGTTCGATTCCCGGCCGATGCAAATACTTTTATTTTAAATATCCTTCAAACAACTAATATTCCAAAAATATAATACACCTTTAATATAAAATTCTTCATTATTTCCAAGAACTAAATGTTTCTAAAAATCTATCACTATTGTTTATTTTTCATTCGTTTTATTTTATGAAAACTGTTTATGATCATTCACGATTCTCCAAAAGTATACCATATAATAGGACATCGCTGAAATAATTCAAACTTATTTAGTATATTTTAAAATAATTCACATAATAACATTAAAAACAAAACATAGGAGTTGATAAAGCGGACATGAAACAATAAAATTATTTCTCGATCTGTTTTTGCACGCTTGACAAAAGTTTTTAACCGTCCCTTGTCATGCATGAATAAAACAGGTGCAGTTAACGGTAGGGTCATACCCGTTTTCATGTATACCTAAGGCTTATCTGTGACTCATCTGGTGGACTCAGACCAAACTTAACATTAAAAGATTAAAAGTCCGCGCTGTTATGACATCCCACGATATCGTCGGTTATGTACTGCCTTACTTGCCGCGGAAACATGGCTTACACTTAAACATGGAAATGTGGCTTATTTATCGTTATTACCATAATAAACGTAAAGTGTGCAGCCTCCATAATTACATAATCTAGATATCGGATCCCCCATTCTACTCGGACATCTTACGTGTGATAAAGAACTAACCCAGAGGGGACCCTTTATCTAAGAATCTTTATCAGATACTATTATTATTACTTAAAAATATCTATCTTTAGTCGAAACGAAATATGGCAGAATCCGGCAAGTATAAAGCGTTCTTATTTTTGCAAATACACGTGATATTGCGGTGATAGACCGGACAGCCAAGGATATTTTTGGTCGAAATACCCCTTCCATATGACGAGAAACTCGTCAATCATCAATGTAGTCAAAGTCAATTAAATACGCATTATTAAGGATAATTCAAAAACTACTGGTCAGATCTTGATCAAATTTATATGGGACCACATGAGAAGCACCAGCTTTCAAATAGAAGAATCATCAAAATCGGTTCATCTAGAAAAAAGTTCAGAGGTAACACACACAAACAAAAAAAATACAGTCGAATTGAGTACCTCCTCCTTTTTTTGAAGTCGGTTAATAAAATATCTGGACCTGGCTTACGAGATAGCCAACATGTTGGACTGTCTGCTGATCGAAATTATTTCTGTACTCATTTCTGCGAATGGGTTAATCCCAGTCTCTTGGATCATCTGAGGCGTCTGGGACTCCGATGAGCTTAAATGCAGAAAGCATACACGATCAGAGAGAGATCACACGTAGGACCATCCCGCTTCACGTGCTTTCCGAGGCACGGGAGTGAAATACGGGCTGCTACTGAATTTTTTTTAACGAAATATTCAATGCATTATTTTGGCCCGACCCTGGGATTCATACCTGGGACCACATAATCAGCTGTCTCGCTTACGACCACTTGACCACCGAGGCAGTCGCATATTAACATGAACGTAACGTTATTAATTTAGTTTAATAACAAAATTTATTTTATTCTAACTAGCATCGGTGGTTTAGTACTCGTACCACTGAATTGAATCAGTGGCAGAATGCTGGACGGTTACGCCCAAATTATATTTTATAAAAACTACCGAAAAATCTTCGAAATTTCTGTCATTCATCACTCTTCGAGTTTATCTTTAAAAGTATCACTTGAACTATCCCTCAATTAATTCGAATGTCTTAAATAACCAAAGAAATAATTGATTATGTTTTATCAGCGTGATGGACAAAAAAAACCTTATTTCCCTTAGCATAGAAAACTGTATGGAAAAACAATCAACTTATTTTCGTTTTTAAACGTTTGGTTTAAAAAAGCAAATATCACCAAAAATAGTCACCAAAGCAACATAACTAGGAAAAATTTTACTTACATTTTATTCCCCTAGGATTTCGTTGAGAAATGTAATGTACAAATAGGATTAGTTCGGAACTCATTTGAGTTAATCGATGTCAAAGAAACCACTGAATATCCTTTGAGTATGAACTTTAGACAAGTTTTGGGCCTTAATACTTCGTCTATGTGATAGGGGAATTAGTTAAAAGAAGAAGATGTTGACAGTTTAATGCATTTCTGTATGATTAAACTTAAAGTAAAAAGTACAGACTGAATTCAAAGATAAAAAAGGTTTTCACATAGTAGCTTCTGAAGTCTGTGCTTAAAACATAGACAAAGTGTATGGTTGAAGATTCTATTATCATCATCAACAATACAGCCTTTCACAAGTCAACTGCTGAACATAGACCTCCCCCAAAAATGCCACAAAGCACAGTCCTGAGCCACCTGCATCCATCGACTTCCTGCATGTCTTACCAGGTCTTCATTCCATCTATTGGGGGGTCGCCCTACACTTCGCCTACCGATACGAGGCTCTCACTCAAGAACCTTTTTTCCCCATCGGTTTTCGGTTCTTTGAGCTATATGGCCGGCCCATTGCCACTTCAGATTACTAATCCGTTTTTCGTTCGTAGTAGCAATTTGAATGTTGTCTTAATAGATACATTAAAATCTTTGTTCCCTATTTTTCCACCATTGCACCTCTGAAATTTTAATAAAAAGAATTATTTAAATTGATTCAGTCGTTTCCAAGAAATCGATGAACATACGTAAAGAGCATACGGGTCGATAGAAACTTCTCGTTTTTTAACTCGGTTAAAAACAGAAATGTGTGCATAACATTAGTTGGAATGATTTAATATTTATAATTTTATCGTTCCTATTGTACATATTTCACATTCTATTCCCACATTTTCTTTTAGAATAAGGGTGACAAACGAGCACACAGTCCACCTGATGGTAAGTAGATGCTGTGGCCCATAGACATCTACATTTATCTTCGATTAAGAATCAAAATGCGTTATCACCCCTGAGGACTAAGATGGTATGCCTCGTTTCCAGTAAAATGCGTCACCGGTTCTCTACACTCACTTTACGAAACACAGCAGCATTAAGCTGCCATTTTACACTAGTATTATTTGAGAACGTGGTCATACCCCGGTTGAGCCGACCCATTCGTGCGACAACTAATATAGCTGCACTGCAGCGTGGCCTTTAGACTTAAGGCGAACTCATGTATAAACGCTTCCAAGCTAACTGTAACAGTGGCCGTTGATCTGAATATTAATATAAAAGACAGACCGAATCCAGTTCAAACATATTATGACATATGAGAAAAATATGTCGTCATCATTACAGCCCTTCACAAGGGTACTGCTGAACAATATGTCTCCCCCAAGGAATGCCACATAAATGCGATGCAGGTCGAAAAACCGATAACCAATGAGGATGAAAGGTTCTTGGTAAGCAAAGTTTAGGCGACCGCCTAACATTTCTCCTTCCTTCTTTTTCCCCACTAGATGGTGTTGCGGCTTGGTAAGACATGGAGAATGTCAATGGATGCAGGTGGCATAGGACCATTTTTATTGGCAACGAAATATTCAAAGCTACGCATTGGTACCTTACGTTTAAGAAAAAACTAGTGGTGAAATAAGACGAAGTAGAATCGGACTCTTCTTTTTCATCAGCCTCTAGAAGTCCACTGTTAAACATGTGCCTCTCCCGTTGTAGGAAGGTTATTTGCCTTAATCGTCACGCTTGGCAGGTGGATCCACGTTCGCAGTACCAGACTTTTGCACCTTAGACGTTGCTGCCCGTCATCGGTCTAGATCAGTGTTTCAGTGTTTCGAAAACTTTGGTCGACAATGACGAATTAAAGGTGATTGTGGAAGCTGAAAATACTGAATCTACGGTTGAATTAGCAGCAGCTTTCGACGTTAGCATCAAAACAATATTGGTCCATTTGCGTCAAATTGGCATGTTAAAAAAGCTTGACAAATGGGTGTCCCACAAACTCAATGATCGCCAGCACGGTGTGCTCGTCGAGACGTGTCTTGCACTGCTCAACAGGCACAAGCGAAGTAAGTTTGAACCGTATTATTACCTGCGACGAAAAATGGATTCTGTTTGACAATCGAAAGCGCTCAGCAAGTTGGTTGGTCCTGGTTCAGCACCTAAACAATACCTCAAACGAAAACTTACTGCTAGAAAAGTGATGGTCACTGTTTAGTTGTCTAACTGACACTGATTCATCACAGCTTACCAAAAGGGATGAGCATTACTGCAGATGTGTACTATGAAGAACTGAACACAATGATGGAGAAGATCGCATGTCTCCAATCAGCTTTGGTCAATCGCTCGTCCCCGTTGCTCCTGCACGACAACGTGCGACCTCATACTGCACAATAAATCGATCGATCGCGAGATCGATGCGATTGCATTGGTGATTACTTTGATTAAGAGAAATAAAAAATATGTTAAATTATTTCATAAAAAACGGCAATTTCATAGGTAAAGACCTAATATTATCTAGTATGTACATATTGCTCTCACAGATTACTAGCGTTAAATAGCAGCTCAATGCTGTGTTTCGTGTGGTGAATGTAGAGAACCGAAGACCCTTTTTACTGGAAAAGGGGAAATTCTATCTTAGTCCTCAGGGTGACAACGCATTTTCATTTTGATTTTTAATCAAAGATAAATGAAGGTGCCTATGGATCATAGCATCTACTTACCATTAGGTGAACTTTGTGCTCGTTTGTCACCCTTTTCTAAAATTGTGGTCCTGGGTTCGAATCATTTATTGGGTTTTCTGTCCAAAAATTTACAGCAGCGTAATGTGCCTCATGCCCCCCCTCCTTGCCTCGGAGTTACTCCCCGGGATGGCAAAAAGTTCGACAGGTGCCGACAGTGCCATCTTTTAGGATGTATTCCTGATTTTGGTCTTGACAACCCGATCCTGTATCGCACAGACAAAACCTTCGGTTTGCCCAAAGAGCTCCTCGAAATGCAGCCAGAAGTTGGCTGCGTCTATGAAAGGCCCATGTAGAGCATTGTACAAACTCCCATGGAACTCCCCACCTCTCCTTCCACTCGGTCTCTTGGTCAGGAACGCTTTGTACTGCCGGCCTGTAAATATCAACATCTATTGTGTAAATAAAATGCAGATACATTGCAACCCTTGAGGACTAAGATGAAATGCCCCGTTTCCAGTGAAAAGTTTCTCTACATTAAGTTTCTCTGTATTAACCATATGAGACACAGCAAAATAAGCTACTCTTTTGCACTGGTATTCCTAAATGTATATTCTGTGATAGCGTGATCCTTCCCCGGTCGAGCTGACCCATTCGTGCTACAATCAAAATATACTCTAAATGGCTCTACCACGTTGAAACAGACTAAGATGAACCTCATTACTGATACAAGGAGTATCGAGTTCTCTTTACTCTAAACAAAAAATTAGTTTAACACTATTAGTCAAAAATCTCTATCTAATAGACAAAAGAGAATGCATCGGCCGGGAATCGAACCCGGGCCGCCCGCGTGGCAGGCGAGCATTCTACCACTGAACCACCGATGCTTATTACTGCGGTTTTAAAATTTGTATCAATTAAATTTCATATCATCACACTTGGAACAAATTGTTTACGCAAGTGTTTTTATTTAAATGGACATAATATTATCTATTACATATCGTTTTCATAGATTACCATCGTAAAATAGAAGCTCAATGCTGCTGTGTTTCATATGGTGGTTGTAGAGAACGGGAGACACTTTTTCCATTAGTGAGCATTCTATCTTATTTCAAGGTTGACAACGCATCAGCATTTTGATTCTTTGCACTTTGTGTATGGGCCATAGCATTGACTTACCATTACGTGAAGTTTGTGCTCGTCTGTCACCCTTATTCTAAAAATTATATACAACTAAGTAGCTGTAACATACGAACACACTTGATGGTAAGGGGATTCTGTGATCCGTAGTGCACTACATCTACTCAGAGATTAGTAGGTATTAAGGTGGAATTGAATACCTCGTTATAGGTATAAATGATCTCATCATACGGACATCACTCATCATACGGAACATAACAGCATGACAGCATTGCTGCTATTTTAAGCTAATATTCTATGAGCGCGTTCCTCCATTCGTATTACAACATGACTTTACAAAGTTATGATATCTTGTACAAAATTTACGAAGTGAAGTAATTCAAGCGCCAGTACTTCTGCGTTACATGACGATGAGTCTAAAATTAGATTTCACAATTAATAATAAAACATTTGCGTTCACTTCAATGACTTAAATTATATATTTAAATAACAAAATTAATTACATATTAAAAAGCATCGATGGTTCAGTGGTAGAATGCTCGCCTGCCACGCGGGCGGCCCGGGTTCGATTCCCGGCCAATGCAGATACTTTTATTTTAAATTTCCTTGAAAAAAATATTCTTCAAATATAATATAAACCTTTGATATAAAATTATTCATTATTTCCAAGAACCAAATTTCTAAAAATCTTTCAATATTGTTTATTTTTCATTCGTTTTATTTTATGAAAACTGTTTATGACATTCACGATTCTTCAAAAGTATACCATATAATAGGACATCGTTGAAATAATTCAAATTGATTTATTATATTTTATAATAATTCACTTAATAATAAAAACAAAACATAGGTGTTGATAAAGCGGACATGAAACAATAAAAAAAAATCTCGATCTGGTTTTGCAAGCTTGACAAAAGTTTTGAACCGTCCCTTGTCATGCATGAATAAAACGGTTGCAGTTAACGGTAGGGTCATACCTGTTTTCATGTATACCTTGGGCTTACTCAGGTGGACTCAGACCAAACCTGACATTAAAAGGTTAAAAGTCCGCACTGTTATGACATCCCACGATATCGTCGGTTATGAGGCAGTACTTGCCGCGGAAACATGGCTTACACTTAACCATGGAAATGTGGCTTATTTATCGTTATTACCATAATAAACGTAAAGTGTGCAGCCTCCATAATTACATAATCTCGATATCGGATCCCCCATTCTACTCGGACATCTTACGTGTGATAAAGAACTAACCCAGAGGGGACCCTTTATCTAAGAATCTTTATTAGATACTATTATTATTACTTAAAAATATCTATCTTTAGTCGAAACGAAATATGGCAGAATCCGGCAAGTATAAAGCGTTCTTATTTTTGCAAATACACGTGATATTGCGGTGATAGACCGGACAGTCAAGGATATTTTTGGTCGAAATACCATTCCATATGACGAGAAACTCGTCAATCATCAATGTAGTCAAAGTCAATTAAATACGCATTATTAAGGATAACTCAAAAACTACTGGTCAGATCTTGATCAAATTTATATGGGACCACATGAGAAGCACCAGCTTTCAAATAGAAGAATCATCAAAATCGGTTCACCTAGAAAAAAGTTCAGAGGTAACACACATAAAAAAACTACAGTCGAATTGAGTACCTCCTCCTTTTTTTGAAGTCGGTTAATAAAATATCTGGACCTGGCTTACGAGATAGCCAACATGTTGGACTGTCTGCTGACCGAAATTATTTCTGTACTCATTTCTGCGAATGGGTTAATCCCAGTCTCTTGGATCATCTGAGGCGTCTGGGACCTGATGAGCTTAAATGCAGAAAGCATACACGATCAGAGAGAGATCACACGTAGGACCATCCCGCTTCACGTGCTTTCCGAGGCACGGGAGTGAAATACGGCTGCTACTGAATTTTTTAACGAAATATCCAATGCATTATTTTGGCCGACCCTGGGATTCATACCTGGGACCACATAATCAGTTGTCTCTGCTTACGACCACTTGACCCTGAGGCAGTCGCATATTAACATGAACGTAACGTTATTAATTTAGTTTAATAACAAAATTTATTTTATTCTAACTAGCATCGGTGGTTTAGTACTCGTACCACTGAATTGAATCAGTGGCAGAATGCTGGACGGTTACGCCCAAATTATATTTTATAAAAACTACCGAAAAATCTTCGAAATTTCTGTCATTGTTCACTCTTCGGGTTTATCTTTAAAAGTATCACTTGAACTATCTCTCAATTAATTCGAATGTCTTAAATAACCAAAGAAATAATTGATTATGTTTTATCAGCGTGATGGACAAAAAAAACCTTATTTCCCTTAGAGTAGCATAGAAAACTGTATGGAAAAACAATCAACTTATTTTCGTTTTTAAACGTTTGGTTTAAAAAAGCAAATATCACCAAAAATAGTCACCAAAGCAACATAACTAGGAAAAATTTTACTTACATTTTATTCCCCTAGGATTTCGTTGAGAAATGTAATGTACAAATAGGATTAGTTCGGAACTCATTTGAGTTAATCGATGTCAAAGAAACCACTGAATATCCTTTGAGTATGAACTTTAGACAAGTTTTGGGCCTTAATACTTCGTCTATGTGATAGGGGAATTAGTTAAAAGAGGAAGATGTTGACAGTTTAATGCACTTCTGTATGATTAAACTTAAAGTAAAAAGTACAGACTGAATTCAAAGATAAAAATGGTTTTCACATAGTAGCTTCTGAAGTCTGTGCTTAAAACATAGACAAAGTGTATGGTCGAAGATTCTATCATCATCATCAACATTACAGCCTTTCACAAGTCCACTGCTGAACATAGACCTCCCCCAAAAATGCCACAAAGCACAGTCCTGAGCCACCTGCATCCATCGACTTCCTGCATTTCTTACCAGGTCTTCATTCCATCTATTGCGGGGTCGCCCTACACTTCGCCTACGGATACGAGGCTCTCACTCAAGAACCTTTTTTCCCCATCGGTTTTCGGTTCTTTGAGCTATATGGCAGGCCCATTGCCACTTCAGATTACTAATCCGTTTTTCGTTCGTAGTAGCAATTTGAATGTTGTCTTAATAGATACATTAAAATCTTTGTTCCCTATTTTTCCACCATTGCACCTCTGAAATTTGAATAAAAATAATCATTTAAATTGATTCAGCCGTTTCCGAGAAATCGATGAACATACGTAAAGAGCATACGGGTCGATAGAAACTTCTCGTTTTTTAACTCGGTTAAAAACAGAAATGTGTACATAAAATTAGTTGGAATGATTTAATATTTATAATTTTATCGTTCCTATTGTACATATTTCACATTCTATTCCCACATTTTCTTTTAGAATAAGGGTGACAAAGGAGCACACAGTCCACCTGATGGTAAGTAGTTGCTGTGGCCCATAGACATCTACATTTATCCTCGATTAAGAATCAAAATGCGTTGTCACACCTGAGGACTAAGATGGTATGCCTCGTTTCCAGTAAAATACGTCACCGGTTCTCTACACTCACCTTACGAAACACAGCAGCATTAAGCTGCCATTTTACACTAGTATTATTTGAGAACGTGGTCATACCCCGGTTGAGCCGACCCATTCGTGCGACAACTAATATAGCTGCACTGCAGCGTGGCCTTTAGACTTAAGGCGAACTCATGTATAAACGCTTCCAAGCTAACTGTAACAGTGGCCGTTGATCTGAATATTAATATAAAAGACAGACCGAATCCAGTTCAAACATATTATGACATATGAGAAAAATATGTCGTCATCATTACAGCCCTTCACAAGGGTACTGCTGAACAATATGTCTCCCCCAAGGAATGCCACATAAATGCGATGCAGGTCGAAAAACCGATAACCAATGAGGATGAAAGGTTCTTGGTAAGCAAAGTTTAGGCGACCGCCTAACATTTCTCCTTCCCTTCCCTTTTTTTCCCCACTTGATGGAGTTGCGGCTTGGTAAGACATGGAGAATGTCAATGGATGCAGGTGGCTTAGGACCATTTTTATTGGCAATGAAATATTCAAAGCTACCCATTGGTAATTTACGTTAAAGAAAAAACTAGTATATATAGTAGCAAAGTAAGACGAAGTAGAATCAGACTCTTCTTCTTCATCAGCCTCTAGAAGTCCACTGTTAAACATGTGCCTCTCCTGTTGTAGGAAGGTTATTACCCTTAATCGTCACGCTTGGCAGGTGGATCCACGTTTGCAGTACCAGACGTTTGCACCTTAGACGTTGCTGCCCGTCGTCGGTCTAGATCAGTGTTTCAGTGTTTCGAAAACTTTGGTCGACAATGACGAATTAGAGGTGATTGTGGAAGCTGATGATACTTAATCTACGGCTGAATTAGCAGCAGCTTTCGACGTTAACATCAAAACAATATTGGTCCATTTGCGTCAAATTGGCAAGTTAAAAAAGCTTGACCAATGGGTGCCCCACAAACTCAATGATCGCCAGCACGGTGTGCTCGTCGAGACGTGTCTTGCACTGCTCAACAGGCACAAACGAAGGAATTTTGAACCGCATTGTTACCTGCGACGAAAAATGGATTCTGTTTGACAATCGGAAGCGCTCTGCAAGTTGGTTGGATCCTGGTTCAGCACCTAAACAATATCTCAAACGTAAACTTACCCCTAGAAAAGTGATGGTCACTGTTTAGTTGTCTAACTGACACTGATTCATCACAGCTTCTTACCAAAAGGGAAGAGCATTACTGCAGATGTGTACTATGAAGAACTGAACACAATGATGGAGAAGATCGCATGTCTCCAATCAGCTTTGGTCAATCGCTCGTCCCCGCTGCTCCTGCACGACAATGTGCGACCTCATACTGCACAACAGATCGATTGATTGAGAGATCGATGCGATTGCATGGGTGATTACTTTGATTAAGAGAAATAAAAAATATGTTAAATTATTTCATAAAAAACGGCAATTTCATAGGTAAAGACCTAATATTATCTAGTATGTACATATTGCTCTCATAGATTACTAGCGTTAAATAGCAGCTCAATGCTGTGTTTCGTGTGGTGAATGTAGAGAACCGAAGACCCTTTTTACTGGAAAAGGGGAAATTCTATCTTAGTCCTCAAGGGTGACAACGCATTTTTATTTTGATTTTTAATCAAAGATAAATGAAGGTGCCTATGGATCATAGCATCTACTTACCATTAGGTGAACTTAGTGCTCGTTTGTCACCCTTATTCTAAAATTGTGGTCCTGGGTTCGAATCATTTATTGGGTTTCTGTGCAAAAATTTACAGCAGCGTATTTTGCCTCATGCGTATTGGGTCCTTGCCTCGAAGTTACTCCCAGGGATGGCAAAAAGTTCGACAGGTGCCGACAGTGCCATCTTTTAGGATGTATTCCTGATTTTGGTCCTGACAACCCAACCCATCCGATGTATCGTACAGACAAAACCTTCGGTTTGCCCAAAGAGCTCCTCGAAATGCAGCCAGAAGTTGGCTGCTTCTATGAAAGGCCCATGTAGAGCATCGTAGAAACTCCCATGGAACTCCCCACCTCTCCTTCCACTCGGTCTCTGGGTCAGGAACGCTTACTGCCGGCCCGTAAATATCAACATCTATTGTGTAATTAAAATGCAGATACGTTGCAACCCTTGAGGACAAAGATGGAATGCCCCGTTTCCAGTGAAAAGTTTCTCTATATTAAGTTACATTAGGTTTCTCTATATTAACCATATGAAACACAGCAAAATAAGCTGTTCTTTTACGATGGTATTTCTAAATGTATATTCTGTGATAGCGTGATCCTTATCCGGTCGAGCTGACCCATTCGTGCTACAATCAAAATATACTCTAAATGGCTCTACCACGTTGAAACAGACTAAGATGAACCTCATTACTGATACAAGGAATATCCAGTTCTCGTTACTCTAAACAAAAAATTAGTTTAACACTATTAGACAAAAATCTCTATCTAATAGACAAAAGAGAATGCATCGGCCGGGAATCGAACCCGGGCCGCCCGCGTGGCAGGCGAGCATTCTACCACTGAACCACCGATGCTTATTACTGCGGTTTTAAAATTTGTATCAATTAAATTTCATATCATCACACTTGGAACAAATTGTTTACGCAAGTGTTTTTATTTAAATGGACATAATATTATCTATTACATATCGCTTTCATAGATTACCATCGTAAAATAGAAGCCCAATGCTGCTGTGTTTCATATGGTGATTTTAGAGAACGGGAGACACTTTTTTCCATTAGTGAGGCACTCTATCTTATTTCTCAAGGTTGACAACGCATCTGCATTTTGATTCTTAATTGGGGATAGATGTAGGTGTGGGCCATAGCATTGACTTACCAATACGTGAAGTTTGTGCTCGTCTGTCACCCTTATTCTAAAAAATTATATACAAGTATGTAGCTGTAACATACGAACACACTTGATGGTAAGAGGATTCTGTGATGCGTAGTGCACTACATCTACTCAGAGATGAGTAGGTATTGAGGTGGAATTGAATACCTCGTTATAGGTATAAATGATCTCATCATACGGACATCACTCATCATACGGAACATAACAGCATGACAGCATTAAGCTGCTATTTTAAGCTAATATTCTATGCGAGCGCGTTCCTCCATTCGTATTACAGCATGACTTTACAAAGTTATGATATCTTGTATAAAATTTACGAAGGTGAAGTAATTCAAGCGCCAGTACTTCTGCGTTACATGACGATGAGTCTAAAAATTAGATTTCACAATTAACAATAAAACATTTGCGTTCACTTCAATAACTTAAATTATATATTTAAATAACAAAATTAATTACATATTAACAAGCATCGGTGGTTCAGTGGTAGAATGCTCGCCTGCCACGATGGCAGCCCGGGTTCGATTCCCGGCCGATGCAGATACTTTTATTTTAAATTTCCTTAAAAAAATATTCTTCAAATATAATATACACCTTTGATATAAAATTCTTCATTATTTCCAAGAACCAAATTTCTAAAAATCTTTCACTATTGTTTATTTTTCATTCGTTTTCTTTTATGAAAACTGTTTATGATCATTCACGATTCTTCAAAAGTATACCATATAATAGGACATCGCTGAAATAATTCAAATTTATTTATTATATTTTATAATAATTCACTTAATAATATTAAAAACAAAACATAGGTGTTGATAAAGCGGACATGAAACAATAAAAAAAATTCTCGATCTGGTTTTGCAAGCTTGACAAAAGTTTTGAACCGTCCCTTGTCATGCATGAATAAAACGGTTGCAGTTAACGGTAGGGTCATACCTGTTTTCATGTATACCTTGGGCTTACTCAGGTGGACTCAGACCAAACCTGACATTAAAAGGTTAAAAGTCCGCACTGTTATGACATCCCACGATATCGTCGGTTATGAGGCAGTACTTGCCGCGGAAACATGGCTTACACTTAAACATGGAAATGTGGCATTTATCGTTATTACCATAATAAACGTAAAGTGTGCAGCTCCATAATTACATAATCTCGATATCGGATCCCCATTCTACTCGGACATCTTACGTGATAAAGAACTAACCCAGAGGGGACCCTTTATCTAAGAATCTTTATGAGATACTATTATTATTACTTAAAAATATCTATCTTTAGTCGAATCGAAATATGGCGGAATCCGGCAAGTATAAAGCGTTCTTATTTTTGCAAATACACGTGATATTGCGGTGATAGACCGGACAGTCAAGGATATTTTTGGTCGAAATACCATTCCATATGACGAGAAACTCGTCAATCATCAATGTAGTCAAAGTCAATGAAATACGCATTATTAAGGATAACTCAAAAACTACTGGTCAGATCTTGATCAAATTTATATGGGACCACATGATAACCACCAGCTTTCAAATAGAAGAATCATTAAAATCGTTTAACCTTGAAAAAAGTTCAGAGGTAACACACATAAAAAAATACAGTCGAATTGAGTACCTCCTACTTTTTTTGAAATCGGTTAATAAAATATCTGGACCTGGCTTACGAGATAGCCAACTTGTTGGACTGTCTGCTGATCGAAATTATTCCTGTACTCATTTCTGCGAATGGGTTAATCCCAGAGTCTCTTGGATCATCTGAGGCGTCTGGGACTCCGATGAGCTTAAATGCAGAAAGTATACTCATAGTCCGATTGGACGGAAATCGAACACGATCAGAGAGAGATCAGGCGTAAAACCATTCCGCTTTACGTGCTTTCCGAGGCACGGGAGTGAAATACGGGCTGCTACTGAATTTTTTTTAACGAAATATCCAATGCATTATTTTGGCCCGACCCTGGGATTCATACCTGGGACCACATAATCAGCTGTCTCGCTTACGACCACTTGACCCCCGAGGCAGTCGCATAATAACATGAACGTAACGTTATTAATTTAGTTTAATAACAAAATTTATTTTATTCTAACTAGCATCGGTGGTTTAGTACTCGTACAACTGAATTGAATCAGTGGTAGAATGCTCGATTGTTACGCCCAAATTCTATTTTATAAAAACTACCGAAAAATCTTCGACATTTCTGTCATTCATCACTCTTCGAGTTTATCTTTAAAAGTGTCACTTAAAGTATCTAGAATTTCTTAAATAGCCAAAGAAATAATTGATTATGTCTTACCAGTGTGATGGACAAAAAAAACCTTATTTCCCTTAGAGTAGCATAGAAAACTGCATGGAAAAACAATCAACTTATTTTCGTTTTTAAACGTTTGGTTTAAAAAAGCAAATATAACCAAAAATAGTCACCAAAGCAACATAACTAGGAAAAATTTTACTTACATTTTATTCCCCTAGGATTTCGTTGAGAAATGTAATGTACAAATAGGATTAGTTCGGAACTCATTAGAGTTAATCGATGTCAAAGAAACCACTGAATATCCTTTGAGTATGAACTTTAGTCTTCGTCTATGTGATAGGAGAATTAGTTAAAAGAGGAAGATGTTGACAGTTTAATGCACTTCTGTATGATTAAACTTAAAGTAAAAAGTACAAACTGAATTCAAAGATAAAAATGGTTTTCACATAGTAGCTTCTGAAGTCTGTGCTTAAAACATAGACAAAGTGTACGGTCGAAGATTCTATCATCATCATCATCATTACAGCCTTTCACAAGTCCACTGCTGAACATAGACCTCCCCCAAAAATGCCACAAAGCACGGTCCTGAGCCACCTGCATCCATCGACTTCCTGCATGTCTTACCAGGTCTTCATTCCATCTAGTGGGGGGTCGCCCTACACTTCGCCTACCGATACGAGGCTCTCACTCAAGAACCTTTTTTCCCCATCGGTTTTCGGTTCTTTGAGCTATATGGCCGGCCCATTGCCACTTCAGATTACTAATCCGTTTTTTCCGAAGATTCTATGCCCTTTATAAACTCTAAAGCCGATATTTTTTTTAGTTTTGAAGTCAGTATGTTCCTTTTATTAAAAAAAATATTTATTTTACCCTTTTGAGTAGTTTGTGGAATGTCACAAGTTCGAAGTAGCAATTGGAATGTCGTCTTAATAGATACATTAAAATCTTTGTTCCCTATTTTTCCACCATTGCACCTCTGAAATTTGAATAAAAAGAATCATTTAAATTGATTCAGCCGTTTCCAAGAAATCGATGAACATACGTAAAGAGCATACGGGTCGATAGAAACTTCTCGTTTTTTAACTCGGTTAAAAACAGAAATGTGTGCATAACATTAGTTGGAATGATTTAATATTTATAATTTTATCGTTCCTATTGTACATATTTCACATTCTATTCCCACATTTTCTTTTAGAATAAGGGTGACAAACGAGCACACAGTCCACCTGATGGTAAGTAGATGCTGTGGTCCATAGACATCTACATTTATCCTCTATTAAGAATCAAAATGCGTTATCACCCCTGAGGACTAAGATGGTATGCCTCGTTTCCAGTAAAATGCGTCACCGGTTCTCTACACTCACCTTACGAAACACAGCAGCATTAAGCTGCCATTTTACACTAGTATTATTTGAGAACGTGGTCGTACCCCGGTTGAGCCGACCCATTCGTGCGACAACTAATATAGCTGCACTGCAGCGTGGTCTTTAGACTTAAGGCGAACTCATGTATAAACGCTTCGAAGCTAACTGTAACAGTGGCCGTTGATCTGAATATTAATATAAAAGGCAGACCGAATCCAGTTCAAACGTATTATGATATATGAGAAAAATATGTCGTCATCATTACAGCCCTTCACAAGGGTACTGCTGAACAATATGTCTCCCCCAAGGAATGCCAGATAAATGCGATACAGCTCGAAAAACCGATAACCAATGAGGATGAAAGGTTCTTGGTAAGGAAAGTTTAGGCGACCGCCTAACATTTCTCCTTCCCTTCCCTTTTTTTCCCCACTAGATGGAGTTGCGGCTTGGTAAGACATGGAGAATGTCAATGGATGCAGGTGGCTTAGAACCATTTTTATTGGCAATGAAATATTTAAAGCTACGCATTGGTAACTTACGTTTAAGAAAAAACTAGTATATATAGTAGCAAAATAAGACGAAGTAGAATCAGACTCTTCTTCTTAATCAGCCTCTAGAAGTCCACTGTTAAACACGTACCTGTCCCGTTGTAGGAAGGTTATTTCCCTTAATAGTCACAGTTGGCAGGTGGATCCACGTTTGCAGTACCAGACGTTTGCACCTTAGACGTTGCTGCCCGTCGTCGGTCTAGATCAGTGTTTCAGTGTTTCGAAAACTTTGGTCGACAATGACGAATTAAAGGTGATTGTGGAAGCTGATGATACTTAATCTACGGCTGAATTAGCAGCAGCTTTCGACGTTAGCATCAAAACAATATTGGTCCATTTGCGTTAAATTGGCAACTTAGAAAAGCTTGACAAATGGGTGCCCCACAAACTCAATGATCGCCAGCACGGTGTGCTCGTCGAGACGTGTCTTGCACTGCTCAACAGGCACAAACGAAGGAATTTTGAACCGCATTGTTACCTGCGAGGAAAAATGGATTCTGTTTGACAATCGGAAGCGCTCAGCAAGTTGGTTGGATCCTGGTTCAGCACCTAAACAATACCTCAAACTTAAACTTACCCCTAGAAAAGTGAAGGTCACTGTTTGATTGTCTAGCGCCGGTGTGATTCATCTCAGCTTCTTACCAAAAGGGATGAGCATTACTGCAGATGTGTACTATGAAGAACTGAACACAATGATGGAGAAGATCGCACGTCTCCAATCAGCTTTGGTCAATCGCTCGTCCCCGCTGCTCCTGCACGACAACGTGCGACCTCATACTGCACAACAGATCGATTGATTGAGAGATTGATGCGATTGCATGGGTGATTACTTTGATTAAGAGAAATAAAAAATATGTTAAATTATTTCATAAAAAACGGCAATTTCATAGGTAAAGACCTAATATTATCTAGTATGTACATATTGCTCTCATAGATTACTAGCGTTAAATAGCAGTTCAATGCTGTGTTTCGTGTGGTGAATATAGAGAACCGAAGACTCTTTTTACTGGAAATGGGGTATTCTATCTTAGACCTCAGGGGTGACAACGCATTTGCATTTTGATTTTTAATCAAAGATAGATGAAGGTGCTTATGGATCATAGCATCTACTAACCTTTAGGTGAACTTTGTGCTCGTTTGTCACCCTTTGAATCATTTATTGGGTTTTCTGTCCAAAAATTTACAGCAGCGTAATGTGCCTCATGCCCTGCCCCTCCTTGCCTCAGAGTTACTCCCCGGGATGGCAAAAAGTTCGACAGGTGCCGATAGTGCCATCTTTTAGGATGTATTCCTGGTTTTGGTCTTGACAACCCGATCCTGTATCGCACAGACAAAACCTTCGGTTTGCCCAAAGAGGTCCTCGAAATGCAGCCAGAAGTTGGCTGCGTCTATGAAAGGCCCATGTAGAGCATTGTACAAACTCCCATGGAACTCCCCACCTCTCCTTCCACTCGGTCTCTTGGTCAGGAACGCTTTGTACTGCCGGCCTGTAAATATCAACATCTATTGTGTAATTACAATGCAGATATGCTGAACCCTTGAGGACTAAGATGGATTGCCCCGTTTCCAGTGAAAAGTTTCTCTACATTAAGTAACATTAAGTTTCTCTATATTAACCATATGAAACACTGCAAAATAAGCTGCTCTTTTATGCTGGTATTTCTAAATGTATATTCTGTGATAGCGTGATCCTTCCCCGGTCGAGGTGACCCATTCGTGCTACAATCAAAATATACTCTAAATGGCTCTACCACGTTGAAACAGACTAAGATGAACCTCATTACTGATACAAGGAATATCCAGTTCTCGTTACTCTAAACAAAAACTTAGTTTAACACTAGTAGACAAAAATCTCTATCTAATAGACAAAAGAGTATGCATCGGCCGGGAATCGAACCCGGGCCGCCCGCGTGGCAGGCGAGCATTCTACCACTGAACCACCGATGCTTATTACTGCGGTTTTAAAATTTGTATCAATTAAATTTCTTATCATCACACTTGGAGAAAATTGTTTACGCAAGTGTTTTTATTTAAATGGACATAATATTATCTAGTACATATCGCTTTCATAGATTACCATCGTAAAATAGAAGCTCAATGCTGCTGTGTTTCATATGGTGATTTTAGAGAGCGGGAGACACTTTTACCCGGTAATGAGGCATTCTATCTTATTTGTCAAGGTTGACGACGCATCTGCATTTTGATTCTTTGCACTATGTGTCTATGGGCCATAGCATTCACTTACCATTACGTGAATTTTGTGCTCGTTTGTCACGCTTATTCTAAAAAAATATATACAATTAAGTAACTGTAACATACGAACACACTTGATGGTAATAGGATTCTGTGATCCGTAGTGCACTACATCTACTCAGAGATGAGTAGGTATTAAGGTGGAATTGAATACCTCGTCATAGGTACAAAGGATCTTCGCTTCTCGGCACTCATCATACGGAACATGACAGCATGACAGCATTAAGCTGCTATTTTAAGCTAATATTTTATGCGAGCGCGTTCCTCCATTCGTATTACAGCATGACTTTACAAAGTTATGATATCTTGTACAAAATTTACGAAGGTGAAGTAATTCAAGCGCCAGCACTTCTGCGTTACATGACGATGAGTCTAAAAATTTGATTTCACAATTTACAATAAAACATTTGCGTTCACTTCAATAACTTAAATTATATATTTAAATAACAAAATTAATTACATATTAACAAGCATCGGTGGTTCAGTGGTAGAATGCTCGCCTGCCACGCGGGCGGCCCGGGTTCGATTCCCGGCCGATGCAGATACTTTTATTTTAAATTTCAAAAAATATTCATCAAATATAATATACGCCTTTAATATAAAATTATTCATTATTTCCAAGAACCAAATTTCTAAAAATATTTCACTATTGTTTATTTTTCATTCGTTTTATTTTATGAAAACTGTTTATGATCATTCACGTTTCTTCAAAAGTATACCATATAAAAGGACATTGCTGAAATAATTCAAATTTATTTATTATATTTTATAATAATTCACTTAATAATAAAAACAAAACATAGTTGATAAAGGACATGAAACAATAAAAAATTTCGATCTGGTTTTGCAAGCTTGACAAAGTTTTGAACCGTCCTTGTCATGCATGAATAAAACGGTTGCAGTTAACGGTAGGGTCATACCTGTTTTCATGTATACCTTGGGCTTACTCAGGTGGACTCAGACCAAACCTGACATTAAAAGGTTAAAAGTCTGCACTGTGATGACATCCCACGATATTGTCGGTTATGAGGCAGTACTTGCCGCGGAAACATGGCTTACACTTAAACATGGAAATGTGGCTTATTTATCGTTATTACCATTATAAACGTAAAGTGTGCAGCCTCCATAATTACATAATCTCGATATCGGATCCCCGATATAAGCGGGATGGTCCTACGCCTGATCTCTCTCTGATCGTGTTGGATTTCCGTCCAATCGGACTATGAGTATAATTTCTGCATTTAAGCTCATCGGAGACCCAGACGCTTCAGATGATCCAAGAGACTCTGGGATTAACCCATTCGCAGAAATGAGTACAGGAATAATTTCGATCAGCAGACTGTCCAACAAGTCGGCCATCTCGTAAGCCAGGTCCAGATATTTTATTAACCGACTTCAAAAAAGGAGGAGGTAATCAATTCAACTATATGTTTTTTATGTGTGTTACCTGAGAACTTTTTTCTAGGTGAACCGATTTTGACGATTCTTTTATTTGAAAGCTGGTGCTTCTCATGTGGTCACATATAAATTTGATCAAGATCTGACCAGTAGTTTTTGAGTTATCCTTAATAATGCGTATTTAATTTACTTTGACTACATTGATGATTGACGAGTTTCTCGTCATATGGAATGGTATTTCGACCAAAAATATCCTTGACTGTCCCGTCTATCACCGCAATATCACGTGTATTTGCAAAAATAAGAAAGCTTTATACTTGCCGGATTCTGCCATATTTCGTTTCGACTAAAGATAGATATTTTTAAGTAATAATAATAGTATCTAATAAAGATTCTTAGATAAAGGGTCCCCTCTGGCTTAGTTCTTTATCACACGTAAGATGTCCGAGTAGATTGGGGATCCGATATCGAGATTATGTGATTGTGGAGGCTGCACATTTTACGTTTATTATGGTAATAACGATTAATAAGCCACAGCCACCATGTTTCCGCGGCAAGTACAGCCTCATAACCGACGATATTGTGGGATGTCATAACAGTGCGGACTTTTAATCTTTTAATGTCAGGTTTGGTCTGAGTCCACCTGAGTAAGCCCAAGGTATACATGAAAACAGGTATGACCCTACCGTTAACTGCACCCGTTTTATTCATGCATGACAAGGGACGATTCAAAACTTTTGTCAAGCGTGCAAAAACAGATCGAGAATTTTTTTTATTGTTTCATGTCCACTTTACCAACACCTATGTTTTGTTTTTAATATTATTAAGTGAATTATTATGAAATATAATAAATCAATTTGAATTATTTCAGCGATGTCCTTTTATATGGTATACTTTTGAAGAATCGTGAATGATCATAAACAGTTTTCATAAAATAAAAGGATGAAAAATAAACAATAGTGATAGATTTTTAGAAATTTGGTTCTAAACCGTGGTAGGACCACGCTCTCACAGAATACTAGCTTAAAATAGCAGCTTAATGCCGTTGTGTTTTGTATGGTGAGTATAGAGAACCGGAGACCCGTTTAGTAAAACGGGTCTCCGTTCTACTCCAGTAGGAAACGAGACATTCCATCTTAGTCCTCAAGGGTGACAACGTATTTGCATTTTGATTTTTAATGGAATCTAAATGTAGATGTCTCTGGGCCACAGCATCCACTTACCATCAGGTGGACTGTGTGCTTGTTTGTCACCCTTATTGTAAAAGAAAATGTGGGAATAGAATGTGAAATATGTACAATAGGAACGATAAAATTATAAATATTAAATCATTCCAACTAATGTTATGCACACATTTCTGTTTTTAACCGAGTTAAAAAACGAGAAGTTTCTATCGACCCGTATGCTCTTTACGTATGTTCATCGATTTCTTGGAAACGGCTGAATCAATTTAAATGATTCTTTTTATTCAAATTTCAGAGGTGCAATGGTGGAAAATAGGGAACAAAGATTTTAATGTATCTATTAAGACGACATTCCAATTGCTACTTCGAACTTGTGACATTCCACAAACTACTCAAAAGGGTAAAATAAATATTTTTTTTTAATAAAAGGAACATACTGACTTCAAAACTAAAAAAATATCGGCTTTAGAGTTTATAAAGGGCATAGAATCTTCGGAAAAAACGGATTAGTAATCTGAAGTGGCAATGGGCCGGCCATATAGCTCAAAGAGTATGTGAAACCATTTTATCTTTGAATTCAGTTTGTACTTTTACTTTAAGTTTAATCATACAGAAGTGCATTAAACTGTCAACATCTTCCTCTTTTAACTAATTCTCCTATCACATAGACGAAGACTAAAGTTCATACTCAAAGGATATTCAGTGGTTTCTTTGACATCGATTAACTCTAATGAGTTCCGAACTAATCCTATTTGTACATTACATTTCTCAACGAAATCCTAGGGGAATAAGATGTAAGTAAAATTTTTCCTAGTTATGTTGCTTTGGTGACTATTTTTGGTGATATTTGCTTTTTTAAACCAAACGTTTGAAAACGAAAATAAGTTGATTGTTTTTCCATACAGTTTTCTATGCTACTCTAAGGGAAATAAGGTTTCTTTTGTCCATCACGCTGATAAAACATAATCAATTATTTCTTTGGTTATTTAAGACATTCGAATTAATTGAGAGATAGTTCAAGTGATACTTTTAAAGATAAACTCGAAGAGTGATCAATGACAGAAATTTCGAAGATTTTTCGGTAGTTTTTATAAAATATAATTTGGGCGTAACAGTCGAGCATTCTACCACTGATTCAATTTAGTGGTACGAGTACTAAACCACCGATGCTAGTTAGAATAAAATAAATTTTGTTATTAAACTAAATTAATAACGTTACGTTCGTGTTAATATGCGACTGCCTCGGGGGTCAAGTGGTCGTAAGCGAGACAGCTGATTATGTGGTCCCAGGTATGAATCCCAGGGTCGGGCCAAAATAATGCATTGGATATTTCGTTAAAAAAATTCAGTAGCAGCCCGTATTTCACTCCCGTGCCTCGGAAAGCACGTAAAGCGGATGGTCATACGCCTGATCTCTCTCTGATCGTGTTGGATTTCCGTCCAATCGGACTATGAGTATACTTTCTGCATTTAAGCTCATCGGAGTCTCAGACGCATTCGCAGAAATGAGTACAGGAATAATTTCGATCAGCAGACAGTACAACAAATCGGCCATCTCGTAAGCCAGGTCCAGATATTTTGTTAACCGACTTCAAAAAAGGAGGAGGTACTCAATTCAACTGTATGTTTTTTTATGTGTGTTACCTGAGAACTTTTTTCTAGGTGAACCGATTTTGACGATTCTTTTATTTGAAAGCTGGTGCTTCTCATGTGGTCCCATATAAATTTGATCAAGATCTGACCAGTAGTTTTTGAATTATCCTTAATAATGCGTATTTAATTGACTTTGACTACATTGATGATTGACGAGTTTCTCGTCATATGGAATGGTATTTCGACCAATAATATCCTTGACTTTCCGGTCTATCACCGCAATATCCCGTTTATTTGCAAAAATAAGAACGCTTCATACTTGCCGGATTCTGCCATATCTCGTTGACTAAAGATAGATATTTTTAAGTAATAATAATAGTATCTAATAAAGATTCTTAGATAAAGGGTCCCCTCTGGGTTAGTTCTTTATCACACGTAAGATGTCCGAGTAGAATGGGGGATCCGATATCGAGATTATGTAATTATGGAGGCTGCACACTTTACGTTTATTATGGTAATAACGATAAATAAGCCACATTTCCATGTTTAAGTGTAAGCCATGTTTCCGCGGCAAGTACAGCCTCATAACCGACGATATCGTGGGATGTCATAACAGTGCGGGCTTTTAATCTTTTAATGTTAGGTTTGGTCTGAGTCCACCTGAGTAAGCCCAAGGTATACATGATAACGGGTATGACCCTACCGTTAACTGCACCATTTTTATTCATGCATGATAAGGGACGGTTCAAAACTTTTGTCAAGCGTGCAAAAACAGATCGAGAAATAATTTTATTGTTTCATGTCCACTTTATCAACACCTATGTTTTGTTTTTAATATTATTAAGTGAATTATTTTAAAATATACTAAATAAGTTTGAATTATTTCAGCGATGTCCTTTTATATGGTATACTTTTGGAGAATCGTGAATGATCATAAACAGTTTTCATAAAATGAAACGAATGAAAAATAAACAATAGTGAAAGATTTTTAGAAATATTTGGTTCTTGGACATAATGAATAATTTTATATTAAAGGTGTATTATATTTTTGGAATATTAGTTTTTTTAAGGAAATTTAAAATAAAAGTATTTGCATCGGCCGGGAATCGAACCCGGGCCGCCCGCGTGGCAGGCGAGCATTCTACCACTGAACCACCGATGCTTATTACTGCGGTTTTAAAACTTGTATCAATTAAATTTCATATCATCACACGTGGAGCAAATTGTTTACGCAAGTGTTTCTATTTAAATGGACATAATATTATCTAGTACATATCGCTTTCATAGATTACCATCGTAAAATAGAAGCTCAATGCTGCTGTGTTTCATATGGTGATTTTAGAGAACGGGAGACACTTTTTCCCGGTAATGAGGCATTCTATCTTATTTCTCAAGGTTGACAACGCATCAGCATTTTGATTCTTTGCACTTTGTGTGTATGGGCTATAGCATTCACTTATTATTACGTAAAGTTTGTGCTCGTTTGTCACCCTTATTCTAAAAAATTATATACAACTAAGTAGCTGTAACATACGAACACCCTCGATGGTAAGAGGATTCTGTGATCTGTAGTGCACTACATCTACTACTCATCTCTGAGTAGGTATTAAGGTGGAATTGAATACCTCGTCATAGGTATAAATGATCTCATCATACGGACATCACTTATACGGAACATAACAGCATGACAGCATTAAGCTGCTATTTTAAGCTAATATTTTATGCGAGCGCGTTCCTCCATTCGTATTACAGCATGACTTTACAAAGTTATGATATCTTGTACAAAATTTACGAAGGTGAAGTAATTCAAGCACCAGCACTTCTGCGTTACATGACGATGAGTCTAAAAATTTGATTTCACAATTAACAATAAAACATTTGCGTTCACTTCAATAACTTAAATTATATATTTAAATAACAAAATTAATTACATATTAACAAGCATCGGTGGTTCAGTGGTAGAATGCTCGCCTGCCACGCGGGCGGCCCGGGTTCGATTCCCGGCCGATGCATTCTCTTTTGTCTATTAGATAGAGATTTTGGACTAATAGTGTTAAACTAATTTTTCTAATGTTGTAGCTATATTTTGATTGTAGCACGAATGGGTCAGCTCGAACGGGGAAGGATCACGCTATCACAGAATATACATATAGAAATACCAGCGTAAAAGAGTAGCTTATTTTGCTGTGTTTCATATGGTTAATGTAGAGAAACTTAATGTAACTTAATGTAGAGAAACTTTACACTGGAAACGGGGCATTCCATCTTAGTCCTCAAGGGTTGCAACGCATCTGCATTTTAATTACACAATAGATGTTGATATTTATGGACCATAGCATCCACTTACCATCAGGTGGACAGTGTGCTCGTTTGTCACCCTTATTCTAAAATTGTGGTCCTGGGTTCGAATCATTTATTGGGTTTTCTGTCTTAAAATTTACAGCAGCGTAATGTGCCTCATGCCCCCCCTCCTTGCCTCGGAGTTACTCCCCGGGATGGCAAAAAGTTCGACAGGTGCCGACAATGCCATCTTTTAGGATGTATTCCTGATTTTGATCTTGACAAACCGATCCTGTATCGCACAGACTAAACCTTCGGTTTGCCCAAAGAGCTCCTCGAAATGCAGCCAGAAGTTGGCTGCGTCTATGAAAGGCCCATGTAGAGCATCGTAGAAACTCCCATGGAACTCCCCACCTCTTCTTCTACTAGGTCTCTTGGTCAGGAACGCTTTGTACTGCCGGATTCTTTATTATACATACGTAATGACGTCCGTGTGGAATAAGGCATCTGATTTCATGAGCAAGTAATTATAGACGCTGCATACTTCTTATTTTGTATGGTAAGGACGCTTAATAAGCCGCGCCCACCATGTTTCCATGGCAAATACAGCCGATCTCGGATGATACATCCTATAGGACGTCCTAACAGTGCGGGCTTTTCTATCCAGGGCGTTAAGTTTGGTCTGATTCTACCTGAGTAAGCCCAAGGTATGTAACATAAGGGCATGACTCAACCGCTGCGCCTATTTTATTCACGCCTGACAAGAAACTGCTCAGAACTTTTGTCTAGCATGCAAAAACAGATCGCGAAATGGTTGTTTAATGGCCGCTTCATCGATACCTATGCTTTGTTTTTATTATTGTTATTACCTATATGAATTATTGTTATATTCTGAATTATTTCAGCGATTTACTTTTATATGGAATACCTTTGGAGATGTTCATCAGTCAATGATAGAAGTTTTGAAGATTTTGCGGAAAACAGTTTTCATAAAATTAAACGAATGAAATACAAACACTAATAAAAGTTTCCAGAAACATTTGGTTCTTGCAAAAATTTGTAATTTCATATCAAAAGTTTATTATATTTTTAAAATAAAGGATAGTTGTTTTTCAGGAAATGTAAAGTAAAATAAAAGTATCTGCATCGGCCGGGAATCGAACCCGGGCCGCCCGCGTGGCAGGCGAGCATTCTACCACTGAACCACCGATGCTCGTTAGAATGTTATAAAAGTGTTTTATTTAATGAAATAATTTAAGTTAATATAGTGAAACGCAAATATTTTATTGTTAATTGTGCAATAAAATTTTTAGACTCATTGTAAATGAACATCATGTTGTAACGCAGAAGTGCTGGCGCTTGAATTCTTACTGCGTTAATTTAGTTCAACATATTATTATAACTTGGTAGTGTCATGCTGTAGCACGAATGTGCGAACGCGCTCACATAAATTACTAGCTTAAAATTGCCGCTTAATTCTGTCATGCTGTTATGTTCCGTATGATGAGTGCCGAGAAGCAAAGATCCTTTATACCGCTAACGAGGTATTCAATTCCACCTTAATACTCATTCCTGAGTAATGAAGAACACTACAAACCTTGCAATTCCCTTAACTTCAAGTGGACTGTGTGTTTGTTTTTCACATTTATAGAATAAGAGTGACAAACGAGCACAAAGTTCACCTAATTTTCAGGAGATGCTATAAGCTAATGATCCATAGGCACCTTCATCTATCTTTGATTAAAAATCAAAATGCAAATGCGTTGTCAACCTTGAGAAATAAAATAGACGAGAAAACGTCGAAAGCTGCTGCTAATTCAGCCGTAGATTGAGTATCATCAGCTTCCACAATCGCCTTTAATTCGTCATTGTCGACCAAAGTTTTCGGACGACCATGGGGTTCACTTTTCAGGTCGAAATTTCCACAACGGAAGCGGGAAAACCAATATTAGGTGGTGCGTTCGTTTGTAGTATTCGCTCCATAAACGTCGTTGATGTTGCGTGCCGCTTGTGCCGCGTTGCTGCCACGACGGTATTCATATTCCATAATTACTCGTATTTTTACGTATCCATGATGACGAAAAAGATTCAAATGAGATGAAAACATAACGATAATCAATGAACAAATTACTATTTACAAGCATTGAAGTAATATTTACCTAAGTACATAATAGCTCATTGTTTACAAGTGGTAAAATTAAAAATGTTGTGCAATCGACTTCAATATAAATATAATTTATTCTTGATTTTCTAAATCGGTCGACCGATTTTGATAATATTGAAATGGTAACACCTGGATACACTTTGAAACAAAAAAAAAGAATTTTCCAAATCGGTTCAGGCGTCTTTGAGTAATCGGTGAACATACATAAAAAAAAGGTTCCGACGAATTGTAAACCTCCTCCTATTTGAAGTCGGTTGCAATTAAATTAATTTGAAATTGGAATTCTTAGCCAAACAAAAATTATTTTGATTTGAAATGGCCAGTACCGTAATTTCATAGGTAAAGACCTATTATAATTTCCATATAAATAATAACATTTGCGTAAACAATTTGCTTCAAGTGTGATGAAATGAATTGAATTAATACAAATTTTAAAAACGCAGTAATAAGCATCGGTGGTTCAGTGGTAGAATGCTCGCCTGCCACGCGGGCGGCCCGGTTTTGATTCCCGGTCGATGCAAAATTACCTTTTGTCTATTAGGTAGAGATTTTTGACAAAATAGAGTTAAAAATATAATTTGGTAATGATGAACGGGTCGAGTCGAGCTATTTTACAGATGCAGCAGAGAGACGAGAATTGGATACCCCTTTTACTAGTAACGAGGTCCTCTTAGTCTTAGTCTTTTTCAACTTGGTAGAGCCATGCTGCAGCTATATTATGATTGTAGCACGAACGGCTCAGCTCAACCAGAGAAGGACCACGCTAACACAGAATATCAGCGTAATGCTGCTGTGTTTCGTATGGCTAGTGTAGAGAACCAGAGTCCTTTTTCACTGGGAATGAGGCTTTCCACCTTAGTCCGCAGGGGTGACAACGCATCTGCATTTTAATTCTTAATATAGATGTTTATGGGCCACAGTAACCAATAACCATCAAGTGGACTGCATGTTTTCTGCGTGTTTCGTTTGTTTCCCTTATTCTAGAAAAAAAGTCTGGAGTGAGGCATACCATATTATTACCATATAATAATTCCTAATCGATGATGACATACTACCTGTGTTTGCGCACACATGACATGACTATTCCTGATGTTGGTCTTGATAGCCCGATCCTGTATTGCACAGGAAACCCTCGGTTTGCCCAGTAAACTCCCAAAATGCAGCTAAGAGGTGTCTGTGCCTATGAAAGACCCATGTGAGCATTATAGAAACTCCCTCCGCACTGTTAGGACGTCCTATAGGATGATACATCCTATAGCTAGTCCTAACAGTGCGGGCTTTTCTATCCAGGGCGTTAAGTTTGGTCTGATTCTACCTGAGTAAGCTCAAGGTATGTCACAAGAACGGGCATAATTCACGCCCGACAAGAGACTGTTCAGAACCTCAGAAAAATAAAAGTATCTGCATCGGCCGGGAATCGAACTCTGGCCGCCCGGGTGGCAGGCGAGCAATCACTGAAGGACCGA
The DNA here is from genome assembly GCA_029286625.1 of Parnassius orleans. Taxonomy (NCBI): domain Eukaryota; kingdom Metazoa; phylum Arthropoda; class Insecta; order Lepidoptera; family Papilionidae; genus Parnassius; species Parnassius orleans. The sequence continues at coordinate 596,212 of JAGSMP010000250.1, read as the reverse complement.
TGCTTGTTAGAATGTTATTTTATTAAAATAATTTAAGTTATTGCAGTGAATGCAAATATTTTGTTAATTGTGCAATCAAATATTTAGACTCATCGTAAATGAGCCTCATGTAATGCAGAAAGTGCTGGCCCGTGAATTCCTCCTACTACGTACATTTAGTACAACATATCATAACTTGGTAGTCATGCTGCAGCACGAATAAGTCGACTTGACTGGGAAAGCCCGCGCTCTCATAGAATACTAACTTAAAATAGCAGCTTAATGCCGCTGTGTTTTGTATGATGAGTGACGTGAACCGAAAATCCTTCAAATTGCTAACGTGATATTCCTACCTTAATAATATAAATTTTTTATACATGTTAGAGCCACGCTACGGCTATATTATACATAGCTGCAGCACGAATAGGTCGGCTCGAGCGGAGTAGGACCACGCTCTTACGGAATGCCAGCGTGGAACAGCAGAATAGTGCAACTGTGTTTCTTGTGATGAGTGTAGAGAAACAGAAACATTTTTTATTGGAAGCGATATTTTAGCCCTCACAGGTGATAACATATCCGGATTTTGATTATGAATTAATGATAAACGTACATGTATGGGCCACAGCGTCCATTATTACCATCAGGTGACTGTGTGCTCGTTTGTCTCCCTTTTTCTATAAAAAAGATAAAAAAGAATGCTCACCCTGAGTAGATGTAGGACAACTACGGACCACAGAATCCCCTTACCATGAAGTGTACTCGTTTGCCACAATTACATATGCTTATTTATTTAATAAAGGTGACAAATTAGCATAAAGTTCACCTAATGGTAAGTGGATGTTGTAATTATATTGCTTTACATTGAATAAAACTATTTTACGGATTTTATCGCGTTTAATTTTACTTATTTTGATTCCCGTCGTTTCGGTGCTTTACAGCACCCATGGTCTGGGGGGACTGAGGTGTTTGACGTCCTAATGTCATAGTTAGCCCGGCTACCTTCAGTTTTTGAATATTAATTTTGGTCCGATCTACGCAGAATGAGCTTACATAAAATAATGCAAGCATATGTTATCACCTGTGAGGGCTAAGATATCGCTTCCAATAAAAAATGTTTCTGTTTCTCTACACTCATCACAAGAAACACAGTTGCACTATTCTGCTGTTCCACGCTGGCATTCCGTAAGAGCGTGGTCCTACTCCGCTCGAGCCGACCTATTCGTGCTGCAACTGTATATAATAAAAGCCAGCGTGGCTCTAACATGTATAAAAATTTATATTATTAAGGTAGGAATATCCGTTAGCAATTTGAAGGATTTTCGGTTCACGTCACTCATCATACTCGTACAAAACACAGCGGCATTAAGCTGCTATTTTAAGTTAGTATTCTATGAGAGCGCGGGCTTTCCCCAGTCAAGTCGACTTATTCGTGCTGCAGCATGACTACCAAGTTATGATATGTTGTACTAAATGTACGTAGTAGGAGGAATTCACGGGCCAGCACTTTTTGCATTACATGAGGCTCATTTACGATGAGTCTAAAAATTTGATTACACAATTAACAAAATATTTGCATTCACTGCAATAACTTAAATTATTTTAATAAAATAACATTCTAATTAATAATTCTAAATTCTTCTCTTCATCGGTCCTTCAGTGATTGCTCGCCTGCCACCCGGGCGGCCAGAGTTCGATTCCCGGCCGATGCAGATACTTTTATTTTTCTGAGGTTCTGAACAGTCTCTTGTCGGGCGTGAATTATGCCCGTTCTTGTGTTACATACCCTGGGCTTGCTCAGGTAGAATCAGACCAAACTTAACGCCCTGGATAGAAAAGCCCGCACTGTTAGGACGTCCTATAGGATGTATCATCCGAGATCGGCTGTATTTGCCATGGAAACATGGTGGGCGTGGCTTATTAAGCGTCCTTACCATACAAAAATAAGAAGTGTGCAGCCTCCATAATTACTTCCCCATTCCACACGGACATCATTACGTATAATAAATAACTTGGCAGTACAAAGCTTTCCTGACCAAGAGACCGAGTGGAATGAGAGGGAGTTCCATGGGAGTTTCTACAATGCTCTACATGGGTCTTTCATAGGCACAGCCACCTCTTAGCTGCGTTTCGGGAGTTCATTGGGCAAACCGAGGGTTTTTCTGTGCAATACAGGATCGGGTTATCAAGACCAACGTCAGGAATAGTCATGTCATGTGTGCGCAAACACAGGTACTATGTCATCATCGATTAGGAATTAAAACGCATAATATGGTTTGCCTCACTCCAGACTTTTTTTCTAGAATAAGGGAAACAAACGAAACACGCAGAAAACATGCAGTCCACTTGATGGTTATTGGTTACTGTGGCCCATAAACATCTATATTAAGAATTAAAATGCAGATGCGTTGTCACCCTTGCGGACTAAGATAGAAAGCCTCATTCCCAGTGAAAAGGAACTCAGGTTCTCTACACTAGCCATACGAAACACAGCAGCATTACGCTGACATTCTGTGTTAGCGTGGTCCTTCTCTGGTTGAGCTGAGCCATTCGTGCTACAATCATAATATAGCTGCAGCATGGCTCTACCAAGTTGAAAAAGACTAAGACTAAGAGGACCTCGTTACTAGTAAAAGGGGTATCCAATTCTCGTCTCTCCTCATACGTGCTGCATCTGTAAAATAGCTCGACTCGACCCGTTCATCATTACCAAATTATATTTTTAACTCTATTTTGTCAAAAATCTCTACCTAATAGATAAAAGGTAATTTTGCATCGGCCGAGAATCAAAACCGGGCCGCCCGCGTGGCAGGCGAGCATTCTACCACTAAACCACCGATGCTTATTACTGCGTTTTTAAAATTTGTATTAATTCAATTCATTTCATCACACTTGAAGCAAATTGTTTACGCAAATGTTGTTATTTATATGGAAATTATAATAGGTCTTTACCTATGAAATTACCGTACTGGCCATTTCAAATCAAAATAATTTTTGTTTTGCTAAGAATTTCAATTTCAAATTAATTTAATTGCAACCGACTTCAAATAACAACAAAGGTTTACAATTCGTCGGAATTTTTTTTTTATGTATGTTCACCGATTACTCAAAGACGCCTGAACCGATTTGGAAAATTATTTTTTTTGTTTCAAAGTGTAACCAGGTGTTACCATTTCAATATTACCAAAATCGGTCGACCGGTTTAGAAAATCAAGAATAAATTATATTTATATTGAAGTCGATTGCACAACATTTTTAATTTTACCACTTGTAAACAATGAGCTATTATGTACTTAGGTAAATATTACTTCAATGCTTGTAAATAGTAATTTGTTCATTGATTAGCGTTATGTTTTCATCTCTCTATGGAACATAACAGCATGACAGCATTAAGTTGCTATTTTAAGCTAATATTTTATGCGAGCGCGTTCCTCCATTTGTATTGAAGCATGACTTTACAAAGTTATGATATCCTGTACAAAATTTACGAAGGTGAAATAATTCAAGCGCCAGCACTTCTGCGTTACATGACGAAGAGTCTAAAAATTTGAGTTCACAATTGTTAATTGTGAACTCAAATTTTAGACTTTATAAAACATTTGCGTTCACTTTAATAACTTAAATTATATATTTAAATAACAAAATTAATAACATGTTAACAAGCATCGGTGGTTCAGTGGTAGAATGCTCGCCTGCCACGCGGGCGGCCCGGGTTCGATTCCCGGCCGATGCAAATACTTTTATTTTAAATTTCCTTAAAAAAATATTCTTAAAATATAATACACCTTTAATATAAAATTCTTCATTATTTCCAAGAACTAAATGTTTCTAAAAATCTTTCACTATTGTTTATTTTTCATTCGTTTCATTTTATGAAAACTGTTTATGATCATTCACGATTCTTCAAAAGTATACCATATAATAGGACATCGCTGAAATAATTCAAACTTATTTAGTATATTTTAAAATAATTCACTTAATAATATTAAAAACAAAACATAGGAGTTGATAAAGTGGACATGAAACAATAAAATTATTTCTCGATCTGTTTTTGCACGCTTGACAAAAGTTTTGAACCGTCCCTGTCATGCATGAATAAAACAGGTGCAGTTAACGGTAGGGTCATACCCGTTTTCATGTATACCTAAGGCTTATCCGTGTCTCATCTGGTGGACTCAGACCAAACCTAACATTAAAAGATTAAAAGTCCGCACTGTTATGACATCCCACGATATCGTCGGTTATGAGGCAGTACTTGCCGCGGAAACATGGCTTACACTTAAACATGGAAATGTGGCTTATTTATCGTTATTACCATAATAAACGTAAAGTGTGCAGCCTCCATAATTATATAATCTCGATATCGGATCCCCCATTCTACTCGGACATCTTACGTGTGATAAAGAACTAACCCAGAGGGGACCCTTTATCTTAGAATCTTTATTAGATACTATTACTATTTCTTAAAAATATCTATTTTTAGTCAACAAGATATGTCAGAATCCGGCAAGTATAAAGCGTTCTTATTTTTGCAAATAAATGTGATATTGCGGTGATAGACCGGACAGTCAAGGATATTTTTGTCGACATACCATTCCATATGACGAGAAACTCGTAAAAGTAGAAACAAATGAGAAAACAAATGGTAAAATTAAATATTTTGTACAACCGACTTGAATATAAATAAAGTGAGAACATCATCAATGTAGTTCAAGTCAATTAATACGCATTATTAAGGATAACTCAAAAACTACTGGTCAGATCTTGATCAAATTTATATGGGACCACATGAGAAGCACCAGCTTCCAAATAAAAGAATTATCAAAATCGGTTCACCTAGAAAAAAGTTATGAGGTAAAACACATAAAAAACATACAGTCGAATTGAGTACCTCCTCCTTTTTTTGAAGTGGGTTAATAAAATATCTGGACCTGGCTTACGAGATAGCCAACTTGTTGGACTGTCTGCTAATCAAAATTATTCCTGTACTCATTTCTGCGAATGGGTTAATCCCAGAGTCTCTTGGATCATCTGAGGCGTCTGGGACTCCGATGAGCTTAAATGCAGAAAGTATACTCATAGTCCGATTGGACGGAAATCTAACACGATCAGAGAGAGATCAGGCGTGGGACCATCCCGCTTTACGTGCTTTCCGAGGCACGGGAGTGAAATACGGGCTGCTACTGAATTTTTTTAACGAAATATCCAATGCATTATTTTGGCCCGACCCTGGGATTCATACCTGGGACCACATAATCAGCTGTCTCGCTTACGACCACTTGACCCCGAGGCAGCTTTATTAACATGAACGTAACGTTATTAATTTAGTTTAATAACAAAATTTATTTTATTCTAACTAGCATCGGTGGTTTAGTACTCGTACCACTGAATTGAATCAGTGGTAGAATGCTGGACGGTTACGCTCAAATTATATTTTATAAAACTACCGAAAATCTTCGAAATTTCTGTCATTCATCACTCTTCGAGTTTATCTTTAAAAGTATCCTTGAACTATCCTCAATTAATTGGAATGTCTTAAATAACCAAAGAAATAACCGATTATGTTTTATCAGCGTGATGGACAAAAAAACCTTATTTCCTTAGAGTAGCATAGAAAACTGTATGGAAAAACAATCACTTATTTTCGTTTTAAACGTTTGGTTTAAAAAGCAAATATCACCAAAATAGTCACCAAAGCAACATAACTAGGAAAAATTTTACTTACATTTTATTCCTGGATTTCGTTGTGGAATGTAATGTACAAATAGGATTAGTTCGGAACTCATTTGAGTTAATCGATGTCAAAGAAACCACTGAATATCCTTTGAGTATGAACTTTAGACAAGTTTTGGGCCTTAATACTTCGTCTATGTGATAGGGAAATAGTAAAAGAGGAAGATGTTGACAGTTTAATGCACTTCTGTATGAATAAACTTAAAGTAAAAGTACAGACTGAATTCAAAGATAAAATGGTTTTCACGTAGTAGCTTCTGAAGTCTGTGCTTAAAACATAGACAAAGTGTATGGTCGAAGATTCTCATCATCATCAACATTACAGTTTTTCACAAGTCCACTTGAGGTGGACAGTAGACAACTCAAGAAAAACTTTAACACCTTGACATTAACTTCGACAAAAATGTATTCCATTGAACCGAATATAGAGAAGAAGACGTGTTTAATATTTTATAAGGTATATCACTACGCAGATATATAGCGACACCTCCGCCCTTTTACCAGTGCGGTCGTTACGGAGTAAAATATAACCTGGAAGACTATAAGACGTGGACGAGAGTTCAGGCTTAAGCCAGCTCCGATATGAGTATAGTATGAACTGCACTAGAAGAGAAAGTATCCAGGAGCTCCGTATGATGTTGAGGAATACTTGTGCATTTAAATGGCAAATGTGAAACAGTTTAACAATTTTGAGATTCTTCATATATTAATGTACGTAGCGTAGCAGACTCATCCGAAGCATCAGCAAATGAAAGGAAGAGGAACTGTTGCAAGTAGAATAAAAGATTCATCATCTGACATTAGACAAAAATATTTATTATATATGTAGTTTTCCAATAGTTAACACATGTGCAAACAACTCACGTTACTAATATGATGTAATTATTTAAATTTAATAACAAAATTTAATACTCTTTAACAAGCATCGGTGGTTCAGTTGCCTGAACTGAACTGAGTTGCTGAATGCTCGCCTGCCACGCGGGCGACGGGTTCGATTCGGCCGATGCATTCCTTTGTCTATTAAATACAGATTTTAACAAAATAGTGTTAAAACTGTAATTATGACCGGTCGAGTCGAGGTATTTTAAAACTGCAGCACGTGTGGGGAGTTACGAGAACTGGATACCACTTTTACAAGTAACGAGCTCCATCTTATTCTTTTTAACGTGGTAGAGCCACGCTTTAGCTATATTATGATTGTAGCACTAAAAGGTTAGCTCGACCGGGGAAGGACCACGCTCTCACAGAATACCAGCGTAAAATAGCAGCTTAACGCTGCTGTGTTTCGTATGGTGAGTGTAAAATATGGTTTCGTAGAGATCAGCGAGACTCTTTTCGCTGGAAACGAGTAAGACGTGTGACATTGCGATCGTCACTCGTGACTCTAAGCGTGACGATCAAGAAAAATCGTCATAACAACGGGAGAGATCTATGTCTAGCAGTGGACTTTTACAGGCCAATATTTTATTTTAATTTATTTTATAAAACTGAAGTGACAAACGAAGAACTAAGATGGAATACCTCACAGCCTATGCATACATTCATGCTCTCTATACCCTTGAGGCCGGACTACAGCAATGCAAATAAGATAAAGAAAGAAAGGTTATATTAGCTTTGGCTGGTATTTGAAGCCATTCAGCTTAACTCAGCGCCATGTCTGTCGATGGTCAAATATTATTTCTTGCAGAGGGCTCCATGATTTAGGTCAGAAGTGCTAAAAATAAGTTTTCCTTATGAGTAAAATATTTTCTGCTTACGTTCAGATTTCAGAACTAAAACTTTTTAGGGCATAATTTTTACTACTTTAATATTAGATAAGGCAACTGCTTTTGCAGTCACCTCAACTTTGCACTTGTCTACTGGTCACAAGTTAGGTATGATAAAACTATTTAATGAAGATTTCCAAATATTTTCTTTTAAATTCTTTTATTTCACAACTTTGTATCTTAATTTTACATTTAATACATTAATATGTCTTGTTGTTGATTTGTAAATGTATATTAAATAGCAAGTAGCATGTAACACAAAATAAAACATTAGAAAACAATTTTTAAAGGTCGCTTTTAGCCTTTCAATAATTGAAAACAATGATGTAACAGAAAAAGCTAAAAGGAAGTTGTGAAGCAGTGAATTAAGTGAACATTGAAAAGGTTACATATCGTATAAAACGTCTAATTGCAGCCTGAGAGGGTTCTGAGAGGGTTGTGGAGTAATTAGTGGTGCTCTAGAGTCAGTTAGCGTAACTTACGTGAACTCGTATTATTTTATTCTATGCAGATTTCCTTGCAATGTTTTCCTTCACCGATCGAGCACAGGGTAAAACGAAATTTAAATCTTTAATCTAACTAAATTAACTTAAAATTAACTTATAATTTAATTAATTTTTGTGTCCATGCTCATGGGGGGTATACTTTGACCGAGAGGTCAATCGACGGATTCAACTCGGCTGGGCAGCGATCCGGAGATTACGACCCATCTTCTCGTCGGCATAACTCAAAACCTCAAAACTAGATTGTACAACAGTGCGTGTTGCCAGTGATGACCTATGGATCTGAGACGTGGTCCTTCACTGCTGGTCGTATGAGGAAGCTCAAGGTCGCTCAGCGAGCTATGGAGAGGGCTATGCTCGGGGTTTCTCTGCGTGATAAACTTAGAAATGAGGATATCCGCAGTAGAACCAGAGTAACCGACATAGCCCAAAGGTTAGTAAGCTGAAGTGGCAATGGGCCAGCCATATAGATCTAAGAACCGACAACCGATGGGGAAGAAAGGTTCTCGAGTGGCAGCCTCGTACCGGCAGGCGAAGTGTAGGGCGTCCCCCACTAGATGGAGTGATGACCTGGTAAGACATGCAGGAAGTAAATGGATGCAGGTGGCTCGGGACCGTGCTTTGTGGCATTCCTTGGGGAGGCCTATGTTCAGCAGTGGACTTGTGAAGGGCTGTAATGATGATGATTAATAAATTTTTAAATGAAATTTAAGGCTGAACTTGACTACAGGAGGAATAATTGTATTACCTTTGATAACGCCAGCCAAGGAGGTTCCTCTTTGTTCACCATGGGTGACCAAGCCACGGCTACTAAGCCCCCTGCAAATACATGATGGGAAGCCTTCGAGGGTGGGGAACCTGCTCCTAACGCAACCATTTTAATCTTACTTGGAGTGGATAACGGGAACAGTTATGGTAATACCACAATGTATTGCTAGTATTTTGTTTTTTATAAAAAAAGTTTATTAATTTGTTCTAGCCTAACACAACACTTTTAATACCATGACCGGTATGTATGTATGTATGAATCTATGTTAATATGTCCGTATGTATGTATTCATATATATACATTATGTATTAAGGTATATATTAAAGAGATGGAATTTTGTAATTTCGTTTTCACTCACTTCCAGACGTGTGAATAATCTGAAATTTTGCAGACGTATTAAGAAACGATGTCAATACAATAAGTTCATGACTATGAAATATAGTATTCGAACTAGAGCTAAGCTGGTCGTTTAAGTTTTTAAACTATATTTTTTTATATGTTAACATTAAAGCCAGTCTAATTTTGTCATATAGTCACGTACGCATTTACTGGGAGACGTGTCGAGTCGTCACTAGGTACGTACAGACGGACGTGTCAGCGTTTATATTTACCGATTCATCTCATAACATGACTCGTTATAACCGTAATTTAGTTTAGTTTACGACGGGCTATTTTCCACAACTCCACACCTAAGCGTGTATTTTGCTTGTGGGCAGGAATATTGTGATTATTAGAGCCATGAAATCTCCTGGGAGAAGTTCAGCAATCCTCTGATGTTGCTGACAACCTCGGGGAGTGACTTCGGCGTGCCGAGCTGTTTAGACCTGTATGCGGCGATCTCTAGGCATTCCAGGAACATGTGGGCCGCCGTTTTCTCTTCACTCATACATACCCTGAACGGGGACTGTCTGTAACCAATATGGCTGTATTCAACTTTCTATTTACTATTAATAAAAGTAACCGATTATAGATTAATTAAAATCCGTATTTTTTAAGCAAACTCTAAGTTAAAAAGTAAAGTACAACGAACGTCAGTTTGCTGACCAAAAGTTAGGATTAGGGAAATCCTTCCTACAACAGAAGAGTCCCATGTCCAGCAGTGGTCCTATACGACCTGATGATGAAGAAGAAGATGTAAGTCCCATCCAGGCTTGGTGCTGGACTGGACTCATCATCTTCATCATTACAGTTTACCAAATGTTCACTGCTTCACCTAGGCCTACCACCTAGGCAGGCGTGTATGAAGCAGCAGTTTTTTATAGAATAAGGGTGACAAGCGAGCACACAGTCCACCTGATGGTAAGTGGTTGCTGTGGCCCATATACATCTACATCAATCCTCGTTTGCGAATAAAATGCAGATGCGTTGTCACCCTTGAGACTAAGATGGAATGCCTCTTTTCCAGTAAAAAGGGTCTGCGGTTCTCTACACTCAGCAAACGAAACACATCAGCATTAAGCTGCTATTTTACGCGGGTATTCTGTGAGTTTTTATTACCTTAAGTTGTTGTCGGGAAGATGCTGCTCATTTCCTGTCCAGTTACGCTTTGTCGCCTCTTACAATAATCACGGGCTGGTATGGGTTCTGGATTCTCTCACGCCGCCACTGCACTGCTTTCTAGTTCAAAATGCAATTAGTTATACATAATATCTCTTTTTATTAAAAATGGGGCGTGGCAACTATGACAAAATCCTCCCATTGATTAAACTTTGGGGGAGGCCAATGTTCAGCAGTGGACTTCTATTGGCTGTCTAGAATGAAATAATTAATTTTATATCAGCTTGTAACAGTCTAATCCTGGTCATGTGCTCTCTTGCTGTAGAGATGATTTACATTAATCGCTTCATAAGTAGATTGACGATAGCCGTACCAGACGACTCGCAACTTTTCTATTATTACTATTAGTATTTTTTATAGAATAAGGGTGACAAACGAAATAACAAAAACATACAGACAGCTACAATCCTTCTTATATTGTTTATGAAAAAAAAATCGGCACAATTTCGGTAGAGGAAACTGGGGAATACGTTTTCGTTAATTTCACATAAGTACATTCAGTCCAAACTGCAGTTGTCTTGATAGTCTAGCTCATCTAGGTCGTTCGGACACTGCGCGATAGCAATAGATCTTTAAACACTTATTTTTCAAATTTCTCGCAGTCCCGTTATCCTCCTGTTACGACAACAAATATGTACTAAATTGAATTATAAATATTCGACACTCGTATAAATTCGAACTCTAGTTTGTTGCCCTTATTCTATAAAAAATATAAAAGAAAAATAAATAAATTTTGACGCTTTATCTTACGAGTTATGTTATATTATTAGTGCTCCATCCAATTTTGGATCTAGCACCGATAATATAACATAACTCGTAAAATTGACTTAAATCTCTATTAACAATATTGGAGCTCGCCGAGGTTTCCAATATCGTAAAAGTTTAGTGCGTGTTGGCCCTCATAGCTGTTTCAGCACGTGATGGTCCCACATGTGTAATTTACAAAGTTAGTAGAATGTTAAGAGCACACACTTCTACGCACGTAATGCTCATACGAGAGTTCAAACAAGCATTTGTTTTTAAGCAACTTGTTGAAGTTTGGATAAATTTGATTTTATATATTGGCAAAGTTAAAGGCCAGCCCACTTACTGCGGCTACAACAGCCCGTGGGCATTTACAAACAACTTCAAACAAAAAAATAATGGTGCGTTGTAACTCCTGTGGACTATTTTGAAATACCTCATACCTTGTTATTAAACTAGCTATCTTGAACGCAGCAGTGAGTGTACTGCAGCTTCGAATTCGGTAAGAGGGTAATGTCTACCTAGTCGGACACTTAGACTGAAAAAAGTCCGGCGGTAAGCGACTAAATTTTTCAAAATATTAGTGTCGACTGAGTAGATAGTCATTAAAGAAGCGCACGATACAAAGGTTCAAGAAACTACTTACTAGGAGGATTTTTGAGAGTAAGATATATATTATAAGAGGAGGGTGAGATCTATTAATGTGGCGTTAGTTAATCATAAACTATTAATTTTAACATTTTTTCATTTTTTTGAAAACATCTGAGTTTTCGGATAAAAATAGCCTAGATTACTAGCTACTACTGTTCGTGAAATTTCATTACAATTGGTTCCATTCCGAAGATTAGCTCGGACAGACGTGTTATTCATGACTTAGTCGCATGCATATAACTCGCTTAGCTCAATATAAGGCAGCTAGTTCGATTATACAAACAGACATTTTAATATTTATTATTATTAGATCAGAATAAAATAATCCGATGAAGCTGTAAAAGCTAACCGGCTAACAGCACTAACATCACAGACACCAGTTACTTATAATAAAATATTCAGAGTAATGCAACAAGCATCGGTGGTTCAGTGGTAGAATGCTCGCCTGCCACGCGGGCGGCCCGGGTTCGATTCCCGGCCGATGCAAATTTATTTTTGTAGTTTATGGCATTAACTTACACGTATTATTATTTTAGAACGCTTTTAAGTTTAATAATAACCTCGTATTGTTTTTTTAATATTTTATTTAATATAGATGATTCTATAACGAAACTATTTTATATACAATCATTTTGTATTTATAATAGTTTTGTTATTTTATATAAAAAATAACATATTTATGATTAGTAAGCTGAAGTGGCAATGGGCCAGCCATATAGCTCGAAGAACCGACAACCGATGGGGAAGAAAGGTTCTCGAGTGGCAGCCTCGTACCGGCAGGCGAAGTGTAGGGCGTCCCCACTAGATGGAGTGACGACCTGGTAAGACATGCAGAAGTCAATGGATGCAGGTGGCTCGGGACCGTGCGTTGTGGCACTCCGTGGGGAGGCCTATGTTCAGCAGTGGACTTGTGAAGGGCTGTAATGATGATGATGATATACGAAAAAGCTAAGTTTATTTATGAATAATATTTCGACTTTGTAGATAAATGCTAAAATAAAATTAAAATAGTGACGTTGGTCCCTTCGGGGAGTGGCAAAGCCCTGAAATTTTACGAACGTAGACACTTTGGGTAACACGATTAAGGCCAGGGCGACATCAGAAGCGGCTGAACACAGAGTCGTTGAACTGAGTAATCTGTTAGAGGCCATTTGGTGTAGAGAATATCGGTTCGTGGGGTCAATAGGAGTTGAAGATCCTATGGAACCGTATCCGTAACTGGTCGTCGCTGTTGGATACAAAAGGGTCGATTATTTTTTCAACCAAAGGCATTTATAGTTATTCAAAGAGGAAACACAGCCAGCATTCTTAGCAATATATCGCGGCTAGTAGTACTGTTAGATAATTTTAGTTTTTAGTATTTTTATTATAATAATTGTTTTTTAATTTTTCATAACTTATAACTTTTTAATTTATTGAAATTTATTTATTAGTTAGTATGTATATATTGTATATTAAATAAATACATATTCATTTTAATTTTGCTCTTACAATATTAATTTCTTTTTCATCGTCTTCGTCATCATTACTGTATGGACGTAGTTAGAAAGCGAGGGGAAGGGGGAACCCACATAAAATGTTGACTGTGTCCAAGAAATTTTATTGTTTTTAGTAAGTTGTATTAACCTTTGAATCGAACTATGTCTTTTAGCAATATTACTCAAAAACCACAGTACATCCTTCTGCTTTATTAGCCCGTAAGCCGTAGTCCACAGCGGGGCATGAGCTTCTCTCGTTTCAAGGAGGATTTACGGTTATCGAGTCGTAAGGCAAGCGGATTGTTCATCGGATTGCCAGTCTTTATTTTTTTTAAGAAGTGGGGCAAACGAGCATATGCGGCTTTCCTAATGGTAAGAACACCGCCCATAATTTACTATTTTATAATTGTTCGTTAAAACAAGTATCATCAGATATTTCTTGGACATTATGTTTCTTATATTGAGAATGTATAAAAACGAAAATTACATAGAATGTCATATTATTTTTATGCTGGTATTACATAATATACATACTTGTTTAGAAAATAAATAAATAAATGTAATTAAAAATTTCTTAGTTTTATTCCCGCTGTCGCTTATGATTAATGTTAGTCCTTACTCCTTACTATCTACAAGGGTTACAGCTATAAAACGATCTGACACAGTATATTGCCTTAGGGTTGGATTTATGACTATTTTCCCTTGACATTAATTGGTGTCGGTATGGTTTACCTTTTTTGTTGTATTTTTTTTTATTATAAAACTAGGCCCACTCTTGACCTGCATCTGGCCCGAGGGCAAAGATGAGGTCTACGATGGAGCGAGTTTGCCCAGGAGAAGCCGGTTAACACACACCTGGAAGAGGTTAAGGTTATATGCACTCGGAAAAACAGACGCTGGCAGGGCATTCCACTCCTTGGCTGTGCGCATTATGAAATGCGACTCGATGACTTATAGCGCTTAGTGCGAATATTCGGAATATTAACCAAGTGTGGATGGTAACCTGCAGTACGTCTGGTATTCCGATAGGAGAATGGAGATGGCGGTATGAGCTTATGAAGCTCATGGGCATGAGCTCAAGGGTGAACTTTTTATTTATAGGAGAGGGGCAAACGAGCATGCGGCTCACCTGATGGTAGTGACTACCGCCGCCCATGAACAATTGCAACACCAGGAATTGTAGATTCGTTGCCGGCCTTTTAAAAGGAGTAGGCTCTTTCTTGAAGGTCCCCAAGTCGTATCGGTCCAGAAAATCGCTGGTGGTAAACTATTCCACAAGGAAGTTATGCGAGGAAGAAAACATCTTCTAAATCGCACAGTGGTGGACCGCCAATCATCCAGTAAGTGGGGATAGTATCGAGTTCTGCCGCGATATGCGTTCGTGAAATTTGGCGGCTGGGATTAATCCGAACAATTCCTCAGAGCACTTCCGTGGTAAATGCGAAAGAAAATGCAAAGAGATGCAACATCTCTTCGCAGCGCCAATGAATCGAGCCGATCGGAAAGGACTCGGTCGTCGACGATTCGAGCCGCTCTGCGCTGGATGCGGTCAAGTGGAAGGAGCCCCAGCCCAGATGGCAACAGTATTCCATGTGAGGCCGAACCTGCGCCTTGTAAAGTTGCAGGCGTTGTGCCGGCATGAAATACTGTCCCGCTCTGCTGAGCACGCCAAGCTTTTAGAGGCCAATTTGGCCTTCTTCCAAGTGACCTCGAAACTGCACGTCACTCGATATGTTGACGCCGAGTATTCCGATACAAGCTGAGGCAACAAGGGAGTGCCTTGAATCTGAGGAAATACGACAAAGGGTTCATTTTAGCGGTAAACGCCCTTGTGCCTTCTTGTGTCTTCTGAGGATTAAACTGGACTAGATTTAGTCGCCCCAATCCGAGACTTTGTTCAGCCAAGACTCGACTTCAGACACAAGTTTGTTCCGGTACTCGGCGACATTTTCCCGAGAAATATTGGCACGGCCAGTGTATAGAGCATCACCAGTGCTGTCATCCGCATAGCAATGAATGCTACCGGCTTGCAACATATCATTGATTTGCAGAAGAAACAGCGTTGGTGATAGCACGCTGCCTGTGGAACACCAGCGTTAATAGGCTTGTATTCGGAGCATGCACCGTCTACAACGACCTTGATGCTCCGATCTGCAAAAAGCTGGTGATCAATTACAATTCTCGGGAAGCCCATAGGAAGGAGCTTCGAAAGAAGCGCTTTGTGCCAAACCCGATCGAAAGCCTTCGCAATGTCAAACTAACGGCCATTGCCTCCCCTTGGACTCTACTGCCTCCGCCCATCTGAGTCAGGTAGACCAAAGATCACCAGCTGATCGACCCCGACGAAAACCGTATTGGCGGTCACTAATCAGCTGGTGATCCTCAAGGTACCGCATGAGCTGGCAGTTTATAACGGACTCCATTATTTTGGAGAATAAGGGGTGATGGCGATAGGCCTGTAGTTGGACGGGTCTGAGCGGTCGCCTTTATTAGGATCGGTTGGACAAAACCTGTCTTCCATGATTTCGGGACTACGCCAAGGTAGGAGTACCGGAAAAGACGCCTTAGAACCGGTGCCAACTCCAGAGCACACGTCCTCAGCACAATTGGGGATTCCGTCAGGCCCACTCGACTTGTGGATGTCAGGAGAGGTGCTTTGCGAACCGAGCGCTGTGAGAACCGCAGAGATAAGCTGTGAAGCTTAGTTTCACCAGCTTTTTGTCGCCGATAAGGCTCTTGGCTCTGCGTTGCACTGAGTATAATAAATAATACATACTGATATCTATCATGTAGTACAATTGAACCCAGATGGTAGTCAATTAGCGCCTAGGCAGAAAGGGACCCTCCCTTTTACTACTTTTTACTTATTTCTACCGCCTTGAATCAAAGCAGCCTCTGATGTCTTCCAGTTTGAAGGGAAATACAGTCAGTATAACTTCAGGCTGTGAGGTATTCGGACATAGTTTTTTACTTTAGTGATATCGTTGAAATAAGTAAATACACAGACACGCACACACACAACTGACGCACGAATTGCAATCGTACACGCACAAGTACATACACATAATATATACATATAACATATTAAAGATGGTAAAAATTACTTTGCCTATATCCGCTTAATGAAATACAATGATGTGTCTTATCCTCTCTTATCTTAGCGGTCAGCCGTCAGTCTACTTCACCTGAGGATGCCTCGTGTAGAGGCGAAACACGTGTCGTATTTCGACGGTGGTGTGTTTTTCCTAGTAGTGGTGCTGGGATTAGTGGTAACAGGGATAGTGCACGCAATTGAGGGAGGTCGAGAGGTACTTTTCAAACTAGGAAAGACACATCATTTTATTTAATTAAGCGGATATAGGCAAAGCAATTTTTACCATCTTTGATATGATGGATTACCGCAAAGTTACGCCTGACTCTATTAATTTTATACATATATATTTGTTTCTTAAATACGTGGTAGATCCAAGCTGCAGCTATATTATGGTTGTAGCACGAATGGGTCGACCGGGGAAGAACCACGCTCTCACAGAATACCAGCGTAAAATAGCAGCTTAATGCTGCTGTGTTTTGTATGGTGAGTGTAGAGAACCGGAGATCCTTTTATTGGAAACAGGGCATTCTATCTTAGTCCTCAGGGCTACAACGCATCGGCATTTTGATTCTTAATCGAAGATAAATGTAGATGTCTATAGAGCCAACATTAATCTTCTATTTTAAACCGTAAAGCTTAGTATATGATAGCTTAAATTATGAAAGTGTAAAGCTTAGTATATGATATTAATTAAAACTTAATGCCTCTACTTGTTCTTGAGAAAAACAGTCTTGACAGACAGACAGACGGACAAACAACAAAGTGACAAAGGTTCCGTTTTTTCCTTTAGAGCTATGGGACCCTAAAAAGTAGGAATAATTTTTTTTTTTGGCAAGCGCACAGTCCAAGAGCTACCACAGCCCTAGTATTTATGAATATTTACAATGAAAACGAAAAATGATGGCTTGCTTTAAAAAAAAAAAAACAACAAATGTCCCTTTTAAGTGGTGTTAAGCTTCCGTTTGAGGTGAAAGCAGAAAAGTAAAAGTTTTTAGTGAAGAAACTCCTTACAGAAAATGTTGGAAAAAAAATTATAAACGAAGTTCGAGCGAAGCTTCGTCATAGTGACACACTTACACTCCGAGCTCACCACTTCCAGCCGGCGTATGCTGGCATATTATATAGTTAGCAAAACAATAAGGAATAAAATACTCGTAGTTGCTTGTACTAAATTTTAAGGATTCCACTGTCTATAAGGAAACCTTAAAATTTAGTTCCGGTTTTTTTTCTAGTAACATAAATGAGATTATTGTTCAAATTAAATAAATGTACTTATCTTCTATAACTTAACAACTTGGTAGTACACGTTTTCTGCCTAGGAATTCGTCTAGAATTAACTATTTCATTGTTTGCGTGTGTTTGGTCAGTTCATCATCATCATCATTACAGCCCTTCACAAGTCCACTGCTGAACACAGGCCTCCCCCAAGGAATGTCACAAAGCACGGTCCTGAGCCACCTGTATCCATCGAATTCCTGCATGTCTTACCAGGTTGTCACTCCACCTAGTGGGGGGTCGCCCTACACTTCGCCTACCGGTAAGAGGCTGCCACTCGAGAACCTTTTTTCCCCATCGGTTGTCGGTTCTTCGAGCTAAATGGCCGGCCTATTGCCATTTCAGCTTACTAATCCGTTGGGCTATGTCGGTCACTCTGGTTCTACTGCGGACATCCTCATTTCTAAGTTTATCACGCAGAAAATCCCCGAGCATAGCCCTCCCCATAGCTCGCTGAGCGACCTTGAGCTTCCTCATACGGCCAGCAGTGAAGGACCACGTCTCAGTTCCATAAGTCATCTCTGGCAACACGCACTGGTTGTACAGTCTCGTTTTCAAGTTTTGAGGCATACCTGAATTGTCAGTTAGTTTCTCACTATAGTTTTATAAAAAATTTAGAGCCTTCTTAGCCTAAAGTAAAAAATGGTAATTTTTAAATGAATAAAAAACACTTGCAGGGAATTAAACCCGGGCCGCCCATGTGGCAGGCGAGAAATTCTACCACTGAACCACCGATGCTTAGTACTTATTGTACTTTGAGCCCCCCCTTCCCCCACCAAAGCACAGTCCTAAGCAACCTGCGTTTATCAACTTTTTTTCAAAGGCTGCTATTCGAGAACCTACCTTACCTAAGAACCGGGATGATATTGGGAAGTGGAATCTCTTTCGCCGCGCCGTAACAATAAAAGATTACAACATAATATTATGTGTATTTAATTAGGACATCAAATAGGCTAGGAAGGGAGTGGGGAGAGGTCACGAAGGTTTACCAAAAATGTTGACTGCATCCTAGGAATTTTAGTGTATTTAGTAAAATATGTTCGTTGTTGAATCGAAATATATGTCTTTTAGCAATATTACTCAAAAAAAGTCACACCTTTCTTCTTCATTGGCCCGCAAAAGTCCACGGCTGGAAATGTGCGTCTCCCGCTGGGATAATTTGCCTCCATCGCCACGCTTGGTAGCCGAATTAGTGACTTTAGTACAAGACGCTTCCATACATTTGGCACTGCTCCCGTAGACATTTTTAATAATATATTTTCACAATACACCCTTACTTGTATAAAAGCCATGAATATTACCGAAAAATCTGACGTAGTCGTCCTAGTGTGGGAAACATCTCGAAGTGGATACGGACTAACATTGTTGTAAAATAGTTAATCATTAATTTCTTTTTATCAATCGCAATAAAGTTAAGTAACAGTCTAAATCCCACAACTGGGGAGGGGCCTTTTCTTTTTATAGGTGAATATCGGCTCCCGATGGAATTTAAAAAAAATATTTGTATAAAATTACGAGGAAAAAATTAAAAATTATAATTTTATCGCATTATCCCTTCGTATATAATTCCCGGGTTCCTGTCCATTAATTAGATTTATCTCGTTTGATTTATTACTTCAAAGGTTCTTTTTATACATAACGATGAAAAAATACAGTATACTTTGAAAACTTGACCGGGTTTCGCCAAAATATTATTTTAATTTTAGATTATGTAATATTATGATAATAATCTTCTAGGACCTAGAATCTAAGAGGTAGTATTCCTTTCTTGCCTAGGAGTTCGCCAGTATAATTATAGGCTGTGAGGCATTAGCTTTTTGATTCTTAATTGAGGATAGATGTAGATCTACAGGGATAGCAGAAGTCACTTACCGTCAGGTAAACTATAAGGTCGTTTCTCGTTTAAATTTTTAAAACCTAATATAAAATGTGCGGTGTATGTCAGTGACAAATAATTCACATATTATCATCCCGTGAAAGTCGTAAGAGCGACAAAGAGAGACTGAAATAGGAGATGGGCAGCAGCATCTTCCTGATCACAAAATAATAAAAAACTACGGTTGTCAACCAGGCGTGGTAACATAGCAAATATAATATGAAGCAATTGGTGGGGGGAGGAATAAGTTCAGTTGTGTACTTATGATATGCTGTAATGGTGAATAACAACGAAGGTGATAGAAACGTACATTTTATTGAAACATTGTATTAAAAAAAACATCGCTAAAGATAGTATTAGCTACGTTCATCATATGAACAAAATAATGTTAGTACAGGCAAGCATTCTACCACTAAACCACCGATGCCTGATCACTTTATGTCTAATAATTGTATTAATTTATGTAGATTATTTTTTATAGGATAAGGATGATAAACGAGCACACAGTCAACCTGATGGTAGGTGGTTGCTGTGGCCCATAGTCATCTACATATATCATCAATTAAGTATCAAAATGCAGATGCGTTGTCACCCTTGAGGACTAAGATAGAATGCCTCGTTTCCAGTAAAAAGGGTCTCCGGTTCTCTACACTCACCATACGAAACGCAGCAGCGTTAAGCTGTTATTTTACGCTGGTATTCTGTGAGAGCGTGTTCCTTCCCCGGTCGAGCCGAACCATTCGTGCTACAACTATACCACTAATATAGCTGCATCAGCGTGGCTCTACCGTAAGATCTTAACCGCGAGAAAGCCATCCATAATTAAAAATATAGATATTTTTGCTACTCATTGGTTACTGCCTTTTAGCGTATTTCGTAATAAGTGTTTATGCGAAGGTTTCATATACAATACCTACAAAATGTTTTGTAGGTAGTGATCATTTAGTCAATAGAAATACCTAAAACTAACATAATTTCACTACTGGGATTTGTGAATGCCTTTTTTCTTGTATTATATGAATGAACGAATGAACTGCGATAGTTTTTTTTCGTCGGGAGATAAAAATAGGTTAAAATAAAATGCGATAGTATCCATAGAATTAGTTTTATTGAATGTGTATAGTTTGTTTGTGAAAATATAAGAAATTATGTAAGTAATTTTTCAATTATTAACACAGGTGTACAAACAACTCACGGCACCTGTGATGTACATAATTAATATAATTTAATATATAAATTTAATTATCTTTAACAAGCATCGGTTGTTCAGTGGTAGAACGCTCCCCTGCCACGCGGGCGGCCCGGGTTTGATTCCCGGCCGATGCATAATTCCCTTTTGTCTATTAGATAGATATTTTTGACAAAATAGTGTTAAAACTATAATTTGGTGATGATGACTGGGTCGAGTCGATGTATTTTACAACTGCAGCACGTATGGAGAGAGACGAGAACTGGATACCCCTTTTACGCATATCAATGATCTTCGCATCAACTTACAAGCAGGTGAACTGTCTGGTCTTTAGTGGTCCTTATTTGTTTAAAGCCCACATTTACGTTTTTTTTATAGGATAAGAATGACAAACGAGAACACAGTCCACCTGATGATAAGTGGCTGCTGTGGCCCATAGACATCTACATCTATCCTCGATTATGAATCAAAATGCAGATGCGTTTTCACCCGTGAGGTCTAAGATGGAATGCCTCGTTTCCAGTAAAAAGGGTCTCCGGTTCTCTACACTCACCATACGAAACACAGCAGCGTTAAGCTGCTATTTCACGTTGTATTCTGTGAGAGCGTGGTCCTTCCCCGGTGGAACCGACCCATTCGTGCTACAACTATACTACTAATATAGCTGCAGCATGGCTCTACCACGTAAAAAGGTAGTTATAAGGTAGAAGCCTTAATTCATTACCACTCCCGCCTCCCACAAGGTCTTCCCTTGTATCGTAAGGTCGTTGTCATATACATAAATTGCACAGGCCAACTAGACCAATTGAAATTATTAAGAGGCCGTAAAAGTGTTCTATGCAGGAATCGATTTTGTGACGCGCAGCACCACAGCCTAATGCTTAACCATCATGTTATCGAGCAATTATAGTGCATATATAGGCATATATAGGACTCAAAGTAAGTTGTAAAACAAAACGAATCTTAAAGTTAAACGTAATGTTAACAGAACAAATTACGTGTCATATTCTATAAGCTCTGAAAAATTGTATGTAATTTAAAAAGTATGTTAATATTAAGTTTATAAATAAAAATGATAACAAATGTAAAGCAACACGGTTATCAAAAAGAAATTTCTAACTCATATGACAAGAAAAATATAGAAAACCTTATAGTTAATAACACAGTCATTACGGACCCCGTAGACATAGCTTGTGATTTTAATAATCATTTTATTGATTTGACCCATGAATCAATAACACACACTACAGCAAAACAGCGCCAATATCAACTCGATGTTTTTTAGACCTATGTTTGAGTTAAGAAGTGAGTATGAAGTTAGAAGGGAAATAATACTATTAAAAATACTAGCTCTGAATGCTACGATGACAAACACAAAAATAATAAAAAATGGAATCGTGTCAACCGGTATTTAAAACACTTGGCTTGTTACCACTACCATCACTTTACATCTAAGATGTATGCATATTTGTTCAGAAGCACAAAACGTTTACAACGGTGGATGATATAAATTCCCGTAGTCGCCGAGATCCATATAGGCTTGTACTATACGATAATCCCAGAATAAGTAAATACAATAGAAGTAGTTTATTAAATTAAAATTGTATCAGTGGTTGAATGATTGTAACTTCTACAAAAATCTACAAATATCCGTAATGCTATATTAGGGATAATTGTAGTCATAAATATTAATGTATAAAAAAATTTGCATGCTGTGTATAACCGTAGCAAAACATGCTGATCTATAACGTTATGTAAAATCTTTTAGATACCATGTTTTATGCAAATAAAATATTATTATTATTTAGAACTAGTGCAAAGAAACATACCTTAGAGCTCACGCGTACATATTCTGTTCCTAAAATAAACAACTTCTGTTGAAGGGGTTAACTGGCGTGTTGCGGCTGCGTAAGAGAATCAAGGCATTTCGCCCCGTGGGTGTCGTAATAGGTGGCTATGGGAAAAGCCATATGGAAAATGGTGGTTATACCAACCATCTCATTTACGGGTTCCGCCTGCAATGCACAAGAAGTCTGACACTGCGATCGTCAATCGTCGCAAGACAAATCCGCCTCACAACGAAAGAGGCCTATGTCTAGCAGTGGACTTTTGCAGACCAATATATATTTTTAAATTTATAAAAAACGAACTTGCAGTCCACTTGATGATAAGTGGCTACTGTGTTCATGAACAACTGCAGCCAACTTCATAGAAAAAATACAACAGATGCGTTGTCAACCCATAGGACAGAATCTCAGTGTAGAGCTAATGTTTTAGCCCAACGGGCGTAATAACGACAATGTGACTGGTAGAATTACCGACTAATCCTCTTAGTTAATTTTTGCGCCCAATGCAAAGGTACCTCCGGAAGCGGGGAGGGAGGGTTTTACGGATTCTATCGCGTTTAATTTAACTTTTTAATTCCCGACGTTTCGGGTGTTTTACAGCACCCATGGTCACGGAGGGGACTGAGGTGTTTGACGTCTCGATGTCATAGTTAGCCCGGCTACCTTCAGTTTTTGAATATTAATTTTTGGTTTTTAAGGTAGATCGACGTGTGACCATCCGTTATTTAGCTGAGATTATAATTAGCTTTCGTTTGGGAAAATTCCATATATGTATAAACCGTAGTAATCACCCGTACCGTACCGTTACAGCCTATTAAAGTCCACTGCTGAACATAAGCCTCACCCATAGATTGCCTCATAGGGGTGATATTTGCCATAGTTGCCACGCTTGACAATCGGATCGGCAACCGCAGTTTTTTTATTTTTAGTCGTTATTAGGAAGACGATGCTGCCCATCTCTTGATTTTTTTCCGTCTGTCGCCTCTAACGGCACCCACGGGATGATATGGGATAGTGGATATTTTTACACCGCCATGTTCATGTTTACATTTAAAAATATAAACTTAAAAAAACTTAATCGACTTGCTTAGCTCTAGTTGTAATACTATTTCATAGTCATGAATTGATTTTGTCGTACCAGTATGCCACTGTAGAATAAGACGGAAAATTGCCTGCCAAAGTAAACTACAGTTCTTCAAAAACACTTTTTGTAGAAAAATTTTTCAGGCAGAAAAACGCACCAAGTTTGATTTTTTCATTTTGCATACGAATCAATTTCCGCCAAATATAAAGTTTGAAAAAAATTGGGTAAATAGTTTTTAATTCAATTTTTCTGGCCTTGGTTACTAGCGAATTTTAGATCCAAAAAAACTAAAACGCATTTCTATAATTCATTGATAAGTAACCTTTCCCGAAAACTTATTGATCAACCTATTATTTGACCATCGACTGACATGGCGCTGAGTTAAGCTGACCATGGCTTCAAATACTAGCCGAAGCTAGTATAACTTTTTTTTTCTTTATCTTATTTGCATTGCTGTGTTCTGGTCTGAAGGGTATAGAGATCCAGTATAATTACAGGCTGTAAGGTACT
Source organism: Parnassius orleans (assembly GCA_029286625.1). Lineage (NCBI taxonomy): Eukaryota > Metazoa > Arthropoda > Insecta > Lepidoptera > Papilionidae > Parnassius > Parnassius orleans. The sequence continues at coordinate 572,160 of JAGSMP010000250.1, read as the reverse complement.
CCATCTCAAACCTATGGGGTGACAACGTATCTGTAGTCTTCTTTGTATGAAGTTGGCTGCAAGTGTCCATGGGATGCAGTAGCCACTTCAGGTAGACTGTAAATTCGTTTGTCACTTTAGATTTATAAATATTTTGGCATGTAAAAGTCCACTGCTAGACATGGATCTCTCCCGTTGTTATGACGATTTTTCTTGATCGTCACGCTTAGAGTCACGACTGACGATCGCAATGTCACACGTCTTACTCGTTTCCAGCGAAGAGAGTCTCGCTGATCTCTACGAAACCATATTCTACACTCACCATACGAAACACAGCAGCGTTAAGCTGCTATTTTACGCTGGTATTCTGTGAGAGCGTGGTCCTTCCACGGTCGAGCTAACCCTTTAGTGCTACAAGCTCAATATAGCTAAAGCGTGGCCCTACCACGTTAAAAGAATAAGATGGAGCTCGTTACTTGTAAAAGTGGTATCCAGTTCTCGTAACTCCCCACACGTGCTGCAGTTGTAAAATACCTCGACTAGACCTGGTCATAATTATAGTTTTAACACTACTTTGTTAAAAATCTGTATCTAATAGACAAAAGGGAATGCATCGGCCGGGAATCGAACCCGGGTCGCCCGCGTGGCAGGCGAGCATTCTACCACTGAACCACCGATGCTTGTTAAAAAATATTAAATTTTGTTATTAAATAAAATAGTAACATCACAAACGTGAGTGAGTAAAAGTGAGTTTTTGGCACATGTGTTTACTATTGGAAAATTACGTATTATATAATTTCTTACACAATAACCATATATATTAAATAAAACTAATTTTAAATTTTAAATTATTAAGAATAACTCAAAAACTATTGGTCAGATCTTGATCAAATTTATATGAGACCACATGTGAGGCATCAGCTTTCAAACAAAAAAAGAATTATCGAAATCGGTTCAACCGGTAAAAAGTTATGAGGTAACACACATAAAAAAAAACATACAGTCGAATTGAATACATCCCCCTGTTGAAGTTGGTAGAAAACAGAAGATGTATTTACTAATCAAACACAAGTGAGCTCGCAGGCAAATTGCCTGTTTGAATTGCTCATTCAACGCGTGTTCAACTTTGTCACGAATGCATGTCCGAAAAATAAAATACATTTATTTTGCAACGTGGCAGGGAACCTTTCTGCGTAGGAGTAGGTACTACCCACTTACCTATATCTGCCACTAAACGCAAGTGCGTACACTGCTGTATTCCGATCTAAAGAGTAAAGAGAGCCAAAGGAACTTCGTTCCAACCGAGTGTTCCACGACACACGAATGTTTTTTTTAATTTTTCATTATTTATAACTTTATAATTTATTGAATTTTTTTTATTAGTTATTTATTTTTTCCTATTTAGGAATATTAAAAATCCGATTGACATGTATAAATATTGTATATTAAATAAATACATATTCATTTTAATATTGCTCTTACAATATTAATCTCTTTATAGTCGTCTTCGTCATCATTACGGTACTTGTATGGACGTAGTTAGAAAGCGAGGAGGAGGGGAACCCATAAAAAATGTTGACTGTGTCCAAGAAATTTTATTGTTTTTAGTAAGTTGTATTAATCTTTGAATTGAATTACGTCTTTTAGCAATATTACAGAAAAACTCAATACATCCTCAATACATCCTTCTGCTTTATTAGCCAGTAAGCCGTTGTCCACAGCATGGGCTTCTCTCGTTTCAAGGAGGATTTACGGTTATCGAGTCGTTTGGTCAGCGGATTGTTCATCAGATTGCCAGTTTTTTTATATTTTTTTAAAGAAGTGCGGCAAATGAGCATGCGGTTTACTTAATGGTGTCGACCGCCGTCCATAATTTTTTTTTATACGTGACAACCGAGCACACAGTCCACCTGATGGGAAGTGGTTGCTGTGGCCCATAACCATCTACATCTATCCTTATTTGGGAATCAAAATGCAGATGCGTTGTCACCCTAGAGGATTAAGATGGAATATCTCTTTTTCAGTAAAAAGGGTCTCCGGTTTTCTATGTGAGAGCATGGTCCTATCCCGGTCTAGCCGACCCATTCGTGCTACAATCATGATATAGCTGCAGCGTGGCTATACCACGTAAAAATTAGTTAAATTAGAGTTAAATTCTTTAAATATTATTCAGAACTTTAAAAAACATTTATAAAATACAAATAATAATTAACAATTTAGAAAACATGATAGTTATTAGCAAGCTGTCCCGGTTTTGCCTGGGTAACATCTATTTATGTGGCGATAGTTAATCAAAAACTATTAATGTTAACAATTTTTTTTTGAAAACGTCCGAGTTTTCAGATAAAACATAGCCTAGATTACTCCTGGCATCTGCTATCCGTTCGTGAAGTTTCATTATAATTGGGTCAGCTATTCCGAAGATTAGCCCGGACAGACGTGTTATTCATGACTTAGTTGCATGAAAATAACTCGCTCATCTCAATTAGGAATGCCAGATCGGAAGACCGAAATATCGGGACAAAATTTGAAAATGTCGGAATTTTGGAGTTGTAGTCGGGAGAAATAAATATTAAAAATAAAAATGTAACATAAAAGGTTTAGTTTTTAAATTAATAGGCTACAAAAAGACTTAACATTGTTGACACATAACTAATTTAAGAACACTAAATTTTTAGGATCCTCAGAAAAGATTTGAAATTCAAACAATTTACTTCAAAGTTCAGTCTAATTACTAACTAAGCTTTTATTAAATCAAAGGCAGCTGTGATGTGAAGAGAAGCTGTTTGTCTGGAGATTTTGAGTTTTGTCGTTTCAAGGAATCCTCCTTGAAACGAGACGAAATGTTTTACCGTTATCGACTCGATATTTTTCAGCTGTGTATAATTCAGGCGTTCTCTTTTGTCTATTAGATACAGATTTTTAACAAAATAGTGTAAGTATTTTACAACTGCAGCATGAATGAGAGGTGACGAAAACTGGATACCACTTTTACTAACGAGCTTCATTTTAGTCTTTTTTAACGTGGTAGAACCATGTTGTAATTACATTATGTGTTAGCACGAATGGGTCAGCTCTACCGGGGAACTACCACGCTCTCACAGAATGCCAGCGTAAAATAGCAGCTAGCGCTGTATATCTTATGATGTGTGTAATGATCTGGAGACTCTTTTGGCTGAAAACGAGTAAGACGTTTGACATTGCGATTTTTCGTCTGATATTTTAACTGATTTTCCTGCGCACGCTTATATTCGTAAGGGTTGATGGCACCAACGTTGGGTATAGGTACGTAGGTGACTCAATAAGTTTTGAGATATACAAAAGTATTCTAGATACTATTAATATTTAATTTACATCTTTTCAAAATATTCTCCATCATGCTCTATACAAAGTTCCATTCGCCTAAACCAACTCTGAAAACACTTTTGCCAGTCTTGATCTGACAGGTCGGAAATCGCTTCTTCGTAGGCAGCCACGGCTTCTTCGGCGCTTGAAAAAAACTTGCCTTTTATTTTTTCTTTGACTCTTTGGCTTTATTTTGTTTTGGAACAAAAATAAATCACAAGGAGCTAAGTGAGTGCTGTAGAGTGGGTGACTTAGAGTTTCAACACCAGATTCCTCACTAAATGCTCTTGTTCTAAGGAGGTATGTGAAGAGGCGTTATCGTGATGCAGCATGATTCCCCGAAGCCCGGTCTTTGGTCTTCTCTCCCGCACAGCTTGAAAAGCTTTGGGTAATGCAACTGTAGTATACCATTCAGAGTTGACTGACCTACAATTTTCCAGCATTGACGTCGACAAATGTCGCTCCGCGAAAAAACCCGCCATTTTTTGCCGTCGTTGCGAAGTCTTTGCAGTTTTGTCGGTAACTGTCCTTCCGAGTAGACCCATACCGATGATTGCCTTTTATTTTCCGTATCATATTGATAGATCCAGGTCTCGTCACCAGTAACGATTTCTGTAACACGCCTAGATGCCCCGTTTTCAAAACGTAGACGCATTTCATGGCACCAATCCACACGATCTGTTTTTCGCTTTCGGAGAATAAACGAGGATCCATCGACAACAAAGCTTCCTCACTCCAAGATGTTGATGTAGGATGGTATGGTTGCTCCCCGAACTAAGGCCTACAATCTTTTCGATGTCTGTATATGTGATTCGTGGGTCTTCTCGCACCAACATTTCAGTAGTCCATACATTTTCTGCCGTTACTGCTGTTTGCGGGGCCCTGGATCTTTGGTCATCTTTAAGATTAATTTTACCCCTTTTGAATTCAGCAAACCACCTAAAATTGTTGCGCGTGATGGAGCTGAGTCCCTAATGCTGATTGTAACCGTTGTAAACTTAATTGTTCAGTTAAACCAAATTTAAAATCATAATATATCATAGCGCAAATGTTCACGGTTAAGATCCATCGTTTTAAATAAAAGCGCGGGAAGCGTTGCAGGAAAATTAATAGAACTTTGTTTTTTTTTTTTAATACTGAGCAATTGGCTTATGGAGTTCTATTTGGAAATAAATTTGCATTTTAGAAACATATAACACGGGTGCGTTCCATTTTAAATTTCGAGCATCTCATATATTATTTAGTGACCTACGTATATATATATATTATAGGATAGGCAAAACGTTGTTGCCCATAAAACACATTCAATTCGGGATAATTTCAAATAAAAGTAGAAGTCTTATTTACCCGTATTTTTATATATTTGAACTTAAGTTTAAAATTTGACTACTCTTTGAAAAATAACTCTGTATATTCATTTAATGTTTCAGTTTACTTCTGTTGCCTCTTCGACACCCACGCAGTGATATGGGATTCTGTATTCTCTTACGACACTACTACGCGGTATTTAAGTACTTTTAGAAACATTTGATTCTTGGAAATAACCATAGTTTTAGTAACTAACTAAGAAATAACAAATAATTGTATACCTATCAAAGATGTAGTATAATATTTTAAAGAATAAAGGGTATTATGTTTAAGGAAATATAATATAAAAGAAAAAATATGCATCGGCCGGGAATCGAACCCGGGCCGCCCGCGTGGCAGGCGAGCATTCTACCACTGAACCACCGATGCTTGTTAATATTCAATAAATTTTGTTATTTAAATATATAATTTAAGTTATTGCAGTGAACGCAAATGTTTCATTGCTACTTGTGCGATCAAATTTTTAGACTCATTGTAAATGAACATCGTGTAACGTAGAAGTGCTGGCGCTTGAATTCTTCTACTAAATAAATTTAGTACAACATGTTATAACTTGGCAGAGTCATGCTGTAGCACGAATGTGCGAACGTGCTCACATAAAATACTTAAAAAGCAGCTTAATGCTGTCATACTGTTATGTTTCGTATGATGAGTGCCGAGAAGCGAAAATCCTTTATACCGCTAACGAGGTATTCCATTCCACCTTAATACTCACCTCTGAGCAGATGTACATACCTCACTACGGATCACACAATGCATCGGCCGGGTATCGAACCCCGGCCGCCCGCGTTGCAGGTGAGTATTCTACCTTTGAATCGCCGATGCTTGTTAAATGGTATTAAATTTTGTTATTAAATTAATTAAGTACATCACAAACGTGAGTGAGTAAAATTGAGTTGATTGCGCGTAATACGTATTAACTATTGGAAATAAAACATCAAATATAATTTCTTACACGAATACGTATTAAATAAAACTAATTTTATGGATTCTGATCGCGTTTTATTTTAACTTAATTTTCAGCACCCGACGTTATGTAATGAATAGAAAATTTCGGGACGCGTCCCGTGGTATTCGTATGAGGCGACAGAGGCCAACAAACCAGAAGATGGACCAAACGAACACAAGTGAGCACGCAGGCAAGTTAAATGTTTGTTTCTTTTTTTATGACACTGCCAGTTTGAATTGCTCATTTACGTGTCCAGCGTTATCACATTTCTGAAATACATGTCTGGAAAATAAAATACATTTATTTTACTACGTGGTAGGACCAGGACTCTGCCTAGGAGTCCGTCTGGGTGGGTGCTACCCACTTACCTATTTCTGCCACTAAACACCAGTACGTGGACTGCTGTGATCTCAGGTCTTAATAGTAAAGAGAGCCAATATGATTATAACCTGTTTTTCCAATGTGATAATAATACCAAGAAAAACAGTGATATTCACAATACTCAATTACTCCCCTTTTATAGATTTTATAGATTTCTTTTTCTTTTTATAGAATAAGGGTGACAAACGAGTACACAGTCCACCTGATGGTAAGTGGTTGCTGTGGCCCATAGACATCTACATCTATCTTCGTTTGCGAATTAAAATGCAGATGCGTTGTCAGCTGTGAGGACTAAGATAGAATGCCTCTTTTCCAGTAAAAAGGGTCTCCGGTTCTCTACACTCACCAAACGAAGCACAGCAGCATTAAGCTGCTATTTTACGCTGGTATTTTGCGAGAGCGTGGTCCTTCCCCGGTAGAGCTGACCCATTCGTGCTACAACTATATTATAAATATAGCTGTAGCATGGCTCTATCACAAACCGTGGAGATATTATGATCACATTTGACTTTCAAATATCGGATTTAACTAAATCTATTCTTTCTTATTTATTATTATCCAAAGCTCAAACGATAAAAGGAATAATCTTTGAACTTTTAGTTTGTAAGTAGTTAGTACTTTCAATAATTGGACTTTATATTTTTTTAGAATTGATACTCAAAACAACCGGAAGAGCAGGCATATGGATTACTTATCGCCGTATATTGGCGGTGTAAGAGAACCAAGTGGGGGTAATAAGAGGAAAAACGAGCAGGAGTTGGGCAGCAGGTAGCAAAATGAAATATGAGCAAAAGACTGTTGGGAGGCTGTAATGAATGAGTGAACCCATTAAAGTAAAAATAAATAAAAAGGAAATGCATCGGCCGGGAATCGAACCCGGGCCGCCCGCGTGGCAGGCGAGCATTCTACCACTGAACCACCGATGATAATTATTACGGTTTTAAAATTTAAATTAATTATATTTATAGTAGTGTGATTAAGGCTGAAGAGGCCTTTTTCGAGTCCAATGATTAAGCCTTTTTTTACAAGGGAATTAACCAATTTGCAAAACACTTTTCAACGTGTATTAGCTTAAAAGGCGATAACGTTGAAAAATAAATGTTATTTACATATACTTTTCCCAGAGTTTCATTGCGTTTCCGAAAACTTATTGATCAACCAGTATTATGTAATTTTCCAATAGTTAAAACATGTGCAAACAACTCACGTTACTACTGTGATATAATTAATTTAATTTAAAAACAAAATTTTATTAATTTTGACAAGCATCGGTGGTTCAGAGGTAGAATGCTCGCCTGCGACGCGGGCGGCCCGGGCTCGATTCCCGGCCGATGCATTTTCCCTTTGTCTATTGCGATCGTCAGTCCTGACTGTAAGCGTGACGATGAAGAAAATCGTCATATCAACGGGAGAGATACATGTCTAGCAGTGGACTTTTACAGGCCAATATTTTATTTTAACTTATTTTAGAAAACTGAAGTGACAACCGAATTTACAGTCTACCTAAAGTGGCTGGCTACTGCATCTCATGGACACATGCAGCCAACTTCATACAAAGAAAACTACAGATGCGTTGTCGCCCCATAGGACTAAGATGGAGTACCTTACAGCTTGTAACCATACTGGCTCTCTATACCCTTCAGACCGGAACACAGCAATGTAAATAAGATAAGGAAAAAAAGGTTATATAAGAAAAAAAAGTTAAAACTTCGGCTGGTATTTGAAGCCATGGTCAGCTTAACTCAGCGCCATGTCAGTCGATTGTCAAATACTAGGTTGATCAATAAGTTTTCAGAAAAGGTTACTTATCAATGAGTTATATAAATGTGTTCTATTTTTTTCAGATCTAAAATTGTTTAGTAACCTAGGCCAGAAAAACTGAATTAAAAACTATACCCAATTTTTTTCAAACTTCACATTTAGCGTAAATTAATTCGTATGAAAAATGAAAAAACTCGAACGTTTTTCTTCACTTCGTGCGTTTTTCTGCCTGAAATTTTTTTTGTGCGTTTCCAAAACTTACCGATCAACCAGTAATATTTCTTGCAGAAAGCTCCATTATGTAGTTCAGAAGTGCTATTATAGAAAAATCACATTTTTAATGTGAAAGTTTTTCCTATGAATAAAGAATTTTCTGCTTATGTTCCGATTTCAGAAGTAAAATTTATATAAGGGATAATTTATTACAACTTTGATATTATATAAGGCAGCTGCTATTGCAGTCACCTGCGATTTTGCACTTGCCTACTGGTCACAAAGTTATGTTTGATAAATCGATTCAATGAAGGTTTCCAAATATTTTCTTTTAAATTGAAATTTTATTTCACAACTTTTTTCTTAACTGTACATTTTGATGTACTAAAATGATTTAAAATTCGATAAATGTGCAATAGATAGTAAGGAGTAACCTATGCAGAGCATTATTTTTAAAAGTTCGCACTTAGCCTTTTAATAATTGAATAGCGTTTAAGTAACAGAAAAGATAGAAGCCAGGTTGTGAAATCAGTGAATTGAAGTGAACATTGAAAGGGGATTGCATATCCTATAAAAATGTCTAGTTACAGCCTGAGAGGGTTCTGAGAGGGTTGTGGACCAAGTAGTGCTGCTCCTGAGTGTGTTAGCGGAACTAAATAATTAGAGTTCATGTAGAACTCGAATTATTTTGTTCTATGCAGATTTCCTCACGATGTTTTCCTTCACCGAACGAGCAGATGTTAAAACGAAATTTCAATCTTTAATTTTAATTTACTTAAAATTTACTTAATTTAATAAAATTTGAAATGAAATTTAAGGCTTTATTCGACGAATAAATTGGCTACAGGAGGAAAAACTGAATTATCTTTGATGACCAGATAACGCCAGCCAAGTAGGTGCCTCTTTGTTCACCATGGGTGACCAAGCCACATATTAAGCTGCCACGGCAAGGGGTTCTTCTCCGACGGAGGGACCTGCTCCTAACACAACCATTTTGATCTTACTTGGAGTAGATATCGGGAGCAGTTATGGTATGTGGTATGGCTAGTATTTTTTTAATAAAAAACGTTGATTAATTTGTTCTAACCTGACACATTACCCGAGCAACCCGGGTGATTACGGTGAAGGAATACATCGTGAGGAAGCCTGCATATCTGAGAAATAAAATAAAAAAAAGGTGACAGGGGACAACTGTATTTATTTTGTCTAAATATTTTAATAAAAATAACTATATATTTTAATTGTAAAATTTTAGTGTACAAGGAAAACGTTAATTATTGACATAAATATATATAACAGTGGTTTATAATCTGAATTTAGATATTATAATCTCAAATCAACTACGAGATATAAAAATATTTCAAGATGGTGACTTATGACAAATGTAACGAAACAATTCGCAACAAAGGATTTCTGAAATATATATTGCTGTCTGGACTTAAAAACTTCTAATCCACGTGTGATAATCTCAAGACACGGTTGCTAAAGGCGCCATCGGTTGTCCTAGCGACGACATGCGTCGCTAGATCTCTTCCACTGCAACGTCCAATTGCAAGACCATCCTGTGACGCACCTACTTAATGACGCATGCGTCTTGTTAACAAAACAAGCAACCGTCATATTTGGACTTTGAATTTTTTTTATTTTTAGTGTACTTTTTAAGTTATTTTATTGTGTTTTTAAATTTGTTTAAAGTTATTCTTTTTTGTGATTGTATTTAACTGTTGTATTGAACTGATTGTATTTAATCTGGTGATGGCACGTCGAACGCGACCCATACATGTACACAGTGCAACAAGTCATTCAAATTTTTGAAAGGCCTCAACATACACACTACAAAAACACACAGGAAATGTATTAGTCAAAATAGTTCACCTTTAGACATCCATCCCATAATTTCGAGTGCGCCTACTTATGTAGTCAACGATCCAACTCCTTTCCACACATATCTTAGCCATTTGAAAAATAGTATACCGATAGTTAAAAGAATCCCTCGAGGAGCTCGAATAACCGTTGCTACACATTTGTCACAATTAATCCAGAAATGTTACATAAGCAATTGTACTCAAGACTGGCAGAACCTATTTTTATTTTCATACAGCACACTACATATAATAAAAACTGATGAACTCTGAATTTATCCTTGACACAAAAGATTAAAAATAACTGTGCTGTAAGCTCCTCACCTTCTCCCGCACCTCTAATCAAATATGATGCCCCTCGTAATCGCAACAAACTCATCGAAAACAAAATCTGTGACGGAGATCTCAAAGGTGCCGCTCGCCTTTTGTTCTCCAACGACGTGCTATCACCAGATACCCCTGACACCCTTCAGGCCTTACGGACAAAACATCCTCCAGCTCCAATAAACCCATATTTTCTCGACCGACCAACAGCAGGGCAAGCATGCCTTCAAATTCCATTTTATCATATATATTATATATATATTATATAATATATTATATTATATTATATTTTGCCATTTTATCTTTTAAACCAGGACCCATCCGTTATGGTGGTTTAGGGATTCGCAAAATTTCCAGTGTCTCTTTACCAGCCTTCCTATCTTCTGGAAGAAGCTAGAAACGCTTTCTTAATTGTATGCCCAGGTCAAAATTTTCCAGTTTCTCCAAATTCACAGAGGAGCTGGGACGACATAAACTGCAAATTGACTTATGACAATCTTTTGAGCTGTAGTACAGGTTCGGCGCGTGCTAGGCTTTTGGCCGTGGGTACGCATGAGGCCGGCTACTGGCTTCACGCGTACCCTTCGTCAAATACAGGAACATTTCTTGAGCCTGACACGCTCCGAATCGCAACCTGTCTACGGCTTGGGGTTCCGGTCTGCGTTCCTCATAAATGTCCGTGTGGCAGTGACGTCGACAAGCTAGGACATCACGGACTGTCATGCCAAAAAAGTGCAGGCCGCTTCTCGAGACATGCAGCACTTAACGATATCATACGCTGGTCCCTTGCCACCGTCAACGTGCCAAGTCTACTTGAGCCGTCTGGTATTACAAGAGACGATGGCAAGAGACCGGACGGTATGAGTTTGATTCCATGGAAGATGGTCCAGGTGCTGGTATGGGATGCAACCTGTTCAGACACACTTGCCCTTCCTATCTACATGGAACCAACAACAGAGCTGGTGCGGCTTGTGAAGCAGCTGAAAAAGCTAAAGCATGCAAATACAGGGGTATAGGCTCCGAATATGTTTTTGTCCCATTCGGTGTCGAGACCCTTGGTCCGTGGGGTCCTAGCGCTATAAGGCTTTTTAAGGCAATAGAAAAAAGGTTAGTCGACGTCACAAGAGACCGAAGAGCTGGCAGCTACCTCGGACAAAGAATTAGTCTAGCTATTCAAAGGGGTAACGCTGCCAGTATCATCGGAACCTTGCCTAAAGGGCCTCCTTTTTAATAATATACTTTAGTTATTACAATATATTTTTTTAAGGTTTTTAGTTTTAGGTTCATTATTCTAGTATATATTTTATTTTATAAATTGTGTAAGGGATAAATAGATTATTTAAAAAGAAAAAAATATATTTCGAAGACATGTGAAGTTCGCCAACATGCATTGAGGCAACGCGGCGGACATTTCCTTGCCCTGAAACCCTCTCAGAAATGAGAAGGAGAAGGAAGCATGTGCCCAGAAGTGGGACGCATATAGGCTGTAACTTTAACTTTAACTTATTAACACAACATTTTAACTAGTTTGACCGAAATGTATTTATGTATGAATCTATGTTTATATGTATTTAGATGTATATGAATATAATGGAATTTTATAATTTAGTTTGCACTTACTTCCAGATGTCTGAATAATCTGAAATTATGCAGGCGTATTAAGAACCGTTGTCAATGCAATAAATTCATGACTATGAAATAGTACTGTAACTAGAGCTAAGCTGGTCGTTCAGTTTTTTAAACTATATTTCTTTTATATGTACACATGAAAGCCTATCAAAATTAGTCATATTGTCACGTACGCATTGCTTGGGAGACGTGTCGAGTCGTTACGTCGTACGTACAGACGGACGTGTCAGGGTTAATATTTAACGATTCACCTTGTAACTTGACTCAATATGACCATAGTTTAGTTTACGACTGGCTATTTTCCGCAACTCCAATCGTTTTCCGCAAATATTGCGATTATTAGAGCCAAAAATCTCCTCGACGAAGTTCAGCAATCCTTTGATCTTGCTTACAACCTCGGGGAGTGACCTCGGCGAGCCGAGAAGCTTAGCCCTGTATGTGGCCACCTCTGGACACGCCAGCAACACGTAAGCCGCCGTTTCCTCCTCACTCATACATGGCCTGAACAGGGGACTGTCTGTAACCAATATGACTGTATTCAACTTTCTATTTACTATTAATTAAAATCACCGATTATAGATTAATTAAAATCCGTATTTGTTAGGCAAACTCAAAGTTAAAAAGTAAAGTAATTAAACGTCAGTCTGCTGACCAAAAGTTAGGATTAGGGCAAATCCTTCCAACAACGGAAAAGTCTCATGTCCAGCAGTGGTCCTATACGACCTGATGATGAAGACGAAAATGTAAGTCCCATCCAGGCTTGGTGCTGGACTGCTTGCTTGTTGTAGAGATGATTTACATTAATCGCTTCGCAGGCAGATTGACGATTGCCGTACCAGACGTCTCGCTCCTTTTCTATAACTACTACTAGTTTTTTTTTTATTGAATAAGGGTGACAAACGAAATAACAAAAACATACACACAGCTACAATCTTTCTTATATTGTTTTTGAAAAAAAATCTGCACAATTTCTGTAGAGGAAACTCGGGCCTACGTTTTCGTTAATTTCACATAAGTACATTCAGTCCAAACTGCAGTTGTCTTAATAGTCTGGCTCGTCTAGGTCGTCCGGACACTGCGCGATAGCAATAGATCTTTAAACACCTATTTTTCAAATTTCTCGCAGTCCCGTTATCCTCCTCTTAGATACGACTACAAATATGTACTAAATTGAATTATAAATATTCGACGCTCGTATAAATTCCAGCTCTAGTTTGTCACCCTTATTCTATAAAAAAATATAAAGGAAAAATAAATAAATCTTGACGTTTTATCTTACGAGTTATGTTATATTATATAAAATAACTAGTAAAATTGACTTAAATCTCTATTAACAATATTGGAGCTCGCCGAGGGTTTCCAATATCGTAAAAGTTTAGTGCGTGTTGGCCCTCACAGCTGTTTCAGCACGTGATGGTCCCACATTTGTAATTTACAAAGTTAGTAGTACCTATATTAAGGGCACACACTTCTGCGCACGTAATGCTCACACGAGAGTTCAAACAAGCATTTGTTTTTAAGCAACTTGTTGAAGTTTGGATAAATTTGATTTTATATATTTGCAAAGTTAAAGTCCAGTCCACTTACTGCGGCTACAGCAGCCCGTGGGCATTTACGAACAACTTCAAACAAAAAAAGGTACTGGTGTATTGTAACTTCTGTGGACTATTAGTCCGGACAGACGTGTTATTCATGACTTAGTTGCGTGCATATAACTCGCTTAGTTCAATATAAGGCAGCTAGATCGATTATACAAACAGACATTTTAATATTTATTATTATTAGACCAGAATAAAATAATCCGATGAAGCTGTAAAAGCCAACTGGCTGACAGCGCTAACATCATAGACACCAGTTACTTATAATAAAATATTCAGAGTAATGCAACAAGCATCGATGGTTCAGTAGTAGAATGCTCGCATGCCACGCGGGCGGCCCGGGTTCGATTTCCGGCCGATGCAAATTTGTTTTTGTTGTTTATAGCATTAACTTATACGTATTATTATTTTTAGAATGATTTTAAGTTTAATAATAACCTCGTAATATTTTTTTAATATTTTATTTAATACAGACGATTCTATAACGAAACTATTTTATATAAAATCATTTTGTATTTATAATAGTTTTGTTATTTTATATACGAAAGAAGCTAAGTTTATTTATGAATAATATTTCGACTTTGTAGATAAATGCTAAAATAAAATTAAAACGGTGACGTTGGTCCCTTGGGAAGTGGCATGGCCCTGAAATGTTACGAACGTAGACACGTTTAAGGCCAGGGCGACATCAGAAACGGCTGAATACTAATTCGTTGAACTGAGTAATCTGTAAGAGGCCATTTGGTGTATAGAATGTCGGTCCGTGGGTCCACGGGTGTTGAAGATCCTATGGAACCGAATCCGTAACTGGTCGTTGCTGCACAAAAGGGTTGATTCCTTTCTCAACCAAAGACATTTATAGTTATTCAAAGAGGAAACGTAACCAGCATTCTTGGCAAAATATCGCGGCTAGTAGTACTGTTAGATAATATTAGTTTTTAGTAGTTTGATTGTAATAAATATTTTTTTAATTTTTCATTACGTCGTTTTACGTTTAATTTTTTTATTTTACGTTTTTAATTTATTGAAATGTATTTATTAATTATTATTTTTTTCTATTTAGGAATATTGAAAAGCCGATTGACATGTATATATTGTATTATAAGTAAATAAATATTCATTTTAACTTGTTCTTACAATATTAACCTCTTTTACATCGTTTTCTCTCAGAGACTTATATTTGCGTCACTTACTCAGTTCAGCTGCCTCTGATGCCGCCCCGGCTTTAAACGAGTTACCCCTGAGATGAGAGGCCGCCAACGTGTCTACACAAGTAGCATCCTACACTAGGGCTTAAGCTCTCTCCCAAGGGACCAATGTCATACCGTCAGGTCTCCTGCCATCGCTTCTAAATATTCCACAAGGTTAGAGACCGAGGGGAACATTTATAGAGACAAAAGCTCTTCGTATGACATCGTTCAAAGAACCGTGCCGTGAAAACCTACACCAGCACTTTTCTTACATGCAAGTCCGTGGAGCCGAAACTTGTCGACCCTGCTAACACAGGGGCACTGATGGCACTGATGGCACTGCACTTATAAAACAAAAAATTCTTGCTTTTATTCCTGCTGTAGCTTATGATTAATGTTAGTCGTTACTATACAAGGGTTACAGCTATAAAACAATCTGACACAGTAAGTTGCCTTCGGGTTGACGGGTTGATTTTCCCTTGACATTGATTGGTGTTGATATGGTTTACATTTTTTGTTGTAAATCTATGATGTAGTACAGTTTAACCCAGATAGTAGTTAATTAGCCCATAGGCAGAAAAGGGACTTTCTCTTTACTACTTTCTTAGTTATTTCTACCGCCATGAATCAAAGCAACCTCTGCAGGGCTAGCATGGGCAGGAGACAATTTTATCCCCGGAAAAGGAGAAAACATTTATCCTCGCTTAGTTTTATCCACCCTTGGAGCATGGGCACCGGTGGATATAATATCCACAGTAGATAAAATGGGAGATAGACTTAGATTTAGATAGATTTTTTTGTATGAATATAAACTTCAACCCACGTCCAATGAACTAGGATAAAATCATCCCTTTCAAATGTCAAAAATGCATCATTTTTTATCTTTCATTTAGCTCCATGCTACGGACGGGGGATATATGTCTACTCGTTACGTCAAACGGGGATATACTTCTCCCGTTTGACATAACAAGATAATTATCTCTTGTTAGTGGATATAATCGGGGATAAAATTTTGTCCCCGCCCATGCTAGCCGTGCTGAAGTCTTCCAGTTTAAAGGGCAATAGAGTCAGTATAATTTCAGGCTGTGAGGTATTTGAACCTATGTAGTTTTTTTTTACTTTGGTTAGTGATAACGTTGGAATAAGTATACAGGGTTATTTTGCAATAACCGGCCAAATTTGCAGAGGTGCATCAGAATACATAACATAAGCGAATGGTGAAAAAAATAAACAAGAAAAAAAAAACTGATACATTTTATACTTTTTATCCTCTATATTCAAAATGTGTTGAAATGCATTATTTTAATTGCTTGTCATTCATAAATATGAAAGGCCTACTATTTTATACGCACGCACACATTCGTAAGGTAGTGTTGAGTACGGAAGAAGCGCTCGCGCTCGGTTAGAAATTTAGGTATCTTTAGTTGTTTTGACTCGGTAAAACAAACGCACCCGTCCTTTCCTTCCATCCCGCTATTACACCTGGCCGGCCGACAGTGTTGACTTGACTGTGACTTCATTACGTACCGAGTGTCCTATTTTTAAATTTTTGTAATTAGTATTACTTGTCACAGCCAGTACTACGTGTGGAAACTACTGAATTCTTCTGGATATCACCCATTTCATTGCCAACGTGTGCAAGCACTGAATATTTTTTTATAGGATAGGAAGACAAACGAGCACATATTCCACCTGATGGTAAGTGGTTGCTGTGGCCCATAGACATCTACATCTATACTCGTTTATGAATCAAAATGCAGATGCGTTGTCACCCGTGAGGACTAAGATGGAATGCCTCTTTTCCAGTAAAAGAGTCTCCGGTTCTCTACACTCACCACATGAAACACAGCAGTCTTAAGCTGCTATTTTACGCTGGTATTCTGTGAGAGCGTGGTCCTTCACCGGTCGAGCCGACCCATTCGTGCTACAACTATACTACTAATATAGCTGCAGCATGGCTCTACCACGTGTAACGATGGTCCACCTCGAAAACATTTTTGTGAATGGTTGTTGTCAAACATTGATAATACTATATAACATCATGTGGACTGATGAAGCCCTATTAATTTACGCGTGTAGGGCTTTATAATAGTCGCAACGAACATTACTGGGCAGTATGCAACCCACACGCTATAAAAGATAATTATCATTAAGTGCGACTTAGTGTAAATGTTTGGGCCGGAATTATTAATAACATAATTTTGGACCCGTACGTCATTGAAAGACGATTAATAATAATAATAATAATAATAAAGCCCTTTATTCCGATCTAATAACATTTAACATTAAAACTAAAAATAAAATAATCTACTAACTACAAAATGTCTCTTAGTTCGGCGTGCCTATTGGCAAAGGCCTCCTCCAACGATTTCCATTGTTGTCTATCTTGAGCAACCCTTCTCCAGTTTGGTCCTGCTGTAAGTTTTATTTCATCTTCCCACCTTGTGTGCTGCCTTCCTCGTCTTCTTTTGCTGTCCCTTGGGTACCATTCCGTTACTCTCCTGCTCCACTTTCCCACTTTGTCACGCATCATATGTCCTGACCATCTCCACTTCTGTTGATCGATTCGTTTGAGTATGTCGGTAAGTTGTGTTAAATTCCTTAGGTCAATATTTCTGTTTTGTCCTGTCTTTTATAGCCGGTCATACTCCTCTCCATTGCTCTCTGTGCTACTGCAAGTTTTTCCTTAATGCCTTTGTGAGGTCCAAGTTTCGCATCCGTATGTTAGACAAGGTAAAATGCAAGTATTAAATGTTTTTTTTTTATTGACATGCTTAAGTCTTTGGACTTCACGATCTCTTTTAATGACCAGTATTTTTCCAACCTGTTGCGATCCTGAGGTTAATTTCTTTCGTCATTTGATCTTCTATGGAAATTACTTGACCCGGTATATGTAATCTTTCACATATTCTAGAGAATTGCCGTTTATTGTGATGTTAAATTTTGTGCTGCTTGTCATTATTTTGTTTTTTTTAGTGTTCATTTTTAGTCCAACTTTTATGCTTTCTTCATTTTGATTATTTATCATATATTCGAGATTTTCGAGACGTTCTTCAATTAACACCACATGGTCGGCAAATCTTAAATGGTGCAGTTTTGACCCGTTTATATTGATGCCGTACTTATCCCAGTATAGGTTGCGGAGGATATTTTAAAACACAGCAGAGAAAAATTTTGGGGATAAAGGGTCTTCCTGCCTCACACCTCTTTGTATGCTAAATTCATCTCCCAAAGTTTCCAACTGGATTCTGGCCTTACTGTCTGCGTAGATGCTGTTTATGATTTTAGTATACACGCTTGGTATTCCATGTTGATTTAGACTTTCCCATACGTATTTATGGTTTAAACTATTGCATAGTCTATTAAAGCTACATAAATGTTTTTATTGTATTCGTTATATTTTTCTAGTAACTTTTTGATCGTATTGATTTGTTCAATTATTGAAAATCCTTTCCTAAAACCTACTTGTTCGTCTGGCTGTTGTTCATCTGACAGTTTGCTAATTTTGTCTAGTATTACTTTTGCAAAAACTTTGTATACGTTTGACATCAGGCTTATCGATCTATAGTTTTCTATGTTTTCCTCATCGCCTTTTTTTGTATAATAGGATTACGTGAGATTTAATCCATTGTTTTGGAATTAGACTACTTGTTAAGATTTCGTTAAAAAATTGTAAGAATTGAGTCAGTTCTTCTATATTTCCCTCATAAGTTCGTTGGTAATTTTGTCTGGTCCGGGGACTTCTCCATCTTTTGGCTCTTAATTGCCTTTTCGACTTCACACAATAGGATATTCGGCACAGACGATTAATAGGTGGTAATTATTTGGACATGTTACAAGATGTTATTCAAGATTTCTGAACGATATACCCCTAGTGTTACTGAATAATTTTAGTTTCAACACGACACTGTTTCGTCTCACTATTCAAGTTCAGTGCGTGATTATTTGAATAGCAAATACGAAGATAGGTGGATTGGGCGTGGCGGTCCTATACCATGGCCTGCAAGGTTACCGGACCTTACACCATTAGACTTTAATTTATGGGGTGAAATAAAGAGACAAGTTTACGTCGAAGAGGCCCAAAGCTATGACCACCTCCGTAGCAAAATAATAGCTTATTCACGGAAGTGAAAAGTGCGTAAACACATGTAATTAATGTGAAAAATAATTTAAGGAAACGTGCTCAACTGTGCATTGTGAGAAACAGACTCTATTTTGAAAACCTATTCAAATACCAGTAAGTTAGTTTTATTTTAATTGATTGCATATTTAACATGTAAATAGTTCGTTTTTGTAAAAAGTTAATCGTATTAAATTGTTAATAGTTGCAAATACTTCATTTCAATCTTTTAAATATGCCTTAAAGTTAGTCATCGGTTACGTCTGTAATACAACAATATACAACAACATAAAATGTCTGTCACTTTTGAATATGTTTATTGAACAGCGAACGCGCCGACGCGATGTTCGTGTCAGTTGAGGTCGGCAATACTCGGCACCATTCCACTGCCTGCACAGCCGTCCGGGCGACTACGTTTTTATCGGCCAGCGGCCAGCGCCAGCACCTTCAGTGCTAGACGCTATGCTCCCGCCGCCTGAGTAACCATTATTTAAATTGCCCTAACCTATCATTGGCTTTCCAGCTCAACTATCTTTTCTACAAATAATTGTTTATATTAATTCTCCACTTCTTTCCACGCTCTGTAGTCTAAACTTGTATTTCGAATTATCTTTTGTTTGGGAGTAAAAATATTATTTAATTCGAGGTATGCCGAACTTTTTATTTGCAGTCGTTGATGAAATGTAGTTATCAACTTAGTAGCGAGTGTGTCATTAAGGAAGTAAATAGTAGGCAAAAACTCCGTGCATTGACTCGTACACACACGAGCGCGAGTCGTTGTTGCCCATAAATCACAATCAATTTAGGATATTTTTAAATAAATGTAGAAACCTTATTTACGCGTATTTTTCAAAACTGCAAAAAGTGTATATCACTATTTATATTTTGAACTTAATTATTAAATTTGGCTGGTCTTTGAAAAATAACCCTGTGTACACAAACACGCACACACACAACTCACGCTTGGATTGCAAGCGTACACGCACAAGTACATATACATAATATATACATATAAGATACTTTATATACATATTAAAGATGGTAAAAATTACTTTGCTTATATCCGCTTAATGAAATAAAATTATGTGTCTTATCCTCTCTTATCTTAGCGGTTAGCCGCCGCAGTGTCTACTCGACCTGAGGATGCCTCGTGTAGAAGCGAAACACGTGTCGTATTATCGACGGTGGTGTGTCTTTCGTAGTGTAGTTAATATAATTGATATCCGCAAAGTAACGCCTGATTCTAATAATTATATACATATATATTTATTTCCTAAACACGTGGTAGAGCCACGCTGCAGCTATATTATGGTTGTAGCACGAATGGGTCGGCTAGACCGAGGAAGGACTACGCTCTCATAGAATACATGCGTAAAATAGCAGCTTAATGCTGCTGTGTTTCGTATGGTGAGTGTAAAGAACCGGAGACCCTTTTTACTGGAAACGAGGCATTCCATCGTAATCCTCAGGGGCGACGACACATCTGCATTTTGATTCTTAACTGAATTCAAATGTCACAGCCATCAGGCCGCAGCATCCACTTACTCACGATATTTTCCTTCACCGCGAAGCACGTGGTAAATCAGCACTTAAAATTACTAATATTTTTTTATTAGGAAACCAACATGATATTGTACAAAGAAAAAATGTTTACAATTTTAATTGATTAATCTAATGTTTAGTGCATATCATACTTAAAGGCTAACTTAACATGTTAAAGTAAAATAATAAGTAACGCGCATTAATGTTGAAAAACGAAGAAAAGATAACAAAATAACCTATTTTAATGCATGAAACAAAAAAAAATTTAGTAACAGCAACTCATG
Organism: Parnassius orleans; assembly: GCA_029286625.1. Classification (NCBI taxonomy): domain Eukaryota; kingdom Metazoa; phylum Arthropoda; class Insecta; order Lepidoptera; family Papilionidae; genus Parnassius; species Parnassius orleans. The sequence continues at coordinate 551,615 of JAGSMP010000250.1, read as the reverse complement.
AGGTGATCTTAATTTTGTTAGAAAAATGTTTTTTAATTTTATATTTAAAAGTGGTTTAAGAATCGTTGAATATGTCAAGATCGACTAATTTAGAAATTACATTACAAGATTTTAACGTTCTATTAATTGGAGCTGATAAACCAACATTTGTTCAACAATACCTAGTTTTGAATAAACTATTATTTCTTATTCTAGGATTAGGTCTAGGAACAATATAATATGATATTTTACCTAAAAGATTATTCGAGCTAATTTTATTGTTAACAATTTTGTGTAACAAGCACAAGTCCATTAGCGCTCTTCGATCATTTAATGAAATTATATTATAATTATCTAATCTTTCAATGTAAGTTAATTGCCTGTGTATTTTGTTATTATCGAAATAAAGGTACTTAAGGAATTTCTTTTGCACTCGGTCTGACCTATTAATGTGTTTGATAATATGGATTCCAGACAGACGAACAGTATTCAACTTTACTTACTGTACTTTGGTTTTTTTATTTTTAAAAGTTTTCGTTACCCGTTTAATTAATCCTAAAAATTTCAATGAATTTTAATAACTTGATCAATATGCTTAGTGAAACTTAATTTACAATTAATTAAAATACCTAAATCACGAATAAAATTTATTAAAAGATATTTGATTAAGATATTCATTTAAGAGGGCTGATTCTTGCGGCGATCATGTCCAGGTTAGCCGCGTACTGCGATATTGAAAGACTTTTGAAGTCCAACAACATGCTCTGAGGCAATTAGACCCAATTAGCCCCTCCCCTCCCCCGCCCATCAACATGGTAGCGGAATTAAATGTAAGACTACCCCAGGCCATCCTAGGCCTAGAGGCATCCACGACCAAGCTACTCCACTATTGAGCGTGGGTGGTCAGGCTGCCCGCGTTCTGGGGAAAATTCCGCTCAAGACAATAACTGCTCGGGCAACTGACTTTCTGCAATATCAGGGACTTCATTCGAACCTAAACGCCGTCCATTACCATCTCGAAACAGAGAAGCCGGCCAAATTGGCACACTCCTTTGTGCCTCGGGTTGGAGTTTGCGTATACGTCAGAGAGAACATCTGTTCTCGACGCCTCGGCAGTTTTGAAGGTTCGGACCTGTCCACCCTTTGGCTACGTTTAGACTGCGATGATCATCCGCAAATCTACGGGTGCCTCTATAGGTCCGATAGCGGTAATGCCGAAATGGCTATAGATTCCTTGCTATGGCAGATCCCATTCGCAGAGATCGTGATCCTCGGCGATTTTAACGCCCACCACGCCGAATGGCTAAGTTCATGTTTAACCGATCGTGCGGGGAAATTCATGTTTTTTGTTCACGATTTTCCTTGGCATATGGTCTGACACAACTGGTTACTCCGCCTACGCGGATTCCAGATGTGGAGGATCATGCACCTTCCCTGTTGGAATTTCTGCTGACCTCTCATTCGGACAGATATCAGGTCTCCGTCGACACCCCTCTTGGCTCCTCAGACCATTGTCTAGTCCGGAGTGTTGTGCCACTCAAGCTGAAATCGCGGTTGCATTCTGCAGGCTGCCGCCGTGTTTGGCACTATAGGTCGGCCGATTGGGTCATCCTATATGCGGTCTTTCTTTGCATTCTACCCTTGGGGGCGGGTTAACTTCTCGTCAGACGATCCCAACGTTCTTGCTAATTCTGTGGCCGATGTGGTACTTCAGGGTATGGAGCTTTTTATTCCTTCCTCTGTGGTGCCCATCGGAGACAGATCCCAGCCATGGTTTAGTCGCTCCTGTAAAATAGCATCACGCTACAAGCAGGAGTACTACCGTTGCTGGGCTGACGCATCAACGTCCCGGGATGTAAACACCAACGTCCTTAAAAAGAAGTATAATTCCGCCTCCAGGTCCTTAAAAAGAGTCATTGCCAAGGAAAAGTCAGAGCACATAGGCAGAATTGGCGAGAAACTAGTTCACCTTTCTTCGGGAACCCGTGAATTCTGGTCTCTCGCTAAGGCTGTCCAAGGAAACTTCTGTCAGTTCTGAAATCTCTGCACAGGGAGGACGACTCACTGGCCCTTGCCGCAAAGGAGAAAGCCGATCTGCAAGGCTCTTTCTTTGCGTCCAACTCGACATTCGATGACGGGGGGAGCACACCGCCTACCATCCCACGGTGTAAGTGCTCCATGCCGGATGTGTGGTACACACAGCGCTCGGTTTGCAAAGCATTCCTCTCCCTGGACATCCACAAGTCGAGTGGGCCTGACGGAATCCCACCAATTGTGCTGAGGACGTATGCTCCAGAGTTGGCACCGGTTCTAACGCGTCTTTTCTTCTTTCTATCTTATCGTCTTATCTTTTCCTAGGCGTAGTCCCGAAATCATGGAAGACGGCTTTGGTCTACTCGATCCCTGAAAAAAGCGACAGCTCATACCCATCTAACTACAGGCCTATCGCCATTACCTCCTTGTTCTCGAAAATAATGGAATCCATTATAAACTGCCAGCACATGCGGTACCAGCTGATTAGTGACCGCCAATACGGTTTTTGTCAGGGTCGATCAGCTGGTGATCTTCTGGTCTACTTGACTCATAGATGAGCGGAGGCAGTAGAGTCCAAAAAGTCCTTGGCCGTTAGTTTGGACATTGCTAAGGCCTTCGATCGGGTTTGGCACAAAGCGCTTCTTTCGAAGCTCCCTTCCTATGGGCTTCCCGCGAAATTGTGCAATTGGATCACCAGCTTTCTTGCAGATTGAAACATCAAGGTCGTTGTAGACGGTGCATGCTTCGACTACAAGCCTATTAATGCTGGTGTTCCACAAAGCTGCGTGCTATCACTAACCCTGTTCCTTCGGATATCAATGATATGTTGCGAACCGGAAACATTCATTGCTATGCGGATGACAGCACTGGTGATGCTCTATACACCGGCCGTCCCAATATTTCTCGGGAAAGCGTCGCCGAGTATTGGAACAAACTTGTGTCTGAAGTCGAGTTTTTGCAGAACGAATCCTCGGATTGGGGGCGACTAAATCTAGTCCAGTTTAATCCTCAGAAGACACAAGTTTGCGCGTTTACCGCTAAAAAGAACCCCTTAGTCGTATCTCCTCAGTTTCAAGGCACTCCCCTTGTTGCCTCAGCCAGTATCGGAATCCTCGGCGTCGACATATCGAATGACGTGCAGTTTCGTAGTCATTTGGTAGAAAAGGCCAAATTAACCTCTAAAAAGCTTGGCGTGCTCAGCAGAGCGGGACAGTATTTCATGCCAGCACATCGCCTGCAACTTTACAAGGCGCGGGTTCGACCTCCCATAGAATACTGTTCCCATCTCTGGGCTGGGGCTCCCCAGTGCCAGTTCTTTCCACTTGACCGCATCCAGCGCAGAGCGACTCGAATCGTCGACGACTGAGTTCTATCCGATCGGCTCGATTCACTGTTGCTGCGAAGAGATGTTGCATCCCTTTGCATTTTCTTTCGCATTTACCACGAGGAGTGCTCTAAGGAATTGTTCGAATTAATCCCAGCCGCAAAATTTCACGAACGCACATTGCGGCCAAACTCCCGATACCATCCACATCATCTGGATGCTTGGCGGTCTAACACTATACGTTTCACTAGGAGTTTTCTTTCGCGTACGACCTCTCTGTGGAATAGTTTACCACCGGTGATTTTGCGGACCGATACGGCTTAGAAACCTTCAAGAAAACAGCTTACTCCTTTCTAAAAGGCCGGCAACGCACCTGCAATTCCCCTGGTGTTGCAGTTGTTCATGGGCGGCGGTAGTCACTTACCATCAGGTGAGCCGTATGCTTGTCTGCCCCCTCTCCTATAAAAAACCACATCATCAGCCTTTCTAAGTCCGCTGCTGGATTAAGGCCTAATAATGTGCAAGCTGGCATGCATCGTTAGGAAAACTTGTTCGTACTTACCACATTTGACAGTCGGGCAGGAGACGCACGAAACACTTATATGCTCGCTGTGAAATTTGGGCTCAGACTTATTAAAAGATTTTTATAGGAAAAACCGTTAAATATTTTAATTTACAATAGATGAATTAATTATCCATTTTTATTGTTAACTTCTGTAAGATACCGTAAATCTTATTACTATGGTATTAATTAAAACTTAATGCCTCTATTGTTCCTGAGAAAAACGTCTTGACAGACTGACAGATGGACAAATATTAAAGTGACAAGGGTTCAGTTTTTTTCTTTTGAGCTATGGAGCCCTAAAAAGTAGTAATTTTTTTTTTTGGCAAGCGCACAGTCCAAGAGCTACCACAGCCCTAGCATTTATGAATATTTACAATGAAAACGTAAAATAATTACGCAGCCCTGCTTTTAAAAACAAAAAAAGAAAACAACAAAAGTCACTTTTAAGTGGTGTTATGCTTCCGTTTGAGCTGAAAGCAGAAAAATAAAAGCTTTTAGTGCAGCGAAGTTCGAGCGAAGCTTCGTCCGAGTGACGCTCTTTCACTCCGAGTTCACCATTTTAAGCCGGCGTATGCTTGTATAGCTAGCAAAACACTAAGGAATAAAATAGTTGCTTGTACTAACATTTTGTAACTTTAGGATTCCATTGTTTATAAGGAATTCTAAAATTTAGTTCCGTTTTTCTTTTCTGGTAACTTTAATTAGATTTTTGTTCAAATTAAATGAATGTATCTTCTATAATTTCACAAGTTGGTAGGACGCTTTTTCTGCATAGGAATTCATCTAGAAAGGTACCACCACCCTGTTAACTATTTCATTGTCTGTGTTTTTTGTCAGTTCGTTTGCCACTTAAGTTTAATAAAAAAAAACAGTAGAGCTATCTCATGATAAAGTAAAAATCATTTTTTATATCCGGCCCATCTACGTGGCAGGCGAGCATCCTACCACTGAACCACCGATGTTTGGTACTTATTGTATAAACAGTTAAGCTAATTGACACAGGAAGATAAGAACAGCGTTTTCAACAGTTCTCACAACAGTTCTCAAATTAGTGCTTCCAAACAGCGTCATTAGCTCATTAATACTTTTAAATACCTCTTTATGTATGTTTACAGCAACTTCATACGTACCTCATACAGAGGTTATTTGCTATATTTACCGAGAACCTACCTTCCCTAAGAATCGGGATGATATCGGGAAGTGGAATCTCTTTCGCCGCGCCGCAACAATAAAACGATTACAACATAAAATTATGTGTATTTAATTAGGACATCAAATCTAGGCTTGGAAGGGAGTGGGGACAGGTTACGAAAGTTTACCATAAAATGTTAACTGCATCCTAGGAATTTTAGTGTATTTAGTAAAATGTGTTCGTTGTTGAATCGAAATATATGTCATATAGCAATATTACTCAAAAAAAGTCACACCTTTCTTCTTCATTAGCCCGCAAAAGTCCACGGCTGGAAATGCGCGTCTCCCGCTGGGATAATTTGCCTCAATCGCCACGCTTGGCAGCCGAATTAGTGACTTTAGTACAAGACGCTTTCATACATTTGGCACTGCTCCGCGTATAAATTTTTATTTTATTTTCACAATACACCTTACTTGTATAAAATTCATGAATCATACAGAAAAATATGACCTAGTCGTCCTAGTGTGACTCCGTTGGAAACATCTCGAAGTGGATACGGACTAACATTGTTATAAAATAGTTAATCATTAATTTGTTTTTATCAATCGTAATAATATTAAGTAACACCCTAAATCCCACTACTGCTGGGGACGGGCCTTTCCTTTTTATAGGTGGATATCGGCTCCCGATGGAATTAAAAAAAATATTTGTATAAAATTAATGAGGAAAAATTAAAAATTATAATTTTATCGCACTATCCTTCCGTATATAATTCCAGGGTCCCTGTCCATTAATTAAATTTATCTTGTTAGATTTATTACTTAAAAGGTCCTTTTTATACACGTCGATGAAAAAATACGATATACTCGTACTTTGAAAAAAATACCGGGTTTCGTAAAAATTTTATTTTAATTTTAGATTATGTAATATTATGACAATAATCTTCTAGGACCTAGAAACTAGGTGGTAGTATTCCTTTTTTGCCTAGGAGAATCAAGAGATGGGCAGCAGCATCTCCCTGATCTCAAAATAATAAAAAACTGCGGTTGCCAACCTGCCTGTCAAGCGTGGTAACTATAGCAAATATAATATGAATCAATTTGTGGGAGAGGTCTAAATTCAGTTGTGTACTTATGATAGGCTGTAATGGTGAATAACAATGAAGGTGATAGAAACGTACATTTTATTTAAACATTGTATTAAAAAAACATCGTTAAAGATGGTATTAGTTACATTCATCATATGAACAATATAATAGTAATGCAGGCGAGCATTCTACCAATGAACCACCGATGTCTGATGATTTTATGTCTAATAATTGTATTAATTTCCTGTCCGTGTAGTGGCGGTTAAGAATATCCACTACCCCATTTCTTCCCGTGGGTGTCGTAAGAGGCGACAGTGGGAAACAGGCAGGAGATGGGAAGCAGCATCTTCTTGATAACAGCACTGTGGTTGCCAACCTGCTCGCCAAGCGTGGCAACTATGGCAAATATCCCTCATGATGAAAGTTACGAAGAGACGGCCCCCAGTCCCAGGCGACCCCGCTATTCCTGGCTACGGTGGCGATGGCGGGGCAGAGGGTGCTAAGAATCTCCGGTGGAGGTTCGGTTGCCACCTAAGACGACTCGACCTGGCAACATACAACACGAACCCTGAGGACTGATGAGAAGATTCTGGAGCTGGAAGAAGAGATAGAAAAGTTACGCTGGCATATTATAGGATTATCCGAGGTCCGAAGAGAGGGGGAGGACACGGTAATCCTCGAATCTGGCAACTTGTTCTATCACCGGGAGGGCGACCATCTGTCTCAAGGAGGTGTCGGATTTATCGTCCACAAGTCTCTCGTTAACAACGTTATAAACATTGTGAGTGTGTCGACGAGGTTTGCGTACCTTATACTCAGAATCACCAAACGGTATTCGTTGACCTTGGCACATCCCGATGAAGAGGTGGAGGAAATGTATGAGGATATCTCTAAAGCCATGCATTCCTCCAAATCCCACTATACGGTGTTAATGGGAGACTTCAATGCAAAACTAGGCACAAGAGAGAACGGTGAGCTGAAGGTAGGGAAATTTGGAATAGGGCAACGGAACCCAAGGGGCCAGCAGCTGGCCAACTTCTTGGAGAAAGAGGGACTCTTTATGATGAACTCTTTCTTCCAGAAGCGGCCCCACAATAAGTGGACCTGGTCGAGCCCCGACGGTTCGACAAAAATGATATTGACTTCATTATGACGACCAAACGACAACTGTTCAGTGATGTCTCAGTCATCGCGAGGGTGAAAACTGGTAGCGATCACCGAATGGTTAGAGGCACACTGAACCTAAACGTTAAGTTGGTCTAATGAAGTCAACGCTCCATCCCCCTTGTGCTCTAATCCAAAGTCCCGAAACCTTTCAGCTCGAGTTACAAAACCGTTTTCAGTGCCTAGAAGACTGCAATGAAGTGGACGATATGAATGATAACCTAGTGGAAACTGTCCATGCGGTCGGAGCTAAGTTCTGCAAGACTCGCCGCAGAAGAACACAAAAACTCTCCGATCACACTCTTAATCTCATGGCTGTTAGACGGGAAATGAAGCTGCAGTCTTTAACAGATTTGACAGTATACAGGCAACTGAACAGACAGATCTCCAAATGCATGCGGCAGGACTTATGCAACTTAAATACAGCTTGTATTGAAGAAGCGATAGAGCGGAACCAAGGCTCCAAAGTCTTTGCCAGAGATCTGTCTGCCAGAAAGAGTCAACTGTCAAAGCTGAAGACCGAGTTTGGCAGCATGACCTGAGATTGAGAGGTTCTATGGGCAGCTGTCCACGTCATCGTTGGAGCCACACGCAAGTGTGAGTAACGATCCAAGAGCGAGTCTTATCCGACACTATTCCGATGATATCCCGGACGTCAGTCTGAGCGAGATTAGAATGGCTCTCCAGCATTTTAAAAACGGCAAGGCCACAGGCGAGGATAGAATTTCAGCGGAGCTTCTGAAAGCGGGTGGAAAACCGGTACTTTAAGTCCTACAGAAGCTCTTTAATTCCGTCCTCCATGGTAGGACTACTCCGGAGGTCTTGTTCTTCAAGAAAGGCGACAACGTTCTCTTGAAGAACTACAGACCGATTTACCTTCTGAGCCGCGTCTACGTGCTGTTTTCGAGAGTCAGATCCATAAGTCATCACTGACAACACGCACTGGTTGTACAATCTTGTTTTCAGGCTTTGAGGTATACCAGACGAGATGTGTCGTAATTTCCCGAACGCTGCCCAGCCGAGTTGAATCCGTCGATTGACCTCTCAGTCGAAGTTGGACTTACCTAGTCGGAATATTTGTCCCAGGTAAACATACTCGTCAACAACTTCGAGCTTAGTGCTCCCAACAACTACTGGCATAGGTGTGACATGGACATTAAACATGATCTTTGTTTTGTCCATGTTCATCTTAAGACCTACCCGTTGGGAGACACTATTGAGGTCATTGAGCATAGTGCTTAGGTCCTCCAGCGATTCTGCCATTAGGACTATATCGTCGGCAAATCGAAGGTGAGTGATGTACTCGCCATTGATGTTAATACCGTATCCTTTCCAGTCCAGTAGCTTGAAAACGTCTTCCAATGCAGCGGTGAAGAGTTTCATGGATATAACGTCACCCTGTCTTACACCTCTCTGCAGTTGGATAGGTTTCGTACTCTGGTTCTGTATTCGGATAGCCATCGTAGCCCTACTGTACAAACACTTCAGCACTTCGATATACCGACAGTCAACTTGGCACCGCTGAAGGGACTGTAGCACCGCCCTAATTTCTACGGAATCAAAGGCTTTCTCACAGTCCACATACGCAAGGCAAAGTGGCAGATTGTACTCTTCTGTCTTCTGTACAATTTGCCGAATGGTGTGTATGTGGTCCATGGTACTAAAGCCTCTTCGGAAACCGGCTTGTCCGGGAGGCTGGGAGTCGTCGAATCTGCGTGCGAGACGATTCGTAATGACTCTCGAAAACAGCACGTAGACGCGGCTCAGAAGGGAAATCGGTCTGTAGTTTTTCAAGAGAGCGTTGTCGCCTTTCTTGAAGAACAAGACCACCGCACTTCTGCTCCACGCCTCCGGAGTAGTGCCACCATGGAGGACGGTATTAAAGAGCCTCTGAAGGACTTCAAGTACCGATTTTCCACCCGCTTTCAGAAGCTCCGCTGTAATTCCATCCTCACCTGGGGCTTGCCGTTTTAAGGTGCTGAGTGCCATTCTAATCTCGCTCAGACTGACGTCCGGGATATCATCGGAATAGTGTCGGATAAGACTCGCTCTTGGATCGTTACTCACACTTTCGTGTGGCTCCAACGATGACGTGTTGTAACTCATATGACAAGAAAAATATAGAAAAAAATATAGTTAATAACACAGTCCTTACGAACCCCGTAAACGTAGCTTCTGCCTTTAACAATCATTTTCTTGATTTGACCCATGAATCAACAACACACTACAGAGAAAAACCAGCGTGAATCTCAACTCAATGTTTCTTAGACCGATCTCAGAAAATGAGGTTAGAAGGGAAATATTGCTATTAAAAATACTATCTCTGAAGGCTACAATGACATAAACACAAAAATAATAAAAAATTGAATCGTATCAACCTGTATTTAACAAACTTGGTTTGTTACCACTACCATCACTTTACATCGAAGTATGCATGTTTGTACAGAAGCACAAAACGTTGTTTACAACGGTGGATGATATAAATCCCCGTAGTCGCCGAGATCCATATAGGCTTGTACTAAACGATAATATCAGAATAAAAATATAATAAAAGTAGTTTAATTAAATTAAAATTGTATCAGTTGTTGAATGATTGTAGTTTCTACAAAAATCTATAGGGATTTTTGTAGTCATAAATATTAATGTATAAAAAAAAATTACATGCTGTGTATAACCGTAGCAAAACATGTTGATCTATAACGTTATGTAAAATCTTTTATATACCATGTTTTATGCAAAAAAAATATTATTATTTGGAAATAGTGCAAAGAAACATAACTTAGAACTCACGCGTACGTATTGTGACCCTACTTCTATATGACAACATAAACCAAACAATTTATGTACACCTAAAATAAACAACTCCTGTTGAAGGATACGTGTATCGGCCGCGTGTGGCGGCTGCGTAAGAGAATCAAGGCATTTCGCCCCGTGGAAGTCGTAATACGTGACTATGAGAAAAGCCTTATGGGAAATAGTGGTTATACCAACCATCTCATTTATGCGTTCCGCCCGCAATGCACAAGAAGTCTGACACTGCGATCGTCGATCGTGACGCCAAGCGTGATGATCAAGACAAATCCGCCTAGCAACGAAAGAGGCCTATGTCTACTTGGACTTTTGCAGACCATTATATATATTTTTAAACTTATAACAAACGATCTTACAGTCCACTTGATGGTAAGTGGCTACTGTATCCATGAACACCTGCAGCCAGCTTTATAATAAACATACTACAGATGCGTTGTCACCACATACGACTAAGATGGAGTACCTTACAGCCTGTAATTATACTGGATCTCTATATCCTGAGACCGGAACACAGCAATGCAAATAAGACAAAGAAAGAAAGGTTATATTAGCTTCGGCTGGTATTTTATATTAAGTCATAGTCAGCTTAACTCTTGCAGAAGGCTCCATGATTTAGGTCCGAAGTGCTATTATAGCGAAGTGCTAAAAATATGAAAGTTTTCCCTATGAGTAAAGTATTTTATGCTTACGTTCAGATTTCAGAACTAAAACTTTTTTAGGGAATGATTTATTACTACTTTAATATTAGATAAGGCAGCTGCCTTTGCAGTCAACTGCGACTTTGCACTTGCCTACTGGTCACAAAGTTAGGTATGATAAAACTATTCAATGAAGGTTTCCAAATATTTTCTTTTAAATTATTTTATTTCACAACTTTGTATCTTAATTGTACATTTTAATATATTAAAATGATTTGTTGTTGATTTGTAAATGTATAATAAATAGCAAGGAGTATGTAACCTACTAAATAAAACATTAAAATCAATTTTTAAAAGGTCGCTTTTAGCCTTTCAATAATTGAATAACAATGATGTAACAGAAAAAACTAGAAGCGAAGTTGTGAAAGCAGTGAATTAAGTGAACATTGAAAAGGGATTGTGTATCCTGTTAAAAACGTCTAGTTAAAGCCTGAGAGGGTTCTGAGAGGGCTGTGGAGCAATTAGTGCTGCTCCTGAGTATATTATCGGAACTTGCATGAACTCGAATTATTTTATTCTATGCAGATTTCCTCACAATGTTTTCCTTCACCGAACGAGCACAGGATAAAACGAAATTTAAATCTTTAATCTAAATTAACTTATAATTTAATAAAATTATAAATGAAATTTAAGGCTGAACTTGACTACAGGAGGAATAATTGTATTTTATTTATTTTATTCCCGTTGTCGCTTATGATTAATGTTATTCCTTACTCCTTACTATCTACAAGGGTTACAGCTATAAAACAATCTGACACAGTAAGTTGCCTTAGGGTTGGATTTATGACTATTTTCCCTTGACATTGATTGGTGTCGGTATGGTTTACCTTTTTTGTTGTATTTTTTTTATTATTAAACTAGGCTCACTCTTGACGTCCATCTGGCCGAGGGCAAAGATGAGGTCTACGATGGGGCGAGTTTGCCCAGGAGAAGCCTATTAACACGCACCTTGAAGAGGTTAAGGTTATATGCACTCGAAAAAACAGACGCCGGCAGGACATTTCACTCCTTGGCTGTGCGCATTATGAAATTCGACTCGATGACTTATAGCGCTTAGTGCGAATATTCGGAATATCAACCAAGTGTGGATGGTAACCTGCAGTACGTTTGGTATTCCGATAGGAGAATGGAGATGGCGGTATGAGCTTATGAAGCTCATGGGCACACTCTCCGAAGTACAATCTGTAGAAGCCGACAAACAAGCAACTTGGCGGCGGTGAGCTAAGCTGTGAAGCTTAGTTTCCACCAGCTTTCTCTTCGTTGCACTGACTATAATATATAATATATACTGATATCTATGATGTAGTACAATTTAACCCAGGTAGTAGTCAATTAGCGCCTAGGCAGAAAAGGGACCCTCCCTTTTACTACTTTCTTAGTTATTTCTACCGCCATGAATCAAAGCAGCCTCTGATGTCTTCCAGTTTGAAGGGAAATACAGTCAGTATAACTTCAGGCTGTGAGGTATTCGGACATAGTTTTTTACTTTAGTGATATCGTTGAAATAAGTAAATACACAGACACGCACACACACAACTGACGCTCGGATTGCAAACATACACGCACAAGTACATACACATAATATATACATATAACATATTTTATAACATATTAAAGATGGTAAAAATTACTTTGCCTATATCCGCTTAATGAAATAAAATGATGTGTCTTATCCTCTCTTATCTTAGCGGTCAGCCGTCAGTCTACTCCACCTAAGGATGCCTCGTGTAGAGGCGAAACACGTGTCGTATTATCGACGGTGGTATGTCTTTCCTAGTAGTGGTGTTGGGAGTAGTGGTGCTGGGATTAGTGGTAACAGGGATAGTGTACGCAATTGAGGGAGGTCGGGAGGTACTCTTCAAACTAGGTAAGACACATAATTTTATTTCATTAACCGGATATAGGCAAAGCAATTGTTACCATCTTTGATATAATGGATTACCGCAAAGTAACGTCTGACTCTATAAATTATATACATATATATTTATTTCTTAAATACGTGGTAGAGCCAAGCTGCAGCTATATTATGGTTGTAGCACGAATGGGTCGCTCGACCGGGGAAGGACCACGCTCTCACAGAATACCAGCGTAAAATAGCAGCTTAATGCTGCTGTGTTTCGTATGATGAGTTTAAAGAACCGGAGACCCTTTTTACTGGAAACGAGGCATTCTATCGTTATCCTCAGGGGCGACGACGCATCTGCATTTTGATTCTTAATCGAATTCAAATGTAGATGTCTATGGGCCACAGCATGGACTTACTCACGATATTTTCCTTCACCGCGAAGCACGTGGTAAATCAGCACTTAAAATTACTAATATTCATTTAAGAGGACTGATTCTTGCGGGGATCATGTCCAGGTTACCCGCGTACTGTGATATTCAAAGACTTTTGAAGTCCGGCAACACGCTCTGAGGCAGCGCGGTGAACTAATTGCTCCATTGCCCTCTTAGAAATTACAGGAGAGGAGCTTAAACTATAACTTTACTTCTTTAAATTAATATATTATCTTTATGATAAACTCTTAAACTACGGAACTGATTTAAATGAAATTTTGTATATGTGTATTCCTTGCACCACCTTGAGAGATAGAATAGTTTTTACCCCAATAAGTGACCCTCAATATTTTTATTGCGAATTTAAATATTTTTAAAGGACCAAGGGTCGTCGGAAACGGCAGAACAAAGTCTGCCTGGCCTGCTAGTATACCTATATGTTTATATTATATAATATTATGTATAGGTGTATCTCACTTTTCATGCTTGAAGTTACTTTTTATAAATAAAATGTAAAGAACCTAGGTAATTCAGATTCGAGGCACTTGTCTGGAAATTAATAGAATGTATAATATCACACATCAACAGCCTTTCTAAGTCCACTGCTGGATAAAGGCCTTCCTAATAATGTGCAAGCTGGCATGCATCGTTAGGAAAACTTGTTCGTACTTACCGCATTCGACAGTCGGGCAGGAGACGCACGAAACACTTATATGCTCGCTGTGAAATTTGGGTTCAGACTTGGTAAAAGATTTTTTATAGGGAAAAAACGGTAAATATTTTAATTTACAATAGATGAATTAATTATTCATGTTTGTAAAGTCGCTTCAAAGACATTTTAATTGACATCCCACACGATAAACTTAAAGACATCCGGACAACTGCAAAGAACTCGGGCCGTGATAATCTCGGGGCCTTTAGTTATATTTAGGTAGATAATTCATCCATCTCGAGAATAAGTAAGGTAAGTGCTGATAATTGTCTTAACGCAAAGGTAAAGTCGTATTAAGGACGAACTTTACAGTGTAAAAACATTTTCTACATTACGATGCCCCTACTGCAAATGTAAGTGCGTAAGTGCATAAAACAAAAATTATGTGATATTACTATAAATTAACTATTTTCGAACTATCCCCTTTACTTGTGATGGTGATAGACCTTGGTACTTGCCAAATTTCATGATTCCCGGTTTCTAGGTCAACGGGAAGGTAGATAGGAAGTTTTGATTCAGCGAGTTTGCGAATATCAATGTATGTTACAAAATGTGGTTCTTGGTACGTGATAGAGCTACGCTACAGCTATATCATACCTACTTCTAGCACGAATGAGTAGGGCCCAATCGGGGTAAAACCACGCTTTCACAGAATTACAACGCGAAATAGCAACTAAATGCTGCTGTGTTTCATAAGGTGAGTATAGAGAACCGGAGACTCTTTTTACACGAAACGAGGCATTCGTCTTAGTCCTTAGGGATGACATGATGCAGATGTCTATGAGCCACAGCATCCACTTACCATCAGGTAGACTGTGTGCTGTTTTGTCATAATTTTTCTATAAAAAAGAAAATTAATTACGTTGACTTTGAAGCTTAAATTATTAACTTCTGTAAGATACCGTAAAGCTTAAGCTATGATATTAATTAAAACTTAATGACTCTACTTTTTCCTCAGAAAAACGGTCTTGACAGACTGACAGACGGACTAACAACAAAGTGACGAGGGTTCGATTTTTTCCTTTTGAGCTATGGAACCCTAAGATGTACTAATTAATTTTTTATGGCAAGCGCACAGTCCAAGAGCTACCACAGCCCTAGCATATATGAATATTTACAATGAAAACGTAAAATGATTACGAAACCCTGCATTTAAAAACAAAAAAGAAAACAACAAAAGTCACTTTTAAGTGGTGTTAAGCTTCCGTTTGAGGTGAAAGCAAAAAAGTAAAAGCTTTTAGTAAAGAAGCTCTTTACAGAAAATGTTGGAAAAAAAATAGTTTCAACAAGGGAAGTTCGAGCGGAACTTCGTCAGAGCGACGCTCTTACACTCCGAGTTCACCACTCCAAGCCGACGTATGCTTGTATAGCTAGCAAAACAATAAGGAATAAAATAGTTGCTTGTATTAACGTTTCGTAAATGTTAAGGATTCCATTGTCTATAAGAATCCTTAAATTTAGTTCTGTTTTTCTTTTCTAGTGACATAAATTAGAGTACCTATTGTTCAAAGTAAATTAATGGAATGTATATTCTATTAACTTCACTATGTGTAGTAGTACTACACTCTTTAACTATTTGACTGTATGTGTATGTTTGATCAGTTCGTTTTTACTTTAGTTTTGTAGAAAAACAATAGAGAAATAATAAACTATCTTAATGAAATAATACTATAATAATGAAAAAAAAAAAAGAATCCGGGCCGCCCGCGTGGCAGGCGAGCATTTTACTACAATTTAAACTATTTGAAATAAGAAGGTAAAAATAGTATTGAAATTCTCAAATAAATGCTTCCAAACAGCGTCATGACCTAACGACCATCTTCAATTACTTTTTCATGTATGTTTGCAGCAACGTCACACTTAGGAAGGACATTTGCTGTAGTTACCACGCTTGGCAAGAGAATCGGAACGGCAGTTATCCATTAGTTATCAGGACACCATGGTTGTAATGAAAATGCTCATCTCTTGTTTCTTCTGTGTCTGTCATCTCTTATGACATCCACGGGATAGTAAGAGTTAGTGGAATATAATGTGCCACCACTACAAGGCAATTAAGGTGTATTAAATGAGGATATCAATTATGGATGTAGCTAGAAAGAGAGTGAAGTGGGGACACGAACATTTCTTGAAACCCACAAAAATGTTGACTGCGTCCAATATTTAACTAAAATGTACTACGTATTAGATCTAGAATAGACACCGAGAATAAAATCTGTGCGAAAGTACGGGGCACGTGGAAGAAGACACTGAGCACCATTTTATGGCTCAGACTAAGTAAGTTTGAGCCCATGGGTTTTCATGCGTGTTGTAAATAGACTAAGTCTCAGCATCTCTTCTTGTACGTAGTACATATTATTTCAATGGCCTCCAAGGAGTTTTAGGGTATTCGGTGAGTTGTGTTGTCGAAACGAACTATAATATATCTTTTAGCAATATTAAGAAAATAATTCACCACACCCTTCTTCATTAGCCCGCAAAAGTCCACAGCTGGACATGCGTCTCTCTCATTAGGAAGATTTGTCTCAATCGCCACACTTTGCAGGCGGATTAGCGACCGTAGTACCAGACGCTGCGTACCTTTGACGCTGCTCCCTGTAGATTGTCTATTATTTTGTTTTTACACACATTACTAGTATACATGTGGTAAAATAAAAAAAGTTCTACAACCGACTTCAATATAAATAAAATGAGCACGTCATCATTGTAGTCGAAGTCAATTAAATACGCATTATTAAGGATAACTCAAAAACTACTGGTCAGATCTTGATTAAATTTATATGGCACCACATAAGAAGCACCAGCTTTAAAATAAAGACAGAATCATCAAAATCGGTTCACCTAGAAAAAAGTTCTGTGGTATAACACATATAAAAAAATAAAAAAATACAGTCGAATTGAGTACCTCCTCCTTTTATTGAAGTCCGGAAAATCTATTGAAGGTACTGTATCTGTACTGTCTAGTCTGAGTCCGTCAGAAACGACTCGAAGTGTGAATCATTAATTGTTTTATTCGATAGTAATAAATTAAAGTAATAGCCTACATCCCACAGCTGGGCATGGGCCATCCCTTATTATAGATGGATATCGGCACCCGATGGGAAGAATTTTTTTAAATATTAAAATAATAATTTTATCGCACCATCCATCCGTATATAATTCCCGGGTCCCTGTCCATTAATTAGATTTATCTTGTTAGATTTATTACTTAAAAGGGAGGCCTTTATACCTTTTACAACCTTTATACATGAAGTGGAAAAAATACAATATACTTTGAAAAATTATAAAAAGAGGCGACAAAGGCAATTTGTGGAGGCCATTTGTGGACTTTTGAAAGGCTATAATGGTGAATATTATGAAGATAATAGAAACGTACATTTTAATTAAACTTTTTATTAAAAAGAAAACATCGCTAAGATAGTATTACTTACATTCATCATCTGAATAAAATAATGTTAAAGAACAAATACTTACTTTTTTTAATAAAAAATCAAAGTTGCATCGAACCCGGTTGGAGTTCGAACCCGGTTCCCAGTTGGAATCGAACCCGGGCCGCCCGCGTGGCAGGCGAGCATTCTACCACTGAACCACCGATGCCTGATGTTAAAAGTTCAATAATTGAATAAATCTATATAGGAAAGCGAAAATAACGTAGAGCCACCCATAATTAAAAATAGAAGTATTTTTGAAAATCATTAAACACTAACTTTTTAACATATTTCGTAATTAAGTGATTGGGTTTCAATGTACAATACTGACAAATATTTTGTTGGTAGTATTATTATCATTTAATCCATAGAAAGATCTAAAATCAGCATAAGTTCACTGCTGTGAATGCCTTTATTCTTGTTTAATTTATCGTTTAAAAGCTTGTAGCGACATCTAGCGCCAAGTGAAGATACATGCATTTCCATAACTGATTCATTATTGAATACAATCGTCTCCATAGATAATCACTATATACTAGAGAATCGTCTAACTTTAATGTTCAATAGTTTAACTAGCGTAGCTTGTTCGAAAAATATAAAATCAGTGAAAATGTTCTACAACTTCTATTATTTGAACATGAATAAAACAATATTATAATGTAGTTTTATACAATGAAAATTTTCTCAATTTTCATAACTTTCAACGCTACAGTGTTCGTGTTTTTTTTTGTTATATTAGGTCGTACGTTATTCAATAAGAACTATTTTTCCTTTTTTTTTAAAAAAATATTTGGAGGACTTACCTTGGGCCGCACTGCTGATGCGGTGGTGGAGGGGCCGCGGGGGGAGAGGAGCGACGGTATTGCGAGGCGCTGCTCTCCCTACCCTTCGTGGCCGAAACTCAGTTGGCGGCGGAGCTAGAGACCAGATCCACCGCTAGGGTCGGAAAGGCTGATGCTTACGAGTACTCACTCTGGTACTCACTAAACTTTCCTGGCCCCATGCCCTCTGCGCATTGGGCTCGAGGGGCCCCGCTGTGCCGGTGAGCTTAGAAGCCGCGGAGGAAGTGTTCCGGTATGCCTTACCTAAGAAGGAGAAGAGGGAGGAGTTGTCGGTTGCCGGCGCTGGTAGGGTAGCGGATGTGTGCGAAAGCGTTCCCGTGACACTGCCAATATGCGGCGAAGGTAGAACACCATGGGGTTTTAGTCGGTGCGAGTCCGACACAACTCGTCCTTGCCTCTGCGAGGCGGTTATGCGTAGGCATTTCCCCATAAAAAAAATATTTGATAATTTTAGGTATAATTTTCTTTTTTATTGTTATAAAAATGATAACATCTACTCTAGATGGGCAGTAAAAAACATGCGTGAGTGGCTTGGAACACTCGGTTGGAACGAAGTTCCTTTCGTAGTATATTATTATTGATAAGCGTATTACATTATTGATTAACAAATACAAATAAGTTAATTACTAGCGTCTATTAAAATGATACGTCATTTACAATAAAATAATATTTCTTTCATGGTAGATAAGAAAAAGTGCAAGGGAGATGGATATTATTCCATCTCGCTTCCTTACAGCTGCCAAGGCCGTCTACACTAACATCAGAAGGGGTCGTGACGGAAAAATCCGCCAAATTCGTACCGTCCGATAAGGAACTTCGTTCCAAAACTGCAGTTACCAATTTTCCTGTAAAGTCTACAATTATCCCTTCTTGGGGCCATCTATGGGGGAGGCCTATTTACAGCAGTAGAATTTTGATAGGCTGTAATAAAAATAACGTAATTATTTAAATTTTTTTTATTATTTTTTGTAGCAGCATGATGTGTAACAAACAAACAGTTCGCCTGATGGTAACTGGGCGATAGAATATCAATTTCTAAGCTTAATTAAGAACCAACTTCATATGTATTGTTACCTTTAATAATAACTAAGGAATGCCTCGTTACCGGTTAAAAGGATCTCCGGTTCACGTCGTTCATCCATAAGAACCATAGGAAACATACAACAACAATACCAGCGTGAAATAGCAACATTCTGTGCGAGCGTGGTCCTTCCCAGGTCAAGCTGGCCCATTTATGTAGCAGCTATAATATGGTTCAGCGTGGATGTACCAAGTAAACACATACGTTTTCATTGTTCTTACTGAAAACATGCAACTGATTTCTTCAGGCACAAACAGTTTGTTTTGTTTTTGCGAGTTTAAATTGAAAAACCTAAATTAAACATGCATACGGGATTCCTCCTTGACTCCAGTTGAAGTTTACTCATACATATCAACCACATTTTAACTTCGCCGCGTAATTACAAAGTTGCCAGTACAGATTCACATTCTCTCCGTAATGTCGTGCAAAACTTTACTGTACTTTGATTAAATAAGTTTCAGTTTTCTTTTTTTCAAACATAATATGAGATGTTGGTAATACCTATGTTGGTAATAAAGGCATATAGTCACGTACTTTTTATATTTATCCTGACATACATACAGACTGAAAACGAATTAACAGCCCACCTGTTGGTAAGTGGCTACTGCAGTTTCTGGCGAGACATGTAGGAAGATTCCTTGGAAAAGGGCCTATGGACGCAGTGAACCTGTGGAGGGCTGTAAAATGATGATAACGATGATGATGAAATGCGAAAGAATATTTCGCGGACATGTGAAATTCGGCAACACAACCTGAACACGGCAGACGCTTTCGTACTCCAAACCCTTCTAAGGTGAGAGGAAGTCTAAAATAGTGGGTCAATATATATTTAATTCAATATAGTAGTTTTTACGTGGTAGAGCCATGCTGCAGCTATATTAATAGTATAGTTGTAGCACGAATGGGTCGGCTCGACCCGGGGGCTCGTTACCATTCGTCGTAGGACCACGCTCGGGGTAGGACCACGCTCTCACAGAATACCAGCGTAAAATAGCAGCTTAATGCTGCTGTGTTTCGTATGGTGAGTGTAGAGAACCGGAGACCCTTATTACTGGAAAAGAGGCATTATATCTTAGTCCTCACGGCTGACAACGCGTCTGCATTTAAATTCGCAAACGAAGATATATGTAGATGTCTATGGGCCACAGCAACCACTTACCATCACCCTTATTCTATAAAAAAAAATAGTAGCTTGAAGGGTTTTACTTTTTTCTTTTATATTAAAAATGTCGCCGTCGTAAATTGACACCGCCTCTACGAGACAGTATAAGTCAAGATGATAAATATAATTCCATTTGAATTCTCTGAGTTTCTCAGTTTATCACTTGTACCTGAACGTTGCTCGGCGTTAGAAAAAAATATAATTTTCTCAGGGATTCACCTCTCTAGAAAAACTTGTTTAATAAACCATTATCTAAGTACAACATTTTATTCAAATTGTTACAATTAATTCAGAGAAACCAGTTGCTTATTATAAATATAAGTATTAATTATATATATAATTATATTAGTACTATTAATAAAATTAAAAGTATGATTGTTATATCGAGAAAACTATGATTTTCTGTTAAAATACTATAATCAAAATTTTTTTGTCCCAAGCTCGCTTTTAAAAAGGAGTTACGCATAGCGCCACAAAAATGTGCGCAAACAAAACATTTTATTAGTCTGCAATAATTTATTTTTGCCCAGCAGTGGGGCCGTGTGGGCTTAAATACTAAAAGAATGAAATTTAGACCAAAATTAAATTTGGAGAAGAATGAAATTTAGACTACATTTTTTAATTTTTGTAACTATTTTTTTTCTTCAAATAATTAAAAAACCGGGTCATTTTGCAGGATTCTGACTCTCGTACTTCGGTATGGTAGACCCTCGTTATAGCCATGGGTCTATTGAGAATATGATTTTAGTGATAAAATTACCAATCTTATTGTGGGCAAGTCAAGTTTGTTGCTTTATGGTTGAAAACATGGAGGAAACGAATTTTTCTAGAAATTAGACTAGTTAGATCTGTATGTGTTGTAAATATTATCCAAATTGTAAAAGCCGTTTTAAAACGCGATTACAAACAAATATTATATAAAATTGCTCGTATATTGGTGTAGAATTCCGTGGTTGGATCATTTAATACATTTTACGCTAATTGTATTAACTCTTATAGGTTACCCCACATGTAAAAGGATTATTTGCCATGATCATCTATTGGAGTTAATTTAAATTATAATAATACTTTAAAATTAATAGTTTTGAAAATATGAATTGTTTCAGAGCTATAGTGAGTTTGGGTTTCTACTGTGGATGTCGTAGTTTTTGGAACTAAACCAACATATATATTGTAAATATAACATAAGTCATTTTGTTCATAAAATATCAATAAAATATAGAATTTATTAATAACTTGACAACAAAGCCATTTATCGATCGGACCATAGCAAAGCTATGAGCCATTCTGTTGACAAATAAATATACTGTGTGAATATGACCTCAACCGTTCGAGTCGTTCTGAATTTAGAAGTTACCCGATCACTGACGGACCAAAGATGACATAATATAGGTTTCCAGAGGTTGTTGTAATCACTGTGTTCTATTTCATAATATTATTCTATAAAAAGCTTTTTTATATTTCTTTTTCTTCTTCATCAGTCCGTAAAATAACATTGCTGGACTCTCTCATGGTAGAGAGGATTTGTTTTGATCGTCGCTCTTGACAGGCGGGTTCACGATCGCACCACATATTGAATCTTGGACGCACCTGCTCGTCGCAGGTCTGGGTATTTTATATATGGCATGAATGGGATGGAATATCGCCATCTATCGGAAGCCATAAGATTTTTATGGTTTGTGGTCTGTGCTCAGCTGTAAGCCTTGAATACTAATAAAAAGAATAAGGTATTAATGGGGACATCTGAGGCGACTGGGACTCCGTAACGGACCGCCCCGGGCTCAAAGGTAGAAGGCGGTGCACCTCGATACCGCCCGCATTGTCCGCCGGTATCTCTCCCTTTCTCCCTAACCCTCGGCCGTTTGGTTTCCCCTGCCGAGGACGTCCATCTAGATGGGTTTTTATTTATTTATGTATTTTTATTTATTTATTTAATTTTATTTGTATTTATGTATTCATCATTTTCATTTATTTATTTATACAGCCCAACCAGATGAAAAAACTAAAAAATAAGGTATTAATTGAGGTATTTATAAGGTGTTAATATTATTGTTATGATATTTAATTAACTAGTAAGTATTTTTACATAATAAGATTATATATATATTTATTATAAAAGTAAATGCCTCTAAGTGGTGGTTCTACCACGCTCAAAGCTATATATCACCAATGACGTTAACGAACTACTTTGAAAACAACGAAGCTTTTGACATTCAAAGGGCTCTCATGAATTATTTGTATTGTTTTACACGAGAAAAAGGAAATTTTCGTATAATGTATTTTTATACAGCCCGCTGACATAAGAATGAGCTGATATAAGAAAATTTTTTGTAAATCACACAGTGGTGGATCGCCAATCATTCTGATGATATGGATGGTATCGCGAGTTTTGTCGCGATGTGCAATGGTTATTTATTTGGTACGAATTAAAGTAAATAATGTTAGGTTTATGATCCCCGACTTCATTTTGCGTATTATTTTATCAACTGCAACCAAAAAACGAATGAATTCGAGTTAATAAATTTCATCATCATCATCATCATTACAGCCCTTCACAAGTCCACTGCTGGACATAGGCCTCCCCCACGGAATGCCACAAAGCACGGTCCCGAGCCACCTGCATCCATTGACTTCCTGCATGTCTTACCAGGTCGTCACTCCATCTAGTGGGGGGACGCCCTACACTTCGCCTGCCGGTACGAGGCTGCCACTCGAAAACCTTTCTTCCCCATCGGTTGTCGGTTCTTCGAGCTATATGGCTGGCCCATTGCCACTTCAGCTTACTAATCCTTTGGGCTATGTCGGTTACTCTGGTTCTACTGCGGATATCCTCATTTCTAAGTTTATCACGCAGAGAAACCCCGAGCAGAGCCTCTCCATAGCTCGCTGAGCGACCTTGAGCTTCCTCATACGGCCAGCAGTGAAGGACCACGTCTCAGTTCCGTATGTCATCACTGGCAACACGCACTGGTTGTACAATTTAGTTTTGAGGTTTTAAGGTATGCCTGACGAGAAGATGGGTCGTAATCTCCCGAACGCTGCCCAGCCGAGTTGAATCCGTCGATTGACCTCTCGGTCGAAGTTGGACTTACCTAGTCGGACTATTTGTCCCAGGTAAACATATTCGTCAACAACTTTGAGCTTAGTGCTCCCAACAACTACCGGCATAGGTGTGACATGGACATTAAACATGATTTTGTTTTGTCCATGTTCATCTTGAGACCTATCCGTTGGGAGACACTATTGAGGTCATTGAGCATAGTGCTTAGGTCCTCCAGCGATTCTGCCATAAGGACTATATCGTCGGCAAATCGAAGGTGAGTGATGTACTCGCCATTGATGTTAATACCGTATCCTTTCCAGTCCAGTAGCTTGAAAACGTCTTCCAATGCAACGGTGAAGAGTTTCGGGATATTACGTCACCCTGTCTTACACCTCTGCAGTTGGATAGGTTTCGTACTCTGGTTCTGTACTCGGATAGCCATCGTAGCCCTACTGTACAAACACTTCAGCACCTCGATATACCGACAGTCCACTTGGCACCGCTGAAGGGACTGCAGCACCGCCCAAATTTCGACGGAATCAAAGGCTTTCTCATAGTCCACATACGCAGGTAAAGTGGCAGATTGTACTCGTCGGTCTTCTGTACAATTTGCCGAAGGTATGTATGTGGTCTATGGTGCTTAAGCCTTTTCGGAAACCGGCTTGTTCGGGAGGCTGGAAGTCGTCGAGTCTGCATGCGAGACGATTCGTAATGACTCTCGAAAACAGCACGTAGACGCGGTTCAGAAGGAAATCGGTCTGTAGTTCTTCAAGAGAGCGTTGTCGCCTTTCTTGAAGAACAAGACCACCGCACTTCTGCTCCACGCCTCGGTGTAATGCCACCATGGAGGACGGAATTAAAGAGCTTCTGAAGGACTTCAAGTACCGGTTTTACACCCGCTTTCAGAAGCTCCGCTGTAATTCCATCCTCACCTGGGGCCTTGCCGTTTTTAAGGTGCTGGAGAGCCATTCTAATTTCGCTCAGACTGACGTCCGGGATATCATCGGAATAGTGTCGGATAAGACTGGCTCTTGATCGTTACTCACACTTGCGTGTGGCTCCAACGATGACGTGTACAGCTGCCCATAGAACCTCTCAATGTCACTCAAAATCTCACGTGTCTCGGAAACGATGCTGCCACATTCGGTCTTCAGCTTCGACAGTTGGCTCTTTCTGGCAGACAGATCTCTGGCAAAGACTTTGGAGCTCTTCGCTTCTTCAATACGAGCTGTATTGAAGTTTCGTAAGTCCCGCCGCATGCATTTGGAGATCTGTCTGTTCAGTTGCCTGTATGCTGTCAAATCTGCTGACTGTGGTTTCATCTCCCGTCTAATAGCCATGAGATTAAGAGTGTGATCGGAGAGTTTTTGTTCTTCTGCGACAGGTCTTACAGAACTTAGCTTCGACCGCATGGACAGTTTCCACAAGCTTGTCATTCATATCGTCCACTTCATTGCAGTCTTCTAGGCACTGAAAACGATTTTGTAACTCGAGCTGAAAGTTTTCGGGACTTTGGATTAGAGCACGAGGGGACGGGCGTTGACTTCATTAGACGTGACCTCTCCAACTTAACGTTTAGGTTCAGTGTGCCTCTCACCATTCGGTGATCGCTGCCAGTTTTCACCCTCGCGATCACTGAGACATCACTGAACAGTTGTCGTCTGGTCTTCATAATGAAGTCAATCTCATTTTTGTCGAACCGTCGGGACTCGACCAGGTCCACTTTCTGTGGGGCCGCTTTTGGAAGAAAAAGTTCATCATAAAGAGTCCCTCTTTCTCAATGAAGTCGGCCAGCTGCTGGCCCTTGGGTTCCGTTGCCCTATTCCGAATTTCCCTACTTTCAGCTCGCCGCTCTCTTGTGCCTAGTTTTGCGTTGAAGTCTCCCATTAACACCGTATAGTGGGTTTTGGAGGAATGCATGGCTCTAGAGATATCCTCATACATTTCCTCCACCTCCTCATCGGGGTGTGCCGAGGTTAGTGCGTAAACCTGTATGACCTTCAGCGAATACCGTTTGGTGATTCTGAGTATAAGGTACGCAACCCTCGTCGACACACTCCCGATCTTTACAACGTTGTTAACGAGAGACTTGTGGACGATAAATCCGACACCTCCTTGGGACAGATGGTCGCCCTCCCAGTGATAGAATGAGTTGCCGGATTCGAGGATTACCGTGTCTTCCCCTCTCTTCGGACCTCAGATAGTCCTATTATATTCCAGCGTAACTTATCTATCTCTTCTTCCAGCTCCAGGATCTTCTCGTCAGTCCTCAGGGTGCGTGCGTTATATGTTGCCAGGTCGAGTCGTCGAAGTATCGTCGTAGGCAACCGAATCTCCACCGGAGATTCTTAGCACCCCTGCCCGTCGTTACCATGGTCGCCACCGTTGCCAGGAATAGCGGGGCCGCGGGGACTGGGGCCGTTTATTAGTGTCGTCGCTCATGGGGGTATATTGCCATAGTTGCCACGCTTGGCGAGCGGGTTGGCAACCGCAGTTTTTTATTGTTTTTTTGCTTTTATCAGAAAGATGCTGCTGCCCATCTTCTGTATCAGTTTCCCTTTGTCGCCTCTTACGACACCCACGGGAAGATATGGGGTAGTGGGTATTCTTACCCGCCACTACACGGGTTAATACATTTGCATACACTTAAATCTGCAATTAAGAAAGTAAATGAAAGTGTGAAATTTTATACTTGCTTTGTTTTCACTAGGTGAAACTTTATCTTCAATATAAAATCTGATAGTGCTGTAAGGCGAAACCGGGCAGTTTTATAGTAAATTCATTAAAATATAAGTGAAACAAGTGCACATGTCAATTTAAATCACAAATAAAAATGTCTTACAACTCCGTAAAAATCACTGAAATCAGCATCATAATGCCAAACTATAAAAAAACATGATTCCGGTCAGGATCGAACTGGCGGCCTTCCGCGTGTAAAGCGGATGTGATAAACACTACACCACGAAACCGATGAATATATGAAATACATTATAGCTTCATTAATGAAAAAATATTATATTCAGCAAAAGACATTATTAAATGTGCTTCAGTGTTTTTACGTAGTAATAACGTGGAGGGCGGGAGGGAGTTTTAACCACTTTTTCCTAACTTTCGCCTACGAGAGACGTGTGTTACAATTGTTGCAATTAGGGTTTGGGAAGTCACAACGGTCTGAAAGGCCGGGACCGGACGTTCCGGCACTCAGAAACTTCTCAGAATTAGAATTGAGTTCATTTTTGCCGAGATGTATCAATAAAATAGCAATTTCAGTAAAAATTTACATTTATTAAACATAAAATTAAATCATAACATTTATAACGTTAATCCGTTCGGTAAAGCAGTGATGTAAGAGACATGCTGCTTCACTATAAGACGTTTATTGCATTTTGATAGATAGTGCTACTAACTGCAATAAAACCGCTTGACATAGACACAGTCACAAACTCTCAAATATCACGATCTCATCAAAGAACATCACAAAATAACAATATGGCGGTAAACGCATTTATTGTGTACTTCGTAAGTTACGTAGTATCAACACTCTCAATATTCGTTTAGCCAACATATTATGGTGCACTCAATAACAGAATGCGGGAAGCTAAAATACTTATTAAGACCTTTGGAAATAAATTTATTGCAATACCCGGGAATATGAATGTCTCGGGACACGAGACAATTTAATTTATAATAAGTCCCGGGTCTTAGAGACACGAGATGTCCCGTTAAACTACATAAAACACATTAAATTGAATTAGTACCGCAATTTACGGTACTCTCTAGCACAAAGTTCTTATTCTATTAGTCTGGACATGTCCCTCCGCCATTGAAAAGAGGATTTGCCTTGTCACGCTTGGCAGGCGGATCGACGATCGCAGTACCAGACGTTTCATTAATTTGATTCATAATTAGCATGTTTATTAATTTATTTTATTTTATTTAAAGGACTTTATTGAATACACTTCAAAATAAAGTAACCAAGGGTGGCCCTAATGCCAGTGCACATTTTCTGCCAGTCAACCCATTGCATGGAGAAAATAAAGTGGCAGGCGTCTTGATTAACATAATATGTATTACGAAAACATATAGCAAGTCAATTTAAAAATATAATATAATAACATACTTATTGAAATGAACATGTTATCGACAACCAATAATATATACATAGTTTCCTTATTACTATAACTCGTAGCGACCCACTGCTATAGTTTACTCGTGGTGTATCCTGTCCTATACAGTATATTATCTATGGTGTATCCTGTTAAGGAGCAAAAGAGGATTTAGTGGCAGTACATAGAACGTAAATTAGATAGATACCCTTATTACCCACTATTCGTACGCTAGCATGACTCCAACAATTACATGTTTTTTACTCTCGCAAAAAATAATCCTTAATAAGATCGTATAATATATTGTTGCCACTATTTTTATAGTCACAGTTTTTATAGTTTCATGCAGAGGCGGATTAAATGTTGAGAGCGCCCTAGGCTAGATCCTCATTGGCGCCCTCTAGCGGCCATATATTATAAATTATAACTACTCGTTTTGCATATAAACTATGATAATATATGTATATATGTATGTATGTATGTATATCATTGCTCCATATTGCTCCATGTATATTATGTATATAGTGTGTTGCTTCAGATCTAACGTTGCAGATTTCGCCAGTGTTATGGTTATAATGCACTATATCTACATATTGTTTTCGGTTTTCTAGATAATAATAAAAACTTAATTTTAAACTTTAATAAAAACCCTCTGTCCTGGGAAGAACCAGCAAGAAATCCAGCGGGACATATTTTTAAAGTAAATTTTATATTAATTGTTGTACAAACTACAAAATTTATTTTAGAAACTGCTTGGAAGCGACCACCTCATTCCCAGGGGTTATTATCAACCATGTATTCATTTATACTATAATAACCCTTTTTATACAGTTTCAGCTTAACAAAACATTTAAACTTGGTAATAGAGAGAGCCTGTACACTTTCCGGGACCATGTTGTAATAGCGTATACATTGCCCAAGAATTAATTACTGACTCTGTGGAGTCGTGAAACTGGTATCACTAGCTTCTGTTTGTTCCTAGTGTTTACAGAATGTATATCACTTTTTTTACTAAAACTACCTTTGTTTTTGTGAACATACATTAAATTTTAGTAAATATTATTAGACTCTCTCGGTTTTAGGTTGTAAATAGCTCTAATGGCCCTCTTCTGTAAAACAAAAATAGTTTCTGAATCAGCCACATTTCCCCATAGCAAAATTCCATAAGACATTATGTTACGAAAATAACTGAAATAAACTAATCTCGCTGTCTCGACACTAGTGAGACCTGACGGTTAGTTTTATTTCCGTTTAAATGTAAATTATTAACGTTAAACCAATGCACTAATTTTGATATAGCATTATTCACTTCGTCACATTTAAATGATTGATGTTTAATTTTAAAATCGAGGAAGTATCATCAGCAAATAATACTATATCATGATTATCCCTACAAGGAATATATATATATATATACATATATATATATATATATATATATATATATATATATAAATATTAAAATTAATTATTAAAAAGAGGATGTCCGCTAGACGTAGAAATATGAAATTTGGACAGTAGCTGCTTTTATAACGTATCATTAAGAAAGGATTTTGAAAAATCCAACCCTAATGAAGTGAAATAGGTGTTACAGTTTGCATGAAACTTTTATTTTACGGGGCGATTGACACGAAACTGACTGAAGGTACTCTGTAAATAAAATAAATGAATTCGAATTTAGCGATTTTTCAAAACCACCTGTTACGGTGGGCCAGATGGTGTTCAAATTTTATGGAGAAAAATTGGTGATATATTCTGAAATTAAAAATAATAAAATTCATATTTTTAATTTCTTCAAAATCTACCCTCAGGGTCTTAAAACGAGACCGCAAAGTATGTATGTATTAGGACGCACAGATCAAAAATCTAGACATATAAATCTGAAATTTGAACAGTAGCTGCCTTTAATAACGTAGACATCCACTAAGACGACAGAATTTTGGAAAATTCAACCCTTAAGAGGGGAAATAGCATGTTACAGTTTATATAATTTTTTTTATTTTACGGGGCTATTGACTCAAGATGTAGTCTGTAAAAAAACAAAAAAAAAACGTATTTTATGATAATTCAAGGTGTTCAAATTTGTGTAGTGAAAAATTGATTAAAGTATTTTTTCAATTTGAAAATTGATGTATATACTCTTGAATTAAAATAATAAAATATTTTTCGTTTTTGTAAGAGGTTGCAATTTATATATGAAAAATATTGGTATGACGCAGAGCTCAAACAGCTGGACGTAGAAGCATGAAATTGTGACATTATAGATTCATTTAATTACTGACTACCTAACGTACTTAACTAAGATAGGATTTTGGAAAATTCAAACTCTCAGAGGATGAAGTAAGGTGTTACAGTTTGTACAACACGTTTTATTTTAAGGGGCTATTTCATATTTGTATGGTGAAAAATTATGTAACTTGAAAATTGGTACCATTAATTTTGTATTAAAATAATGAAATACGCATTTTAAAATTTTTCAAAAACCTAACCATAAAGTGTTAATAAGAAGGTATAATGTTTGCGTGGGGAAAAATTGCTTTCTGGTTTGAATGGTGGTGATGATATACATAAAACTGAATTAGGGTAGTTATGGACACATACTTTCGAACTTTACAAAATCTGCCTCTATTCACCCTTAAAATATGGATCTATAAAATTAAAAAAAAAACATGTTTCAGTATTTTTGACAGTTCTATCCTTAAGTGGGATACAATTAAAGATGAAATATTGTTTGAAATTCTACTATATTTTAATTATATCTTTGACAAAAGTAATAAAAGTTTTCGATTAGAAACTTAGTAATACGTGTTTAAAAAAATTGGATATTGCACTCCTAACGGTAAAATAGAGGATGTAAGCTATTATAAAATTGTATACTATTTTGATTTGATTTGTTCCAGTCAACCATAGTAATAACGTAAGCAAATAATTGTTCACAACAAATGGCTAGGCGAGAGGTGTACATAAATTATGATGATAAAAGTACATATGATGGAAATTTTAAAAGTTCCAAGTAGTAAGCTTTGAGTACATTTTTGAAGGGACAAAAAGATTGAGCACGACGAATATGAAGAGGGGAGGAGCTCCACAAGCGTACAGTTGTAACAGAAAATAATTAATTGAAGAAGGAGGATGAAGATGAAGAGTAGGTACGAAGAGACAGATTTGTTAGAACGGATTTCACTATTTGAAAACTTAGTCTAAATTAAAATCTGCGATCATTATAATTCCGAAATATGAGAATTTTCCGTGCGATAGCTTGAGCTTTTCGTATTATGCGATCTCATTATAAGTGTGGGTCATGACTGACATGTAGTAATTTATAATATAGTTTAATAATTGCAAAATAAAATGGACACGAGTACCCTTAACAGGTGGTCATGAATGAAAAATGTTATGAGAGAGTAAAGGCGATGTAGGAGTAATCAAATAGGCGAATTCGCCCCTAGGCACGTGCCTAGTTTGCCTTAGGGATAATCCGCCACTGGTTTCATGGCAACTATGGAAAAAATTAGGCAATCCATGGGGAAGGCCTATGTTCAGCAGTGGACTTATACACGCTGTAATAGACGGATAATGGATATTGATTATGTGAGCCCTTCACCAGTCCACTGAACATAGGCCTCCCCCAAGGAATGCTTGAAAACACGGCCATGAGCCACTTGAATGCATTGACTTTCTGCATCTCTTACCAGGTTATCACTATATCTAGTGGGGGGGAAGGGCAACCCTACATTTCGCTTATCGGTAGTTCCAGCGTTGTGTTCCCAACAAATACTGGCATAGGTGTGACATGGAATATACACATGACCTTTGTCTTTTCTTTGTACGTTCATTTTAAAACCGATCTATTGTATGATGTATGTTGATTTAATGTAATGAAATATAGTATAATTTAATTACAAAGAAATTGAAGCTTTCTAACAAATTAGAAAGTAATTTGTTAAACATTTGTACAAATTATTTATATTTAAGTACATTACGTACTTATGAACTATTTTTAGGTAAAATTCATATCATGTTTTTGCTAATATTTGCTACAATCACAAAAATATTATTATTGAATGGAGTTGTGAGACATAGCTAGATTAGATTATTAATTGAGGTCGTGCTAATTTTAAATAAATAGAAAATTAGTTCATTTTTTTTTAAATATTGATGTCTTTAATATTTTAGAATATAACTTACAAGCATCGGTGGTTCAGTGGTAGAATGCTCGCCTGCCACGCGGGCGGCCCGGGTTCGATTCCCGGCCGATGCAAGATATGTTTTTTAAATTATTTTTGTAATTTTTTAAAGTTTGCTTATGGTGAATTTAACTTTATACTAAAATTTTTTTTTGAAATAGATGGAGGTGGAGGAGGTTCGTTAGTTAATAAAACGATATTTGCTTACTTTACAATGTGGACTCATTTATTCTTTTTTCTTCTTATAAATTATAAGCTGTGGTGCTTGATGGCTAATGGTGCTGCAGCCTTGGTAAAACACACTAGATTAGTCGAAGTCTATTCTCTCTGGTGGCGCAAGGAATCCATCACCCCGTTTCCTCCCGTGAGTGTCATAAGAGGCGACTATGGGGAATGTCAAAAAAGTCTTATGGTTTTCAATAGATGGTTATATATACAAGTGGTAAAATTAAAATTTTGTTCAATTGACTTCAATATAAATAGAATGAGAACATCATCAATGTAGTCGAAGTCAATTAAATACACATTATTAAAAATAACTCAAAAATTACTGGTCAGATCTTAATCAAATTTATATGCCCCTGGGATCAAATAAAAAACGAATCATCAAAATCGGTTCCATTGAAAAAAATTCTGAGGTTAACATACATAAAAATACACACTCGAATTGAGAACCTCCTCCTTTTTTGAAGTCGGCTGAAAATACCTAAATCGGTGACGGGCAGCCGCGTCAAAATTGCGGGGAGTCTGGTACTGCGGCGAAAAGCAAACGATAGGGAGTATCATGGGATAGGCCCACGACCAGTAAGTGGACGTCTGCGCAATGTGTGATAGAGTGGGTGATTTAAATTCATAATTGGACCCAGTAGGTGACACTGTTGTCGAGATCTAGAAATCACCCGTGCGAAATCGGGGCGGATCGCTAGTTTTTTTACATGTAATTCTGCTGTACGTTTGCTTGTCAATGAACTCCTCCTAAACAGCTGGACCGATTTTGGTAAAAAAGCACCGTTTTGATGTTGGAACTAGATATAAGTAAGAAAAGTATATTCGATTTTTTTAAAACATTTTGATTAAAGGAAATGATAAAGATTATTTCCTCCCAGGATTTATGTGGAAGTTTCTTTGAATTGTAGATAAAGTATCTCACTTTCATTTTTCAATGATTTAAAAGAGGTAGAGGGAATTAATCAAAGTTGGAAAGGAAAATATAATGAACTATCGATTTGTTAGCTTAACAATTTTCAATTACAAACTTGTTATCCCCTCATGTGCCCGACCGGTATATGTTTTTACGTTTCAAGTGTCAGGGGCCGTTCGGGAGGTCGCGTGATACCGGTAGGCGATAGTGTAAACAATGATATCTTTTTACTTTTGTGTGCCAGCTATATTTAAAACTTATACGCATCGATTCGTTATGAATGGTTGTGCGTAAGTTAAATAATGTAATAAACACCCTTAGAAAACTTTCCACCGACCCAACTTTAATTAATTGGTTAACTTCTAATTATAGGATATTCTATAATAACTACAAAAATAATTACTATGTACTCGTACTAAACAAATTTGTTTCCAAACATTTCTAAACTCTACCTAAAATTAAAGTCAGTCTTTGTTTTTTTTTTTTATACTGCTTCTAATATATGTTTCTTTTTGTAGAGAAAGGTAAAATACAACATTCGAGAAATTAAATTTTTTAATATTTTGCCTTAACCGGAAGAACAGTAAACTTAGCGCGCTTCTTAAAGATATTTATTTGTGATGTTTATAATTTTATATTCATATTACGTACAGGTTGGCGGTTTAAGACGGAATATTAGTACAATCAAAAAATTGTTTAATACGTCTTTCGTCGTCCATTTTTGTAAAACTATAAGAACTGCTCTAAGGTTGACTGAAACAGAATGCTGTTAAGTCTAATAATAAACCAACAAATAAATAAATAAGTAGGTACACTTAAAATATTAAATTAATTCAAACATGAATTTCCTTAGCATTGACACAGAACAGTTATTTTTTTAAATATTAGTGGCAAACACACTAACATTCTACCAGATTGGAAATAGTTACTCCAACCATGGACGTCTGCAACCAAATTCAAGCAATGCAGGATACAGACTGCTGTGTCATCATATCGTCATCCTTGAGGACTAAGGTGAGATGCCTCACGGCCTTTAATTATGCTGATTTCATTACCTTTCAATAAGGAACACAGCAGGGTCTGCTGTTTAGCGGTAGAAAAAGACAGCACTAGTTTAGGCAGACACCCAGTTCTAGACAGTGAAAGACTGGCTTTTTTATAAGCTATATTACCTTTATTGTTACTGTTTAGCCTATCAGAAGTCCACTGCTGAAGATAGGCCGCCCCATAGATTGCCTCATAGGGGGATATTAGCCAAAGTTACTAGGCTTGGCATGCGGGTTGGCAACCAGAGTTTATTTTTATTTTTAGTTGTTATTAGGAATACGCAGCTCATTGTTTGTTACCTTCTGTCGACACTAAGACATAAAATATGGGGTAGTGGGTATTCTAACACTGCCGCTACACGGTCAGCTATATTAAGACTTAAGAAGTAAATCTAAACATTTATAAATAAATAAAATTGAAGTGTCTGTTTGTAATGCCAAAATAAAAGTTTTTTCCTAAATATGCAATTGGTAAAGTTTATAAGGTACATATAACAAAACACAATTTTAAAAAAAATCTGTCTCTCTGTTTGTTCTGGCTAATCTCCAAAATGTCTGGACCAATTTTGGCGAGACTTTCACTAGAAGATAGCTAGATAGATAGATAAATTCCTCGCGGATGAATTCGCGGGGAACAGCTAATATTATTATAAAACAGAATTGTTTTAATGTTGCGTTATTTAAAACTTAAATCACACATCATTGTTATCAAACTGCGCGAAGCTTAATATCGGTCGATTTTTTATGTTTAATAGATTTCAATACCTTTAATGCCGTAAAACGGGGTTACTTTGAGAGCTGGGGTATCTTTGATGATAGCTAAACTTGGTAATATGAATGTTTGCAAAGGCTGATTTGGATAAACAGGGGAAGACAGTGAAACGGTTTACAAATAACCTACCAGGTGTCGAAAGGGCCGTTAGCGTTCTGAAGCGCCATAAGAACGCCTATGGTCAAAGATTATCAACTAATATTAAAAGGTCTAGAGCGACTGTGGGCCGGGAATCATTCAATAGATATTTCGACAATCTTCACTCTGAGATAGAAAATGTACCACCGTCTAATATATTCAACTATGACGAATCTAATATGGCTGACGATTCAGGGGAAAAAAGATGTGTATATAGAAGAGGAGTAAAATATCTTGAGAAAGTGATGAAATTTTCGAAGAGTTCTACTATAGTTATGATTTGTGGTTCTGCAGATGGCACATTATTGCCACCATACATTATTTACAAAAGTACCCAGCTGTATGATACATGGAAGAAAAGAGGTATTGTGGGTAAACCATGCTGTGAATAGCCATGTTGCAGCCCGGGATACCGTTACAATAGGACAACTAGTGGATGGATTGATACACAAACATTTAGAGATTGATTCATGACTTGTTTTTTACCTCATGCCAAAAGACTAGAAGGGAAAAAGGTGTTAATCGGTGATAATTCATCGTCTCATATTGACAATGCTGTTATAGCTACATGTGAAACAAATAACATCAGTTTTATATGTTTGTGCCTAACTCAACCCATTTAACCCAGCCGCTTGACGTTGGCTTTTCCGGTCCGTTAAAGATAGCATGGAGACTCTTGAAGACTAGAAAAAAACCAATTTACGAACTACATCTGTACCTAAGGAGTCCTTCCCACATCTGTTGAAAAAGGCAATAACGAATATAGACCAAAAACCACCAAAAAATGATAAAGACGCTTGTACGGAGTTTGGTGAGCAGTTTTAAGGCTACTGGTATCGCTCCTCTTGATAGAAATAGGGGTTTAAACAAATTGCCACCTGAGTCACCTTGTCCTGAAATGGAAACTGTCATCCGAGATTCCTTAACAGAGTTTTTAAGAGAACAAAGATTTGGGAATAAATCACAGCCACCAAAGAAGAGGACAATACTGCAAATTGAACTCGGTAAAAGTATCTCGACAGTAGATGAAACATTGAATCAAGAAGTTAATGTTGTTGAGCTGTACAAACCGAAAAAACGTCTATACAACAATCGATGCGAAATCCTGTTCCTGTTATCAGCGAGCCATCTACAAGCTATCAAACTGGTCAAGAGGACAACAATCATGGTATTACCGATTGCGATTCAGATATTGAAAATATATTGCCGAATCATGCTAGAAATACTTTAAGCGATGTCAGACAGATTCCCACAATAGCACAATTTATTTTAGCAAAGTAGGATCACAGAAGGGGAAAAAGACATATCATTATGTATGTTCCATTGAAGTACTCATTGGCACTAAACTGATGAACTGAACTGAAAGATGTATCAATCATTGAAGTTAGTGACATTGTTATTTACCTTCCCAAACCGAATTACATCAACGAATGCTACTCGTTCTAAATGACGTGATGATCAAAGAATTGTAGTTTTTTACTATATGTTTAACTAACTTTTTGATAAATTTTTTTTTATAGGATAGGGTGATTAACGAGCACACAGTCCACCTGATGGTGAGTGGTTGCCGTGACCCATAGACATCTACATCTATCCTCAATAAATAATTAAAATGCAGATGCGTTGTCACCCGTGAGGACTAAGATGGAATGCCTCTTTTCCAGTAAAAAGGGTCTCCGGTTCTCTACACTCACCATACGAAACACAACAGCATTAAGCTGCTATTTTACGCTGGTATTCTGTGAGAGCGTGGTCCTTCCCCGGTCGAGCCGACCCATTCGTGCTACAACTATGCTACTAATATTGCTGCAGCATGGCTCTACCACGTATAAAACATATTAATTGTTGATTTGAATTA
Source organism: Parnassius orleans (assembly GCA_029286625.1). Classification (NCBI taxonomy): domain Eukaryota; kingdom Metazoa; phylum Arthropoda; class Insecta; order Lepidoptera; family Papilionidae; genus Parnassius; species Parnassius orleans. The sequence continues at coordinate 515,031 of JAGSMP010000250.1, read as the reverse complement.
TTGAATTATGAGACTGTTGTAATAGTTTTAAGCGATAAAAATATAATTGATCTCTATACTTTATTTTCTTAAATACATATTAATAAAAAATATTTGGTTTATCTCGTTTGTTAATATTATAGTACCCATCATCAAATTCACCCCTTGACTCAAAGTATTCAAAACCCAACTATTCAAATCACAATATTAGGTAAACGATAGTTTCCTAAAAAAATTTTTTTAGATTTTTGTCGTTTATCGGGGTGTCTGCGATGGAATAAATAAAAGAGTGGGTGACAAAGTAGCATCATTATCGATATAACTTTGATAAAAAGTAAAAAAAAAAATATTCTCAAAAATCAATTTATTTGTTGCAATAATTAATTTACGTAATGAGTTTACACTACAGTTTTTTTTACACTTTTATCGTTGAAATTGCAAGCGTGGCATCCATTTAAAATTAAAAATTAAACAATGTCACCCCGTTTTACTGTACCACTCCAAAGAACGCGACTTTATTTATTTGATTTCATTTGGTCATAAAATAGTTTTATGTGTCAATAAAATATATTAGTCTGAAATAAAAGACTGGTTCAATCTTACGACTGGCGTAAATCAATTTAAATGTCAGTTTTACGGTTGGGAAATTCAAACAAAGCATTCCTTCAAATAGAAATGGAAAGGAATTCCATTTCTATTTGAACACAAAATACTTCATAAAAGAAAAACGGAACGGACGGAAGAACTTATTACAATGGGAATTAATAATATTGATCAGGCGCAAGTTTTCATAATTAACCTGTAAAGTCCCGGCTCTGTATCAGAAAATTTTATACGTGGTAGACCCATGCTGTAGCTATATTATGGATGTAGAAGGAATGGGTCGGCTCGACCGGGGAAGGACCACGATGTCACAGAATACCAGCGTAAAATAGCAGCTTAATGCTGCTGTGTTTCGTATGGTGAGTGTAGAGAACCGAAGATTCTTTTTACTGTATACGAGAGGTATTCGGTTCATTTTAGTATCTGCATTTTGAATCTCAATCGAGGGCAAATATAGATGTCTATGGGTCCAATACCCACTTGCCATCAAGTGGACTGTGTGCTCGTTTGTCACCCTTATTCTATAAAAAAAATGGGGTGGATTGACGCTAATAGGCCCCGTCTAAGTTTAATTGTTCATAACAATCGGGCCAGTAAAACGAGTACGAATTAAAAAGCAATTGCTTTGTCACCATTGAGGCCAAGATTTGAATCCTCTTTATCAGTAAACATTAGAATTTTTATAAAACCTAACTTCAAAGTAATAAAAAATCCTTATAATAATAGCTCCCGAAGTCGGATCTAAGACATAATACATAGGAGTATTAAAGTATAGGAGGATGAAGAAATCTCTATATTGTTTAATTTATGTGTGTGGCATGTTTGCAATAACTGTTCCTTACTTTCTTTTTTTCGAATTTTATTGGCCTCTTTGAGTGGACTAAGAAATATCAAAAGCTCGAATGTCATTTAAATAGTTACATTAAAAACTTCATCCAGCGTTTTTTCACACCTTAGAGTAGCTAATTATATTTCATGAAAAATGATCATACAAACTGTTTCACAATGATGAAGATATCGCGTAATATACATACGAAAAAAGAACATACAGTCGAAATTATTCCTTTAATTGAAGCTAAAAAGGTTAATATTACGGTTACACATCACACAAAACACGTCAGAATTATGCTACTATTACCATTTCTTTTGCATCCATATAATACTGCAGTGTGGCTCCACCGCGTATATATTTCGAAAATCTCTGTTCACAGTAATCGAATTTTAGTGTCAAATTTTATATTAAAGTAGCAGGCACGTAGGACATGACGTACGTGAGATTCGACACGATATTTGGTCGAACGTGTATCGTTAGCAAATCATCCATTTATCGGACGATATTATATCGGTTTTTAATAAATGAATGTAAATTGTTCCATCCATATAAAATGATTTGCCTGTTTATTTGTCGAGATCGATACTCCACGAATGGAAACAGGCCGTAAACTTCCACTTTATTTTATTTTATTTTATTAATAAGGCACACACAAACAGATTAAAGACAGTACGTCACACAGTTACAGTAACAAATATTATTATAACTATTCTATAATTCAATAGAGTGTGCACAGCAAAACAAAATATAATAACAAGTATTAAAAATCGAATAATACATAGTATGAGTATCGGGTATTCGTGAAATTTACATATTTAACGTAGCAATTATAGATCTTTTAAATTGTGAGATATTAGAATTAAAAATATCAAGATCAGCGTTACGATGTCTCAGCTCGTCAAAATTTCGACACCTTCTAATGACCGGATTAAAGAAACTGCTGGAGTTCTGAATATGGGCCATCGCGATTGAAGGAGGATTTGCTGTTATCGCCATGCTTAACAGGCTAATAGCAGTACCAGATGTCTAGCACCTTTGACGCTGCTTCCGTTGACGTTCGCGGTATTTTAAGTCTTGTAAAAAAAGGATGTTTGATTTCAATAGAAGTTCAGGGATTAAGCCCTTACCGTAAACTTCTCAGTACGCAAGCAACAAGGTTTCAATATTTGCCGACATTATTGTAATTGTTAATTAAACTATTAAGTGCTGATAAACTAAGTACTTGGCGGCTAAGGAAAACATTATGAAGAAACCTACATATCTGAGGAGTAAAATATTTCGAGGACATGTGGAGTCCGCCAATACGCACTGGAGGAGCGCGGCAGACTAATCGCTTCATAACCTTCTCAGAATTAGAAGAAGGCCTGTGTCTAGAAGTCGAACGTGTAAACATTGTAACTTTACTATACAAGATTATTATATCCATTTATCGCAGTCCTAGAAACCTTTCTGGCCTGTCTTATAGTCACCTCTGTACCACAAGGCTATACAATCCGTATAAACAAACTAAATAGTACTTCATTTTTATCATATAAGAGTAAGCGAACGAGAATGCGGCTCACCTACCACTGCCCATGATCAACTGCAAACACCAGGGGAATTGCAAATGCGTTGTTCGTCTTTTAAAAAAGAGTAAGCTCTTTTCTTGAAGGTCTCTAAGTCGTATTGGTATGGAAAAATCACTGGTGATAGTCGATACCACAAGGAAGTTGTGCGAGAAAGGAAACTACTACGTTTGTTAATGACAGAAAAAGGGAATTTTTACAATGATTCTTCCTTCCTGGAGTTAGTTTAAAATTCCATTAAGTACATGAAGGGGCAATGAATGAGCAGGTTTTGTTGTCTTTAAAAACAAACGCACTGTCATGATAACGATCGTACAATTTTCAAATAAGCGAAATTCTCTTAAAAAACTTTGTGATATTTTTACTTAGGAGATAACTTCTCGTTAAATTTAAACCATCTTATTATAGAAAGTACTTAGTTTATAATTAGTTTCAGGCTTAAACTAGAGTCTGTTTTAATAAAGTAGACCTGTAGTTAATATGCAAAATACAAGTGGTATAATTAAAACTTTTGTACCACAGTCCACTGCTGGACATGGGCATCCCCATTAAGGGGGTATATGCCATACTCGCCACGTCTGGCAGGCGGGTTGGCGAGCGCAGTCCAAGGTACTATATTAACAAGTAACGCTGCTGCCCATTCCCTGGATTTGTCCCTTAGTCGGTTTTTACGACACCCACGGGAGGAGTTGGGGTGGGACTATACTAACCCACGGCACCACACGGGGTACAACTGACTTCAATATACATAAAATGAGAACATCATCAATGTAGTCGAAATCAATTAAATACGCATTATTCAGGATAACTCAAAAACTACTGGTCAGATTATGATCAATTTATATGGGACCACATGAGAAGCACCAGCTTTCAAATAAAAAAAGAATCATCAAAATCGGTTCACCAAGAAAAAAGTTCTGAGGTAACACACATTAAAAAAATACAGTCAATTTGAGAACCTCCTTCTTTTTTGAAGTCGGTTGAAAATGTAAAGTATGGAATTTGACGTCAAATGTCGAATTTCGCTAATACTGTGGCGCTGTGGCTAAGGGAATTCTTTCGTGTGAAAAATTCTTCTCAAATCATAGCTCAAACTGGAAGCTATCAATAAACCATGTTTTGTAATAAGGCCGAAAATGTTTATGCATTTCAGTGTATTATTTTTGATGCTATATCTCTAATGAGATTTCATTTAAGGCAGGCTTTTCAAACTTATAGCCTCATATACCCATATCAAATTTCTCAGGCAATGGCGCGCCCTTAAAAACTGCCTAAAGTCTGAAGTAAGTTTTTTTTTAATTCAAAACATACAGTTACAAAGAGCTATATGTAATTAGTGAAAAACCTTCGCCCCACAACCTTACATCAATAAAACTATGTGGTAGTTAATCGGCGTACACCATCAAGTGTATAGCGAACCTCTTACGATGAACTGGCAAACCCTGCAGATTCACGTACTCCACTTTGAGAAACTCTGATTTAAGGCATATCATTTCGTTTAAATTGTTATTAGACCCGTAAACTTTTTCAAAGTTTATCGCATCTTTCTTCATAAGCTCTGGAATGGCATTTTATGATGAAAATAAAGTTTGCGTGTTTTTGTAACAGATTTTATCATTTGGTATAATTTTTACAAGAGAAAATGTTAAACTTTCAGAAGCTTTAGCGAATTTGTATAAACCGTGCGTCGTCCTTTAGAAGATGTTTTTAATACGGTTGTAGAATTCGTTGCCTCGAGGGAATATAATATGTACGACATTTCAGTTCTTAGAAAGGCCCTAGAAACGCTTACCTAACTCATCTCTCCCTGGATCCTATTGAAAACGGAAAATCATGAACGCGACGAGGCAATCTTCAACTTGTTAATTGTGTAGGAAAACGTCGTAATCATTAAAAAAAAATTCTAGGGCGCGTGAAACTGACTACTGCGCTTACACAAATATGTAACTTAAAACGATATTTTATATTACATTTAAATCCATATCTATGAATATAAATGAAATTGAAGTGGATGTTTGTAATATCGAAATAACTACTTTATATCGAGCTCAGTGGGTTATTTGTATGCCAGTAAGACATAAATAACCATTTTGTAAAATTTTCTTCTGTCTGTCCGGACTAATCTTTGGAATGGCTGAACCGATTCTGACAAAACTTCATGAACAGATAAAGATCAAAATCAGGAATGATCTTAGCTATATTTTGTCCGAGAAACTTGGAGATTTTTTTTTGTGAAATAGAAAAATTAATAAAATAAATGGTCATTATTAGATCTCATTATTGAAATCTCATTAATAGATGCCACCCAAGTGAAGCCGGGCGCGTTCCTAGTTTATAATAAGACAATAAACATGAGAGAGTTTGGGTTAAGTCCTTTTTTTGTGAACATTTTTACATCTGGCGTAAGTCACTTAGTAGCAGGTGTTACCAACATTTTACTGGCGCTCTTTCTAATGAAATATTTCATTTTACACGTTCGTTATACCTTATATTAAAAATGTAGTATATATGTATGAAAATGAATATAAAGCAAGTCTAATACCAGTTACCTTACATTGGTATTCAGGGTCTTTATAAGAAAATAGTATGGAAACGATAGAGGTTGGGTAAATAACAATTCAATAACAGAAATCAAATATATAAAAATTAAATTTTGTTTGTTCGTATTTTATGCGCTGCTATACCGTTCATCATATTGCGCTAAAACTTTGTCGACTTATTGCTTGCATATGTGAGAAGGTTATAGGCATAGTACAATTAACTTACAGTAGGTGGCGCACGTATCGTAGCGACAAATTTATTTGAAAGCTATAATATTATGTCATTCAACTTCAATGAATATATTATAATTCCTAATTAAACAATATGACTCTTCCAAATTTAAAACGATATTTCCACAATATTTTTTTTGTGGCAGCAACGCGCCGGGTACTAGCTAGTAAATAAAAAAAATACAAGTTGTCAACCCGTCTGTAATCCGTTGCGACTATTTCAAAACCCTCCCTATGAGTAATAAATTATTGTGGAGACCTATGGTCAGCGGTGAACTTTTGATTGGGGAGAATGAAAGAATGAACCAACGATCTATGGTTCTTATAATTAGTTTGTGCCGAGTTCAAAGTTCCGCGCGTGGCTTTCCCAGTTAAATCCGCCAAGTTAAAACGCAACTTTTTAATTACTGCTAATTTATTTAATTTCTTCTAAAAGTAACCAGTTTTACAACCCGTCGGAAATATCTGCAGACCTCGCCGGGCCCCGTTTTCACCTATTAGTACCAGATTTAGACATTCTATTTTATTCTTTTATTTAATTTGTGTTCAAACTGCGAATGCCCGCGCCACACTAAGGTACTTTGAAGGTATTAGCCTATTTGAAGCAATTTTAAGCTAAAGTCTGGGCTTTAGATGCTGCTGCCCCTAGCCGGTGTGAGTATTTTTCGTCTAGAGTCAATGAGATGGTTATACCACCATCTAGCGGAAACTATTATATTTTCTGTTAGAGATTCTGTTATACGGCATCACTACGCGGCATCCTTTGCTTAAATCTAAATCAGTTATATTATGGTCTAACGCCGTTGGCGTTAATCTCTAGCAGATAAACAATAACGGGGCGAACGTTTGTCAAAAGAATTTAAAAAGTCCAGACTCTGTATGCTCTTAATGGAGCAATCTCTTATCTCAAACTAAAGCACTAGCAGTGACGTGTAATAAATTCACGTCTCTCTGAAAGAGCTCGCGGATAAAGTGCATTAAGCTTAATTAGATACGTATATCTGAACAATTTCGACTGCATTGCAGCGTATTGAAAACACTAGATTTAGAGGTGTTACTAATCACAACATTACATAATGTTACATTTTACGTGGTAGAGCCTTGCTGCAGCTCTATATTATGGTTGTAGCACGAATGGGTCGGCTCGACCGGTGAAGGATTACGCTCTCACAGAATATCAGCGTAAAATATCAGCTTAATGTTCCTATGTTTCGTATGGTGGGTGTAAATAACTGAGACCCTTTTTAATGGAAACGGGGCATTCCATCTTAGTCCTCAGGGGTGACGACGTATTTGCATTTTAATCCTTAATCGACGATAGATGTAGATGTCTATGGGCCACAGCTTCCAGTTACCATCAGGTGGACTGTGTGCTCTTCTATCATTCTTATGCTATAAAAAAACAATTGCCGTGTGGTGGTGGTATAAAAGAGTCCATTAAGTACTCGGAGAGGAAAATAAAATAGGAGATATGCAGCAGTATCTTCCTAATAACAACTCAACCAAGCGTATTAACTATTGACTTACTATTAACTTGATTAACTATTAACATAACGATTCGTAATAATACTTCCTATTAACAATACCATAGTCATCTTTTTTAATTTTGATCTTGTGGACAGGACAGGATAGGATAAAAGTTAAAGTAGGTAATTTATACTATTTATGTACAAGACACGTGGAATTAAAGTAAAAAATGTAAAACTACAGCCTTTATACGTCCCACTGCGGGTCACAGGTCTCCTCTCAGTGCTGAGAGAGTTTTTGGGCATGGAAATGTCCGTCTCGATACTCCAACGCGTGTTGGCGAACTTCATATCATGTCTTCGAAATATATTTTTTTTAATTACTCCGACATTCAGGTTTCTTCACGATTTTTTCGTTCACCACTGAGCACGTGGTAAAAATTGTAACTAACAATTTCATTGGTGTCGGCGACATTGACAGCGAGCTACCTCGGCTCTGGGCCTCCTCTGGTACCATTGGAGTACCTTGTTTGATTGGACATTTCTATTAGAGAGTGTTCGAGGTATCAAAATCTCAGATAAACTTTGTTCTGGTGTGTATATAGGTGTAATATAATTAATATTTTACTATCCAGGTGGTAGTAGCAACCAGATATAAAACTCGACGGCTGTAACATATTGATACATTAGTCTTTATTGCACCAAAACCAGAACATGAATAAAAGCAAAGCAGGAATAATAAACACTGTTACAATGTCCGGTTTTATCACTGAGAGCGATTACTTCTAGCTTTTGGATTTGCAGTATTCATTTTTTTCATTCATTACAACCCTTAAAAAGTCCAGTGCGGAACATAGGCCTCCCATTGATTGCCTCATATTTGCCTCAATATTTGTCATAGTTGTCACACTTGACAAGTGGGTTAGCTACGGCAGTTTTTTATATGTATAGAGTTATAAGTATATAGAGTAATAAGTTCAGGGTATTATCGCCACTTTCACATATATGAATAGGTGTTGTTTTTCTTTAAATATTAACCGAAAATAGGGTGCGTCATGTAAGTATAAGCCTAAAGTGACTTCTAAATGAACCCAAATAGAAAAGTAGTTGAATTTACTATGTGGTAGTATGATTATTTTACGGTGTCATTACTCGGTAAAGTTATTTTTCACAATCATTTAGCATTTAGTATTTACTATATTGTAATAATTAATACAATGACAACAAGCTACTGCGTATTATGGCTGGACCACGCTTGCGCTGAATACCAACTTGAAGTAGCAGCTAGCAGCATAGCATAAAAGAGTGCTATGTTTCGTATGGTAGGTGTAGCGAACGAGATAACCTTTTTACTGGTAACGAGGCATTCCATCTAAGCCGTCAGGGGTGCCAATGCATCGACATTTGGATTCTTATTAAGGTAGAAGTGTATAAGATGTAGTAGGTGTCTATGGGCCATTGATTCCACTCACCTATAGATGTACCATGTGCTGATTAGTCACCTGTACTTGTATAAAAAATACAATGGTGTGAAACTATACGCGTTACATTTTTAAAAGTAAAACCCAATCTTAATTTAAAAAAAACTCAAGCACGTATGTATTTGTTTATTATTATCCACCCCGAGACATTAATTTGATGAGAAAAATTATTCATAGTTTGCAATAAGAGACAATCTATATCTTTCTTCGGTTCGATTTAAAATATAATAACTGGACGGAAAGACGAACAGCGGAGACTTAGTAATAGGGTCCCGTTAGTTACCCTTCCGGTACGGTACCCTAAAAACGGTCTAGAAGTTTTCTGTATCCATTACTCGACACAAAATTAATCAAACTACGTGGACAAGAGAAACTCTGATAATTATTATAATGTTATCTAAAGAAGTTAAAATTGTCAACTCAAGACCAAGTAGAATTACAACGAAATGTTATAACGTACATGGGAGTAAGCAACGTTTTTTTTGGGTGGGCCCAAGGGAGCATGGAACCTATTCGCTTGGATCACTGCTACACAGCCTTGCAACGCTGTTTTGTTTTATTTGTGGACTTTGAAACACCACATTATTCAAGAGGGTCATCAGATTTTCTAGCGGAGAGGCTGTGATGTCCCGAACACCTCCCCAGCTACGGCCATGACGCTAAGCCAATAGAGTTGTGTCCATAAGTATTATACTATTTCTATTATCTTTTGTACACGGCACTAAGTAAGAATATTAAACAAATATTTACTTAATGTCAGAACATGATCATGAACTAGAAACGCCCGTAGATTTTGCGATAAGCAACTTTTGAGTTAGCGCAACTCCAACGAACTCTCGAAGCTGTCAAGACTTCAATAAGTTAAACGAAGGGATAACTTTTAAATAGTTTAAATACCTCTTTGAAGTGTGCTATATTTTAAACCTTAGTAAATATATAAAAATACGGCATATCAAAGAGTGAGTGAGTGTGAATTATTATTACTATATTATGGACATTTAGGACCTACGAGTAACTTCTTGTAGCTGCTGATGTGATGATTTGGGATAATTTTCGGCTTACTGTGTATAAAAACATTACTTTTAACTTTGTTGATAAAAACCTGATGCAAAGTTTTATTTTATCAATTTTCTGCAGGAGTTACGAACCTCTTGTTTTATGTTGTATTGTAAGTTTTCTCAAGTAATGTTTTAAAAGATTTTTGTTGTAAAACCTTTGGACATTTGGATTCTTTTCCGAAACGAATTGGTACGATACTTACTGGCCAGGAGTCCCTTATGTAGGTACCACCCTCTTACCTGGTCCAGAACTTGACAAGTTTACCAAATTCTTTATTTTCACATAAATACCTTTGTAATGGTAGTGTGCAATGAATCGTTGTCACCTTCTTATCGTAACGATGAAAAAACGTTATCAGTTCTTTCTTTCTATAGATAAAGGGTGACAAACGAGCACATAGTCCATCTGATGATAAGTAGGTGCTGTGGCCCATAGAAATCTACATTTCTCCTGAATTAAGAATCACAATGCAGATGAGTTGTCACCCTGAGGACTAAAATGGAATGCCTCGTTTCTATTAAAAAGGGTCTCCGGTTCTCTACACTCACCATACGAAATACAGCAGCATCAAGCTGCTATTTTACGCTGGTATACCTATTCTGTGAGAGCGTGGTCCTGCCCGGTCAAGCACAAATGTGTCGGACATTCGTGCTACAACCCTAATTTAGCTGCAACGTGGCTCTACCACGTATAAAATTCATGGGACGTCTCTCCAAATAGGAAGGATTTGCCTTAGTCGCCATGCTTGAGAGATGAATTGACGATCGCAGTACTAGATGTCTTACGCCACGGGATGAAATGGAATGATGGATTTACTTAAGCCGTCACCACGAGGCCACTTCACAGTAAAAACCATGAAATTTATCGAAGCAATAAAAGTGTTTTCGTAAATTTACCTCCGATAATGTTTGAACGAAAACGTTCTCTATTATTCTCAAGGGTACAATTTATTATTTTGCTAAACGCTCCGAGTTGGCATTTATTCTTGTTTTATAATTTATTTTATTTACCCGGTTTTTGACCCAGTATTTGTATTAAACCATATGTTTTATATGCCTCCATTTTTTCATTTATTTATTGAATCAAAAACCTACTTTACAGAAGAATCTTATGGAAAAAATATTGACAAACACTTCATCTAAATCTAATACTATGTATATCTCTTGCAACTGCTTTATGTCATAGATCTGTGTAACAGCTATTAAGCCCTCCCTGATTAATACATACCTACCAAAATAAACAGATAATCAAACTTGTTTTTATTTTTAACCGGTGGTGAGGACGTCCCTCCGCGGATGCCGTCGTGCCGGATGTATTATGATAAAATTAAGAAATATAAAATTATATTAACTGTTGAAATCACTTCATCTTTGTTAAAGTTATTCTATGTTAAAGGTATTCTGTTCTTCAAAAGACATAAAACGTAAAACAGTCAATATACGTCCCACAGCTGGGTTACAGTACTTCTTTCTTTTCTTAAGAGGGCTTAAACTGGGCGTAGACTGCCACGTATTCATATTTTGTAAATGTTTTGCTCTAATTTCGAAAAACATTCAGAATATCTAAATTTTATATAACAGCACTAGACAACAAAGGTTCAGGCGTCAGACACAGCTGTAAAAACAACGATGAGAAAAAATACTTTGGCAACAGTTCCTCGGCGAGCGTTCAAGTTTTATTGCTACTGTTTGCCAACTCAGACTCGTTAATAACAAAAGATCGCCGTCGTCTTGTTTACTTTTTACACAACCTTATATCTTCTTACAGTTCATCAGAGTCTACTGCTGGACATGAATCTTACCCGTTGAAGAAGGATATTGTCATATTTATCACACACAACAGGCGGATTGGTGTAAGAAATCTTTGACCCTGCTACTCTTGACGGTCACCGGCCTGGGAATTTTACGTGTGGTGCATCTGAGATGGTTATACTGTCATTTGATGCAAGACTTAATATCTTTCTGATCTTGGCCATTTTCACCTCACGACAACCATGGACTAAATCATGTGGTAAACGATTCTCTGCCGCTACGAAACGGATGACATCGCTACAAATGTATGAGTCACAGTCCACCTGATGGTAAGTGCTTCTGCGCATAGATAACAACACTTCTATCTTTGATCAAAATCAAAATGTAGAATGTCTTTTAGAAAACAGTCTACCCTTTTTAAAGTTAGCAATGCACCTGCAATTCTGATATTGCAGTTGTACATGGGCGATGGAAACAATAACCATCAGGTGAGATACATGCTCGTTTGCCCCCACATTATAAAAATTACGCCGTCATCCATTATGACTAAGATAGAATGTCTAGTTGCTACTAAAAGGGTTTCCGGTTCTCTGTAACACAGCACCATTAAGCTGCTTTATTCGCTGGTATTCTGTGGGAGAGTGATCCTTCCCCGGTCTAGCCGACCCATTCGTGTTAGAATCATAATATAGTTGCATCGTGGCTCTACCACGTTAAAATAATATAGAAATTACATACATGACGATGAGAAAGCCTTTGATTCCGTCGAAATTTGGGCGGTGCTGCAGTCACCTTCAGCGGTGCCAAGTGGACTGTCGGTATATCGAGGTGCTGAAGTGTTTGTATAGTAGGGCTACGATGGCTATCCGAGTACAGAACCAGAGTACGAAACCCATCCAACTGCAGAGAGGTGTAAGACAGGGTGACGTAATATCCCGAAACTCTTTACCGCTGCATTGGAAGACGTTTTCAAGCTACTGGACTGGAAAGGATACGGTATTAACGTCAATGGTGAGTACATCACTGACTTTCGATTTGCCGACGATATAGTTCTTATGGCAGAATCGCTGGAGGACCTAAGCACTATGTTCAATGACTTAATAGTGTCTTCCAACGGATAGGTCTTAAGATGAACATGGACAAAATAAAAATCATGTTTAATGTCCATGTCACACCTATGCCGGTAGTTGTTGGGAGCACTAAGCTCGAAGTTGTTGACGAATATGTTTACCTGGGACAAATAGTCCGACTAGGTAAGTCCAACTTCGACCGAGAGGTCAATCGACGGATTCAACTCGGCTGGGCAGCGTTCGGGAGATTACGACCCATCTTCTCGTCAGGCATACCTCAAAACCTCAAAACTAAATTGTACAACCATTGCGTGTTGCCAGTGATGACATACGGAACTGAGACGTGGTCCTTCACTGCTGGCCGTATGAGGAAGCTCAAGGTCGCTCAGCGAGCTATGGAGAGGGCTATGCTCGGGGTTTCTCTGCGTGATAAACTTAGAAATGAGGATATCTGCAGTAGAACCAGAGTAACCGACATAGCCCAAAGGATTAGTAAGCTGAAGTGGCAATGGCCCGGCCATATAGCTCGAAGAACCGACAACCGATGGGGAAGAAAGGTTCTCGAGTGGCAGCCTCGTACCGGCAGGCGAAGTGTAGGGCGTCCCCCCACTAGATGGAGTGACGACCTGGTAAGACATGCAGGAAGTCAATGGATGCAGGTGGCTCGGGACCGTGTTTTGTGGCATTCCGTGGAGGAGGCCTATGTTCAGCAGTGGACTTGTGAAGGGCTGTAATGATGAAATGATGATGATACATGACAACATTATTAAGGGATGAAAATAAACGCAAAATCATTTAAATCACTTGATATATTTCTCGGAGCTGGAGGGAATACGTCAGGAAAAGTTAGTTGTTAAAAAATGTAAAAGTGTGAGAGCGGATGTTCAACTTGCTGTCTTGCTTACGCAATTACTCATTAGCGGCAATATAATAAAACAGCGTAACTGCACTATACGTTCAGTATAGGCAATTACATTTCGACAATACCGTAATACGTCCCCGCCACAATCACACACCAGTGTAAAGTGAGGTACGTAATTACATGATAACACCAAAGTATGCAAACCAACAGCAACACTACTTATCTCAGTGTAACACAGGGCAGCCACTCAGCAACATCATCCTCTTTGCCTGAACTAGAAGAATTACTACAACGTACAGAACCACGACACTATCTTAGCACTCGTAGAATGACTTCACTGGTAGAATGACTTAAGCGGAATCCCCTTCGCATGGCGCTTACAGTGAACTTTATACTGCACAAACAAGTGGGGGTTTCTCGATATACCCTCAATTCCATCCCGCTCCAACCGATATTTTATAGACGCTCCGACATATTTATAATCAACTATAATACATTATCTATGTTAAGCGCTTAGCTCATGAGTGTAATTTTTAATAATACAAACTTAAATTGACAGCTCATATCCAACAAACCTCTAGCCTAAATATTAAATTATATTAGCAAGCTACAATACCTCTATTATGATTTAATTTACGATCCAATTTACGTTTAATTTACGCACATTAATTTACGGAAAAGAGGACACAACTCATCTTCAAATGACATGGTTATTGGTCTAATATAAGGTTATAAGACCCTCTTACATAAAGAGGCGTTGTTATTTTACATTGTTCTTTACATATTGTTAACCAACAGCACATAATTTAAGCTAATTTCTTTCTTAATTTTTGCTTAAATTTGAGAATCTGAGAATAACTACATTAGCTACTATTGTCGGATAGAATTAGAAAAAGGATTTAACTAAATTACTTAAACGTAATTTATAACTTGGCGAATATTATGTTTTCAGCTCTCTAAGAAGTCTTGATCATTCATCCATAACAGCTAATAATGTCCTCCTGACCAAATTTCGGATACAGTAGCCGGTCTCAACGTGTAAGGCATCTGCGCATGACAGTATTATAATGCACGAGTGTGTGCACAAGCATAAGTGCACTCTCTATTCCCTCACTCACGTATAGTCTAATGGGACGGTAATGTTACACGACTCGAGAGAGATCAGGCCCAGGAACAATGGCTTTTGTGTATTCCGAGGCCCGGCGGTGAAATACCGTTAACTTCCTGACTCCGGACTGTTACTAAAAATTTCTTGACTGAAGAACCCAATAACTTATTTTGGCCTGACCCAGGATCAGCAGTCGGCTACTAGTATGTAGTCATGAAAAGCCCACTGATGGACACACTTGGCAGGCTGATTGATTATCAGGAAGATGCGGTTGCCCGTCTCCTGTTTAATTTTCTTCTGTCACCTCTTACGACACCCGCGGTATGATATTGTGTAGTAGGTTCTTATACGCCGCCTCTACCCTGACATGTAGCACTCACTCAATTAATAATTAATAGTATCAATACGTAAATTCAAGAAAGAGGGTAGTACCCACCCAGACATACCCGTAGGCAGAAAATGACGTAGTTATTTGAATGTAGTAATTTAGAAATTTCCAAAAATACAAATATTTTACATTGGGATAGACATTATAATAATCGTCGCGTCGCTATAAATTATTGTATCAATAAATTTTGTTGGGTTGGAAGGAAGTTTACTTGGGTAATTTATGACAAGCTTTTAATGCAACTGTAACAAGTTTGTAATTGGAAATTGTTGTGTTAATATTCATTCAAGCTGTGATATTTATATTATTTGTGTTCTTAATTACGCCAGTAATACAACGTGGTGTTTATATCTTTGAATAAACTTTTTTTTTTTTTTTAATCATGTCAGTATTATTTAACCAGCAAATTATATTAGGTAAAACAGTAATCTTCTATTTATGCGACTACTACTTCGGCTTACGAAGAACCGAAATATTTCAGGTGATAAGACATTTATTTTGTTTCGTAGTAACCGAGCAAGCTGGGTTCGATCCTCGTCGGAAATAATCAAATTGTCAATAGCAATTATACGTGCAAATTTACCACCTGATTAGTGGTGAAGGAAAATATTGTTTGAAAATCTGTATGTCTGAGAAGTTAGAAAAATATTATGTATTTTAAGGTAATGTGGGGCTCGCCAACACGCATGGGGACAGCGCAGCGGACTCTTCCTTGCCTTAAAAAGAAGATCAGGCCGGTGACCGATTTAACTAAATCTCATCCTAGGCTCAGGATGTGTGTTAAGAAGGTTTAATATGGACTTCTCTTCTTTCTCTTTAACTCTGAAATTTTTATTCAATAGCGTCTATATAATATGTGACACACAACCTCGTTTTGTTAGGATAAGTCCCTCTTATTATAAGTTTAATTATTTTACTCTTTTGAATTGTCTAAGGAATATCATATTATGTTCAAGGTCAAGGTAACAATAAGAATGTCATTTAAACATAAATTGTAAAATCTTCATTTCGTACTTTTTCCACTCTTTCGGATAGATTTTTTTCTTTAAATTTATATGCGGCCACCGCTAAAGTATAACCTATTTAATAAAAAAGAATAATTTAAATTACTACTATTTGAACTAGGCTCAGGTGTTTCTGCGCAATTGGTGAATAAACATAAAAAACTTACTCGTTGACACATATAACCTCCTCAGTTTTTAGAAGTCGGTTTGAAAGAGGTTTATTTATTGGTTTCGAGGTACTCGTACGGTGCATAGCTTTGTACAAGAAAATGTTTAAGAAATATTTTCTAAAAAGATATTTAAATACTACCTCGGTTTTATTGGCGAACTTATTACACTCAAGTAAATAATATAAAACCGATCATTGTTTGCAGTTACACCTTTACGGAATTTATCCTTTAAATAAAACCACTTCAGATAATGGCATTTTAGATAAATTAAACCATAACAGTCTGATGGAGTGAACGTGAAATATTAGGGAATTTGTGTTATTTATAAATAAAATCGTAGGGTTTTAATCCAGCTCAACGGTACCCATGAGGATTAGGGCACCGTTGTGGCGTTCAAAGACGTCGGACGGAAATGAAATGCAAATTGGTCAGAAGTAGCTAATATACATATATTGATGTTTTTTAATATTGTTAGAGAGACAAACGTAACTAAGTAAAACGTAAATAGTCAGCGTGAAATAACAGCATAATATTGCTATGTTTCGTATGATGAGTGGGAGAGTTTTGAAAACCTTTTTACTGGTATCACGGCATCTTATTGTCAGGGGTAACAAATCATGGGATTTGTGTGCTCGGTTTCCACTTCAAGTAAAACTACTTCAAACAAAGCAGGCGGCAGATGTGGATTAATACCTGAGGGCTACGTATATCTGCTGCCGCCCTGGGGCCCCAGAAATAAAAATGTCACAGTCTCAGGTGCGTGAACACCTGAGACCTGAAAATAAAAAGCCCTCTTTTTTTGCGAGTACGAGTGTTTTATAGTTCTTTATTAAATTAATAATAAATCAAAATGATTAATATTTTGTTATAACATTTATCCCTACTCCCGGCAAGTGTGTGTCATGCACATTATCTCTATTGTCAGAACTTGCAATGCTACTTGGTCTTCGTTGTATTTTGATGAAAAGTGTTCGGTAAAAACTATTTTTTAGATTTATATCAGATTTTTCCTTTCCCAAAATACCTCCCCCTAAAATCTACCGCCCGAGGTAGATTTTAATCTACCTTAATCGATTAAGAGTCAAAATAGATTGGAAAGTGTAACTAACCCAGACGAACTACTAGACAGAAAAAGAGCCTTTCTTAATTTTCTTTAACAGCCCGTTAAAGTCCACCGCTGGGCACAGGATCCTCCTCCCGTTGTCAGAAGGATTTGCCTCAATCGCCACAGATTACAGCTTATCAATCGCAGCAGCACACGTTGCGCAGCTGTGACGCTGCCTCAGGTTTATTACTTTATTCTTTATCACTAACATTTTTAGTTTTTTTAATCGTTTAACTATGTAGTAGCAAAAGTCCTGAGTGTGTCGTAAGTGCAGTTGTTTTTCAACATTTTTAAACGTTTGCTAAAATAATTTAAAAAACTCCAGACTTTGTATGCTCTTAATGGAGTAGTAATTTCTAAATGAACATAAACAAAAACTAGTTGAATTAAATAGGGTAGTTGATAATCACAAAACAGTATAGTTATTTTTCACAATATTAGGTCTTAGTATTTACTATTGATAATAATTAATACAATGACAACAAGCTACTGTGTATTTTGACTGCAGCACGATTAGGTCGGCTAAACTGGGGAAGGACCACCCTTGCACAGAATACCAGCTTGAAGTAGCAGCTAGCAGCATACCATAATAGTGTGCTATGTTTCGTATGGTGGGTGTAGAGAACTGGAGACCCTTTTTATTGGTAACGAGCCATTTGATTTAAGTCGTCAGAGGTGACAGCGCATCGACTTTTGGATTCTTAGTCAAGTTTAGGCGTAAGGCGGCTACTCATATGCCTGCCGCAGGGGCAATCTAGGGTGTACAGCGTGTGTCGAAATATCAAAAATCGGTATAGTCTTGGCTTTTTTATAGAATAAGGACGAGCATACAATCCACCTGATGGTAAGTCGATTCTGTGGCCCACAGACAACTACATTTATCCATTATACAACTAATTAATTAATAATTACAATCATAAAATAGCTGCAGCATGGCTCTACCACGTTTAAAAACGTTACCACGTTCAAATAACGTTATTTCTGTGGTACTACCGCAAAAAAAGAGTAAAAGGAGATAATGGGTGAAGAAGCCGCCGTTTATACACTTCTATCACCCTTGTCCAAATTGCACGCTATTTATTGTTATCCATTGTGACTTGTACTCACACGTGTGCTCCGCGTGAAAGTCGCCAACGAACTGATTAAAATTGCCTCAATTGCGCTACACACGCGGCAGCGGCAGCTATGATCTAGACTTTCTAGAGAGCCAGGAAGGTCTTACGCCCCTGCCGCCATGCTGCAGTTCCAACCTAAGATATTGCCCCTGCTTGCATATACACTTCACAATAAAGGAGGAAATTAAGGGACATCCCCACTCCTGCACCCTGGATTGCTCCTGCGACATCCTATTATGTTATTCCACCTATTATCATCCCGTGAGTGTCGTAAGAGGCGACAGAGGGAAATATTCTGTATTCTATGTACTCCTTACTAATATAATAGTTTTAACTTAGTTACCGAGTTATGTAAGAATTAAATATACATTAATGTATTTATTTTGGTAACAGGTAAACATATAAATATATTTATAAAATATATTTTAAAATAAACCCTTATTATATTGTTACATAATATTTAGTTGAATTTACAATTTTATAACACATAAACGTAGGGACCTCGTTAAAACAAACAAGTACTAAACTAGGATGCTTACGCTAGAACTGATACCAAGTTTTATTTTCTCAAGTTTCTGTAGGAGCTACGAACCTCCTTTTTATGTTGTATTGTAAGTTTCTCAAGTAATGTAAAAATATTTGTTGTACAACCTTTGCTCATTAGGATTCTTTTTCGAAACGAATTTAATGGTAAGACCAGGAGTCCGCTTATGTAGGTACTACCCACTTACCTGCATCCAGGACTTGATTAGTTTACCAAATTCTATTAATATTATTTAGCATTATTTTCATATAAATACCCTTATAGTGTTTTTAACATAAAGATGCAGAAATTTTATCAATTCTTTTTAGGGTTCCGTAGTTACACAACAAGGAACCCTTATAGTTTCGCCATGTCCGTCCATCCGTCCGTCTATCCGTGGTTTTGCTCAGAGACCCTAGGTGCTACAAATCTGTAATTTGGTACAGTTATAGATATTAATCACGCCTAGAAAACTGTGATTTTAAATCTTAAAAAACATTTTTATTTTGGGTACTTCCCATACAAGTAAATGGAATATGATTTTTTTTTACCAGTCTATTCCATCACGTGGGGTATCGTTGGATAGTTCTTTCAAAAACATTGGGGTGTAGAACAACGACTCTTGTATTCAGGAGTCCGTTTGCGAAATATTTAGCTTCAAAGTGGTATTTTCATTAGAGTCATGTGTCTCCCCGCTCTACCAACTAAACCGCTGTATTTGGAAATGTGAAAGTATACACAATAGTAGTATATATTATGAAGTTAAAAGGAAAACTATCAAAGCTAAGTAGAATTAAGAGGTTAACGAGTAATAGTCGACCAAATTATATAATGCACTTGGATTAGTAAAAATTTCGTTACCACTCCATAGAAAATGACCTAAAACTAGATGCATTAACAACTTTTTTTTATAGATTAAGGGTGACAAACGAGCACACAGTCCACCTGATGGTAAGTGGTTGCTGTGGCCCATAGACATCTACATCTATCTTCGTTTGCGAATTTAAATGCAGATGCGTTGTCAGCCGTGAGGACTAAGATAGAATGCCTCTTTTGCAGTAAAAAGGGTCTCCGGTTCTCTACACTCACCATACGAAACACAGCAGCATTAAGCTGCTATTTTACGCTGGTATTCTGTGAGAGCGTGGTCCTTCCCCGGTCGAGCCGACCCATTCGTGCTACAACTATACTATTAATATAGCTGCAGCATGGCTCTACCACGTAACTTTGTAATGTTATTATAAACTCTTAGAAATAAACATTTTATGAAGAAAACGACTTATATGCATTACTACTATTAGCTTAATTTTTTCATTTGCGGGATAGATAGGGTATTATTATCAAAATCGAAAAGTTTTTTTAAACTTTTTTGAATACCACCCTATAAGGCTAATTTGAAATTAAGTCCTTCAATTACGATCTTCCTATTTGGGCCCATTTTTAGTCGCTACAGCGGTCAAACCGCGAATCAAATATAAAATATTATGCTCATTATCAAGAAAGCCCACGTATTGTAACGGGCAACTACGGAACCCTACCTCTATATTGTGCGTGGCCCGACACGCACTTGGCCAGTTTTTTTCTATAGAATGAGGATGACAAACGAGCACATAGTCCACCTGATGATAAGTAGGTGCTGTGGCCCATAGAAATCTACATTTCTCCTGGATTAAGAATCACAATGCAGATGAGTTGTCACCCCTGAGGACTAAGATGGAATGCCTCGTTTCCATTAAAAAGGGTATCCGGTTCTCTACACTCATCATACGAAATAGAGCAGCATGCATGCCGATAATGTTTGAACGAAAACGTTCTCTATTATTATCAAAGGTACAATTTATTATTTCGATAAACTCTCCGAGTTGGCATTTATTATTGTTCTACAATTCATTATATTTAACCGGTTTTTGACTAGCCATATATTTTATAAACCTCCATTGTTTCATTTATTTATTGAATCAAAAACCTACTTTACTGAAGAATCTTATGAAATTAAAATTATATTTACTCTTTGCTAGAATCACTTTATCTTTGTTAAAGTTCCTATTCATTTCATTATTCTATATAAAAGGTGTTTCGTTCTTCAAAAGGACATAACTAAACGTAAAACACTTTGCTCTAATTTCGAAAAACATTCAGAATATTTCTAGTGTATATAATAGGACTAGACAACAAAGGTTCAGACTTCGGACATAGCTGTAAAAACAATGATGAGAAAAAAATACTTTGGCAACAGTTTCCCAGCAAGCGTTTAAGTTTTATTGCAACTGTTTGCCAATGCCGACTCGTTATTAACAAGAGAGATCTCTTGTTAATAACTTGTCTGCGTTTTCACGTCACCTTGTTTACTTTTTACACAATTATGTCTTTTTACAACTCCACTGCTGGACATGAATCTCTCCCGTTGAAGAAGGAATCTGTCATTATCACACACGACAGGCCGATTGGTTTACGCAATCTTTGACATCACTCTTGACTGTCACCGGGAAGTTTACGTGTGGCGCAGCTGAAATGGTTATACTGCCATTTGATGAAAGACCTAAGAATTTTTTTATCTTGGCCATTATCGCCTCTTACGACAACCACGGGACTATACGTGGTAAACGATTATCTGCCGCTACCAAACGTATGACTTTGCTACAAATGAGCACACAGTCCACCTGATGGTAATTGGATGCTGTGGCTCATGGATACTTACAAAGATAAAATGCCTAGTCGCTAGTAAAATGGGTCTTAGCCTATGAACTACCATAAGTGTAATTATTGATAATATAAACTTCAAGTGACAGCTAATATCAATGAAACCTCTAGCCTAAATATAAAATGCTCAAATAAAATGCTACTTAGATTTGAATCAAAATATTCTTAACATGCATTGAGATTCCGTTATTCTCTGCCAATCAACTCCACGGGTTGATTGGCAGAGAATACCGTACCTATAGGCAATAAGTCCGTCCCTTGTTACCCTATTTATTAAGGTGTAAACAAAAAAGACTGAATAAATAAATAAATAAATGGCCTACCAGACAAAGCGTTTCGAACTTCTGTTTATTATTTCTAGCAGATCGCAAAAGACGTAAATTAATCATACTAGCAAGCTACAGTACCTCTATTATGATTTAATTTAAGTTTCAAATTCCGTTTAATTTACGCATATTAATTTAGGGCAAAGTGGATACAACTCATCCTAAAATGACGTGGTTATTGGTATAATATAAGGTTAGGGTCCACGTGCGGTGAAGTTCCTAAAGGAACTATATCCGCGACTGGCCGTTGCTGCTGGTGATAAGAGGGCTGGTTCTTTTCTCGCTCAAAGGCTAAGTATAGCCGTTCAGCGAGGAAACGCAGCCAGCGTTCTTGGCACGATACCAAGGGGAGTAGGACTGTATGATAATAAAGTTATTTTTTTTAATAGTTTTTTTTAATATAAGGTTATAAGATCCTCTCACGTATAACAAGAGGCTTTGTTATATAATATTGTTCTTTACATTATTAACCGACAGTAGGGCGCATCATTTAAGCTGATTTCTCAATTAATCCAAACAGAAAACGGTTGAATTTGAAACTCTATGGCAGAGAATGACTCATTATTATATTTGTCGGGTAGAGTTTTGGAAAAGGATTTCAACTAAATTATTAAGTTGACGAATATTGGGTTTTCCCCTCTCTAGGAATCACTCTGGACCATTCATCCATTAACGCCTATCAAATAGTGGACATTTGATAGGATCTGATAGGCTCCAGTCTGAATTTCGGCCAAGGCAGCCAGTCTCAAGTTTTAAGCCATCTACGCATGACATTATAATGCACAAATGTGTGTGCACCTGTGCATTCTTTATCCCTCACTCACATATAATCAGATGGGACGGCAACGTTACACGACAGGAGAGAGATCAGGCACAGAACCAACGGCTTTACGTGTATTCCGAAAGTCCGGGTGAAATACCGCTAACTTCCTGACTCCGGGCTGCTACTAAAAATTCTTGGTAGAAAAACCCAATAACTTATTTTGGCTCAAACCGGGATCAGCAGTCGGCCACTAAGCTACAACTGTACACTAGGCCAACGAGGCAGTCGGCAGATGATAAGCGCACTGATAAACACAATTGGCAGGCGGATTGATTTTCAAAAAGATAAAGCTACGTGGTAGAGCCACAGCAGCTATATCAAGGTTGTAGCACGAATCGGTCGACTCCACCGGGGTAGAACCATGCTCTCACAGAGTACCAGCGTAAATGCAAAGCTTGATGCTGCTGTGTTCCGTATGGTGAGTGTAGAGAACCGGAGACCCTTTTTACTGGAAACTAGGCATTCTATCTCAGTACTCAGGGATAACAACGCATCTGCATTTTGATTCTTAATTGAGGTAAATGTAGATGTCTATGGGCCACAGTATCCACTTACCATCAGGTGGACTGTGTGCTCGTATGTCACCCTTATACTATAAAAAAGCTACCCGTATCCTGTTTCATTTACTTCTGTCACCATTTACAACAGCCAGATTTTAGAGATTCTAATACGTCGCGTCTTCCACTTCATTAATAATGAATAGAATCTTTACTGAAATTCATTATAATATTAATAAAGATGTGTTTTCTGACGTAGGTTTCTTGGTTTAAATCGGTTGCAAATACCCATGGGTTACAGTAACCATTTATCTCCTATTAGGTGGACTAGTCCAGCTAGTGCTCGTTATTTTTATGATTTTTTATCGGCACCCAAGTATTGGTTTTCTTTGTAAATTACTTAAAACTATTTGGTAATATCAATCTTAGATGATCTCTAGAGGACGCCCGTAAACAAAGGCACTCCTATTAATGTTTTTTTTTAACTTAGTATAATTCTATAATACCTAAGATTTTTTACCAGTGTCTGGTAATGTCTATTGTTAGAGCCGTGGTAGCTCAAATGCTAAGAGCTCGCTGTAAATTCCCCAGTACGTGAGCAACCCGGTTTCAATCCCCGCCGGTGACAGTGTAATTGTTAATGCAATTTAAGTGCTAATTTATCACGTGCTCGGTGGTAAAGGAAAACATCGTGAAGAAAGCTGCATGTCTAAGAAATAAGAAAATAAAATATTTCGAAGACATGTGAAGTTCGCCAATAACACGCATAGGGGCAGCGCGGCGGACATTTCCGTGCCCTAAAATGCTCACAGAAATGAGAGGAGGCTCAGAAGTGGGACGTATAGAGGCTATAAATTTACTAATCTTGAAAGATTTGTTTTGAACTTGATGAACATTTAAATACTCCGTTTATTGACGTAGTTTTAAATACACTCAATCATCTAGGTGTTATAACTACAATACGAATAAGTACCAGTATAAAATGTTCCTCCCTTTCCGAATCCAGGTTCTGCAATTCTCTTTCTTGTTGAGGGGAACTCTTATCGCACGTAATATATGACAGATCGTACCTATATTTTGAGGCAGGTTGATCGAAAACATATTACATAAAAGATTCTCATATTGAAAAGAAACCGCATTTCTATTGAATGCGGTTCGGCAAAAAACTTAAAGATTTTGTCGAAAATATTGCCTTTCCGTTTAATAAAATAGTATCGGTTAACAATTTCATTTTTCTTGATTTTTATAGATTAAGGGCGATAAAAGAGCACACAGTCCACACGATGCCAAAGGATTCTGCGACACATAGATGTCTACATCTTAGATCTAGAAACAATATGCAGAATGCGCTGTTATCCCTGAGGATTAAGATGAAATGCCTCGATTCCAGTAATAAGTGTTTCCGTTTCTCTATACTCACCATTACAAAGTAGCATTAAGCTGCTATTACACGCTGGTATTCTGTGAGAGCATGGTCCTTCCCCCGTCATCACACATATGTTTCATCACAATTGATTCAGCCATTCTGAAGATTAGCTCGGACATACAGACAGACAAAATTTTTGAAAATAGTTTTTTATGTCTTAATAGCAAGCAAATAACTCTCTGAGCTTGAAAGAAGCCAGTTATTTTAATATTACAAACTTTTATTTATATGACGTGTATAGAAATAATAAGTTAAACTAAATTTGTAAATCAGATAACAGTTATATAGAGCGACAATATTGGACTCAGTACGAATGGAAAGGGGTTACTATTATGCGCAATCTAAATATTATTGGATTTTATGTTTCAACGAATGGCGCTGCCAGCTGCCGGTTAGTCAAGTAGCAGTTGTCAGTAAATTAAGTTGATATTGAGAGCCACAATTTATTTGTTCTTTCAGCATCTCTCTAACCTATTTCTGCTGCCAAATAACAGTGCTTGCACTGCCGTGTGCGGCTTGAAGGGTATTGCCTTCTATAAGATTATTATTAATTTTTGAAAATTGCCTGACTGTAATTATTGATACTAGTTCTCCAGTATGATTACAGTCAGTGAGAAATTTCTTCTTAGTACTCAGAGATGAAAACGATTCTGTAGATTTCGTAGTTTGAAGGTGTCTTTGGACTGCAGTAACCGTTTACCATCAGGTGGAATGTTAGTTCGTTTGTCATTAGTTCAGTATTATAAAAAAAAAACCATCACAAGTCAACTGCTGATGGTTTTTTTTTATAATACTGAATATAGCACTCTTCAAGGAAAATTACAAAACACAGTCCTAAACCACCTGAATCCAACGATTTTCTGCATATCTTACCAGGTCGTCGCACCATCTAGTGGGATCCGCTCTGCACTACGCTTGTTGGTTCGAGACTGCCACTCGAGAACCTTTTTTTATATATTTTTAAATATATTTCTTCTTAATAAGCCCCTGAAAAACCATTGCTGAACAAGACCAAATACACGCCTGGCAGGCGGACGCCTCGTGTAAGTGGTAGAGCCACGCTGCATCTAAAATACTACTGATGGGTCGCGTCGACCGAGGAAGGACCATGCTCGCCTGGGGACTATGATGAAATACCTCATTTCCCTGGGGTCTTCGGATCTCGTTACTCACCATACGAAACATCAACATTATAGTATCATAAAATGCTGGTATTCCGTGCAAACCTTGTCCTTTCGCCGAGCCTATTTATTTGTACTGTGCTGCACAATTAGATTGAATACATTGTGGCTATATCGAGTAGAAATTTTCGATTAAAGTGTAATTGAAAAATATTCAATTCAATTCATTTCATACAGCCCATTAAAAGTGCACTGCTGAACATAGGACTCTTCAGTGAATTGTCTCATAGTGGGGATACTCGCCATAGTTGTCACGCTTGGCAGGCGGATTGGCAACCGCAGTTTTTTATTATCTTAAGTTGTTATTAGGAAAATGCTGCTGACCATCTCCTGGTGTATTTCCCTCTGTCAACTCTTACGACACCCACGGGATCATATGATGGATTCTCCTATGTCGCCACTACACGGCGGGAAAATAGAATAAATTAAAAAACCCACGCTTAATACATAAAATTAACCAGATATTTTTCCCAAAAATAAATTGGTTATAAAATAGTTAGTATACAATATTAGTAAGGCTAGACCTGTAATTGACTGACGCTTTTGAGCGTTACATCGCCATTTATTGTCTGCGATCTAACAAATGAGGTCAATTTAGAGTTTTAACTGCGGCTAACTTAACTTTCCTTATAACGACACTTTGCATAAAGCTCTCCATTTGATGGCTTTGCTAAGACTTCCTCGCTGTAATTTTGTAATAATGATCGTTTATCACTTTAATCTATTGAAGGTTATTGAGATGTAAATTCTTCTGGGTTGATATCACTCTCTTAACTCTTGCGACCGCAAGGTAACAATACACCAACTGTTCGTACAAATACCGGCAGTGGGCGCGGGTGAAAGAGGGAGTTCATCTACACCGAGCTGTGCTATTCCTGGCAGCTGCGGGGATAGCATAGTTCATCAGCCACCTGCTCACCATCGCCCCTAAGATGTCTTAATCTCTTTTGCGAATCCTTACGACTAGCGCCTATGCAAATATAACAATTCTTTTGTTTCTCCCCAGTCCATAGGAGTCCACAGCTAGACTTGGGCCTCTTCCGTTGTAGGGAGGATTCGCCTTAATCGCCACGCTTGGCAGGCGTTGCCAGTCTGCGCATTTTACATCTGGTGTAAGCGAGACAGTTATATCGCCAACTATTGGAAGCCATGAGATCTTTCTGGCATATTTCAAAGACGCCTTTTACGATACCCACGGGACGCAATGGATAATATTCATTTACGCCACCACTATATGACACATACATATAAGTAATATTGTAAATAAATAATTTAATTATACTTAGTCTGAATGCGATACCATCTCTTAGTTTATTTGTGAAGCCTGCATCCCAAACACCCACAGCTGTGTTCCGGTTTGACATGTCAGAGAGTCAGTATAATTATTACAGGCAGTTAGTAATTTTAACGTTTTTCATCTGTGTTGTTTCATCTGTAGCTTTCGTAAGTTTTTAAAGTTTTTAAAGTTGGTGGATATTTTCAGTTTAGGTTCATAACCAATCACCTCTCTCTCCTTTAGTCTTCTACTTTGCGCTGTGTGCTCTGGCAATGGACGAGAAAATGTCTACCAACTATGATCCACTTTTTTTAAGGGACTTATGGAAGGTAGTAGAAATTAATCTCTATCAATCCAATCATAATATATTATTACTATTATACAATGTGAAGAAATTTCAAGTGTTGCAATATTCTTAACAATATTATATAAAAATATTGTTGGATAACATAATCCAAATCGATCCGTGGGTGTCGTAAGAGGCGACGAAGGGAAACGAACCAGGAGATAGGCAGTAGCGACTTCTATAAAACATTTAAAAACTAAAAACTGCGGTTGTCAACCAAGTGTGGCTACTATGACATATATCGCCCTATGAGGCGTTCTATAGAGGAAGCATATGTTCAGCAGTGGACCTTTGAAAGGTTGTACCGGTAACGGTATTGTTGCATGAAAGTAAAACGTCGTCGTAAATGGCTTCTCTAATTTTGAGCCGGTTTTGGAGCGATCCAGTGCGCTGCAGTGCGTGTTGGCGGGCTTCACATGCACTCTAAATATATTATTCCTCTGACAGGAAATATGCAAGTTTTCAAGCTTTATCGTTGAGAACGTGGCAAATTAGCAGTTCTATCTTATGAAATTTATGACGAGCGTTTACATTCTGAGCTTCCACCAATCTACTTTAAACAACTATTCTCTTCTTTTTGCATTTCACCCAATTAAATTTTGTAATTTATAGCAAAGTTTGAATCTTCGTCTGACTCAGAATCTTGTCGCTGGCATATCGAATATGTTCGGCATCTTGTCGACAGCAAGTGGCAACTGCGGCATTTGCTGCCGTTGGCAAAGTGCCTATGTCTGTAAAAATGATAGCACAGTGGTCGCAAAATAAAATTGCATTTTTAAATTGCCTTATTTGCCTGCCTTAGACTTAGATCAAGATTGTTATTTTTTTATTTACGATACATAGAAATTATAATTTATGCAACATATGTGTAACTAAGCGTATTTAAAGGTAAGTTAGAAAAAAGGACATTAAATATACCTATTTACAGGAAAGAAAAAAATGAAAATGTACAGCAACAATTTAACGTTGCCAATAATTACGTTATGCACGTTCTGCTTTATTAATCGAGTTTCCCCGTATGATTAAATCTGTAACGAGGCACGTAGTCCAAAGGGTTAATGAGTTGAAGTGTAGGTGTAACATAACACTTGCAGAATCGACCAGTTTCCAGCCAGGACTACCTCGAGTTTTTTGGAACGACGTTCCTTATCGCACGGTACGAATTTGACGGATGGGGGATAGGCGAGAAAAAGTGTAAGATTTTCCGTCACGACTCCCTTTCTATAGTGCGAGCGAGATGGAATAATATCCATCTCCCTCTCACTTTTTCTTATCTTGCCATAAAAGAAATATTATTTTAAATGACGCTTCATTTTAATAGACCCTAGTAATTCATTTATTTGTATTTGTTAATCAATAATATAATACGTTTATCAATAATAATATACTACGAAAGGTACTTCGTTCCAACCGAGTGTTCCGCGACACTCACGCATGTTTTTATCTTTTCTTCATTGTATAGAATAGATTTTTTTTAATAGTATAAGTGTGACAAAGGAGCACATAGTTTACCTGATGGAGTGAATGCTGTGACCCATAGACCTCTATTTATAAATATTCTCGATTAAGATCCTCAAATATATTCTCGATTAGAATCAAGGAGCAGATACGTGTCACCCTTGAGGACTAAGATAAAATGCCTCGTTTCTAGTAAAAAGTCTTCGGTTCTTCACACTAACCGTATGAAACTACGGTACGAGACTGTAACGGTAATGAGGCACTCGCAGTGGGGCCAGTGTAAACGTATGTACGCATGCACGTAGTGCAGAGGGTTTATGTATGTGGAAGTGTAGGTATACAATAGGTTCAACATTAAAATTCAATATTATTTAAGTAATAATAATACTTAGTTAGGTAGGCCGCCTAGTTCCAAACTAGACTACCTCGCACTAGATGAATGACGCCGTGATGAAAAAACAAAATTTCAAAAGATAGTTTCTCTGGGAGGATTGCTCAGCAGCAGTCTCTAGGTGGAGGATAAAGAACAAAATTAAACAATAGGCAAAATAGTACAAGCAATTGTACTTTTAATAAAACTGTTTTGACAAACACACTTACCTTCCACCTGATGGTAAGTAAATGTTTACTGCAGTCCATGAACACCTTTAAAAAAAGACGGCTACAGATGTGTTGTCACCTCTGTGACAAAGACAAATGGATATAGCTAAGATGGAATGCCGCACAGCCTATAATTATACTGAATCTCTATACTCTTCAGACTGGAACACAGCAGTACACGCATTGCTGCTTGACAGCAGACAGTGTATGTATATATATATATATATATATATATATATATATATATATATATAACTTTAACTTTATTTATATATGTATGTATAATTAACTGACATAGGAAAATAAATTATACTTATATTTTATACACTTATATGTTAATTGTTAACTGTAACTTATAGCCAATTTCTATTAAGTAGTGTTATGTTAATTATTAAGTACGCACGCTGCTACCTACTTGCTTTATATATAAAATTATTTCTCTTTCCCCAAAGGGTTTGCTGGAAGAGAACTCTTATTAGGGTTAAGCTCGCCTTTGTACATCTTATTTGAATATTTAATAATTGTTATCCACTTACAGTGTGTACAATAAAGAATAAATAAATAAATAAATAAAAAGAAAGAAGATAGTACCCAGCCAGGCGTACGCCTAGGCAGAAAAGCAGTTCTAACGCCGAGTAATTTGAATTTTTTAAAAATTCTAATATTTTATGTTGAGAAAGACATTATAATAGTCGTCGCGTCGCTATAAATTGTTGTATTAATAAATTTTGTTGGATTGGAAGGAAGTTGACTTAGGTAATTTATTGCATACCGTAACAAGTTTGTAATTGGAAATTGTTATGTAAATATTTAAACCAGCTGTGATATTTACATTGTTTGTTTTTTGAATTGCTAGTATTATTAAATATTATTTAAAGAATAAAGTTACATAAGGTAAAAAACAGTCTTTTATTTTTACGACTACTAAGTAATACCATACTGTGGTAATACTAAGCTACTAAGGTATTTCGACTTATAAAGAGCCGCAATAATTCAGGGATAAGCGCTTGCTATGTTTCATAGTACTTGAGTACGGCGAGTTCGACCCTCTTTGGGATTAATGAAATTGTTAATAGCAATTTCACGTGCTTATTTACCGCGTGCTCAGTGATAAAGAAAAGCATCATGAGGGAATCTGCGTATCTGTGACATTAAAAAAATTGTGGTTTTAGGAAATGTGAAGCCCGCTAACACGCAATGGGACAACGTAGCGAATTATTCGTTGTCCTATAACCCTTTCAGCTCCAACGTGGTTCTACCTAATGAAAATATAAAAATGAAATATTTGGATATATTTTATTATTTGCAATTTTATTATATGCATTTTATTGATGATTATGTATAATATGTATTTAACATATTGTATAGCAGTATGACATATGGAACTGAGACGTGGTCCTTCACTGCTGGCCGTATGAAGAAGCTCAAGGTCGCTCAGCGAGCTATGGATAGGGCTATGCTCGGGGTTTCTCTGCGTGATAAACTTAGAAATGAGGATATCCGCAGTAGAACCAAAGTAACCGACATAGCCCAAAGGATTAGTAAGCTGAAGTGGCAATGGGCCGGCCATATAGCTCGAAGAACCGACAACCGATGGGGAAGAAAGGTTCTAGAGTGGCAGCCTCGTACCGGCAGGCGAAGTTTAGGGCGTCCCCACACTAGATGGAGTGACGACCTGGTAAGACATGCAGGAAGTCAATGGATGCAGGTGGCTCGGGACCGTGCTTTGTGGCATTCCGTGGGGGAGGCCTATGTTCAGCAGTGGACTTGTGAAGGGCTGTAATGATGATGATAGCAGTATGGGGAATGGGGATGTAATTGCACCTGCCACAATAATTCAATCATTATACTTTGGGTTGAACTTTGTTACCTTATTTATAAAAGTGATAACTATGAAGTTTAAGTAACTAAATAAATAAAATGTTTAGGGAATATTTTCTAATAAAATATTTAAATACTATCTTCTACATATTATTTTGACAAATTTATTATACTTATATACAATATACAAAATTAGTAGTAGTTGTTGTAGTAGTAGTAGTAGCGTTTGCGGTTCCACCGTTAAAAAAAAATTTCTTCTTTTTAAAAAATCTTTTTAAATAAAGCCGTTTAATTTTAGGCCGTAACATTCTAATGGAATGAACGTGAAACATTTTGGAAAATTGTGTCACTTATAAAAAAATACGTAGAGTTTAAATGGCTTTAATCCAGCTCAACGGCACCCATGATGATTAGGGCACCGTTGTGGCGGTAAACGACGTCGGACGGATATGAAATGCAAATTGGTCAGAAGTAGCTAATGTACATTGACGTTTTTTAAAAATATTATTGGAGAGACAAACGAGCTAATAGCCAGCGTGAAATAACAGTATAATGTTGTTACGTTTCGTATGACGAGTGATGAGATCTGAAAACCTTTTTACTGGTATTACGGCATTCCATCTCAATTCTCAGGGGTCATTACTCATCTGCATTTTGTATAATATATTATATATAACAGATCTCACCATCCACCCACCACTAGGGGGTATATGTGCTCGTTTTTCAATTTCATTAAAGAAAAACGGCTTCGAAACAGACCTCTGAGAACTATGACATAATAACTGTAATTACAGTGGGCATCTGATACCTAAAAAAGGGCTTTAATTTTTTGCGAGTAATTAAAAAAAAATTGGTAAGTCTTCGTCATCGTCATCGTAAGTCGTGTGATAAATTATGTATTCTTTCATACTTATCCCTACCTTCCCCTACCTACCTTTGACACACAGATTATATATGTAGATTATGTCTACTTTCAGAACTTCCAATGCTATATTATATTTTAATCAAAAGTGCCCGTATTAAGAAAAAATAATTTGTAGGTTTATAGTGGCAACATTTAAAAGTTCAGTCAGGAGATCATTTTCTCCAAAAATTACGCCACTATACAGTGTAATTACTAATAATACTGGTTGTCTTACCCAGAATACGGGAATGGGTGCATTGATGCTAGGCGACAACATAGATTAGTAGGTGTGCGTAACCCAGACAAAGGATGAACTACTAGGCAATAAACTCCCTCCTATGAGGCAATCTTTGCGGGAGACCTATATTCAGCAGTGAATTGTTATAAGCTGTGATGGATAGGTGATGGAAAATTTAGAATATTTTAAAATACATTTTAGACATTTAACATTATAGTGGCGGTGAAAGAATATCCACTATCTCATATTTGACGGTCTATATATCATGTTATCCCTTATTTGACGGCTACGTAG
This sequence comes from Parnassius orleans, assembly GCA_029286625.1. Taxonomy (NCBI): domain Eukaryota; kingdom Metazoa; phylum Arthropoda; class Insecta; order Lepidoptera; family Papilionidae; genus Parnassius; species Parnassius orleans. The sequence continues at coordinate 482,289 of JAGSMP010000250.1, read as the reverse complement.
CGCAGTGGCTTAGCAATAAATGAAACGAATTGGTAAGATCCTTACTGGCCAGGAGTCCCTTATGTAGGTACCACCCTCTTACCTGGTCCAGAACTTGACAAGTTTACCAAATTCTTTATTTTCACATAAATACCTTTTAATGGTAGTGTGCAATGAATCGTTGTCACCTTCTTATCGTAACCATGAAGAAACGTTATCAATTCTTTCTTTCTATAGAATAAGGGTGACAAACGAGCACATAGTCCATCTGATGATAAGTAGATGCTGTGGCCCATAGAAATCTACATTTCTCCTGGATTAAGAATCACAATCCAGATGAGTTGTCACGCCTGAGAACTAAAATGGTGTGCCTCGTTTCTATTAAAAAGCGTCTCCGGTTCTCTACACTCACCATACGAAATACAGCAGCATCAAGCTGCTATTTTACGCTGGTATACCTATTCTGTGAGAGCGTGGTCCTACCCCGGTCAAGCCGACACATTCGAGCTACAACCCTAATTTAGCTGCAACGTGGCTCTACCACGTATAAAATTCATGGGACGTCTCTCCAAATAGGAAGGCTTTGCCTTAGTCGCCAAATGCTGAGAGATGAATTGACGATCGCAGTACTAGATGTCTTACGCCACGGGATGAAATGGAATGATGGATTTACTTAAGCCGTCACCACGAGGCCACTTCACAGTAAAAACCAAGAAATTTATCGAAGCAATAAAAGTGTTTTCGTAAGTTTACCTCCGATAATGTTTCAACGAAAACGTTCTCTGTTATTCTCAAGGGTACAATTTATTATTTTGCTAAACGCTCCGAGTTGGCATTTATTCTTGTTTTATAATTTATTTTATTTACCCGGTTTTTGACCCAGTATTTGTATTAAACCATATGTTTTATATGCTTCCATTTTTATTTATTGATTGAATCAAAAACCTTCTTTACAGAAGAATCTAATGGAAGAAATAATGAGAAACACTTCATCTAAATCTAATACTATATCTCTTGCAACTGCTTTAAGTCATAGATCTGTGTAACAGCTATTAAGCCCTCCCTAATTAATACATAACTACCAAAATAAACAGATAATCAACCTTGTTTTTATTTTTGAACGGTGGTGAGGACGTCCCTCCGCGGATGCCGTCGTGCCGGATGTATTATGATAAAAATTAAGAAACATAAAATTATATTAACTGTTTGCTGAAATCCCTTTATCTTTGTTAAAGTTATTCTATGTTAAAGGTATTCTGTTCTTCAAACAGTCATAATAAAACGTAAAACAGTCAATGTACGACCCACAGTTGGGTTACAGTACTTCTTTCTTTTCTTAAGGGGGTTGAAACTGGGCGGAGACTGCCACGTATCCATATTTTGTATAAAGTTTTGCTCTAATTTCGAAGAACATTCAGAATATCTGAAGTTTATATAATAGCACTAGACAACAAAGGTTCAGGCGTCAGACATAGCTGTAAAAACAACGATGAGAAAAAATACTTTGGCAACAGTTCCTCGGCGAGCGTTCAAGTTTTATTGCTACTGTTTGCCAACTCAGACTCGTTAATTTAACAAGAGATCGACGTCGCCTTATTTACTTTTTACATTACCTTATATCTTCTTACAGTTCGTCAAAGTCCACTGCTGGACATGAATCTCACCCGTTGAAGAAGGAATTTGCCATATTTTTCACACACAACAGGCGGATTGGTGGACGAAATCTTTGACCCTGCTACTCTCGACTGTCACCAGCCTGGGAATTTTACGTGTGGTGCATCTGAGATGGTTATACTGTCATTTGATGCAAGACTTAATATCTTTCTGATCTTGGCCATTTTCGCCTGTCACGACAACCATGGGACTAAATTATGTGGTAAACGATTCTCTGCCGCTACGAAACGGATGACATCGCTACCAATGTATGAGTCACAGTCGACCTGATGGTAAGTGCTTCTGTCCATAGATAACAACACATCTATCCTTGATCAAAAATCAAAATGTAGAATGTCTTTTAGAAAACAGTCTACCCTTTTTTTTAAAGTCAGCAATGCACCTGATATTCCCCTGATATTCCAGTTGTACATGGGGGACGGAGTCAATAACCATCAGGTGAGATGCATGCTCGTTTGCCCCCACATTATAAAAAAATACGCCGTCATCCATTAGGACTAAGACAGAATGTCTAGTTGCTACTAAAAAGGGTTTCCGGTTCTCTGCACTCACCATACGAGACACAGCACCATTAAGCTGCTTTTTTATCTGGTATTCTGTGGGAGAGTGATCCTTCCCTGGTCGAGCCGACCCATTCGTGTTAGAATCATTATATAGTTGCATCGTGGCTCTACCACGTTAAAATAATATAGAAAGTACATACATGACTACATTATTAAGGGATGAAAATAAACGCAAAATCATTTACATCACATGATATATTTGTCGGACTGGAGGGAATACGTCAGGAAAAGTTAGTTGTTAAAAATATTAAAAGTGTGAGAGCGGATGTTCAACTTGCTGTCTTGCTTACGCAATAACTCATTAGCGGCAATTAATAAAACAGCGTAACTGCACTATACGTTCAGTATAGTCAATTACATTTCGACCATACCGTAATACGTCCCCACCACAATCACACACCAGTGTAACGTGAGGTACGTAATTACATGATAACACCAAAGTATGCAAACCAACAGCAACACTACTTATCTCAATGTAACACAGGGCAGCCTCTCAGCAACACCACCCTCTTTGCCTGCACTAGAAGAATTACTGCAACGAACAGAACCACAACACTATCTTAGCACTCGTAGAATGACTTCACTGGTATCCCCTACGCACAGCGCCTACAGTGAACTTTATACTGCACAAACAAGTGGGGGTTTCTCGATATACCCTCAATTCCACCCCGCTCCAACCAATATTTTATAGACGCTCCGACATATTTATAATCAACTAAAATACATTATCTATGTTAAGCGCTTAGCTCATGAGTGTAATTTTTAATAATACAAACTTAAATTGACAGCTCATATCCAACAAACCTCTAGCCTAAATATTAAATTATATTAGCAAGCTACAATACCTCTATTATGATTTAATTTACGATCCAATTAACGTTTAATTTACGCACATTAATTTACGGAAAAGAGGATACAACTCATCTTCAAATGACATGGTTATTGGTCTAATATAAGGTTATAAGACACTCTTACATAAAGAGGCGTTGTTATTTTACATTGTTCTTTACATATTGTTAACCAACAGCACATAATTTAAGCTAATTTCTTTCTTAATTTTTGCTTAAATTTGAGTATCTGAGAATAACTACATTAGCTACTATTGTGGTATAGAATTAGAAAAAGGATTTAACTAAATTACTTAAACGTAATTTATAACTTGGCGAATATTATGTTTTCAGCTCTCTAAGAAGTCTTGATCATTCATCCATAACAGCTAATAATGTCCTCCTGACTAAATTTCGGTCACGGGAGCCGGTCTCAATGTGTAAGGCATCTGCGCATGACAGTATTATAAAGCACAAGCGTGTGTGCACTCTCTATTCCCTCACTCACGTATAGTCTAATGGGACGGTAATGTTACACGACTCGAGAGAGATCAGGCCCAGGAACAATGGCTTTTGTGTATTCCGAGGCCCGGCGGTGAAATACCGTTAACTTCCTGACTCCGGACTGTTACTAAAAATTTCTTGACTGAAAAACCCAATAACTTATTTTGGCCTGACCCAGGATCAGCAGCCGGCTACTAGTATGTAGTCATGAAAAGCCCACTGATGGACACACTTGGCAGGCTGATTGATTATCAGGAAGATGCGGTTGCCCGTCTCCTGTTTAATTTTCTTCTGTCACCTCTTACGACACCCGCGGGATGATATTATGATGTAGTGGGTTCTCATACGTCGCCTCTACCCCGGCATGTAGCACTCAATTAATAATTAATAGAATCAATACGTAAATTCAAGAAAGAGGGTAGTACCCACCCAGACATACCCGTAGGCAGAAAATGACGTAGTTATTTGAATGTAGTAATTTAGAAATTTCCAAAAATACAAATATTTTACATTGGGATAGACATTATAATAATCGTCGCGTCGCTATAAATTATTGTATCAATAAATTTTGTTGGGTTGGAAGGAAGTTTACTTGGCTAATTTATGACAAGCTTTTAATGCAACCGTAACAAGTTTGTAATTGGAAATTGTTGTGTTAATATTCATTCAAGCTGTGATATTTATATTATTTGTGTTCTTAATTACGCCAGTAATACAACGTGGTGTTTATATCTTTGAATAAACTTTTTTAATCATGCCAGTATTATTTAACGAGCAAATTATATTAGGTAAAACAGTAATCTTCTATTTATGCGACTACTACTTCGGCTTACGAAGAACCGTAATATTTCAGGTGATAAGACATTTATTTTGTTTCGTAGTAACCGAGCAAGCTGGGTTCGATCCTCGTCGAAAATAATCAAATTGTCAATAGCAATTATACGTGCAAATTTACCACCTGATTAGTGGTGAAGGAAAATATTGTTTGAAAATCTGTATGTCTGAGAAGTTAGAAAAATATTATGTATTTTAAGGTAATGTGGGGCTCGCCAACACGCATGGGGACAGCGCAGCGGACTCTTCCTTGCCTTAAAAAAGAAGATCAGGCCGGTGACCGATTTAATTCAAATCTCATCCTAGGCTCAGGATGTGTGTTAAGAAGGTTTAATATGGACTTCTCTTCTTTCTTTAACTCTGAAATTTTTATTCAATAGCGTCTATATAATATGACACAAACCTCGTTTTGTTAGGATAAGTCCCTCTTATTATAAGTTTAATTATTTTACTCTTTTGAATTGTTCGGAATATCATATTATGTTCAAGGTCAAGGTAACAATAAGAATGTCATTTAAACATAAATTGTAAAATCTTCATTTACTTTTTCCACTCTTTCGGATAGATTTTTTTCTTTAAATTTATATGCGGCCACCGGTAAAGTATAACCTATTTAATAAAAAATAATAATTTAAATTACTACTATTTGAACTAGGGCTCAGGTGTTTCGGCGCAATTGGTGAATAAACATAAAAACTTACTGTTGACAATAACCTCCTCAGTTTTAGAAGTCGGTTTGAAAGAGGTTTATTTATTGGTTTCGAGGTACTCGTACGGTGCATAGCTTTGTACAAGAAAATGTTTAAGAAATATTTTCTAAAAAGATATTTAAATACTACTTCGGTTTTATTGGCGAACTTATTACACTCAAGTAAATAATATAAAACCGATCATTGTTTGCAGTTACCTTTACGGAATTTATCCTTTAAATAAAACCACTTCAGATAATGGCATTTTAGATAAATTAAGCCATAACAGTCTGATGGAGTGAACATGGAATATTAGGGAATTTGTGTTATTTATAAATAAAATCGTAGGGTTTTAATCCAGCTCAACGGCACCCATGAGGATTAGGGCACCGTTGTGGCGTTCAAAGACGTCGGACGGAAATGAAATGCAAATTGGTCAGAAGTAGCTAATATACATATATTGATGTTTTTTAATATTGTTAGAGAGACAAACGTAACTAAGTAAAACGTAAATAGTCAGCGTGAAATAACAGCATAATATTGCTATGTTTCGTATGATGAGTGGGAGAGTTTTGAAAACCTTTTTACTGGTATCACGGCATCTTATTCTCAGGGGTGACAAATCAGGGGATTTGTGTGCTCGTTTTTCACTTCAAGAAAAACTACTTCAAACAAAGAAGGCGGCAGATGTGGTTTCATACCAGAGGGCTATGTATAGCTGCTGCCGCCCTGGGGCCCCAGAAATAAAAATGTCACACAGTCTCAGGTGGGTGAACACCTGAAACCTGAAAATAAGAAGCACTCATTTTTGCGAGTATGAGTCTTTTATAGTACCTACTTAGTTAAATGAAAAATAAATCAAAATTATTAATATTTTGTTATAACATTTATCCCTACTCCCGGCAAGTGTGTGTCATGCACAATATCTCTATTGTCAGAACTTGCAATGCTACTTGGTCTTCGTTATATTTTGATGAAAAGTGTTCGGTAAAAACTATTTTTTAGATTTATTTCAGATTTTTCCTTTCCCAAAATACCTCCCCCTAAAATCTACCGCCCGAGGTAGATTTTAATCTACCTTAATCGATTAAGAGTCAAAATAGATTGGAAGGTGTAACTAACCCAGACGAACTACTAGACAGAAAAAGAGCCCTTCTTAATTTTCTTTAAGAGTCCGTAAAAGCCCACTGCTGGGCACAGGATCCTCCTCCCGTTCCCAGAAGGATTTGCCTCAATCACCTCGTTTGACAAATTATCAACCACAGCAGCACACGTCTCGCAGCTTAGACGCTGCTTCAGGTTTATTACTTTATTCTTTATCACTAACATTTTTAGTTTTTTTAATCGTTTAACTATGTAGTAGCAAAAGTCCTGAGTGTGTCGTAAGTGCAGTTGTTTTTCAACCTTTTTAAACGTTTGTCAAAATAATTTGAAAACTCCAGACTTAGTACGCTCTTAATGGAGTAATTTTAAATGAACATAAACAAAAACTAGTTGAATTAAATAGGGTAGTTGATAATCACAAAACAGTATAGTTATTTTTCACAATATTAGGTCTTAGTATTTACTATTGATAATAATTAATACAATGACAACAAGCTACTGTGTATTTTGACTGCAGCACGATTAGGTCGCTAAACTGGGAAGGACCACCCTTGCACAGAATACCAGTGAAGTAGCAGCTAGCAGCATACCATAATAGTGTGTTTGTATGGTGGGTGTAGAGAACTGAGACCTTTTTATTGGTAACGAGCCATTTGATTTAAGTCGTCAGAGGTGACAGCGCATCGACTTTTGGATTCTTAGTCAAGTTTAGGCGTAAGGCGGCTACTCATATGCCTGCCGCAGGGGCAATCTAGGGTGTACAGCGTGTGTTGAAATATCAAAAATCGGTATAGTCTTGGCTTTTTTATAGAATAAGGACGAGCATACAATCCACCTGATGGTAAGTCGATTCTGTGGCCCACAGACAACTACATTTGGCCATTATACAACTAATTAATTAATAATTACAATCATAATATAGCTGCAGCATGGCTCTACCACGATTAAAAACGTTACCACGTTCAAATAACGTTATTTCTGTGGTACTACCGCAAAAAAAAGAGAAAAAGGAGATAATGGGTGAAGAAGCCGCCGTTTATACACTTTTATCACCCTTGTCAAAATTTCACGCTATTTATTGTTATCCATTGTGACTTGTACTCACACGTGTGCTCCGCGTGAAAGTCGCCAACGAACTGATTGAAATTGCCCCAATTGCGTTACACACGCGGCAGCGGCAGCTATGATCTAGACTTTCTAGAGAGCCAGGAAGTTCTTACGCCCCTGCCGCCATGCTGCAGTTCCATCCTAAGATATTGCCCCTGCTTGCATATACACTTCACAATAAAGGAGGAAATTAAGGGACATCCCCACTCCTGCACCCTAGATTGCTACTGCGACATCCTATTATGTTATTCCACCTATTATCATCCCGTGGGTGTCGTAAGAGGTGACGGAGGGAAATATTCTGTATTCTATGTACTCCTTACTAATATAATAGTTTTAACATTCATGTATTTATTTTGGTAACAGGTAAACATATAAATATATTTACAAAATACTAGCTGTTACCCGCGGCTTCGCCCGCATGGTCACTGGGAAATGAACTATCCATTGCTTTTTGAATTGAAAGAAAACTGAGTTTTATAGATTTGTCAGAGATGCAGCCATTAAAAGGAAACTGAGCAAAATTGATTCGTCAGCCTATTTAAATGTTTTGAAACGCAGCGTATAGGAAAGCATGAAAATAGCCTGTTTATTCCTAATGGAAATGGGATATTTTTTTAATTAAAGGAAACTGAGCATAATTATCCGTCAGGGATGCAGACTTTTGAAAAGAAACTGAGCTAAATTGACTCGTCAGAGATGCAGTTTTCTGAATTGAAAGGAAACTGAGCCAAATAAAAGATCCGTCAGAGATGCAGCCTTTTGAGTTGAAAGGAAACTGAGCTTAATAGGTCCGTCAGAGGTGCAGCATTTGGAATTGAAAAGAAACTGAGCTAAATAGGAAATTTTGAATTGAAAGGGAAGATCTGTGGGAATTCTGATTAATTGATTGTGGGAATTTTTGAAAAAAAAATTAACTGAACACTATTTTAAGACGCTACTGTACACAATGTTATATGTTTTTCCATTCGGGGAAAGAATGTGGAGATTCTGGGCATTTGACACACGCGAACATGCTACATACAGCTGACCATGAGAGAAGCACGGTTTTTCTAAGTTGACCCCCGCTACCTGTAACGTTTGCCCTTGCGCTTTTGAATTGAAAAGGAAGATCTGTGGGAATTATAGGGATCCGTGGTATAATAACATTTTCACCTTTTCCTACGCCTGTCAAAATTGTAGCACCGATTATGTTCCGTCCAAGATGTGTCACACGCAGCCTTGTCCCGTTACATAACCGAGGAGCATCTGAATTTCGCATTAGCATGACTGGGACGCCTAATTTTAATTGAAGCTTATGTGAGGGCACACCTGACAACTCTAGAGAATTTAGAAACTCTACGGGATATGAAGTGCTCTGTTCTGTGTCCATAACTGTGTCTACTGACAAATACTCTGTTATTTCTCCTGCTACTTTGCTTAATATATCTGAATTTATTTTGTTTACGCTCTCATTTTTTGGTGCAAGAATCACCCTTTCAAATAACCATTTGTCTTCATGCATGTTGTTCGTTAAATCTGAATAAACGCTCGCAATTAATTCGGAATGACTCTGTACTAAATTACAAAAATCTCTCGTCAATTTAACGCAGCCCTCAGCATCCGTTTCCAATCGCCCATCGCCAATTTTTAATAGTGTGTCAGAATAGTTTCCAGCATCGATATCATTATACAAATGCACTCTCATATTCGTAGTTAAACTGAATTTTATCACCTTGTTCCATAAAATAGACGACTTGAGGCATGCTTTAATTTCATCTGCAGGTGTGCCCTTTTGAATGACAGGTAAAGTTTGGCGAAGGTCACCAGCCAGTAAAACCACCATTCCTCCCATTACATCGGTATTGCTGCGCAAATCCTGGAGCGTTCGATTTAGTGCTTTACAGCTTTTTATGCGACATTGTACTTTCGTCCCACACTAAAAGTTTGCATTGTCGTAGCATTATACCTCGTGCACTATTTTTGCTAAAGTTGTAGATCGGCGATTCTTCCTGGGCTAGATTTAGAGGAGTTTTAAAACAGAATGTGCAGTGCAGCCCCCGCTTAGCAGCGTGGCGGCTATACCGAAGGAAGCTACGGCCACAGCAATGTTTTTATCTTTCCGTACTTGCGCTAATAATAAATTTAACAAAATGTCTTCCCAGTTCCTCCAGGGCATCTAAAAGAAAAGTGCACCATTTCCAGATTCAATTTGTCCTAATACTTTGTCAAAACTCGTTTTTGTTCGGGAAGCAAGGGTACAAATTGGCTACTTGCTGCTACAAAGCTGGTATATCGTAGTTTGTTTCACGTATAATTTCATCACTTAGTTCATTTTTGGTTGTTCGCTGAGGGCTTATCATTCCAAAGTCGCTTAATTTTTGCCTACCATTGCCATTACTTTATCTTCAATTTTTCCAAGTGCTTCATTATAAATGTGTTCATTGTATGTCATGTCTGCGTGTGTCTGCTGTAACCTTCGCAAAATATCTTCCGCCATGTACTTTATATTTGTCCCACAATTTATGTGCATTAGATAGCCCGCAAGATGATATGAGAGTTGCATAAAGATCCCTAATTTTGGCTGGTGACTGGCACTGCACAGCTTCCTCCATGGTTTCATCCCAGTGATTATCGTTTTCTAATAGATGCAGAGCTTCACATGCTTCTCTATAAGTTGCGCATTCCTGACCGTTGACAGTTTTAAGGTCTTTATATCCTGTAGGACCCCGAACATGGTGCAGCAGCAATCGTAAACAGAAACATTCAAAATTAGTTACATGGACGCTATACACACGACCAAGGGCATCTGATGACTTTACACCGGGCCAATTTTCAACAGGCGCGCCTTGAATACGGCGTTTCCACTCCTTCCTAGATGTGTTCCAAGTATAATAGCGGGAGACTTCAGAATATAACAACGTTTTTGCAAAGGGGTCGGTTTAACAAAGTTGAAAGAAGGCTGTTAGTGTAGTTTTTGGCGGTGATGCAATTCTTTCTTGGAAATTTCTTTCGGTGAAATATACACGATCTCCATTTTCTAAGTGCACAGCAAGGTAAGTAACTGTTGGGTGCCTTTCGTGTAAAGGGAAGCCAAGGAGACGCCACGGTGCCTCATTACTGCTGACATAACGCCCTGCTTGAAAGGTCTGTACTTCATTAACGGGATTTGCCTCACCTTCACTCCTGAGATTAAATATTGCTTGGTCGCTTCCTTTATTTATGTACTTACAGATATACTTGATTGCGCGGACAGAGCTACATGCTTCTACATTAATGTGGGCATTAAACATTTTACATAGAATGGGCGAATACGGGACAATCCAGCTGTTATCTAAGGTTTCGAACGCTCCAGAGCGAGATTTGATTGTAACTTTCCTGCCACCATCTTCGGGAGCTCTGCGTCTGTATAAAGGGTAGCCACTGTCATTGTGCACTGTTTCTTTTAATAGCTGTTTAGGGAATTTCTTTGTACATTTTCCTTCTTTTATACATGGCGATATTGAATTTCGTGCTCCACATGGACCGTGAATCATATTTCGGACGATGGTATCATACAATTCTTTATCTTGCTCAGGATCCGGAATCTCGGCGCTTATTATGTCGTCTATTTGGCTGGGCCGCAACTTCTCTTTAAGCCATATTAGAATGTGGGCATGCGGTAATCCTCTTTTTTGCCATTCAATTGAATACATGAAGCACTGCACCTCTCCGAAAATTTTCCTTTGTTAATTACATACATTAATTTTGTACTTTTAATCTACATACTCTAGCAACTAAATCGTGTCTGTCAGTACTTTTTGGCCCGGCATTAGCTCCTCAGTTATTTCTTTCCATGTGGGATTGCAAGTAAAAGTAACAAAAGATCAGGTCTTCCGTAAGTTCGTACATAGGCGAATGCGTCTTGTGTACTCATGTAGGTAGCAGGGACTGTTAACGAATGATGAGGCAGAATTACCATTTTACCTAAATCTCTGGGGTTTACATTGGCGTCGCTAGAAACTGCATCTTGTAAATGTATATAATTCTCAACGCGCAGCTTTTTTTGATTTAAAGATATATAACGGAGACGTTCACTTTCTACCTTCACATACATGTCTACCAAAATTGATGAAATAATTGTCTACACCGGCTAAGAGGTTAAAATCATTTTCTCGCAACATCATATGATACGCATAAAAATCCATACATGATACTTTTTTGTTCGGAGTAGGCTCCTTTGTGACCGGGTTAATGAGTGGAATTTGAAAATGATAACCCTCTTGTCCTTTGCAATAAATCAATGGGTATTGCAGAGCGTCATAAAACTTGTGTATCGGCTACCCGTTGCAACGTATCATCACGTGCTCGCAAGACAATGTCTCGTGAAGAAAATTGATCACCACTAATTACGGCTGCTATTTCGTTTATCAAAGGTGCATTGTAGCGCCTTTCATGCTCTCCTCGAGGGTCCGATCTGCGTGAATGACGACTTTATAATCCTCTTCAGGTAGGTTTTCTAAAGCAGTTTTAAATGTTTTGACTAAAATGTTACGTTCATGCAAGAATCTTTGAATTTTGAACACTGTGTCTCTCTCAACTCCTGGATAAATTGGCAGCGACGGTCTACCTCAATTTCTTCGTCACCCATAAAATATACTTGTAAACATTTATGCTGTTCGTTTTCAGCTGGAAAAGTGAACCTATTCTATGATAAATTTGCCCTGCACCGTAAATGTAGGCGAAAATCCCGGCATTATTATTTCCCGGTCAACTCGAAGGACGTCATTTGAAAGCATGAGTTATATTTCCGGATCCTGTTTAAAAGCGCCGTGACTCATTAGCATCATATAAAAGAGAGTTTTCAAAGGTTATTCTGGTTCCCCAAGTAACGGAAGAGACACTTTGCCATTGGAACAGCACATGCCTGCGGTCTCATCTTTCCATTTTAAAGCGCTGCAAAATCGACACGCCTTGTCCATCAGTCCGATAACAACTCACCTGTGATTTTTATAATCAATCAACGGATCATAATTGAATGCTGCGTCATTAAAAACCAACCAATTGTTTCTTTGAAAATTTTGTCAACGTTCAGCTTGGAGCTGTGCATTTGCATCTCTTCGCGCCTGTGTCTGTTCTGGTGTTTCAGATGCCCTTATAGTAGATTGACGTTCAGCTTGCTTAATGAGTCTGTGTTGAGTTTCATCAAGTGTTTTCGCGGCTCTTAAGGCGGCCTGACGTTCCGCTTGTTCGAATAGCCTTTGCTGACTTTGAGCAGGTGTTTCAGTAGCTCTTAAAGTAGATTGACGCTCTGCCTGTTCAAGACGCCTTTGCTGACTTCGATCAGGTGTTTCAGTAGCTCTTAAAGTATCTTGACGCTCTGCCTGTTCAAGACGCCTTTGCTGACTTTGAGCAGGTGTTTCAGTAGCTCTTAAAGTAGCTTGACGCTCTGCCTGTTCAAGACGCCTTCGCTGACTTTAAGAAAGGTGTTTCAGAAGCTCTTAAAGTAGCTTGACGCTCTGCCTGTTCAAGACGCCTTTCCTGACTTTGAGAAGGTGTTTCGGAAGCTCTTAAAGCAGCCTGACGCTCTGCTTGTTCTTGCCTTCTCAGTTCAGCATCTTCTAAAGATTCTAGCGATCGAGCTAATCTTTTCGCTTGTCTTTGAGAAGATACTCTTGAAAGGCTGGACTTACGTTTGCAAGGCATTATGAAGTAAGAAAACCTATTTATAAAACGTTAAAATATCTAAAAGGAATTAAATTTTAAATATTTTTTTAAAACAAATCAAAATATCTAAAAGGAATAAATATTCCTTTTAAATATTTTTTAAAATCAAAACAACAAAACCAATTCAAGACACAACACGAATCCGAAAACGATAGCCAAAAAAAATCGAATCAACTTAAACCAAATCACAAAATAAATCGCAGAAAACCGAAATCGAAATCAGTAGTCAATATTAATATAACCAACGAAAAAAGAAGTAAGGGTATAGGTACCGTATACACTATCTATACTATTAATATTCCTTTGAAATATTGTTAAACAACCTAAAACAACGAAAACCAATTCACGATTCTAAATAAACAAAATCCAAAATCAAAGCCAGAGTCTAAATATGTATAAAGGAATACCAACCAAATCAACAAAACCGATCCACGAAAATACACAAATCCGAAAATGAAAGCCAATATAAATCCATTCAACCTTAACCAAATCACAAAGCAAATAACAAACAACCGAAATCGAAAGCAGGTAGTCGAATAAGCTACGAAATAGAAACAATTTAAGCGTATAGGTACCGTATGCACTATAAGTTGACGCGCGGCTCAACGGCGGAGTTAAGTACATGTCAGGAAACATTTCGTTACCGCGTTTTAAAACCTAGTAACGACATCTAGCGGAATCAATTTAAACTATGTATACGTTAGTTAATAAGAACTCTCAAAAAATATTTTTCTTATAATTTTGCACAATTTTTCTTATTGTAATACCGATTCATTCATAACCACATATAAGAACTGTATTCATTTCCGTTCAATAAATATTACTAAGGCTTATTAATAAGGCTTACTAAGAACTGTTTCTACCATTGTTAAGTAACAGTTAAGGGTGAAAGCGTGACAGGTGGTGATAGTATTTCTGATCCATACTTATAATCACGCTTGTAACCCTTGCGGGGTAGGCAGAGCATCAACGGATTACTTAATACCGTCTGCGAGGTAATCGCCTATTCTGTGAATTACGATGCACCAAAACGTTTGAAGAAAATCAGCTGGTGAATTTTATGTTTTTATCGCTCTTCCCGGTCCTGCGTGGAAAAATACAGATCCATTCATTTTTTATCTTAATTTTGGTAAAAAGACATAATAATCCAGATATTCTGACCTTCTGTGTTCGTCCATCGTACCGTCGTCCGTCTTGTAGAATCACGGTGGCGCCACCTAGCTGAATTTAATTTTGCAACATATTCGATTTTCCTACGGGAATGATATGTTTTTCCGCTGAAAAAAGTAGCCTATGTCACGCTACAGCCACCGAACTATCCCCATACAAATAATCATGCCATGCCGACGCTCTGTTGCGACGTGAAAGAAGGACAAACTTGTGCAACATATTCGATTTTCCCACGGGAATGAGATGTTTTTCCGCGGAAAAAAGTAGCCTATGTCACTCTACAGCCACCGAACTATCCCCATACAAAAAATCATGCCATGCCGACGCTCTGTTGCGACGTGAAAGAAGGACAAACAAACAAACACACTTTCGCATTTATAATATTAGTGGATGGAATGGATATGGATATTTTAAAATAAACCCTTATTATGTTGTTACATAATATTTAGTTGAGTTTACAATTTTATTACACATAAACGAGGTCCCTAACCTCGTTAAAACAAACAAGTACTAAACTAGGATGCTTACGCTAGAACCGATACCAAGTTTTATTTTCTCAAGTTTCTGCAGGAGCTACGAACCTCCTTTTTATGTTGTATTGTAAGTTTCTCAAGTAATGTAAAGATATTTGTTGTACAACCTTTGCACATTAGGATTCTTTTTCGAAACGAATTTAGTGGTAAGACCAGGAGTCCGCTTATGTAGGTACTACCCACTTACCTGCATCCAGGACTTGATTAGTTTACCAAATTCTATTAACATTATTTAGCATTATTTTCATATAAATACCTTTATAATGTTGTTATCATAAAGATGAAGAAATTTTATCAATTCTTTTTAGGGTTCCGTAGTTACACAACAAGGAACCCTTATAGTTTCGCCATGTCCGTCCGTCCATCCGTCTGTCCGCGGTTTTGCTCAGAGACCCTAAGTGCTACAAATCTGTAATTTGGTACAGTTATAGATATTAATCACGCCTAGAAAACTGTCATATAAAATCTTAAAAAACATTTTTATTTTGGGTACTTTCCATACAAGTAAATGGAGGATGATTTTTTTTACTAGTTTATTCCATCATGTGGGGTATCGTTGGATAGTTCTTTCAAAAACAATGGGGGTGTGGAACAACGACTTTTGTATTCAGGGGTCCGTTTGCGAAATATTTAGCTTCAAAGTGGTATTTTTCATTAGAGTCATGTGTCTCCCCGCTCTAGCAACTAAACCGCTGTATTTGGAAATGTGAAAAGTATACACAATAGTAGTATATATTATGAAGTTAAAAGGAAAACTATCAAAGCTAAGTAGAGTTAAGAGGTTAACGAGTAATAGTCGACCAACTTATAAAATGCACTTGGATTAGTGAAAATTTTGTTACCACTCCATAGAAAATGACCTAAAACTAGATGCATTAACAACTTTTTTTTATAGATTAAGGGTGACAAACGAGCACACAGTTAACCTGATGGTAAGTGGTTGCTGTGGCCCATAGACATCTACATCTATCTTCGTTTGCGAATTTAAATGCAGATGCGTTGTCAGCCGTGAGGACTAAGATAGAATACCTTTTTTCCAGTGAAAAGGGTCTCCGGTCCTCTACACTCACCATACGAAACACAGCAGCATTAATCTGCTATTTTACGCTGGTATTCTGTGAGAGCGTGGTCCTTCCCCGGTCGAGCCGACCCATTCGTGCTACAACTATACTATTAATATAGCTGCAGCATGGCTCTAACACATAACTTTGTAATGTTATTATAAACTGTTAGAAATAAACATATTATGAAGAAAACGACGAATTACTATTATTAGCTTTACTTTTTCATTTGCGGGATAGATAGGTTATTATTTTCAAAATCGAAAAGTTTTTAAATCTTTTTTGAATGCCACTCCTTATAAGGCTGATTTGAAAATAAGTCCTTCAGTTACGATCTTCCTATTTGGGCCCATTTTTAGTCGTTATAGCGGTCAAACCGCGAATCAAATATTAAATATTATGCTCATTATCAAGAAAGCCCACGTATTGTAACGGGTAACTACAGAACCCTACCTCTACATTGTGTGTGGCCCGACACGCACTTGGCCAGTTTTTTTCTATAGAATGAGGATGACAAACGAGCACATAGTCCACCTGATGATAAGTAGGTGCTGTGGCCCATGGACATCTACATTTCTCCTGGATTAAGAATCACAATGCAGATGAGTTGTCACCCCTGAGGACTAAGATGGAATGCCTCGTTTCCATTAAAAAGGGTATCCGGTTCTCTACACTCATCATACGAAATAGAGCAACGTGCATGCCGATAATGTTTGAACGAAAACGTTCTCTATTATTATCAAGGGTACAATTTATTATTTCGCTAAACGCTCCGAGTTTGCATTTATTCTTGTTTTATAATTTATTTTATTTACCCGGTTTTTGACTAGTATTTGTATTAAACCATATATTTTATAAACCTCCATTTTTTCATTTATTTATTGAATCAAAAACCTACTTTATAGAAGGATCTTATGAAATTAAAATTATATTTACTCTTTGCTAGAATCACTTTATCTTTGTTAAAGTTCCTATTCATTTCATTATTCTATATAAAAGGTGTTTCGTTCTTCAAAAGGACATAATTAAACTTAAAACACTCAATATAAGTCCCACAGTTGGGTTACAGTATTTCTTTCTTTTTTTTAAGAGGGTTGGAACAGGGCGGAGTCTGCCACGTATACATATTTTATATAAAGCTTTGCTCTAATTTCGAAAAACATTCAGAATATTTCTAGTGTATATAATAGGACTAGACAACAAAGGTTTAGACTTCGGACATAGCTGTAAAAACAATGATGAGAAAAAAATACTTTGGCAACAGTTTCCCAGCGAGCATTTAAGTTTTATTGCAACTGTTTGCCAACGCAAACTCGTTATTAACAAGAGAGATCTCTTGTTAATAACTTTTCTGCGTTTTCACGTCGCCTTGTTTACTTTTTACACAATTATGTCTTTTACAACTCCACTGCTGGACATGAATCTCTCCCGTTGAAGAAGGAATCTGTCATTATCACTCACGACAGGCCGATTGGTTTACGCAATCTTTGACGTCACTCTTGACTGTCACCGGGAAGTTTACGTGTGGCGCAGCTGAAATGGTTATACTGCCATTTGATGAAAGACCTAAGAATTTTTTTATCTTGACCATTATCGCCTCTTACGACAACCACGGGACTATACGTGGTAAACGATTATCTGCCGCTACCAAACGTATGACTTTGCTACAAATGAGCACACAGTCCACCTGATGGTAATTGGATGCTGTGGCTCATACATACTTACATCTATCCATAATGAAGAATCAAAATGCGTTGTCATCCTTGAGTACTAAGATAGAATGCCTAGTCGCTAGTAAAATGGGTCTTAGACTATGAACTACCATAAGTGTAATTATTGATAATATAAACTTCAATTGGCAGCTAATATCAAAGAAACCTCTAGCCTAAATATAAAATGCTCAAATAAAATGCTACTCAGATTTGAACCAAAATCTTCTTAACATGCGTTGAGACTCCGTTATTCTCTGCTAATCAACTCCACGGGTTGATTGGCAGAGAATACCGTACCGATAGGCAATAAGTCCGTCCCTTGTTACCCTATTTATTAAGGTGTTAACAAAAAAGACTGAATAAATAAATAAATAAATGGCCTACCGGACAAAGCGTTTCGAACTTCTGTTTATTATTTCTAGCAGATCGCAAAAGACGTAAATTAATCATACTAGCAAGCTACAGTACCTCTATTATGATTTAATTTAAGTTTCAAATTCCGTTTAATTTACGCATATTAATTTAGGGCAAAGTGGATACAACTCATCCTAAAATGACATGGTTATTGGTCTAATATAAGGTTATGGTCCACGTGCGGTGAAGTTCCTAAAGGAACTATATCCGCGACTGGCCGTTGCTGCTGGTAATAAGAGGCCTGGTTCTTTTCTCGCTCAAAGGCTAAGTATAGCCGTTCAGCGAGAAAACGCAGCCAGCGTTCTTGGCACGATACCACCGGGAATAGGACTGTATGATAATAAAGTTATTAGTTTTTTTTTATAGTATTTTAATATAAATTTATAAGTTCCTCTCACTTATAACAAGAAGCTTTGTTATATAATATTGTTCTTTACATTATTAACCGACAGTAGGGCGCATCATTTAAGCTGATTTCTCAATGAATCCAAACAGAAAACAGTTGAATTTGAAACTCTATGGCAGAGAATGACTTCACTATTATATTTGTCGGGTAGAGTTTTGAAAAAGGATTTCAACTAAATTAATAAGTTGACGAATATTGGGTTTTCCCCTCTCTAGGAATCACTCTGGACCATTCATCCATTAAAGCCTATCAAATAGTGGACATTTGATAGGATCTGATAGGCTCCAGTCTGAATTTCGGTCAAGGCAGCCAGTCTCAAGTTTTAAGCCATCTACGCATGACATTATAATGCACAAATGTGTGTGCACCTGTGCATTCTTTATCCCTCACTCACATATAATCAGATGGGACGGCAACGTTACACGACAGGAGAGAGATCAGGCACACAACCAACGGCTTTACGTGTATTCCGAGGCAAGGGGGTGAAATACCGCTAACTTCCTGACTCCGGGCTGCTACTAAAAATTCTTGGTAGAAAAACCCAATAACTTATTTTGGCTCAACCCGGGATCAGCAGTCGGCCACTAAGCTACAACTGTACACTAGGCCAACGAGGCAGTCGGCAGATGAAAAGCCCACTGATAAACACAATTGGCAGGCGGATTGATTTTCAAAAAGATACAGCTACGTGGTAGAGCCATAGCAGCTATATCAAGGTTGTAGCACGAATCGGTCGGCTCGACCGGTGTAGGATCACGCTCTCACAGAATACCAGCGTAAATGCAAAGCTTGATGCTGCTGTGTTCCGTATGGTGAGTGTAGAGAACCGGAGACCCTTTTTACTGGAAACTAGGCATTCTATCTCAGTACTCAGGGATAACAACGCATCTGCATTTTGATTCTTAATTGAGGTAAATGTAGATGTCTATGGGCCACAGTATCCACTTACCATCAGGTGGACTGTGTGCTCGTATGTCACCCTTATACTATAAAAAAGCTACCCGTATGCTGTTTCGTTTCCTTCTGTCACCATTTACAACAGCCAGATTTTAGAGATTCTAATACGTTGCCTCTTCCACTTTATTAATAATGAATAGAATCTTTACTGAAATTCATTATAATATTAATAAAGATGTGTTTTCTGAAGTAGGTTTCTTGGTTAAAATCGGTTACAAATACCCATGGGTAACCATTTATCTCCTATTAGGTGGACTAGTCCAGCTAGTGCTCGTTATTTTTATGATTTTTTATCGGAACCCAAGTATTGGTTTTCTTTGTAAATTACTTAAAACTATATGGTAATATCAATCTTAGATGATCTCTAGAGGACGCCCGTAAACAAAGGCACTCCTATTAATGTTTTTTTTAACTTAGTATAATTCTATAATACCTAAGATTTTTTACCAGTGTCTGGTAATGTCTTTTGTTAGAGCCGTGGTAGCTCAAATGCTAAGACCTCGCTGTAAATTCTCCAGTACGTGAGCAACCCGGTTTCAATCCCCGCCGGTGACAGTGTAATTGTTAATGCAATTTAAGTGCTAATTTATCACGTGCTCGGTGGTAAAGGAAAACATCGTGAAGAAAGCTGCATGTCTAAGAAATAAGAAAATAAAATATTTCGAAGACATGTGAAGTTCGATAACAACACGCATAGGGTCAGCGCGGCGGACATTTCCTTGCTCCAAAATGCTCACGGAAATGAGAGGAGGCTTAGAAGTGGGACGTATAGAGGCTATAAATTTACTAATCTTGAAAGATTTTTTTTGAACTTAATGAACATTTAAATACTCCGTTTATCGACGTAGTTTTAAATACACTCAATCATCTAGGTGTTATAACTACAATACGAATAATTACCAGTATAAAATGTTCCTCCCTTTCCGAATCCAGGTTCTGCAATTATATTTCTTGTTGAGGGGAACTCTTATCGCACGTAATATATGACAGATCGTACCTATATTTTGAGGCAGGTTGATCGAAAACATATTACATAAAAGATTCTCATAATGAAAAGACACCGCATTTCTCTTGAATGCGGTTCGGCAAAAAATTTAAAGATTTTGTCGAAAATATTGCCTTTCCGATTAATAAAATAGTATCGGTTAACAATTTCATTTTTCTTGATTTTTATAGGTTAAGGGCGATAAAAGAGCACACAGTCCACACGATGCCAAAGGATTCTGCGACACATAGATGTCTACATCTTAGATCTAGAAACAATATGCAGAATGCGCTGTTATCCCTGAGGATTAAGATGAAATGCCTCGATTCCAGTAATAAGTGTTTCCGTTTCTCTATACTCACCATTACAAAATGGCATTAAGCTGCTATTACACGCTGGTATTATGTGAGAGCGTGGTCCTTCCCCGGTCATCACACATATGTTTCATCACAATTGATTCAGCCATTCTGAAGATTAGCTCGGACAGACAGACCGACAAATTTTTAAAATAGTTTTTTTATGTCTTAATAGCAAGCAAATAGCCCTCTGAGCTTGACAGAAGTCAGTTATTTTAATATTACAAAGTTTTATTTATATGACGTGTATAGAAATAATAAGTTAAACTAAATTTGTAAATCAGATAACAGTTATATAGGGCGACAATATTGGACTCAGTACGGATGGAAAGGGGTTACTATTATGCGCAATCTAAATATTATTGGATTTTATGTTTCAACGAAAGGCGTTGCCAGCTGCCGGTTCGTCAAGTAGCAGTTGTCAGTAAATTAAGTTGACATTGAGAGTCACAATTTATTTGTTCTTTCAGCATCTCTCTAACCTATTTCTGCTGCCAAATAACAGTGCTTGCACTGCCGTGTGCGGCTTGAAGGGTATTGCCCTCTATAAGATAATTATTAATTTTTGAAAATTGCCTGACTGTAATTATAGATACTAGTTCTCCAGTATGATTGCAGTCAGTGAGAAATTTCTTCTTAGTACTCAGAGATTCTGTAGATTTCGTAGTTTGAAGGTGTCTTTGGACTGCAGTAGCCGTTTACCATCAGGTGGAGTGTTAGTTCGTTTGTCATTAGTTCAGTATTATAAAAAAAACATCACAAGTCAACTGCTGATGGTTTTTTTTATAATACTGAATATAGCACTCTCCAAGGAAAATTACAAAACACAGTCCTAAACCACCTGAATCCATCGATTTTCTGCATATCTTACCAGGTCGTCGCATCATCTAGTGGGATCCGCTCTGCACTTCGCTTGTTGGTTCGAGACTGCCACTCGAGAACCTTTCTCCCACAACGTTTTTTTTTTAAATATATTTTTAAATAATTTTTTTCTTAATAAGCCCCTCAAAAACCATTGCTGAACAAGACCAAATACACGCCTGGCAGTCGGACGCCTCGTATAAGTGGTAGAGCCACGCTGCATCTAAAATACTACAAATGGGTCGCGTCAACCGAGGAAGGACCATGCTCGCCTGGTGACTATGATGAAATACCTCATTTCTCTGGGGTCTTCGGATCTCGTTACCCACCATACGAAACATCAACATTTTAGTATCATAAATTGCTGGTATTCCGTGCAAACCTTGTCCTTCTTTCACCGAGCCTATTTATTTGTACCGTGCTGCACAATTAGATTGAATACATTGTGGCTTTATCAGGTAGAAATTTTCGATTAAAGTGTAATTGAAAAATATTCAATTCAATTCATTTCATACAGTCCATTAAAAGTGCACTGCTGAACATAGAACTCTTCTGTGAATTGTCTCATAGTGGGGATACTCGCCATAGTTGTCACGCTTGGTAGGCGGATTGGCAACCGCAGTTTTTTATTATCTTAAGTTGTTATTAGGAAAACGCTGCTGACCATCTCCTGGTGTATTTCCCTCTGTCGACTCTTACGACACCCACGGGATCATATGATGTATTCTCCTATGTCGCTACTACACGGCGGGAAAAATAGAATAAATTAAAAAACCCACGCTTAATACATAAAATTAACCAGATATTTTTCCCGAAAATAAATTGGTTATAAAATAGTTAATATACAATATTAGTAAGGCTAAACCTGTAATTGACTGTCGCTTTTGAGCGTTACATCGCCATTTATTGTCTGCGATCTAATAAATGAGGTCAATTTAGAGTTTTAACTGCGGCTAACTTAACTTTCCTTATAATGACACTTTGCATAAAGCTCTCCATTTGATGGCTTTGCTAAGACTTCCTCGCTGTAATTTTGTAATAATGATCGCTTATCACTTTAATCTTTTGAAGGTTATTGAGAAGTAAGTTCGTCTGGGTTGATATCACTCTCTTAACTCTTGCGACCGCAAGGTAACAATACACCCACTGTTCGTACAAATACCGGCAGTGGGCGCGGGTGAAAGAGGGAGTTCATCTACACCGAGCTGTGCTATTCCTGGCAGCTGCGGGGATAGCATAGTTCATCAGCCACCTGCTCACCATCGCCCCTAAGATGTCTTAATCCCTTTTGCGAATCCTTACGACTAGCGCCTATGCAAATATAACAATTCTTCTTGTTTCTCCCCAGTCTATAGGAGTCCACAGCTAGACATGGGCCTCTTCCGTTGTAGGGATTTGCCTTAATCGCCACGCTTGGCAGGCGTTGCCAGTCTGCGCATTTTACATCTGGTGTAAGCGAGACAGTTATATCGCCAACTATTGGAAGCCATGAGATCTTTTTGGCATATCCCAAAGACGCCTTTTACGATACCCACGGGACGCAATGGATAATATTCATTTACGCCACCACTATATATCACATACATATAAGTAATATTGTAAATAAATAATTTAATTATACTTAGTCTGAATTGCAGTTGCAATATTCTTAACAATATTATATAAAAATATTGTTGGATAACATAATCCAAATCGACCCGTGGTTGTCGTAAGAGGCGACAAAGGGAAACGAACCAGGAGATAGGCAGTAGCGACTTCTATAAAACATTTAAAAACTAAAAACTGCGGTTGTCAACCAAGTGTGGCTACTATGACACATATCGCCCTATGAGGCGTTCTATAGAGAAAGCATATGTTCAGCAGTGGACCTTTGAAAGGCTTTAACGGTAACGGTATTGTTGCATGAAAGTAAAACGTCGTCGTAAATGGCTTCCCTAATTTTGAGCCGGTTTTGGAGCGATCCAGTGCGCTGCAGTGCGTGTTGGCGGGCTTCACATGTCCTCTAAATATTTTATTCCTCTGACAAGAAATATGCAAGTTTTCAAGCTTTATCGTTGAGAACGTGGCAAATTAGCAGTTCTATCCGTGAAATTTATGACGAGCGCTTACATTCTGAGCTTCCACCAATCTACTTTAAACAACTATTCTCTTCTTTTTGCATTTCACCCAATTACAATTTGTAATTCATACCAAAGTTTGAATCTTCGTCTGACTTAGAATCTTGTCGCTGGCATATCGACTATGTTCGGCATCTTGTCGACAGCAAGGGGCTACTGCGGCATTTGCTGGCGTTGGCAAAGTGCCTATGTCTGTAAAAATGATAGCACAGTGGTCGCAAAATAAAATTGCAATTTTAAATTGCCTTATTTGCCTGCCTTAGACTTAGATCAAGATTGTTATTTTTTTATTTACGATACATAAAAATTATAATTTATGCAACATATGTGTAACTAAGCGTATTTTAAAGGTAAGTTAGAAAAAAAAAACATAAAATATACCTATTTACAGGAAAGATAAAAATGAAAATGTACAGCTACAATTTAACGTTGCCAATAATTACGTTATGTACGTTCTGCTTTATTAATCGAGTTTCCCCGCATGATTAAATCTGTAACGAGGCACGTAGTACAAAGGGTTAATGAGTTGAAGTGTAGGTGTAACATAACACTTGCAGAATCGACGAAACGTCCGCCTAGTTTCCAGCCAGGACTACCTCGAGTTTTTTTGCACGACGTTCCTTATCGCACGGTACGAATTTGACAGATGGGGGCTAGGCGAGAAAAAGTGTAAGATTTTTCTTTTTTATTTAAATACTATCTTCAACATATTATTTTGACAAATTTATTACACTTATATACAATATACAAAACTAGTAGTAGTTGTAGTAGTAGTAGTAGTAGTGTTTGCGGTTCCACCGTTAAAAAAAATTTCTTCTTTTTAAAAAACCTTTTTAAATAAAGCCGTTTAATTTTAGGCCGTAACATTCTAATGGAATGAACGTGAAAAATTTTGGAAAATTGTGTCACTTATAAAAAAATACGTAGAGTTTAAATGGCTTTAATCCAGCTCAACGGCACCCATGATGATTAGGGCACTCTTGTGGCGGTAAACGACGTCGGACGGAAATGAAATGCAAATTGGTCAGAAGTAGCTAATGTACATTGACGTTTTTTAAAAATATTATTGGAGAGACAAACGAGCTAATAGCCAGCATGAAATAACAGTATAATGTTGTTACGTTTCGTATGACGAGTGATGAGATATGAAAACCTTTTTACTGGTATTACGGCATTCCATCTCAATTCTCAGGGGTGATTACTCATCTGCATTTTGTATAATATATTATATATAACAGATCTCTTCCTTGCCTTAAAAAAGAAGACTAGGCCGGTGACCGATTTAACTAAATCTCATCCTAGGCTCAGGATGCGTGTTAAGAAGGTTTAATATGGACTTCTCCTTCTCTTTAACTCTGAAATTTTTATTCAATAGTATCTATATAATATGTGACACATAACCTCCTTTTGTTATAAGTTCGTCTTATTATAAGTTTAATTATTTTACTCTTTTGAATTGTCCAAGGAATATCATATTATGTTCAAGGTCAAGGTAACAATTAGAATGTCATTTAAACATAAATGATAAAATCTTCATTTCGTATTTTTCCACTCTTACGGATAGATTTTTTCTTTAAATTTATATGCGGCCACCGCTAAAGTATAACCTATTTAATAAAAAAGGCTCAGGTGTTTCTGCGCAATCGGTGAATAAACATAAAAAACTTACTCGTTGAAAACATATAACCTCCTCAGTTTTTTGAACTCGGTTTAAAAGAGGTTTTATTTATTGGTTTGTGAACATTGTTTTCGAGGTACTCGTACGGTGCATAGCTTTGTTCCGCAAGAAAATGTATAGGAAATATTTTCTAAAACATATTTAAATACTACCTTGGTTTTATTGGCGAATTTATTACACTTAAGTAAATAATATAAAAGCGATCAGTGTTTGCGGTTACACCTTTACGGAATTTATCCTTTAAATAAAGCCATTTTCGATAATGGCATTTTAGATGAATTAAACCGTAACAGTCTGATGGAGTGAACATGGAATATTAGGGAATTTGTGTTATTTATAAATAAGATCGTAGGGTTTTAATCCAGCTCAACGGCACCCATGAGGATTAGGGCACCGTTGTGGCGTTCAAAGACGTCGGACGTTTTTTAATATTGTTAGAGAGACAAACGTAACTAAGTAAAACGTAAATAGTCAGCGTGAAATAACAGCATAATATTGCTATGTTTCGTATGATGAGTGGGAGAGTTTTGAAAACCTTTTTACTGGTATCACGGCATCTTATTCTCAGGGGTGACAAATCAGGAGATTTGTGTGCTTGTTTTTCACTTCAAGAAAAACTACTTCAAACAAAGAAGGCGGCAGATGTGGTTTCATACCAGAGGGCTATGTGTAGCTGCTGCCGCCCTGGGGCCTTAGAAATAAAAATGTCACACAGTCACCTGAAACCTGAAAATAAGAAGCACTCATTTTCGCGATTATGAGTCTTTTATAGTACCTAATTAGTTAAATGAAAAATAAATCAAAATAATTAATATTTTGTTATAACATTTATGTGTCATGTACAATATCTCTATTGTCAGAACTGGCAATGCTACTTGGTCTTCGTTATATTTTGATGAAAAGTGTTCGGTAAAAACTATTTTTTAGATTTATTTCAGATTTTTCCTTTCCCAAAATACCTCCCCCTAAAATCTACCGCCCGAGGTAGATTTTAATCTACCTTAATAGATTAAGAGTCAAAATAGGTTGGAAGGTGTAACTAACCCAGACGAACTACTAGACAGAAAAAGAGCCCTTCTTAATTTTCTTTAACAGCCCGTTAAAGTCCACCGCTGGGCACAGGATCCTCCTCCCGTTGTCAGAAGGATTGGCCTCAATCGCCTCGCTTGACAGCTTATCAATCGCAGCACACGTCGCGCAGCTGTGACGCTGCCTCAGGTTTATTACTTTATTCTTTATCACTAACATTTTTAGTTTTTTTAAATCGTTTAACTGTGTAGTAGTAAAAGTCCTGAGTGTGTCGTAAGAGCAGTTGTTTTTCAACATTTTTAAACGTTTGCTAAAATAATTTAAAAAACTCCAGACTTTGTAGGCTCTTAATGGAGTAGTAATTTCTAAATGAACATAAACAAAAACTAGTTGAATTAAATAGGGTAGTTGATTATCACAAAACAGTATAGTTATTTTTCACAATATTAGGTGTTAGTATTTACTAATTATAATAATTAATACAATGACAACAAGCTACTGCGTATTTTTCGATTCGATTTCGATTAGGTCGGCTAAACCGGGGAAGGACCACGCTTGCACAGAATACCAGCTTGAAGTAGCAGCTAGCAGCATACCATAATAGTGTGCTATGTTTCGTATGGTGGGTGTAGAGAACTGGAGACCCTTTTTATTGGTAACGAGCCATTTGATTTAAGCCGTCAGAGGTGACAGCGCATCGACTTTTGGATTCTTAGTCAAGTTTAGGCGTAAGGCGGCTACTCATATGCCTGCCGCAGGGGCAATCTAGGGTGTACAGCGTGTGTCGAAATATCAAAAATCGGTATAGTCTTGGCTTATTTATAGAATAAGGACGAGCATACAATCCACCTGATGGTAAGTCGATTCTGTGGCCCACAGACAACTACATTTATACATTATACAACTAATTAATTAATAATTACAATCATAATAGAGCTGCAGCATGGCTCTACCACGTTTAAAAACGTTACCACGTTCAAATAACGTTATTTCTGTGGTACTACCGCAAAAAAAAGAGAAAAAGGAGATAATGGGTGAAGAAGCCGCAGTTTATACACTGCTATCACCCTTGCCCAAAATTCACGCTATTTATTGTTATCCATTGTGACTTGTACTCACACGTGTGCTCCGCGTGAAAGTCGCCAACGAACTGATTGAAATTGCCCCAATTGCGTTACACACGCGGCAGCGGCAGCTATGATCTAGACTTTCTAGAGAGCCAGGAAGGTCTTACGCCCCTGCCGCTATGCTACAGTTCCAACCTAAGCTATTGCCCCTGCTTGCATATGCACTTCACAATAAAGGAGGAAATTAAGGGACATCCCCACTCCTGTACCTTGGTTTGCTCCTGCGACATACTATTATGTTATTCCACCTATTATCATCCCGTGGGTGTCGTAAGAGAGGGACAGAGGGAAATATTCTGTATTCTATGTACTCCTTACTAATATAATAGTTTTAACTTAGTTACCGAGTTATTTATTTATTTAAACTTTAATGCACAAAAGAAAAATCGTACATATGGCGGACTTAATGCCTTAAGGCATTCTTTCCCAGTCAACCATTAGGCTAAGCAGAGATAAACATATGGGAGGTAGTGCAGCAAAAGTAAACTAATCATGAGAAAAAAAAGGTTATGATGTTCGAATAAACCGGAATATTCGAAATTCAAAACGTAATATATATATAAAACGTATTCTATACATATATCATAAAATGTAAATATATTAATACAGATGTACACACAATGTAATGTAAGAATTAAATATACATTCATGTATTTATTTTGGTAACAGGTAAACATATAAATATATTTTAAAAAATATTTTAAAATAAACCCTTATTATATTGTTACATAATATTTAGTTGAGTTTACAATTTTATAACACATAAACGTAGGGACCTCGTTAAAACAAACAAGTACTAAACTAGGATGCTTACGCTAGAACTGATACCAAGTTTTATTTTCTCAAGTTTCTGCAGGAGCTACGAACCTCCTTTTTATGTTGTATTGTAAGTTTCTCAAGTAATGTAAAGATATTTGTTGTACAACCTTTGCACATTAGGATTCTTTTTCGAAACGAATTTAGTGGTAAGACCAGGAGTCCGCTTATGTAGGTACTACCCACTTACCTGCATCCAGGACTTGATTAGTTTAAAAAATTCTATTAACATTATTTAGCATTATTTTCATATATATAACTTTATAGTGTTGTTATCATAAAGATGAAGAAATTTTATCAATTCTTTTTAGGGTTCCGTAGTTACACAACAAGGAACCTTTATAAATTTAAAAATAAGTTAGAAAAATGGCTTTTATCATTAAATTATGAAGAAACGGAGGACTTGTTTAATGTTATAATGTAATCCGCTAGATGTACATTTATCTAAAATTTATATATTATTTTTAATCAACTCATATAGATACATGTTTTACTATTATCATAGGAAGTGTTTGTCGTTATTTTCATATATTTATAAGTACACACAAACGCAAACATACGCTTGCTGACACAAACACACACACACACACACACACACACACACACACACAACAATACACGCGCGCGCGCGCGTATAGTATATGTACTGTTTAAAATAAGTAGTATGTACTGTTTGAAACATTATTGTTATTCTGAACCTTTATTGTTAATTTATTAGGTCTTAAAATTGGGAGAGGGCGCTGATTGCTGAGATACAGGTATAATTCCTAGTTCTGCAATCAGAGACTTCACATATTCACTGTACAATTATCAATAAAGATTATTATTATTCAGAAAAAAAAAATAGTTTCGCCATGTCCGTCCGTCCGTCCGTCTGTCCGCGGTTATGCTCAGAGACCCTAGGTGCTACAAATCTGTAATTTGGTACAGTTATAGATATTAATCACGCCTAGAAAACTGTCATATAAAATCTTAAAAAACATTTTTATTTTGGGTACTTCCCATACAAGTAAATGGAGGATGATTTTTTTTTACCAGTCTATTCCATCATGTGGGGTATCGTTGGATAGTTCTTTCAAAAACATTGGGGGTGTGGAACAACGATTTTTGTATTCAGGGGTCCGTTTGCGAAATATTTAGCTTCAAAGTGGTATTTTTCATTAGAGTCATGTGTCTCGCTCTACCAACTAAACCGCTGTATTTGGAAATGTGAAAAGTATACACAATAGTAGTATATATTATGAAGTTAAAAGGAAAACTATCAAAGCTAAGTAGAATTAAGAGGTTAACGAGTAATAGTCGACCAACTTATAAAATGCACTTGGATTAGTAAAAATTTCGTTATAACTCCTTAGAAAATGACCTAAAGCTAGATGCATTAATAACTTCTTTTTTTTTATAGATTAAGGGTGACAAACGAGCACACAGTTAACCTGATGGTAAGTGGTTGCTGTGGCCCATAGACATCTACATCTATCTTCGTTTGCGAATTTAAATGCAGATGCGTTGTTAGCCGTGAGGAGTAAGATAGAATGCCTCTTTTCCAGTAAAAAGGGTCTCCGGTCCTCTACACTCACCATACGAAACACAGCAGCATTAAGCTGCTATTTTACGATGGTATTCTGTAAGAGCGTGGTCCTTCCCCGGTCGAGCCGACCCATTCGTGTTATAACTATACTATTAATATAGCTGCAGCATGGCTCTACCACGTAACTTTGTAAAGTTATTATAAACTGTTAAAAATAAACATTTTATGAAGAAAACGACTTATATGCATTACTACTATTAGCTTAACCTTTTCATTTGCGGGATAGATAGGGTATTATTATCAAAATCAAAAAGTTTTTTTAATCTTTTTTGAATACCACCCTATAAGGCTGATTTGAAAATAAGTCCTTCAGTTACGATCTTCCTATTTGCCCAATTTTAGTCGTTATAGCGGTCGAACCGCGAATCAAATATAAAATATTATGCTCATTATCAAGACAGCCCACGTATTGTGACGGGCAACTACGGAACCCTACCTCTACATTGTGCGTGGCCCGACACGCACTTGGCCAGTTTTTTTCTATAGAATGAGGATGACAAACGAGCACATAGTCAACCTGAGGTAGGTGCTGTGGCCCATAGAAATCTACATTTCTCCTGGATTAAGAATCACAATGCAGATGAGTTGTCACCCCTGAGGACTAAGATGGAATGCCTCGTTTCCATTAAAAAGGGTATCCGGTTCTCTACACTCATCATACGAAATAGAGCAACGTGCATGTCGATAATGTTTGAACGAAAACGTTCTCTATTATTATCAAGGGTACAATTTATTATTTCGCTAAACGCTCCGAGTTTGCATTTATTCTTGTTTTATAATTTATTTTATTTACCCGGTTTTTGACCCAGTATTTGTATTAAACCATATGTTTTATATGCTTCCAAGGTTTTTGATTGAATCAAAAACCTTCTTTACAGAAGAATCTAATGGAAGAAATATTAAGAAACACTTCATCTAAATCTAATACTATATCTCTTGCAACTGCTTTAAATCATAGATCTGTGTAACAGCTATTAAGCCCTCCCTAATTAATACATACCTACCAAAATAAACAGATAATCAACCTTGTTTTTGTTTTTAACCGGTAGGAGGACGTCCTCCGCGGATGGCGTCGCCGGATGTATTATGATAAAATTAAGAAACATAAAATTATATTAACTGTTTGCTGAAATCACTTTATATGTTAAAGTTATTCTATTTTAAAGGTATTCTGTTCTTCAAAAGACATAATAAAACGTAAAACAGTCAATGTACGTCCCACAATTGGGTTACAGTACTTCTTTCTTGTCTTAAGGGGGTTGAAACTGGGCGGAGACTGCCACGTATTCATATTTTGTATAAAGTTTTGCTCTAATTTCGAAAAACATTCAGAATATCTAAAGTTTATATAATAGCACTAGACAACAAAGGTTCAGGCGTCAGACATAGCTGTAAAAACAACGATGAGAAAAAATACTTTGGCAACAGTTCCTCGGCGAGCGTTCAAGTTTTATTGCTACTGTTTGCCAACTCAGACTCGTTAATAACAAAAGATCGCCGTCGTCTTGTTTACTTTTTACACAACCTTATATCTTCTTACAGTTCCTCAAAGTCCACTGCTGGACATGAATCTCACCTGTTGAAGAACGAATTTGTCATATTTATCACACACAACAGGCGGATTGGTTGACGAAATCTTTGACCCTGCTACTCTTGACTGTCACCAGCCTGGTAATTTTATATCTGGCGCAACTGAGATGGCTATACTGCCATCTGATGCAAGACTTAATATGTTGGCCATTTTCGCCTCTCACGACAGCCACGGGACTCAATTATGTGGTAAACGATTATCTGCCGCTACCAGACGGAGGACTTCGCTACAAATGTATGAGTCACAGTCCACCTGATGGTAAGTGCTTTGGCCCATAGATAACAACACATCTATCCTTTATCAAGAATCGAAATATAGAATTCCTTTTTACAAAACAGACATCTCCTTTTTAAAAGGCCAGCAATGCACCTGCAATTCCCTGATATTGTGAAGTAGCCGGCAGAGTCACTACCATCAGGTGAGATACATGCTCGTTTGCCCCAAACTGAAAAAAAATTACGCCGTCATCCATTATGATTAAGATAGAATGTCTAGTTGCTACTAAAAAGGGTTTCCGGTTCTCTGCACTCATTCGTGTTACAATCATAATATAGTTGCATCGTGGCCTACCACGTTAAAATAATATAGAAATTACATACATGACAACATTACTAAGGGATGAAAATGAACGCAAAATCAACTCGATTGCTTACTAAGACAAAGCTCTATACATCACATGATATATTTACAATCCACTAAAATACATTATCTATGTTAAGCGCTTAGCTCATGAGTAATTATTAATAATACAAACTTAAATTGACAGCTCATATCCAACAAACCTCTAGCCTAAATATTAAATTATATTAGCAAGCTGCAATACCTCTATTATGATTTAATTTACGATCCAATTTACGCTTAATTTACGCATATTAATTTACGGCAAATAGGACTTAAAATCGTCTTAAAATGACATGGTGACTGGTATATTATAAGGTTAGAAGATCCTCTTACATAAAGAGGCGTTGTTATATAATCTTGTTCATATTATTAACCAACAGCACATCATTTAAGCTAATTTCTTTCTTATTTCTTAAATTGAGAATCTGAGAATAACTACATTAGTTACTATTGTCGGATAGAATTAGAAAAAGGATCTTAACTAAATTACTTAAACGTAATTTATAACTTGGCGAATATTATGTTTTCAGCTCTCTAAGAAGTCTTGATTATTCATAAATAACAGCCTATCTAATAATCTTCTCCAGGCCGAATTTAGGCTTCGGGAGCCGGTCTTAATGTTTAAGACATCTACGCATGATAGCAACAGTATTATAATGCACGAGTGTGTGCACAAGCATAAGTGCACTCTCTATTCCCTCACTCACGTATAGTCTAATGGGACGGCAATGTTACACGACTGGAGAAAGATCAGGCCCAGGAACAACGGCTTTTTTGTATTCTTCTTGACTCCGGGCTGCTACTAAAAATTTCTTGACTGAAAAACCCAATGACTTATTTTGGCCCGACCCAGGATCAGCAGTCGGCTACTAGCAGGTAGTCAGCTTATGAAAAGCCCACTGATGGACACACTTGGCAGGCTGATTGATTATCAGGAAGATGCGGTTGCCCATCTCCTGTTTAATTTTCTTCTGTCACCTCTTGACACCCGCGGTATGATATGCGTATAGGTTCTTATACGCCGCCTCTACCGCGGCATGTAGCACTCACCAAATTAATAATTCATAGTATTAATACGAAAATTCAAGAAAGAGGGTAGTACCCACCCAGACATACCCGTAGGCAGAAAAGGACGTAAGCAATTTGAACGTAGTAATTTGAAAATTGCAAAAAATACAAATATTTTACATTGGGATAGACATTATAATAGTCGTCGTGTCGCTATAAATTATCGTATCAATAAATTTTGTTGGGTTGGAAAGAACTTCACTTAATTAATTTATGACAAGCTTTTAATGTAACCGTAACAAGTTTGTAATTGGAAATTGTTGTCTTAATATTCATTCAAGCTGTGATATTTATATTATTTGTGTTCTTAATTACGCCAGTAATACAACGTGGTGTTTATATCTTTGAATAAATAAGCTACTTTTTTTTTTAAATCACAGTATTATTTAACGGGCAAAGGTATATTAGGTAATAAAGTAATTTTCTATTTATACGAGCCTACTTCGGCTTACGAAGAACCGTAATTGTTCAGGTGATAAGGCTTTATTGTGGTTTCATAGTATCCGAGCAAGCTGAGTTCCATCCTTGTCGGAAATAATCAAATTGTCAATAGCAATTATACGTGCAAATTTACCACCTGATTAGTGGTGAAGGAAAATATTGTAAGAAAATCTGTATGTCTGAGAAGTTAAAAATTATGTATTTTAAGGTAATGTGGAGCCCGCCAACACGCATGGGGACAGCGCAGCGGACTCTTCCTTGCCTTAAAAAAGAAGATCAGGCCGGTGACCGATTTAACTAAATCTCATCCTAGGCTCAGGATGTGTGTTAAGAAGGTTTAATATGGACTTCTCTTCTTTCTCTTTAACTCTGAAATTTTTATTCAATAGTATCTATATAATATGTGACACATAACCTCCTTTTGTTATAAGTTCGTCTTATTATAAGTTTAATTATTTTACTCTTTTGAATTGTCTAAGGAATATCATATTATGTTCAAGGTCAAGGTAACAATTAGAATGTCATTTAAACATAAATGGTAAAATCTTCATTTCGTATTTTTCCACTCTTACGGATAGATTTTTTCTTTAAATTTATATGCGGCCACCGCTAAAGTATAACCTATTTAATAAAAAAGAATAATTTAAATTACTACTATTTAAACTGGGCTCAGGTGTTTCTGCGCAATGGGTGAATAAACATAAAAAACTTACTCGTTGAAAATATATAACCTCCTCAGTTTTTTGAACTCGGTTTAAAAGAGGTTTTACTCGTATTTATTGGTTTGTGAACATTGGTTTCGAGGTACTCGTACGGTGCATAGCTTTGTTCCGCAAGAAAATGTATAGGAAATATTTTCTAAAAAGATATTTAAATACTACCTTGGTTTTATTGGCGAACTTATTACACTTAAGTAAATAATATAAAAGCGATCAGTGTTTGCGGTTACACCTTTACGGAATTTATCCTTTAAATAAAGCCATTTTCGATAATGGCATTTTAGATAAATTAAGCCGCAACAGTCTGATGGAGTGAACATGGAATATTAGGGAATTTGTGTTATTTATAAATAAGATCGTAGGGTTTTAATCCAGCTCAACGGCACCCATGAGGATTAGGGCACCGTTGTGGCGTTCAAAGACGTCGGACGGAAATGAAATGCAAATTGGTCAGAAGTAGCTAGTATACATATATTGACGTTTTTTAATATTGTTAGAGAGACAAACGTATTTAAGTAAAACGTAAATAGTCAGCGTGAAATAACAGCATAATATTGCTATGTTTCGTATGATGAGTGGGAGAGTTTTGAAAACCTTTTTACTGGTATCACGGCATCTTATTCTCAGGGGTGACAAATCAGGAGATTTGTGTGCTTGTTTTCACTTCAAGAAAAACTACTTCAAACAGGCGGCAGATGTGGTTTCATACCAGAGGGCTATGTATAGCTGCTGCCCTGGGGCCCAGAAATAAAATGTCACACAGTCTCAGGTGGTGGACACCTGAAACCTGAAAATAAGAAGCACTCATTTTGCGAGTATGAGTCTTTTATAGTACCTACTTAGTTAAATGAAAATAAATCAAAATTATTAATATTTTGTTATAACATTTATCCTACTCCCGGCAAGTGTGTCATGCACAATATCTCTTGTCAGAACTTGCAATGCTACTTGGTCTTCGTTATATTTTGATGAAAAGTGTTCGGTAAAAACTATTTTTTAGATTTATTTCAGATTTCTCCTTTCCCAAAATACCTCCCTCTAAAATCTACCGCCCGAGGTAGATTTTAATCTACCTTAATCGATTTAGAGTCAAAATAGATTGGAAGGTGTAACTACTAGACAGAAAAAGAGCCCTTCTTAATTTTCTTTAACAGCCCGTTAAAGTCCACCGCTGGGCACAATTTCCTCCTCCCGTTGTGAGAAGGATTTGTCTCAATCGCCTCGCTTGACAGCTTATCAATCGCAGCAGCACACGTCGCGCAGCTGTGACGCTGCCTCAGGTTTATTACTTTATTCTTTATCACTAACATTTTTAGTTTTTTTAAATCGTTTAACTGTGTAGTAGTAAAAGTCCTGAGTGTGTCGTAAGAGCAGTTGTTTTTCAACATTTTTAAACGTTTGCTAAAATAATTTAAAAAACTCCAGACTTTGTATGCTCTTAATGGAGTAGTAATTTCTAAATGAACATAAACAAAAACTAGTTGAATTAAATAGGGTAGTTGATTATCACAAAACAGTATAGTTATTTTTCACAATATTAGGTCTTAGTATTTACTATTGATAATTTAATACAACAACAAGCTACTGCGTATTTCGACTGCAGCACGATTAGGTCGGCTAAACCGGGGAAGGACCACGCTTGCACAGAATACCAGCGAAGTAGCAGCTAGCATACCATAATAGTGTGCTATGTTTCGTATGGTGGGTGTAGAGAACTGGAGACCCTTTTTATTGGTAACGAGCCATTTGATTTAAGTCGTCAGAGGTGACAGCGCATCGACTTTTGGATTCTTAGTCAAGTTTAGGCGTAAGGCGGCTACTCATATGCCTGCCGGCAATCTAGGGTGTAGCGTGTGTCGAAATATCAAAATCGGTATAGTCTTGGCTTATTTATAGAATAAGGACGAGCATACAATCCACCTGATGGTAAGTCGATTCTGTGGCCTACAGACAACTACATTTATACATTATACAACTAATTAATTAATAATTACAATCATAATAGAGCTGCAGCATGGCTCTACCACGTTTAATAACGTTATTTCTGTGGTGAAAAAGGAGATAATGGGTGAAGAAGCCGCCGATTATACACTGCTATCACCCTTGCCCAAAATTCTCGCTATTTATTGTTATCCATTGTGACTTGTACTCACACGTGTGCTCCGCGTGAAAGTCGCCAACGAACTGATTGAAATTGTCCCAATTGCGTTACACACGCGGCAGCGGCAGCTATGATCTAGACTTTCTAGAGAGCCAGGAAGGTCTTACGCCCCTGCCGCCATGCTACAGTTCCAACCTAAGCTATTGCCCCTGCTTGCATATACACTTCACAATAAAGGAGTAAATTAAGGGACATCCCCACTCCTGCACCCTGGATTGCCCCTGCGACATCCTATTATGTTATTCCACCTATTATCATCCCGTGGGTGTCGTAAGAGGCGACAGAGGGAAATATTCTGTATTCTATGTACTCCTTACTAATATAATAGTTTTAACTTAGTTACCGAGTTATTTATTTATTTAAACTTTAATGCACAAAAGAAAAATCGTACATATGGCGGACTTAATGCCTTAAGGCATTCTTCCCAGTTAACCATTAGGAAGCAGAGATAAACATATGGAGGTAGCAGCAAAAGTAAACTAATCATGAGAAAAAAGGTAATGATGTTCGAATAAACCAGAATATTCGAAATTCAAAACGTAATATATATATAAAACGTATTCTATACATATATCATAAAATGTAAATATATTAATACAGATGTACACACAATGTAATGTAAGAATTAAATATACATTCATGTATTTATTTTGGTAACAGGTAAACATATAAATATATTTATAAAATATATTTTAAAATAAACCCTTATTATATTGTTACATAATATTTAGTTGAGTTTACAATTTTATAACACATAAACGTAGGGACCTCGTTAAAACAAACAAGTACTAAACTAGGATGCTTACGCTAGAACTGATACCAAGTTTTATTTACTCAAGTTTCTGCAGGAGCTACGAACCTCCTTTTTATGTTGTATTGTAAGTATCTCAAGTAATGTAAAGATATTTGTTGTACAACCTTTGCACATTAGGATTCTTTTTCGAAACGAATTTAGTGGTAAGACCAGGAGTCCGCTTATGTAGGTACTACCCACTTACCTGCATCCAGGACTTGATTAGTTTACCAAATTCTATTAACATTATTTAGCATTATTTCCATATAAATACCTTTATAGTGTTGTTATCATAAAAGTGAAGAAATTTTATCAATTCCTTTTAGGGTTTCGTAGTTACACAACAAGGAACCCTTATAGTTTCGCCATGTCCGTCCGTCCTTCCGTCCGCGGTTTTGCTCAGAGACCCTAGGTGCTACAAACCTATAATTTGGTACAGTTATAGATATTAATCACGCCTAGAAAACTGTGATATAAAATCTTAAAAAACATTTTTATTATGTGTACTTCCCATACAAGTAAATGGAGGATGATTTTTTTTACCAGTCTATTCCATCATGTGGGGTATCGTTGGATAGTCCTTTCAAAAACATTGGGGGTGTGGAACAACAACTTTTGTATTTAGGGGTCCGTTTGCGAAATATTTAGCTTCAAAGTGGTATTTTTCATTAGAGTCATGTGTCTCCCCGCTCTACCAACTAAACTGCTGTATTTGGAAATGTGAAAAGTATACAAAATAGTAGTATATATTATGAAGTTAAAAGGAAAACTATCAAAGCTAAATAGAATTAAGAGGTGAACGAGTAATAGTCGACCAACTTATAAAATGCACTTGGATTAGTAAAAATTTCGTTACCACTTCATAGAAAATGACCTAAAACTGGATGCATTAACAAATTTTTTTTAATAGATTAAGGGGGACAAACGAGCACAGTCCACCTGATGTTAGTGGTTGTGGTTCATAGACATCTACATCTATCTTCGTTTGCGAATTTAAATGCAGATGCGTTGTCAGCCGTGAGGACTAAGATAGAATGCCTCTTTTCCAGTAAAAGGGTCTCCATCACACACTCTCCATACGAAACACAGCAGCATTGCTTCTATTTTACGCTGGTATTCTGAGAGCGTGGTCTTTCTGGTCGAGCCGACCCATTCGTGCTACAACTACACTACTAATATAGCTGCAGCATGGCTCTACCACGTAACTTTGTAATGTTATTATAAACTGTTAGAAATAAACATTTTATGAAGAAAACGACTTATATGCATTGCTACTGTTAGCTTAACTTTTTCATTTGCGGGATAGATAGGGTATTATTATCAAAATCGAAAAGTTTTTTTAATCTTTTTTGAATACGACTCCCAATAAGGCTGATTTGAAAATAAGTCCTTCAGTTACGATCTTCCTATTTGGGCCAATTTTTAGTCGTTATCAAACCAAACCGCGAATCAAATATAAAATATTATGCTCATTATCAAGGAAGCCCACGTATTGTAACGGCCAACTACGGAACCCTACCTCTACATTGTGCGTGGCCCGACACGCACGTGGCCAGTTTTTTTCTATAGAATGAGGATGACAAACGAGCACATAGTTCACCTGATGATAAGTAGGTGCTGTGGCCCATGGACATCTACATTTCTCCCGGATTAAGAATCACAATGCAGATGAGTTGTCACCCCTGGGGACTAAGATGGAATGCCTCGTTTCCATTAAAAAGGGTCTCCGGTTCTCTACACTCACCATACGAAATACAGCAGCATCAAGCTGCTATTTAGATATCTTACGCCACGGGATGAAATGGAATGATGGATTTACTTAAGCCGTCACCACGAGGATACATGTAAAACCCTGAAATTTATCGAAGCAATAAAAGTGTTTTCGTAAATTTACCTCCGATAATGTTTGAACGAAAACGTTCTCTATTATTCTCAAGGGTACAATTTATTATTTTGCTAAACGCTCCGAGTTGAAATATATTATTGTTTTATAATTTATTATATTTACCCGGTTTTTGATTATGTATTAAACCATTATGTTTTATATGCCTCTCTTCATTTATTTATTGAATCAAAAACCTTCTTTACAGAAGAATCTAATGGAAGAAATATTAAGAAACACTTCATCTAAATCTAATACTATATCTCTTGCAACTGCTTTAAATCATAGATCTGTGTAACAGCTATTAAGCCCTCCCTAATTAATACATACCTACCAAAATAAACAGATAATCAACCTTGTTTTTGTTTTTAACCGGTGGTGAGGACGTCCCTCCGCGGATGGCGTCGTGCCGGATGTATTATGATAAAAATTAAGAAACATAAAATTATATTAACTGTTTGCTGAAATCACTTTATCTTTGTTAAAGTTATTCTATGTTAAAGGTATTCTGTTCTTCAAAAAGACATAATAAAACGTAAAACAGTCAATGTACGTCCCACAGTTGGGTTACAGTACTTCTTTCTTTTCTTAAGGGGGTTGAAACTGGGCGGAGACTGCCACGTATTCATATTTTGTATAAAGTTTTGCTCTAATTTCGAAAAACATTCAGAATATCTAAAGTTTATATAATAGCACTAGACAACAAAGGTTCAGGCGTCAGACATAGCTGTAAAAACAACGATGAGAAAAAATACTTTGGCAACAGTTCCTCGGCGAGCGTTCAAGTTTTATTGCTACTGTTTGCCAACTCAGACTCGTTAATAACAAGAGATCGCCGTCGTCTTGTTTACTTTTTACACAACCTTATATCTTCTTACAGTTCCTCAAAGTCCACTGCTGGACATGAATCTCACCTGTTGAAGAAGGAATTTGTCATATTTATCACACACAACAGGCGGATTGGTTGACGAAATCTTTGACCCTGCTACTCTTGACTGTCACCAGCCTGGGAATTTTATATCTGGCGCAACTGAGATGGCTATACTGCCATCTGATGCAAGACTTAATATGTTGGCCATTTTCGCCTCTCACGACAGCCACGGGACTCAATTATGTGGTAAACGATTCTCTGCCGCTACCAGACGGAGGACTTCGCTACAAATGTATGAGTCACAGTCCACCTGATGGTAAGTGCTTTGGCCCATAGACAACAACACATCTATCCTTTATCAAGAATCGAAATATAGAATTCCTTTTAGAAAACAGCCATCTCCTTTTTAAAAGGCCAGCAATGCACCTGCAATTCCCCTGATATTGTAGTTGTGCATGGGCGGCGGGAGTCACTTACCATCAGGTGAGATACATGCTCGTTTGCCCCAAACTGTTAAAAAATTACGCCGTCATCCATTATGACTAAGATAGAATGTCTAGTTGCTACTAAAAAGGGTTTCCGGTTCTCTGCACTCATTCGTGTTACAATCATAATATAGTTGCATCGTGGCTCTACCACGTTAAAATAATATAGAAATTACATACATGACAACATTACTAAGGGATGAAAATGAACGCAAAATCAACTCGATTGCTTACTAAGACAAAGCCTCTATACATCACATGATATATTTACAATCAACTAAAATACATTATCTATGTTAAGCGCTTAGCTCATGAGTGTAATTATTAATAATACAAACTTAAATTGACAGCTCATATCCAACAAACCTCTAGCCTAAATATTAAATTATATTAGCAAGCTACAATACCTCTATTATGATTTAATTTACGATCCAATTTACGCTTAATTTACGCACATTAATTTACGGCAAATAGGACTTAAAATCGTCTTAAAATGACATGGTGACTGGTATATTATAAGGTTAGAAGATCCTCTTACATAAAGAGGCGTTGTTATATAATCTTGTTCTTTACATATTATTAACCAACAGCACATCATTTAAGCTAATTTCTTTCTTATTTTTTTCTTAAATTGAGAATCTGATAATAACTACATTAGTTACTATTGTCGGATAGAATTAGAAAAAGGATCTTAACTAAATTACTTAAACGTAATTTATAACTTGGCGAATATTATGTTTTCAGCTCTCTAAGAAGTCTTGATTATTCATAAATAACAGCCTATCTAATAATCTTCTCCAGGCCGAATTTAGGCTTCGGGAGCCGGTCTTAATGTTTAAGACATCTGCGCATGATAGCAACAGTATTATAATGCACGAGTGTGTGCACAAGCATAAGTGCACTCTCTATTCCCTCACTCACGTATAGTCTAATGGGACGGCAATGTTACACGACTGGAGAAAGATCAGGCCCAGGAACAACGGCTTTTTTGTATTCTTCTTGACTCCGGGCTGCTACTAAAAATTTCTTGACTGAAAAACCCAATGACTTATTTTGGCCCGACCCAGGATCAGCAGTCGGCTACTAGCAGGTAGTCAGCTTATGAAAAGCCCACTGATGGACACACTTGGCAGGCTGATTGATTATCAGGAAGATGCGGTTGCCCATCTCCTGTTTAATTTTCTTCTGTCACCTCTTACGACACCCGCGGTATGATATGCGTATAGGTTCTTATACGCCGCCTCTACCGCGGCATGTAGCACTCACTAAATTAATAATTAATAGTATCAATACGAAAATTCAAGAAAGAGGGTAGTACCCACCCAGACATACTCGTAGGCAGAAAAGGACGTAAGCAATTTGAACGCAGTAATTTGGAAATTTCAAAAAATACAAATATTTTACATTGGGATAGACATTATAATAGTCGTCGCGTCGCTATAAATTATCTTATCAATAAATTTTGTTGGGTTGGAAAGAACTTCACTTAGGTAATTTATGACAAGCTTTTAATGCAAACGTAACAAGTTTGTAATTGGAAATTGTTGTGTTAATATTCATTCAAGCTGTGATATTTATATTATTTGTGTTCTTAATTACGCCAGTAATACAACGTGGTGTTTATTATATTTTTGAATAAATAAGCTACCTACTTTTTTTTAAATCATGCCAGTATTATTTAACGGGCAAAGGTATATTAGGTAATAAAGTAATCTTCTATTTATACGAGCCTACCTCGGCTTACGAAGAACCGTAATTGTTCAGGTGATAAGGCTTTATTGTGGTTTCATAGTATCCGAGCAAGCTAAGTTCCATCCTCGTCGGAAATAATCAAATTGTCAATAGCAATTATACGTGCAAATTTACCACCTGATTAGTGGTGAAGGAAAATATTGTAAGAAAATCTGTATGTCTGAGAAGTTAAAAAAAATTATGTATTTTAAGGTAATGCGGAGCCCGCCAACACGCATGGGGACAGCGCAGCGGACTCTTCCTTGCCTTAAAAAAAAGATCAGGCCGGTGACCGATTTAACTAAATCTCATCCTAGGCTCAGTGTGTGTGTTAAGAAGGTTTAATATGGACTTCTCTTCTTTCTCTTTAACTCTGAAATTTTTATTCAATAGTATCTATATAATATGTGACACATAACCTCCTTTTGTTGTAAGTTCGTCTTATTATAAGTTTAATTATTTTACTCTTTTGAATTGTCTAAGGAACATCATATTATGTTCAAGGTCAAGGTAACAATTAGAATGTCATTTAAACATAAATGATAAAATCTTCATTTCGTATTTTTCCACTCTTACGGATAGATTTTTTCTTTAAATTTATATGCGGCCACCGCTAAAGTATAACCTATTTAATAAAAAAGAATAATTTAAATTACTACTATTTAAACTGGGCTCAGGTGTTTCTGCGCAATCGGTGAATAAACATAAAAAACTTACTCGTTGAAAACATATAACCTCCTCAGTTTTTTGAACTCGGTTTAAAGAGGTTTTACTGTATTTATTGGTTCAGAACATTGTTTTTGAGGTACTGCAGTCGGTGCATAGCTTTGTTCCGCAAGAAAATGTATAGGAAATATTTTCTAAAAAGATATTTAAATAC
Source organism: Parnassius orleans (assembly GCA_029286625.1). Classification (NCBI taxonomy): domain Eukaryota; kingdom Metazoa; phylum Arthropoda; class Insecta; order Lepidoptera; family Papilionidae; genus Parnassius; species Parnassius orleans. The sequence goes on along the minus strand of JAGSMP010000250.1, from coordinate 439,270 downwards.
TACCTTGGTTTTATTATGAACTTATTACACTGTAAATAATATAAAAGCGATCAGTGTTTGCGGTTACACTTTACGGAATTTATCCTTAAATAAAGCCATTTTCGATAATGGCATTTTAGATAAATTAAGCCGCAACAGTCTGATGGAGGAATATGGAATATTAGGAATTTGTGTTATTTATAAATAAGATCGTAGGGTTTTAATCCAGCTCAACGGCACCCATGAGGATTAGGGCACCGTTGTGGCGTTCAAAGACGTCGGACGGAAATGAAATGCAAATTGGTCAGAAGTAGCTAGTATACATATATTGACGTTTTTTAATATTGTTAGAGAGACAAACGTATTTAAGTAAAACGTAAATAGTCAGCGTGAAATAACAGCATAATATTGCTATGTTTCGTATGATGAGTGGGAGAGTTTTGAAAACCTTTTTACTGGTATCACGGCATCTTATTCTCAGGGGTGACAAATCAGGAGATTTGTGTGCTTGTTTTTCACTTCAAGAAAAACTACTTCAAACAAAGAAGGCGGCAGATGTGGTTTCATACCAGAGGGCTATGTATAGCTGCTGCCGCCTGGGGCCCAGAAATAAAATAAAGTCACACAGTCTCAGGTGGGTGGACACCTGAAACCTGAAAATAAGAAGCACTCATTTTTGCGAGTATGAGTCTTTTATAGTACCTACTTAGTTAAATGAAAAATAAATCAAAATTATTAATATTTTGTTATAACATTTATCCCTACTCCCGGCAAGTGTGTGTCATGCACAATATCTCTATTGTCAGAACTTGCAATGCTACTTGGTCTTCGTTATATTTTGATGAAAAGTGTTCGGTAAAAACTATTTTTTAGATTTATTTCAGATTTCTCCTTTCCCAAAATACCTCCCTCTAAAATCTACCGCCCGAGGTAGATTTTAATCTACCTTAATCGATTAAGAGTCAAAATAGATTGGAAGGTGTAACTACTAGACAGAAAAAGAGCCCTTCTTAATTTTCTTTAACAGCCCGTTAAAGTCCACCGCTGGGCACAATTTCCTCCTCCCGTTGTGAGAAGGATTTGTCTCAATCGCCTCGCTTGACAGCTTATCAATCGCAGCAGCACACGTCGCGCAGCTGTGACGCTGCCTCAGGTTTATTACTTTATTCTTTATCACTAACATTTTTAGTTTTTTTAAATCGTTTAACTGTGTAGTAGTAAAAGTCCTGAGTGTGTCGTAAGAGCAGTTGTTTTTCAACATTTTTAAACGTTTGCTAAAATAATTTAAAAAACTCCAGACTTTGTATGCTCTTAATGGAGTAGTAATTTCTAAATGAACATAAACAAAAACTAGTTGAATTAAATAGGGTAGTTGATTATCACAAAACAGTATAGTTATTTTTCACAATATTAGGTCTTAGTATTTACTATTGATAATAATTAATACAATGACAACAAGCTACTGCGTATTTTGACTGCAGCACGATTAGGTCGGCTAAACCGGGGAAGGACCACGCTTGCACAGAATACCAGCTTGAAGTAGCAGCTAGCAGCATACCATAATAGTGTGCTATGTTTCGTATGGTGGGTGTAGAGAACTGGAGACCCTTTTTATTGGTAACGAGCCATTTGATTTAAGTCGTCAGAGGTGACAGCGCATCGACTTTTGGATTCTTAGTCAAGTTTAGGCGTAAGGCGGCTACTCATATGCCTGCCGGCAATCTAGGGTGTACAGCGTGTGTCGAAATATCAAAAATCGGTATAGTCTTGGCTTATTTATAGAATAAGGACGAGCATACAATCCACCTGATGGTAAGTCGATTCTGTGGCCCACAGACAACTACATTTATACATTATACAACTAATTAATTAATAATTACAATCATAATAGAGCTGCAGCATGGCTCTACCACGTTTAATAACGTTATTTCTGTGGTGAAAAAGGAGATAATGGGTGAAGAAGCCGCCGATTATACACTGCTATCACCCTTGCCCAAAATTCTCGCTATTTATTGTTATCCATTGTGACTTGTACTCACACGTGTGCTCCGCGTGAAAGTCGCCAACGAACTGATTGAAATTGTCCCAATTGCGTTACACACGCGGCAGCGGCAGCTATGATCTAGACTTTCTAGAGAGCCAGGAAGGTCTTACGCCCCTGCCGCCATGCTACAGTTCCAACCTAAGCTATTGCCCCTGCTTGCATATACACTTCACAATAAAGGAGTAAATTAAGGGACATCCCCACTCCTGCACCCTGGATTGCCCCTGCGACATCCTATTATGTTATTCCACCTATTATCATCCCGTGGGTGTCGTAAGAGGCGACAGAGGGAAATATTCTGTATTCTATGTACTCCTTACTAATATAATAGTTTTAACTTAGTTACCGAGTTATTTATTTATTTAAACTTTAATGCACAAAAGAAAAATCGTACATATGGCGGACTTAATGCCTTAAGGCATTCTTCCCAGTTAACCATTAGGCTAAGCAGAGATAAACATATGGGAGGTAGTGCAGCAAAAGTAAACTAATCATGAGAAAAAAAAGGTAATGATGTTCGAATAAACCAGAATATTCGAAATTCAAAACGTAATATATATATAAAACGTATTCTATACATATATCATAAAATGTAAATATATTAATACAGATGTACACACAATGTAATGTAAGAATTAAATATACATTCATGTATTTATTTTGGTAACAGGTAAACATATAAATATATTTATAAAATATATTTTAAAATAAACCCTTATTATATTGTTACATAATATTTAGTTGAGTTTACAATTTTATAACACATAAACGTAGGGACCTCGTTAAAACAAACAAGTACTAAACTAGGATGCTTACGCTAGAACTGATACCAAGTTTTATTTTCTCAAGTTTCTGCAGGAGCTACGAACCTCCTTTTTATGTTGTATTGTAAGTTTCTCAAGTAATGTAAAGATATTTGTTGTACAACCTTTGCACATTAGGATTCTTTTTCGAAACGAATTTAGTGGTAAGACCAGGAGTCCGCTTATGTAGGTACTACCCACTTACCTGCATCCAGGATTTGATTAGTTTACCAAATTCTATTAACATTATTTAGCATTATTTCCATATAAATACCTTTATAGTGTTGTTATCATAAAAGTGAAGAAATTTTATCAATTCCTTTTAGGGTTTCGTAGTTACACAACAAGGAACCCTTATAGTTTCGCCATGTCCGTCCGTCCTTCCGTCCGCGGTTTTGCTCAGAGACCCTAGGTGCTACAAACCTATAATTTGGTACAGTTATAGATATTAATCACGCCTAGAAAACTGTGATATAAAATCTTAAAAAACATTTTTATTATGTGTACTTCCCATACAAGTAAATGGAGGATGATTTTTTTTACCAGTCTATTCCATCATGTGGGGTATCGTTGGATAGTCCTTTCAAAAACATTGGGGGTGTGGAACAACGACTTTTGTATTCAGGGGTCCGTTTGCGAAATATTTAGCTTCAAAGTGGTATTTTTCATTAGAGTCATGTGTCTCCCCGCTCTACCAACTAAACTGCTGTATTTGGAAATGTGAAAAGTATACAAAATAGTAGTATATATTATGAAGTTAAAAGGAAAACTATCAAAGCTAAATAGAATTAAGAGGTGAACGAGTAATAGTCGACCAACTTATAAAATGCACTTGGATTAGTAAAAATTTCGTTACCACTTCATAGAAAATGACCTAAAACTGGATGCATTAACAAATTTTTTTTAATAGATTAAGGGGGACAAACGAGCATACAGTCCACCTGATGTTAAGTGGTTGCTGTGGCCCATAGACATCTACATCTATCTTCGTTTGCGAATTTAAATGCAGATGCGTTGTCAGCCGTGAGGACTAAGATAGAATGCCTCTTTTCCAGTAAAAAGGGTCTCCGTTTCTCACACACTCTCCATACGAAACACAGCAGCATTAAGCTTCTATTTTACGCTGGTATTCTGTGAGAGCGTGGTCTTTCCCTGGTCGAGCCGACCCATTCGTGCTACAACTACACTACTAATATAGCTGCAGCATGGCTCTACCACGTAACTTTGTAATGTTATTATAAACTGTTAGAAATAAACATTTTATGAAGAAAACGACTTATATGCATTGCTACTGTTAGCTTAACTTTTTCATTTGCGGGATAGATAGGGTATTATTATCAAAATCGAAAAGTTTTTTTAATCTTTTTTGAATACGACTCCCAATAAGGCTGATTTGAAAATAAGTCCTTCAGTTACGATCTTCCTATTTGGGCCAATTTTTAGTCGTTATCAAACCAAACCGCGAATCAAATATAAAATATTATGCTCATTATCAAGGAAGCCCACGTATTGTAACGGCCAACTACGGAACCCTACCTCTACATTGTGCGTGGCCCGACACGCACGTGGCCAGTTTTTTTCTATAGAATGAGGATGACAAACGAGCACATAGTTCACCTGATGATAAGTAGGTGCTGTGGCCCATGGACATCTACATTTCTCCCGGATTAAGAATCACAATGCAGATGAGTTGTCACCCCTGGGGACTATGATGGAATGCCTCGTTTCCATTAAAAAGGGTCTCCGGTTCTCTACACTCACCATACGAAATACAGCAGCATCAAGCTGCTATTTAGATGTCTTACGCCACGGGATGAAATGGAATGATGGATTTACTTAAGCCGTCACCACGAGGATACTTCACAGTAAAAACCCTGAAATTTATCGAAGCAATAAAAGTGTTTTCGTAAATTTACCTCCGATAATGTTTGAACGAAAACGTTCTCTATTATTCTCAATTTATTATTTTGCTAAACGCTCCGAGTTGAAATATATTATTGTTCTATAATTTATTATATTTACCCGGTTTTTGACTAGTATTTGTATTAAACCATTATGTTTTATATGCCTCCATTTCTTCATTTATTTATTGAATTAAAAACCTACTTTACAGAAGAATCTTATGAAATTAAAATTATATTTACCTACTCTTTGCTAGAATCACTTTATCTTTGTTAAAGTTCCTATTCATTTCATTATTATATATAAAAGGTGTTTCGTTCTTAAAAAGGACATAACTAAACGTAAAACACTTTGCTCTAATTTCGAAAAACATTCAGAATATTTCTAGTGTATATAATAGGACTAGACAACAAAGGTTCAGACTTCGGACATAGCTGTAAAAACAATGATGAGAAAAAAATACTTTGGCAACAGTTTCCCAGCAAGCGTTTAAGTTTTATAGCAACTGTTTGCCAACGCCGACCCGTTATTAACAAGAGAGATCTCTTTTTAATAACTTGTCTGCCTTTTCACGTCGCCTTGTTTACTTTTTACACAATAATGTCTTTTTACAACTCCACTGCTGGACATGAATCTCTCCCGTTAAAGAAGGAATCTGTCATTATCACACACGACAGGCCGATTGGTTTACGCAATCTTTGGCATCACTCTTGACTGTCACCGGGAAGTTTACGTGTGGCGCAGCTGAAATAGTTATACTGCCATTTGATGAAAGACCTAAGATTTTTTTTACCTTGGCCATTATCGCCTCTTACGACAACCACGGGACTATACGTGGTAAACGATTATCTGTCGCTACCAAACGTATGACTTTGCTACAAATGAGCACACAGTCCACCTGATGTAATTGGATGCTGTGGTTCATAGATACTTACATCTATCCATAATGAAGAATCAAAATGCGTTGTCATCCTTGAGTACTAAGATAGAATGCCTAGTCGCTAGTAAAATGGGTCTTAGCCTATGAACTACCATAAGTGTAATTATTGATAATATAAACTTCAATTGACAGCTAACATCAAAGAAACCTCTAGCCTAAATATAAAATGCTCAAATAAAATGCTACTCAGATTTGAACCAAAATCTTCTTAACATGCGTTGAGACTCCGTTATTCTCTGCAAATCAACTCCACGGGTTGATTGGCATAGAATACCGTACCGATAGGCAATAAGTCCGTCTCTTGTTACCTTATTTATTAAGGTGTTAACAAAAAAAGATTGAATAAATAAATAAATAAATGGCCTACCGGACAAAGCGCTTCGAACTTCTATTTATTGTTTCTAGCAGATCGCAAAAGACGTAAATTAATCATACTAGCAAGCTACAGTACCTCTATTATGATTTAATTTAAGTTTCAAATTCCGTTTAATTTACGCATATTAATTTAGGGCATAGTGGATACAACTCATCCTAAAATGACATGATTATTGGTCTAATATAAGGTTAGGGTCCACGTGCGGTGAAGTTCCTAAAGGAACTATATCCGCGACTGGCCGTTGCTGCTGGTGATAAGAGGGCTGGTTCTTTTCTCGCTCAAAGGTTAAGTATAGCCGTTCAGCGAGGAAACGCAGCCAGCGTTCTTGGCACGATACCACGGGGAGTAGGACTGTATGATTATAAAGTTATTAGTTTTTTTAAAATAGTTTTTTAATATAAGGTTATAAGATCCTCTCACGTATAACAAGAGGCTTTGTTATATAATATTGTACTTTACATTATTAACCGACAGTAGGGCGCATCATTTAAGCTGATTTTTCAATGAATCCAAACAGAAAAACAGTTGAATTTTAAACTCTATGGCAGAGAATGACTTCATTATTATATTTGTCGGGTATAGTTTTGAAAAAGGATTTCAACTAAATTAATAAGTTGACGAATATTGGGTTTATCCCTCACTAGGAATCACTCTGGACCATTCATCCCTTAAAGCCTATCAAATAGTGGCCATTTGATAGGATCTGATAGGCTCCAGTCTGAATTTCGGTCAAGGCAGCCAGTCTCAAGTTTTAAGCCATCCACGCATGACATTATAATGCACGAATGTGTGTGCACCTGTGCATTCTTTATCCCTCACTCACATATAATCAGATGGGACGGCAACGTTACACGACAGGAGAGAGATCAGGCACAGAACCAACGGCTTTACGTGTATTCCGAAAGTCCGGGTGAAATACCGCTAACTTCCTGACTCCGGGCTGCTACTAAAAATTCTTGGTAGAAAAACCCAATAACTTATTTTGGCTCAAACCGGGATCAGCAGTCGGCCACTAAGCTACAACTGTACACTAGGCCAACGAGGCAGTCGGCAGATGAAAAGCCCACTGATAAACACAATTGGCAGGCGGATTGATTTTCAAAAAGATACAGCTACGTGGTAGAGCCACCGCAGCTATATCAAGGTTGTAGCACGAATCGGTCGGCTCGACCGTGGTAGGACCACGCTCTCACAGAGTACCAGCGTAAATGCAAAGCTTGATGCTGCTGTGTTCCGTATGGTGAGTGTAGAGAACCGGAGACCCTTTTAACTGGAAACTAGGCATTCCATCTCAGTACTCAGGGATAACAACGCATCTGCATTTTGATTCTTAATTGAGGTAAATGTAGATGTCTATGGGCCACAGTATCCACTTACCATCAGGTGGACTGTGTGCTCGTATGTCACCCTTATACTACAAAAAAGCTACCCGTATCCTGTTTCATTTCCTTCTGTCACCATTTACAACAGCCAGATTTTAGAGATTCTAATACGTCGCCTCTTCCACTTCATTAATAATGAATAGAATCTTTACTGAAACTCATTATAATATTAATAAAGATGTGTTTTCTGACGTAGGTTTCTTGGTTTAAATCGGTTGCAAATACCCATGGGTAACAGTAACCATTTATCTCCTATTAGATGGACTAGTCCAGCTAGTGCTCGTTATTTTTATGATTTTTTATCGGCACCCAAGTATTGGTTTTCTTTGTAAATTACTTAATAGTATTTGGTAATATCAATCTTAGATGATCTCTAGAGGACAAAAAAAGGCACTCCTATTAATGTTTTTTTTAACTTAGTATAATTCTATAATACCTAAGATTTTTTACCAGTGTCTGGTAATGTCTTTTGTTAGAGCCGTGGTAGCTCAAATGCTAAGAGCTCGCTGTAAATTCCCCAGTACGTGAGCAACCCGGTTTCAATCCCCGCCGGTAACAGTGTAATTGTTAATGCAATTTAAGTGCTAATTTATCACGTACTCGGTAGTAAAGTAAAACATCGTGAATAAAGCTGCATGTCTAAGAAATAAGAAAATAAAATATTTCATTTCCTTGCCCTAAAATGCTCACAGAAATGAGAGGAGGCTCAGAAGTGGGACGTATAGAGTCTATAAATTTACTAATCTTGAAAGATTTTTTTTGAACTTGATGAACATTTAAATACTCGGTTTATTGACGTAGTTTTAAATACACTCAATCATCTAGGTGTTATAACTACAATACGAATAAGTACCAGTATAAAATGTTTCTCCCTTTCCGAATCAAGGTCTGCAATTCTCTTTCTTGTTGAGGGGAACTCTTATCTCACTTAATATATGACAGATCGTACCTATATTTTGAGGCAGGTTGATCGAAAACATATTACATAAAAGATTCTCATATTGAAAAGACACCGCATTTCTCTTGAATGCGGTTCGGCAAAAAACTTAAAGATTTTGTCGAAAATATTGCCTTTCCTTTTAATAAAATAGTATCGGTTAACAATTTCATTTTTCTTGATTTTTATAGATTAAGGGCGATAAAAGAGCATACAGTCCACACGATGCCAAAGGATTCTGCGACACATAGATGTCTACATCTTAGATCTAGAAACAATATGCAGAATGCGCTGTTATCCCTGAGGATTAAGATGAAATGCCTCGATTCCAGTAATAAGTGTTTCCGTTTCTCTATACTCACCATTACAAAGTGGCATTAAGCTGCTATTACACGCTGGTATTATGTGAGAGCGTGGTCCTTCCCCGGTCATCACACATATGTTTCATCACAATTGATTCAGCCATTCTGAAGATTAGCTCGGACAGACAGACAGACAAAATTTAAAAAAATATTTTTTTATGTCTTAATAGTAAGCAAATAACCCTCTGAGCTTGACAGAAGTCAGTTATTTTAATATTACAAACTTTTATTTATATGACGTGTATAGAAATAATAAGTTAAACTAAATTTGTAAATCAGATAACAGTTATATAGAGCGACAATATTGGACTCAGTACGAATGGAAAGGGGTTACTATTATGCGCAATCTAAATATTATTGGATTTTATGTTTCAACGAATGGCGTTGCCAGCTGCCGGTTAGTCAAGTAGCAGTTGTCAGTAAATTAAGTTGATATTGAGAGCCACAATTTATTTGTTCTTTCAGCATCTCTCTAACCTATTTCTGCTGCCAAATAACAGTGCTTGCACTGCCGTGTGCGGCTTGAAGGGTGTTGTCCTCTATAAGATAATTATTAATTTTTGAAAATTGCCTGACTGTAATTATAGATACTAGTTCTCCAGTATGATTACAGTCAGTGAGAAATTTCTTCTTAGTACTCAGAGATGAAAAGGATTCTGTAGATTTCGTAGTTTGAAGGTGTCTTTGGACTGCAGTAGCCGTTTACCATCAGGTGGAATGTTAGTTCGTTTGTCATTAGTTCAGTATTATAAAAAAAACATCACAAGTCAACTGTTGATGTTTTTTTTATAATACTTAATATAGCACTCTCCAAGGAAAATTACAAAACACAGTCCTAAACCACCTGAATCCATCGATTTTCTGCATATCTTACCAGGTCGTCGCACCATCTAGTGGGATCCGCTCTGCACTTCGCTTGTTGGTTCGAGACTGCCACTCGAGAACCTTTCTCCCATATCGTTTTTTTTATATATTTTTAAATATATTTCTTCTTAATAAGCCCCTGAAAAACCATTGCTGAACAAGACCAAATACACGCCTGGCAGGCGGACGCCTCGTGTAAGTGGTAGAGCCACGCTGCATCTAAAATACTACTAATGGGTCGCGTCGACCGAGGAAGGACCATGCTCGCCTGGGGACTATGATGAAATACCTCATTTCCTGGGGTCTTCGGATCTCGTTACCCACCATACGAAACATCAACATTATAGTATCATAAAATGCTGGTATTGCGTGCAAACGTTGTCCTTCTTTCGCCGAGCCTATTTATTTGTACCGTGCTGCACAATTAGATTGAATACATTGTGGCTATATCGGGTAGAAATTTTCGATTAAAGTGTAATTGAAAAATATTCAATTCAATTCATTTCATACAGCCCATTAAAAGTGCACTGCTGAACATAGGACTCTTCTGTGAATTGTCTCATAGTGGGGATACTCGCCATAGTTGTCACGCTTGGCAGGCGGATTGGCAACCGCAGTTTTTTATTATCTTAAGTTGTTATTAGAAAATGCTGCTAACCATCTCCTGGTGTATTTCCTCTGTCGACTTCACGACACAATCATCATGGATGCATGATGTATCTCATACCACACGGCGGGAAAAATAGAATAAATTAAAAAACCCACGCTTAATACATAAAATTAAGCAGATATTTTTCCCGAAAATAAATTGGTTATAAAATAGTTAGTATACAATATTAGTAAGGCTAGACCTGTAATTGACTGACGCTTTTAAGCGTTACATCGCCATTTATTGTCTGCGATCTAACAAATGAGGTCAATTTAGTTTTAACTGCGGCTAACTTAACTTTCCTTATAACGACACTTTGCATAAAGCTCTCCATTTGATGGCTTTGCTAAAACTTCCTCGCTGTAATTTTGTAATAATGATCGCTTATCACTTTAATCTATTGAAGGTTATTGAGATGTAAGTTCGTCTGGGTTGATATCACTCTCTTAACTCTTGCGACCGCAAGGTAAACACCAACTGTTCGCACAAATACCGGCAGTGGGCGCGGGTGAAAGAGGGAGTTCATCTACACCGAGCTGTGCTATTCCTGGCAGCTGCGGGGATAGCATAGTTCATCAGCCACCTGCTCACCGTCGCCTCTAAGATGTCTTAATCCCTTTTGCGAATCCTTACGACTAGCGCTTATGCAAATATAACAATTCTTCTTGTTTCTCCCCAGTCCATAGGAGTCCACAGCTAGATTTGGGTCTCTTCCGTTGTAGGGAGGATTTGCCTTAATCGCCACGCTTGGCAGGCGTTGCCAGTCTGCACATTTTACATCTGGTGTGAGACAGTTATATCGCCAACTATTGGAAGCCATGAGATCTTTCTGGCATATCCCAAAGACGCCTTTTACGATACCCACGGGACGCAATGGATAATATTCATTTACGCCAACACTATATGGCACATACATATAAGTGATATTGTAAATAAATAATTTAATTATACTTAGTCTGAATGCGATACCATCTCTTATTTTATTTGTGGAGCCTGCATCCCAAACACCCACAGCTGTGTTCAGGTTTGAAATGTAAGAGAGTCAGTTTAATTATTACAGGCAGTTAGTAATTTTAACGTTTTTCATCTGTGTTGTTTCATCTGTAGCTTTCGTAAGTTTTAAAGTTTTTAAAGTTGGTGGATATTTTCAGTTTAGGTTCATAACCACTCACCTCTCTCTCCTTTAGTCTTCTACTTTGCGCTGTGTGCTCTGGCAATGGACTAGAAAATGTCTACTAACTATGATCCAGTTTTTTTAAGGGACTTATGGAAGGTAGTAGAAATTACTCTCTATCAATCCAATCATAATATATTATTACTATTATACAATGCGAAGAAATTTCAAGTGTTGCAATATTCTTAACAATATTATATAAAAATATTGTTGGATAACATAATCCAAATCGATCCGTGGGTGTCGTAAGAGGCGACGAAGGGAAATGAACCAGGAGATAGGCAGTAGCGACTTCTATAAAACATTTAAAAACTAAAAACTGCGGTTGTCAACCAAGTGTGGCTACTATGACATATATCGCCCTATGAGGCGTTCTATAGAGGAAGCATATGTTCAGCAGTGGACCTTTGAAAGGCTTTAACGGTAACGGTATTGTTGCATGAAAGTAAAACGTCGTCGTAAATGGCTTCTCTAATTTTGAGCCGGTTTTGGAGCGATCCAGTGCGCTGCAGTGCGTGTTGGCGGGCTTCACATGTCCTCTAAATATTTTATTCCTCTGACAAGAAATATGCAAGTTTTCAAGCTTTATCGTTGAGAACGTGGCAAATTAGCAGTTCTATTAGTGAAATTTATGACGAGCGCTTACATTCTGAGCTTCCACCAATCTACTTTAAACAACTATTCTCTTCTTTTGCATTTCACCCAATTACATTTTGTAATTCATAGCAAAGTTTGAATCTTCGTCTGACTCAGAATCTTGTCGCTGGCATATCGACTATGTTCGGCATCTTGTCGACAGCATGCGGCAACTGCGGCATTTGCTGGCGTTGGCAAAGTGCCTATGTCTGTAAAAATGATAGCACAGTGGTCGCAAAATAAAATTGCATTTTTAAATTGCCTTATTTGCCTGCCTTAGACTTAGATCAAGATTGTTATTTTTTTATTTACGATACATAAAAATTATAATTTATGCAACATATGTGTAACTAAGCGTATTTTAAAGGTAAGTTAGAAAAAAGTACATAAAATATACCTATTTACAGGAAAGAAAAAATGAAAATGTACAGCTACAATTTAAAGTTGCCAATAATTACGTTATGTACGTTCTGCTTTATTAATCGAGTTTCCCCGCATGATTAAATCTGTAACGAGGCACGTAGTCCAAAGGGTTAATGAGTTGAAGTGTAGGTGTAACATAACACTTGCAGAATCGACGAAACGTCCGCCTAGTTTCCAGCCAGGACTACCTCGAGTTTTTTGGAACGACGTTCCTTATCGCACGGTACGAATTTGACGGATGGGGGCTAGGCGAGAAAAAGTGTAAGATTTTCCGTCACGACTCCCTTTCTATAGTGCGAGCGAGATGGAATAATATCCATCTCCCTCTCACTTTTTCTTATCTTGCCATAAAAGAAATATCATTTTAAATGACGCTTCATTTTAATAGACCCTAGTAATTCATTTATTTGTATTTGTTAATCAATAAATATAATACGTTTATCAATAATAATATACTACGAAAAGTACTTCGTTCCAACTGAGTGTTCCATGACACTCACGCACGTTTTATATCTTTCTTCATTGTATAGAATAGAATATTTTTATAGTATAAGTGTGACAAAGGAGCACATAGTTTACCTGATGGAGTGAATGCTGTGACCCATAGACCTCTATTTATAAATATTCTCGATTAAGCTCCTCAAATATATTCTCGATTAGAATCAAGGAGCAGATACGTGTCACCCTTGAGGACTAAGATAAAATGCCTCGTTTCTAGTAAAAGTCTTCGGTTCTTCACACTAACCGTATGAAACTACGGTGCGAGACTGTAACGGTAATGAGGCACTCGCAGGCCGTGTAAACGTATGTACAAATGCACGTAAAAAGGGTTTGTATGTGGAAGTGTAGTATACAATAGGTTCAACATTAAAATTCAATATTATTTATAATAATAATAATTTAGTTAGGCAGGCCGCCTAGTTCCAAACTAGACTCCTCGCACTAGATGAATGACGCCGTGATGAAAAAACAAAATTTCAAAAGATAGTTTCTCTGGGAGGATTGCTCAGCAGCAGTCTCTAGGTGGAGGATAAAGAACAAAATTAAACAATAGGCAAAATAGTACAAGCAATTGTACTTTTAATAAAACTGTTTTGACGAACACACTTACCTTCCACCTGATGGTAAGTAAATGTTTACTGCAGTCCATGAACACCTTTAAAAAAAGACGGCTACAGACGTGTTGTCACCTCTGTGACAAAGATAAATGGATATAGCTAAGATGGAATGCCCCAAAGCCTATAAATTTACTGAATCTCTATACCCTTCAGACTGGAACACAGCAGTACACGCATTGCTGCTTGACGGCAGAAAGAAAGAAGATAGTACCCAGCCAGGCGTACGCCTAGGCAAAAAGGAGTTCTAACGCCGAGTAATTTGAAAATTTTAAAAATACAAATATTTTATGTTGAGAAAGACATTATAATAGTCGTCGCGTCGCTATAAATTGTTGTATCAATAAATTTTGTTGGGTTGGAAGGAAGTTGACTTAGGTAATTTATTGCATACCGTTAATGCAACCGTAACAAGTTTGTAATTGGAAATTGTTATGTAAATATTTAAACCAGCTGTGATATTTACATTCTTTGTTTTTTGAATTGCTAGTATTATTAAATATTATTTAAAGAATAAAGGTACATAAGGTAAAAAGCAGTCTTTTATTTTTACGACTACTAAGTAATACTAAGCTACTAAGGTACTTCGACTTATAAAGAGCCGCAATAATTCAGGGTTAAGCGCTTGCTATGTTTCATAGTACTTGAGTACGGCGAGTTCGACCCTCGTTGGGATTAATGAAATTGTTAATAGCAATTTCACGTCGTTATTTACCGCGTGCTCAGTGATAAAGAAAAGCATCATGAGGGAATCTGCGTATCTGACGCATTAAAAAAATTGTGGTTTCAGGAAATGTGAAGCCCGCTAACACGCAATGGGACAACGTAGCGAATTCTTCGTTGTCCTATAACCCTTTCAGCTGCAACGTGGTTCTACCTAATAAAAATATAAAAATGAAATATTTTGATATATTTTATTATTAGCAAATTTTATTATATGCATTTTATTGATGATTATGTATGATATGTATTTAACATATTGTATAGCAGTATGACATATGGAACTGAGACGTGGTCTTTCACTGCTGGCCGTATGAGGAAGCTCAAAGTCGCTCAGCGAGCTATGGAGAGGGCTATGCTCGGGGTTTCTCTGCGTGATAAACTTACAAATGAGGATATCCGCAGTAGAACCAGAGTAACCGACATAGCCCAAAGGATTAGTAAGCTGAAGTGGCAATGGGCCGGCCATATAGATCGAAGAACCGACAACCGATGGGGAAGAAAGGTTCTCGAGTGGCAGCCTCGTACCAGCAGGCGAAGTGTAGGGCGTCCCCACTAGATGGAGTGACGACCTGGTAAGACATGCAGGAATTCCAATGAATGCAGGTGGCTCGGGACCGTGTTTTGTAGCATTCCGTGGGGGAGGCCTATGTTCAGCAGTGGACTTGTGAAGGGCTGTAATGATGATGATGATGATAGCAGTATGGGGAATGGGGATGTAATTGCACCTGCCACAATAATTCAATCATTACACTTTGGGTTGAACATTGTTACCTTATTTATAAAAGTGAGAACTATGAAGTTTAAGTAACTAAATAAATAAAATGTTTAGGGAATATTTTCTAATAAAATATTTAAATACTATCTTCTACATATTATTTTGACAAATTTATTACACTTATATACAATATACAAAACTAGTAGTAGTTGTTGTAGTAGTAGTAGTAGCGTTTCCGGTTCCACCGTTAAAGAATTCTTCTTTTTAAAAAACCTTTTTAAATAAAGCCGTTTAATTTTAGGCCGTAACATTCTAATGGAATGAACGTGAAAAATTTTGGAACATTGTGTCACTTATAAAAAATACGGAGAGTTTAAAGGGCTTTAATCCAGCTCAACGGCACCCATGATGATTAGGGCACCGTTGTGGCGGTAAACGACGTCGGACGGATATGAAATGCAAATTGGTCAGAAGTAGCTAATGTACATTGACGTTTTTTAAAAATATTATTGGAGAGACAAACGAGCTAATAGCCAGCGTGAAATAACAGTATAATGTTGTTACGTTTCGTATGACGAGTGATGAGATCTGAAAACCTTTTCACTGGTATTACGGCATTCCATCTCAATTCTCAGGGGTGATTACTCATCTGCATTTTGTATAATATATTATATATAACAGATTTCACCATCCACCCACCACTAGGGGGTATATGTGCTCGTTTTTCAATTTCATTAAAGAAAAACGGCTTCGAAACAGACCTCTGAGAACTATGACATAATAACTGTAATTACAGTGGGCATCTGATACCTAAAATGAAGAGCCTTAATTTTTGCGAGTAATTAAAAAAAATATTGGTAAGTCTTCGTCGTCGTCATCGTAAGTCGCGTGATAAATTATGTATTCTTTCATACTTATCCCTACCTTCCCCTACCTACCTTTGACACACAGATTATTTATGTAGATTATGTCTACTTTCAGAACTTCCAATGCTATATTATATTTTAATCAAAAGTACTCGTATTAAGAAAAAATAATTTGTAGGTTTATAGTGGCAACATTTAAAAGTTAAGTCAGGAGATCATTTTCTCCAAAAATGACGCCACTACACAGTGTAATTACTAATAATACTGGTTCTCTTACCCAGAATACGGGAATGGGTGCATTGATGCTAGGCGACAACATAGATTAGTAGGTGTGCGTAACCCAGACAAGGGACGAACGACTAGGCAGTAAATTCCCTCCTATGAGGCAATCTTTGCGGGAGACCTATATTCAGCAGTGGATTGTTATAAGCTGTGATGGATAGGTGATGGAAAATTTAGAATATTTTTAAATACATTTTAGACATTTAACATTATAGTGGCGGTGAAAGAATATCCACTATCTCATATTTGACGGTCTATATATCATGTTATCCCTTATTTGACAGCTACGTAGCGCAGTGGCTTAGCAATAACTTGCGGCGTTGAGGGCCGCGGGTTCGAATCAAGCACGGAACAAATATTTGTATGATAATTACCCACAAATAATTTCCCCGGGTCTCTTTGTGCTTATTAATGAAAAATCTCCCTATGAGGCAACTAGGGAAGGCCAATCTACACACTGAATTTCGGTCACGGCGGCCTGTTTCAATGTAGATTAGCCATCTGCGCAGGACAGGATTATAGTGCCCGAGTGTATGCGTAAGAAACAGAAACAGAAACAGAAACAGAAACTTTTTATTCAATATAGATTATAAATAATACTTATTGAAAGACACTTTTGTCTAATTACCACTGGTTCGAAAAACCTCTGTCCTGGAAAGAACCAGCAAGAAACCCAGTGGGACTTTTTTTAAACAACAGCTTACAATCATGTATATTACACAATTAACCACACACAAAACAATTAGAACAGCCTGGCAGCGAACACCTCATTCCTAGGGTTATTATCATCCATAAATTCCTTAACATTATAATAACCCTTTTATACAAACTATGTTTAATAAAGTTTTGAATTTTGAGCAGGTCGAATTTTGTATATTTTCAGATTTGTTAAAAGCGTATACATCGCCCTCAAGAATGAATTACTGACTCGGTGGAGTCGAGTAACTGTACTACTACTAGCTTGTGTTTGTTCCTAGTATTTACAGAATGAACATCACTTATTTTTGTATAACTACTTTTATTTTTGTGTACGTACATTACATTTTCATAAATGTATTGAGAGGCCAAAGTTAATATATTAATTTCCTTAAATTTTGTCTGAGCGACTCTTTAGGTTTTAAATCATAGATTGCTCTTATCCCTCTTCTGTAAAACAAATATAATTTCAGTGTCATAGGTGTCCCCATAGCAAAATACCATACGACATTATGCTATGGAAATAGCTAAAGTAAACAAGTCTAGCTGTTTCACACTGGTAAGATTTCTAATCTTTTACAGCATATGCTGCAGAACTGTCTGCTTGCTAACTTTGATATATGGGGGCTCATTGAAGCTTCGCGTCTAGTGTTATCCAAGAAAATGGTGGTATCGACAAGACTCAGTTCCCTCCATTTAAAATTACATTAGTATTTAATTGTCTGATTTGAGTCATGAACTTCATACATTTCGTATGAAGTTCATGACAGCAGGAGCACCTCTATTCCCTCACTTTCATAGTCCGATAGGACGGTAATCCGACACGACCGGAGAGAGATCAGGCGCAGAACCAATGGCTTTTCATGTTTCCAAGGGATGGTGGAGAAACACCGCCAACATTCTGACACCGGGCTGCAGAGAATTTCTAGACAGAACAACCTGATAACTGATTTTTGGCTTGACCCGGGATTCGAACCCAGGACTCATCAGCAGTCGTGGTTACTACCACTAGATTATGTACTACTAAAACATTAACCACATACAAGGAAGCAATATATTTTTAACAAACTTAGTTTCAATTTTACCGTTTAAAAATTTAAATTGTCTGATCATTAACATGTTAAACGTATTGAATATTCCACACGCGCTGGTAATAGCTTTTTAAAAACTAGTTACATGCGAAGCACAACAACTGTTGTTATATTCAAAGAGTTTTTGTTTTGTTTAAAAAAATACATACATAAACACTCACGCCTGTCACCCAGAAGGGTAGGCAGAGACTACGGACTTCCATTTGGCACGATCCTGGCACACCTCTCTCGCCTCCTTTACATCCATATATTTACGCATACACGCTCGTCGGTTAAGGGTACTCTAATCTAGCCTTTTTCAATATAACGACAATTTGGTCTATAAACCTTCATCTAGGGCGTCTCTTCCGACTCTGCTGTTCACTTCTGCAACATAAATTTGCTTTGTCACTCTTTCCTCGTTCATTCTTTCTACATAACCAAACCACCGAAGCATTTCTTTCTTAATCCTGGTCACAACGTCATCTTGCAAACCACACTTTTCTCTTATCACACTATTTATCACCCTGTCATTCAGATTCAGCCTAGCATAATCCTTAATGACCGCATTTCTACAGCATTTATTCTACTCTCATGCTTCTTCTGCCAGACCCAACTTTCACTACCATACATTAAAGTAGGGACTAACACAGCATTATGAATTGCCAAACGTGCCTTTTTGACATTCGGACTCTTCACAATAGCGTGTAGAGCCCTATTCACTCTATTTCCTGCGTTCACTCGTCGTTCTATATCCTTATCATATCTACCATCCCTGCTAAATATACATCCCAAATATACAAACTCATTCACTTGCTCAATCAACTCCCTTCTATTCTTATTTCACATAACGTTTTACTTTCTTCTCTTTCAAAACCATCACTTTCGTCTTACTTGCGTTCACTTTCATACCCTTTCTTTTAATGACCAGCTCATTGAAGTAACCATCATTTGCAACTCGGCCGTCGACGATGGAAATATGACTTGATCATCGGCGTACAAAAGGCATTTGACGGTTAACTCACCCATTCTCAACCCACATTCTTTAACTTTCAAAGTTTGCAAACAACTGTCCATAAATAGGTTAAACAGCCACGGGAAGCTACACAGCCCTGTCTGACACCTTTTGGATGCCAAACCAGTCCGAGTAGACCCTGTTGATCCTGACACAAGCACTAGAGTCCCTATAAAGAGACCTTAATGCCTGTATCAAACCAGCGCTCAACCCAAATGAGTTCAGTGTTTGCCATAACACATTCCTGTCCACTCTGTCATAAACCTTTTCCAAGTCCAAGAACGCACAAAAACTTTCTGATTTTGGCCAAAACTTTTATTTTTATTTTCCGCTAGCATGTGAGACGTTTGAGGCTCGATAATCTACCCAAATAGTGCCCAAAAATACTCGCCACTTTACCCTATTCTGGGATTAATTAATAGAATTATTAATGGAATTAACTTTGACGGGAATTGCGGTTTTTAAATTGAAATGGTAAATTATTTGAAATAATCGGAATGCTGGGAACAGAAACACACTCTCCTTTTGTTGCTCCAACTAGAATATATTTCTCCCCTGCTCTGTAATGTCAGCCCCTGATCTGTAATGTACAGCCTAGTGCTGTTGCACTATCTCGGTGCAGCAAGGTTACGCGTCAACAGAACTGGGACTCGAACTTTTAACTACAGCTTAAGTGAAGACACGCCTGTTACAAGTTAGATGTAGTTTTCCACATTGATTCACAGTGAAGACGCCTTGAGACGTTAATTTCATTCGCCTTTGTGCCATTCTCTAATAACTATATTAATACTCCATTGTTATGAGTGTAAGTATGTCTCAGTATGAGTATGTTGAATCTTATTTATATATGTATTGGCTCTTTTCTTTAATTTTTGTACTTTTTCTTCTATATTTATTAATTTTAATCATGTCGTGACAACCTGCAATTTATAATTCAATAAGCATAATATGTAATGCAAATATAGAAAGCAACAAATAGTAGGTATATGTAACCACATTAGGATATCCTTTCAAAATAAATAAATAAACTGGCTCTGTCTTATGCCTGCAAGCATAATGCTTACACCGCCCATCAGAGCCTGCTTGCTGCGGATGCAGGCTGCGGTTTAACTGCAGACCGCATAGTGAAACAGCTTTTAAAACCGCATTTTTTTATCGTGCTGACGGGCATCAAGCTCAAATTGCTCGTTCTATAATCTACTTGTACTTTCAGACGCCCAGGCTGTGCTACTTATGTTATTTTTTATCTGAGTAATTTAACTAAAATTTTTTGTATTATAAATACATATAACTGCGAAATATTTGATTTATTATACAGAACTATAACTACGAAGAATGTGCAGGAACATTCTGAGAACGAATGAAATATTGAAAGATACAATCCACAAATTTTATTTCAGTGCATGCCAGCAAATCGGTTGAATTCATTTTGCATAAGATTTTTAAATCTTATTTCACCTCGTTCACAATTCTTTGAATACTTTAATAGATTTAGTTAAGTCCTATAATGTAGGAAAGTTTTGCAAAGCGTGATTATGACATTTTAAATGTATGTATATTAAATAAGGAAAAAAATATCACAACTACTTCTCAGTTAATAATGGAAGTCTAATTTAAATCTGCATACGCTTCAGTATTGTTGTATTTTTGTCACATTTACCGTATTAAGTTTCATAAAATGTAAATCTGCGTGCCATTTTTATAGCGTTTTATAAGATTTTTTTTAAACTTATTATAAGCCAGGGCTTGACCACCGTTCCACCTGGTGGTAAGTGCTGATACGGCTCTAGATGGTAATTCGTACTGTCTTAGCTTAACACAAGCCTATAGGTACACTCTGCCTTGAAGACGCCCAGATTGTAATCGGATGGAAAGACAGAAGCCGACAAATTATTCCACTGCTTTTACTATATTTGACATAACACAACATATGATAAACTAGATGGTGACTACATGTGGAACAAATGCTTAAGAGCTTTTTATTTTAGAAACGTGAATCTGATGGGTTTCTATGAATAAGTACTTTTGATATTATACAAGAAACAAAATTTGTCAGCAGTTAATTTATCTGAATTAAAAATACCCGGCGGCTGCTGAGGACAAATAATTTTTAGTTAAGTGTACCGTAAGATCGTGATTCATCTCTGGTTGAATCAAGCTGTATAGCTTATATAATATGTATATATATATACGGCAGAAAATTTTGAAAGTTCCTGAACGTTAAAAAATATAATATGATAGATAGGAAATGTATGAATTAACAAAGTATTAAATATAGAATATAGGAATAAATTAACATGGGTGACTGAAATTTAGAATAGCTATTAAGTAGTTATAGAAATACTAATGGGAGGATTGATAAGTCTTAATGGGTTAATGATTTGAGGGTAACAAGAAAGTAAAAGAATTACTCGACCCTCACCGGCACCAATAAAATTATTAACTGCAAATCTAAGTGCTAGTAAAATTATTTTTTAAACGTCGTGAGAAATCTGCAGAGGAATGCAATATTCAAAGGGCATGGAAGTACAGTTTTCGTCCGGCGGACTAATAAATCCACACCGAGCCGAGGGGCATTGCTATAAAATCAGTTCTCTAAAACATTTACAGCTTAATCAAAATAATGCGTCGATGCCAGCGATATTTTCCATAGTTGCCACGCTTGGCAGGCCATTGGCAATCGAAGCTTTTATTATTTTCGAGCTGTTATCAGGAAAATGTTGGTTTTGATCTCCTGTTTCATTTTTTAATGTACGATATAGGATAGAGGATACTCTAAGAAAGAAGAGGAGAAATCGTGAGAAATCTGCATATCTATGTAGATTTCCTCACGATTTCTCACGATAAAATATATATATAACAGATAGGAAATGTATGAATGAACTAAGTATTTAATATATTTCACTCATCATATTTACCGAGAGGAATAATTTAACATGCGTGACTGAAATTTACTACTCCTATTATACTACTAACTATTTATAATCTAACTTGAATAAACTTATTATATGATATTCTATTCTACAATGGATCTAAAGGAATATGTTGTAATGTTTAAACTTTAAAGCTTTAAAGTTCTAATATTTTTCTTCTTGGGAGCACATTCTTTAAGTTGCTTGCAATACGTTATAAATCTGTTCTTGAAACAAGATAAGTCCCGGTTATATGACTCGTTTAATGACTATGAAACTGTGCAATTTTATTTAATTAGTTTCAACCTCCTACAAAAGAGTTATTATTTTATGGCCCCATAAAATTCATGACTCTGAAATAAATTTGAGGAACGTCTCGTGCGGAAGGTCATAAATCAATTTAAATATCATTTTATAGGCTTGGCATTAAAAACTGTAATAAGGATGTGTCGTATTAAAACATGTTATTTGGCACGAAAAAGGATTTCGAAGGGTTCACGGAATACTATCCACTGCTGAACTGCCTCACCCATAGATTGCTTCATAGGGAGGATATTTGCTATTTTTGCCACGCTTGGCAAGGGGGTTGGCAATCGCAGTTTTTATTTTAAGTCGTTATTAGGAAGACGCTGCTGTCCACCTCCTGATTTGTTTCTCTCTGTCGCCTCTTAAGATATCCACGGTATCGTATCGGGTAGTAAATATTCTTACATCGCCACTAGACAGTCATCACGGAATATTAAAAAACTAAACTCTACTCTACTTTGACGGCTCCGTGGCACTCGGTGGCTTGGCAATGAGTTGTGGCGCTGAGGGCCGTGGGTTCGAATCCCGCTCGGAACAAGTATTTGTATAGCCTACAAATAATTGCTCCTGGTCTGGATGTTTGTCCTTGTAAAATGTATGTATGTAAACTGCCTGCACGATACAGGAGAAGAAGAATAGTAATTATAAATGACACTATGTAACTATTGATGATATAGTAAACTACCCTTAATGTGTTCTGTAGCATATTATCTGCAGCAAGAATAGGTCGGTTCGACCAGGGGAGGACAACACTCACAGAATATTTATTTATTTATTTCGACTTACCAACTAAGTACATATGAAAACATTTCAGCTACATTTTGTTATAACATTATATATATGTACTTAAATTATAGGTGAGTACAACAATTTAATATTAACGCAATTATTTTATTTAAAACAAAACTAAAAATTGATATGTGAGATTTAAGTTTTGTTACCAGAAAAGACATAATTTTTTTTTTAAGTAAAACCATAAAATAAGGTTATGTTAAGTATGGTTATTTAATTCTTATTATCATTTAGAATGAATGTTTGTATCAAGTTACTCGATATGCTTTTCAACATTCACTTGAAATTTTCTAACACTCTCTGAAAAAATATCTATATCTATGTTTGCCTTTTTAAAAAGTCGATTATATTTGGATACAACAAGTGATATGGGGCTATTTTTTCCGTAATTGTTCCTTCTTCTTGGCACAAATAATGGGGCATACGTGTGCAGCCGAGCCGATGGTCTGGGGATTCTTATTCCAACTAGGGAAAGTAATTCAGGGCAGTCAATGGCACCATTAAGAAGCTTGTAAAGAAAAACCAGCTTGAGTTTGTTTGCATGCTGGTGTAAATATTTTAGGGAGAAATAATCGAGTCTTTCCTCATAACCTCTTATAGTGCGATGCACTCCAGCAACGTATGAGAGTCTGTGAATGAACTTCTTTTGAATATTTTCCAATCGTTGAATATTGTTTTATAAGTGGGATACCATACATTACAACAATATTCTATATTACAGCGAACCAATGAAAAATAAAGAGTCTTTAATGCAATGACTGATTTAAATTCTCTGGTGTTTCGCAATATAAATGAAATCATCCTCAGGCTTTTATTTACAACTGCATCAATATGTTCTCCAAAATTCATTTTTGAATCGATAAGGACGCCCAGATCACTAACCACGTCGACCGTTTTAAGTGGTGGTTTTGCAATGTTATAGCTAGTTTGAAATTTATTGTATTTTTGGGAGAATTTGATATGAAAACATTTTTTAATGTTCAGTTTCATTCTATTATGTTGGCACCAATCGTAAAATTTGTCGATATCAACAAGAGTAAAGCTCTTTGCTCTAGCTTAGTTTTGACAATCTTTGATATTTTTAGGTCGTCTGCATAAAGTTCAAATTCAGAGTTTTTTATTATATATTTAATAACGTCTATAAAAATAATAAAGAGAACAGGACCAAGGACAGATCCCTGTGGAACACCAGATGTCGGAGTGAAAGTATTTGAAATAAAACCGTTTACTATTACTTTAATAGTCCTTTTTGAGAGGTATGAGTGAAACCATTTTAGAAATGAGCCTTCTATGCCAAACTGTGTTTTTAACTTATGCTCGAGGATTAAATGGTCAACTTTGTCAAAAGCTTTACTACAGTCACTGTATATTACATCAACTTCATCACCGTTGCTCATGCTTGTAATTGTTCTTTCACCAAATGCAGTTAGATTAGTTGCAGTTGAACGTTGTTTGAAGACACCATGTTGTCGATCAGTGATATGTTGCTTTATATGCCAGTTTAAGGTATAAGGTATGAGGGATTCAAAAACCTTAGCCAGTACTGGAAGAATGCTGATTGGTCGATAATTTTTAATATCGCATCGATCACCGGATTTAGGTATAGGCAAAACAAGGCCTTCTTTCCATTGAGTTGGAAAACATCCTTCAGAAAGTGACTTATTGTATATGATAAATAAGATTTTAGAAAACTGATTTGCACAATTTTGAAGAATGTAGGAGGTATACCATCACTGCCTGCACTCTTTTTAACGTCCAGGTTTTTTAAAGTTGTCTTAATTTTTTCTTGTGATATATATATATATATATATATATTTTATTTATTGACTGAGTGCAAGATAGTATTGTGCTATTAAATTGATATGACTTTGTAGGAAAAGTGTAGTCACTAGCAAAATTTTTAGCAAATAAGTTTGCAATACTGGCTCCATCATTTACTTTAATATCGTCGAGTTTCATATTTTGTGGTATATTATTGGAGTTATGACGTTTTTGTTTAAGGTAAGACCAGAACAGTTTTGGATTTTTTATTAGATTATCCTGAAGATCATTAATATATTTGTTGTACAATTTTTTTATAAGCATATTAGTTCGTTTTTTTAATATATCATATTCAAATTTGTCTAGATTGTTTTTAAATTTTTTCCATTTTTGTCGACACTTTTCCTTTTTCTTTAAATTTTTTATAAAATTGATACTGAACCAAGGTGGGTACTTATGTTTTTGTGAATGTAGTAACAGAAGTTGTTTTTTTTCTGCATATGACTTTACGGCATTTGCTAGTTCTTCATATTGAGCGCAGGTGAATGTTATGGTTTCTTCAAATGATGCGAGTTGTTGTTTCAAGTATAAGAAATCCTGGTCCATTTTATCTTGAAAGGCTGCCCGAAGTTCACTGCGAATCAAATTCCGTAATTCTGATTGTTGAGCGTGGATTTCTTTACGTATAGCATTTTGCAATTCCGAACGAGGAATGTAATCCTCCCTTATATACTCCGTAAGCTCCTCCGTGGATCTCGGGCGCCTGTATGTAATGTTACAGCAATCCTCTATGATAGCTTCATTTGCTTGTGCTATGTTAGATTTAGCAGGCGTATTATCGTTTGCCTTCTTTTTTTGGAGTGTTATGTGTTGAACTACGCACTCAGGACATTTTCAATTTTGTTGCTTTTTATGATTACTTGTATTCAAATTCACACACAAATAATGAAAATTTTTACGACAATTTGTCACTGAACATGTTATTTTGTCAGGAGATTTAAGATGTTTTTTACAACCGCTGCAATTAACATTACTCATTTTTGTTATGTTTTATGACAAGTTATTCGTACCGACATTCTTTGAAGTGAGGCTGAGACGTAGACACCAGTTTCTCACATCACTGTTTCTCCACACATATTTTATCAATTTCAATGTCACTTAACAAACGATACTTTTACTAAGCAAGGATACAAAGGAGACAGTTTCTTTTTGTATGGAGAATGGGCCCACCAAAAACTGTGATGACTCGTAATGAAATGTATGTAGATTTATTCCTTATAATCTCTAGATTACTATAGTAATATTAGTTGTACCATATATAAAGGGAATACTGAGAAAATAATAATCAAACGGCAATCTCATTATAACCTAAAATCCCATACGGGCGACTGTCTAATAGTTTTTTATTGATATTCTATGTTATAATAGTGCACTGTGAATAGTAAAAAGTGTAAAAAAGTTGTAGGTTCTTCGAATTCTTAAGTGCTACTTGGTGGATGGATTTTTTTTTTAGTAGTACCGGAGTAAACAGTATGAATAAACAGACCCGGTGATGTATTGATTCTTAACTGTATTTATTGTTTATTGTGGTGTATTGAATACTAAGCACAGAATACATTACAAATGTATTCAAGTGAAGCAAAAAGAAAGCCAAAACTATGCTCAACTAATTCTAAAAACAAGCACACATGTACTTATTTATCTAATATCATTTGCAACCAGTAACACGGTTTTAGGTGCTGTGTGCGTCCAACAGTGAACTTTAAGGGTGTTTTATGAGTTTTACCTCTACAGCGATTGAGAAAATAAATAGCACGTAAGATGTTTTGAACTGGTCGAACTTATATTGTAAAATCATCACATTCTAAGCAGTATTAAAAGTGACACATGCCACCAGGTGCAGTGTCAGGACATTGTTATTAATATGTATTGATTGAATAATATGTTTACATTCAAGCACCATTAAAACCAAAATGACTGGATAGTAATATATCCGATTTTACGATATTAACCACGAAAAATAAATAGCATGTAAGGTGTTTTGAACTATTTGTGTTAGGATAAAAGAAACACTGTATTGTCACTGCATTTTTATTGTTTTTATTGTAAAATCATCATATTCTTAAAGCAATCTATTATAAGTATCACAGGCCGCGAGGTGCAGTGCCAGGACATTCTTTTAATATGTGTTGATTGATTAGCATGTTTACATCCAACCACAATTGAAGCTAAAATGTAAAATTCTCGAGTAGCAGTCTCGTACTGGTAAGCTCAGTGGGGCGGCTACCCTCAGACGGAGTGACGACCTGGTAAGACATTCAAAAGTCGATGGATGCAGGTGGCTCAGGACCGTGCTTTGTATAATTCCTGGGGAAGGTATATGTTCAGCAGCAGGACTGTGTAGGGCTGTAATGATGAAGAAGTTTTAAACTAGGTGTACGGATAGGGCCGACCGGGGTAAGACACGCTCTCACGGAAAACGCTACCAGCGTAAAATAGTAGCTTAATGCTCCTATGTTTCGCATGGTGAGTGTAGAGAACGGAGTCCTTTTTACTGGAAACGAAGCACCCATCTTAGTCCTCAGGGGTGACAATGCGTCTGCATTTTGATTCTTAAACGAGGATAAATGTAGATGTCTATGAGCCACAGCATCTACTTACCATCAGGTGGACCGTGCGCTCGTTTGTCACACTTATTCTATAAAAAAACAAAAGGAGATTGTCAATTGAAAGAGATACGAAAAGGTATCAGAGCATCTATTCAACTTGCTCGGCGTTTATTTATAAATTAGGCGCTTTATTTATAATAAGGCACATAGTAGAAACAGGTCAAGTAAGCAACAATAATTATAAGTTTTATTGATTATTATTCGTCATCATTACAACAATTCACTGCTGAACATAGGTCTTCCCTAAATTAAATATATAATGTAAAATATTGTATAGCCCTTCCGTCAACTGCCATCGCGTTTCGTCCCGTATGGTGTCGTAAAAGTCGTAACAGAGTAAAATAAAGCTACCAGGAGATAAGCAGCAACATCTCCTATAGAATACCAAAAAGCTTTGGTTACCACAAGCGTAGCAACTGTGGCAAAACTACTATATAATGATGCATATTTATATTACTATATAAATATGCATCATTACTACTGTATAAATTATTCCAATCATTGTGAGGTTCATTTAAGTGGTATTCACAAATACGAGCACACAGTGGCACATAAAATGAGTTATCAATCAGCAATCTCTTTTAGGTTAGTAGTTCTTTTTAGTTTAGGTATTAAGAATCTAGATAAATGATTACATA
The DNA here is from genome assembly GCA_029286625.1 of Parnassius orleans. Taxonomy (NCBI): domain Eukaryota; kingdom Metazoa; phylum Arthropoda; class Insecta; order Lepidoptera; family Papilionidae; genus Parnassius; species Parnassius orleans. The sequence goes on along the minus strand of JAGSMP010000250.1, from coordinate 411,239 downwards.
ACTTAAAAATACAGTGACGGGAAGTAGAAGCAGCACGCTCATAACTAGCCACAGGATAGAATAGAATCTTTTTTATTCAATATAGATTGCAATAAATAATACTTATTAAAAGTCATTTTTACTTTTACCACTGGTTCGCAAAAAAACCTCTGTCCTGGGAAGAACCAGCAAGAAACCCAGCGAGACTTTTTTTTTAAAAAAAAGCACATTTTACACTATAATATTTTATACAATTGTTTTGAAAACATTTAGAAACAGCATGGTAGCGATCACCTCATTCCCAGGGGTTATTATCAGTCATGTACTCTCTAGTAGTATAATGACCCTTACTAAACAATTTTTGCTTAAGAAATAATTTAAACCTTTTGACAGAAAAGGTCTGCATAATATTATAGTAATTGTTGATGCCGCTCTGGAAATGGCAGGAGTTACAGTTACAGGCATAAGGGGTGATTGTGGGATGTTACCGATATCTTCAATATTCATGGATTGTAATTCCATATCCCTGTTATCATTTGTGTCTCCATACAGTTGTAGAAGCTCTCGGCCGACAAGATTGCAGACTCATTCTAAATGATCCATCTGAAAAGTGTTTTTTTTCATCAACTAACCGAACAGACTATAGTTTTACAGTGTCTACCACTTAAATAATAATATTTATTAATATTTTATTTATTTCAATCTTTATTACTAATAAACAGTCTTAATGCCTCTTAAATTATATATAAATAGCATGTACTCGTTTCCCTTCATAATAATTTTGTAGTAAACTAGATTCCACTAAGGTAAAAAGAAATAAAAATACATCAAATCAGAAAGGTAAACCAGTGAAGTAGTTATTTTAGAATTATAACATTATTTGACTAAGTACAAGTTCTTAGACGTTTTACGAAGTCACTAATTTCATTTAAGGTATAAAATATTACTTGTGTATTAAGTACAAAGGCATACATATATGGGGTAAGGTAAGGAAGAAGTAGCATCTATTTAATAACAACTAAAGAAAAAAAACTGTGGTTATCGAATATCTCCCCTATAAGGCAATCTGTGGGGGAGGTCTATGTTCAGCAGTAGACTTTTGATAGGCTGTAAAGTTAAAGATAACCTGGTGGTGAATAGCCAAATTGTTTGCAGTGCGAGGTGTATGATACTACAAACATCAATCTGTGTGCCAATGCTATTATGCCAACTCCTCCAGGCAAGCCTATTTCAGGCAGGGGATCACTTACAGGCTGTTAAAGTAAAGTAAGTACCTGGTGTGATGGTATCCACTGCAAAATAATATCTCTTTCTGCTGAGTTAATTGGCACAGCCCATGTGTGGTGAGCTCTTAAAATTGAAGATCCACATGGAATACAAATATTCTAATGAAATGAGCAGTTTCAATACTTTCTTGCAATATTCTTAGGCAGTTATAACAAACTGCATCAAGTAGGTGTAACTGAAAAAATTGGGAATGCAAATAAAAAATAAAGAAGTAAAGAAATATTAAACTCAGAAAGAATGTACATTACCTACAATCAACAAAATAAAATAAAAATAATGTAAACTAAATTCTTGCTTCCCTGATGGAGTTTAAATATAATGAACATAAATAGTAGATGTATTTAATCAAATATTAACACTAATATGTATTCCCTAATAACATCCATTTATTTTTATGTTATCTATATCTATAAATATTAAATTCAGAAGGAATGTGAGTACATTCCTTCTGAATTTAAGCAGCGTCTTCCTATTAACAACTACCAATAAAAAAACTGTGGTTGCCGACTTGTCTACTAAGCATGGCAACTATAGCAAGTATCCTCCTGTGAGGAAATCTGAGGGAAGGTCTATGTTCAGCAATGGGCTTTTGATAGGATGTAACGGTTGTGGATATAGTTACTCTGACAGACACTTTTAACATAGATTTGTGTATATTTTGTGTGATTTTATTTTATCTATTAATTAAATTAGATTTTACCAATAACATAACACTTCAATACTTTGACACTTTTAACCATTAACATACTAATAAGAATTGTGTTTGTTATTTGTTTTAGGTAATTCAACATAAATTATAGATTTTCCAAAATTCTAGGAGCAAAAGTAAGCTAGTATTATACACTCACATATACTTTTAATTAAACTCGTCAGTTTTCATTTTCGAATGTCATTGGCGAATTAAATACATAATGTGGAATATTTGGCTAACCTGTATAATATAATCCAACACTTGTTGCATTGATTAGACATTGACATATGAATTTGTTAGTAATATGAAGGGATATTTATTAGTATTTTTACAAACTTAAAATAATTAAGTACTAAAACATGTATAGATCGTTAAGTGTCTGTGGGTGTGGGTCGTTTATTATTATTTCTAAAAAATCGTACCATATCTCAATATTCAGTAAAAATAAAATAAAATGTACATTATAATTACAACACATTATAAACGAAAATTAGTAGTTTTCGTTTCCGTATTATAATATTTTTGGACTAGAACTTCGAGAGTGACAGAAATAAGATATATTTCACATAAAAGTTTGAAACTTTAAATCAATTGTAGGTTTTGTACAGTTGAATTCTTCGCTTTCCATAAGATAAAATACTCACCTCTTGAGAAATCCACAAATATAAAAGTTGGCGCACATCTGCTCCTGTCTCGGCTAGTTATTGTCTTCGCACAGTGCGTTGAAATCCACAAATATTATTTAATTGTTTTCAGTGTATGCTGATCTTCCGGATGCAATAAGTACAAAAAACAGCAGCGTGACGAATGTCAATGCCGTAAAGTAATACCCGGCCGCCGGCACAGACATAGATATGATGCTTATATCATTATAATATGGCCGTCGGTTATTACCCAGCACGGAAGTCAATGACAAAATAGCGTTTCGTTCCACGGTGTCTTTGAACCATGTTATATGATGTAAGCTAACACTTTTAGAAATAGGATAAAAATCTCAGTGGTATCCCTTTTTAGTAATAAATATATATTTTACAAATAAGTATAAATATAATATGTATATAATAAGTTATCTTTGTAATAAAACCATTTTTCTTTTAATAGAAACTGCAAAAATGACTCATTACACGCATTTTTTCCCATATTACATTAACCAGAACACGGAATATCAAAACCACTCATTTTTTTTTAGATTTCTTGATTCCGTTTAGATATTTATAAAATCTATAGGCCATTTATTATAATAAATTGGTAACTTTTTTTTGTATGTAATACCATTAAGGGTCATTAAAATTTCTAGTGGGCCCAAAAACGACTGACTCCTTTTATGACATATTCATAATTAGAACAATTATTTGCGATTAATAAATACGGAGCACGTAACGAAGTGCGCGCTAACGCGGATAGTAAAATTTACTAATCATGTCTTAATAATATCAGAGTTAAATAGCAGCACAGTGCTGTTTGTTGAATTTCTTATAGTAAGTGACGAGAAATGGAGAAACTGTTGATTCTTAATCGAAGATGTATTTTGGTGTTTCCTCGTCATCCTTACTTTTTTAAGTAAAATACTAAACAATTACACAAGCTGATGTTGACATCTAGATCGTCATCTATATAGTTACATTAAAATTTTACCCTCTGATTTTCCATCTAAAGGTGATTTTCTTTTCATATATAAATGAGAATAGTCCCATATTCTCGAATTATTATAAGTATTAAACCTCGAGGTCCTTTTCAACAAAAAAGAATCATTTAAATCGGTTCACAATAAATCAAGATACAAGATATCGAGTTAAATACATACAAAAAAAGCGGTCTAATCGAGAACCTCCCTTTTTCAAGTCGTTTAAAAATAAAGGCAATCAGTATTGAACTTTACTGTACCTGTGAAATTCATCTCAAATGCGCGTGTGCAGAGTATATAACGTAAATTATTATAAAACTGAATATTTGGAGTTTATGCCAATTTTGTATTTATAGTTTTTATCTTTCGATTATTAACTTTTCACATAATTAACTAAATTATCAAAATTTGGTCTGATAGTAGTCCTAACCCATCCAGTCCAGTCGAATTCATCAATCTAGGTCCTCGTGGACCTTAGCCTAGATTCGCTACTGTATTCCGAGATAAAACAAAGGTTTATATTTGTTTTATTTTATGTTATGATAAAGGACATAACAAATTCTTATTCTTTATTCTCTAATTAGCGATGCGTTTCGCACGGGTGATTTCTGGATCTCGACAACAGCGCCATCTACTGGATCCAAATGTGAATCTAAACTATCTAGGGACCCATTCAAACATACACAAAAAAAATTCATCAAGCCGTGCAGATTCATCGAGCCGTTTTTGAGCTTTAGCGAGAGTTGATTTTTATATATAGAGAGGAAGATAAAACGAAAACAATATGTGACAATAAGATTACAACGTAGTTTAACCATTTATTCTCTCCACCTCATATTTCACTCTCCCGCTTTTTAGATAAGAGACTAACAATTACGTAATACCTTTTCTCACACTTTAAATATGTCACTAAAACATCTCTATAATACAGCACAAGTAACCCATTCACAGTCACTTAAACTTAAAAAATATAAGCTCTGCATGAATTAAAAAAAATGATGAATACACGCGGCTATTCTTTTGATCGATATTATTTTTTCCTTATTTAATATATAAGACGGTATTTATAATACAATAATATTATGATGTAAAATATAAAAAAATACAATGAACATTTCAGTGCTGGCGGGGTTAAACTTGGGTCGCTAGAGTATTGTGAAATAACGCGCTTCTATTTGGCAGCAGAAACAGCTACAAGGTGGTACCTACCCAGGCGGACTCGGCAGAAAAGGAGCCCCTTTATAAAATCCTCTGTGGGAAGCCTCATCTAACACTTCCCATAGTCACCCCTTATGACACTCCTGGGACCAAATGAGGTGATTGATTCTCTTACATCGTAACCACACCGTAGAAACCTAACCTTATTAATGGTGATTCCCGCTCAGCTTATCAACAAAAGCGCCGCTCATTTCGTAGTGCGGGCGTCAGGTGCCCGTATTTTGGTCGCTACGGTCGGCGCAGCCTTCGCCCCGGCTTATATAACGAACATAGCATTATATAACCATGCCAAGTACAGACCCGCCATATCTACTCCACTGTGGCTGCCTTCATTCAAACGTAACCCCATCTCTGCGGTAATTACCGCTTTAATAGTTGATAGAAGAGAAATGTGAGTTATGGCGCCTTTGGAGTTTTATTTTATAGTTACTGTGTGACAACGTTCCAGACTGAAATTTATCCAAGACTAATATGAATCAAAGGTGTAATATATATATGAGGTGCCCGCGATCAGCTGTACAAAGTTTATGGACTAATATATTTTTTTTATAGAATAAGGGTGACAAACGAGCACACAGTCCACCTGATGGTAAGTGGTTGCTGTGGCCCATAGACATCTACATCTATCTTCGCTTGCGAATTTAAATGCAGATGCGTTGTCAGCCGTGAGGACTAAGATAGAATGCCCTTTTCCAGTAAAAGGGTCTCCGGTTCTACACTCACCATATGAAACACAGCAGCATTGCTGCTATTTTACGCTGGTATTCTGTGAGAGCGTGGTCCTTCCCCGGTCGAGCCGACCCATTCATGCTACAACTATACTATTAATATAGCTGCAGCATGGCTCTACCACGTAAAAAATATGACTATGCTTATTATACTATATTACTATGCTCGACTGACCGTAGTAGCTCTCTAAGCACTCGCTGTTGTAGCCGTGGTAAGGAAAAGGGGAGATCTCCCGTCGGGCAAGGTGTACGCTCCGAGTAGTACCATGTGCTTGGTGGTGAAGGAAAACTGAGGAAATCTGCATGTCTGAAAAATAAAATAAGAATTTCAAAGACATGATGTTTTTTGAATTAGTACTAACGATGTTTTTTTTTTACTTAACAAACTAAGGTCTAAGATTGATATTCCTATATCAATCTTAGACGATCTCCAAAAGAAGCCCGGAAATAAAGGAACTCGCACTTTTATTAACGTAGTTTAATACTATAATATCTAAGATTTATCACCAGTGTCTGATAATTGCCTTTGGCTTTTGTTAGAGCTTTGTTAGCTCTAATGCCAAGCGCTCGCTGTAAATTCCACAGCACGCGAGCAAAACCAGGTTCCACAGTACGCAAGCAAACTTGGATTTCACAGAACGCGAGCACCAGTGAAATTGTAAATTGCAATTTTGCGTGCTAATTTACTACGTGATCGTCGGTAAAGGAAACATCATCGTGAAGAAATATGCATCTCCGCCAACACTCATTGGGTCAGCGCGGCGGACACTTTTTTGCCCTAAAATCCTTAACTATTGTTAATTTAACTAATTAAATATATATTAATATAACATAATTAAACTTATGTTAATAGTTTTAGATGCATATTTGTACAGTTCAGTTTACGCTGTCTTGGCTCTAAATTAGGTACCCTGAGATTTGAATGCTTCGTTAAACAAGTTGTCGTAACGCGATTGCTGATTATGAGGTCCCGGATCGAATCTCCGGTCGAGTCAAAATCAGTTTATTCAGTATTTATATCAAGTTATTGTCAGTAGCAGGTAGCAGCCCACAGTCAGGAAGTTGGCGGTGTTTTACACCCGTGCCTCGGAAAGCACGTAAAGTCGTTGGTCCTGCGCCCGAACTCTCTCCGGTCGTTTCAGATTACGTCCCATTGGAGTATGAGAGTGAGAGAATAGAGAGTGCACCTGTGTTATCGCCTACACTCGTGCATTAGTATACATTATACGTGTCGTATAATCCACTCCCGCGCAGACGGCTAGGCTCCGTTGAGACTGACCGCTGAGACCGAAATTCGGTCTGGAGGACATTATTATTACCCCTGAGATAAGTAGGCGTAAAAAATTACTTGTCATTACTTAAACATTTTACTTTTTACCTATTTGTACTCAAAAAAAATCCTTATTTTTACAGGAAACTTATCTCGTATCCCTCGTCTCGAATACATTACTACAGCTACATACGACTAACGAAGTACAAGTTTATAACACGAGCTGTTTCAATGCGGTAGTAGAGCTTCAACAAGTTTAAACGTGGAGAAAAGTTTACGCAGCTTAAATATCTTCTGCACATAGTTTTCCTGCAAAATAATTGTTGAGGAGATTAATGATTGCTCAGAGAACACTTTTGCTTAAAAACTGTTGAATTGGTGGGCAAGCGTAAGTGAGATGATTGCTGATGTAGACCTTTGTTCTTAATCAATGAATTGTCATATGGAGGTTGTAGAGAAGGACTTGATAGCAGTAAATTTAAAATTTATTTATAATTAGCTGCCTGTTTTTTGCATAAAAGCATATTTATAATATGAGGTTTTCGTATATAACATAAGAATTTTATTTAGCTTTTAGTTTCTAACGCAATAACAAAGCTCCTATCGAAATTATTAAAAGGATATATTTTATCTAATATATATCCGCTGTAATTTTCAAACATGGCGAAGTCTTTTACTGTATTAGCCCGCAGAAGCTGCTGTACAAGGTACGATACATAACATACGATGAAGGTGAAAAAACAATTAAGGCAAATCTTCCCTACTTTAAAATCAGGAATAAAAAGCATGCCGTCATCGTTTGTTCCCGCATCGTTACAACGGCTCTCCATCCATTGTTTTTTTAACAAAAGCACAGTATTTTAAATTCAATTCAAAGGTATTCGAAAACTATAATGTATCTTCTTCGATGATGTTATTTAATTTTTTTTTGAATTTCTACTTGTATTTTATGACACAAAAGTACAATGTTTGTTTTGTATTCCGATATACAGATTAATGGTCTTACTTATAATCGTTGCTTATTGTTTACTGGTTAAGATCAATCTCACCAGTCTCGAACACAGGCGCAAAGTAGCCAGCCTTTCGGTTTTCTACAGGATGTATTTCGGAGAGTGTGCGAAGGAATTGCATAACTTAATTCCTCCCTCTCCCTTCTACCATCGGACATCCAGTCTCCACACTTTCTATGTCGACTTACCACGCATTCCAATCAAACGGTTTGCTTTATGCGTACATGAATATAAATATAATGGAATAAGTTTTTTCCAGCATCTGCTTTTCCATTCGATTACAATGTGGGTGTCTTCGGGGCAAGAGTGTATAGACATTTGTTAAGTTAGTGCACTTCACCGTCTTCGGCTGCATCACCACTTACCATCAGGTGGGATATACAAAAAAAAACTTAAGTGAGTATTAAATGTGTTTATACCTGTCTCTTTCTATTGTGATAAAATTGTAGATGTAGATTTATTAAAAAGTTTATTAGGTAGTAAAAATTTTTAATGCCTCGTGTCTCTAATTACCTACCTTCCATTACGTAAGCTATACGCATTAAATTACTCGAAGATGTCCAACGTCAACACTTTATTGATCGTGTCGGTCCGTCTGCTCATTCCACTAACAATTCAAATGTCTCCTTCCTAATTACAAGTAGGGACTGCTGTTGAAATTTTAATGTAGGCGCACAACAGTTTGTAATTTCTCAGGCAATAGTATCAATAAGCATGGCTATATATTAAAAACAGTTTTTTTTTAAATAAAATAGCAGTGACAAACGAGCAGAGAGTACATCTTATAAGTGGATACTGTAGCCCATAGACAACTACACCTATCCTCAGTTAGGTATCAAAATGCAGATTCGCTGTCACTCCTGAAGACTGAGATGCCTCACCAGCCACTACAGGAACGCTGGTATTCTGTCTCTCACACTTCGATTACCAGTAGGAGGCTGCCACTCTTAAACTTCTTCCCCTTTCTTCCCCGTTGGTACTTTGAGCTATATAGCTGGCCCATTGCCACTTCAGCTTACTGAAGCAGGTGGCTCAGGAATGTGTTTTTTGGCATTCCTTGGGGTAGGCCTATATTCGGCAATATGCTTGTGATGAGCTGTAGTGATGATGATAATAATGAATAATGAATGGACCAATCAATTTATTGTACATCAGTATCTGATACAGAAATAAATTGAGCCTTTGAATACTCCTGTACATAGGTGACTGTATGTACCCGCTTTCATTCCCTACCTTTCTTTTTCTTTATCAGCCTGTTAAAGGACATGGGTCGATTGCAGCAGCCAAATTCCAGCAACGCACATCGCTACAAAACTCACGTTACTATTCGCATCATCTGAATACTTGGTGGACCACCAGTGTGCGATTTACTAGGAGGTTTCTTCTTCTCACAATTTTTTGTGGAATCATTTACCATCGGCGATTTATCCGAACAAATACGACTTAGTAACCTTCGAAAAATGAACTTACTCCTTTTTAAAAGGCAGGCAACGCACCTGCAATCGCCCTTGTGTTACAGTTGTTCATGAGCGGCGGTCGATACTTACCATCAGGTGAGCCGCAGTCTCGTTTGTTTCCTCTTCTATAAAAAAGCAGGATTTGTTTGTTTTAGTGGTCACGCTCGGCAGGTGGATTGATGACCGCAGTACCAGACGCTCGTACCTCGAAGCCGCTATCTGTCGCGTCGAAGGAAAAGGGGAGGAGAAGTCCTTCCCTGAGGAGGTGTGAAAGCGTTCTCGCGGCCCTGCCAATATGTGGCGAAGGTGAAACACCATGGGGTTTTAGTCGGTAAGAGTTTGACCAAACTCGGCTTGCCCCCGCGAGGTGGGTATGCGTAGGCATTTCCCATTTATAAAAAAAGAAGTAAACAGGTAGAGCATGCTTTGCGGAATTAAGTCCATCTTTATGTTCTTGTTGCGCAAATTAAGTTCAAAAAAATACTGTGTAAGAATATCCATCACCCCATATCGTCTCGTGGGTGTCGTAAGTGGTGACAGAGTGAAACCAACCAGGAGGTGGGCAGCAGCGTCTTTCTAATAACAAGTATAAAATAAAAAAAATTGAGGTTGACAACCCACCTACCAGGCGTAGCAACTCTGGAAAGTACCACCCTTATGAGGTAAATTTTGGGGACACATAGGCTATGTTTAGCAGTGGATTTTGATGGGCTGTAATGATGATGATGATGAAATAAATAAATATATTTTGAAAAATATTTGAAAGCCGTTACATTTTTCTGGAATTTTATAGCTGCCTTACGAAACGAAAAAACGTAAGAGTATAAACTAAGTTAGCATTTGGTTGACGTGTGATGTCGATGTCAGCGAATCCATCACCCTATTTATATCCGAGGGTGTCGTAAGAGGCGACAGAGGGAAACTGAAGCAGGAGATGGGCAGCAATATCTTCTTGATAACAGCTGAATTAAAAAAAATCGTTTTCCAACCTGCTTGCTGGCAACTATAGTAAATATCCTCTTATGAGGCGATCTATGGGGGAGGCCAATGTTCAGCAGTGGACTTTTGATAGGCCGTTAATGTAAAATAAAGGCTTCAATCTGTCTTGTTGGACAAAAAAACTTTCAATAAGAATTATTCATAACCTACATTGAATAAAAATTATTTTAATGTATTCCATTTGTGCTATTAGAGTTTTAAGTAAAATAAATGAAAATACACCTTTTTACTGGTATATAAAAGCTATTGTTTAAAGTTGTATAACACTCACGGTTCGCATATTACTGAGCAATTTAGACATCGTTAAGTTGTTACCTATATTCTAGTCAACACAAAGCACATTGTTTTACTTTGTTTCAAAACGTTGCCTTTCGAGCATATTCGCGTTTCAATACAAAAATAATTTTGGGGCTTTTATACAAGCTTCAATTTATATTTTGGTGCGAGCAGAATTTTGATAATAATTTTCTTATTGTTATAATGTTATCAGTTTATAAGATAGATAAACTAAATTTGCTGACAAACCTACGTGATAACCGTTACAATAAGTTAGAGCTACATTAAGTTAGCTCTTCACATCAGAAGACTATAGAATAGAGTAGAGCAGAAAACCCAGCGGGAATTTTAAAAATAAAGTAAATTGTACATTATGAAAGGTTGTACAAACTATTTACAAAATTTATTTTAGAAACAGCTTGGAAGCGACCAACTAATTCCCACGGGTTCAGTCATTCCTGACGAAAACCCGCAGAACGAAATGGAATGATAGAATTGAGGCAGCGCTGTCGTCGCGCCACAAGAGAAAATAATGTAAGCCTAAATCACTTTTATTTCAGTAAATATAGAACCATTACCATTACCATTGCAGCCTATAAAAATCCACTACTGAACACAGGACACACCTCCCCCATAGATACACTCATATGGAGGATATTTGCCATAGATGCCACGGTTGTCAGGCGAGTTGGCCATCGCAGATTTTTATTCTTTAGTTGTTATTAGGAAGACGCTGCTGCCTATCTCCTGGTTTGTTTCCCTCTGTCGCCTCTTACAACATCCACGGGACGATATGGGGTAGTGGATATTCTTACACCGTCACTACACTGTTAGTTATATATAGGACAGCTCCATACTATCCCACGGAGCGTTGGACGCTCCCCAGGCTGAAAGTCTTGCCCGGCTGGAGAGGTGCCCTTTTTCTGCCTTAGACCATATTGGTGATTACTGAATACCCGACATGTCATAAACACGCAACCTCCACCCTCCGTAAACTTTAACTTTAAGATTTCATCATTGTCCTCAAGAACCTCTTGCATTCGTTTTGAGCAAACATTGTCTGCAGTCTTGGCTCCTTCAAGCTCTTCTCTGCGCTACAGTATTTGGCATGGCTCTGAGCCTAACTGCTCACCTCTGTTTCACGGTACTTTTGCACCCCGATTCTGCCTTTTTATTACAGACTACAAGGCAACACCTGGCACTTGCCTGAATCACGCTATCGAAGTTTCCAAACTTACTCTGAAGTAGAGTAAGGGTACTTACTCTAGTATATATATACGAGTAGAACAAACTCCATACTACAAAGCCCAAAATCTCCCGGTCCGGGAGGTGCACAGGATACACCACCAGACCGATAAAAAGCGTTTCTTAGATCTGTGCCTTGTCATTCTGGACCTGTCTCCGGAAGGCAAGGAGATTTTAACGTTCGGCGCATCTGCAACCAACGGGATTGCAGTTGAAGCCCCCGACATAGGGCATCGCTGGCAGTGCCACCGATGCCAATTGTACGGCCACTCGGCCAAAATTGTTACGCCAGGCCTAGGTGCATCAAGCGCTAGATGACCACGGCACCACTGACTGACGCCGTACGCCCGAGGCGGTCAAACCCACGAGCTGCGTCAATTGCCGCGAAGAGGGACACCCAGCAAACTATCACGGGTGTTCCAAAGCGCCGCGAAGGAAGCAGCGCGGAGGTAAAAGCAGTCCGGACACACAGGTCGCCCACTCCGATCCCCGTCACCAAGCCCGCCCCAGTCACTGGGGCGGCTGAGCAAGGTGCTAGCCCTCCCGCGCCCGCCGCGCCAAAACTCAATGCTTGGGTGAAACCGCCGGCAATCGTCGCCTCACGGCCAGCGCCGCCTTCACAAGCCCCAAAATCGAAGCCCGTCCCACAAGGCTCGTCTTCTTTCGCCGTTGACTCTTCTAGTCTGTGGCTTCATCAGCAACATTAACGTTGCTGAATTATCCTCTTTGGCCCGCAAACTACGTGGAGCCACTCACCCCACAGGATAAGCTTAATGCCACGATTGAGCACATAGGGCTAATCGACGCAATCTGGTCTTCCAGTGCGCCCAAATACCTTAACTAAAAATCAAAATGGCAGTACAACCTTCAGGTAGAACTAAACCACGCTCTCTAACTGTCGCGTTCTTTAACGCGATCTGACTAGACATCAAAAAGACGAGATCACGCTCTTCCTGCGTAAACACGATGTAGACGTCATGCTGGTGCAAGAGACCTTCTTGAAGTTTAGCCATCGCGATCCTAAGATCGCAAACTACACCTTAGTTAGAAATGATAGGTTGACCAGCCCTAGAGGAGGCACCTTGATCTACTACAAAAGGTCCTTGCACTGCGTATCAATCGACGCCCCGTTAACTAACATAGAAGTTTCAGAGACAGTAGAACAAGACACTAGTACCTGTGACTGTCGACGAAGTTACAGAAGTTATTAAAAGCCTTAAAAAGAAATCAGCACCCGGACCCGATGGCATTAGCAACAGGGTACTGAAATCTCTCTACGCCGCTAGTTTGCCTCCTAGTAAGCATATTCAACGCTCTTCTTTCCAGTTGCTCCTTCCCGGACGCATGGAAAGAGGCAGACGTAATAGGAATCCCAAAACCGCGGAAACCGCGCAACTTAGCCTCAAGATACAGACCAATTGGCCTCCCAGCACACTGGGGAAAATTTTGCGAACGACCATATTGAATCGCCTCCAAATACGTCTTCACCAACAAGCTTCTTCCAGACGAGTAGTTCGTCTTCAGACCTGAACACTCGTGCACCGACCAGTTACATCGCCTCACAGAATACATTCTGAAAGGATTTAACCTCCCACCCTGTTCGGCCGCCAGATCCCCTGGCAATCAACGGCCAAATATCTAAGTGCATTTGACCACGGTATGACATTCGTGAAACACATCTGCAATGTCCGCTACTGTGCCAAATTTGTCTAGTCGCCTGCACCGCTAGTGAACAGAAGCAAACTGTCCTTAAGACAAAGACACCATTTTAAAAAAGTGCGTAAGACCCATCATGTTCAACGCAACGTAGTTTTCGCGCACGTAAACCATAATCATTTGTACGACCTCCAAGTCGTCCAAAATAGATTCATTCGCATAGCCACCGGAGCTCGGTGGTACCAGCGAAACTCTGACTTACAGGGACTGTCAACTTCCGACGATCTCTGAATACTTCAGGATATGCGGCACTATTTCGAAAGGGCCGAGACACATCCAAACCCACTAGTGGTAAACGCAGCCACCTACGCCTGACTCCGAACGTTACGCTAACTCTCCGGAGGCCTGGAACGTTCTAATCGAATCCCATGTTCCGTTAGATGCCGACGACCGAAACGTCGCCGGCCAGTCACACTCAAACACTACACATTCACCTAGTGCCACAAACACTGTTAGGACAACAACGGATGGGACGCAGCGAGTCCGCAGACGGCGCGCCGCACACCCTCCACACCGCGTACGCACCGGACACCTGCGTCACTGGCGGTACCACCGCCTGGGCGGTACGAACATCGATACGACTTAGCTGTCAGAGCCGGGGCCCGCCACCCCTGTTCGGACAGCGGTTAGACAACTCACCCATGTCATGTTGTGATTTTCGGCGGCATCAGGAGTATTTGATGTTGATGTAACGATAATGTAATCACTGAACACAAATATTATCCCACCCTCGAGATTATCGATTTTAGATTTTAAAATAAATAATGTCCCTTCCTATTTTATAGCGAGCTCTGAGTTCGATGAAGCTGTAAGAGCCGCTAGAACTCCATACAACAAATGGAGTGTTGGCTGCTCCCCGGCCTACTTACGAACAACTTGTCTCTGCGGGAGATCTCCTCACCTGCATTGGTCAAAGATTCGTTAACACCACCACCCAACATCTATCTTTGTTTATAAGCCGTTAATTTACTAGTGGTCGCTATAGCATAATCTTACTATATTATGATGCCTTTAAAAATAATGAAATGGGAAAACCATTATATTTTATATAACAGACGGCTCCGTGGCGCAGTGGCTTAGCAATGGGTTTCAGCTAAGGGCTGCGGGTTCGAATCTCTGCACGGAACAAGTATTTGTATGGCTTACAAATAATTGTTTTGGGTCTGATGTTTGTTCTTGAAATTTGGTAAGTAAACTGCCCCACGATACAGGAGAAAACCTAGTGTGGAGGTAACGTTTTAAAAAAAAAAAACAAAGAAAACATGAAAATGTCAAAGGAACTGTTCAGTTGTAAAATTCTTTTAAAACCTATGGACTATTGCCAACTTCTAGCATGTTCCGTGCCCTTTATTGCTCCAAGTATTGATTAATAAAACTTGTTATTTGACGTTCATTTACTATCGTTACATTGCTTTAAACTGTTCTATTATACAATGTGTTAATTTTACACTTGATCAAACGAAATGTGCGGATACTAGATAAAAATTATCGGTAAAAATCGAAAAAATTTTTATGTAAACTATTTAAAAATAAAAGCATTTTAATTTTTTTGGTAAAATTCCATCCTTCGGTTTTAAATTATTTTCTTTAAGTAAACGGTGTATTTTTTCAAAGTAGTTTTATTTGAAAGTTAGAAAGATTAACTAGCAATAAAATTAAAAACCTACGATATCAAGCAGGAAATTTGTCAAAAAATAATAAGATAATTTAATATGCGCAAATCAACATACCGATGGCATTCTTTGATGATTATTATTTTAAAAACGAAAAGAGTAAAATTAACACACTGTATATTGATAACTTCGTTCATAACGACGCTACAAAACCTCAAACTACTGATATTTAGTTCGTTTGCGCCGGGAACAAGTTACGATTAGAGTATGTATATTATATTATAAATTCAAACAATGATTATCAATTTCTACAGAATTATAATATCCTCCAAACCAAATTGCGGTCACGGCGTTGGTCAGTTCAACGTACTAGCCAATGGCGTAGGACAGGTGCAGTTTCTATTCCCTTTTACCTCACTCTCATCGTCCGATGGGACAGCAATTGGACATGATCGGAGAGAGATTTAGTGCAGGCCAAGGGCTTTCTTGATTTCTGAGCACATTGTTTCACCCAATGCCACCGCCAACTTCCTGACTCAGGGCTGCTACCGAGAATTTCTTGACTGAAAATCCCCCGGGATTTCTTGATCAGCAGCCACGCTTACGACCACCAGACTAACGAGGTAGTCAGACAACCGAATTGTAGATTTTTTGTAGAGAGAGAGAGAGAGAGAGAGAGAGAGAGAGAGAGAGAAAGAGAGAGAGAGAGAGTACCCTTATCTCGTCTCTTACCTATTCCTAACGCCAAGCAACAGTACCTACACTGCTGCATTTAAATCTCAAGGGTGTAAATAGCTAGGCACATGTTGTTAAGTCTCGTGGGTAAAAACGCACCTGTAGCCTTTTTGTTTGAGGTTGGTTGCTGATGTTCATGGGTATACAATAGCTATATGCTATATTATATGCATTAAGTCACTGCAATTTGTTTTTTCATTTTAATTTATTAAAAATGGTAAAACGTTACCGTGTGATTTGATAAACGAAAAGATATGTCTGAGAAAAAATAAATTTTTCAGGGGCGTGTGCAATGAAATCCGATATTTCGCATTAGAGCAACGCGGCAGGCTTACTTCATAATGGAATTTTAGACTTTTTCTATTGTGTTAGCGGATGTTCCTTTGTAATAAGAAAAGGCTCCTAAAAATGAGCATTCAGATACTAGACTTCTCGATCCCAGCGGCAGATCTAATCTGGCTACTCTGCTGACTGTAGGTTATTTACCACATATTGGCCACCTGCGACAGCAATGTTGTTAACGCCAACGCTTTTTTAAGCCACAGCAGTCCGACTGTCTGCCGATAACATAAGTCTGTAATAAGCCACAAATTCAAAAAACCGATTTTCAAGATACTGACTTTGATGAGGAAATCCGCTCAAAGTCCACGGAATGTATCGGGATTAAATAAGTTAACCGTAATGAAATATGACAGCGAGTACTTTGTGATAAATAAGTTATAGTAAATAATAAGTACAATATTACACTAAAGAACTTAATTCACAAAATTTGACACACGCCTCCCAAATGCAAATTAAGATGTTGGTGTTCCTCATCATGGGGAACACCAGTTATCAAGATGAAGGTCGTGACAAATGTCATGGGGTCATCGTCCCTGAGCGGGATTTGATCTCGCCCCATCCCACACTGCAGTCTCCTCCCGGGCCATTATGGATTCACAGAAGGCAGATACAGCCCGTCAAGCCGTATTCCAATGGCTCAGCATTGCCGAGATAACTGCTGCTAGGTAGAGATAAGTGTAATCTTTGTTTTACGTGGGGAATTAGTTCTAAGCTCGGCGAGCTTTAAGGCCCTTCGAAAGGTGTAGGATAGGATACAATGTCTACGCCAACGATAAGGTCGGCTCACAAAACTAGAAATAAATCACTCTCCCCATCCATCCTACTGCTATATTGCTTCATGTACGGCTTCTTTATAATTTCAGAAGTCGGTGATAAGACATAGTGTATAGAAAAATTTAAGCTTAACTTGAGAAGTTATTTTGTGGGAATTTATTAATTGTTTTAGTTCTTTGAAAACGGCTTTTACTTTTTTAAATGATATTTTTTTAGTCTTTTGAGTGGACTATCATAATAAGAAATATCACAAGCTCAAGGTAACAACAAAAATGTCGTCGGTAGATATATATGAAACTTCATCCCATATTTTCCTCATGTTTGAGGGTGGAATTTGTCTCCAAACTTACATATATGGGGATACCTTTAAATATAACCTATTTAATAAAAAAAGTATCATTAAAATCGTTTCACAATTGCCAAAGGTATCTCATTTCACTATTTCCAAAAGCTATTGCGTAATAAATTTTGAATAGATTTTAATAGATAATACAAAGCTAGACTAGTTATTTTAGCACGTTAATGAAACCGCACATGAATCCGAGCAGTGGTTTCAGAAATATGAGCGTAATAACTAGAAATGTGGGAGAGTTGCCGCATTTTATCTGTATTTCAATTTCATTATGTCACACAAGCCTTACTACATAATATATTATTTTATATGTTATGTTGTTAAATTTATATTTTCATAAAAATTTGCTTGATTTATCTTTATTTAAACGGCACGGCGTTATCGTACCGTAATTTATAACGAAATCATTCCTGCTTTTATTTACATAATATTTCAAATTCCGGTGCTGAAATCTGGAAGCGACAAAGTTTGTGAAGAATTTTAACTTTTTTTAATATCCCCGAGCACAGAGCGTTCTGTGACGGAGTCCCAGTCCAGCCTTGGATGACCCGATAGGCTGACTGGAATAGCCCCGTTTGCAGAAACGACTACAGGAATAATTTCGGTCGGCAGACCACCTCGCATGTCGGTCACTTCGTGAGCCGGGTCCAGATATTTTGTTCGCTTATCTTTTTCGGCTTTTACGAGGTTCTTGTCATACGTAATGATAATGTCGACTTATTATTATTATTATTTACTATACATATTATACGTCCAACTGCTTGGCTTAAGCCTCCTTTAATTTCTGAAAACTCGTTCACAATTCGTTCGCCGCGCTGCTCCAATGAGTGAGTTACACGCGAAATATATGTTTCACATGTTATCGAAGTAATTTTCTTTCTCAGGCGTGCAGGTTTCCTCAGAATTTTTTCCTTCAACGCCTAGCAATTATGCACTTAAAATAGTAGTGTTGTGTGGTTGTACTAATTGATTTGGTGCCGGCGGGAATCAAAACCGGGTTGCTCGTGTATAGTGAATTTTACAACGAGTGCTTAGTCCCTTAGCCACAACCATGGTTTTCTCGTCTACAGTATATACTATAACGGTTAGATAAAAGGTTGGATTATAAAACTTTCACTCACAAAATAATAAGTAAATAATAATATTTTTTTAATACAAAGTTAACACTGAAATGCTTAAAATATGAGGACTTTTTATACGAAAATTTACAGAGAAAGTGACGTGTCAGCCTGTTTCATTACTCTAACACGTTGTCAGAAAATATGAGTATGATACCAACCATAGACTTAGAATATACTGGCGTATATTCTAAGTCTACTACTACGAGGGTACGAGGAGAAAGAGGTGCTCGAAGTCCTGATAACATAGTTAACGAATACTAACTTCAACTTTTAAATATTCATTTTTGGTCCGATCTATGCTATATCTTGAAGTCTCTGTCAGTATGCTTGTGCTCAGATTTAATTACATAAAGTATAGTAGCACTTAGCTATCTTGTTCTATTCAAAATAAAGCAGCTTTTTTAATTTCAACAGCCTCGCAAATCATTCTTGTTACAGTTATGTTGTACGTGTGAGGATTTGTGGTTTATCATATGTGATGGTGAGGACGATCCTGAATATGTTGACATACTGCATATTTCACCTGTGCGACGCTCCAGGTATGCAAGTTCGTTACCTATGACATCAGGACATCAAACACCTCAGTCGGCCCCGTGACCATGGGTGCCGTAAAGGGCCCGCATATTCGGGAATCTAAGAAGATTAAATCTGTAGAATTAGTTTTATTCAATGTGTAGTATCCACGTCAATATAGGAAGTCATTGGAAAACATTTAAGCATGTTGAAAAAAAGACTAATTTCTTTTTCAGCGTTTCAATAATTTGTTTCAAGAGAAATAAAATCTAATGTAATATATATCATATCTAAAACAAGGAAAAAAATTACGATGTTTATTAGAGATCTAAAATATACGAATCAATCGCCTCGTAAAATAAAAAGTTTCAATAAAATCAAAAGGACAATGGCAAATAGTTGACTCAGAGTTGCAAACGTCAGAGAGCGTGTAATTAAAAGCCTTTACATATACATATATACATAGCATATACATCTCACTGCTGGGTTCAGGCCTCCTTTTATTTCTGAAAAAGTAATGGAGTAATTAAAGTTGGTAAAATTTTTGTTTTACCAATTTTAATTACTCCAAAACAAGTAATTGTGAGGAATTCATTCGCCGCGCTGTTCCAGTCTGCGTTGGCGGGTTTCACATGTTTTCGAAATATTTTTTTCTCAGAGATGCGGGTTTTCTCACGATGTTTTCCTTCAAAACCGAGAAAATGGTAAATCAGCATTAAAAATAACTTATTCTTTGGGTGCTGGCGGGGATCAAAACCGGATTACTCGCGTGTAGTGAATTTTACAATAAGCGCTTAGTGCCTTAGCTATACTACCACAGTCTAACTACTACCACTACCATAGCTCTATCGTCTATTATACCACGTTTAATATAGAAATATTTTGTATAAAAGGTGTGGTCACAAAATAATAAGAAAATGATAAAAATTTTAAACAAAAAATTAACGCTGTATTGATTAAAATATACGCAATTTTTACCCCTCCTAACATTGAAACGAATTGCGAAACGAGGCGAGATGTTTTACTATTTTTTAGAGAAAGTGACGTGTAAGCCTGTTTTATTAACAACCTAACACGTTGTCAGAAAAAATGAGTATGATACCGATATGTAATAAATGGCATAATAACGGTTGACCAATTATTAAATTTTAAAAGTAAAATACTTTAAAAGTATAAATACATTTAATTTAATAAATAATAAAGTTATTGAACATGAAGGCATGATGTTGCATCATGATTATTATTATAGGTTTTAGTTTTTATCTTGTTATAAATATTTTCTAAATAAATGAAAATACTGTAAATTGTATATAAATTTGCGACTGCGTCAAACATTTGAAGTGTGTAATCGTCAAATAACAAACAAGGAAAGAACTTTATATATCTATATGTGACGTGCGTTTCGTGGTCACTTGGAAGAGAAGGCCAAATTAGCATCTAAAAAGCTTGGCGTGCTCAGAGAGGGCAGTATTTCATGCCGGCACACCGCCTGCAACTTTACAAGGCGCAGGTCGGCCTCACATGGAATACTGTTCCCATCTCTGGGCAGGGGCCCCAGTGCCAGCTCCTTCCACTTGACCGCATTCAGCGCAGAGCGGATCGAATCGTCGACGACCGGAGTTCTTTCCGATCGGCTTGACTCACTAGCACTGCGTAGAGATGTTGCATCTTTGCGTATTTTATCGCATTACCGGAGTGTCTGAGGAATTGTTCGGACTAATTCCAGCCGCTCAATTTCACCATCGCACATCGCGACAAAACTCGCGATACCATCCATACCATCTGGATGATTATGGTCCACCACTGTGCGATTTAGAAGATGTTTTCTTCCTCGCACAACTTCCTTGTGGAACCGATTACCACCAGCGATTTTTCCGGACCGATACGACTTAGGGACCTTCAAGAAAAGAGCCTACCCTTCTTAAAAGGTCGGCAACGCATTTGCAATTCCCTGGTGTTGCAGTTGTTCATGGCGGCGGTAGTCACTTAACATTAGGTGAACCGCATGCTCGTTTGCCCTCCTCATATTAAAAAAAAAATCTACCAATATCCATGAATAAATTTATTCTTTATCGAATCACGCAGCGTTCCGCCTTCTGGTATGTTTACCCAATCGTACAAAACGTCCGACTGAAGCAATAAATTGCAGAAAGAAATTATTATTTTTCATTATAAAAGTTTACTGGTCTTGAATATTATTATTATTGGGTTGTATAGTCTATACATTTGTTTCAATTTTTAATTTAATCATTGTTATTATTTGTATTAACGATTTTGAATGTAGGTTGGTAAATAAGTACTTGCCTATTGTCTGTAAACAAATACAAATACTCTCCGTGTTTCTTAATCGCTAGCCCATTAAATTTAATTAGACATGGACCGTTTGGTACGGGTAGGATTTGCTTCAATTGTTGCAATGAACGATCGCAATTCTCCACGCATCTTTCACGCTGCTGCTCGTCACTGAGTGTGTTGTCTGACGTAAACGAAAGTTTAGTGCTTAAGGCTGCCTTATCTACATACCTATACCTTGTTCTTATACTTCTTCACTGGCCCGTGTAAGTCGACTGCTGGACATAAGACCCCCATCGTAGGAAGAATTTAGCTTGTTGTGTGAGTGCATGCGTTGTTGCGTGCGTGCGTGCGCGCGCATGTGTGTGTGTGTGTGTGTACCCACATGATGGAATGGGATCATATACTCTTAAAACTCGCTAGTTAACAATAAAACTGTGTAATAATAATGCTGTGTGTTTTAATCGTTTCAGTATTTTAATGTTCACATGTGGCTTGTTGTGTAGCAGGTGCTACGAACGTTCAAACACTACGTATTTGATCTCCTCAAACTTCAAACATTTTTTTAAACAAAGTTAATAAACAAAAATATTAAACCATTTATGAATGATAATAACCTCTGGGAACGAGGTGACCGCTACCAAGGAATTTCTATTTTGTTATGTTGTTAATTGTGTGAAATAACCTATGATTGTAAGCTTCTATTTTTGTTTTAAAAAAAAGACCCGCTGGGTATTTGCTGGTTCTTCCCACGACAAAGTTTTTTTTCCGAACCATTGATAAATTAAACAAAAGAGTGACTTTTAATAAGTATGATTTTATAATTATATTAAATAAAAAAGTTTCTGTTTCTGTTACGAGTAGCTCCCACTCGATCTAATTAGTAATTACCTTATTCAAATAAATTGGTCAGAATGAGCATCAAGCAATCATTTCATAGTGTTTTGCAGGCGTCATGCTATAACAGAAAACGTAGTTAAAACATCAAATTATTTTATTTAGCATAGCATGAACTTCAAAATCGTAAAGTGGGACCTCTACGGAAAAGGAAATATAAAGAAACGCGTCATTCAAGTTAAAATCTCTCCTAACGCAATCACGAATTTTATTATGCCAAGATTTAGAAAGAAATTGGTGATAGTTAGTGACAAAAAAATTGTTATAATAATACTTTAGGAGCTAAAACCCTTTTTGGGAGAATTTTAGGCTGAATTCAGGCTAACAGCCACCACTCGAAAACACAAATACTGCTTAGATTAGAGATACAATTTTTATTTCAAGATTTGGTTACTAATTGGTGATATCGTATACCCAATTTGAAACGTATCGCTCGAACGAAACGGCAGGTATTCATTTGACTTAGGTAGGGTTCTGACTTGAAGATAAAAATTACAATGTATGTAAAATACGTCCTACGGTTCGATACTTGTAAATTATTAAAGAGACCAATTGTAATTTTAAATAATAAACAACAACAAACGAATGAGGTCACATATATACGTCGTAGCCCTGTGAACAGCAGCAGTGGGTGATATGTTGCTTGGCGATAGAAATATGTTTTAGATATGTGATAGAAATAGGAGGGTAATATTAATAACGTCAAGATGGAAAAGTCGATCAGAACACATACTGGTAGCGCGTTGGACTAATTAATAATGATTTATTGCTTTCCTATATTCCTGCTATTTTATAGAATGTAGGTGACAAACGAACTTCTTTCCACCTGATGATAAGTTGACGAAGTGACCCAGCACCTACATCTGTCCTCGATTAAGCATCGAAAAGTAAACACATTGTCACATCTGAGGCCTAAGATGAAATGCCTCATTACAAGTTAAATGGTCTCTAGTATTCTACACTTACCAAAATGAAGTATTATGCTATATATGCAGCCACGATTTATGGTTCAAACAAGTTTAACAAACGTTTGGGAGTTAGATAATTTAGTAGGTTAATTAGAACTCCAACACATGTTTTACGTGCCAAGTTTTTATCTTTTGCTGTTGTTGTGGGAGTTAGCGTATCTGGTTTTACTGTCAAAATTTCCTGACGCTACAACCAAAGATTCTTTATTGTAGTGCATAACTTGACTCTATATTACTAACACTCGACTTACTCGTGTTTAACGACCTTTTATTCCCTAATCTCGTTGTTCATGCTCACTTATATATAATATATTGTTATATATTTATACGTGTTAGAGCCATGCTGCAGCTATATTGTGGGTATGTAGCTATGGGGTGGCTCAACTTGTGAAGGACCAAGTTCTCACAGAATACCAGCGTAAAATAGCAGCTTAATGTTAATGTTTCGTAGCGTGAGTGTAGAGAACCATATTTTCTTTTTCCTAGTAACGAGGCATTCTATCTTAGTCCTCATGGGTGACAACACATCTACATTTGTATTCTTAATCGAGGATAGATGTAAGATGTAGATGTTGGCGATAGTGTCCACAGACCGTCAGGTGGAATGTGTACTCGTTTGTTATGTGGCAGAGACAAAAACTCTTTAAAAATAAATTTATTTAATACTTTTAAACTAACTTAAAATATAGTAGTTGATACAGAGAACTTAGGAATGGAATTATGTTGAGGGATCAAAAGATTTGGTTTAAATAGTGTAGGAAGCTAGGAGGTCGGGGTAAACATAAGGGAAGAACATTGTTATTGGTGTTTTGGTTAACTTATGGTAAACTATAAACATTAGCATATAATATTACAATCGAATTAGTGTGGCTTCTAAGAAGTAAACAATATGATTTATAAAGTATACAGGTCTTATAACATAAAGTAAATAGTATCCTATGACATAACATTAGTTTGGCTTCTAAGAAAGTAATTTAGCTTTTAAGTAAATAAATAATATAAAGTATACAGATCTTATAACATAAAGTAAATAGTATCTATGACATAACAGGTTTTTCACCCCTATTCTATATAAAATTTAAACATATTATACATTTAAAATTTGTTTTAAATGTATTTGTAATGTTTTAATAGGACACAACGTCCTACAAATGCAACAAAAGAAGAATAGAATTACAAATGTAATACATGATAACAGATACAGATACAGATACTTCAGACCGAAATTCGGTTGGCGGGAAGTCTCAACGGAGACAAGCCATCTGCGCAGGATAGGATGATAGTGCACAAGTCTGTGCCCTATAATCCAGTTTATATGCAAGCACAGGTGCACTCTCTATTTCCTCACTCTCATAGTCCAATGGGACGGAAGTTTGAAACAACCGAAGATAGACCAGGCGCAGGAACTACGGCTTTACGTTCTTCCCGAGTGGTGGTGAAACACCGCGGAATTAATGATTCTACGCTGCTACTAAAAATCCTTGACACAAAAACCCAAGGAGAGAGATTGATGTCCAGCAGTGGAGTGTATTCGTGCTAGTTAGAATGAGGAGAAAGATAAATGTAATAATGTAGGTGGAGCGAGAGGGTGAAGGTGGGGGGGATGATGGCACGGAATGATAATTGTGCAAGTATAGCTTGTACTTGACTGAATTAATTTTGTACAAATTTGTTGAACTTTTAAATAACTTTATTGTTAAAATTAAAAAGCATAAAATCATAAAAGCAGAAAACTAAAACGGACCATCGACCATTATTTCAGCATCATTAATATTTTACGTCCTGGTCACAAGCTCACAAGCTGTCACAAAGGCATAGAATTTCAAAGTGTTTTAAAAAATATTTACAACACTTTTTTTTAAAACAAAAGAACGGAGTTTTTTTTGTATGCGATTTCATCTATTGTACTTTTCCTCTTGTACACACTATTATGTTTGCGTGGCTTTACCACGTATAGTGGTAAAGTCACACTGCAGCTATATTATGGTTGTAGCACAAATGGGTTGGCTCGACCGGGGAAGGACAACGCTCCAACAGAATACCAGCGTAAAATATCAGCTTAATGCTGCTGTTTTTCGTATGGTCAGAGTAGAGGACCGGAGAACCTTATTACTGGAAACGAGGCATTCCATTTTAATCGTTAAGGGTGACAATGCACCTGCATTTTGATTCTTTATTGAAGATAGATCTAGATGTTTATGGGCCACAGCATGTCTACTTACCATCAGGAGGACTATGTGCTCGTCAACCATATTCTATAAAAAAATAAAGAAGTAGAAATATTTTTTACATAAATTACTTAGATAGCTTTGAAAAATAAATTTATATTTATTATATTAGTTGGTGCATCTGTTAGTTATAATGTAATTTCTAAACAACTTGACCGATCGCGGTCATATTCACAAAAATATATTTGTTTTGTCGAGACCGTGGTTCATAACTATGCTATGATCCGATAAGTGGCACTGTACTCAAGTTATAATCAAATTATATATTTTTATAGAGCAAAATGACATACTCACAATATATAATGATTTAGTACCAAATGAGAAAGTTACTAAATCTTGTCGCGATTGGTGGCGGTTTTAATTTTTATATCTATAACTAGCTGTTCACCGCGACTTCACCCGCGTGTAATTTAAGGTTTTAATTATGTTGCGCGGAACCCTAATTCTTTTTCTAAAATATAAGTATCCTAAGCTACTCCTTATAACATCAGCTATATGCCAGTGAAAGTCCCGTCGAAATCGGTCCAGCTGTTTCGGAGATTAGCCGGAACAAACAGACAGACAAAAATTTTAAAAATGGTGTTTTTGTTATAAGTACCGTATATATTTTCATATGCATTTAGTAAAAAGCTGTTATTTTGAAATTACAAACAGACGCTTCAATTTTATTTATTTGTATAGATGTGAAACTTTGGGAGTGAAATTCAAGGTGCCAACTGCCGGAAAGTGCAGAGCAACGTCTACCGTGCCAGTTAGTAATTATATACAATTTAATGTACTGTATTACAAATGTATTAAATACAACAATAGCAACCAATTGACTCTTACGTACTTGATATCGTTACTAACGTTTTTGGCAAGAATAAGCCTTCACTGAGATTTGTTTCTCGCACAGTGTACCAAGTCCACCTCGTTCGACACAAAGCATTTTTTTCTTTGTTTTGCTTAGATCCTTGTACCGAATAAATGCTTTGATATTCTATTCTATGCGCTTTTATTCTATCAAAAGAATTGTTAGACCTCTTTCACTAGATATACTTAGTATTTTTTATTCATTACAGGCTTTCAAAGTCCACTGCTGAACATAGGTAACACCCATAGATTGTCTCATTTGCCATAGTTTGTACGCTTGGCAGGCAGGTTGATCACCGTGGATTTTTTATTATTTTAAATTGTTATCAGGAAGATACTGGTGCCCATCTCCCGTTGTGTTTCCCGCAGTCGTCTCTTACGACATCCAAAGGATGATATGGGGTAGTGGATTCTTTTACGCTACCACTACACGGCACTAACAGACTATTTATAGACTAGATTTGCCGTAACCACTACATTGCAGTACTAGACGTCTCGCATTTTTGACGTTGCTTCCCGTCTAGATATTTTACTTCTAGCATAGTCTAAATGGTGTTAGCTCAATCAATCATCAACGACGCCATATTTATTAGGGTTTGCTTGCAAAGTTTTATAAGTATGTGTCATTCAGAGAAGTGATCCAATCGTTCAAGTACCTATTGATTCGTCATACAAACCGTTTCACTCGGGTCGATCATTTAAATGTATCATTACGGGTGATCACATAATACTGAAGTATTATGTGATCGCTGAGTCATCTTATTCCGCAGTTTTTTTCTATCAAATTTAAGTGACCAACGATCTTACAGTCCACTTGCTGGTAAGTGGCTACTTTTTATTGGATGTGGGTGACAAACGAGCACATAGTCCACCTGATGATAAGTAGTTGCTGTGGCCCATAGACATCTACATCCATCCTCAACTACGAATCAAAATGCAGATGCGTTATCACCCGTGTGGACTAAGAAAGAATGCCTCGTGTCTAGTAAAAGGGGTCTCCGGTTCTCTACACTCACCATACGAATATGCTGCTATTTGACGCTGGCATTTGTGCTACAACTATACTACTGATATAGCTACAGCATGGCTCTACCACGTGTAAATATATATGTTACAGTTAAAACCCGTTCTTAGATAGAACGCGTTTTCCCTAGTTAAAACTAGTTTTTACTAAATGCCTTTGTGTAAACTAGATATACCTAGTCAAAACTAGAGTTTACCACTTATATATTTGATTGTCAGATAAAACTAGTTATTACTCCGAGCTTCAGTTAAAAGTAGCACTAGAGAAGGGTTGGGTTTAAAATCAAGTGTTTACTTATTAAAGTAATTATAAAAGTTAACATTTTGGTGTTTTATTTGGTGTAAGAGCGAGCGCAGTGAGCTCGGGACTTGGGGCACCCCGACTCGGACAGGTTAGGTTAGAAGGGGATCCCCTTCGTGGTTATTTTTTATAAACCATCCAGAAATAGGAGCCCCGCTTAGCGATTAGTGATTAGCGACTTAGCGAGCACACACAAAGGATTCCTACCATTTTGTCAGCGAGATTAAAGACCTACATCTAGCAGACAATGAAACTATGGTCAGTTTTGATGTGCAGTCTCTGTTCACATGCTTACCTGTTGAAGACTGCATTTCGATTGTAACTAGAAGACTGGAGGAAAACAACATGCCCATAGAATATGCAGTATTACTCAGACACTGCCTTACATCTGGCTACCTATTGTGGAAGGATGAGTTCTACAAGCAAGTAGATGGGGTGGCGATGGGCTCACCTGTATCTCCCATTGTCGCCGATATATTCATAGAAGACTTTGAGGAGAAAGCCCTACTTACTTCTCCCGTGAATCCAAAATTCTACAAGCGGTACGTAGACGACACTTTCACAATTCTACCTTTAGATAAAGTAACTGCATTTTTAGACCATCTTAACTCCATAAATTCTAAAATTCAGTTCACAATGGAGTTAGAGGCAAACAACTCTTTAGCTTTTCTAGATGTGTTAGTTATTCGGAATCCTGATAACACCTTGAGCCACAATGTGGATAGAAAAAAGACCCATACAGATAGATATTTAAACGGTGACTCTCATCACCATCCTTCACAGTTAGCTACCGTGGGTAATACCGTGGCCGCCGTCGACTACACTTTGGTATTACTTCGGTGGAGGGAGGACGTCCCCCCCCCTATAAAAGCGAATTTTCTCAGAAATCACTCAATAAAAACAGTTTTAACTGACTCGCTTTGGAAAAACGCGTTTTGTCTAGTAAGAACTAGTTTTACCTGATATTCAATTTTGAGTATTAGTCAATTCTAGTTATAACAAAGGCATTAAGTAAAAACTAGTTTTAACTAGGGAGAACGCGTTCTATCTAAAAACTGGTTTTAACTGTAACATATATATGAATATACATATATACTAATATATATAAATTATTATATATACTAAAATGTATACTTACTTATATTTGTAGCCAACTTCAAACAAAGAAGGCTACAAATGCGTTGTCATCCACTAAGATGGAATGACTGGACTGGATGGAACAAAACAATGCAGGCACTGCTACTTGGCGATAGAAAAAGGTTAGAGGCTGGTACCTACTATCTGACATAAGCGAGATGGTTATACCGCCATCTACCGAAAGTCATTAGATCTTTCTGGCATTTTCCAGAGCCGTTTCTTACGATACCTTCACACTTATTCAAATATAATATGTTAGTCTATACTAATACTATACACGAAAATGTATCTATAAGATATACAATGCACGTTTGGCATTACTAATAAAAAACGATATCAATTTAATAAATGATGAAAGTTGTTTTCTCCCTTTTCACTAAATGAATATAAAAGCGACTGGCATAAAGATAATTAATACTATATTTAAGTAAACGATAATTAATGGTTTTAAAGCCGTATATGTTTAACTTTTTTAGTAATAATTTCTAGCAAAAATATGGAAATAACTTCCGCATATTTAGAAGTCGGTGCTAAGGCATAGTCTCGACTTCTGAAGCTATTATGAGGAAATTATTTTCCTCTTTTTTGTTCTTTGAAGTCGACTTTTACTTTTTATTAAAAGTCTAATTTTTTCGTCCTTCCGCGTGGATTAAGGAATATAAATACATCTAATGTTGTCGAAATAGTTTCATTAAAGACTTTATTAGCTATTTTCCAACAAAAGGGGTGGATTTTTTTTTCCAAATTATATGGGACCACCCCTGAAGTATAATCTGTTAAACAAAAAAAAGAATCATTGAAATCGGTCAACCATTGACGAAGATAATGATTTCTTATATTTACGCGAACACTACACATTGAATTAAACTACTTTTACGGATTATATCGCGTTTAATTAACTTATTTTATTAATTCCCGACGTTCGGGCGCTTTACAGCACCCATGGTCACGCGGGACTGAGGTGATTGACGTCCCGATGTCAAAGTTAATCCGGAGTACCTTCAGCTTTTTTAATTATTAATTTTGGTCCGATCTACGCAGAATGAACTAACTGTGTCTTGAAGTCTTGCAGTGGTATTCTTGGGTTTAGTTTTAATTTTATTAATTACAGGATCCCAAGCAGGTGGTAGTACCCAGCCTCCCTCTCTATTGAAATTAGGATGTTTTTTAATTTCAATAGCCTCACGTATCATCCTTGGCAGGAATCGATGTTCTTTCGCGAGAATCTGTGGTTTATCAAATCTAATGTAATGGCGGGGCCGTCTAGGATATGATCACAAACTGCAGACTTCCGGAACGTTGGTGCTTCACGTCAGCTATGTGTTCTTTACGCGGGTTTTAATAGATCGCTTTGTTTCCTATATATGAGAGACCACATTCACAATCAAGCTTGTACACTCCTGCATCTTGTAGAGGAATATTGCACTTGACGGATGGTAAGAACTGACTAATCTTCTTCGGCGGCTTGAAGAATGTTCTTATAGAAGCTCGCTTCAAGATGTAGCCAATCTTGTCTGTGACACGTCTGACATATGGTAGTACAGCAGGCACACGCTCGACTGTGGCCGGCTTCACCCGGTCACTGTGACGTAGGCGCGGGACCCGAAGCTTGTTGTCGTGCAGAACCTGCTTGACGTGCTGAAGCTCGGCGGCCAGGTGTTTGCTGTCACAGATCCCTCGTGCTCTCTGTAACAGATTTGCCCACGGTAGCCAACTGTGAAGGATGATGGTGGGATTCACCATTTAAATATCTGTTTGTATGGGTATTTTTCTATACACGGTGTGACCTATGGTGTTGTTAGGATTTCGAACGACTAATACATCTAGGAAAGCTAAAGAATTATTTGCCTCTAACTCCATAGTAAATTGAATTTTAGAGTTTATGGAATTAAGATGTTCTAAAAATGCAGTTACTTTGTCTGATACTTTCACAATTTTACCATCAGACAAAGTAACTGCATTAAAATTATATCCATAAATAAAGTGATTTAACAGGATCCTGTAATTAATAAAATTAAACTAAACCCAAGCATACCACTGCAAGACTTCAAGACACAGTTAGTTCATTCTGCGTAGATCGGACCAAAATTAATAATTAAAAAAGCTGAAGGTACTCCGGATTAACTTTGACATCGGGACGTCAATCACCTCAGTCCCCCGTGACCATGGGTGCTGTAAAGCGCCCGAAACGTCGGGAATTAATAAAATAAGTTAATTAAACGCGATATAATCCGTAAAAGTAGTTTAATTCATTGACGAAGATATCTAGTAACATACCATATTATAATGGCCAATGGAGCATTTTGTAGTCGTGGATTTTCTGAAACATCAGCTGCAAAAAAATCATGTTTATATTTGTATACTGCAACATTTTTTTTTATTTAAGCCAGCGCTTGACTACTATCCCACGTGATAATAAGTGGTAATGCAGGCGAAAATGGTAAAGCGCACTGACTTAACAAAAGCCCATTCACTCTTGCCTTGAAAACACCCACATTGTAACCGGATGGAAAGACATATGCCCTCTAGTTACTATGGTGTTATCGTGATGTATAGAAATCACCACCCATTATAAACTTTGGGTATTGTGAGATGTTGATTATTTTTTTCCGTTAAAGCTCAGACCTGCAATTGTCGTAAAGGATTCACTGTTAATCGATGCTAACAATTCGAATGCAAATTAATTTCCTCCTATATATGCCGAATCTGCAATTTGATGCAAGCTTGGACGCGACCCTCTCGCTGTTTGTCACTCAGTTCGTGAGGTACCCGTTTTCTCATCTTTTTTTACAAATCTGTCAAGAATGATCTAATCAATTATAAGAATTAAATAAAATCACAGGTTTAAGGTAAAAGCTAGATTGTTTTCTAAATAGTTATATTAAAAATTTCATCCCCTATTTTCAACCCATAGACAATAGAGGCAAAAATAGAGAACATTTATATGGAGCCAGCCCTGAAATATTAAATATAACACGAATGTTATTAGAGTCCATGGTTATATATGTATATTATAGCAATATTACAGAAAAAACAAAATCCAAAAAATAACTGATTTTGGAAAATGCATAACATGCCTTAAATATAAAATTTATCTGATATTAAAATTTCAAGTCAATTTGAATTTAAAATTTCGGGTCAATTTTAGGCTATTACAGTTTACACAGTGGCCAGTACAACAAAAAAGAAATTTCATAGCTAAAAACCTTATATTATATTAACAACGTTATACATAAAAAAGAAACTTCATTTTAACACAACATTTTTATGAAATTACCTTTAAAATAAATAATCAATTACAACGTTACTAAATACTTGTTTCAATTTTGTATTTAAAAAGTACAGAACAAATACAGCGAACTGAAAATTGCTGACAACCGTTTATTTTAGGAGAGAAAAATAAATAAGGGTGCACGATGCTCTTCGCGTATTGTTTTATTATTTGTTGGACATAATGTTACTGATAAGATATACAAACAGTATTAATTTAACTTTTACTGTTTTGTTTATTGTAATAATCGAAACTTTTGTAAGTGTGCATGGCGGATAGTCAAGGTGCGATATATATATATATATATATATATGTGTGAATAGAATAGAATATTTTTTTATTCAATATATATTACATGTGTAATTCTTCACTGGTTCGAAAAAAAACCTCTGTCCTGGGAAGAACCAGCAAGAAACCCAGCGGGACTTTTTTTTAAAAGTAAATTTTACATTAATGGTTGTACAAACTATTTAAGTACAAAATTTATTTTAGAAACTGCTTGGAAGTGACCACCTCATTCCTAGGCGTTATTATCAATCATGTATTCATTTATACTATAATAACCCTTTTTATACAGTTTTAGCTTAACAAAACATTTAAACTTGGTAATAGAGAGAGCCTGTACACTTTCCGGGACCTTGTTGTAATATCGTATACATTGCCCCAAGAATGAATTACTGACTCTGTGGAGTCGAGAAACTGGTATCACTAGCTTGTGTTTGTTCCTAGTGTTTACAGAATGTATATCACTTTTTTTACTAAAACTACCTTTGTTTTTGTGAACATACATTAAATTTTCGTAAATATACTGAGAGGCCAATGTTAATATATTTATTTCTTTAAATTTATCTCTGAGAGACTCTCTCGGTTTTAGGTTGTAAATAGCTCTAATGGCCAACTTCTGTAAAACAAAAATAGTTTCTGAATCAGTCACATTTCTCCATAGCAAAATCCCATAAGACATCATGCTATGGAAATAACTGAAATAAACTAATCTAGCTGTCTCGACACTAGTGAGACCTCTAATATTTTTTACAGCATAGGCTGCAGAACTTAGTCTGCTTGCTAGTTTGGATATATGGGGGCCCCACTGAAGCTTTGCGTCGAGAGTGATGCCAAGAAAAACAGTGGATTCAACAGGGCTCAGTTCTTCCCCATTTAAAACACATTGGTACCCAGATTTTTAACATTCGTTGTTGTAAATTTAATACATTTAGTTTTATTTCCGTTTAAATGTAGATTATTAACGTTAAACCAATGCACTAATTTTGATATAGCATTATTCACTTCGTCACAATTAAATGATTGACGTTTAAGTTTAAAAATCAAGGAAGTATCATCAGCAAATAATACTATATCATGATTATCCCCTACAAGGGAAGGTAAGTCATTAATATATACTAGAAATAGGAATGGGCCGAGAATCGAGCCCTGAGGGACACCCATTAGTACAGGTGACCCGGAAGAACTTTTATCATTGATAATAACTTTCTGCATTCTATTACTTAAATATGAAATAATAAGTTTAAGCGCTGTGTTCTTGACACCATAGTATTGTAGCTATGTATATATACTCACTTTCACTTTTACAAACTGGCAGTAACCTTTCTTACTTGTTTACTTATTGGCGGTTACAAAACCACTAACTGATCTATTCGTCACATAAGATATTATTTAGTCACGTCAAATAAGAATCCAGCAACTGCGTGAATGGAAACTTGAACCCTGTGACGTTCTAAAGAGTTGATTAAAAATGTCATATAATAATTCACCGTGTAGTAACGACTGAAGAAAATCCACTACTCCTATCACCCGTGGGTGTCGTAAGAGGCAAACGAGGGAAATGAAACGGGAGAAATGAAATGAAGCAGCATCTTCCTGATAATCGTTATCATCATCATAAGCCATCAATACAGGTCCATTGCTGAACATAGGCCTTCCCTTAGTAATGCCACAAAGCACGGTCCTTAGCCACTTGCATCCATTGACTTCCTGCATCTCTTACCGAGTCGTCATCCCATCTAGTTAGTGACTGCCCTTCACTTCGTTTACTGGTACTAGGCTTTCACTCGAGAATCTTTATTCCATATCAGTCGTCGGTTCTTCGAGTTATATGGCCGGCAAATTTGCACTTCAGCTTGCTAATCCATTTCGTTATGTCGGTTACTTTGGTTCTTCTGTGGATATCCTGTACACTATCGCGTAGGATAATTCAGAGCATAGTTCTCATCATATATCGCTGTGCGACCTTCCTCATGCAGCCAGCAGTAAATGCCAAATCTCAGATCTTTAAGACATCACTGGCAATACGCACAGTTCGTACAATCTTGTTTTCAAGTTTGGAGGAATACGTAAAAAGAAGATGTATGATGATATGATGATAATATGTAATTCCTATCCAGGTGGACCTGATGGTAAGTGAATGTTATGGCTCCAAGACAGACATAACATTTATTAAGAATTAAAATTCAGACGCGTTGTCATCGCTGAGTGTGAAGGTTGTATGCGAGTTAAAAGGGTCTATACTACTACTACTATTCAAAGTACAACAACATTATGTTGCTATTTTATGCTGGTATGAAGTTACGGCTGAATTTGCTCACTGACGCAGTTGGTTTTCAAATTTCTGTGTATTGCGTAGAAGATCATAAACCTAATTAATTGCATCAATATGTGAGAATATTCTTTTTATTACTGCGTATTTCGTAATGCGTACATAAAAGTGGCTGCCTCATTGCTCTAGCGATCGTAAGAGCGGATGGTGATCATGTAGTCTTAGGATCGACTTATGGGTCGGGCCATAATCAGTTAATGGGTTTTTCTGACAAGGGAATTTCAATAGTAGCCCGGAGTCAGAAATTTCGCAGTGTCTCACCCCCAAGCTTTGGAAAGCACGTAACTCCGTTGGTCTGTTGACTGATCGCCGTAGCTGAAACTCGGTCTAGAGGACACTATTCCAGCAAAGTAGTGGAATAATTTGCCAGTGTCAGTCTTCCCGTCCAATTACAATCTGGTTATAATTATTTTTATATCATAAAGTAAAGAGTAAATAGGCTTTTGTTCATTACGTTATTACCGCTGAGCTGAGCATTGTAGTGGGATTGTAGCCAAGCACTGACTAATATTAAGTTAAAAAAAAGTAAAAAAATGTTAATCGGGGTCCGAACCGCCGCTTTCCGCGCTTGTGGACTTTTAGAGATTTGCATAAGTTCAGTCTGTTTCATTCTAAAGGCATTAATTGCGAATTTAAACAAGTCTTTTGTCTTAATTGCAGCATGGAATGAGAAAATGAAAATTAGCATTTCAAATTTCACCGTTAGAAAATGTGGGATATTAACAAACTAAAAGAGTTTAATAAAGACTTGTTTTACAAAAAATATCTAAATTGCTAGTATACTCACTTTAAGATACTTAAAGAACGTCAAAATTTTACAAAACATAGAATATAGGTAGAGCTCGTTTAATTTTAAATTGCACGCGCCTTCTATATTTCAACTGACTTCAAAAAAAGGAGGAGGTTCTCAATTCGACTGTATTTTTTTGTTTTAAATTTAAATTGTTTTACTTAAAAGCTAAGTAAAGAAATTTATGTAGATCTAAAAATAAAAAAAATTGACTTTTAATACAAAGTAAAAGCTGTCTTAAAAAACTAAAAGGAATAAAATAATTTCCGCATAATTAGAAGTCGGTGCTAAGACACGGTGGATAGAAGTAATTAAACCCTGAATTCTGATGCTATTATGAGGAAATTATTTTATTATTTTTCAACCGACTTCAAAAAAGGAGGAGGTTCGCAATTCAACTGTATTTTTATGGGTGTTACCTCAGAACTTTTTTTATAGCCTCACCAATTCTGATAACTCTTCTTTTATTTGAAAGCTGGTGCTTCTCATGTAGTGCCATATGAATTTGATCAAGATCTGATTACTAGTTTTTGAGTTATCCTTAATAATGCGTATTTAATTGACTTCGACTGCATTGATGATGTTTTCATTTTATTTACATTGATTTCATCATCATTGCACAAATTTTTTAATTTTACCACTTGCTTAACCCGTCATAATAATGGTGGTAGGCGATGGATGCGTAACAGTTCTAGTTCGCGTCCCAGGTTCCGTACACCGCAACGAACGCTACACAGTGAAGACTGGCTGTGCTGGTACCACTTCCGGTACCGCGAGGCGTCAGGACGATGATCATCTCCTTGCAATTGGAAGAAGACTAACAACACCAACAAGCCGGAAAACTGAAGGGGGTGCAGCCCGATGCGGTGGTAGACTGCATCAACTTAATAGGAAACCATCGCTTGTGCGTCACGGACACTAAAAATGATATGAATTTTCTTATTGATACTGGTGCCAACGTGTCGGTCATACCAGTGACTAAAACTAACCAAAAATATAATAATGAGGTCAAAAGTAACTATAAATTATTTGCTGCAAATTGCACGGAAATAAATACGTATGGTGTCGTAACATTAGAACTAAATTTAGGGCTACTACGCAGTTTTAAATGGCCATAGTAAACCAATAGTAGGTGCGGATTTTTTAAAAACGCACCGATTATTGATAGACTCACATAACAGAAAATTAGTAGAATATGTTGATTTGTGCGTCACAGGAACCATCGTAAGCTATAGTGAGTCCACGATAAATCATCATCATCATCATTACAGCCCTTCACAAGTCCACTGCTGAACATAGGCCTCCCCCAAGGAATGCCACAAAGCACGGTCCTGAGCCACCTGCATCCATCGACTTCCTGCATGTCTTACCAGGTCGTCACTCCATCTAGTGGGGGAACACCCTACACTTCATCCACCGGTACGAGGCCGACACTCGAGAACCTATTTTCCCATCGGTTGTCGGTTCTTCGAGCTATATGGCCGGCCCATTGCCACTTCAGTTTACTAATCCGTTGGGCTATGTCGGTCACTCTGGTTCTACTGCGGATATCCTCATTTCTAAATTTATCACGCAGAGTAACTCCGAGCATAGACCTCTCCATAGCTCGCTGAGCGATCTTGAGCTTCCTCATCCGGCTAGCAGTGAAGGACCACGTCTCAGTTCCATAGGTCATCACTGGCAACACGCACTGGTTGTACAGTCTCGTTTTCAAGTTTTGAGGTATATCTGACGAGAAGATGTGCCGTGATTTCCCGAACGCTGCCCAGCCGAGTTGAATCCGTCGATTGAACTCTCGGTCGAAGTTGGACTTACCTAGTCGGACTATTTGTCCCAGGTAAACATACTCGTCAACAACTTCGAGCTTAGTGCTCCCAACAACTACTGGCATAGGCGTGACATGGCCATAAAACATAATCTTTGTTTTGTCCATGTTCATCTTAAGACCTATCCGTTGGGACACACTATTGAGGTCAATGAGCATAGTGTTTAGGTCCTCCAGCGATTCTGCCATAAGGACTATATTTATATAAATTTATAAATTATATAAATTGGGGATGGAATTACAGCTCCCGTGGTAGCTAAAACACCTTCGCTACGTGGATTCAAAGTGCCGCCGTTCGACGCCGACGACTTCTTCCTGGTCGGCCTACAAAATCCAGTTCGAGGCTGTCATGAAGGCGAACGGCTGGAATAAAAGTCAGGCCATGACTGCTCTTACCCTAGGCCTGCGCGACCAGGCCTTAACTGTTCTGGAAGCTCTCGGTAAGGAAGTGATTTACGAGCAGCTCCTTGAGGCATTAGAGGCGAGATATGGCGACGCTCACCTGGAACACGTCTTTCGTGAGCAGCTTAAAGATTGCGTGCAACGCAGCAACGAAAACATGCAGCAGTGGGCCCTTGAGGTGGAAAAGCTGGTTCGAAAAGCATACCAGTCTGTACCTGCGCTCATTGTAGGGAACCTGGTGCAGACATTCATCGACGGCATCCGCGACCTTGAAGTCAGAGCCGTTGTGAGGCTCAGGCACCACGAGACGCTTAAGGACGTCTTGGCCCATGCACTGGAGGTGGAAGCCGTGCGGCAGGATCATCGTGCCCGTCGCGTCAGGGAGGTTGCAGCAGCTACATTTCGCGACTGCAATAAAGAATACAGCCCTAGGTGCTACGGCTGTGGGGAAAGGGGCCATCTTTGATCCAGCTGCCCTAAGCGAACTGTAGAAAGGGAAGGTGAACTATCTCGAGAGGGCAGTTCGGCTTACAGCACCGCCCAGCACAGCGGAAAATCTCATGGCAACGCAGATGCATTGTCAAGAAGACCTTGTCCTGAAGATTGCAAGCATTGTACTAGACAAGAGAGTAAGGAAGTGGTGTCTATGAGGATGCTCAGGACAGACCAGCTCAGCAATGAGTGGAAGGACAGCCTACAACATGCACAGCAGGAAGATCCGGACATCAAGCCGATTCTGGAATGGATGAAGGCCAGTGCTCCTAAACCCAAGTGGAGTGACGTCTCAGCTATGAGCTCGACCACGAAAAGCTATTGGGCCCAATAGGACAGCTTGCTGATTCAGGATGGAGTCCTGTGCCGAAAATGGGAAAATGTTCGGGGAGACAGTTGTCATTTGCAAATGGTTGTCCCCAAAGCTAAAGTACCGGATGTTCTGCAGCTGTACCATAATGGTTGTTCAGGAGGCCATCTGGGAGTTAAACGAACTCTACTGAAGATCCGAGTCCACTGTCGTGACGATGTCGAGGACTGGTGTCGCAAATGTACAAGTTGTGCGGCTGTAAAGGGACCTCAAACTCGTAGTAGAGGTGCATTGAAATTGTACAATGTTGGTGCACCATGGGAGAGGATAGCCCTTGACATTGCGGGGCCGTTTCCGGAAAGTGAAAGCGGTAGCAAGTATTTCATGGTTGCGATGGATTACTTCACTAAGTGGCCAGAAGTCTTCGCCATTCCAAATCAAGAAGCTTCAACAGTTGCAGATAAACTAGTTCATGAAGTATTCTGTCGTTTTGGAGTACTTTTAGAGATTCACAGCGATCAAGGTAGGAATTTTGAGTCTCAAATATTCCAGGAAACTTGCCGAGTTATGGGTACTCATAAAACAAGAACAACTTCTTACCACCCACAATCTGATGGAATGATAGAACGATTTAATCAGACATTGGAGAGGTACCTAGCAAAAGTTGTGGAAAAACGGCAACGAGACTGGGACAGGTACATACAACCGTTTTTGTTGTCATATCGAAGCGCTGTTCACGAAAGTACATCAGTGACACCAGCTTTCGCAAACTTTGGGAGAGAATTTCGGCTGCCTGCAGACCTGATCACCGGAATACCACCTGATGCCCCACGCAGTATCACCGATTATGCAAATGACTTGCGGAACAAAATGAATGACATTTATGAGCACGTCAGACAATCGGGCCAGCAAACGTCTGAAAAGATGAAAACACGGTATGACCGCAAAATGAACAACAAAGGGTTTGACGAAGGTTCAATAGTGTGGTTACATAATCCAGTTCGCAGCAAAGGGAAATCTCCTAAGCTTCAAGCTAAATGGGACGGACCGTACCGGATTGTGACAAGGATCAATGACGTAACCTACCGGATACAGAAAGGTGCAAGAGGTACTCCTAAGATCGTCCATGTGGATCGACTGGCGCGTTATTACGGGGCCAATAATGCTCGGGACGAGCATGTCTTAGGAGGGGGCAGTGTTGCACGCCACTATTAATGTTTTGTAAATGACAACACTAGCCACTAGCGCCCTCTGGTATCGAGTAGCAGAACTAGGAGAGTCAAGATCCTTCTAGAAATTTCGGGACCGATATGTACTCGAATATTCTAGATGTTTCTAAAGTAGAAGGCTCTGGAAAGTATCTGAGGCGCTATATAAGGCCGGTATAGACCACGACCGAGTCAGTATTGAATTGGCGATACAAGCGAAGACTTCGAAGCGATACAACTGCGAACTAAAGCGATCTGTAGTAAAATTGTGTTTTGTTATTAGTGTTGTTTAAAGTTGTAATTAGTGTTGTGTAATTAAAGTGTCAATTTTAGTAATTCACTCGGCAGTTTTTAATTGTATCGAACCCCAAGCTCGTAACACTATTTATTTATATTCATCGTACAGAGCTCTGTGACAACAGTAGACTTAGAAAGCACCCGATTAACAATCGGCAATTAACTCTGTAGCATAACTTGTGAATTAATTATCTAACGAGTTCATGGAATATAAGCAAATAATATGCATATTTAGAGTTCCCTGTTTGTTTTAAGAGAATAAAGCAAAATTTAAGTACATTATAAAACACCGTATAACACAAATATCATAAAGTACTCTTTTAAACATATTTTGAATCATCACCATCAGCCCCTAACAACCCATTGTTGAATCTGGGCCATTGCAGAAAGTAGTTAATGAAATGACCACGCTATGTAGGCGGAGTCACGAATTTTCTAATAGATTAAGAGTGAAAAACGAGCACAAAGTGCACCTGATGGTAAGTTGATACTGTGGCCCATAGACATTTACATTTATTTTCAATAAATAATCAAAATGCAGATGCGTCATCACCCCTGAGATGATGCTAAGATGAAATGCCTCATTTGGAGTAAAAATGGTCTTTGGTTCTCTACACTCACCATACAAAACACAACAGCATTAAGCTGCTGATTTACGCTTGTACTCTGCGAGAGCGTTGTCCTTACCCGGCCGAGCCAACCCATTCGTTCTGCAGCGAAGCTCTGCCACATGAAATCCACGATTGCGAAACATAAGAGGGCACCTTCGACGTTGCTTCCTGTTGCCGGATTGTATATTTTACATAAAACTAGCTGGTGCGACAGACGTTGCTTTGCTCTTTCCGGTAGGTGGCGCAATGTGTTTGTTAGAATTCACTCGAACATTTTACAGAGTAAACACATAATTTATTGATAACTCAACTAAACCTATAAGGTCCAGATATATAGTTACTTAAAAATTTTTTGGTACTAAATCTACATTTTTTTAATATAAGTTATTTTGGTCCATAAAAATACGTTTCGTTATTAACTTGAATTCAGCGCCACCTATCTTATTATAACACACGATCCCCCTATACGGCCGCCCAATCCCCTGGGCATCGACATTCAAACCGATAGCGATATGACCTTCGCGAAACACATTCTTGTTGTACGCAAAAGAGCCAAATTTGCTACTGACTGCACTACTACTAACTATATATAACTTGCGTAAGACCTGTTTTGTCCTCCACTAGCTTAGACTTTGCCCATGTGCTTAAGAACAACCTATGTGAACTTTAAGGTATTCAAAATCGCAAAACCACCAGATAACCAGATACTAAAATCTGTGTAATACTTGAATGAACTTTTGAAATTGAAATAGCTAATGCTACTTAACTAGTACGTAATGGCAATTTCGTTATGAGTTCGGGGAAGCGGTAATTTATGACTCATTTTCCAACATTTCCTTTTAATGACTTTTACAATGTCGTTAGAAGGAAATGTAATAAAGTTTGGAAACAATACAGGGTAACTGTTCAATGTCATTTGACATAAATTTTAAAAAACCGTAACCCCTATTTGGTGAATAAATAATACTTCACTAAACATATTGCATCTAATCTAATCTATCTAATGTGTAGTCTAATAATCTAGTGAAATCTTACCTATTCGTAGAATCTATCTAAATCTAATCTAATCTAATAATAGTATATATTTGAATTTTTTTCGGAAAGTGTATGCAGTTGGCCCTGCGGCTTTTACAGCTTCATCGAAACAGACTCGTAAGCGAGGACCTACAAACTATCGAGTGAAACGATTCTGCCGCCTGCAGTCCCGAGGCACCCCGACCCCTGCTTTTGGAGTGAGGCTCTTGGAGGTGATTCAAGGGAGGAGGAGGAACCCTCAGAAGGAGGTACAAACCTCGGCTTTAACCACTATCGAAATGTATTTGAAATTTGATATCTATGCTATATGTTACTACTATAATGCTCTCGAAGCAAACCATATCGATATATTTAATACAAGTAGCACCATCTAGTAAATAAAATATTAAGTGTAAGAGAAAAAACAAACAAGAAATAATTATATAGCATACCCTTATACCTAAGTTTAAACAAAATTAATAAATTATTAGGTCCTTACATATGAAATTGGCGTTTTGTACGGGAGGAATATAAAATCAATCTTTTTTTTGTAAAATATATTTAATTAATCAAAGTATGCACCGTTGTTATCTATGCACTTTTGCCATCTCATAGGTAGTTCATTGATCCCTTTACTATAAAAACTATGAGGCCGAGAATCAAGTAACTCCTTGAAGGCGGTTTGGACTGCCGCATCGGAGTTGAATTATTTTCCTTGTAAGAAGTTGTCCAAATTCCGGAAAAAATGGTAATCTGTTGGAGCAAGGTCAGGGGAGTACGGTGAATGTTGCAGACATTCCAATTGTAGCTCATCTAACTTAGTGGTTGTTTGTTGTGCAGTGTGTGGTCTTGCGTTGTCGTGAAGCAGCAGTGGCCTAGAGCGATTGACCAATCTCGGTTGTTTAGCAGCTAGTTCTTCCTTCATGGTTTGCAGTTGCTGACAATAGATATCTGCCGTAATCGTTTGGCCAAATTTTAGAAATCTGTAGTGAACGACACCGGCGCTAGTCCACCAAACACTCACAAGTAACTTTTTCTGAGTCAATTTTCGTTTAGGACAGGATTTGGCTGGGTCTCCAGGGTTCAGCCATTGCGACGAGCGGTTCCGATTATCGTACAGTATCCACTTTTCATCACAAGTAATTATTCGATTTAAAATCCCTTAATTATTGTGTCGGTTGAGCAAAGTAACACAGCAGTCGACGCGTGTTTGGAAGTTCGATTCACTCAATTCATGAGGTACCCATCGTTCAAGTTTTTTTACTTTCTCGATTTGCTTCAAGTGGATTAATACAGTTTTATCACTTACCCCGAAGCCTGCAGCTATCTCTGAAGTGCTTTGTGATGGATCCGCTTCCACAATAGCCTTTAATTCTTCATTTTCTACTTTGGTTTCCGGCCTTCCACGGGGTTGGTTCTGAAGGTCGAAATTTCCAGTACGAAAACGTTGAAACCAAAAACGTACCGTGCTTTCTTTTGCGACTCCAGCGCCGTACACATCATTAAACCTTCGAGCTGTTTCTGCAGCACTGGTGCCACGGTAGAACTCGTACTCGTAAATATACCGATATTTCATGTTTTCCATTGTGCGGTAATAAGCGACCCCAAAGAATAAAATAATGAGGAAAAAACAAATGAATGACTGTTTTCAAAACTCAAATGTACCAGCTAAATGAATTTATAAATTTGAATTTGAAATTCCTAACCAAAGAGGAGATATTTCAGATCAAAGTGGTCAGTACGACAAAACGCTAATTTCATATGTAAGGACCTAAAATATACAAAAATAAATTAATATTGTATTTACACTAGATATTTCCTTTAAAATATCTTCATACCTTTAACAGTAATGGTTATATACGGTGGAGCCAAGCTGCTGCTATATTCGATCTGGCTATTTCGGCTAGTCGGTCTTACTGTCCGTCGGGCTATTTTGGCTCGGCCGAAGAAGATCCACGCTTTCACATAATACTAGTGTAAAATAGCAACATATTGCTGCCGTGTTTCGTAAGGTGAATCACTAGAACCAGAAACTCTTTTTCTGGTAAGAGGCATTCGACCTTAAGGATGATTAGCGTAGGTGTAGGCGTAGGAGTAGGTGTAGGCCATAGCATCAATGTAGTCATGTAGTCAATTTTCAATAATATTCCCATAAAATAAAATAAAAAATCAATTCCATAAAGCGTCTGTCACAAATCTTTAATTTCAAATTAAACATCATCATCATCATTATTGCAGCCCTTTACAAGTCCACTGATGAACATAGGCCTCCTCCAAGGAATGCTACAAAGATCGATCCTGAGCCACCTGCATCCATCGACTTCCTGCATATTGTTATAAAGTTATACGAGTAAGTTGAATTGTCCTGAGAAGTAGAAAGAAGAACACAATCATTTTAAACGAAAAAATAGGAAACAAAACACTTTTT
This sequence comes from Parnassius orleans, assembly GCA_029286625.1. NCBI lineage: Eukaryota > Metazoa > Arthropoda > Insecta > Lepidoptera > Papilionidae > Parnassius > Parnassius orleans. The sequence continues at coordinate 367,329 of JAGSMP010000250.1, read as the reverse complement.
AGTAGATGTTCCTTTTCTTCTTTGGAGTCTGCCGAAGTTTCTACCGTCTTCTTAAATTTTAGTGTCGTAAAGCAACAACTATTATAGTTTAAATGAACTGTGTTTATACTCTTATTTAAATATTAACTACAATATTTAGTACGTGTATTAATTTAAAATACGAGGTGCTTTAAGAAGTGAAAGGAATTATTTACAATCCTTGTAAAAGGCACGCAACGACGTTCATTTGCATTTAAAGTATGTTTTTGCCTTAAATACCTTATAAAATAATATATTATTGTAATATTAACTGTTTTTATTTGACTTTATATTTGGAAATTATTGCAATAGGATCGACATTTAAAGATCCAACAACATCTCTACATTTTGCAATCCATAGAGTCCGATTCTACTGTTTTTTAAAAGACGGCTCTCTAAGGCTAAGAACTCATTTATTGATATTTATGTAAGAAATGAGAAGAAACGCTAAACCGCACTTCTGCCCGTTTAGTTTGCGGGCAACTAGTAAAACCGCGCAGGCCGCGGTCACTCGCGCGTTTTGGGGACTTTAATGGCAATCGATTTACGCACGCCACTAACTATTCTATCTAACTTACCTTACGCACCCGCGACTTGCGATCCATAACCCGCTAAGTTTGCGAGCGTTACCACCTCCACGGCGGGCACAAATACACATAAAACTGCGGGGTCGTGAATTTTGACATAAAATAACAGTTCCTCTACCGCTGCGGGTGCGGGTAAATATCGCTCCTTGAGTTCTTAGCCTGTGTGTGTCCGAGGATGTTCGCGCGTTACTTAACTATAAAAACGAAAATACGGCATCGTATCTTAACCAATTAAGCCCGACGCTTACATTCATAATGAATACTAGAGAAAATTTTCTTAAAATCGATTTTATAGTTTTTGAACAAAAAACAAATCCAAATAGGATAGAAAGTTTATGACGTGGGCATACTGAATCGCAACTGGACCAATTTTATTAATTTTGTCACATGAAATTTCTCATAGCTTCCGCAGGTGAGTCTCACATACTATACATTTAGAATTAAGTGAAAAACATAAAAACATACAAGGTACAAGAAGGGAAACATAAATCAAATAATTTCACCAAGAGTCAGTGATGTGGTGCAAAAAATTATTCCGACTCAGCATATGCTACCGCAGGTACTGCAGCAGCGCTGGTTAATAAGAAATAACTCGTGATTTTAAAACCGACTAAAAATTTTTTTTTTCATATTCTTACATTATCATCCGATTATGAGCTATTTCAAAATTTCAAGTCTCTATCTCATCGGGAAGTTAGCTTAAATCAATTACTAAATCCGACTTGAACGGACGTACACGAAAGAGTGTTAATAACAATTCGTAAAATTAAAAATTTTGTCAACCGACTTCAATATAAATAAAATAACTACATCATCAATGTAGTCGAAGGCAATTTAATACGCATTTTTACGGATAACTCAAAACTACTGGTCAGATCTTGATCAAATTTATACTGGACCACACCAGAAGCACCAGCTTTCAAATAAAAAAAAGAATCATCAAAATTGGTTCTCCTAGAAAAAAGTTCTGAGGTAACACACATAAAAAATACAGTTGAATTGAGTACCTCCTCCTTTTTTTGAACTCGGTTAAAAACGTGGTAATAAAATAATAAAATCACAAAGATTACACTTAACAGTGGTAGAGCCACGATGCAGCTTCTGCTGTAGCATGGATGGGCTGGCTCGAACCGGGGCAGTACCACGACCTCACAGAATAACATAACATGGTAGCGGAATTTAACTACCCCAGGTGGGTACCAGCACCACTGGTAATGGATAATCCCTCACTGAGCATCCACGGTCAAGCTACCCTCTTCTTTCTGAGCGTGGGTGCTCAGGCTGGCCCGCGTTTTCTGTGGAGGGGCAAAATCCCGCTATATACTAACACTGCACGGGGCAAACAGAGCGATAAAACCATGGCGACCCCTGCCACGCTATCTGTGGACTTCTGCAACATCAGGGGACTTCACTTGAACCTTAACGCCGTCCACTACCATCTAGAGCCGGCTAAGCCGGCCTTGCTCTTCTTGACCGAGACGCAGGTGTCCTCTCCGGCTGATACTTCGTACCTGTCCTACCCGGGGTATAAATCAGAACACTTCTTTGTGTCCCAGGCTGGAGTTTGCGTATACGTCAGAGAGGATATCTGTTCTCGACGACTCGGAAGTCTTGAAGGTTTTGAAGGTTCGGACCTGTCCATCCTTTGGCTGCGCGTAGACAGCGACGACCATCCCCGCGTCTACGGGTGCCTGTATAGGTCCCATAGCGGAAATGCCGACACAGACCGACTCATCGACCACGTCCAAATGGCTACAGATTTCTTGCTACAATAGATCCCATCTGTAGAGATCGTGATACTTGGCGATTTTAACGCCCACCATGCCGATTGGCTCGGTTCACGTTTAACCGATCACGTTAAACAGATCTCCCCGCATGATGCGGGGAGATCTGTTTATGACTTTGCCTTGGCATATGGCCTGACACAACTGGTTACTTCGCCTACGCAGATTCCAGATGTGGAGGATCATACACCTTCCCTGTTGGACCTTCTGCTGACCTCTCATCCGGACGGATATCACGTTTCCGTCGATGCCCCTCTCGGCTCTTCGGACCATTGTCTGATCCGGAGTGTGGTGCTACTCACGCGCCCCTCGCGGTTGCGATCTGCAGGTTGCCGCCGTGTTTGGCATTACAGGTCGGCGTATTGGGACGGAATGCGGTCTTTCTTTGCATCCTACCCATGGGGGCGGGTTTGCTTCTCGCCGGATGATCCCAGCGCTGTTGCTGACTCTGTCACTGATGTGGTGCTACAGGGAATGAAACTATTTATTCCATCATCTATGGTACCCATCAGAGGCAGATCTCAGCCTTGGTTTGGTCGCTCCTGTAAGACTGCATTACATTGACATTGACATGTGTTATTAGGCCTGGGCTGAGGCTTTGGCGACTCGGGATGTAAACACCAGCATGCTTAAAAAGAAGTATAACTTGGCCTCTAGGTCCATCAAAAGAGTTATTGCCAAGGCAAAGTCAGAGCACATAGGCAGAATTCGCGGGAATCTAGTTCGCATTCCTTCAGGAACCCGTGCATTCAGGTCTCTCGCCAAGGCTGCCCAAGGGAATTTCTGTAAGCCATCACTACCAACTCTGCACAGGGAGGACGACTCACTGGCCCAAGCCGTAAAAGAGAAAGCCGACCTTTTAGGCTCCCTTTTTGCGTCCAACTCGATGACGGGGGCAACACACTGCCGACCATCCCGCAGTGTGAGTGCTCTATGCCTGACGTGCGGTTCACACAGTACTCAGTACGCAAAGCACTCCTCTCCTTGGATATACAGAAGTCGAGTGGGCCTGACGGAATCCCGCCAATTGTGCTGAGAACGTGCGCTCCAGAGTTGGCACCGGTTCTAACGCATCTTTTTCGGTACTCCTACTCCCTAGGCGTTGTCCCGAATTCATGGAAGACAGCTTTCGTGCACCCGATCCCTAAAAAAGGTAACCGCTCTGATCCGTCTAACTACAGGCCTATCGCCATCAGCTCCTTGTTCTCGAAAATAATGGAGTCCATTATTAACTGCCAGCTCATGCGGTACCTTGAGGAGCACCAGCTGATTAGTGCTGCCAGTACGGTTTCCGTCGGGGTCGCTCAACTGGTGATCTTATTGTTTACCTAACACGTAGATGGGCGCAGGCGATCGAGTCCAAGGGGGAGGCATTTCGATCGGATCTGGCACAAAGCGCTTCTTTCGAAGCTTCCTTCCTATGGGCTTCCCGAGAAATTGTGCAATTGGATCACCAGTTTTCTGGCTGATCGGAGTATCAAGGTCGTAGTAGACGGTGCATGCTCTGATTACAAGCCTATTAACGCTGGTGTTCCACAAGGCTGCGTGCTATCACCAACGCTGTTTCTTCTACATATCAATGATATGTCGCAATCCGCTGCTATGCGGATGACAGCACTGGTGATGCTCTATACACCGGCCGTGCCAGTATTTCTCGGGAAAACGTCGCCGAGTACCTGAACAAACTTGTGTCTGAAGTCGAGTCTTTGCTGAACAAAGTCTCGGATTGGGGGCGACTAAATCTAGTCCAGTTCAATCCCCAGAAGACACAAGTTTGCGCTTTTACCGCTAAAAAGAACCCCTTTGTCGTATCTCCTCAGTTACAAGGCACTCCCCTTGTTGCTTCAGCCAGTATTGGAATCCTCGGTGTCAACATATCTGTATCATATAGTGATGTGCAGTTTCGTGGTCATTTGGAAGAGAAGGCCAAATTGGCCTCTAAGAAGCTTGGCGTGCTCAGCAGAGCGGGACAGTATTTCATGCCGGTACACCGCTTGCAACTTTACAAGGCGCAGGTTCGGCCCCACATTGAATACTGTTCCCATCTCTGGGCAGGGGCTCCCCAGTGCCAGCTCCTTCCACTTAATCGCATCCAGCGCAGAGCGGTTCGAATCGTCGACGACCGAGTTCTTTCCGATCGGCTTGACTCACTGGCACTGCGTAGAGATGTTGCATCTCTTTGCGTATTTTATCGCATCTACCACGGGGAGGGCTCTGAGGAATTGTTTGGTCTAATTCCAGCCGCTCAATTTCACCATCGCACATTGCGACCAAACTCGCGATACCATCCATACCATCGGCATGATTGGCGGTCCACCACTGTGCGATTTAGAAGATGTTTTCTTCCTCGCACAACTTCCTTGTGGAATCGATTACCGCCAGCGATTTTTCCGGACCGATACGAATTAGGGACCTTCAAAAAAAGAGCCTACTCCTTTTTAAAAGACCGGCAACGCATCTGCAATTCCCCTGGTGTTGCAGTTGTTCATGGGCGGCGGTAGTCACTTACCATCAGGTGAGCCGCAAGCTCGTTTGTCCCCTCTTCTATAAAAAAAAACTTAATCTCTATTAAACGTGTACCTTGCAGAGGTTTCACAACGAAACCTTGTTAAAGTTATATCAAACGAAAAGGCTTACTTATTTTTCTAAAAAAAAAAATTTTTTTTTTATGAAAAAAATAATAAATAAAATCGAATAGTCCAAGTTTCAAGCGCTTGCATGGGCCAGTGACGCGGAAACATCTTTGAGGTTGGACGTATGTTATTTGTCCTGAAGTTTTCCCCGCTTTGGTGCTTTTCGCTTTTTTTCGCGACAATTTTGAGAAATGAGGTAACGTTTTCATGCCTACACGCTATACTACAAACGACCTTTTGTCGTCGCCAAAACTATTATAACGCTTTTTTTACCTTTTGCCTAATATGTCTGCCATACATTCTGTTTTTGTCAAACAGATGTAAAGCTGTGTTTCTGTAATTTAAGAGGGCAAAATAAATTGGTCATAATGTTTCATTTTAATACAACGCAAATTAATGTTAATGGACATTGAAATGAAAGGAGGGTACGGGTTTTAATGATGCAATTAGAGCTTGCAATATTAAAAGATAAAGTTTATCTGGCTAATATTAAATTGTGACTAGCCCGAACCAATAAAACGATTAATATTATATTTAAAGTGACGACATCTTCTAGTTGGTTTTGAAAAGTTCCAAGAGTTGAGATTGAAGAAACATGGAGATATTAACTAGGTTTAGAGAACATCATCATCATCAGCATAATCATCATCAGATAACTGAAGTATGGACTGTATTGGAATGTAAAAAATATTTTACCTTTAATTTGCTATGTAATAGTTATAAATTGTTCTATAAAGCTGATATAACTTGACAATTTTCCAGTTCTTGCTTGGAATTAGATCCATAAAATTGGTGATAAAATAAATAAGGGTAACTCGTAGCTTAAATTAATATTCTCAAGACAAGATGAGGAATATATTTTAATACCCACTTTATTTTTAATGGAAGTAATTTTGAACAATATATTGCTATAGGCCCTAAAACCTCTTTTGACCTATTGAACTCTTATTACTGTTGTGTATATATATTTTAAGGCACGATTTTTCAATCACCGGATAAAATTTATTCATAGAATAAAATACAACACACAACAAGTTATTTTAGTAATTGTAAGTTGTAGTAGTTGGTTAAGATTATCCGAACCTATTTTAAAAGGCTTTATATTATGTTATTATATAGTAGTTTGAAGTCGCTTTTTATTTTTCTTACCTTTAAAAAAGTTCCTCAGTGAACTAAGGAATATCACAATCTCAATATTGCCTAAATAGTTACATTAAAAATCCCCTATTTTCCAAACTTTGGGGTGGAATTTAGTATCCAAATTTATATGAAACTACCCATAGAAAGGTCGGCTAAACACAAAAGAAAATCAACACAATAAGAAACCTTACTCACAAATTAAAATGTGTAACGTTGCGATTAAAAGTTTTCAGTTTACTCATTTGCATTTTTCCCTCTTAATCGTGGAAGTGGAACAAAAGTCTCGCTTAAATTACGAAAACTGCGATGTAGCTTTGTATAGATTACGGTCATTTTAGGAAATCTTCAGCACAGGAGCTGATATATGTGGACTAATTTAATTTTTAGACAAAATTTAATTTTTAAAACATTAGTCTTTTTCAAACTTTACGGTTAAAATTTACATGTTAATGTACAAAAGAGTAAATAGGCTTTTGTTAAGTTAGTGCGCTTCACCATCTTCGGCTACACCACTTACCGTCAAATGGGATAGTAGCGATGGCTTAGAACACTAAAAACTTAAGTATTTAATGTCTGTATACTTGTCTCCTTCATCATTCTCTGTCCCATTCAGTAAACAGTTTTCAAGCTGTTAAAAGTATTATGCCTCTACAATTATATTTCACTTTGCGTAAGCTATACGCATTTGAAGTACTCGAAGATGTCCTACGTCAACACTTAATTGATCGTGTCGGTCCGTCTGCTCATTCCATTTACAATTCAAATGTCTCCTTCCTAATTACAAGTAACTGCTGATGAAATTTTAATGTAGACGCACAACAGTTTGTAACTTCTCAGCCACTAGTGTCAATAAGCATAGCTATATATTAAAACATTTTTTATAGAAGTAGCAGTGACAAACGAGCACAGAGTACACCTTATAAATATAAGTGGCTGATGTAGCCCATAGACATCTACACCTATCCTTAGTTAGGACTGAGATGCTTTCAAAACCATCTCCGATTCTCATCACTTACATATAGTGTGAATGTTAGATCTCAGCAGATTTTTCAAGGTCGAGCTGGCTGGAGTACGCAGGAGTAGCTCTATCACGTTACATGAATCGTTGTTTTGGCGCTAATTGGCTTTTCCATCTTCTGGATTTAACTACTCGTAGTAATGTAACAATCAAATATTTTATCAACTTTAGTGAAAACGTAGAAAATTATTACTCTCCAAAAGAATTTACAGAAATTCACTTATTAATAATTAACAGTATGAGCCACTTGCTCAGCCGATGGATGACTTATTGCATCTCTCGCCAGTTCGTCACTCCATCTAGTGGAGGGGGGCGCCCTACTCGTAGTATACCGGTAGGAGGCTGCCACTCGAGAACCTTTCTTCCATATCAGTTGTCACTTCAGCTTACTGCAACATCACATGTTGCAGTAAGCTGAAGTGATTATTGATTCATATGCAGACTTTACACTTATGTATCAATTGCTTCTCTGGATCTAAGAGTAGACTTAATAATACTTTGAAGTTTACTTTTTAAGATTAAGACATTAGGACACAATGATTTAAATCTATACGATGTAAGTTAATCCACTACCCCGTGGGTGTCGTACGATATGGGTAGCAGCATTTTCATGATAACAGCAGAATAAAAGTCCCTATGAGGCAATCAATAGGGAGGCCTATGTACAGCAGTGGATTTTGATAGGCTGTAAAGATAAGAAAAGGCTTTAAATGTGCCGTGTTGAACTTACTTGAACCAGTGGTCAAAATAAAAAATACTATTAATAGCAATTATTTATAATCTACATTGAATAAAAAATATTTTAATCTATTCCATTTATGCTATTAGAGTTTTAAATAAAGTAAATGAAAATACACATTTTTACTGGTTTATAAAAGCTATTGTTTAAGGTTGTTTAACACTCACAGTTCGCATATTACTGAGCAATTTAGACATCGTTAAGTTGTTATATTCTAGTCAACACAAAGCACATTGTTTTACTTTGTTTCAAAACGTTGCCGTTCGAGCATATTCGCGTTTCAATACAAAAATAATTTTGGGGCTTTTGTACAAGCTTCAATTTCTATTTTGGTACGAGCAGTATTTTGATAATGATTTTCTTATTGTTATTATGTTATCAGTTTATAAGATAGATAAAATAAATTTAAAGACAAACCTACGTGATAACCGTTACAATAAGTTAGAGCTACATTAAGTTAGCTCTTCACATCAGAAGACTATAGAATAGAGTAGAGCAGTTTTTAATCAATATAGATTACGTGTAATTCTTATTGAAAGTCATTTTATTACTTCGAAATAAACCTCTGTCCTGGGAAGAACCAGCAAGAAACCCAGCGGGACTTTTAAAAATAAAGTAAATTGTACATTATGAAAGGTTGTACAAACTATTTACAAAATTTATTTTAGAAACAGCTTGGAAGCGACCAACTCATTCCCATGGGTTATTATCAACCATGTGACAAATGTACAAAATTTTTAAGCCAAAGTTACAGCCTGTATATGTAGAATCGATATTTTTACAAAATATCCTGCATATTATATAGTTATAACACTTCTCACTTTTGAAAGTTTATGGGAGTTCTGGGGATACAGTCGCTCCTTACGACAACCCACAGAACGAAATAGAATGACGGAATTGAGGCAGCGCTGTCGTCGCGCGACAAGGGCAAAGAATGTAAGCCTAAATAACTTTTACTATAGTATATACTAGCTGTGCCCCGCGGTTTCACCCTCTTAAATCACGCGTCTTAGATGGTGGATGGCAAGGTCAGTGAAACCGCATTCCTTATTGGCAGCCTTGGAAACACCTAATGTGTGAACCGGTCATTGTCATGAAGCAACAACCCTCCTCGCGACAATTTCTCTCGATGTTTTTCTTTAATAGCATCTCGTAATTAATGTAGCAAGAAAGCATAGTAATCGCCTGTTACTGTCGTGTTGCGTTCAAAATAATCCAAAAAGATTATAGCCATAATCTTTTTCTGAGAGTGAGTCACCTTTTCTTTTTTTGGCCGCGTTGAGCTGAAGTTTTAGGACCCACCTAGCACTGACCTTATTCATACCCAAATGCTCATGTAGGATTCCAAGCACTGTTGTTTTTGAAAGTCCTGTTTAACTGCTAATTCTTCAGTCTTTAGCCGTCTCTCTTTCCGTACTGTCTTAGCCACATATTTAGTTTTTTCATCCGTAAAGGCCTCAGATGGTCGTCCTGGGCGCGGTTCATCATTAATTAATTATCTTCCCAAACAAAATTGTTTTGCTCATTCTTTCACGGTGGACTACGAAGGGGAAGAATGCCCGTACACAGCATCCAAACGTTGTTTGATTTCCGCCGGTGTCTTCCTCTCTTTTGTCAACAATTTTATCACAGCTTATACTCAATTTTATGAATTTCGAAATTTTTAATCGACAGTCTAACTTTATTAGACTACATGACTGTAACAAAATGAAATAATATTTTTTTTGTGGGTAGGTAATGAAAAGTCCATTAATTTAATAACATGAAAGATTTGTATCTTTGATTAATCTAATGTGGTAGGCCAAAAACTTTTGGACTTTACCTAATACGTCCCATTGTTGGGCACAGACGCCCTCTCACTTTTGAGAGGATTTAAGGGCAAGGAAGTACCGCCGCGCTGCCCAAATGGGTGTTGGCGGACTTCACATGTTTTCGAAATCCTTTTTTTTTATTTCTCAGACATGCAGATATCCTCACTATGTTTTTCTTCACCGCCGAGCACGTGGACACCTCGCTTACGCCTATATGTTATGACACCTCGCGCATAATGGTTGCATATAATGGTTTCTCTCGATTCTCATCGGTGGGCTAGGCTTATACGTCGTTCGCGCGCCGAGCCGAGTGTTGAATTATTTTAATTTTTCATTATCTCTTAAACTACGCGTCCAAGTAATATGCTAGAAGGAGCAAAGTTTATCACCATAAAATTGTCTTGATGATGTAGTAGTAACTTTTGTTCGTAACGATTAATAAACCATGCCTAATAATAACGCTCATGAATCCCTTTTTAGTTTTCAATAATTTTCGTCACAAAATACCTTATTGTGGCTTATGTATAAGAGATAGGTATATGGTACCGCGGATTTTTTTATACATGGATACTTTTGTAGACCATTCTATTCACGTATTACTAACCATTACGCCAGCGCACGCGGATAAAGCAGTTCGGTGGCACTTTTTCTTCGGACTTGCTTAACAAAAATCAATATTTAAGGCTAGCTGTGAGGTGCAGCCCAATAGTCTATACTATTGTCACAAATCTGGCTATAATATACAAATATAATTAAAATCGGACTGGCAGTTCCAGAGGTTAGCGCGTTTAAACAAAAATTAACTCTTCCGTTTTATTATATTAATATAAATAGAATCATTACCGATATACCATTACAGCCTATCAAAAGTCCACTACTGAACACAGGACACACCTCCCCCACAGGTATACTCATATGAAGGATGTTTGGCCTAGTTGCCTCGGTTGGCAGTCGAGTTGGAAACCGCAGTTTTTATTCTTTATTTGTTATTAGGAAGACGCTGATGCCTCTTTCCTGGTTTGTTTCCCTCTGTCGCCTCTTACGACACCCACAGGACGATATTATGGGGTAGTGGGTATTCTTACACCGCTACTACACTGTTAGTAATATATAGGACAGCTCCGCACTATCCCACGAAGCTTTGGACGCTCCCCGGGCTGAACATCTTGCCCGGCTGGAGAAGCGCCCTTTTTGTGCCCTAGACCATAATGGTGATTACTGACTAACCGACGTGTCATAAACACGCAACCTCTAACCTCCGTAAACTTTAAATTTAAGATTTCATCATCGGCCTCAAAAACCTCTTGCAATCGCTTTTTAGCAAACATTGTATGCAGTCTTAGCTCGTTCAAGCTCCTCTCTGCGCTACGGTATTTGGCAACTGCTCACCTTTGTTCCACGGCACTTTTGCACCCCGATTCTTGCCTTCTTTTATTACAGACTACAGGGCAACTCCTGACACTTGCCTGAATCTTCCAATTGAAGTTTCCAAACTTACTCTACTTATTACTTACTCTAGTATATATACGAGTAGAACAAACTCCATACTACCAAACGGAGCGTTGGCCGCTCCCCGGATCTCTTCTTTACCTACATTTGGTCAAAGATTCGTTAACGCCACCATCGAACATCTTTCTTTGTTTATAGGACTTTAATTTACTTATGGTGGCCATAGCATAATCTAACTATATTATGATGACTTTAAAAAAATATTGAAATGGGAAAACAATTATATTCTATATAACATGAACATGTCAAAGGAACTGTTCAGTTGTAAAATGCTTTTAAAACCTATGGACTGTTGCCAACTTAAAGCATGTTCCGTGGCCTCTACTGCTCCAGCTATCTATATATTTCTGAGCACATTGGGTGAAACTCCGCCAATTTCCTGACTATGGTCTGCTACTAAGAATTTCTTGACTGTAAATCCCCCCGGGACCTCATGATCAGTAGACGCGCTTACGACCACCAGACTAACGAGGTAGGTAGGAGACAACCGAATTGTATTTATTTTTTGTGGAGAGAGAGAAAGAGAGAGTACCCTTTAAATTTTGTACATGAGCAACCCGGCATGATTTCCACTAGCATTACTAAAATTGTTCACCGTAGTTTTAAGGGTGGGTAAGTACAAACCTACTCGACATCGGCTAAAATTGTGTTTCGTTTTCAAACCGTATTAATTTCAAATATTTAGTTCATGCTACTTATTTCACCATTTTCAAAAGGTATTGCCTGATAAATTTTGAATAGATTTTAATAGAGAATACTAAGATATTTTAACACGTTAATGAAACCGCACATGAATCCGAGCAGTGGTGGCTTCAGAAATATGAACGTAATAACTAGCAATGTAGTTGCCGCATTTTATCTGTTTTTAAATTTCATTCCGCCACGCAAACCTTACTACATAATACATTATTTTGTATGTTCATCATCATCATCATTACAGCCCATCACAAGTCCACTGTTGAACATTGACCTCCTCCAAGAAATGCCACAAATCACGGTCCTGAGCCACCTGCATCCATTGACTTCTATTGACCATTGATTTTTTTGTATGTTATGAAGTTAATTTAAATTTTCATTAATTTGCAAAATTTATCTTTATTTAAACGGCATGGCGTTCGTACATCGTACCGTAATTTATAATGAAATCGTCCCTAACTTTATTTACATAACATTTCAAATTACGATGCTGAAATCTTGAAGCGACAAAGTCAGTGAAGAATTTTAACTTTTTTAATTTCCTACTTTTTGGATGCTTTACGCTCCTCATGGTCATGGGGAGTACAGAGGTGGTCAAAGTCATGGTGATATAGTTAACGAAGGCTATAATCAAATTTTAAATATCAATTTATGGTCTGATCTATGAAGTATCTTGAAGTCTTGCAGTAATATGCTTGGCTCGGTTTTAATAGTATTAACTATAGTAGCACCTAGCCATCTTGTTCTATTCGAAATTAGGAAAATAGAATAAATATAATTATAAATATAGAACTAGTTATTTTTTAAATTTCCATAGCCTCTCAAATCATTCATGGAACCGTCGGTGATGTATTGCAAAGATTTGTAGTCTATCAAATGTGATGTATTGGTTACGTGGACGATCCTCAATATGTTGACATACTGCATACATATTGAAAACGAGACAAAAATATTTTTTATAGCGTAATGGTTTGCTCCATTGAAAACAGGTTGCTAATTTGGAATTTGTGTAGGTTTATTTCTGGATCAGACTCTTATAATTTTAAGGATGCGGTATTTAACTTTCCTTTAAAATAAGACTAAGCTTTACCTGATATCTGTAATAGTTACTCTTGGTGCTTTTTTTCCAGGAGCGTTCGTTGAGTAGCCTTTATTATCTCCATACGAAATTAGCTTCTTCCGATTTATGGCATATAGGTGTAAAAATATGATATAATCTGGTATATTCTCAGACATTAGAAATTGTTTCTTTAAAATTTCTGTAGTAAAAATAATTACAAGCCTTTAAATTAATCAATATTTTTACAAATACTAACTTCAGTATGTACACCAATCATATCTTTTCAAAGCAGAGTCGCAATTTTTTTTAAAAGTTTGCACTGACAAAAGAGCACACAGTCCACCTGATGGTATGTGGATGCTGTGGCCCATAGAAATCTACATTTACGCTCAATTAATAATCAAAATGCAAATGCGTTGTCACCCCTGAGGACTAAGATGGAATGCCTCATTTCCAGTAAAAAGGGTCTCCGGTTCACTACATTCACCATACGAAACACAGTAGCATTAAGCTACTATTTTACGCTGGTATTCTGTGAGAGCGTGGTCCTACCCCGGTCGAGGCAACCTATCGTGTTGCAACCATAATATATCTGCGGCAATGCTCTACCACGTATAATATTAATGCACATCAGCTTAATTTCTGCTGGGCACAGGCCTCTTCTCATTTCTGAGAGGGATATGGAACAATTCGTTCCCCGCGCTTCTTATGTGCTGTAATGTGTGTTGGCGGACTTCACATGTCTTCGAAATTATTTTCTTTCCTCAGACACGCAGGTAACCTCACGATATTTTATTTCAACGCCAAGAAAATTATAAATCAACACTTATGATGCTACTTACAATTTAATTTGTAACACATAAATTCGTCAAAAACGTTTTTTATATCGTAGCTATTTTGTTTGTACGAGTATATTGTGAACACTTAGTAACAATTATTACGATATGTTGAAGTTCATAAATGCTTTGTTTAAAGTCTACGTATCGTGAATTTAACAGCGAGCACTTAGTGATTTTGCTATTACTGTTATGACTCTCACGTCTACATTATAGTATAAAAGTTAGATTATAGAATGTTCGGTTACAAAATATAAGTAAATGATACATTTTTTAAAACACAAAATTAAAAACTGTAAAATGTATATACATTTGCGACTGCGGTAAACATTTGATCCGTGTTAGCTATTTGTCACTTTTTTCATAAAAAAAAATATTTGGAAAATCCAAAAGTGCACACCTCGAATAGGTATTACAATATTGAAATTCAAAAGCCTTCCTAAGGATTAAAATCTAAAGCTAATAAAATGAAATCAAAATGATAAGTTCAGTTTTTCGAAAGATATTTTGTTCAAATTCATACCGACCAACTGATGTCGAAGTGAAATTGTGGTTGAGCATGCATGAAGCGAATCTTTCGCTGCAGGTAGTCTCTTCAGTTGCTAGGGGTTGAGATTTCTCCGAATCTCTACTATGGGTGGCTCATTGAGTCTAAGGCGAAATCAGCCTCAAGGAAACTAGGTGTCCTAGTAAGGGTTTCTTTTAATAGAATTAAAGTAATAAACGAGCACACAGTCCACCTGATGGTAAGTGGATGCTGTAGCCCAAAGAAATCTATATTTATCCTCGATTAAGGATGAAAATGCAGATGCGTTGTCACTCCTTAGGGCTACAATGGAATGTCCAGTTTCCAGTAAAAAGGGTCTCCGGTTCTCTACACTCACCATACGAAACAGCAGAATCAAGCTGCCATTTTACGCTGGTATTCTGTGAGAGCATGGTGCTACCCCGGTCTAGCCGACCCATTCGTGCATAATATAGCTGCAGCATGTCTCTACCACGTAAAAACTGTTGAGATGGTACTTCACACCGGGGCAACTTCTTACCTTATATAATATTATATAAAGCGCAAGTCCGGTCGTGCATGGAGTACCTACTGCTATCACATATGGGCTGGAGCAGTAAAGGCCACCTAGTAGCGTTGGACTCAGTGGAAAGACGTGCTACAGGGCTTATTAGTAACCTTGATTTTTTCTAAACCAATCTTGTTTTTCTAAAGCACAGGCGCGGAGTAGCCAGCCTCTTGATATACTATAGGATGCCTTTTAGACAGTGTGCGCAGAATCTCACCCATCGCGGTCGGCAAATCTTCACCCATTTATTGTCGATATTCCACATTAGAATCACAGTTGCACTTTCTGTTTCCTTACTCTCATAGTCCGATGGGACGGTAATTTGATTTAGATTCGATTGGAGATAGACCAGGCGCAGGAACTTGATGAAACAACGCCAAATTCGTGATTTCGTGCTGCTACTGAAAATTTCTTGACGGAAAACCCAAGGAGAGATTCATGTCCAGCAGTGGATTGTCTATGGACTAGTTAGAGCAAGAAGAAAGATTAATGTTATAATATTGGTAGACCGATAGGGTGGGAGGATGATGGCACGTAAAGGTAATTGTGCAAGTATAGCTTGTACTTGACTGAATTAATTTTGTACAAATTTGCATATATCATAAAAGTAGAAAACTAAAATCATCGACCATTATTTCAGCATCGTTAAGTCCTTACGTTGGGGTCACAAGCTTGTTACAAAGGCATAGAATTTTACATTTAATTGAAAACATTATACTACACTTTTTAAAACAAAAGAACGGAGGATTTTAAGCGATTTCATTTATTGTGCTTTATTTCTTGTATATACTTATATTCATTAATGTAATTTCCTTAGGAATATCTTTCTTACATAAATTATTTATAAATATCTGAAATTCTTATACATAATTAATCTTTATTATAATCGTTGGCGCATCTGTCAGTGTTCGTGTAAATTCTGAACAACTTGACTAATTGAGGTCATATTTACAAAATATATTTTTGTGTTTTCGAGTCCGTGATTCATAACTATGTTAGGATCCAACAGGTGGCACTGTAGTCAAGTTATTATCAAATTCTATATTTTTATAGACAAAAATCACTCATATTGACATTATATAATGGTTTAGTACCAAATGAGAAAGTCACAAAATCTGGTCGCGATAGGTGGCGGTGTAAATAAATTTTATATTTACAATGTGAAACTTTGGAGTGAAATTCAAGGCGACAACTGCCGGAATGGGCAGAGCATCGTCTACCGAGCCAGCTGGTAATTATATAAAATTTTATGTCCTATATTACAAATGGTTTAAACACAACAATGGCAACCGGGTATCGCTTACGTATGTGATATCTTTAACTAAAGTTTTTGGCTATAACTAGTTATAACTGAGATTTGTTTCTCGCACAGTATACCAGGGCAACCCCATTCTACACAAAGTATTTTTGTCTTTGTTTTGCTTAGATGCTTGTACCGAATAAATGCTTTGATATTCTATTCTATGCGCTTCCATTCTATGAAAATAATTGTTAGGCCTCTTTCACTAGATATACAAGTACCAAGTTTTTATTATCCATTACAGACTTTCAAAGCCCACTGCTAAATATATGTAACGTCGTAATTTACTTTTCTAATGAAATAAACAACTTTTGGCTTTCTAAAATTAAATTTTAATATCTTTGTAAAAATATACAACGTCCACGAAACACAAATTTAAAAACCATAAAAAAATGGCCATCACATTTATCTCTTCTCTTCGTTCCACCAATCACATATCAACGCCTCTCCACGTCACCCAAGACAGCACACCACACCACGTGAGATCTTTTTAATACAACCTCTTTTATCTACCTCTTTTATCTTTTTATCATATAGGTCACACGCATAGATTGCCTCATTTGCCATAATTGGCACGCTTGGCAGGCAGGTTAACAACCACAGATTTTTTTAAATTCTTTTGAATTGTTATCAGGAAGATGCTGGTGCTCATCTCCCGTTTCATTTCCCTCTGTCGCCTCTTACGACACCCAAGGGATGATATAGGGTAGTAGATTATTGTACGATGCCACTACACGGCACTAACAGACTATTTATAGACTAGATTTGCCGTAACAACTACATCGTAGTACTAGACGTTTTGACGTTACTTCTCGTCTAGATATTTTATGTCTAGCATAGTTTAAAAAGTTTTATGCACAGTTTTATAAATATGTGTCAATCATTCATTTTAGTGATCCAATCGTTCAAGTATTGATTAGTCATACGAACCGATTCCGAACTTTCTGTATAGAGTAAGGACCTGAGTACATAACTTGAAGTTTCGTATTAACATTTTTGAATTGTCCCCCAGTGGAAGCTTGTTTCCACAAAACTAAGTCCCCTTTTTTGAACTTTATTTCCGGTTTGTGATGCTTATCATAAATACGCTTCATAGTTTCCGCTCGATGCTTCAGTCGATTAGAGGCAATAATTCTCATTTATTGAACCGGTACCGACTCTGTACTTCCTGATAAATTTGAAGTAATCTACCCTTATGACTGAACATAATTTCATAAGAATGGTACCCTAAGCTTTCATCAATTGTATTATTGATTCCCCACATTATATCGGCTAAATACTCAGTTCACATATTGGCATCCTCAGATTGAGAACGTAAAGCATCAAGTAAAGTCCGGTTAAAGCGTTCGACCTGACCATTTGAACGCGGACAAGCTATGGCATTCAATGTATGATGAATTTGGTGCTGCTTCATGAAGTATTTGAAAAACGTGCTCGTAAATGCCAAGTTTCTGTCGGATATTATTTGTCTGGAGTAACCACATATGCTGAACATGTCTTTTAATATTCTCACAGTCTCAGAGGAATTCGAGTTGAGCGAGCTAACAGAAATGTAGAAAATGAGTCTACGATCATTAAAATATACAAATATTCCTTTGTTGTCTTACTAAAAGGTCCCAAATGGTCAATATGGATTGTGTCCATAGGTAAATCAGGGTTAGGAATAGGTTGCAACTTACCTGACGATTTTCCGTAGTTTCCCTTCCCATAAGCACATTCTATACATAAATTGACATACTTTTTTATGAAGCGTGTCATGTTTGGAAACCAATAATCCGATTTAATGATTTCCTCACAACGTTCCAGCCCTACATGCCCTATATTATCATGAAATCTTTGCATGAATTTTCTCTAGCGAACGAGGGTACTACAAGTTTATCTTCATTGACAGTGATTCGATATAACCGGTCGTCCTTTATTTTATAGTTATGAACAATAACACTACTCGCATTACCTTCCACCAACTGTTGAATTATGTTTTTTAATTTATCATCTTGGAGCTGTATAGTAAAAAGCAGTCTTCACTTGAACTTTGATTTATATTTACAATGTAATTTCGTTGATTAGAGCTGTAATGGTGGGGTATTGGGTCCACTATAAACAGACTCCGAGTGGTCTAGGAACGGAGAAATGTAACTATTTTTCTGATATGCCTTACTATGTGCAGGCGAATGGAGTATTTATTCAGTGAACCCTACCTATATTTATATCCTTAGTTTACCAATAGTAATAATTTTTATTTACTTGGCCAATTACAATTTATACATTTTGACCAATGAATATTAATCAATAAAATATTATGTACAACTATTATATGTCGCGCTCCATTTGCCGGCGTAAGATTCGTGGATAGCTTCTCGTAGCTGCGTTGCTGGACGGGGCTATAAAGTGATGCAGACCGGCGCGCGCGCCACTGCGCCCCTTTCCTTAAGGGGTCGCATCAAATCTCAGTAGAAAGGCCACTATGGCTAAAACCGTTCCTTTGAAAACAGTGCCTTTGCATTGGGCGCAAAAAAAAAAAACGCGCGCGTAATCGGCGAGCGGTGGCCGCGTGATACATCTCCGGAACAGCAAGAAGAAGCGAAGCTGCGGCATGGCTGCGGCGTTGAAGAAACGGCTCGAAAATGGTCGACGGATGCATGAAGATAGCCGGCGTGTGAAGACGATGCGGCGCTGATGATATTTGCGGCTGCTTCTTGTTTCTATATTAGAACGTTAAATATATACGTCAAATTATCTCGCATCGATATGCAGCCCGCAGTATCTCAGTAGCCGGGGTAATTAGAAATAAATGTTTTCTTTGACCTTTACCTTCTGCGTTATGGTATCAGCAGGGTAACATTATTTATTACCGTTTAGGATTGATTAGCGTTTAGGTTCATACGGCCAGCAGTGAAGGACCACGTCTCAGATCCATAAGTCATCACAGGCAACACGCACTGGTTGTACAATCTTGTTTTCAAGTTTTGAGGTATGCCTAATGAGAATATGTGTCCTAATCTCCCGAACGCTGTCCAGTCGAGTTGAATCTGTCGATTGACCTCTCGGTCGAAGTTGGACTTACCTGGTCGGACTATTTGTCCCAGGTAAACATACTCGTCAACAACTTCGAGCTTAGTGCTCCCAACAACTACTGGCCAGTCCACCTTTCCAGTCCAGTCCAGTAGCTAGAAAACGTCTTCCAATGCAGCAGTGAAGAGTTTCGGGGATATAACGTCACACTGTCTTACACCTCTCTGCAGTTGGATAGGTTTCGTACTCTGGTTCTGTACTCGGATAGCCATCGTAGCCCTACCGTACAAACACTTCAGCACTTCGATATACCGACAGTCAACTTGGCACCGCTGAAGGGACTGTAGCACCGCCCAAATTTCGACGGAATCAAAGGCTTTCTCATAGTTCACATACGCAAGGCAAAGTGGCAGATTGTACTCTTCTGTCTTCTGTACAATTTGCCGAAGGGTGTGTATGTGGTTCATGGTACTAAAGCCTCTTTGGAAACCGGCTTGTTCGGGAGGCTGGAAGTCGTCGAGTCTGCGTACAAGACAATAGCACGTAGACGCGGCTTAGAAGGAAATCGGTCTGTAGTTTTCAAGAGAGCGTTGTCGCCTTTCTTGAAGAACAAGACCACCGCACTTCTGCTCCACGCCTCCGGAGTAGTGCCACCATGGAGGACGGAATTAAAGGGCTTCTGAAGGACTTCAAGTACCGGTTTTCCACCTGCTTTCAGAGGCTCCGCTGTAATTCCATCCTCACCTGGAGCCTTGCCGTTTTAAGGTGCTGGAGAGCCATTCTAATCTCGCTCAGACTGACGTCCGGGATATCATCGGAATATTTATTGCATTAAGATCCCTATAATCTACGCACAACCGATAATCACATATTTTTTTCGCACAACGATAATATGCGAAGCATATTCTGAGCTATATTCCCTTATAATATTACCTTCAAGCAACTGTTTTATTTTTTTAGCTACAATATCCCTTTCCGTATAAGCTAACCTATAAGGCTTCCTATTTATTGGTTTATCTGTGGTTAAATTTATGTGCATCACTCCCAAACTAGTGAGGCCTATTTCAGCTGCAGAGCTCGCAAAACAGTCACCATAATCACGAAGTAAACAAAAAAATCTATATTTGAAACAGTCATCTAAACAACCTACATTTATATTTCGGTATATTTAACACCACAAATACTGTCAATTTCCTTCGTCACTTCTGATACGCTTCTCAAAGAAAATATTTTTGAACTCACCTCAGCCATCTCATCCCATCTCTCCGCTCGTGCACAGCCTCTCCTTTTTTCCACATAAATGGCTCGTCACCAACATTGTAGACCTTCAAATAACCGCTACCATTCCGTTCCATTTCCGTCACATTTATCTCTCCTCCTCTCCGCGCCACCAATCACATATCAACGCCTCTCCATGTTACTCAAGACAGCACACCGCACCACGTGACACCTTTTCAATACAACCTCTTTTATCTTTATTACATATAGGTCACACGCATAGATTGCCTCATTTGCCATAATTGGCACGCTTGGCAGGCAGGTTAACAACCACAGATTTTTTTAAATTCTTTTGAATTGTTATCAGGAAGATGCTGGTGCTCATCTCCCGTTTCATTTCCCTCTGTCGCCTCTTACGACACCCAAGGGATGATATAGGGTAGTAGATTATTGTACGATGCCACTACACGGCACTAACAGACTATTTATAGACTAGATTTGCCGTAACAACTACATCGTAGTACTAGACGTTTTTTGACGTTACTTCCCGTCTAGATATTTTATGTCTAGCATAGTTTAAATGCTGTTAGCTCAATCAATCATCAACGACACCATATTTGTTAGGGTTTGTATGCACAGTTTTATAAATATGTGTCAATCATTCATTTTCAGTGATCCAATCGTTCAAGTATTGATTAGTCATACAAACCGATTCATTCTTTCGGGCTTCATTATTCTGTGATATCTGAGTCGACTTATTCCTCAGACTTTTTAATCAAATTTAAATGACAAACGATCTTACAGTGCACTTGCTGGTAAATGGCTACTTACAACCAACTTCAAACAAAGAAGGCTACAAATGCGTTGTCATCCACTAAGATGGAATGTCTGGAATGGATGGAACAAAACAATGCAGGCACTGCTACTTGGCGGTAGAAATAGGCAAGAGGCTGGTACCTACTATCTTAAATAAGCGAGATGGTTACATCGCCATCTACCGAAAGTCATTAGATCTTTCTGGCATTTTCCAGAGCCGTTTCTTACGATACCTTCACCCTTATTCAAATATAATATGTTAGTCTATACTAATACTATACACGAAAATGTATCTATAAGATATATAACGCACATTTGCCATTACTCATAAAAATCAATGTCAATTTAAGAAATGCTGAAAGTTGTTTCTCCCTTTTCACTAAATGAAAATAAAAGCGATAGGTATAAAGATAATTAATACTTTATTTAAGTAAACGATAATCAATGGTTTTAAAGCCGTTTATGTTTTCCTTTTTTAGTAATACTTTATAGTTAACCGGGTGAATAGTTTACACATTGTTAAAAAATATTTCTAGCATTAAAATCGCTACAGCCTTAACTTTCTTTCCTTTCTGTTGTTTAAGAAGATATTTCAATGAATAGTTTTCGCGATTTTAAATTAATGTGTTAATATTGAAAAATAATTTTAATCACAATCACTGTTTCATTTTCGCTACGCATTTAGAACATTGATAATAATTTCAAACGCCGATTAATAAAGCCTACTACTTAGGTGAAGGATGTCAATATCAAAACAGGACGCCATTTTTAAGCTTATCGCAACCACATATTTGAAAATTATTCCTCGTAGAGTGCTATTAAAACTAATTTTTATTCATAATATATACGTAGTGCAACGTTAGAAGAAGGCTGAAATATGAAAAATTGTTTTACTTAATAGCTGGGTGAAGAAATTTTTATAGATCTTAAAATAAAAAATAAGACTTAATAAAAAGTAAGAGCTGACTTCAAAGACTAATAATTTAAAATTAAAAATTTTGTACAACCGACTTCAATATAAATTATTAAGAATAACTCAAAAACTATTAGTCAAACCTTGATAAAATTTATATGGGACCACACGAGAAGCACCAGCTTTCAAATAAAAAGGGAATCATCAAAATCGGTTCACCCAGAAAAAAGTTATGAGGTAACACACATAAAAAAAACATACAGTCGAATTGAGTGCCTCCTCCTTTTTGAAGTCGGAAGAAAAATAAGGAAATAATTTCCGCATAGTTAGAAGTTGGTGCTAAGGCATAGTCTCGACTTCTGAAGCTATTATGAGGAAATTATTTTACTCTTCTTTGTTCTTTGAAGTCAACTTTTAATTTTAATTAAAAGTCTCATTTTTTCGTTCTTTTACGTGGCCTAAGGTATATCAATAGCTCTAATGTTGTCCAAATAGTTAAATTAAAAGACTTTATCCCATATTTTCCCACCCATAGGGGTGGATTTTTTCCCAAATTATACGGGACCAACCCAGAAGTAAGTAAAAAAAAAGAATCATTGAAATCGGTCCACAATTGACGAAGATATCTAGTAACATACCATATTATAATGGCCAATGGAGCATTTTGTAGTCGTGGATTTCTTGAAAGATCAGCAGCAAAAATCATGTTTATATTTGTATACTACAACATATTTTATCTTAGCTAGCGCTTGACTACTATCCCTCTTGATAATAAGTGCTGATGCAGTCGAGAATGGTAAAGCGCACTGACAACAACTGTCAACAAAAACCTATTCACTCTTGCCTTGAAGAAACTCACATTGTAATCAAATGGAAAGACATATGCACTCCACTTAATATGCTGTGTTATGGTGATGTATAAAAATCATCACCCATTATAAACCTTGGGTATTGTAAGATGTTGATGATTTTTTCCGTTAAAGCTCAGACCTGCAATTATCGTAAAGGATTCACTGTTTATCGCTGGTAACAATTCGACTGCAAATTAATTTCCTCCTACGCCGAATCTGCAATATGATGCAAGCTTGGACGCGAGCCACTCGCTGATTGTCACTCAGTTCGTGAGGTACCCGTTTTCTCATCTTTTTTTACCGATATATCAAGAATGATCTAATATTGTTTTGTCACTTTAATTTTTTTATAGAAGAGGAGGCCAACGAGCATGCGGCTCACCTGATTGTAAGTGACTACCGCCGCCCATGAACAACTGCATCAACAGGGGAATTGCAGACGTGTTGCTGGCCTTTTAAAAAAGAGTAAGCTCTTTTCTTTCTTTTCTTTATATCATCAAAAGCCTCAGCTAGCTCAGCTGTCAGTTCGTCTTATAAACCTTCTTCTCCGGGACACGAGGTTCATTTGTGAGGTCAAAATTTTCCGAACGAAATGTGGAACTCGTTTAAATATAACACGAATATTATTAGAGTCCATGGTTACATATATAGCGATATTACAAAAAAAGCAAAATCCTAAAAATGACTGATTTCGAAAAAGTTATAACATGCATTAAACATAAAATTTATCTGATATTAAAATTTCAAGTCAATAGCTATTACAGTTTACACAGTGTTCAGTACAACAAATTCACGATTCCATAGCTAAAGACCTTATATTATATTAACATCGTTATACATAAAATAGAGATTTCATTTTAATACAACATTTTTATAAAATTACCTTTAAAATAAATAACCACTCACAACATTACTAAATAGTTGTTTCAATTTTGTATTTCAAAAGTACAAAACAAATACAGCGAACTGCTAGTTGCTGACAACCGTTTATTTTGCGAGAGAAAAATAAATACGGGGTTAGGATGCTCCTTATTCATGTTATTGGTGTATTATTTGTTGAACATAATGTTACTAATAATATATAGAAAAGTATTAATTTAACTTTTACTATATTGTTTATTGTAGTTATCGAAACTTTTGTAAGAAAAAAACAGTGGTAGAGTCACGCGGCAGCTTCTGCTGTTGCACGGATGGGCTGACTCGAACCGGGGAAGTACCACGACCTCACAGAATACCAGCGTAAAATAGCAGCATAATGTTGCTGTGTTTGGTAAGTCACCGGAGACCCGGAGACCCTTTTAACTCGCATACAATCTTCACACTCAGTGATGACAACGCGTCTGAATTTTAATTCTTAATAGGGGTTAGGTGTAGCTTGGAGCCCTGGCATTCACTTAACATCAGGTGGCATGTGTATTCATGGATTACCATTTTTGTGTTCGTTTTTTTTAAATAATAAATTTACAACAATTAACTAGCAAGAAGTGCCTAGTGGTTAAGGGGTTAAACAAGACGAGTGCCCTGAAACTGAGGAAATACGATAAGAGGTTTCTTTTTAGCGGTATACGCGCAAACTTGCGCCTTCTGGGGATTGAACTGGACTAGATCTAGTCGCCCCCAATCCGAGACTTTGTCAACAAAGTCTCGACTTCAGACACAAATTTGTTCCGATACTCGGCGACATGTTCCCGAGAAATATTGGCACGGCCGGTGTATAAAGCATCAACAGTGCTGTCGTCCGCATAGTAATGAATGGTACAGGCTTGCAATATATCATTGATATGCAGAAGAAACAGCGTTGGTAATAGCACGCAGCTTTGTGGAACACCAGCGTTAATAGGCTTGTAATCGGAGCATGCACCGTCAACTACATCAGCCAGAAAACTGGTTATTCAATTGCACAATTTCTCAGGAATCCCATAGGAAGGAAGCTTCGAAAGAAGCGCTTTGTGCCAAACTCGATCGAAGGCCTTCGCTATATCCAAACCAACCGCCAAAGCCTCCCCCTTGGACTCGATCGCCTGCGCCCATCGGTGTGTTAGGTAAACAAGAAGACCACCAGATTCAGTTACGACTGAATTTGCTCACTGGCGCCGTTGTTTTTAAGGTAAAATCTAGAAGATCAAAAACCTAATTCATTGCATCATTATGTGATAATGTTCTTTTCATTTCTCCTTGTTTCGTAACACGAAAAGAAAAGTGGCTGCATTATTGGTCTAGCGGTCGTAAGAGCTGATGCTGATCATGTGGCCTTAGGATGGAATCATGAATCAGGCCAAAATCAGTTATTGGGTTTTTCTGCCAAGGAAATTTCAGTGGTAGCCCGGAGTCAGAAAGTTGGAGGTATCTCACCCCTTCGAAAAGTACATAAAACCGTTGGTCCTGCGCCTGACTGACCACCGTAGCTGAAACTCGGTCTAGAGTACACTATTCAGCAAAGTAGTGGAATAATTTGCCAGCGTCGGTCTTCCCGTCCGATTGCAATCTGGTTAGAATTATTTTTATATTTTAAAGTAAAGAGTAAATAGGCTTTTGTTCATTACATTATCACCGTTGAGCATTGTAGTGGGATTGTAGCCAACCAGTGGCTTAAATTAAGTTAAAAAAAGTTAAAAAAGTTAATCGAGGTTCAACGCGCCGCTTTCCGCGCTTGTGGCCATTTAAGACATTTGCATAAGTGCAGTCTTTTTCATACTTTATGCATTAATTGCGAATTTAAATAAGTATTTTGTCTTAATTGCAGCATGGGATGAGGAAATGAAAATTAGCATTTCAAATTTCATGGTTATAAAATATTAACAAAATAAATAAGTTAAATAAAGGCTTGTTTCACAAAAATATTATTTAAATTGCCAGTATTTTAAACTTCACATGATGTTAATAAATGTCGAAATGTAACAAAATATATATTAAGACCTCGTCCAATTTAAAACTGCACGCACATACCTTTTATCTTTGGTAGATTTGCCATTTATTGTGTTATAAACCTGCGCGTCCTTTCTTCTGTGTTTTAGTAGATTTCAGCATTTATTATACCCACCCAGGCAGATAACGAACTTCAGTGGCGTCCATAAGCGCGTACTATAACACTCGCTCTAATCAAGTCTTTAGAATAAATTAAAATTTCTATTACATTAATTAAAACACTTGTTTTCAACTGTTCTTTAGTATTAGTCACCATCATCATCATTATCATCATCATCATAACAGTCGTTCTCAAGTCCACTGCTGAACATAGGCCTCCCCAAGGAATTCCACAAAGCACGGTCCTGAGCCACCTGCATCCATACACTTTCTGCATGTCTTACCAGGTCGTCACTCCATCTAGTGGGGGGCTGTCCTACACTTCACCTACCGGTACGAGGCTGCCACTCGAGAACCTTTCTTCCCCATTGGTTGTCGGTTCTTTGAGCTATATGGCTGGCCCATTGCCACTTCAGTTTATTTATCCGTTGGGCTATGTCGATTTCTCTGGTTCTACTGCGGAAATCCCGAGCAAAACCCCTTTCCATAGCTTACTGAGTGAACTTGAGTTTCGTCATACGGCCAGCAGTGAAGGACCACATCTCAGATCCATAAGCCATCACTGGAAACACGCACTGGTTGTACAATCTCTTTTTCAAATTTTGACCTGACGAGAAAATGTGTCGTAATGTTCCGAACGCGGCCCAGCCGAGTTAAATGCGTTGATTGACCTCTCGGTCGGAGTTGGACTTACCTAGTAGGACTATTTGTCCCAGCTAAACATACTTGTCAACAAATTCGAGCTTAGTGCTCCCAATAACTACCGGCATAGGTGTGGCATAGACGTCACACATAATCTATGTTTTGTCCATGTTCATCTTAATACTTATCTATTGGAAGGCACTATTGAGGTCTTTGAGCGTTGTGTTTAGGTCTTCCAGCGATTCTGCCATAAGGACTATATCGTCGGCAAATTAAAGGTGAGTGATGTAACCGCCATTGATGTTAATACCGTATCCTTATCCAGTAGCTTAAACAGCAGTTTCGTAGTATTATGCTAAACCAATTGTTTAGACCGATGTTTTTTATTAACTTTGTTACAAAAAAATAAACGATCCCTATTTATAGGAATTACATCTCCTGATGAACTGCCTACTTCAGGAATCAGAGGAATTTCAGGGATTCTTTCTTGCTTCTCTGCCAAAGTACAAAAATACACTAAAATATTGATATAACCGTTACCAAGGACAGATGTTCTTTTGTTATGAGTAATATATTGTGATATTTTTTCTTAATTTTTTTTGGGGTTTTAATTAAACAATCATCGAAATCGGTTCATAACTAACGAAGATATGGCGTAACATACATACAAAAAACAAAGAATACACAATCGAATAGTTCTCTATTCGAACTTTATTCTTTTATGGTCAAAATTTTAGTGAATAAAAAAGTAATAATCCTAAAGCATTATCAAAGGTGCGAGACGTCTGCTCTGCGATTGTGGTGATTAAGCTAAATCGTTCCGATAACGGAGAGTCATATGCCCAGTAGTGGACTTGTACGAACTGTTAAAGAAAATTAAGAAGTCTCCTTTTATTTGGTCAAATTTTAAATATCCTCATCTTCCTCTTTTTCGAAGTGGGCTAAAAAGTAAACAAAAACGCCTTCTACACAACCCACAACTGAAACCGATCTCCTCTTATCTTTGAGAGGGTTTTAGGGCAAAGAAGTGTTCGCCGCGCTGCCCAATGCGTGGTGTTGCCCAATGCCACTGCCCATGCCAATGCCCAATGCCAAAGGGTTGGTGGATTTCATAATAAATCATGAAAATATTTTTTCTTATTTCTCAGACATGATGCGGGTGTCATAACGGTTATCTTTCACCACTGGGCACGTAGTAAATCAGTACTTGGAACTGCAACTAACAATTTCATTGGTGCCAGCGGGGATCGAACCCGTGTTGCTCGTATAATGTGAAATTTAATGCGAGCACTCTGGCACTTAGCTAACACGGCTATTATTATTTGATATCATCATCATCATCATCATCATTATAGCCCTTCACCACTCCATTGCTGAACATAGCCCTTCACCACTCCATTGCTGAACATAGGCCTCCCCGTCCATTGCTAAACATAGGCCTCCCCCACGGAATGCCACAAAGCACGGTCTTGAGCCACCTGCATCCATCGACTTTCTGTATGTCTTACCAGGTCGTCACTCCATCTAGTGGGGGGTCGCCCTACACTTCGCCTACCGGTACGAAGCTGCCACTCGAGAACCTTTTTTCCCCATCGGTTGTCGGTTCTTCGAGCTACATGGCCGCATCATTACCACTTCAGCTTACTAATCCGTTGGGCTATGTCGGTCAGTCTGGTTCTACTGCGGATATCCTCATTTCTAATTTCATCACGCAAAGAAACCCCGAGCACAGCCCTCTCCATAGCTCGCTGAGCGACTTTGAGCGTCCTGTCTTATTTTATATATTTCATTTAATTTAATTATTCCAGTCTCGTGTAATAATATTAACTAACGTATGAGTGCTAAAAATTAGCTTAAATATCTTTATTTCGTACAGATATGGTAATGATTTCGAAATGAACAGCAATGAGTTTTCCGTTGTCCAATTAGAGCGCTTTCTGTGTGTCGTGCCCAATTTTAAGTGGCAACTTCGTTTAAAACGAATTTATCGTCGATTCACTGTCCACTAGTTTGCTATTTCAGTTTGCTAGGACAGCGTGTTCATTATTAATTAAAAATTGTCTTCAGTCTTTTTTATTTTTCACCAACTTCAAAAAAGTATGAGGTGCTGTATTCGACGTGTATGTTTTTTTAGTATTCTATTTTGACCGATTTTACGGAAAATTTTCAACAGAATAAAATCATTCTTACTATATCAAATATGATATGCCTCAAGGGTAATTTAATTTCAATAAATTCAATTTCAAAAAATTTCACCGCTAAGGGTTGAAAAATATGGAGTGAAGTTTTATTGTAAATATTTAGACGACAGTTTAGTTGTTACGATGAACATATTATGATATTGCGTAGTCTACTTAAATGAAAAAAATTATTTCATAAACTTTGCTAAGACTTTGTTTAACTTAAACGATTAAAAATTAAACTTTTAATAAAAAGTACAAACTGACTTTGAAAAGATGGATTTTACATTTTATTAAAAGTTTGTATACATTGATATACGTACACATGCTTGCCATATAGAAGCAACGTAAGCGAATTGAACATGATCTTCTAATAATCTTGTTATTTGGTATTCGTTTATAAGTTCAGGCGACAGACGCTTGCCTTCATAGATATAGTATACATTAGATTGGCGATAGCGTGATTAGGGCGAGACCAAAAACGAAATGTACCGGTGTGAGTAAAATGTGCATGTGTGCAAGACGAATAGTGCTGCGCCGTGCATCAACTTCAATTTATCGATACAAAGTGCTGTGTCCGTGTCATAAAATGAACATTTTTTATGTTTGAGGGCATAAAAATAAAACTACAAACAAAAAGTTTGTGATTTTTATTTACCATCAAAAATAATTAATTTATTGTAAAAATGTCGTAAGCTCTCCTTAGAGGTATTTTGCAATTTTGCTTCATACTTCAATCTAATAATGAAATAAATTTCGATTATTAATTTAATACTTAAGTGTTTATGGTTTGATATTGCTGAATCATACATATGTATGTCAAGTATGTTAAAATTTTTTTTGTAGGACACAACGTATTCGTTTACTAATTTTCGAAACAAATTTTCGTTTACAATTTCTCCTTTCATATGTTTTCGGAAAACTCGTTCAGAACGAATACCTATCTCATAAACGTCTTGAGAGGGATAAAAAGAAATAAACAGCAGTGCTTACACCGCTGCGTTCCGACCTGTTGTGTATAGAGAACCTGTATAATTATTAACTGTAAGGCATTTTAGCTTAGTCCTCAGGAGTGAAAACACATTTGTAGCTTTCTTTGTTTGAAGCTGACTATGGTGACCATGTACTGCAGTAGCTTTTTACCATCAAGTGATACTATACCTTCCTTTGTTACTTTTGTTATATTAAAAAATATACATCAAGGATGACGACAACAAGTTGTATACATTTGAACATGCGTAAACGAAATAAACATATGTACAGTAAAATATATAGCAAGGAACTACGCACGGGCATAAATAATGCGGGTGTTGAACCAGAACGCAGCTTTACTAAGTGCTTGCTACATATAGTTGAATATTTTTTGGGAATCCCAGTCTTCTCTATTTATTATTTTTAACCATTTTTGTTTAACCTCAATATTTTTTGGAAATCTGAAACATTATAAGAGTTTAAATTATCTCATTAAAGTATTTACTATAATGCCATTCGGCTACGAAACCCTAAAATAGAAAATTAAAAAATTACGAAGGTAAAGAGGCTGCATCCAAAGATATGCCTTTGCCTGTTAGAAACATATTATCGATAAGATGATATTGATATTGTCAATCTCTACAAAAATTAGATCAGAAATAGCGGGAATCCACGTATTTGTTATTATTTTTCACATAATTTTTACGCATTTAGAGCATTATCGTAATAAAATGCGATATTTTCCCCTATCCATTTGTGTATAAAACATTTGTACCAGTTCTAAAATATTGCATTTAGAGTGCTAAATATTTTAAGTGTACTTACGTGTGAAATGTATAATTTTGTGGATTTTATTTTCGACGAACTACATTCAGGTATTGCACGTCAACATATTTAATCACACCTTTAAACACTTATTAATACTTCAAAATCAAAGATATCGCGAAAATAGGCGGGATTTGTTTCGTTAACGATTGATGTCAGCCTGATATAGGCTTATAGCGTGTACGTGTATGGTCTAGCCATTCTATCTCGTTCTAACGTAAGCATATGCTATGCCCTTTCTCTTTTACATTGCCAATCTAACGTAAGTATATACTAAATCTATGCTTGCCTTATAGTTTTCATGGTACTAAATGCGGCAGCAGCATTGTAACAACGCGGCGGTCTCTTATCTACTCTGAAACCTTCTCAGCAATGACAGTTCTGTCCACAGTAATTGAACCCATATTGGTTTTAATTTTTTTTAAGAAGCAAGAACGTGCACGCAGATCTTTTTTTATAAAAAAAGGGTGCCAAATGAGCACACAGTCTACCTAATGGTAAGTGGATACTTTGATCAGGTCATTTGATAAGTGATTGCAATGGATCATACACATCTACATCCACCCTTGAATAAGAACCAAAGTAATGTCCTCCAGACCGAATACCGGCCACCGCGGCCAGCCTCAACGGAGACTAGCCATCGGCGCAGGACAGGATTATAGTGCCCAAGTGTATACGCAAGCACAGGTGCACTCTCTATTCCCTCACTCTCATAGTCCGATGGGACGGTAAACCGACACGACCGGAGAGAGATCGGGCACAGGAACAACGGCTTTACGTACTTTCCGAGGCACAGGGGTGAGACACCGCCGACTTCCTGACTCCGGGCAGCTACTGAGAATTTCTTGACGGAAAAACTCAATAACTGATTTTTTTTTGACCCGAAAAGGGATTCTAACTGGGACTTCATCATCAGCAGTCATGTTTACAACCACTAGATCAACCAGGCAGTCAAACCAAACAACGAAGCAGAAGAACCAAAGTACAGGTACGTTAAACCTCCTACGGACTAAGATGGAACGCCTCATCACCAGTAAAACGTGTTTACTTTAACCTCTTACCTGTTTCTTGCGCCGAGCAGTAGAGCAATTACTGCTTTGTCTCAGTATCGAGGGTTAAGAAGGCTTGTTTAAAATGGTTTCTATCTTATTTTATAAAATAATGATGACCAATGGGAACACAGTTCACCTGGTGATAAGTGGATACTGTAGCCCATAAATATCTACATCCATCCTAGATTAAGAATCAAAATTCAGACGTGTCGTCACCCCTGAAAACTAAGATGAAATTAACCGAGTTTCATGCAAAAAGAGTCTCCGGTTCTCTACAATCACCATACTTTCGTATAACAACAGTATTAAGCTGCTATTTTACGCTGGTATTATAATATAATAATAATAATAAATCATTTATTCTCTCTTCACAAATAGTACTTTTATAATTAACAATTTGCCATAATTAGGTTTCAGCTTATGGTGCGCTGTGCCCTGTCTACTTCGATTAGATGAATTTTGGTAGCACCCCCCCCATGATGTGATGGAGTATTCGATTAGGGATTGACATAATGCGTAGTAAACCATCTTAATAATCTTTCTGTCAGCAGATTGTCTTAGGATTTTCAAAATAAAGATCAATTTTCGGAGTCTAGTTACAAGAGTCTCTATGTGCGGTTAAAAGGAAAGATATTTAATATTCTCTGCTCTTTCAAGAGTGGGACATGAGCACATGGTTTTTCTGTGAGAACGCTGAGCTTTCCCCGGTCGCGCCGACGCATTCGTGGTATCCCCACGTATCTACATTCTTCTGTTAGCTCGCCTAACACTCCTAACATTAAAAAAATACAGAACGATGTACGCACACGCATTTATTTATATTCATCGTACACAGCTGTGTGATAACAGTAAACTTAGGAAGCACCCGCTTAACAACCGGCAATAAACTCTACAGCATAACTTGTGATTTAGTTATCTAACGAGTTCATGGAATATAAGCAAATAATATGCAAATTTAGAGTTTCCTGTTTGTTTTATGGGAATAAAGTAAAATTTAAGTACATTATGAAACATCGTATAACACAAATATCATAAAGTACTCTTTTAAAAATATTTTGAATCATCACCGTCAGCCCCTAACAACCAATTGTTGAATCTGGGTCATTGCAGAAAGTAGTTAACGAAATGAACGCGAATGAAACGCTTAATAGCGTTGTCATTCCGTAGTTACGAATTTTCTAATAGATTAAGAGTAAAAAATGAGCACACAGTGTACCTGATGGTAAGTTGATACTGTGGTGTGTGTAGCGGTTTTTTAAAAGTTCTTGTCAAATACCATTGAACAGTTACCCTGTATTGTTTCCAAACTTTCTCTCATTTCCTTCTAACGACATTGTAAAAGTCATTAAAAGGATATGTTGGAAAATGAGTCATAAATTACCGCTTCCCCAAACTCATAACAAAATTGCCATTACGTACAAGTTAAGGACTATTTCAATTTCTAAAGTTCATAATACCTTTTTAAACTACAAGAAAACAAGACGTGAAACTCTCTCAAGCTTTCTAAAACTTTATAAAACTCCAGAGATTTTCACGTCACAAAACCAGATCAAACTCTCTTACAAGATTTACGACATACTTGGATAGTACTGAAATGTTTTTGCCAATTTCTTTTGCCATTCAAGTATTGCACAGATTTTAGTATCTGGTTATCTGGTGGTTTTGCGATTTTGAATACCTTAAAGTTCGCATAGGTTGTTCTTAAAGACATGGGCAAAGTCTACGCTAGTGGAGGACAAAACAAGTCTTACGCAAGTTATATATAAATGGAGATAACGCCAGGTCAGTAGCAAATTTGGCTCGTTTGCGTACAACACGAATGTGTTTTGCGAAGGTCATATCGCTATCGGTTTGAACGTCGATGTCCAGGGGATTGGGCGGTCGTATAGGGGGATCGTGTCTTATAATCAGATAGGTGGCGCTGAATTCAAGTTAATAACGAAACGTATTTTTATGGACCAAAATAACTCATATTAAAAAAATGTACATTTAGTACCAAAAAACTATATATCTGGAGCTAATAGGTTTATTTGAGTTATCAATAAATTATGTGTTTACTCTGTAAAAAGTTCGAAGTGAAATCTAGCAAACACATTGCGCCACTTACCGGAAAAAGCAAAACAACTTCTATTATACGTGGTAGAGCCATGCTGCAGCTATATTAATTTGTGGCGGCGCTGTCGTCGCGCCACAAGCGAAATACATCGAAGCCTAAATCACGCTATCAAAGTTCCGAATTAAAAACAGTATATATGCAATAGCTCCGAACTACCACTTGGAGCGTTGGCCGCTCCCCGGGCAGAACACCTTGCCCGGCGGGTGATCTCCCCTTTTCCTTCTACGGCCACAGTGGTGACCAACCGACGTGACATGAACACGCAACCAACAACCTGCGGAAACTGCAATTTCAAACCTCCGTCATTGTCCTCAAGTACCCCATTCATTCGCTCCCGAGCAGATATTGTCTGCAGTCTTCACATCCTACAAGCCATCTAGCTTTACAAAGGTTCATCACAGCACTATAATAATGCTTCTTGTTCCTTCAAGCTACTCTCTGCGCTATAGTGTTCGGCACGGCTCTGAGCCTTACTGCTCGCCTCTGCTTCACGGCACTCTCGCAGATTACTTGCCTTCTTCTTGACTCACCGCAGACTACAAGGCAATTCCCTGGCACTACTTGCACATTCGTCGACATCTAGACTGCGCTATCGATCTCCGGTCTGAGCAGGGGGTGATGTGGCGGCGATGTCGTCGTGCCACAAGCGAAATACATCGAAGCCTAAATCACACTATCAAAGTTCGGAATTAAAAACAGTATATATACAATAGCGTTGGCCGCTCCCCGGGCAGAACACCTTGCCCGGCGGGAGATCTCCCCTTTTTCCTTCCACCCGCCACAAATTGTATAGTTGTAGCACGAATAGGTCAGCTCGACCGGGGAAGGACCACGCTCTCACAGAATACCAGCGTGAAATAGCAGCTTAATGCCGCTGAGTTTCGTATGGTGAGTGTAGAGAACCGGAGACCCTTTTTACTGGAAACGAGGCATTACATCTTAGTCCTCACGGGTGACAACGCATCTGCATTTTGATTTGTAATCGAAGATAGATGTAGCTGTCTATAGGCCACAGTAACCACTTACCATCAGGTGGACTGTGTGCTCGTTTGTCACCTTTATCCTATAAAAAAAAAAGTCTGCCAAGTCCACTGCTGAATATAGGCCTCCCCCAAGGAATGCCACAAAGCACGGTCCCGAGCCACCTGCATCCATTGACTTCCTGCATGTCTTACCTGGTCGTCACTCCATCTAGTGGGGGGACGCCCTACACTTCGCCTGCCGGTACGAAGCTGCCACTCGAGAACCTTTCTTCCCCATCGGTTGTCGGTTCTTCGAGCTATATGGCCGGCCCATTGCCACTTCAGCTTACTAATCCTTTGGGCTATGTCGGTTACTCTGGTTCTACTGCGGATATCCTCATTTCTAAGTTTATCACGCAGAGAAACCCCGAGCATAGCCCTCTCCATAGCTCGCTGAGCGACCTTGAGCTTCCTCATACGGCCAGCAGTGAAGAACCACGTCTCAGTTCCGTATGTCATCACTGGCAACACGCACTGGTTGTACAATTTAGTTTTGAGGTTTTGAGGTATGCCTGACGAGAAGATGGGTCGTAATCTCCCGAATGCTGCCCAGCCGAGTTGAATCCGTCGACTGACCTCTCGGTCGAAGTTGGACTTACTTAGTCGGACTATTCGTCCCAGGTAAACACCACCGCACCAGCTAGTTTAATGTAAAATATAGAATCCGGCGACAGGGAGCAACGTCGAAGGTGTCCTCTTATGTGTCGCAATCGTGGATTTCATGTGGCAGAGCTTCGCTGCAGAACGAATGGGTTGGCTCGGCCGGGTAAGGACAACGCTCTCACAGAGTACAAGCGTAAAACAGCAGCTTAATGCTGTTGTGTTTTGTATGGTGAGTGTAGAGAACCAAAGATCCTTTTTACTCGAAATGAGGCATTCCATCTTAGCATCATCTCAGGGGTGATGACGCATCTGCATTTTGATTATTTATTGAAAATAAATGTAAATGTCTCAAGACAATGAAAAATTGAAAATAAATGTAAATGACCTCAAGGATGATTAGTGTAGGTGTAGGCGTAGGAGTAGGTGTAGGCCATAGCATCCACTTATCATTACATGGGCTGCGTACTCAATTGTCAATAATACTTCCATAAAATAAAATTAAAAATCAATTCCATAAAGCGTCCGTCACAAATCTTTAATTTCAAAGAAAACATCATCATCATCATTATTGCAGCCCTTTACAAATCCACTGATGAACATAGGCCTCCTCCAAGGAATGCTACAAAGCTCGGTCCTGAGCCACCTGCATCCATCGACTTCCTGCATATTGTTATAAAGTTATACGAGTAAGTTGAATTGTTCTGAGAAGTAAAAAGAAGAACACAATCATTTTAACCGAAAAACTAGGAAACAAAACACTTTTTACTAGATGTTCCTTTTCTTCTTTGGAGTCTGCCTAAGTTTCTACCGTCTTCTTAAATTTTAGTATCCTTAAGCAACAACTATTATGTTCCAGTTTGAATCAACTGTGTTTTTACTCTTATTTAAATATTAACTACAATATTTAGTACGTGTATTAATTTAAAATACGAGGTGCTTTAAGAAGTGAAAGGAATTATTTACAATCCTTGTAAAAGGCACGCAACGACGTTCATTTGCATTTAAAGTATGTTTTTGCCTTATATACCTTATAAAAATAATATTTTATTGTAATATTAACTGTTTTTATTTGACTTTACATTTGGAAGTTATTGCAATAGGATCGACATTTAAAGATCCAACACGATCTCTACATTTTGTAATCCATAGAATCCGATTCTACTGTTTTTTAAAAGACGGCTCTCTAAGGCTAAGAACTCATTTATTGATATTTATGTGAGAAATGAGAAGAAATGCTAAATCGTGTTTTTCTGCCCGCGAAGTAACTAGTAGAATCGCGCAGGCCGCGGTCACTCGCGCGTTTTGGGGGCTTTAATAGTAATCGATTTACGCACGCCTCTAACTAACTATCCTATCTAACTCACCTTACGCATCCCCGACTTGCGATCATAACCCACTAAGTTTGCGGGCGTTACCACCTCCACGGCGGGCACAAACACATAAAACTGTGGGGTCGTGAGTTTTGACATAAAATAGCAGTTTCTCTACCGCTGCGGGTGCGGGTAAATATCGCTCCTTGAGTTCTTAGCGTGTGTGTTTCCGAGGATGTACGCGCGTTACTTAACTATAAAAACGAAAATACGGTATTGTATTTTAACCAACTACGCCCGACGCTTACATTCATAATGAATACTAGAGAAAATTTTCTTAAAATCGATTTTTAAGAAAATTTTGAACAAATTCAGAAAAACTTTTGGTAAATCCAAATGTGCATGACTTAAGCACTCATGTTGTACGTAATTTTTTAAAGGAGTTTAAATACACACAAGTTTTCACTAATAACCTTATTACTATACTTCCAATTTTCCGATAATTTTATGTCAAACGTCAATATAAAAAAAAGTTTGGAAAATCCAAAAGTGCACGACTCATAATGTTCATAATATGATCGTGAAAAAATATTTAAAGAAAATTGTAAATTGTAGTTCTATTCGTCAAAGAGTTCCAGTAGCAGTCAGCGAAATACACCTTCAAGTCAATCCATCAAGTCCGTAGGTAAGGTTTTATCATAACTAACAAACCGAGCCCAAACTCGACACACCTAGTTTTACTGGGCGAGGAGTACCAGCAGCATTCATCGAAATACACCTTTTGATCACTCTATCAAGTCTGGAAGTAACGTCACATCATAACTAACAAAACGAGACCAAATTTGGCACACCTGGTTCTACTCGTCGAGGAGTTCCAGTCCTTCAGTCACTTCTCAAGTCTGGAGGAAAGGTGTCAAGATAACTATCAAAACGAGCCCAAACTCAGCACACCTATTTCTACTTGGCGAGGAATTCCAGTAGTAGTCACCGAAGTACACCTTCAGGTCATTCCATCAAGTCCGGAGGTAAGGTATCATCATAACTAACAAAACGAGCCCAAACTCGGCACAACTAGTTCTACTCGTCGAGGAGTTCCAGTAGCATTCACCGAAGTACACCTTCGGTCACTTCTCAAGTCCGGAGGAAAGGTGTCAAGATAACTATCAAAACGAGTCTAAACTCAGCACAACTATTTCTACTCGTTGAGGAGTTCCAGTAGTCACTCCATAAAGTCCAAGACGTATTTAAGTATATTTATATATAAATCCTACTTTCTTTTAGCGAAACAAAATATTGCAAAAAAAATCTGTGATTATAAAAATAATAATATCTTACCTTGTCAAGTATGTTTATAATAATATCATACTTGACAAGGTAATTATAATATGTGACGTAACGGAGTGAGGCAATGTGTATTTAGTAAAATAAATTATTACAAGGCTGCTCAAAACAACGAAAATTTCGGGATTTCTTAGCCGAAAAAAAAAATTATAACTAAACGAAACAAAATTAAACTGCCATTTACATTCCATGGCTTCCCACATGATAGATGAAGAGATTAAAAAATAGATTGAGTAGCACAATTGATATTTTCAAAAGTTATCGTGTTTACGCCTCTATGCGTTTTTACAAGGTTTCATAACGAAACCTTGTAAAAAATATATCAAATGAAGAGGTTTACTTATTATTATTTTGTTGTCGTTTTTTTGTCCTATGAGAAAATATAAACAATATTTATATATTAATATTATTAATTTTAATTTTAATTATAATATTAATTTCTAGGTGCAAGTGCTCGCGTCTGCAATTTACGCCGAAATATCTTTTAGGTTGGACGTATGTTATTTTTTCTAAAATTTTCCCCGCTTTAGTACTTTTCCGACTTCAAAAATTAGAAGGTTCTCAATCCGAGCGTATGTTTTTTTTGTATGTTTCTTACGCGATTTCTTCGCAGATTATGAATCAATTTTAATGATTCTCTCGGTTTTTACTTTTTGTTAAGAGTTGTAATTATCACTCGACAATTTACATGAGTTATCTCGTTTTCATACCTACATACACCATGTTACAAAATGGCCTTTAGTCATCCCCAAAACTATTATTAAGCTACGTTTAAGAAAGAAAGCATTTTTTTACTTTTTGTCTAATACGTCTGCCATACATTCTGTTTTTGTCAAACAGATGTAAAGCTGTGTTTTGGTAATCTACGAGGCCAAAATAAATTGGTCTGAGATGTTTCATTTTAATACAACGCAAATTAATGTTAATGGCCTTTGAAATGAAAGCAGGGTACGGGTTTTAATGATGAAATTAAAGCTTGCAAGTTGCAATATTTAAAGATAAAGTTTATCTCTAATATTAAATTGTGACTTTAGCTAGAACCAATGAACCAATAAAACTCTTAATATTATACTTAAATTAACGACATATTCTTGTTGGTTTTAATAGAGTTTCAAGAATTGAGATTGAAGCAACATGGAGATATTAACTAGGCTTAGAGAACATCATCGTCATCAGCATAATCATCGTCAGATAACTGAAGTATGGATGGTATTGCAATGTAAAAAATATTACACTTTTATTTGCTATTTAATGATTAGAAATTGTAATATAATGTTGATATAACTTGACAAATTTTCATTTCCTGCTCGGAATTAAATTCATAAAATTGGTGATAAAATAAATAAGGTTAAAACTCAGATACGTAGCTTGAATTAATATTCTCAAGATAAGATGAGGAATATTTTTCAGATCATGCGCTGTCAACTAAGATCTTGATTATTGAGGAAATCGTGACCCAATTGGATAATTTCCCGAAAAATATCTTTTCTTTTCATTTATATCGTTTTCTTAAAACATAACGATTTGATTCTTATGTTTTAAGAAAACGATATAAATCTCTTTTAAGTTTAAAGAAATAAGATTTAAGAAAACGATATAAAGATCTTTGACCTGATGGTAAGTGGTTGCTGTGGCCCATAGACATCTACATCTATCCTCAATAAATAATCAAAATGAAGATGCGTTGTCACCCGTAAGAACTAAGATGGAATGCCTCTTTTCCAGTAAAAAGGGTTTTCGGTTCTCTACACTCACCATACGAAGAAACACTGCAGTGTTAAGCTGCTATTTTACGCTGGTATTCTGTGAGAGCGTGGTCCTTCCCGGTCGAGCCGACCCATTCGTGCAACAACTATACTACTAATATAGCTGCAGCATGGCTCTATTACGTAAGAAATGTGTTTGGAATATTCATAACGTTTTGTAAATCCATAACAATGCATATTTTTACTGAGAATGATCATATTTATATTAACTGAACGGGTTATTAGTAATAGTGATTTATTACTCATTGTACTGTTGTATGTAAATTACGTAAAAAGGAGAATTCCAGATCGTGCCCCACCTTGTACAATAGTGGTAAATATATGTAAAGTAATCTTAGGAATTTTGAAGTATTTTGTGATAAATCGTAATTTTTAAAATATTATTTAAAAAAGGGAAATTCAACGATTGATATATGTACATTAGGTATATATCATTTCCAGTCTTTCCTAATAACATCTGCGTTTCTTTGTGCGAATAAGTAAATACGTACGCTTAAAGTATCAAACAATACTTATTACTATTAAAAATTATAATAAAGTTGGAAAAAATTACTTTGTCAATATCCGCTCAATAAAATAAAATGATGTGTCTTACCTAGTTTGAAGAGCACCTCCCGTCCTCACTCAGTATCTTTCCTAGTGTAGTGGTGGTGGGAGTAGTGGTGCTGGGATTAGTGGTGGCGGGGATAGTGTACGCAATTGAGGGAGGGCGGGAGGTGCTCTTCAAACTAGGTAAGACGCATCATTTTATTTTATTGAGCGGATATTGGCAAAGTAAATTTTTCCAACTTTAATATAATGGATTTCCGCAAA
Organism: Parnassius orleans; assembly: GCA_029286625.1. Classification (NCBI taxonomy): domain Eukaryota; kingdom Metazoa; phylum Arthropoda; class Insecta; order Lepidoptera; family Papilionidae; genus Parnassius; species Parnassius orleans. The sequence continues at coordinate 326,649 of JAGSMP010000250.1, read as the reverse complement.
GTAACGCCTGATTCTGTTAATTAAAAATTATAAAACGATATTTTTATATGATAAAGACTATTTTTATAGTCTTTGTCATATAAAAATAATATTTATCAATATTTATTTTCTTTTTAAATAAACTATGAATTATAAGTCGAAAATATTTATAAATTGTTCATGAATTTTGTGAACATTGTGTCAATATCGTCAGTACCACAGAATACTTTTACTCCTAGCGGAGAATGTCAAATTAATGTCGAATATTTTCACACATTGACTGATTTGTGCTTTTAAAATATATCGTTTATACCTATTACATTTTTGCTTGTGCTGATTCCCGCTTTCTTTTACGTTGCACTTTTTCCTGCTTCTGCTGACGACTTATGCTTTTATTATACGAACTCGATCACGCCTACTTATTGATATACTGCTGTTACCACGGACATTCTGATAATTGCTTACATTTTCACGATGTTGAAGTGCACTACTTGTCATCTTTGCGTCGATAGGATGCAAATGCATTTTGTGGACTCATTGCCATCTACAATCTTAACTCTTCTTTCAACATGGAGATCTTTACAACAGGTATGTTTAGTTTATTAGCTATCAACTATACAAAATAGTTGATACGGTCCTGCCGTTGTCGTATTTGCTTATTAATTACTAATCAGTAAATATTTACACCTTCTTTAGAGACATAACATAATAATATATCTTCAAAAATAATTTTATAAATAATGTAATTCGTTTACATGACTTGGACTTAGATTTTATGAACTGTGTTCCGATGTCTGTTTACAATTTTTAGTTTCCACCAACAGCAGTAATCTGTCAAGTCTTTCTTCTTCTTCTTGCTTCTGAATGAATATTGCAGAAATGCACATATGAATGCTGATAGAGAATTGGGCTACACGCACGTTTGTCTAGGATGTGGACGTTCTGTCTTGGAAGCTAGATAACGTGTAAGATATCACACAATTGAAGCCAATAATCCATTAATAGCTGCTATACTTTCATGGGATGCTTACAATGAGGTTTGTAGTTTATTCTATTTTGATTCAGGGTCGTGTTTTGATGCTGTCTTAAATGAAAACCTATATTCATCAGTGGACATGTAATAGGCCGAAGTAATGATAATGATGGACAATGTCTAACAAAATTATGATATTATATATAATAGTGCCTATCATAAATCTACTGCTGAACATAGGTATTGCTTATAAAAAGGGGGTATTTGTCATAGATGCCACGCTTGGCAGGTGGGTTGGCAACAGCAGTTTATTAATTATTTTAAGTTGTTATCAGGAGGATGCTGCTGCCCGTCCTCTGTTTCATTTCTATCTATAACCTTTTACGACACCTTCAGGATGAAGAAGATTCTTTTACGCTGCTACTACATGGCGATTCATGTGTCAAAGCTTACTGTGTTGTAGCCTAGTAAAAAATATCCACTACCCCATGTCATTTCGTGGGCATTGTAAGAGGCGAAAGAGTGAAAAAACCAGGAGGCGAAAGAGGGAAAAAACCAAGAGATAGGCAGTAGTATCTTTCTGATAACAACTCAAAAATTAAAAACTGTGGAAGCCAACTCGTCGGCAAAGCGTAGCAATTATAGTATAATACCTTCCCTGTGAGGCAATTTATGGGAAAAGCCTATGTTTAGCAGTAGTCTTTTAGAAAAACACTCAGACATGAAAAAAATATTTAAATCCATATTAATTATTGTTTCGTTCGGGAATCGAACCGCAACGCCGCAGCCAAATGCATAAATAGTGGCTTTTCAACATCTTTCTATATAACATCTTGTATTTTATTCGATTTCAATAGTTTTAAAGATATTGTAATGAAAAAGTGCATTAAATATCAATTCTCTTTTGATTCTCGAAAGGTATATTTCTTATATATATGTGTGCCATCAGTGTTGGATGCGAGCTACTCGTCAACTATCTCAAAATATTTATAGAAGCCAACGGGTGGATAAACATAAAATTGAAAATCAACAAGCAATATCAGTACTCCAACTACCGCCTCTACCTGAAGAACAGCAGATTCCTACAGCACATGTTGTACAATCTGCAAAAAATAGTTTACCGCACTATAAACGTGTCGCTAATACGTCGTGACACTGCATATTTTAGGGCTGCGTTAATCAATCTTGGCATTTAATTCCTATGCTAATTAGGGTTATGCCTCTCAAGCAATACAAAATGTATATTTCAATACATTCCCGTGTCTGTGAAATACATCTATATGCTAACGAATGGTCACTTTTAAACGAAAATAGCAATTTAACAAGTAGTTTTACAGCACAACAAATAGAAGACTTAATTCGTATCCTGGAAAAAAATGTAGATGAGATTAATTTTGAAAATGTGCATGAGATGCCTAACTATATTTGTCACTACTGGACTGGTCTGACTGTTAGTGAATTTGAGGACTGGTGATAGTGATAACAGATTATCAACACTGTACAATATGCCTCGCTCTACTTTACAATACTATTTAATAAAAAAGAGAAATTATTGTATGCATCACTTTGTTAATAATTAAGTTGGCTTGCAGCATACTACGAGAGAAGAAGTAGCTCAGCGAAATTTATTAATTCCAAACAGTCATTTTGGCAGCCCAAATGTAACAGTAGTAGAAATGCCTGCAATTGTTTGCGATAGTACATACGTTTTTATCCAAAAAAGTAGCAACCACTTTTACCAGAAAAACACTTACAGCTTACATAAATATCAAAATTGGTACACACGTGGTAGCATGTGATGGGCATATTATCGATGTTTCAGGCCCATATGCAGCAACACAAACAGATGCAGAAATAATGATTCATTTATTTGAAAATAGGAGTGGGCCTATGAGGTAATTTTTAAGATCAGGGGATATTTTTGCTCTAGACAGAAGATTTCGAGACTCTTTACGAGTTCTAGAGTCTCATGGCTATTAAGTATTTATGCCTGAATCTGTGGGTGAAGGCGAAACACAATTAACAGCATTATAAGCTAATAAAAGCCGCTGCATAACTTTGTGCAGATGGGTAGTAGAAATTGTAAATGGTAGATTCAAACGAGATTTCAAACTATTTAGGCAAGATTTCTTTAATAAGGCCTCACTGCATCTAATGGATGATTTTCGGATTGCAGCAGCCTTGATTAATCGTTTTCATCCACTCATTCAAGAACGGCCAGATGCTCAAGAAATTATATCTAGAGCATTGCATTTCTTAAATGTTCCTAATTATTTAGCACAATATGTTCAAAATTATAATTTAAGTAGGCGTAGGATTTGTTTTTCCAGAAGCGATGGAAACCTACCGCAACTGCAGCATTTTCCAATGTTATCTTTAAGTGATTTGATTGCTATAGCTTTAGGATCGTACTAAATTAAACAAGCGCAATCATACTACGGTGAAAACATGAGAGAAAATGTATTTGTGGATAAGTATTAATACCTAAGATAGCAAACATCTAATGAAGATAGAGATATAATATAAGTAATGAACGTGGTTTAACTTTGAAATAATTATAACTACACTCACAAATACATAAAATATAAGTTTTATGTACAAATATGTTATGCACATTTGTTTGATGTTGTTATTTCTGTAACGTACGAGTATATGATTGTAAACTGTTCTTGTTTTAAAAAAAAGTCTCATCCTGTTTCTTGCAGGTTCTTCCCAGGACAGAGGAATTTTCTGAACCAGTGGTAAATTAAACATAACAGTGACTTTCAATAAGTATTATTTATAATGTATATTGAAAAAAATAGTTTCTATTTATATTATAACAAGGCTTGTTTTACACTAATCGTGGGGAGGTAGGGAGTATAAATAAGTGAAATTAATTTTTATAACGCCATACTTAAACAAAGCAATGTGCAATACGCATTTTGTGACCAATGTTGTTTAATTTATGATAAAACAGTATCAAACACATAGCTAAAAACGTAAACAATCGAATTTCAATAAAGTAAAAAAAAAATAGATGGGAGAGGTACGGGCGTAATGGATATGGGAGTAAATGGCGGGCATTTCGCTCTCCAAATTGGATTCGGAATATTGTTGTAGAAGCTAATGGTAACGAAAAAAGAAACTTCCAGGGGAAGCTCTGAAGAAATAATGAATTAATAGGAAATCATGCCCCGAACCCAGCTATCTAATTAAATAGAATTTGTGTTCTTATTTTTCTCCGAATCTACCAGCCCTAGTCAAGGTACGATCCCCCTGCTAAAAGTTTATAGTAGGTAGCTGGTACTACGATCGTCAATCCGTGAAGCGTGACGATCACGGTATGTTCTAGCATTAGGAAGCCTGCGTTTTTTTTATATAATAACAATGATAAACGAGCACATAGTCCACCTGATGGTAAGTGGATGCAATAACCTATAGACATCTACATGTATCAACGATTAAGTATCAAAATGCAGATGCGTTATCACCCCTGAGGACTTAGATGGAATGCCTAGTTACCGGTTAAAATAGTCTCTGGTTCTTTACACTCACCATACCAAACAGCAGCATTAAGCTGCTATTTTACGCTGGTATTCTGTAAGAGCGTGCTCCTACACCAGTTGGGCTGACCTATTTGTGCTGCAGCTATGTATACATATATAGTATGCTATGCAGCGTGGCTAAAGCAGGGTACGCGTTTTAATGATGCAACTAGAGCTTGCAATATTTAAAGATAAAGTTTATCTCTAATTTTAAATTCTGACTTTAGCCAGAACTAATATAATGATTAATATTATATTTAAACTGACGACGACTTCTAGTTGATACTAATACCAAGTGAGACGAAAGTAATCTGCTCTTTCAGGAGGTGAGATGGAAGCAAAACGTAGATATAAAATAGGTTTAGGGAACATCATCATCATCAGATAGTTGAAGCATGGTATCACAATGTCAAAAAATATTACACTTTTACTTGCTATGTGATGGTTAGAAATTATTCTATAAAGTTGATCTAACTTACCAATTTTCTATTTTCTGATCGGAGTTAGATGCATAAATTGGTGATAAAATAAATAAGGGTAAAATCCAGATACGTAGCTTGAATTAATATTCTCAAGACAAGATGAGGGATACATTTTAATACCCACTTTATTTTAAATGGAAGTAATTTTGAAAAATATATTGCTATAGGCCCTAAACCTCCTTCGACGCATTGAACTCCTACATCCTCTTATATATACAGGGATACTGGGAACTCGACAACTTCCTGGCAGGGCGTGATAGGGGGTCAAAATGCTACAAATTTGACCCCCCATATGTATGGCCGAAAATGAACAGGTCTTGAGATATATGGATGGACCCAGAATTTCGTACTAAATTCTAAATAAAATAAAACCTTTTTTTGTATGCTTTCTTTTAAGTTTATTTATTTTCTTGAAGCTTCAACCAAGCGAATACAATCATAAAAAGTACGAAAAGTATTCACAATATAAAATTATGGGTCTTCATAAAAAAAATTTTTTTTTTTCACTTTATGTATCATAAAATGTTACGTACTTCAAAAAATTACTATGACATGAGACATGAAAATATTTTAAAAAACATGCCCATTTAATCAGCTATCGAAAAGGTAATAATATCCCGGTGAAGACATTTATTCATAAAGTACGGTCAATTAAACTAATGTGGGTCATTTCTAAACTTAAACTATTTTTTAAGTTTTTTAAAGATTAAACATCTTGCTCAAGAATATGAGCCCCTTGGTTGCGGATACACGTCCTGATTCTTTTCCTTACTTCGGTTTTCGTTATTTTTGAAGATATTGTAGCCCTAATCTGCTCTGCCGCATTTAAGATACGCCTTCGAAGTTCTCCAAGAGAATTCACTGGGGTCACGTAGACTAAGTCCTTCATGTGACCCCAAACGTTGAAGTCTAGTGGCGTCAGATCAGGACTTCGTGCAGGCCGCGGAATTGGCCCTTCCCTCCTAATCCACCTGTTTGGGTATTGGCTATTTAGCCACTCTCGTACAGATAACCGGAAGTGAGCTGGACAGCCGTCATGCTGATAAATCAAATTATTTTTAATTTCTTGTGGAACATCTACTAATAAGTTTTCCAAATCATTTCGCAAAAAACCGGAACCCCTTTTTACTGGAAACGAGGCATTCACTCTTAGTCCTCAGGGGTAACAAGGCATTTGAATTTTTGTTCTTAATCGAGGATAGATGTAGGTGTCTATAGGCCGCAGCATCCGCTTACCATCAGATGGAGTGTGTACTCGCTTGTTACCCTTATTATATAGAAAATCTGTAAGCACACACAGAGATAACAATGATTTTACGCTTTGGATCCGCACACAAGTAAAGTAAAATGACACGCATTTTTGGCGTTTTTAATAAGACCCCCTTAAATCGTAAACACCTTAGTCCAATTTATAAACAAAGTTTAGGCCGAACCGAAATCATACAAAATGGTTTCACTACGCTCATAAAGCCGCATGCCTGGTGGCGCATTCTTAAAAAGGTCTGTGTCCAGGAGTGGACGTTAAAAGGCTGACGACGACGATGACGAAGATTAATGTTTGTTTTTTAAACCCATATGTATTTTTATTTTTAAAATTAGTTCCCCGAGGAAATAAAATATTTTTTATAATATATTTTTCCTTAATACACACGCAACGTCAGATTTAAATTCTAGAAAGGGTGACCTATAATAATTTCGTACTATTAAGATCGAGAATGTGATAATAAAATCGCTCAACTTACTTTCACCTTGTGCGATTAAAAATAGGTAGGTAACGATATTTACAAATTTTTTAGAACAATCAATTTAGAAATGAGAGGAAGCTTGTGCTCATCTGTGGGACATATACATTATAATATATGAAATAAAATATTTTAAACTTGAAATCCAAACTGAATAGCTTGCAACTTTGTATTACGCTGAACTGCACAAGAATGTTACTTATGTTTAATAAAAGTTTAAGTTTTCATATTTAGCCTACGTATTAAGTGAAAAAAGTGAAAGTGAAGTGTTAACACACACAGTGCTAAGACATAGTTTAAAGAAAAATTAAAACTCAGACTTTTGAAGTCGGCTAAAAACAAAGCAGGTCAAAAGATAATCGACACAATAAGAAACTTTGAACTCACAAATTTAAATCTGTAACGTTGCGATTAAAAGTTTTCAGTTTACTCATTTGCATTTTTCGCTCTTAATCGTGGAAGTGTTCCAGCAAAAGTCTCGCTTAAATTAGGAAAACTGCGATGTAGCTTTGTATAAATTACCGCCATTTTTTCAAATCCTTGACACAGCAGCTGAAATAGTCTATGGATAATATTTTAGATTTGGAGCTGAAATAATTATTAAAACATTAATCTTTTTGAAACTTTACGGTTAAAATTTACATGCTAACCAAAATTTTATTTGAAAAATTTAAGCATGCTGGTAGTTGTTTTTTCCTGTCTCAGAGGTTCCAGCACTCGACAAAGAGTTTTTGAGAAATATTGAACGGATCGGTAAGTATGGCAATGAAAGAATATCGTTGATATTGAGAGAAACAGGAAAGAAGATGAGCTTTGTCTCACAAGTTCTAAAGTCGGATCATGCACCGTCAAAGACTTTGATTAGTTTGAAAATGGTGATCCAAATGCATAATTTCGGGAAATTACAAAGATAAAGAATTAAAACCCATATTATCGATTCTGCTGTCGGTGTTCAGCAGGGTGACCCACTAGGTCCAGCACTTTTCAGTTTGGGAATTCAACCCATTATTTCAAAATTTGAAATCCAAGCCGAATGTCTGATACCTGGATGAACGGCACTGAGGGTGCAGATGACGTCCTCAGTGATTTTACTCATATTTTCGAAATTTAAAAATATTGGTCTTGGACCAAATAGCAATAAATGTGAAATATTTTTTCCAATAATTTATCTAGTTTTCACAGATAATTTTTGTCCAGGGATAAAAACTGTCAGTACGAAATCGCTATACCTGCTAGGTGCCCCGTTGGTTTTCGATAGTATTAAACCTGTTTTAAAAACAAAATTTGATCAGTTTTTAAACCACGTTGATAAATTGTATAAATTAAGCCCCACATTGCGCTTACTATTTTAAAATATTGTCTCCTTGTACTAGATTTACATACTTACCCGATCGAGTCCAGTCTGGAAATGTTCGGATATTTAAAGATATTGATAATGTTCTTAAAATTGCCTTAGAAAAATTCTAAATTTAACTTTAAATACAACAGCCTGGTCTCAAGTTACGTTAACTATAAAAATTGGTGGTATTGGTGTGAGAATCTTTCTAGCGTTGCATTGCCTGCTTTCCTTGTTCCTTGTATAGTGTCAGTGACTTATGTAACGTAATTTTAAATAATAAAGTAGACCTGTGTTTTGCATGGAGGCAGGGCAGACATGGCGAACGCTATGTCCAAACGAGAATGTTCCACTGGAAGTTAACCAACACAACAGTGGAATATTCCGTTGGTACAGTATGCAGAAAGATTTGTTTCATAATTTATAGTGACCAAGATCAGGCACGCCTTTTAGTTTTTCGACTAAGGAATCTAGTCACTGGTTATACGATTTACCATCGCCGCATTACATGCGCGTCGCCGCAGGAATCCGACTAGGAGCGGCGATTTGTCAACCCCATCAGTGCCCATGTGGTAGCAGGATCGACGAGTTTGGGCTCCACGGACTTTCAAGTAAGAAAAGTGCTGGTAGGTTTTCGCGGCACGGTTCTTTTAACGATGTCATCCGAAGGGCTTTGTTTCTAAATGTTACCTCGGTTTTAGAGCCTTATGGAATATTTAGAGACGATGGCAGGAGAGCCAACGGTATGACATTGGTCCTTGGGAGAAAGGCTGTGCGCGTGGAGCGACGCCGAGTGGTACGTGTGCGGGTAGCCTGCGCGCTGCAGCTGTGTGCGTGGAGCGACGCCGAGTGGTACGTGTGCGGGTACTTGCAGACACTTTGGCGGCCTCTTATCTCAGGGTACATCGTTTAGAGCCGGGGCGGCATCAGAGGCAGCTGAACTGAGTAATTGGCGCAAATATGAGTCTCTGAGATGGCTACATATTTGTGCCATTTACTGTAGAGACTATCGGTCCTGGGGTCCACGTACGGTGAAGTTCCTAAAGGAACTCCACCGCGACTGGTCGTTGCTGCTGGTGAAATGAGGGCTGGTTCTTTTCTCGCTCAAAGGCTAAGTATAGTCATTCACCGAGGAAACGCAACTAGCGTTCTTGGCACGATACCACGGGAGTAGGACTGTAAGATAGTTATTAGTTTACGTTTTTATTATTATAGTTTTTAGTATTGTATATATTAATAAATAAAAAAAATGAAAATATAAACATATTTTTTTTCATTGTTCATTTTCTTAAAACACAATAATTTCATTAATAATCTTTCTTCTTCTTCATCATCATCAGTCCGTGAAATCCACTGCTGGACAAGGGCTTCTCTCGTTGTAGAGAGGATTTGCCTTTGTCACGCTTGGCAGGCGAATTGACAATTGCAATACGTCGGATGTCTCGGACCTTTGAAGCTGCTGCTCGTCACACGTGGCAAATTTAGCATAAAATTTGCAATGGATTAAACTCGGTTTGCTCTAATAAAATGAAATTTAGCTTTTTAAATTAATACAGTACGAAATTTAAATAAAGTATCTGTGTTACTTTTGTATTTGGAATGAATATTCATGACGTTTTACGAACAATGCATATTTCTTACTGAGAACGATGGAAGTATATAAATTATGTAAATATTTGCCAAAATAGAATTTCAGGATATACTTATTAATGTTCTCCAAATAATTAAAATTTTAAAATATTTGTATAGTGTAAGTTAATTTTAATTTAGTTTATATTCATGTTTCGCTATTGCTCCAATCAGCTTTTTATGGGTTTCAAAAATAATAATTATGATTTTTTTTATTCTCATCTACTTTGTAAGTGATAACTGTTTTGATCTCATATTTATTTTGTTCAAATTTGGATAGAAGAGAATTAACAATATGGAAAAAAGTAACTTCTGTCATTGTCCTAACTGAATGTGAAAACATAGCTGAATGTATAATAAGAACTTTATTTCATTTATTGTTATAAAAAATCATATTTCCATCATATATATTCATATAATCATTATTGCGTTACATTATTTAAAATATCATTATAATACTCAATTTACAAAGTAGTATAAATTTATAATCTATCACAATTTAATAATAAAATAAACGACTGCTAAAAACTATGTTGTATCAATGATATTTAAATTTCCATCAATATTTGACAAATTACGCAACAATAGAATAAAGACGAATCACTATAACCCAAAATATTATAACTACCCCGATACAATTCGATTAACTAATTCCTAAGCTTCCGCTAGACACGATACGACTTAAAGGCACCATGCCCCGGACCAACTGAGCGCAATACCTAGTAGCAGTAGCACCGGTTATTTATCCCCACTGCTGTTGTGACGTCACATGCTGTTGTAGTTTGTCTATGAATTCTTTAACTCGGCCTCTCCTGACATGTGACGTCCTCGACCACTTATTCATTATTAGTCGGAACCTCGACCACATTCTCGTGAGAAGTGGCTGAAAGCACAACAGATGGTCTACATTAAACTATCTAAATGCCAAACAGATCACTCAATCTTCCTTTCAAAATTAAGTCAAGCAATGCAAAACAATAATTGGTGTTATCTCCAGCCATTGTAAGCATGTGCTTCCAATCAGTCATTCATACTAGTAGTACAGACAGACACACACACAGAAATCTAACAGTACCAAAATTCTGGACTCCTTTGATACAAACACACCATTACTTTGTGAAAATCACAACCGACTGACCAGCTACCATGGATTAACTCAACGTAAGCTTCAGTTGAAACCAAGCTGATAACATTCAGCTAGAGCGGAGACACGCAACGCAACCACCAAAAACTTGGTGAAAACCTAGTCGATAGCATCAAACTAGACCGACGGAGATAACTCTCATAACACACCACTGATAAATTCAGTGAATACCTACCTAGCCGATAATATCGAGCTAGACCCTCGGAGATAGCTCTCAACACACACCACTAACAAATTCAGTGAATACCTAGCTGATAACATCGAGCTAGACCAGCGAAAATAACTCTTTCAGTATTAATAAATACTCAACTAGTACCACTAACAAACTAAGTGGATACCGGTGATGAACATTATGGCAAGATATGGAGGTATCCACTATCAAAAATGTAGCACATGCTTCCGGGGTCTATTCTCTACTTCAGATAATCATGTTCTCCTGAGTAGTAATTCCAAAAGACTCGCCCAGCACTCGCAGCTCATATTGGCCATATGGCATTACACTATTGACACGATACGGGCCACGTATACCCGAATATAGTTTACCAGTAGTCTGTGAATCCTTGATCACAAAACAAAACAAAACAAGAAGTTTAAAAGATCGCGTAATCCTTCGCCCTTCATTAATGTATTCATCTTGCTTTCGTCTATTTTCGATCAACAGTTCCGAAGAACGTTGTCTATGAAGTTCCTTCAAGGATTCTCTATTGGGCTGAGTGATATCAGCAGCTTGTACAACAATCCCTACAACTTTTTATTTGAATAGACGCTGGGACACCGCTCATCATGAGATTTTTGGTGCAAGAAGTAGCGCTAGATATCACTCAGCCCATTAGAGAGTGCAAATGAGTAAACCGAAAACGTTTAATCGGAACGTTGTGAGTTCAAAGTTTCTTATTGTGTTGAAATCCAAATACGGAAAAAAAAATTATATTTTTTGTCTTTGTTTTTTTTTTATTTATATCGTTTTCTTAAAACATAATACTTTGATTAATAATATTTCTTCATTTTCTTCATCATCAGTCCGTGAAGTCCACTGCTGGACATAGGCCTAGAGAACAACGGGAGGATTTGTCTTTTTCACGCTTGGCAGGCAGAATGAAAATCGCAATACCAGCCGTCTCGGACCTTTGACACTGCTCCTCAGTTACACACACTCCTCAGTTACAAAATACCCATTAGATAAAATGCAACATAAACTAATTGAAAATTTCAGTTTTATGAATAAAATAGGTTAATCGTTTCACTTTTATATTCTGTCATGTTATAAGTTACTCGGTGGATAACTGTATTCTGACTTGTAAAATCAGCCTTTAGAAATATACATAATTATCAATTCTTTCGTAATAACTAATCATTCAATATTAATGGGGAAACGAAAACAAACATGCATCATCATTTTAATAACATTTATTGGACGTTAACATTACATCCCTTCAAAGGCTGCATAATATTGTATGAAATACGTTTAACTCTTAATTAAGTATCAATATTGCTGAAACACACGTTGGTCTTTAAACGAATGGAAAATTGCTCAATCAAGTACTCGAATGCGTTTATGTCGTGATTTGAATACATATTGAAATAATATAAAGAGACGTTAAATTTAACCGTTTTATAATTTGCATGTTGATTTTAAATTTTCCGCAGCTTAAAGACACATACTTAAAGAAATCATAAAATCTAAGGCTATGATTAAAAAAGAACGTAAAAATACATTTAAAAAGAAAGCAATCGGGGTTACCAAGCGTGGCAACTATAGCAAACATCCACCTTTGAGGCAATCTATAAAAATTTCTACGTGGTAGAGCCATGCTGCAGCTATATTACTATTACTATACTTAGTAGTATAGTTGTAGCACGAATGGGTCGGCTCGACCGGGGAAGGACCACGCTCTCACAGAATACCAGCGTAAAATAGCAGTTTAACACTGCTGTGTTCGTATGGTGAGTGTAGAGAACGGAGACCTTTTACTGGAAAGAGGCATTCCATCTTAGTCCTCACGGGTGACAACGCATCTGCATTTGATTCCTTATTGAGGATAGATGTAGATGTCTATGGGTCACAGCAATCACTTACCATTATGTGGCCTGTGTGCTCGTTTGTCACCCTATCCTATAAAAAAAAAATCTATGGGGAGGTCTTTGTTCAGCAGTGGACTTTTAATAGGCTCTAACGGTGACGGTAACCTGTTAACAATGACATAGGATATCAAACACCTCAACTCTCCTGTGACCATTGGTGCTGTAATGCACCGAAACGTCGGGAAATAAAATAAAGAAAAAATAGCAAATTAAACGCGATAAAATACCAAAATTTGGTTTCATTATATGATATGTATTCGTGTAAATATAAAATAATCATTAAGCTATAATTTATCAATAATATGATAATATTTTTAAATATTTTTTTTACAAATCTTTCATAAGACGGAAGAAGCCCATGTCTAGCCGTGGACTTTTATGGGCTTGTGATGAAGAAAGAAAGAAAGAAGAAGAAAGAAGTGCTGATCCATCCTTGCGTTCAGATCCTTTCAGATAGATGAGTCTTTGCTACAGTATCAACATATTTTGAGATGACAAATTATGCTTCATTATTTACTGGCTATGAAAAATGTCAACGGCGTAGTGGCGGCAAAATATACCTGTGCCAAACACACCATTATGCAGCACGGGAAAACTCTTTCCACTCTGTAGTGCGTTGTGTAACCCTGGTAATAATCGTTTGCTGTTTTTTTAAGTGGTATTTCTAAATAGTCCACAGGGGTTACAATTCACCAGTAGTTTTCTTGTTTGAAGTTATTTGTAGGTGCCCATGGGCTTCAGTAGTCCACTTAACTGGAGTTTAACTTTGCAAATATACATACCTAAAAATCAAATTTAACCAAACATCAACAAGTTGCTTAAACACAAATGCTTATTTAAAATCTCGTGTGAGCATTACCTGCGTAGAAGTGTGTGCTCCGAATATTCTACTAACTTTGTAAATTACACGTATGGGACCCTCACGTGCTGAAACAGCTGTGGGTCGTCTCTTAAGGGCCAACACACATTAAACTTTTACGATATTGGAAACCCTCGGCAAGCTCCAAAATTGTTATTAGTGATTTAAGTCAACTTTACGAGTTATGTCATTTTATCGGTGTTAAATCCAATAATTGTATTTTCTTTTATATTTTACTATAGAATAAGGGCGACAAATCGGCGCACAGTCCACCTGATGGTACGTAGATACTGTGGCCTATAGACATCTGCATATATTCACGATTAAGAATCAAAATGCAGATGCATTGTCACACCTGAGGGCTACGAAGGAATGCCTCGATTCCAGTAAAAGGTCTCCGGTTCTCTACACTTACCATATTAAACACAGCAGCATTGAGCTGCTATTTCATGGTGTGACGCTATGTTTGATATAACTTTAACCTAAAATAACATATTAATATAATAATCGATAATGGTACCTGATACATTTACACAATACAACTAAACCAAAGACGGCTCCGTACGGGATTTTTAAAGCCTATACATAATTGTTTGAGTCTTAATGTTTGTCCTTGCAAGTCATGTGTGCAAATTGCTCCATGATACAGGAAATAATCCTAGTGTGGGATAACGTTTTTATTGAAAAGAAGGTCCAACTTTAAAATGAAGTCAACCATAATTCCAATGGAGTAACATAAAATAGGCCTCAGTGGAGAGGGTTTGGTGGAATGTACGGTGTGGCAGATGGATCATAGAACACGATCAGCTGCTACCAAGGACATTGTAATACAAAACCGCTTGATGCACATTGAAATCTCCACCTCACTGCATTCGAGGCTTTCATGTGTCTTAAAAATATTACTTTGACTGCTCTGTTGGTCTAGTGGTCGTTACCTACCGACTGCTAATCATGTGGCTCTAAGTTCGAATCCCGGCTCAAGTGAAAATACGCTCACGTTTTCTGTCAAGAAGATCTTAGCAGCAGCCCGATTCAATTCGCGGTATTCCACCCCGTGCCTCGAAAAATACGTATAGCCGTTTTCCTACGCCTGATCTCTTTCTCGGTTGTGTCGGATCCTCCATCAGACTATGAGACAAAGGAAGTAAGGAGTAGTTGCACCTGTGCGGCCTGTGCTTCAGCACAGTTACACTCCCTAGTGTGCTCGTGCACATAATCCTATCATGCGCAGGTTGAGACTGGCTGCCGTGACCAAAATTGGTTTTGATATTATAAAATCATCATCATCATTACAGCCCTTCACAAGTCCAATGCTGAACATAGCCCTCTCCCAGGAATGCCACAAAGCACGGTCCCAAGCCACCTGTATCCATCGACTTCACTCCATCTAGTGGGGGCCCTACTCTTCGTCCGCCGGTATGAAAATACCACTTATAAATTAAATTTATATTTTAGTTAAGTATTAGAATCAAGTAACTAAGCAAATATATACATATAACAAAAATAATTAGAATGAAAAATATCTTCATTGTAATATTAAATTGAAAAGTCTACGATGAAATCAGTAGCGAATGTAGACTATATTTACTTTTCTAATAGCTAAAATATTGCAAGGAGCAATTTTCAAGAGCGATAATATTATTGATGGCCTTATTTCAATATCTCTAATGGCGAGATACAGATTCTAAAATCTTTCTAAATACAAGTATAATATATATTAATACTTACCGTCATTTTGCAAATCCTCGAACAGCAGCTGAAATAGTCTATGGATAATATTTTAGATTTAGAGCTGAAATAATTATTAAAACATTAATCTTTTGAAACTTCTTGTTAAAATTTACATGCTAACCAAAATTTTATTTAAAAATTTAAGCATGCTGGTAGTTGTTTTTTCCTGTCTCAGAGGTTCCAGCACTCGACAAAGAGTTTTTGAGAAATATTGAACGGATCGGTAAGTATGGCAATGAAAGAATATCGTTGATATTGAGAGAAACAGGAAAGAAGATGAGCTTTGTCTCACAAGTTCTAAAGTCGGATCATGCACCGTCAAAGACTTTGATTAGTTTGAAAATGGTGATCCAAATGCATAATTTCGGGTGCGGAAAGAAGTGGCTAACAATACCCCCGAAATGTATCATTACGTTAGGCAATGTTACAGTCAAAATACTAACTTGTTTTACGAAACCCATATTATCGATTCTGCTGTCGGTGTTCAGCAGGGTGACCCACTAGGTGCAGCACTTTTCAGTTTGGGAATTCAACCCATTATTTCAAATTTGAAATCCATGCCGAATGTCTGGTACCTGTATGACGGTACACTGAAGGGTATAGCAGATGATGTCCTCAGTAATTTTACTCATATTTTTCGAAATTTAAAAAATATTTGTCTTGACCAAATAGCAATAAATGTGAAATATTTTTTTCCAATAATTTATCTAGTTCTCACAGATAATTTTCTCCAGGGATAAAAACTGTCAGTACGGAATCGCTATACCCGCTAGGTGCCCTGTTGTTTTTCGATTTTATTAAACTTATTTTAAAAACAAAATTTGATCGGTTTTTAAACCACGTTGATAAATGGTATAACTTAAACCCCCACATTACTATTTTAAAATATTGTCTCCTTGTACCTAGATTTACATACTTATTCCGATCGAGTCCAGTCTGGAAATGTTCGGATATTTTAAAAGATATTGATAATAATCTTAAAATAGCCTTAAAAAAATTCTGAATTAAAGTTGGAAAAATTTACTTTGCCAATATCCGCTCAATAAAATAAAATGATGTGTCTTACCTAGTTTCAAAAGCACGTCCCGCCCTCCCTCAATTGAGTGCATTCACCACTAATCCCAGCACCACTACACTAGGAAAGACACACCACCGACGACAATACGACACGTGTTTCGCCTCTACACGAGGCATCTTCGGATGTAGTATACTCTGCGGTGGCTGACCGCTAAGTGAGCGGTGAGCCAAAAACAGCTGCTATTTATAAGACTCGCCGACGCAACCGCTCCCCACTTAAATAGCGAGTGACCGCGTCATGCGATAAAACATGCGACCAATCACCACCTGACGTTTTATTACAGTCCTTCACAAGTCCACTGCTGAACATAGGCCTCCCCACGGAATGCCACAAAGCACGGTCCTGAGCCACCTGCATCCATTGACTTCTGCATGTCTTACCAGGTCGTCACTCCATCTAGTGGGGACGCCCCACACTTCGCCTGCCGGTACGAGGCTGCCACCGAGAACTTTTCTTCCCATCGGTTGTCGGTTCTTCGAGCTTACTAATCCTTTGGCTATGTCGTTACTCTGGTTCTACTGCGGATATCCTCATTTCTAAGTTTATCACGCAGAAATCCCGAGCATAGCCCTCTCCATAGCTCGCTGAGCGACCTTGAACTTCCTCATACGGCCAGCAGTGAAGGACCACGTCTCAGTTCCGTATGTCATCACTGGCAACACGCACTGGTTGTACAATTTAGTTTTGAGGTTTTGAGGTATGCCTGATGAGAAGATGGGTCGTAATCTCCCGAACGCTGCCCAGCCGAGTTGAATCCGTCGATTGACCTCTCGGTCGAAGTTGGACTTACCTAGTCGGACTATTTGTCCCAGGTAAACATATTCGTCAACAACTTCGAGCTTAGTGCTCCCAACAACTACCGGCATAGGTGTGACATGGACATTAAACATGATTTTTGTTTTGTCCATGTTCATCTTGAGACCTATCCGTTGGGAGACACTATTGAGGTCATTGAGCATAGTGCTTAGGTCCTCCAGCGATTCTGCCATAGGACTATATCGTCGGCAAATCGAAGGTGAGTGATGTACTCGCCATTGATGTTAATACCGTATCCTTTCCAGTCCAGTAGCTTGAAAACGTCTTCCAATGCAGCGGTGAAGAGTTTCGGGGATATTACGTCACCCTGTCTTACACCTCTCTGCAGTTGGATAGGTTTCGTACTCTGGTTCTGTACTCGGATAGCCATCGTAGCCCTACTGTACAAACACTTCAGCACCTCGATATACCGACAGTCCACTTGGCACCGCTGAAGGACTGTAGCACCGCCCAAATTTCGACGGAATCAGGCTTTCTCATAGTCCACATACGCAAGGCAAAGTGGCAGATTGTACTCGTCGGTCTTCTGTACAATTTGCCGAAGAGTATGTATGTGGTCTATGGTGCTAAAGCCTTTTCGAAAACCGGCTTGTTCGGGAGGCTGGAAGTCGTCGAGTCTGCATGCGAGACGATTCGTAATGACTCTCGAAAACAGCACGTAGACGCGGCTCAGAAGGGAAATCGGTCTGTAGTTCTTCAAGAGAGCGTTGTCGCCTTTCTTGAAGAATAAGACCACCGCACTTCTGCTCCACGCCTTCGGTGTAATGCCACCATGGAGGACGGAATTAAAGAGCTTCTGAAGGACTTCAAGTACCGGTTTTCCACCCGCTTTCAGAAGCTCCGCTGTAATTCCATCCTCGCCTGGGGCCTTGCCGTTTTAAGGTGCTGGAGAGCCATTCTATCTCGCTCAGACTGACGTCTGGGATATCATCGAATAGTGTCGGATAAGACTTGCTCTTGGATCGTTACACGTACTTGCGCGTGGCTCTAACGATGACGTGTACAGCTGCCCATAGAACCTCTCAATCTCACTGAAAATCTCAGGTGTCCCGGAAACGATGCTGCCACAATCGGTCTTCAGCTTGACAGTTGGCTCTTTCTGGCAGACAGATCTCTGGCAAAGACTTTGAGCCCTGGTTCCGCTTCGATCGCTTCTTCAATACGAGCTGTATTGAAGTTGCGCAAATCCCGCCGCATGCATTTGGAGATCTGTCTGTTCAGTTGCCTATATGCTGTCAAATCTGCTGAAGACTGCAGCTTCATCTCCCGTCTAACAACCATGAGATTAAGAGTGTGATCGGAGAGTTTTGTGTTCTTCTGCGACGGTCTTACAGAACTTAGCTCCGACCGCATGGACAGTTTCCACAAGCTTGTCATTCATATCGTCCACTTCATTGCAAACTTCTGGGCACTGAAAACGATTTTGTAACTCGAGCTGAAAGTTTTCGGCACTTTGGATTATAGCACGAGGGGGACGGAGCGTTGACTTCATTAGACGTGACGTCTCCAACTTAAAATTTAGGTTCAGTGTGCCTCTTACTATTCGGTGATCGCTGCCAGTTTTCACCCTCGCGATCACTGAGACATCACTGAATGATTGTCGTTTGGTCGTCATAATGAAGTCAATCTTATTTTTTGTCGAACCGTCGGGGCTTGACCAAGTCCACTTCTGTGGGGCCGCTTTTGGAAGAAAGAGTTCATCATAAAGAGTCCTCTTTCTCCATAAAGTCGGCCAGCTGCTATTATGGGTTCCGTTGCCCTATTCCGAATTTCCTACTTTCAGCTCACCGCTCTCTCTTGTGCCTAGTTTTGCGTTGAAGTCTCCCATTAACACCGTATAGTGGGTTTGGAGGAATGCATGGCTCTAGAGATATCCTCATACATTTCCTCCACCTCCACATCAGGGTGTGCCGAGGTTGGTGCGTAAACCTGTATGACCTTCAGCGAATACCGTTTGGTGATTCTGAGTATAAATACGCAACCCTCGTCGACACACTCCCGATCTTTACAACGTTGTTAACGAGAGACTTGTGGACGATAAATCCGGCACCTCCTTGGGACAGATGGTCGCCCTCCCGGTGATAGAATAAGTTGCCGGATTCGAGGATTACCGTGTCCTCCCCTCTCTTCGGACCTCGGATAGTCCTATTATATTCTAGCGTAACTTGTCTATCTCTTCTTCAGCTCCAGGATCTTCTCGTCAGTCCTCAGGGTGCGTGCGTTATATGTTGCCAGGTCGAGTCGTCGTGGGTGGAACCTCCACCGGAGATTCTTGCACCCCTGCCCCGCCGTTACCATGGTCGCCACCGTAGCCAGGAATAGCGGGCCGCCGGGAACAAGGCCGTTTCTTTGTGTCGTCGCTCATGGGGTATATTGCCATAGTTGCCACGCTTGGCGAGCGGGTTGGCAACCGCAGTTTTTATTTTTTGGCTTTTATCAGAAAGATGCTGCTGCCCATCTTCTGTATCAGTTTCCTTGTCGCCTCTTACGACACCCACGGAAGATATGGGGTAGTGGGTATTCTTACCCGCCACTACACGGGCGGCCACCTGACGTACTGCTATCAAATTAATAACAAACCTCTGCGAAACGCCTGCCTACCCTCCAACCACGCAACCAATCGCTGATCACCGTGACGGTGATGAACGACCATATTGCGAGGCTGTCCGTTATTAAGAGCCGGTTTAAAGATGTTTAAGAGGTGAGTTAGAAACATTTGTTTGTTTATTCAGCAGTGCAACATTACTATTTTACTTTTTAATATCTTCAACTGCTCCAGCACACACAGTCGCAGCCCTTTATTACAAGTATGTAAGACTTTAAAGGAGTGGTCGTTGGTTAGGTTGTGTCCAGTGTCCAAGAAATGCTTAGCGAAATGGGATTTATGAGGATTGCAATTCCTGTACGCGGCTAAGGGTCAGACTGATCGCAACTTCGAGACATGTTACAAAGAGCATTTAGCTCTTTTTAACACAGCCGCAAAGGGCGGCGGTGTTGGAGACCCGCGCTTCCGTCCCCGGACGGTTGTGCCCACGCCTCCCTCTCCCCGAGGGAGGTCGTATCCGATTCGGCGAGAAAGCCTTCGGGCTAGAGCCGTTTTCAGGTGGTGTTTAGTGGGTAGCCACTTTTTCAAAGTGAGTCCCATATACGCAGCCGGCTGCGTGGTATGCTATGACATTCACCACCTCCATCCCCACTTCCGGAGGGTGTCCTTGCAATGGACGCAAAAAGCTCGTCGCTCACTTGGGTCAGCCACCGTAGAGTCTACTACACCTGAAGATGCCTCGTTGAGGCGATACACGTGTCGTATTGTCGACGGTGGTGTGTCTTTCTAGTGTGGTGGTGGTGGGAGTAGTGGTGCTGGGATTAGTGGTGGCGGGGATAGTGCACGCAATTGAGAGAGGGCGGGAGGTGCTCTTCAAACTAGGTAAGACACATCATTTTATTTTATTGAGCGGATATTGGCAAAGTAAATTTTTCCAACTTTAATATAATGGATTTCCGCAAAGTAACGCCTGATTCTATTAATTAAAAATTCTAAATTTAACTTTAAATACAACAGCCTGGACTCAAGTTACGTTACTTATAAAATTTGGTGGTATTGGTGTGAGAAATCTTTCTAGCTTTTCATTGCCTGCTTTCCGTGCTTCCTTGCATAGTGTCAGTGACTTACGTAACGTAATTTTAAATAATAAAGTAGACCTGTGTTTTGCTACGGAGGCAGGGCAGACATGGCAAACTCTATGTCCAAACGAGAATGTTCCACTGGAAGTTAACCAACACAAACAGTGGAATATTTCGTTGGTACAGAGTGTGCAGAAAGATTTGTTTCATAATTTCCATAGTGACCAAGATCAGGCACGCCTTTTAGTTTTTTCGACTAAGGAATCTAGTCACTGGTTATAAGCTTTACCATCAAGTAATTTCGGCACATTACTTAATGGGGAAAGCTTGCGCATCGCCGTAGGAATCCGACTAGGAGCGGCGATTTGTCAACCCCATCAGTGCCCCTGTGGTAGCAGGGTCGACGAGTTTGGGCTCCACGGACTTTCAAGTAAGAAAAGTGCTGGTAAGTTTTCGCGGCACGGTTCTTTGAACGATATCATCCGAAGGGCTCTTGTTTCTATAAATGTTCCCTCGGTTTTAGAGCCTTGTGGAATATTTAGAGACGATGGCAGGAGACGGTATGACATTGGTCCCTTGGGAGAGAAGTAAAACCCTAGTGTGAGATGCTACTTGCATAGACACTTTGGCGGCCTCTCATCTCAGGGGTACGTCGTTTAGAGCCGGAGCTGCATTAGAGGCAGCTAAACTGAGTAAGTGGCACAAATATGAATCTCTGAGAGATGGCTACATATTTGTGCCATTTGCTGTAGAGAATATCGGTCCGTGGGGTTCACGTACGGTGAAGTTCCTAAAGGAACTCTACCCGCGACTGGTCGTTGCTGCTGGTGAAATGAGGGCTGGTTCGTTTCTCGCTCAAAAGCTAAGTATAGCCATTCACCGAGGAAACGCAACTAGCGTTCTTGGCACGATACCACGGGGAGTAGGACTGTATGATAGTTATTAGTCTAGGTTTTTTATTCTTATAGATTTGTAGTATTGTATATATTAAAAAATAAAAAATAAATATGAGAATATAAACATATTTTTTTTCATTGGTCATTTTCTTAAAACACAATAATAATTTCATTAATAATCTTTCTTCTTCTTCATCATCATCAGTCCGTGAAATCCACTGCTGGACAAGGGCTTCTCTCGTTGTAGAGAGGATTTGCCTTTGTCACGCTTGGCAGGCGAATTGACAATTGCAATACGTCGGATGTCTCGGACCTTTGAAGCTGCTGCTCGTCACACGTGGCAAATTTAGCATAAAATTTGCAATGGATTAAACTCGGTTTGCTCTAATAAAATGAAATTTAGCTTTTTAAATTAATACAGTACGAAATTTAAATAAAGTATCTGTGTTACTTTTGTATTTGGAATGAATATTCATGACGTTTTACGAACAATGCATATTTCTTACTGAGAACGATGGAAGTATATAAATTATGTAAATATTTGCCAAAATAGAATTTCAGGATATACTTATTAATGTTCTCCAAATAATTAAAATTTTAAAATATTTGTATAGTGTAAGTTAATTTTAATTTAGTTTATATTCATGTTTCGCTATTGCTCCAATCAGCTTTTTATGGGTTTCAAAAATAATAATTATGATTTTTTTTATTCTCATCTACTTTGTAAGTGATAACTGTTTTGATCTCATATTTATTTTGTTCAAATTTGGATAGAAGAGAATTAACAATATGGAAAAAAGTAACTTCTGTCATTGTCCTAACTGAATGTGAAAACATAGCTGAATGTATAATAAGAACTTTATTTCATTTATTGTTATAAAAAATCATATTTCCATCATATATATTCATATAATCATTATTGCGTTCATCATCATCATCATTACAGCCCTTCACAAGTCCACAGCTGAACATAGGCCTCCCCACGGAATGCCACAAAGCACGGTCCCGAGCCACCTGCATCCATCGACTTCCCATATCTTACCAGGTCATCACTCCATCTAGTGGGGGACGCCCTACACTTCGCCTGCCGGTACGAGGCTGCCACTGAGAACCTTTCTTCCCCAACGGTTGTCGGTTCGAGCTGTATGTACCGGCCCATTGCCACTTCAGCTTACTAATCCTTTGGGCTATGTCGTTACTCTGGTTCTACTGCGGATATCCTCATTTCTAAGTTTATCACGCAGAGAAACACCGAGCATAGCCCCTCCATAGCTCTGAGCAACCTTGAGCTTCCTCATACGGCCAGCAGTGAAGGACCACGTCTCAGTTCCATATGTCATCACTGGCAACATTATTTAAAATGTCATTATAATACTCAATTTACAAAGTAATATAAATTTATAATCTATCACAATTTAATAATAAAATAAACGATTGCTAAAACTATGTTGTATCATTGATATTTAAATTTACATCAATATTTGACAAATTACACAACAATAGAATAAAGAGGAATCACTATAACCCAAAATATTATAACTACCCTGATACAATTCGATTAACTAACTCCTAAGCGTCCGCCAGACACGACACGACTTAAAGGCACCACCGTCCCGGACCAACTGAGCGCAATAACTAGTAGCAGTAGCATCGGTTATTTATCCCCACTGCTGTTGTGACGTCACATGCTGTTGTAGTTTGTCTATAAATTCTTTAACTCGGCCTCTCCTGACATGTGGTCGTCCTCGACCACTTATTTATTACTAGTCGAACCTCGACCACCTTCTCGAGAAGTGGCTGAAAGGACAACAGATGGTCTACATTAAACTATCTAAATGCCAAACAGATCACTCAGTCTTCCTTTCAAAATTCTGTCAAGCAATGCAAAACAATAATTGGTGTTATCTCCAGCCATTGTAAGCATGTGCAATCAATCAGTCATTCATACTAGTAGTGACAGATACACACAGGAATCTAACAGTACCAAAATTCTGGACTCCTTTGATACAAACACACCATTACTTTGTGAAAATCACAACCGAGTGACCAGCTACCACGGATTAACTCAACGTAAGCTTCAGTTGAAACCTAGCTGATAACATTCAGCTAGAGCGGAGACACGCAACGCAACCACCAAAAACTTGGTGAAAACCTAGTCGATAGCATCAAACTAGACCGACGAAGATAACTCTTATAATACACCACTGACAAATTCAGTGAATACCTACCTAGCCGATAACATCGAGCTAGACCAACGGAGATAGCTCTCAATACACACCACTAACAAATTCGGTGAATACCTAGCTGATAACATCGAGCTAGACCAGTGAAAATAACTCTTTCAGTATTAATAAATACTCAACTAGTACCACTAACAAATTAAGGAAACCGGTGATGAACATTATGGCAAGATATGGAGGTATCCACTATCAAAAATGTAGCACATGCTTCCGAGGTCTATTCGCTACTTCAGATAATCATGTTCTCCTGAGTAGTAATTCCAAAAGACTCGCCCAGCACTTGCAGCTCATATTCGCCATATGGCATTACACTATTGACACGATACGGGCCACGTATACCCGAATCTAGTTTACCAGTAGTCTGTGAATCCTTGATCACAAAATCAAAAAAACAAGAAGTTTAAAAGATCGCGTAATCCTTCGCCCTTCATTAATGTATTCATCTTGCTTTCGTCTATTTTCGTTCAACAGCCCGAAGAACGTTATCTATGAAGTTCCTTCAAGGATTCTCTATTGGGCCCTGTTATATAATAGCAGCTTGTACAACAGTCCTTTAACTTTTATTTGAATAGACGCTGTGACATTACACAGATTATTGGTGCAAGACGTAGCGCTAGATATCACTCAGCCCAATAGAGAGTGCAAATGAGTAAACCGAAAACGTTTAATCGGAACGTTGTGAGTTCAAAGTTTCTTATTGTGTTGAACCAAAGACGGAAAATTAAAAAAAAAATCATATTTCTTGTTTTTTTTTTATCATCAGTCCGTGAAGTCCACTGTTGGACATAAGCCTAGAGAACAACGGGAGGAGGATTTGTCTTTTCACACTTGGCAGGCAGAATGACAATCGCAATACCAGTCGTCTCGGACCTTTGACACTGCTCCTCAGTAACACACAACCTCAGTTACAAAATACCCATTAGATAAAATGCAACATAAACTAATTGAAAATTACAGTTTTATGAATAAAATAGGTTAATCGTTTCACTTTTATATTCAGTCATGTTATAAGTTATTTGATGGATAGCTGTTTTCTGACTTGTAAAATCAGCCTTTAGAAATATACTTATTTATCAATTCTTTTGTAATAACTAATTTCAATATGAATGGGGAAACGAAAAAAAAAACATTGATTATCATTTTAATAACATTTATTGGACGTTAATATTACATCCTTCAAAGGCTGCATAATATTGTATGAAATACGTTTAACTCTTAATTAAGTATCAATATTGCTGAAACACACGTTGGTCTTTAAACGAATGGAAAATTGCTCAATCAAGTACTCGAATGCGTTTATGTCTTAATTTGAATACATTTTGAAATATTATAAAGAGACGTTAAATTTAACCGTTTTATAATTTGCATGTTGATTTTAAATTTTCCGCAGTTTAAAGCACATACTTAAAGAAATGATAAAATCTAAGGCTATGATTAAAAAAGAACGTAAAAATACATTTAAAAAGAAAGCAATCGGGGTTACCAAGCGTGGCAACTATAGCAAACATCCACCTTTGAGGCAATCTATAAAAATTTCTACGTGGTAGAGCCATGCTGCAGCTATATTACTATTACTATACTTAGTAGTATAGTTGTAGCACGAATGGGTCGGCTCGACCGGGGAAGGACCACGCTCTCACAGAATACCAGCGTAAAATAGCAGTTTAACACTGCTGTGTTTCGTATGGTGAGTGTAGAGAACGGGAGACCCTTTTTACTGGAAAAGAGGCATTCCATCTTAGTCCTCACGGGTGACAACGCATCTGCATTTTGATTCCTTATTGAGGATAGATGTAGATGTCTATGGGTCACAGCAATCACTTACCATTATGTGGCCTGTGTGCTCGTTTGTCACCCTATCCTATAAAAAAAAATCTATGGGGGAGGTCTTTGTTCAGCAGTGGACTTTTAATAGGCTCTAACGGTGACGGTGACCCGGGTTAACAATGACATAGGATATCAAACCTCAATTCTCCCGTGACCATTGGTGCTGTAATGCACCCGAAACGTCGGGAAATAAAATAAAGAAAAAAATAGCAAATTAAACGCGATAAAATACCAAAATTTGGTTTCATTCGATATGTAGTATTCGTGTAAATATAAAATAATCATTAAGCTATAATTTATCAATAATATGATAATATTTTTAAATATTTTTTTTACAAATCTTTCATAAGACGGAAGAAGCCCATGTCTAGCCGTGGACTTTTATGGGCTTGTGATGAAGAAAGAAAGAAAGAAGAAGAAAGAAGTGCTGATCCATCCTTGCGTTCAGATCCTTTCAGATAGATGAGTCTTTGCTACAGTATCAACATATTTTGAGATGACAAATTATGCTTCATTATTTACTGGCTATGAAAAATGTCAACGGCGTAGTGGCGGCAAAATATACCTGTGCCAAACACACCATTATGGCACGGGAAAACTCTTCCACTCAGTGCGTGTGTAACCCTGGTAATAATCATTTGCTGTTTTTAAGTGGCATTTAAAAATAGTCCAGGAGTTACATTCACCAGTAGTTTTCTTGTTTGAAGTTATTTGTAGGTGCCCATGGGCTTGTAGTCCACTTAACTGGAGTTTAACTTTGCAATATATACCTAAAATCAAATTTAACCAAACATCAACAAGTTGCTTAAACACAAATGCTTATTTAAAATCTCGTGTGAGCATTACCTGCGTAGAAGTGTGTGCTCCGAATATTCTACTAACTTTGTAAATTACACGTATGGGACCCTCACGTGCTGAAACAGCTGTGGGTCGTCTCTTAAGGGCCAACACACATTAAACTTTTACGATATTGGAAACCCTCGGCAAGCTCCAAAATTGTTATTAGTGATTTAAGTTAACTTTACGAGTTATGTCATTTTATCGGTACTACATCCAATAATTGTATTTTTCTTTTATATTTTATTATAAAATAAGGGTGACAAATGGGCGCACAGTCCACCTGATGGTACGTAGGTGCTGTGGCCTATAGACATCTACATATATCACACCTGAGGGCTACGAAGGAATGCCTCGATTCCAGTATTAGGGTCTCCGGTTCTCTACACTTACCATATTAAATACAGCAGCATCGAGCTGCTATTTCACGCTGGTATTCTGTGAGAGCGTGGTCTTTCCCCGGTCGAGCCGACCCATTCGTGTTACAACTATAATGTAGCTGCAGCATGGCTCTACCACGTGGAGCTGTTAGGAATCACTGGGCAACTGCGTTATGTTTCTATCATGATGATATTATCCAATGTTGTGCTGGCACTTACTAGGCCCCATGGTTATGCTGGACTTTTAATAAAAAAAATATGCCAACTGTGTTACTTGCCTAGTATGCCGTAAAAGGGTTAAAGGGAAGTATTGTTTATAATTGTGTAAGCAACAGGCCACTTACACAAATTTTCATCGAAACCTATATTTTTGGCTAAACGTCGTCCGAGTAGCTTGCTGGTCTTTGGACTCTGCCTATCCCCTTAGGGATTACAAGTGTGACGCTATGTTTGATATAACTTTAACCTAAAATAACATATTAATATAAAAACCGATAATGGTACCTGATACATTTACACAATACAACTAAACCAAAGACGGCTCCGTACGGGATCTTTAAAGCCTATAAATATTTGTTTCGAGTCTTAATGTTGGTCCTTTCACAAGTTATGTATGCAAACTGCCTCCATGATACAGGAGATAATCCTAGTGTAGGGATAACGTTTTTATTGAAAAAGAAGGTCTAACTTTAAAATGAAGTCAACCATAATTCCAATGGAGTAACATAAAATAGGCCTCAGTGGAGAGGGTTTGGTGGAATGTACGGTGTGGCAGATGGATCATAGAACACGATCAGCTGCTACCAAGGACATTGTAATACAAAACCGCTTGATGCACATTGAAATCTCCACCTCACTGCATTCGAGGCTTTCATGTGTCTTAAAAATATTACTTTGACTGCTCTGTTGGTCTAGTGGTCGTTACCTACCGACTGCTAATCATGTGGCTCTAAGTTCGAATCCCGGCTCGGGCCGAAAAATACGTTTTTACGTTTTTTGTCAAGAAGATCTTAGCAGCAGCCCAGATTCGTTGGGCGGTATTCCACCCCCGTGCCTCGAAAAATACGTATAGCCATTTTTCCTACGCCTGATCTCTCTCCGGTCGTGTCGGATTCCCGCCCCATCAGACTATGAGAGAAAGGAAGGAAGGAGTAGTTACACCTGTGCGGCCTGTGCTTCAGCACAGTTACACTCCCTATTGTGCTCGTGCACAATAATCCTATCATGCGCAGGTTGAGACTGGCTGCCGTAACCGAAATTCGTTTTCACATTATAAAAATCATCATCATCATCATCATCATCATCATCATCATCATTACAGCCCTTCACAAGTCCACTGCTGGACACAGGCCTCCCCCAAAGAATGCCACAAAGCACGGTCCTGAGCCACCTGCATCCATCGACTTCCTGCATGTCTTACTAGGTCGTCACTCCATCTAGTGGGGGGCCCTACACTTCGTCCGCCGGTACGAAAATACCACTTGTAAATTAAATTTATATTTTAGTTAAGTATTAGAATCAAGTAACTAAGCATATACATATAACAAAAATAATTAGAATGAAAAATATCTTCATTGTAATATTAAATTGAAAAGTCTACGATGAAATCAGTAGCGAATGTAGACTATATTTACTTTTCTAATAGCTAAAATATTGCAAGGAACAATTTTCAAGAGCGATAATATTATTAAAAGTCTTATTTCAATATATCTAATGGCGAGATACAGATTCGAAAATCTTTGTAAATACAAGTATAATATATATTAATAAGTAGCTCGGTTACTGAAAGCTTACTGCGTCCATGTTATCGTGAACTAAAAATAACGAAATTAGTATTTTGAGAACTAAGATACAACTTTATGTGACCAACTTTTTTTGTAAAAATAACTTGAAAAAGTAATGTAAATATTTCATAACGCACCATAATTTAAATATAATGCATATTGTCTTATAATAATCATATTATCACAAACTCTCACACCCGCCACCCAGAGGGGTAAGCAAATACTACGGACTTCCATTTGACACGATCATGACACACTGCCCTCGCTTTTTTACATACATACATAAATATCTACCATCTTCAATTTATCTCGCCAATTTGGTCGAAAAACTCTTTCCAGGGTGACTCTTTCTGTCTCTGCCAATTACTAATTAAATTTTATTAATAATTGGAATTAATAAACATTTAGTTTTTAATATCAGTTACGTGGTAGAGTCACGCTGCTGTAGGAGGCCTGGAAAGGACTAAGCTCTTACAGAATACCAGCGTAAAATAGCAGCTTAATGTCTATTTTACGCTGGTGTTCTGGAAATAAGACATTCCATATTAGTCTACAGGAATTGAGGAATGTAGATGTCTATGGACCACTGTATCCACTCACTATCGGGTGGACTGTACACTTATTGTTTGTTATTGTATAAAAAAATAAAAAAATATGTGGTGGCAGTGAAAAATAATCCATTTTCATCCTATATATGTTTAGTAAGAGGCACTTCTGACGACGATTTTGTATGTATGCACCCGCCCTATGCACACCATGTGTTAGCAGTGTAAGATTATCTTCCGCCCCATTTCGCACCATGGATGTTGTAAGTGGCCACTATGGGAATACCAGAAAAATCTTATGGGTTTCGATAGATAACCGTATACCGTTTTGTTGACGTTAGCCGTAAAATACCCAGATTGACGATGGACAAAAGTGCGACGCGCCTGGTTTTGCGATCGTAAATCCGCCGGCTAGGCGTGGTAATTAACACAAATGCTCCCTACAACGGGAGATCTATGTGAAGCGGTGAACTACTACTAGCAAGTGAAAAAAAAAGAATAAGAATGTATTGGACGCTATAAAGTATCCAGATCGAAGACGGGGTGCAGCATCAGGGGTGTGATACTCGTATATCTGGTACTTCGATCATCAATCCGCCTCCAAAACGTGGTTGTGAAGGCTAATATTTTCCAAAATAGAAGAGTTTAATGCCCAAGAGTGGATTGTTACGGGCTAATAAAAAAGAATAATGCTCAAAAGTTAGTCTTGTTAAAAGGAGTTAATATAGTAAATTCAAATCTACTGATTTTAAAATACATATCGCAAGTCTTTACTTCTTTTGAAATACAATATCATATTCTGACACGTCAAATTTAAACAAATGAAACATATTATTTATGAAAAGCCTTATATAATTCTGTTCTGTAAAAGTTGTTGTTTTATATAATTGCATTCTAAAGTCAAGAACACATTGCAATACCGGAACCCAATAATGATTTTTGCAGGTTATGAACTTCGTGATGAAAGATTATTTTAAAATCTGTTGGCAATCTCTAGTATTCAGCGTTGATTATCGTTATCAGATAACATTAAGTGACTCTGCGTATAAGAATTTAGCTCTACACATTAGTTTGTCTTGAAAGGAATAATTATCAATTAAAATTTCTGTGTATAGGTCGTAGCTGTTGAACTAACAATTATCACTAAAACGTTTAATTTTGTAATTTGCTACAGGCATAAAAGAAAAAGTCCAGGTAGACTTAGCTGTCGAATGTATTTACATAATATTGTTGGTAAGATAATTAGTCTTAATAAAGGGAGGGAAAGGGAGATTAACAATTTAGTGAAAATAAAATGTAAAAGATGAACTTCTTTTAATTATTTTTACCCAGTAAGATTTGAGAGTGTTAAAGGGAGATAGCACTAACTTGATTTCTATTGATCGCAACAATACATTGTAGCGTATAATTAAATCAGCTAATTAGTACACGCAAAAAATGTATCATAGTAAGTATACATATTTAACAAATAAATCGTGCTTAATTTCTATTTGGACTACTGTTTTAATTATCTCCCAAATCACCAAATCATATCTTCTCTGAATTACATACATTATATATAAATTGCACATGGATGAACACTAAGACTCAGAACAATGATTAATTAGGCCATACTATATCTAGCCCCGTACGATAATTGAACTCTCAGTCCGCAGTGCCGCAGGCAAAGTGCTTAGCCCCAGTTTTACCGTGTAGTGTAATTAACGAAAGGCGAAAATTTTCAAAAATAAAATTACGAAAATTAGAAACAGATAACTGCGAAAATATAATAATCGAAAAATATGGTGTATACAGGGTTATTTTACAATATACGCCGAAATTGGCAGAAAAGGTTCAGAATAAGTAATATAGGCAAATGTCGAAAACGAATAAATAAAAAACGAATCTCAAACATTCTGTCCTTTTTATTTTATTAAATCAGAATGCGTGGTAATGTATTATTTTAACTGATTGTCGTTCATAAATATCTAGCGCCTACTATTTTACTACGCACGCAATAATTTGTAAGGGTCGCACGGTTACAAATTTAGGAACGCATACGCGTACGCGTAGTTGTTGCTAATAAATAAAATTGAATTTGGGATATTTTAAAATAAAAGTAGAAGCCTTATTTACTCGTTATTTCAAAAACGGCAATAGCGGTATATCATTATTTATATATTTGAACTTAAATATAAAATGTGTGTATTCTATACAAAATAACCCTGTATAAGTACAAATTTTTACAAAGGTAAGTTTAGCAACGAAGTGTAGGGCGGCCACCCACTGATGGAGTGACGACCTGATACGAGATGCATGAAGTCAATGGATACAGGTGGCACAGGATCGTGCTTTGAGGCTTTCTTTGGGGGAGGCCTATGATCGGCAGCGGACTTGTAATAGGGTGTTATGATGATGATGAAAGTTGGCATACAAGCACAGAGGCTAACCTATTGTAAGTGGATACTGTGGCTTATAGTAGGTGTCTGGGTTCTGAAGAATATTGGACAAGAAGATAATTTGTCACGCAGCCCAACAGAATTGGATTTGCTATTGACCTCTTTTTATTAATATAATTTCGTCACATAATTTCCAAGTATTTTGGCTGCTCCTTCATAAAAAGTTTATAAATAAGTACCCTTTTAGAACGGCACTTAACTTCTTAACTTCTTTCACTTCGCGTCAAGAGCCTTTTTAAGTGCACTGATGAACTTTTTCTTTTCAGGTATGCGCTAGCTGGCATTTGTAATTTGAAAGATTTGACCATACCCAACACGTTAAGTAGGTTGTTAGTGAGCGCAGGGATGACATCCTTACACTGGTAATGCTGTTTCCCATTACTATTCTGTGAGAATAGCGGTCACGTTTACGTTTTTGAAGAGATTATCTGCCATCAGTCAGTTGCCAAAGGATTTGTATAAAGTAAAAATAGGAAAACTCACCCTGACACTTTCGTATTCTAAAAAAAAGTCTATATACGTTTCACGGACACAGACTTCTTCTCGTTTCTGAGAGAGCGGTGAGAGGTGGACTTCATATGAACCGTAATATATATTAATTTAATTTTTGCCGGTGGGGATAGTTGTTGTTCGCGTAAGGTGAAATTTACGGTAAGCGCTGAATCCCTGAGTTTTTCCGTTCTTCTTACGGCTATAAGGCTTCCGTTACAGCATATTAAAGTCCACTGCTGAACATAGGTAATCCCCGTATATTGCCTCATAGGGGATATATTTGCCATACTCGCCACGCTTGGCTAGCGGTTCGGCAACCGTAGTTTTTTATTTTAAGTCGTTATTAGGAAGACGCTGCTGCCTATCTCCTGATTTGTTTCCCTCTGCCGCCTCTTACGATGGTTAACTCGCCTTTTCCACACATATTATATTACAGGAGGTTAGTTGACCAATATTTTTGTGAAAAGAGTTTTCTTTTGTTGTGGTCCAATATTAAGAAACCGGTGGAAATTGAAGTCGTTTTGTAATTGTTTAAAAGTAAAAATACGAACTTACCGGCACGAGGCTGCCTTTCTTTCCAATCGGTTGTCGGTTTTTCGAGCCATATGGCCGGCCCATTGCCAGTTTAACTTACTAATCCGTTGGAGTATGTCCGTTACTCCAATTCCACTTCGGATATCAACGTTACGAATTCTATCACGCAGGGAAACTCCAAGCATATACCTATTTATTGTTTAATTTAACTTTAAGCAAACTTACTTAAGCAGATTTCTCAGAAAATGTCTCAAAAGCTTGTGTCCTTACCGTAAATAATTAAGGTAATTTGTCGCTAGCGCAGATAAGCTCGAGAGGCTAAAGTGACTGAATACCGAAGCTTAAAAAATAAATGAGTGCGGGCTACGTTGTGTTATCCTTGTGTAGGTATTTCCTTGCATGTTACAGTATTACAAATTATCTAATTTATATGTTACGCACAGAAAACGTTTTTAAAATAATCATTAATCATTTAAATTACCTCTTATTTTCAGTTAGTTCGCGAACTTTAAGAAATGTTGTTGATGTGTTAAGTTAGTATCATCTTGCAAATGAAATACATTAACAACAACTTCATTCTGTTTATAAGTTAAGAATATTTATTCTTGTCAGTTATTTATCGCTCTTCGGGGAATTTTACATTCTTTTTAAAATATTACGCATATTTTGTGCACTTTTTTTTTAATCAGGTGAGCCGCAAACGAGCATGCGGCTCACCTGATGGTAAGTGACTACCGCCACCCATGAACAACTGCAACACCAGGGGAATTGCAGATGCGTTGCCGCCCTTTTAAAAAGGAGTAGGCTCTTTTCTTGAAGGTCCTAAGTCGTATCGGTCCGGAAAATCGCTCGTGGTAATCGATTCCACAAGAAAGTTGTGAGGAAGAAAACTTCTAAATCGCACAGTGGTGGACCGCCAATCATACAGGTGGTATGGATGGTATCGCGAGTTTTGTCGCAATGTGCGATGGTGAAATTGAGCGGCTGAATTAGTCCGAACAATCCTCAGCACTCCCCGTGGTACATGCGATAAAATACGCAAAGAGATGCAACATCTCTACGCAGTGGCAGTGAGTCAAGCCGATCGGAAAGAACTCGGTCGTCGACGATTCGAACCGCTCTGCGCTGGATGCGGTCAAGTGGAAGGAGCTGGCACTGGGGAGCCCCTGCCCAGAGATGGGAACAGTATTCCATGTGGGGCCGAACCTGCGCCTTGTAAAGTTGCAAGCGGTGTACCGGCATGAAATACTGTCCTGCTCTGCTGAGCACGCTAAACTTCTTAGAGGCCAATTTGGCCTTCTCTTCAAATGACCACGAAACTGCACATCACTATGATACAGATATGTTGACACCGAGGATTCCAATACTGGCTGAAGCAACAAGAGTGCCTTGAAACTGAGGAGATACGACAAAGGGGTTCTTTTTGGCGGTAAAGCGCAAACTTGTGTCTTCTGGGGATTGAACTGGACTAGATTTAGTCGCCCCAATCCGAGACTTTGTTCAGCAAAGACTCGACTTCAGACACAAGTTTGTCCCGGTACTGGCGACGTTTTCCAGAAATATTTGCACGGCCGGTATATAAGGCATCACAGTGCTGTCGTCTGCATAGCAATGAATGTTACCAGTTTGCAACATATCATTGATATGCAGAAGAAACAACGTTGGTGATAGCACGCAGCCTTGTGGAACACCAGCGTTGATATGCTTGTAATCAGAGCATGCACCGTCTACTACGACCTTGATGCTCGATCAGCAAGGAAACTGGTGATCAATTGCACAATTTCTCGGAAGCCCATAGGAAGAGAGCTTCGAAAGAAGCGCTTTGTGAACCCGATCAAGGCCTGCTATGTGTCAAACTAACGGCCAATGCCTCCCTGGACTCTACTGCCTCCGCCCATCTATGAGTCAGGTAGACCAGAAGATCACCAGCTGATCGACCACGACGAAAACCGTATTGGCGGTCACCAATCAGCTGGTGATCCTCAAGGTACCCATGAGCTGGCACCTGGCAGTTTATAATAGACTCCATTATTTTGGAGAACAAGGAGGTGATGGCGATAGGCCTGTAGTTTGACGGGTCTGAGCGGTCGCCTTTTAGGATCAGGTGGACCAAAGCTGTCTTCCATGAATTCGGGACTACGCCTTGGGGTAGGGTACCGGAAGAACGCGTTAAAACCGGGGCCAACTCCGGAGCACACGTTCAGAATAATGGGAGGGACTACATCAGGCCCTCGACTTGCTGACGTCGAGGAGAGGAGTGCTTAGCGAACCGAGCGCTGTGTAAACCGCACGTCCGGCATGGAGCACTCACACCGCGGGATAGTCGGTGTTCCCCCGTCATTCAGAGTCGAGTTGGACGCAAAAGAGAGCCTAACAGATCGGCTTTCTCCTTTGCGGCATGGGTAGTGAGTCGTCCTCTCTGTGCAGAGATGGTAGAGATGGCTGACAGAAGTTCCTTGGACAGCCATGGCGAGAGACCAGAATGCGGGTTCCCGAAGGAAGGTGAACTCGTTTCTCGCCAATTCTGCCGATGTGCTCAGACCTTGCCTTGCAATGACTCTTTGAAGGACCTGGGCGGAATTATACTTCTTTTAGAGCGCTGGTGTTTACATCCCGAGGCGTTGATGCGTCAGCCCAGGCCCGGTAGCACTCCTGCTTATAGCGTGATGCTGTTTTACAGGAGCGATCAAACCATGGCTGGGATCTGCCTCCGATGGGCACCACAGAGGATGGAATAAAAGTTCCATACCTGAAGTACCACATCAGCAACAGAATCAGCAACAACGCTGGGATCTTCCGGCGAGAAGCAAACCGCGCCGCCCAAGGGTAGGATGCAAAAGACCGCATCCTATCCCAATCGGCCGACCTATAGCGCCAAACACGGCTGTAGCCTGCAGAATGCAACCGCGACGTTAGTGTGGTGGCACCACACTCCGGACAAGACAATGGTCCGACGAGCCTAAAGGAGCGTCGACGGAAATCTGATATCCGTCCGGATGAGAGGTCAGCAGAAGATCCAACAGGGAAGGTTCATGATCTCCCACATCTGGAATCCGCGTAGGCGAAGTAACCAGCTGTAAGACCATATGCCAAATCAAAGTCATAAACAGATCTCCTGCATGATCGGTTGAACGTGAACTGAGCCATTCGGCGTGGTGGGCGTTAAAATCGCCAAGGATCACGATCTCTGCATGGGATCTGCTGTAACAAGGAATCTGTAGCCAATTGGACGTGGTCGAAGAGTCGGTCTGTTTCGGCATTACCGCTATGGGACCTATAGAGGCACCCGTAGACGCAGTAGACAGGTCCGTACCTTCAAGACTGCCGAGGCGTCGAAAACAGATGTCCTCTCTGACGTATACGCAAACTCCAGCCCGGGGCACAAAGGAGTGTTCTAATTTGTACCCCGGGTAGGAGAGATATGAAGTATCAGCCGGAGAGGACACCTGAGTCTCATTAGCGTGACAGCGAAATTTTGAATTTGCCCCCGCTTCCCCGAATACGCGGGGCAGCCTGAGCACCACGCTCAAGAGTGGAGTAAGCTTGGTCGTAGATGCTCAGCGAGGGATTCTCCAGGGGTGCTGGTACCCTCCTGGGGTAGTCTTTCGTTTGATTCCGCTACCATGTTGATGGGGGGGGGAATTGGGCCTCCGGTCACCTGCACTCACCAAGCGAAACGCAGAGGTAAACCTCTACTTCACGCTGGTATTCTGTGAGGTCGTGGTACCAACCCGGTTCGAGCCGGCCCATCCGTGCGACAGTACAAGCTGCCGCGTGGCTCTACCACAGTTAGTTCAGTAATTTGTAAAGTGAATTGATATTTAATCAGTTAAACTCGTAAAAAAGGGCAAAACTTACTCTTCAATTCTGTAGCTTATCCTCGAATCTTGGTCTTCTTTACTTGTTCCTTGTTCTGTAAAGTTTTTATCGTCATCATCATCATTGATCAAAGACCACTATTGGACATGGGGCTATCCTATACGGGAAGATTTGCCTGGAACATCATGCCAGGCGGAAGATCGCAGTACAAGACGTCTCGCACCTTTGACACTACTGGCCGTCGTCGGTCTGCCTATTTACTCCATAGAAAGAAATGAGATGATGAATTCTCTTACGCCTCCACCTTACGGCAAAACTTTGACCATATTATCAAATTAAAGCAAATACTGTAGAAATGAGTTATGACATTTCCTCCTTACACCCCAGATTAGCATGATATAGCTTGACTACTTGGGATGTGCCGCGACTTGTGTAGGAAAAGGAAGGTGAGATTAGTGTTCATATACGTACATACATATATAGTTGAGGTTTTAAATAATATATCTACACCTAAATCTACATCTAAATAATGTATTAGATAATGAAATAAATTATAAATACTAGTTTTTGGGCATTTTATATAACGTTATTTTGGTAGTTTTTCTTTAATATACACCATATAATTTAAAATATGTGATATTTTTCGAATTCATTGTAATATAATTTTCAAATAAAGGTAAATGACAGAAATTTTCAAGTATGTTTTCTAAAAAACATTAAATAAATTAAACACAATGTAATGCATATCACTTTTTAAAAGGTGCCTTATCACTACGATAATTTAAAAAAATAATGTGGCTCTTTTCATAGAATATGGATAACAAACGAGCACAGTCCACCTGATGTAAGTAATGTTGCTCATAGACATCTACATCTATACCTGATTTTGATATTATGATATTATTTAAATGTAGCGTTGTTATCTCTGATCTGAGGTCTATATGCGCCGGCACGAGTCTAGCGGTGACCGTTATTGCTCATAAGTCGCGCTGATGGGCTTATTGCGCATAAGTCGCGCTGATTAGCTCGTGCGTATCTTTTACACGCGCTGGTTGGCTCTCCAGTCGCGTTCGTGCAATTCAATTCGCGCGCGTCCCTTCCACGTTTCGTTCAGCGCTAGACTTACGTGCCGCGACTTGTAACATACAATGCCTCGTTACAAGTAAAAAGGGTCTCCGGTTTTCAGCATTTATCGTAAAAAACACATCGTACAACAGCAGCATTAAGTTGCTATTTTTACACTGGTATTCTGTGAATCGCACTGACACATTCGTGCTGTAGCTTCATTATGGTTGGCTCTACCACGTTATTCCAGTTTTTACCCCTATAAACTAATTCCTTTAGTCAAACTTGGTAATTTTAGCTTAACGTCCGTAATTAGAGAAACACTTATTTTCAAACAATTTTAAAGTTATTCAGATTTAAAAGCATAATTACTTAAGATTGAAATCCATTTAAACGAATTTGAGAAAAGTTATTTCGCTTTTAATAAATTATTCATTAATGAGATCCAGGATAAGGCAAGACAGGGATGAAATAACAAAAGAGATGAATAAATTTTCATCGTTTAATATAATGTGCTATAATTATTGTTTATATTTGAACTAAGTAAGCAAATTTATTTAGGTAAGTGTTTCAGAGTATTAAAAGACGAATGTTTTAGAACATTATTTAGTGAATCTTTTTGAATAAAATTAAGGTAACTAATGATGGCAAGCGGATAGATACATGGGGTCCATAGATACAATCTGTACATGTATCACCTATCTCCGATTAAGAATCAAAATGCAGATGTGATATCAACGCTGAGGACTAAGATGAAATGCAGTTAAAACGGCCTCCGTTTCACGTCACTCCGAAACACAGCATTATTATGATGCTATGTCTCGCTGCTTTTTTGTGCGACCGGATAAGGATGTACTTTAAAAATTGCTTCTATAATATATCTACTATAGAAGCAATTTTTAAAGCACATGGAAAAATTATAATACGACGATTTCAAATAAATTTTATATCTTTAATGGTATTTTAGTTTCTTCAATTATCCAAACGGTAAAGAACTTAGGATTTACCTAAATATAATACACACACACACACACACACACACACACACACACACACACACACACACACACACACACACACACACACACACACACACACACACACACACACACACACACACACACACACACACACATATATATATATATATATATATATATATATATATATATATATATATATATATATATATATATATATATATATATATATATATATATATATATATATATATATATATATATATAGCATTAATTCCGCCTATTTAACCCTTACATTAAGATGTATTACAATAAAGATTAAATAAATAAATGATTACAAGAAATATATATTTCTAAGGGTCCCAATCAATTAAAATTGGGAATATTTACGTAATTGGAGGTTTCAGATGATGGACGATTGAAGCTCCAATTGAAAGTGTATAACATGCGCACGCAACAGTCGATTGTTAGTTGTGTTGGGAATTCGCGTGCGTCACTCATTAATATTATGATTTCATACGCGGATAATTCGACATTTCTTGCACTAAACGATTGTCATTTATTAAATTTGCATATTTGACCGAATCGGAAACCTTCAAAAACTGCTAGTCTGTCCATACACCGTCCATACACCTTTCACTCAGGACCTCACAAATTCTCAAGTAGTGAGCTTTATGATCATGAAACCAATAACAAAAACCCTATTTTATAAAAATACGTTACCCCCCGTTTTATCAGGGATTTTTTTTCGTGAAATCGTTTTATATTAATTAACTGCACATGAACTAACACGTTTGTTTTTCTAAATAAGGGAAGGGAAGGAGAGGGAGAGAGAGAGAGAGAGAGAGAGAGAGAGAGAGAGAGAAAGAGAAAGAGAAAGAGAAAGAGAAAGAGATATATATAGAGAGAGGAAGACAGCATCCTTAAGAATTTTTTAAATTGACAGCGATTATTCTGAGTAAGTTTGTATATTTGTATTCTAACAATAAGAATAAACTGTGTAAAAGATCCAACTTTTTCTCGCATTTGAAATATTCTCACGCCTCTCATTTCGAAAAAAAATTGTTTGATGGATTACCGTATCCGATTAGTATTAGCGACGGAATTTTTCATATCACATGTGTTTACTTTACTGGTTATCCGATCCTCTTCAAAATCAAGTAAATGTTTACAGAAATATTATGCGATCTCGGAATACTTTGAGTTACGTAAACATAGAAAACAATATGGGACATGTTTGTATGGGACTTAGAGCTTCTATGTTTATATCGAATTCTGTTCTCAATCTGCCTAGCATGTCGCAAATGATGGCTGTTTGGATATTGAGTTTGGTGTTAGGCGTAACCTATCACTTCTTTCTAAATTTTTCATCTAAACTGATTGATTGATTGCTAACGATTGAACTAATAAAAAACCAAGTATTAAAGGAATGAATGACGAAGTGTATAAAGAATATAATCCTCTTATTTCTTGCTTTAGGCTAAATATATCCAACATTGGGTTATTTACTTGAGAATGCCTGCTTACCTTTCCTTCAACTAACTATTTAAATTAATTATTAATTTCTCTCTTAATTTTTTTTATGGGATAAGGGTGAAAAACGAGCACACAGTCCACCTGATGGTAAGTGGTTGCTGTGGCCCATAGACAGCTACATATATCTTCGATTACGAATCAAAATGCAGATGCGTTGTCACCCGTGAGGACTATGATGGAATGCCTTGTTTCCAGTAAAAGGGTCTCCGGTTCTCTACACTCACCATACAGAACACAGCGACATTAAGCTGCTATTTCACGCTGGTGTTCTGTGAGAGCGTGGTCCTTCCCCGGTCGAGCCGACCCATTCGTGCTACAACTATACAATTAATATAGCTGCAACATGGCTCTACCACGTATAACCATGCTGCAATATTCTAGAATATTCCATTTAGAGGAATTAGAATATTCTTGTTCCTGTCTTGTGCTGTTGCTGATAAAGAAGAAGAAGATAAACTAACTTTAAAACAATAAACTAATAGTTGCTGTTATTAGTTGTTTTTTGTGTCGTTAATTATATCTTTATTTATGTACTATATTTAAAAAAAAAACAACAACCTACTAAGTTCTAGCGTTGTTCCGATTTTACACAGGCTATGGGTTAGCACTCTTTTCGTTGTTCAATCCGTATAAAGTTAATACAATTTTTTGTTAAAACGTGGCCACAGTATCCGCAATTGCTAAAATTACGGCTATTAACGTTTAAAGTAATTCTAGCGAGATGTATACTAATCACTAATATAAGTGTTAATCAACTTTTTTAATACCTTAAGGGGATATCTGGAGTGGAAAAAATTTGAAGAAAAGGTTTTGACGATTAATTGCTGTCGCGCTAAACTACCGAGCTAGTTAACCGAGTTGTCTGAGCTTCAGCTCGAACACATTATACCGATGAAAAATTGACAAAAGAATTAATAATTGTAGCATTTATGTTTTATTTTTGTGTTTGAAAAGTGTAGTTTGCAAGATTATGTTGTGACTAAGATTAAGAAAGGTGACCAAGTAAATTTCTGTTGCAGAAGTGAACGGTAGAGCCGGCAAGGGACGCCCTAGACGGAAGATAATCGACTATTATATTGAAGATCCGCCAAATTAACAGTACCTTTAATCGCCGAGCATGTATGCGTAGGTATATGGACGTAAAAGAGGCGAGAGAGGTGTGTCAGGATCGTGCCAAATGGAAGTCCGTAGTCTATGCCTACGACCTAACATGACGGGCGTGAGTGTTAAGGCTTTAAGAAGCCTGAATGACCTTGATGAAACGGCGACCGCAGAGATTTTAGCCGACGTCAACACCGTCTAGTGATTACTTTCTGTATTACTTAGAAAAGTGCAAAGATTAATAGACTGCAGAGGTGTCAAGTATATAAGTGATATACTGCCTATTATGCTTGCGTATCACTGAGAGTTATGCATCTTCAATTACATTGCACGATGTGGTGCTGTAGCTTCGTCAAGTAGGCATCACGAGCTATCAAGTGTTTAAGCTTTAAATACGTAAGAGTTTTATTATATTCGTTGAATCGTACTTATTTGTGTTGTATTAGTAGCTCTGGGTCTAAGCGCTCGATGTACCGCCCGGTTTGATCCATGGCATCACCAATGAAACTTTTAATGCAATTTTAAGTGGTGATTTAGCACGTGCTCGGCGGTGAAGGAAAAATCGTGAGAAAACCTGCATATGTCTGAGAATAAAAAATTCGAAGACATGTGAAGTCTGCCAACACGCATTGTGGCAGCGCGGCGGGCATTTCCTTGCCCTAAAACCTCTCAGAAGCAAGAGGCCTGTGCCTAGCTAGCATAGCGACTTACATAGCCTGTTACTTTACTTTGTATCGTATACATATGCAATATTCATATTCATTTCAGATGCAGCAGGTACCTACTGCTGACAAAAATATCATGTGGAGGCCACGAAAACGTAAAACATCTTTGTACCTAGATAAAATGTTCTAGTGATTGTCAGGCATGTCATAAGCCACATTTTCTATAGAGTTTAGAACGTTTCAGATAGGGCAAAATAAAAAAATAATACAAAATATTATGGGAATGATTTATTAATAATATATACATTTATAGGTATTTATAATAAAAATAATGAACAAGCTGCAAGGTTCAACTGATAGTGTTTCTTGTAAACACTATTGTAAAATTGCTGTTCTCATTTTATCTATGGTGAATTGATGAAACGTAGTCAAGATCACTTTATTAAAAATATATTTAATTAATATACGCGATAAAATCCGTAAAACTAGTTTTATTTAAATTAGTAGTATTCGCGTAAATATAAGAAATCATTATATTTAATTAAATTGGCACATGGCGTATTTGGCCTTCTACTTAAAACTCGGCGAAAATTTGAAAGGAAAGATTTTGTCTGTTCTTAATTCTCTTGTGTACACCACTTTTCACAGAAATATTGTTTACAACTGGCGTGGTTTCCAAAAGCATGATTAAGTGTCAGCTTTATATTATCGTCAATCAGATCCTAAACTTTTTTTGACATTTATTTTTGTGTCTTTGTAATATCTTGTAACCTTTCTAAAAACTGACACAAACTCATTAGTTTGTGTCAGTTTTGGAAAAAATGTAATTTTACCAGGTTTCAAAATTAATCAAAATTCAAAAATCAAAATAATAAAATCAATAAATGTAGATCTGTATATAAACATACACACTACACCTATATATATATATATATATATATATATATATATATATATATATATATATATATATATATATATATATATATATATATATATATATATATATATGTGTGTATTAGTATATTTATAGCCGCTTATTAACTGACGGTTACTCAGTACATATATAACATCCTGCAGACACGCCAAAACCAAGACGAGAGAATCACTGTACAAAAAGTAATAATTTATCGCAAAACTTAAGTGATTAAATAAAAAAAATACAAACATATCCAAGATACCTAATACGTTACAGAAAAAATGTAAAAATAATAAACTAATGAGTTTGTAGTTGTTTTATGAATTAATCGCAAATCCTGACGATCCTGGCAAGGATAATGGGACAAACTATTTAAATTATTGCATTGTCATCGGTCCTTGATAAGTTTGCGAAGTTTTAAATCAATGTGACGTTTTGAAGGGGATGAAAATCACATTCAAAAATTCCGTTACATAGATACATATCAAGCTAATAAAAGCATGTTAAGAATGATGCTGGCTTTGGTATTTATTATTTGAAATAATTCGTAGGCGTAGTGCTGCACAAAACTGTCCCAAATATGAATGGCCGCTACCGATGAATATAATACCTGCTATGTTACACCTATTTACATAGAAACTGTAATTATATTATTATATTAAATTATAAATAGCACTTTTACACAAGAAAGTAAAGTTTGAGATCAGTCCATCAGGTTGTAAATATTTTTGACATGTGTAAAATAAAATAATTGTACCTGGTTTGAAGGCTCACCCTCCCTCAATTGCGTTTTATCCACACTCATTAGCACCACTACTAGTGTAGTGGTGTTGGGAGTAGTGGTGCTGGGATTAGTGGTGACGGGAATAGTGCACGCAATTGAGGAGTGAGGTGCTTCAAACTAGGTAAGACACATCATTTTATTTTATTAAGCGGATGTTTGCAAAGTAAATATTTACAACTTTAATATAATGGATTTCCGCAAAGTAACGCCTGATTCTATTAATTATCAG
The DNA here is from genome assembly GCA_029286625.1 of Parnassius orleans. NCBI lineage: Eukaryota > Metazoa > Arthropoda > Insecta > Lepidoptera > Papilionidae > Parnassius > Parnassius orleans. The sequence continues at coordinate 282,576 of JAGSMP010000250.1, read as the reverse complement.
TCCATCTTGTTTTCGCTAATTAAGTGAATAGTAAAACAAACCAAGAGGTCCGTGATTTAAAATTACTTGCTGCTTTTTACAGAAAAGCATGACCTTATCATAAAATGTTAGTTAATATTTAGCGATCTGATCTGAAAACTTTTAAGTGTGCCAGTCATACATTAATGATTATATTTGGGTCATTATATTGGAAATAGTCTATTAAATATTTTATAATACAATTAATCATCTTCAGTATGATTGACTTTGTGTATGAATTTTATAAGTTTATGCTATTTTTGAAAAGTTTGCAAAAGCCATTTCACATTTATTTTAGTCTCGAATTTAAGTAAACAAAATAAACATTTGAACTATTTAAGAAGTCTTACCAGTAGCCTTCCTTTTACATAGAAATCTTGTAATGACGTGCATTTATTTTAATATGAACTTAGTCGTGTTTCTTTAGAACTGACAAGGTTTGTTTTATCCAAAACTAAGAATGACGCTGATGAAACGACGTCAAAATTAGGTAGGATAGGTTTCGTTTTTGCAAAATGTCCCGTTAATAGGTCTTTATAACCGATCTTCAAATTTAAAGCACCGACTGAAAATGAAATAATTATTGGTAGTTAATTTTTTTTTGAATTCATTGAACATTTTTAAGATTGTGTTGAAGCTCCCCTGATAAAAAAGAGAAATATATATATTATAGTTGTTGACGAAAATAAGGTACCTATTTATACATCGCATCCCACCAAAACGCAACGAAATGTTGTAAAACAGTATTTACAAACGAAAACATTTGTAAATACTGTTTTACAACATTTAACCGTAATAAAATAGAACAAAATAGTCTTCGGCATGAAAGTAAAAATAAATATTTTCGATAATTTTTGCAATACCTTGACAGCCGGGTTTAGAGATGCAAAATTTTAGCGAGCACTGTCAAATTCAATAGGAGTGACAGAAAAAACGCTACTTGGTATAGAATGGCAAAATAAATTATTTAAATAAAAGTAAAATCACTTTATTAAAAATCAAAATAGCCCAACACGTGACACATAATTGTACTTATTATACTCAACATTATTTATGGAAATCTGAGAAAGTTGAAAATTTAAGCATTTTCAGAAGCTACTTTGCAATTATTCTATTGAGTGAATTTTGTGGAGTCGTTTTTAGAAAACCGCCACCTCGGATACGCTCAATTGTAAGTACAATTTTTTTCGATAACGATGTGAAATCACAAAACAATCCTTATGCAGATCAATTTAGCTCTATTCAGCCTCTTAATATGGACCTTGGGATTCAAAGATTTTAAAAGTTTTTATGCTTAGATATGAAAAATATTATATTATATTATTACTGTCCCATGTGAGACAACCTTTATTCTTATATACATATTCCCATCACACGTAATACATTTTTATGGTTGGTTAGAAAATAATATTTACGTGAAAACTTTCATAGGGTAAATTTCTTTTTTTCTATTCTTAGTCAGCGCTAACTAAAATTAAACCTGATGGTAAGTTGAATGTAGCCTAAGATGGTGAAGCGCACTGACTTTACAAATGCGTATTCACTTTGCCTAATAGTAGTAGGTAAGTATTGTTTGCGACCTATTTGTGCGTGTGTGTGTGTGGGTGTGTGTGAGTGAGAATGCGTATGAGAATACGTGAAGAGGAATAAAGATTGAGTATTCGTAGTAAGTACTTTTGGCTTCATTATCATCATCATTACAGCCCTTCACAAGGCCTATATATATAGGCCTTCCCAGAATGCCACAAAGCATGTGCAGCCACCTGCATCTATCGACTTCGGAGGAAGATGATAGATGCAGGTATGGTAAGATATGTAATCTTACCATGTCTTCCCTCCATATAGTGGGAGGCTGCCTGCACTTCGCTTACCGGTACGAGGTTGCCACTTGAGAACCTTTCTTCCTATTATATATGTTATATATTGTTTATCAGTTTTCCAAGCTACATGGCCAGCCCATTGCCATTTCACTTTAATAATCCGTTGGGCTATGTCAGTTACTCTGGTTCTATTGCGGATATCCTCATTTCTAACTTTATCACGCAGAGAAACTTCTCTCCAATTTAAAAGTTTTATATTTTTCAGATGATGGTTTGTCTAACATTTAAAGAAAACATAAACACAAGAATTTCTTTTTTTATGCACTTAGGGAAGCACCACTTTTATTTTATTTAAATTGTTTGATATAATTTTATAATAGTGTACCTAAATATCTAGATAGTCTGTATCTAGATTTCCCTCCTCAATAATGTTCTATTAAAGCCATACTCATAAAATAGAGTTTGTTGTAATACATAATTATAAAATTCAGTATTACCTAATTAATAAAACATGCAACAATAAAATTACATAGGTATTAAAACTATCGAAATCTATGTAACGAGCATGTTGGTCGTTCACATCTAAATTATAAAATGCATTTTCAATTTCACTAATCAACGTCGCCGCGAATATTTGTTCTGCTTTGGACACTTTAAAAATTAATTTATTTAGAAAACAATATTTACAGTTACCAATGTACAGATATTAACTAAATTAAGTATTTCTATTCATAAAAATATTTATAATTGAGCATAAACTCTTAAAAAACTAAAATATATTTGAACGAAGTCGCTTCCACACCGAAGCGCAGTCCACCCTCGACGATATCCAAAAACGAACTGCGACAGAGCTCGCACGACGATCACAGGGCGACGGAGCAGGCATGCTCGCGCGAATATATTCAATTTCGGAGAAAAATTATATTTTCTCGAGTAAAACGGGGAATAAAAATAAAACTCTCAATTAAAAATATTAATATTTTTAAGACATTTTTTTTAATGTAAAAACTATTTAAAGAGCTTGTGCCGTTTTGGAGAAATTTTGCAAAATATGACAAAGATAGGTTCTCTTTGGGGATTTTTTTTCTAATAAGGGGTTGACAAAAATACAATTTTGTTCAATTAAATACATTTATTAAATCCTCTTCTGTCACCCTGTATTTTTCTTTGCGGATTAAATGAAAAATTATTGTGATTTTTTACTTAAATATCCAAGAGTTTAGGAATTTCAACCGTACTTAAGGCCTTAATGTATGTATGTATATTTTATGTTCGTGTTTGTTTGACAGATGTAAAACGGCGTAAGTAGGCAATTTTGAGAAAAAGAGCCGATTTATCGTTGAGAAAATCAACGGAAAACATAGCATAACGGAACAACGACGAAAATTCGATACGCAAGTACAAGATAAGCTTGTGTTGAAGCGAACCATGAAATTGAGTAGCTTTAATTAAATTACTAAGTTTGCTTTGTTTTTAATCAGTACATTCCTTAATTTTATCCTGTTTTAGTAAGTATTTGTTTATAATATTTGCTTGTAAAAAATAACAACAATTTTTTTTACTAATGTAATGAGCATGCTAACAGTTAGCCGACTCTTTTTATGTGTTGCTTTTTTGTAAACTTAAATGAATCAAACTACTTTTACGGATTTTATCGCGTTTAATTATACTTATTTTTAAATTCCCGACGTTTCGGGTGCTATCCAACACCCACGGTCACAGAGGACTGAGGTGATTGACGTCCTGATGTCAGAGTTAACCCGGAGTACCTTCAGCTTTTTAATTATTAGTTTTGGTCTGATCTACGCAGAATGTACTTGTCTTTAAGTCTTGCAGTGATATGCTTGGGTTTAGTTTTAATTTTATTAATTACAGGATCCCAAGCAGGTGGTAGTACCCAGCCTCCATCTCTATTGAAATTAGGATGTTTTTTAATTTCAATAGCCTCACGTATCATCCTCGGCAGGAATCGATGTTCTTTCGCGAGAATCTGTGATCTATCAAATCTAATGTAATCGCGGGGGCCGTCTAGGATATGATCACAAGCTACAGACTTGTGTTCTTTTACGTGGGGTTTAATAGATCGTTTTGTTTGCCCTATTTATGAGAGACCACATTCACAATCATGCCACGACCACAACGCCATTATTAAACCATTAATTATATGATTGTCTAACGTATGCGATGCCATATTTGTGTATTATTTAAAATTTAAATAGAATATGTGTTCAAGAACTTATATAATAAGTTGCATGTGTGCAACAGCAACTTTGAGCTGCGATTCAATAACTCAAATACATCTCATATTCACCAGGATGCATATCCCACGTTGTTTACAGAAGATGAGATCACGACTGGGATTCCATTAAGAATAAGTATACGAAGACAGCCGTCAGTCATTTTTGTATGAAATTTTTCATTAATTATATAATATAAACATCCTATAAAAGTCCGCTGCTAAACATAGACCTCCCCTATAGATTGTCGCTTAGGGGGGATTTTGTCGTAGTATAATGCCTTTGTTGGCACCCTTGGTATTTTGGTTGGAAATTTATTTAATGGACTATAACTTATATTGGTACTTAAATACTTTCGCCAAATAAATATAACATAACAAAAAAATACATAGGGTTATGCCTGTAATGCATATATTTTACACTACTCTGTTATGTACATTATAATTTTATGCCTATTTTGCTCTCACCATATCACACTGACTTTATTTTGTTTAGGGTCAGAAAATGAAATGGGATAGTATCCATATAATAAGTCTTATTAAACCTTAAGAGAGATTTACCTTTGAGAGAAGGTAAGTCAAGGTATGTTTATTTGAATGAATATTTTTGTCTTACACTCAATTACTTTTCTTAGAGACAGATGTAGTCTATTAAGTAAATGATACATTTTCTAACCTTACAATTACAGAATATTTTTTACAATGTATAAAAATTATAAATTGTTTTATTGCACTTGACATAACTAGTAGCAGTGATACTAAATGGTATGTGACTGACTTTACTATACTCCTGACATTTGTCTTTCAAACGCGTTACCACTTAAGGCGTATGTACATATAATGCATTTATACAAAGTGAGATTTTAAGTCAGAATAGTATATTACCGCATATCAAATTCATGCAATTCTGATGGTGATTGAAAAAGAGTATTTACATTTAATCTATTTTCAGTATTCCTGATAATAACATATATTTTGATACATGCAGAAATGCTCATGCCATCTACTTCTGGAACTGTTTAAAATAAGGAGGTCGATACAGAATGTATATCAATATAGGCAATTATGCATTTAAATTATACTTCTCTCGCATCTTTTCTTATTATACAAATAAACAAGTCATACTATTAAAAGTAGCCATTAAGATACGGAGTTATGTTACTATCTATATTATCCTGTGTTGTAACAGTATATTAAAGATATTACAAGAAATCTTATGGATGTTCGGCAGATTGCAGAATATCTGTAAATATAGCTATATCTAATTTCTAAACTAGCAATGAAAAAATAAAATGTGAATGTCCATTCTGCCAAGTTTATTAGCAGATTGTTTACAAGCTAATGTGATATTAAACAATTGAACAATTTTATTCAACTGTAACTCATTTGTTTATTTTGTATTTTATTTTATGAATAACTTTTATGTCACCATTGAAAAATTAACCCTTAGTGACTTTGTTGTATGTAAAATGACTTGCAATACTCACACAATGTTAAATAATATTATACCACCTTACAAAGTTTATCAACTCATTATTACTTTTTAAACTAATTTTATTTTTGTTTCAGATTAAACACTGTCTAAGAGTTCTCAGCTATCGCATAAGCTTTGAATTTAGCTGCAAATGTCTGTAAGTTTAACATGTAATATAAATTATTTTAGTTAGAAATTAAGTATATTGTAATTATTAATGAGTTTAAATTATATTTTTAACTTGTGGTGTTCATGGTAATGAGGTGAGCCAAACATTGAGGAACACTGCATCAACTGTTCTCTTTTTCGATAAATTATTTGATTTGAAATGGGGCAAAGCACAAAACACACAAAAGCCCCGGAGGAAAAATTTAAGAAAAGTCACTACATCAACATCAGTTGAATTGAATTGAATATTATACCTTTATGGCAAAGAATCATCAGTTACGATAAAAATTGGATTGTAACTATAAGAGTTTTCAAAGGTTGTGGAAATTCAAGAAGAAAAGAATTTGCTTTCAATGACAAATAAAGCACTTGCACTTTATAAATTACACTGAAATATAAAAATAAAGACTTAATAAATATTACTGTATTTTATTTCTATATACCTGAATGCAAATTAATGGTTTAATTTATACATGTTCACATTGTGAACACGTACATAAATATAAACCAATAAAGATAAATTTTAAAGTTCTAAGAGGATCCTATTTCTACTACGGGTCTTTAGGCTAATACATACGTTTGCCTTAGATTAATTAAAAATAAAACTAAATGTCAACTTCAATTCTTGAGGCTCGTTATTGGTCAATTTTTTTAGTAAATGGTTGTCTATGCGCTAGCACTTCTTAATAGTTTGTGACGCCACCGGTGTAGTGCCACCATGGAGGACGGAATTATAGAGCTTCTGGAGGACTTCAGTACCAGTTTTCCACCCGCTTTCAGAAGCTCCGCTGTAATAGGCCAACCGTGGCAACTATTGCAATATGGGGTATTTTGGCGAGAGTAACAAAGAGGCGGCCCCCAGTCCCCCGCGGTCCCGCTATTCCTGTGGTGGTTACCATGGTAACCACCACAGGAATAGCAGGGAGTGCTAAGAATCTCCGGTGGAGGTTCGGTTGCCACCTAAGATGACTCGTCCTGGCAACATATAACGCTAGCACCCTGAGGACTGACGAGAAGATCCTTGAGCTGGAATAAGAGATAGACCAGTTGCGCTGGGATATTATCGGAGTATCTTAGATCCGAAGAGACGAGGAGACCACGGTAATCCTCGAATACGGCAACTTCTTCTATCACCGGCAGGGCGACAATCTGTCCCAAGGAGGTGTCGGAATTATCGTCCGCAAGTCTCTCGTTAACAAAGTTGTTAAGATTGGGAGTGTGCCGACGTGGGTTGCGTACCTTATACTCAGAATCACCAAACGGTATACGCTGAGGGTCATGCAGGTTTACGCTATAACCTCGGCACATCCTGATCAGGAGTTGGAAGAAATGTAGGAGGATATCTCTAGAGCCATGGATTCCTCCAAACCCACTATACGGTGTTAATGGGAGACTTCAACGCAAAACTAGGCACAAGATAGAACGGTGAGCTGAAGGTAGGGTAATTCAGGATAAGGCAACGGAACCCAATGAGCTATCAGCTGGCTGACTTCGTGGTGAAAGAGGGATTCTTTATGATGAACTCTTTCTTCCAGAAGCGGCCCCACAGAAAGAGGACCTGGTTGAGCCCCGACGGTTTAACAAAAAATGAGTTGTCTTCATAATGACGACTAGATGGCAACTGTTCAGTGATATCTCAGTGATCGCGAGGGTGAAAACTGGCAGCGATCACCGAATGGTGAGAGGCACACTGAACCTAAACATTAAGTTGGAGAGGTCACGTCTAATGAAGTCAACGCTCCGTCCCCCTCATGCTCTAATCCAAACCCCCGAAAACTTTCAGCTCCAGTTACAAAATTTTAAATTAAAAAATATTTTTAGTGCCTAGAAGACTGCAATGCAGTGATTTAACCCTATCATCAATCTTTAGGATTTAGGTTTGTCATTTTGACTACTGCTGCACACAGGCCTCTCTTACCACAAAGTGCGGTCCTGAGCCACCTGTATACATCAACTACCTGTGTGTTTCACCAGGTCGTCACTCTGTCTAGGGCAGGTTCGGCCAACACTGCACTTGCTAATACGAGGCTGCCACTGATGAACCTTTCTTCCTCATCTGTGGTCGGTTCTTCGAGCTATAGTCGGCCCACTGACACACTACTGATACTGACACACTCACTTCGATTTACTGATCCGTTAGGCTATGTCAGTTACCTACTCTTGTTTTTCTGCGGTTATCCCGTAGAGGAATTCCGAGCATAGCCCTTTTCATCGCATACTGAGTGATTTTAAACTTTCTAATGCGGCCAGCAGTGAAGGAACTCGGTTTGGTTCTGTGAGTCATTATCGAATGGGTCGGCTCGACCGGGGAAGGACCACATTCTCACAGAATACCAACGTAAAATAGCAGCTTAATGGTACTGTGTTTCGTATGGTGAGTACCAAACCGAGTAGAGAACCGGAGATCCTTTTTACTAGAAAAGAGGCATTCCATGTTAGTCCTCACGGCTGACAACGCATCTGCATTTTGATTCGCAAACGAGGATAGATGTAGATGTCTATAGGCCACAGCAACCATTTACCATCAGATAGACTGTGTGCTCGCTTGTTACCCGTATCCTATATAAAAAAGACTACATGCACTGGTTGTACACTTTCGTCTTAAAGTCAAATAGATTTGTCGCGATTTCCCGAACGCATCCGAGCCGAGTTGAAATCGTCAGTTGACTTCTTGGTCAAAGTTGGACTTACCTAATCGGACATTTTGTCCTAGGTCACATACTCATCAAAATTTTGAGCGTTGTATTTCTTACTACTTTTGAGATTTAACATGGACATTAGACATATTTTTGTCTTTTCCATGATAATCCTAAGACCTATTCTTTGGGAACGCTGCTAAGGTATTTGAGCATAGTACTTAGGTCCTACGGAGATTCTGCCATAATGAATATATTGCTGGCAAATCGAAGGTGAGTGAGTGAAGTATTACCGTACCGCCATTGGCTTTAATACCATAATATCCTTTCCAGTTCTGTAGTTTAAAACGTCTTTTAATGTAGAGGTGACCCCCTATCTTTCACCTTTCTACAGTTGGTTAGGTTTCGATTTCTGGTTCTGTACTAGGGAAAATATCGTAGCATTGCTATACAAGCACTTCAGTATCTCAATATACCAACTGTAGTCAGCTGAATAAAATGTTAACTACCTACTTGATCTAGTGGCCGTAAATGCGACTCCTGATCATGTGTTCTTGGGTTCGATTATAAAGTCAGGCTTAAAATCTGTTACTGTGTTTTTCTATCAAGGAATTTTATTGTTGCAGGAGGAGGTAGAATGTTAGCGGTGTTTCAATCTTTGGTGACTATGAGAGTGAAGGTACAGAGAGTGCATCTGTGCTGGCGCACACACTCGTGCACTACAACCCTGTCCTGTACAAATGGCTAGTGTCCTTTAAAACTGGCCGCGTGATCTAAATTCGATCTGGAGGACTTTATACCGACTGTTACCTTGCTACCACTGAAGGAACTGTAGCACCACTTAAATTTCGATCGAAGGCCTTCTCATGGTTTTGCATGTATTTTTACAATTTGCGAACTAAGGAGTTTCACTCGTAAGTTAGCAAGATTTTGGTGCAGGTGGAGTTCACATGCAGATGTCACATGTACCCTCTCACATGACATCTAATATGAATGTACTGCATTTTAATCGCTGACAGAGAATCCAAAGTTTAATAGTATAAACAATAAATAATTTCTGTCAAATGTCTTAATGTTTTAAAATCTTGATTATGGTAAACAATAATTGTGGTATTATATCACTGCTTGGGATTACAAATATTTTAACAATGGGATGTTTAAGTACGCTCTCACAATTTACTATAGAATTATAAAATCATAACAACGCATCGAAAAATAATGATTCCAATTGCAGTGTCTGCCCATGTGGTAGGAAATGTTTGTCACCAATTCAGTATAAGGTGTTAGCAGGGCAGCACACACGTTTTATAATGTGGAGTTATTCTAAATGTATATTTTGCACGATATTCTTAGTGGTTACAAGGAGTCAAACTCAAGATGATGATAATTTATATTCAAGTCTACTCCAAAATGATTCAAATGCCATATATGAAAAAACAGACTTCGATGGTGATGTTGGAGCAACAAACCCATCAAGTGTCGACGATAATTTTTCTAATAGTGATGAAATGAAAGCTGATACTACAACGGAGACTTCTAGTGTTTCTACAACGGAGACAACTAGTGTTTCTACAACGGAGACTACCAGTGTTTCTCAAACTGAGTCAGTCTCAAATGCTAATGAAACTGACGATACTAAATACAAAATAAAGGAGATATGTGCATATTTTAAATACGTAGGACCAATAAATCTAAACAAGATGGTTGATTTGTGGCAGACGGCGTATTATCAAGCATCTCAAAAAGTGCCTTGTTTTAAAATGTTTATCAGGAAACTCACTATGAAGGTAAATGTAAAAGTGTTTACATGAAGTAAGAAAATTTTGACAACTTAATCGCGGTCGCAGCGCATTATTCTAAGGATATGGTCCTTAATATTTTTTATAATAATTTTAATGAATTAAAAACATTCTTTTTCTTCTTTTTTATCAACAAATGAAAGTCCACTACTGCATAGGCATACTCTCCCGTCGTATTAGGAAGATTTGCCTTAATAGTCACGTTTGGCAGGCAGTCGCAGTACCAGACGTCTTGCAACTTTGATGTTGCTCCCCGTTTCCGGTCTGGATAGTTTACGCCTGGCGTAAGCGAGATGATTATAACGGTATCTATCGAAAATTAAATGATCTTTCTAGCATTTTGTATAATCGCCTGCCTATAATCTTTAATTGCATGTGAATTACATGTGAATGCTGAAAATATTTTTATGAAAAGATAAAGAGAAAATTTTAGGCTAAAAAACATTTGTGATTTATATTATGATTATTTCATTGAAAATAAAGTGTTTCTCATTTTGTTTTATTTGTAATAACTTTTATAACAAAACAGGAGAAGCAATTTTACAAACAGAAATATGGTGATTTTGATGATGCAGTAGAATGGGAAGACTGTAATTTAGAAATTAAATCAAGTTTGGAAATTAAAAAGCATTTCCTACAGGGATGCGAAAGAGGACATGGAGTTTTAGAGAATATAATCCTGACAGAAAAAAATAGTAAGTACTTTATTGATCAAAATATAACACGTCATTACGATTTTGTTTTTGTTGTTTATTTGACTGCCTCGTTGGTGTGTTGGTCTTAAACTGATTAGTGATCATGTGGTCCTGGGTTCGAATCCCGGGTTGGATCAAATTAGTTATTGCATTTTTCTGACAAGAAATTCTCGAGCGAGCAGGTAGCAGCAGTTTCTCGGAGTCAGGAAGTTAGCGGTGTTTCACCTCCGTACCTCGAAAAGCTCGTTTAGCTGTTGGTCCTGCGCTTGATCTCTCTCCGGTCGTGTCGGATTACCGTCCCATCGGACTACGCATGTGAGGCAACCTGTGCTTACGTATACGCTTGGGAACTATGATCATGTCCTGCGCAGATGACTAGTTTCCCCAAAGAATTTTGTGAAAAAATATCCTGTCCAGAGGGAATTATTATTTTGTTGATGTTTATTATTATAATTTTCTTTATTTAAAATGTAAATCAAAAAACATAGTAATTGAAACGTGTGTGGTGTATAATCATTTTCAGATGAAACTTCAAATTATATTCTTAAGCCCGAAAGTCCTGATCAGTGGCTCGTCGTGCAAAACTTACTATTAATGAGGGACTGTGATACAGGAGATGTGATAGTATTCTCCAGAGTACCACATAAACCACGGAAGGAAATAATTATAGCAGCTTTAAAATTATTTGGTGAAAACTCAACGGAAGGAAAATTTATTTGTGGTGATCAACCACCAATAAGGAAAAAGACTATTGAAGTAGAGGATGCAACAGAAGATATTATTTAGGTTATTTCATTTCTTTTTTAATTATTTTTAGTAGTATCATAGAGTTTAGTGTATTATTGAGTTACGTATGGCAGAACCTTTATTGTAAATATATAAATAAATAAACTATTTCCTGGCTTAAAATTAATGTAATTAAATAAATATTTATGTTTGATTTGATACATCTTTTTTTTGCTATAATATATTAAAAACCACATAATATACAAGACTTTTATCTAATTAATTTTTTACTAATTAAAACTACTTCGTTAGTCTGGAATTATAGTAAAATGAAAAAGAGCCTCATGATAATATTTTTTTTAATATTGGATAAATGTTTACAAATTCTAGCCACGATTTTAGGTTTTTAAGCAGACATAAATTTCATTAGGATTCAATTCATGTTCAGGTACACGAAGAATGAATTTAGTTACGTAAAAACTTTCAAAGTAATTGTCACAAGATAGGTACAAGAAGAGCAAGTTTTTTCTCTCTTTATTTTAAATATTTTCAATCTTTTTCAGTTTTTGTTTAAACTCACGTTTTTACGTTTTTGAATCCGTATAAGTATTGTATTTTATTTGTTTGATTTCACAACGTCGTACAGTCTTGTATATTTAAACAACACTATATTTATTAAAAAAAAATCATCGTCACCATCATCACTACAGCCCGTAAATCCACTGCTGAACACATGACTACACCAAGGAATGCAACAAAGAATTATCCTGAGTCACCTGCATACATCGAATTCTTGCATGTCTTACCAGGTCGTCACTGCATCTAGTAGGGGACCGCCCTACACTTAGCTTACCGTTACGAAGCTGCCACTCGAGAACTTTTCCTACCCATCGGTTAATGGTTCTTCGTGCTATAATGAAAATAATTAACCATAGGTCATTATAATAAATATTAAATCAAAGTAAAGTTGATTTAGAGATATGTAACTGAAAATCAAATGTTTAAATGTTAAAATTAAGAACTAAACAAAATAAATATGGTGTTAACCATAATGATTTATTATTCTGCTGGAATATTTCAAATCAAAGGACTGCGTATATACTCGTATACTTGTTTATTAACAGCAAAGCAAATGCCGTGAACATTTGCTTTGCCTTCAAATGCAAATGCTTTCTCAATCAAAGCCAGTTCGGTCCTATTGATTTACTATCTGTACTGCATTTATTCTATACGTTATTCCAAAACCTTTGCCTTTATTACATTTCTATTATACACAATGATTATATTAGAAAGCTAACATTAATTAATGACAGAAAACGTTAGTAATAAAATTATTTTATCAGCCCCTCGTTCCAAAATTATTATAAAGAAAAACTTATAAAATCATCTTAATTTATGGAGTTACTATTATAATAATCTTGCTTCATTTTTTTCTGTGAATTTTGTGAAGCAAAATTTTGAAATAATATTTATTGCTTAATTTTATCGCAAAATTATCCAAAAAAAGGCTTCAGAACTGTTCTCCTCCGTAGTATTTTTAAGGATTGACCAAAAAAAAACAAAAAAAAAACAACATCACGAATAAAGTATGTAATTAGAATGAGAATATTAACAGAATTTCGTTATTTACTTTTCTCTTTCTCTCTCTTTTTCTGTATATATTTTCATGGAATTTTTCTATCCTTTTCTTTATATTATATTTATACGGTACTTTCAATATCAGGACGGGATTGTAACAAGAAGATTCCGCCGCGCTCTTAAGCGTGGTAACAAAGCTTACATTAATATGTTATCAAAAAATATTTTATATCTTAGACCGGCTTAAAACAACGGCAACTAGTCTACTTAAGACTACGGTAGACTACATTTTGGCGACTGTTTTTTTTTTTGCTCCTTTGCAGATAAGTCTTAAATTTGCGATGAAATAATAAATCGAGCACATGTGAAAAACCTTACGAAGTTTGGTGTACTAGAGGTATCAGAAATATATTGAAGCTCCGTATAAGGCGTTGTCTGTCCCCGGCTGAACACCTTGTCTGGTAGATTATTAACCTTTTTTCTTCAAAAGACTAAACTTAATATCGTTATAAAATAAGTTTAACTAGCACTGAGACTATACATGGTAGAACCACGCTGCTATATTATGGTTGCAGCACGAATGGGTCGGCTCGACCGGGGTAGTACCACACTCTCACAGAATAGAATACCAGCGTAAAATAGTAACTTAATGCTGCTGTGTTTCATATGGTGAATGTACAGAACCGGAGACATTTATACTGGAAACGAGGCATTCCGTCTTAGTCCTCAGGGGTGAACACATATGTACACACAGATGTGAACACAGGTGTAGATGTCTATGGGCCACAGCCCTATTACCATCAGGTGGACTTTGTGACCGTTATTCTATAAAAAATAATAATAACGAACTAACGGGGTATTCCCAGTAGTCTTACGAAGTAGTATTACTAGTAATTATTACTAGTTATGTACTAGAAGCTTTTTATAATTGGTAGGAATAGTAGTAGGCAAGCTAAACCCCAAAGAGGCAGTGGGATAGTACTCCAGCCCGAATTTCGGTAACGACGACTAGTTTGTTTCATCGAAGACTAGCCATTTGCGCAGTAAAGTATTAGATTGTATGTTTAAGCACAGGTGAACTTTCTATTTATATATTCTTGTCTCAGAAGTATCAGGCGAACAGAAGTTAATATAAGTAGTGTTAGTGTACAAAATATACCAACTACAACTACCTCTTGCAAGTTTATGCTTGCCTAGTGTTTACTATTTCTAAAATAAACTACTAAAGTACATAAAGTAAAAAGTAAAGTATTAAAACTGATGACAACTTCCATGTTACTTATTAGGACTTCGGAGGAAGATGATAGATGCAGGTATGGTAAGATATGTAATCTTACCATGTCTTCCCTCCATATAGTGGGAGGCTGCCTGCACTTCGCTTACCGGTACGAGGTTGCCGCCACTTGAGAACCTTTCTTCCTATTATATATGTTATATATATTGTTTATCAGTTTTCAAAGCTATATGGCCAGCCATTGGCATTTCACTTTAATAATCCGTTGGGCTATGTCAGTTACTCTGGTTCTATTGCGGATATCCTCATTTCTAACTTTATCACGCAAGAAACTTCTCTCCAATTTAAAAGTTTTATATTTTTCAGATGATGGTTTGTCTAACATTTAAAGAAAACATAAACACAAGAATTTCTTTTTTTATGCACTTAGGAAAGCACCACTTTTATTTTATTTAAATTGTTTGATATAATTTTATAATAGTGTACCTAAATATCTAGATAGTCTGTATCTAGATTTCCCTCCTCAATAATGTTCTATTAAAGCCATACTCATAAAATAGAGTTTGTTGTAATACATAATTATAAAATTCAGTATTACCTAATTAATAAAACATGCAACAATAAAATTACATAGGTATTAAAACTATCGAAATCTATGTAACGAGCATGTTGGTCGTTCACATCTAAATTATAAAATGCATTTTCAATTTTCACTAATCAACGTCGCCCCGAAAATTTGTTCTGCTTTTGGACACTTTAAAATATTTATTTAGAAAACAATATTTACAGTTACCAATGTACAGATATTAACTAAATTAAGTATTTCTATTCATAAAATATTTATAATTGAGTATAAACTCTTAAACAACTAAAATATATTTGAACGAAGTCGCTCCAACACCGAAGCGCAGTCACCCTCGACGATATCCGAAAACAGACTGCGACAGAGCTCGCACGACGATTTTAGGGCGACGAAGCAGGCATGCTCGCGCTAATATATTCAATTTCGGGGAAAAATTATATTTTCTCGAGTAAAACGGGAAACAAAAATAAAACTCTCAATTAAAAATATTAATATTTTTAAGACCTTTTTTTTTAGTGTAAAAACTATTTAAAGAGCTTGTGCCGTTTTGGAGAAATTTTGCAAAATATGACAAAGATAGGTACTCTTTGGGAATTTTTTTCTAATAAGGGTTGACAAAAATACAATTTTGTTCAATTAAAAACATTTATTAAATCCTCTTCTGTCACACTGTATTTTTTCTTTGCGGATTAAATGAACAGTTATTGTGATTTTTTTACTTAAATATCCAAGAATTTAGGCATTTCAACCGCACTTAAGGCCTTAATGTGTATGTATATTTTATGTTCGTGTTTGTTTGACGGATGTAAACGGTGTAAGTAGGCAATTTTGAAAAAGAGCCGATTTATCGTTGAGAAAATCAACGGAAAACATAGCATAACGGAACAACGACGAAAATTCGATACGCAAGTACAAGATAAGCTTGTGTTGAAGCGAACCATGAAATTGAGTAGCTTTAATTAAATTACTAAGTTTGCTTTGTTTTTAATCAGTACATTCCTTAATTTTATCCTGTTTTAGTAAGTATTTGTTTATAATATTTGCTTGTAAAAAATAACAACAATTTTTTTTACTAATGTAATGAGCATGCTAACAGTTAGCCGACTCTTTTTATGTGTTGCTTTTTTGTAAACTTAAATGAATCAAACTACTTTTACGGATTTTATCGCGTTTAATTATACTTATTTTTAAATTCCCGACGTTTCGGGTGCTATCCAACACCCACGGTCACAGAGGACTGAGGTGATTGACGTCCTGATGTTATAGTTAACCAGGTACCTTCAGTTTTTAATTATTAGTTTTGGTCCGATCTGCAGAATGTACTTGTCTTTAAGTCTTGCAGTGGTATGCTTGGGTTTAGTTTTAATTTTATTAATTACAGGTGGTAGTACCCAGCCTCCATCTCTATTGAAATTAGGATGTTTTTAATTTCAATAGCCTCACTTATCCTCCTCGGCAGGAATCGATGATCTTTCGCGAGAATCTGTGATCTATCAAATCTAATGTAATGGCGGGGCCGTTTAGGATATGATCACAAGCTACAGACTTCGGAACGTTGGTGTTTCACGTCAGCTATGTGTTCTTTTACGTGGGGTTTAATAGACCACATTCACAATCATGCCACGACCACAACGCCATTATTAAACCATTAATTATATGATTGTCTAACGTATGCGATGCCATATTTGTGTATTATTTAAAATTTAAATAGAATATGTGTTCAAGAACTTATATAATAAGTTGCATGTGTGCAACAGCAACTTTGAGCTGCGATTCAATAACTCAAATACATCTCATATTCACCAGGATGCATATCCCACGTTGTTTACAGAAGATGAGATCACGACTGGGATTCCATTAAGAATAAGTATACGAAGACAGCCGTCAGTCATTTTTGTATGAAATTTTTCATTAATTATATAATATAAACATCCTATAAAAGTCCGCTGCTAAACATAGACCTCCCCTATAGATTGTCGCTTAGGGGGGATTTTGTCGTAGTATAATGCCTTTGTTGGCACCCTTGGTATTTTGGTTGGAAATTTATTTAATGGACTATAACTTATATTGGTACTTAAATACTTTCGCCAAATAAATATAACATAACAAAAAATACATAGGGTTATGCCTGTAATGCATATATTTTACACTACTCTGTTATGTACATTATAATTTTATGCCTATTTTGCTCTCACCATATCACACTGACTTTATTTTGTTTAGGGTCAGAAAATGAAATGGGATAGTATCCATATAATAAGTCTTATTAAACCTTAAGAGAGATTTACCTTTGAGAGAAGGTAAGTCAAGGTATGTTTATTTGAATGAATATTTTTGTCTTACACTCAATTACTTTTCTTAGAGACAGATGTAGTCTATTAAGTAAATGATACATTTTCTAACCTTACAATTACAGAATATTTTTTACAATGTATAAAAATTATAAATTGTTTTATTGCACTTGACATAACTAGTAGCAGTGATACTAAATGGTATGTGACTGACTTTATTATACTCCTGACATTTGTCTTTCAAACGCGTTACCACTTAAGGCGTATATAATGCATTTATACAAAGTGAGATTTTTTAGTCAGAATAGCCAGAATAGAATTACCGCATATCAAATTCATGCAATTCTGATGGTTTTAATCTATTTTCAGTATTCCTGATAATAATATATATTTTGATACATGCAGAAATGCTCATGCCATCTACTTCTGGAACTGTTTAAAATAAGGAGGTCAATACAGAATGTATATCAATATAGGCAATTATGCATTTAAATTATACTTCTCTCGCATCTTTTCTTATTATACAAATAAACAAGTCATACTATTAAAAGTAGCCATTAAGATACGGAGTTATGTTACTATCTATATTATCCTGTGTTGTAACAGTATATTAAAAGATATTACAAGAAATCTTATGGATGTTCGGCAGATTGCAGAATATCTGTAAATATAGCTATATCTAATTTCTAAACTAGCAATGAAAAAATAAAATGTGAATGTCCATTCTGCCAAGTTTATTAGCAGATTGTTTACAAGCTAATGTGATATTAAACAATTGAACAATTTTATTCAACTGTAACTCATTTGTTTATTTTGTATTTTATTTTATGAATAACTTTTATGTCACCATTGAAAAATTAACCCTTAGTGACTTTGTTGTATGTAAAATGACTTGCAATACTCACACAATGTTAAATAATATTATACCACCTTACAAAGTTTATCAACTCATTATTACTTTTTAAACTAATTTTATTTTTGTTTCAGATTAAACACTGTCTAAGAGTTCTCAGCTATCGCATAAGCTTTGAATTTAGCTGCAAATGTCTGTAAGTTTAACATGTAATATAAATTATTTTAGTTAGAAATTAAGTATATTGTAATTATTAATGAGTTTAAATTATATTTTTAACTTGTGGTGTTCATGGTAATGAGGTGAGCCAAACATTGAGGAACACTGCATCAACTGTTCTCTTTTTCGATAAATTATTTGATTTGAAATGGGGCAAAGCACAAAACACACAAAAGCCCCGGAGGAAAAATTTAAGAAAAGTCACTACATCAACATCAGTTGAATTGAATTGAATATTATACCTTTATGGCAAAGAATCATCAGTTACGATAAAAATTGGATTGTAACTATAAGAGTTTTCAAAGGTTGTGGAAATTCAAGAAGAAAAGAATTTGCTTTCAATGACAAATAAAGCACTTGCACTTTATAAATTACACTGAAATATAAAAATAAAGACTTAATAAATATTACTGTATTTTATTTCTATATACCTGAATGCAAATTAATGGTTTAATTTATACATGTTCACATTGTGAACACGTACATAAATATAAACCAAAATAAATTTTAAAGTTCTAAGAGGATCCTATTTCTACTACGGGTCTTTAGGCTAATACATACGTTTGCCTTAGATTAATTAAAAATAAAACTAAATGTCAACTTCAATTCTTGAGGCTCGTTATTGGTCAATTTTTAGTAAATGGTTGTCTATGCGCTAGCACTTCTTAATAGTTTGTGACGCCACCGGTGTAGTGCCACCATGGAGGACGGAATTATAGAGCTTCTGGAGGACTTCAAGTACCAGTTTTCCACCCGCTTTCAGAAGCTCCGCTGTAATAGGCCAACCGTGGCAACTATTGCAATATGGGGTATATTGGCGAAAGTAACAAAGAGACGGCCCCAGTCCCCCGCGGTCCCGCTATTCCTGTGGTGGTTACCATGGTAACGGTGGGGCAGGAGTGCTAAGAATCTCGGTGGAGGTTCGGTTTGCCACCTAAGATGACTCGTCCTGGCAACATATATCGCTCGCACCCTGAGGACTGACGAGAAGATCCTTGAGCTGGAATAAGAGATAGACCAGTTGCGCTGGGATATTATCGGAGTATCTTAGATCCGAAGAGACGAGGAGACCACGGTAATCCTCGAATACGGCAACTTCTTCTATCACCGGCAGGGCGACAATCTGTCCCAAGGAGGTGTCGGAATTATCGTCCGCAAGTCTCTCGTTAACAAAGTTGTTAAGATTGGGAGTGTGCCGACGTGGGTTGCGTACCTTATACTCAGAATCACCAAACGGTATACGCTGAGGGTCATGCAGGTTTACGCTATAACCTCGGCACATCCTGATCAGGAGTTGGAAGAAATGTGGGAGGATATCTCAGCCATGCATTCCCCAAACCCACTATACGGTGTTAATGGGAGACTTCAACGCAAAACTAGGCACAAGATAGAACGGTGAGCTGAAGGTAGGGTAATTCAGGATAAGGCAACGGAACCCAATGAGCTATCAGCTGGCTGACTTCGTGGTGAAAGAGGGATTCTTTATGATGAACTCTTTCTTCCAGAAGCGGCCCCACAGAAAGAGGACCTGGTTGAGCCCCGACGGTTTAACAAAAAATGAGTTGTCTTCATAATGACGACTAGATGGCAACTGTTCAGTGATATCTCAGTGATCGCGAGGGTGAAAACTGGCAGCGATCACCGAATGGTGAGAGGCACACTGAACCTAAACATTAAGTTGGAGAGGTCACGTCTAATGAAGTCAACGCTCCGTCCCCCTCATGCTCTAATCCAAACCCCCGAAAACTTTCAGCTCCAGTTACAAAATTTTAAATTAAAAATGTTTTTAGTGCCTAGAAGACTGCAATGCAGTGATTTAACTATCATCAATCTCTATGATTTAGGTTTGTCATTTTGACTACTGCTGCACACAGGCCTCTCTTACCAAAAATGCGGTCCTGAGCCACCTGTATACATCAACTACCTGTGTGTTTCAGGTCGTCACTCCGTCTAGGGCAGGTTCGGCCAACACTGCACTTGCTAATACGAGGCTGCCACTGATGAACCTTTCTTCCTCATCTGTGGTCGGTTCTTCGAGCTATAGTCGGCCCATGTCACTTCGGTTTACTGATCCGTTAAGCTATGTCAGTTACCTAATCTTGTTTTTCTGCAGTTATCCCGTAGAGGAATTCGAGCATAGCCCTTTTCATCGCATACTGAGTGATTTTAAACTTCCTAATGTGGCCAACAGTGAAGGAACTCGGTTTGGTTCCGTGAGTCATTATCGATGGGTCGATCGACCAGGGAAGGACCACATTCTCACAGAATACCAACGTAAAATAGCAGCTTAATGCTCCTGTGTTTCGTGTGATGAGTACAAACCGAGTAGAGAACCGGAGACCCTTTTACTAGAAAAGAGCATTCCATGTTAGTCCTCACGGCTGACAACGCATCTGCATTTTGATTCGCAAACGAGGATGATGTAGATGTCTATAGGCCACAACAACCATTTATCATCAGGTAGATTGTGTGCTTCTTCTTACCCGTATCCTATATAAAAAAGACTACACGCACTGGTTGTACACTTTCGTCTTAAAGTCAAACAGATTTGTCGCGATTTCGAACGCATCCGAGCCGAGTTGAAATCGTCAGTTGACTTCTTGGTCAAAGTTGGACTTACCTAATCGGACATTTTGTCCTAGGTCACATACTCATCAAAATTTTGAGCGTTGTGTTTCACTACTTTTGAGATTTAACATGGACATTAGACATATTTTGTCTTTCCATGATAATCCTAAGACCTATTCTTTGGGAACGCTGCTAAGGTATTTGAGCATAATACTTAGGTCCTATGGAGATTCTGCCATAATGAATATATTGCTGGCAAATCAGTGGTGACATTGGCTTTAATATAATATCCTTTCCAGTTCTGTAGTTTAAAACGTCTTTTAATGTAGAGGTGACCTATCTTTCCTTTCTACAGTTGGTTGGGTTTCGATTTCTGGTTCTGTACTAGGGAAAATATCGTAGCATTGCTATACAAGCACTTCAGTATCTCAATATACCAACTGTAGTCAGCTGAATAAAATGTTAACTACCTACTTGATCTAGTGGCCGTAAATGCGACTCCTGATCATGTGTTCTTGGGTTCGATTATAAAGTCAGGCTTAAAATCTGTTACTGTGTTTTTCTATCAAGGAATTTTTATTAGCAGCCAGGAGGCAGAATGTTAGCGGTGTTTCAATCTTTGGTGACTATGAGAGTGAAGGTACAGAGAGTGCATCTGTGCTGGCGCACACACTCGTGCACTACAACCCTGTCCTGTACAAATGGCTAGTGTCCTTTAAAACTGGCCGCGTGATCTAAATTCGATCTGGAGGACTTTATACCGACTGTTACCTTGCTACCACTGAAGGAACTGTAGCACCACTTAAATTTCGATCGAAGGCCTTCTCATGGTTTTGCATGTATTTTTACAATTTGCGAACTAAGGAGTTTCACTCGTAAGTTAGCAAGATTTTGGTGCAGGTGGAGTTCACATGCAGATGTCACATGTACCCTCTCACATGACATCTAATATGAATGTACTGCATTTTAATCGCAGACAGAGAATCCAAATTTTAATAGTATAAACAAGAAATTTTCTGTCAAATGTCTTAATGTTTTAAAATCTTGATTATGGTAAACAATAATTGTGGTATTATATCACTGCTTGGGAATACAAATATTTTAACAATGGGATGTTTAAGTACGCTCTCACATTTACTATAGAATTATAAAATCATAACAACGCATCGAAAATAATGATTCCAATTGCAGTGTCACCCATGTTGAAATGTTTGTCACCAATTCAGTATAAGGTGTTAGCAGGGCAGCACACATTTTTATAATGTGGAGTTATTCTAAATGTATATTTTGCACGATATTCTTAGTGGTTACAAGTCGAACTCAAGATGATGATAATTTATATTCAAGTCTACTCAAAATGATTCAAATGCCATATATGAAAACAGACTTCGATGGTGATGTTGGGCAACAAACCCATCAAGTGTCGACGATAATTTTCTAATAGCGATGAAATGAAAGCTGATACTACAACGGAGACTTCTAGTGTTTCTACAACGGAGACAACTAGTGTTTCTACAACGGAGACTACCAGTGTTTCTCAAACAGAGTCAGTCTCAAATGCTAATGAAACTGACGATACTAAATACAAAATAAAGGAGATATGTGCATATTTTAAATACGTAGGACCAATAAATCTAAACAAGATGGTTGATTTGTGGCAGACGTATTATCAAGCATCTCAAAAGTGCCTTGTTTTAAAATGTTTATCAGAAACTCACTATGAAGGTAAATGTAAAAGTGTTTACATGAAGTAAGAAAATTTTGACAACTTAATCGCGGTCATTTAAGTTCGGTCCTTAATATTTTTTATAATAATTTTAATGAATTAAAACATTCTTTTCTTCTTTTTATCAACAAATGAAAGTCCACTACTGCATAGGCATACTCTCCCGTCGTATTAGGAAGATTTGCCTTAATCGTCACGTTTGGCAGGCAGTCGATACCAGACGTCTTGCAACTTTGATGTTGCTCCCCGTTTCCGGTCTGATAGTTTACGCCTGGCGTAAACGAGATGATATAACGGCATCTATCGAAAACCAAATGATCTTTCTAGCATTGTGTATAATCGCCTGCCTATAATCTTTAATTGCATGTGAATTACATGTGAATACTGAAAGTATTTTATGAAAAGATAAAGAAAATTTTAGGCTAAAAACATTTGTGATTTATATTATGATTATTTCATTGAAAATAACGTGTTTCTCATTTTGTTTTATTTGCAATAACTTTATAACAAAACAGGAGAAGCAATTTTACAAACAGAAATATGGTGATTTTGATGATGCAGTAGAATGGGAGACTGTAATTTAGAAATTAAATCAAGTTTGAAATTAAAAAGCATTTCCTACAGGGATGCGAAAGAGACATGGAGTTTGAGAATATAATCCTGACAGAAAAAAAATAGTAAGTACTTTATTGATCAAAATATAACACGTCATTACGATTTTGTTTTTGTTGTTTATTTGACTGCTTCGTTGGTGTATTGGTCTTAAGATTGGTGATCATGTGGTCCTGGGTTCGAATCCCGGTTAGGTCAAATTAGTTATTGCATTTTCTGCCGAGAAATTCTCGAGCAGCAGGTAGCAGTTTCTCGGAGTCAGGAAGGTAGCGGTGTTTCACCTCCGTACCTCGAAAAGCTCGTTTAGCTGTTGGTCCTGCGCTTGATCTCTCTCCGGTCGTGTCGGATTACCGTCCCATCGGACTACGCATGTGAAACCTTTGCTTACGTATACGCTTGGGAACTACGATCATGTCCTGCGCAGATGACTAGTTTCCCCAAGAATTTTGAAAAAATATTCTGTCTAGAGGAATTATTATTTTGTTGATGTTTATTATTATAACTTACTTTATTTAAAATGTAAATCAAAAACATAGTAATTGAAACGTGTGTGTGTATAATTATTTTCAGATGAAACTTCAAATTATATTCTTAAGCCCAAAGTCCTGATCAGTGGCTCGTCGTGCAAAACTTACTATTAATGAGGGACTGTGATACAGGAGATGTGATAGTATTCTCCAGAGTACCACATAAACCACGGAAGGAAATAATTATAGCAGCTTTAAAATTATTTGGAGAAAACTCAACGGAAGGAAAATTTGTTTGTGGTGATCAACCACCAATAAGAAAAAAGACTATCGAAGTAGAGGATGCAACAGAAGATATTATTTAGGTTATTTCATTTCTTTTTAATTATTTTTAGTAGTATCATAGAGTTTAGTGTATTATTGATTTACGTATGGCAGAACCTTTATTGTAAATATATAAATACATAAACTATTTCCTGGCTTAAAATTAATGTAATTAAATAAATTTATCTTTTATCGTGTTTGATTTGATACATCTTTTGTTTTGCTATAATATATTAAAATCACATAATATACAAGACTTTATCTTACTAATTTTTACTAATTAAAACTACTTCGTTAGTCTGGAATTATAGTAAAATGAAACCTCATGATAATATTTTTTTTAATATTGGATAAATGTTTACAAATTCTAGCCACGATTTTAGGTTTTTAAGCAGACATAAATTTCATTAGGATTCAATTCATGTTCAGGTACACGAAGAATGAATTTAGTTACGTAAAAACTTTCAAAGTAATTGTCAGAAGATAGGTACAAGAAGGCAAATGTTTTTCTTTTATTATAAATATTTTCAGTCTTTTCAGTTTTTGTTTAAACTCACGTATTTACGTGAAAAATCTTTTTGTAACAGTTTTGAATCCGTATAAGTATTGTATTTTATTTGTTTGATTTCACAACGTCGTACAGTCTTGTATATTTAAACAACACGATATTTATTTAAAAATCATCGTCACCATAATCACTACAGCCGTAAATCCACTGCTGAACACATAGGCACCAAGAATGCAACAAAGAATGTACCTGAGCCACCTGCATACATCGATTCTTGCATGTCTTACCATGTCGTCACTGCATCTAGTAGGGACCGCCCTACACTTAGCACCGTTACGAAACTGCCACTCGAGAACTTTTCCTACCCATCGGTTAATGGTTCTTCGTGCTATAATGAAAATAATTAACCATAGGTCATTATAATAAATATTAAATCAAAGTAAAGTTGATTTAGAGATATGTAACTGAAAATCAAAAGTTTAAATGTTAAAAGTAGTAAACAAAATAAATATGGTGTTAACCATAATGATTTATTATTCTGCTGGAATATTTCAAATCAAAGGACTGCGTATGTACTCGTATACTTGTTTATTAACAGCAAAGCAAATGCCGTGAACATTTGCTTTGCCTTAAATGAAATGCTTTTTAATCAAAGCCAGTTCGGTCCTATTGATTTACTATCTGTACTGCATTTATTCTATACGTTATTCAAAACCTTTGCCTTTTTACATTTCTATTATACACAAGTTATTTTAGAAAGCTAACATTAATTAATGACTGAAAATTAGTAATAAAATTATTTTATCAGCCCCTTGTTCCAAAATTATTATAAAGAAAAACTTATAAAATCATCTTAATTTATGGAGTTACTATTATAATAATCTTGTTCATTTTTTCTGTGATTTTGTGAGAGCAAAATTTGAAATAATTTATTGCTTAATTTTATTGCAAAATTATCAAAAAGGCTTCAAAACTGTTCTCCGTAGTATTTTAAGGATTGACCAAAAAAAAACAAAAAAAAAAAACAACATTACGAATAAAGTATGTAATTAGAATGAGAATAACAAATTTCGTTATTTACTTTTCTCTTTCTCTCTCTTTTTCTGTATATATTTTCATGGAATTTTTCTATCCTTTTCTTTATATTATATTTATACGGTACTTTCAATATCAGGACGGGATTGTAACAAGAAGATTCCGCCGCGCTCTTAAGCGTGGTAACAAAGCTTGATTAATATGTTTTAAAAAAATATTTTATATCTTAGACCGGCAAAACAACGGCAACTAGTCTACTTAAGACTACGGTAGACTACATTTTGGCGACTGTTTTTTTTTTTGCTCCTTTGCAGATAAGTCTTAAATTTGCGATGAAATAATAAATCGAGCACATGTGAAAAACCTTACGAAGTTTGGTGTACTAGAGGTATCAGAAATATATTGAAGCTCCGTATAAGGCGTTGTCTGTCCCCGGCTGAACACCTTGTCTGGTAGATTATTAACCTTTTTTCTTCAAAAGACTAAACTTAATATCGTTATAAAATAAGTTTAACTAGCACTGAGACTATACATGGTAGAACCACGCTGCTATATTATGGTTGCAGCACGAATGGGTCGGCTCGACCGGGGTAGTACCACACTCTCACAGAATAGAATACCAGCGTAAAATAGTAACTTAATGCTGCTGTGTTTCATATGGTGAATGTACAGAACCGGAGACATTTATACTGGAAACGAGGCATTCCGTCTTAGTCCTCAGGGGTGAACACATATGTACACACAGATGTGAACACAGGTGTAGATGTCTATGGGCCACAGCCCTATTACCATCAGGTGGACTTTGTGACCGTTATTCTATAAAAAATAATAATAACGAACTAACGGGGTATTCCCAGTAGTCTTACGAAGTAGTATTACTAGTAATTATTACTAGTTATGTACTAGAAGCTTTTTATAATTGGTAGGAATAGTAGTAGGCAAGCTAAACCCCAAAGAGGCAGTGGGATAGTACTCCAGCCCGAATTTCGGTAACGACGACTAGTTTGTTTCATCGAAGACTAGCCATTTGCGCAGTAAAGTATTAGATTGTATGTTTAAGCACAGGTGAACTTTCTATTTATATATTCTTGTCTCAGAAGTATCAGGCGAACAGAAGTTAATATAAGTAGTGTTAGTGTACAAAATATACCAACTACAACTACCTCTTGCAAGTTTATGCTTGCCTAGTGTTTACTATTTCTAAAATAAACTACTAAAGTACATAAAGTAAAAAGTAAAGTATTAAAACTGATGACAACTTCCATGTACTTATAGTAGGACTACTGAGAAGTGGTATTAATAGTAAGGCCTACTTGGTAAGAAAATTCCCAGTTGTCTTACTTTTAAGACTATTTACAAAGACACCACGCTATGAAGGTTCTCTTACAAGTAAGACTATTGGGAAGAAAATTCTCAGTAGGTAGTCTTAGTAGTAAGACTACTTGGTAAGACTACTGGAAATACCCCGAACTAACAGATGTTATTAACTAAAATTTAGGCATCACTGTCACAGATCTATCTTGCATTGTGGTGTTACATACATAAATACATAAATTTATGAATGAATAAACAGTTTTTTTAGAAAAATATCACCGCCACTTTACTATTTCTCCTGTATCATGGTGGAGAGGAGTTGACATACATAAATTTCACATAGACAGAGCCATCGTCATATCTCAACCTGTGAATGTCAAAATAGACGATTTAGTGAATGGCACAGAAGAATTTGTGATTTTCGATAAATGACGGTTCCACCATCTCCTAGATAGAAAATTTACTCGGAATGATCATTTGCGTCACTTTATAATATACGTTATGAATGGTAATTAAGAGATGTAAGGCATTTTATCTTAGCCCGCAGATGTGACATATCTGTACCTACTCTTCTTTGTTTGAAGTTGGTTCCAGACTCCATGGGCTACAGAAACCATTTACCGTCATGGACTGTAAGTTATTTTTCACTTCAGTTTTATTAAAAAATCATTTATTTATTTATGTGTATGTTTACAGTAATGTCTGATGCTCTCCTTTATCTGGTGCATTATCTTATATATATTATATAATTTTCGAGAGTGTCATGTTCGATCTTGCTCTTCTTTCACAAGAGTAAATTTTTTGTTTGTTTTCAATTAGTAAAATTATATTATTAGTTATATCCTTTTTTTGCATTTGGTTAGGTTTTTTGTATTGTGAGCAATGTCACGTTGATTTTAAGATATTTATATCAGATATGGAATAATCGGTTATACGTTTCTGTTTTACCAGGTAAAACTAGAAAAAACACTTTGAAACATTATCTTGTAAATAAGTTACGGCGCTTCCTCCATTATCTTACACTACATTAAATTTAGCCTTCAAATATTTGCTTATATTCGGTGTTCAAATATTATAGCATCCCATCTCGGAGGAGTAAGTACGTGACTGGGCTACAGGAACGAAGATAATGAACGATTCAAGTGGTTTCCCGTAGAGGTATGCAAAACAATGGAGTATTAACAGCTGCTAGGTTTACGCTTTATTGTGCTTCGTGTATGTAAATACAGACGCATGTAACAATAACAAATTAAAACCCTTTTGTCTTTACAAATATTATTATTATTGACGAATACATGGAGTAATATATAGTGGATCTTGAAATTATATCAATCTAATAATTAATGTGTGGATGTTATCTATGTTGTATGACTGAAAAGATAAAGACTATTTCTCTGTGGGCATATTTCTTATGTGCTGGTTAAAAGTTATCACGGCCTCTTCTGGCTCACATTTACCTCTGTGATCGCAGTTGAAGATCGACCTTCAGGAATTTCAGCATGGTGAGAAACACGGCCACGAATTTTTGCATACCAACGCCATAAAATGTTCAAATGAGGTGCTTCCCTCCTAAAAGCATTTTGAAGACGAGCAGACAGATCTTGAAGAGAGAATGAAATCATAAAAAATCTTAGCTCTAAAATCTTTTCGCGTTAATTCCATTTTTGCTACAGACGATGAAAATGTCATAAAACAATTGACACACGACTTCCCGCAAAAAAAAAAAAAACTTTCGAAATTCAAACATTTATGAGCGGCCAGAGCGCAGAACATTCAGTGCGCCCTATTTATACATCATCATAGACTTAGATGATACATCATATACCTATAAATTTGCATCATCAAATTTGATTGTTTTTGAAGAAGGACTTGAAAATAAATAAAAAAGACATTAGTTTTAAAAAGAAATAGAAGGAAAAAACATATTTTTAACTTTTTATTTCCCAACATTTCGGGTGCTTTTTTACAAACGGTCACGGGGGGGATTGCGATGTTTCACGTCCCGATATCATAGTTGTTAGCCCGGCTAAATTCAGCTTTTGAATATTAATTATAGGCCCGATCTACGCAGAACGAGCTTACAGTCTTGAGGCGGTATGCTTGTTTGGTATAAAAAAAAATTAAGGGATCCTCCTAAGCAGATGGTAGCACTCATCCATCTTCTCTATTGAAATGAGGATGTTTTTAATTACAATAGTCTCTCGAATCATCTTTGGTAGGAATAAGTGTTCTTTTGCGAGGATTTGTGGTCTATAAAATCTGATGACGGGACGATCTTAAACATGTTCACAGACTGCAGACTTCACGGTGCGTCAGTGCTTCATGTCAGTAAGAAATCATTAACAAATATAAACTGTCATCTAATCTAAGTAATATTATTATTCAATAACAAAAACTGCGGACTAATCATGTAAGAATAAAATAATAATTTAAAATGTCGATGTCATACGGTTATTATCAGTAATTGAAATATGTTGTCTATACATAGCAAAATCAAACACATACCTATAACATAAAATTAATTATCTAAAGGTATTCATTTGCAGAATACTGTTACGTCATAGATACTATTTAGTTTATATTATAAGTCCTGTATAATTTATATTGTTTATTTACTAAATTACTTTCCTAGAAGCCAAACTAATGTTATGTCATGGGATACTATTTACTTTATGTTATAAGACCTGTATACTTTATAAATCATATTGTTTACTTCCTTAGAAGCCACACTAATTCGATTGTAATATTATATGCTAATGTTTATAGTTTACCATAAGTTAACCATAACACCAAGAACAATGTTGTTCCCTTATGTTTACCCCCACCTCCTAGCTTCCTACACTATTTAAACCAAATCTTTCGATCCCTCAACATAATTCCATTCCCAAGTTCTCTGTATCAACTACTATATTTTAAGTTAGTTTAAAAGTATTAAATAAATTTATTTTTAAAGAGTTTTTGTCTCTGCCACGTAAAAATACTAAGATTTATCAATTAACAAAGGTTTAATGTTTTTTTTTGATGTTTTGTACATTATTTATTTTCTTCTTATCATTAGTTACTTACTTGCTAAGTAGCGGCCCGTCCCTGGTTTCGTCTGGATAGGATCTATCAATGTAACGTTATTTAGACTTAAGATGTCAATCAAGATCTATTTTTCGATTTTTAAAAAGTCTTTAAGTTTTTCCGGTTATTTAATAGAAGGCAGTTATTCCAATACTACAGAGAGACACTTTATTTTTTTTATTTATATGTATTCCTATGCCAAATATGCTTATCCGCATTTTTGCTGACCTTGATTGTTGGACCGTAAATCTCAAACGGTACCTTCTTCAATAGATTTTTAAACAATGATAGTTTTGCAAGGGCAAACACAGCCGTCTCATAGAATTTTCCGACTTCAATATAAATTATTAAGAATAACTCAAAAACTATTGGTCAGACCTTGATCAAATTTATTTGGGACTACATGAAAAGCACCAGCTTTCAAATAAAAAAAGAATCATCGAAATCGGTTCACGCAGAAAAAAGTTATGAGGTAACACACATAAAAAAAGTACATATCGAATTGAGTACCTTCTCCTTTTTGAAGTCGGTAGAAAAATGGTAGAAAAGGAGACCAAGATAATAGAAAACACTTTATACTGTATTATATCACAACGATTCTAAAGAAGTTTCCGCTTAAAAAAATATGTGCCTATTTGTCTGTATGTTCGGTTTAATCTTCGAAATTGCTGAACCGATTGGTTACAACATAAAAAGGGTAACACTCGATTGTAAGAAGATTGTAAGAAGATATTCCATTCTCTTAAAGTTTTGATGCAAAATCGATATTTAACATTTTTTACTTCAACATCATTTTACAACAAAAATATTAGTGTTAAAGGATAAAGCGATAAGACCTTTTTACGCAAAATGAAAAGATCTTCAATTTTTATTTGATATTTACCTATATCGTACATAGTTTTTTAAATAATGGCAAAAAATTTAAAGCGAATACTTTAAAGTAGTTCTTCGACAATTAAGCTTTTTGCACAAAGACCCCTATTGTGGATCTGTAGGGTTTTTCTTTAATTCTACGCGGTTGAAGTCGCTAAAAGTTAGTATTATATAAAACATAAATATTGGCTTAACAATACAAAGACTACCAATGGTCTTATTATTTACGATTGTATATTATGTTGATTTTTACGATCGCAAATTATAATTTTAAATGAAATATTTAAACATATCTCACAATTAATATCTCGTATTATCTCGAAATATAGACATATTTTTATTTTTTGACATAAAAGACATTTTTTTTATAGAATGGGGTGACAAACGAGCACACAGTCCACCTGATGGTAAGTGGATGCATTGGCCCATAGACATCTACATTTATCTTCGATTAAGAATCAAAATGCAAATGCGTTGTCACCGTTGAGGACTACGATGGAAAGCCTCGTTTCCAGTAAAAAGGGTCTCCGGTTCTCTACACTCACCATACGAAACACAGCAGCATTAAGCTGCTATTTTACGCTGGTATTCTGTGAGAGCGTGGTCCTTCCTCGGTCGAGCCGACCCATTCGTGCTACAACCATAATATAGCTGCAGAATGGCTCTACCACGTAAAAAAATAAAAATGAATATACTGCACCATGATGCGAAATCTCGTAATAAATTGGATTGTATTGTTAAATGTTTCCTTGCCGACTTTCAAAGTAGAAGTAGAAGACTGTAGAAGTCCAATCACTACAACTTTCAAACACGTACGTAAACAACTTCCACTCCGTACTTTTTTAAATTATATCCTTTGGAACGTGTTTTACAAGATAAATTGTTCGGGGAAGTTGAAAAATTTGTCGTTGAAATGGGACTAATTTAAATTACGCCTCCTTCCTTTAAATTAAATTTTGAGTTCAGGAATTCTTGTGGTTACTAACGGTATTTAGTAATGGGATTAATTGCAAACTTTACAGTCACTCCAAAGATTCTGATAATAATAAACTGCGGTTGCAGACCCGCTATCTTACGAGTACCTTTGTGGTAATTTATGGGGGAGGCCTATGTTCAGTAGGGGACTTCTGATAGGCTAAATAATGATGATGAGTATATTGATGACGACGATGATGGTGAGTGTACTGATTTTAAAAGTTATTGGTACCTATCTACTCCATTTTGATTTTAACTAAATTATTTATTTCATAATCCATTAGCAATTTTCTTATATATCGATACTGGTGGTCGTAGTGGTAGAAATTCGACCGTAATTCATTTACGGTCAATTAGTTTGTATATTAAGGTAGGCACATTTCACTAACAACTGCTAAACGAATATAAGTATAAATATTAATGTTTGTTTGTTCGTATTTTATGTGCAGCCATACCCTTCATCAGATTGCGGTAAAATTTTGTCAACTTATTGCTTGCACTTGCCCGAAGGTTATAATAACAGAGTGCATTGTATTATGATACAATTAATATATTTAACCGAAATTAACCCTAATTAGTTGGTATGTTATTCATTTTATATAAAAAAGAAAATACTTGGTGTATATATTAGCACATACACCTGAGATACAGGTTTATTCTAGTTCAGGTGCCTGTTATTGTAGACTATTTTGAATTAAGACATTATTTGAATTAATTGTACAGTTTATTAAAACAAAATTATTATTAATAAAAATAACTTATAGTAGGTGGCGCGTATCGTACCGACAAATTGATTTGATAGTTATAATGGGTCCTTACATATGAAATTAGCGTTTTGTCGTACTGACCACTTTGATCTGAAATATCTTCTCTTTGCTTAAGAATTCCAAATTCAAATTTATAAATTCATTTAGCTGGTACATTTGAGTTTTGAAAACAGTCATTCATTTGTTTTTGGAAAACAAGTACAGTTCTACCGTGGCACCAGTGCTGCAGAAATAGCTCAAAGGATTAATGATGTGTACGGCTATTGTCGCAAAAGCACAGTACGTTTTGGTTTCAACGTTTTCGTTTTGAAATTTCGAACTTCAGATCCAACCCGTGGACGGCCCGAGACCAAAGTGGAAAATGAAGAATTAAAAGCATTGTGGAAGCGGATCCATCACAAAGCACTTCAGAGATAGCTGCAGGCTTCAGGTGGTAATAAAACTGTATTAATCCACTTAACAATTTAACACAAAAAGTAAAAAAACTTGAACGATGGGTACCTCATGAATTGAGTGAATAGAACTTGCAAACACGCGTCGACTGCTGTGTTACTTTGCTCAACCGATACAATAATGAAGGGATTTTAAATCGAATCATTACTTGTGAGGAAAAGTGGATACTGTACGATAATCGAAAGCGCTCGTCGCAATGGCTGAACCCTGGAGATCCAGCCAAATCCTGCCCTAAACGAAAATTGAGTTAGAAAAAGTTACTTGTCAGTGTTTGGTGGACTAGCGCCGGTGTCGTTCACTACAGCTTTCTAACATCTGGCCAAACGATTACGGCAGATATCTATTGTTTTTGTATAACTCTTCACCGCTGCATTGGAAGACGTTTACAAGCTACTGGACTGGAAAGGATACGGTATTAACATCAATGGCGAGTACAAAACTCACCTTCGATTTGCCGATGATATAGTCCTTATGGCAGAATCGCTGGAGGACCTAAGCACTATGCTCAATGACCTCAATAGTGTCTCCCAATGGATAGGTCTTAAGATGAACATGGACAAAACAAAGATCATGTTTAATGTCCATGTAACACCTATGCCAGTAGTTGTTGGGAGCACTAAGCTCGAAGTTGTTGACGAGTATGTTTACCTGGGACAAATAGTCCGACTAGGTAAGTCCAAATTCGACCGAGAGGTCAATCGACGGATTCAACTCGGCTGGGCAGCGTTCGGGACATTACGACACATCTTTTCGTCAGGTATACTTCAAAACCTGAAAACTAGATTGTACAACCAGTGCGTGTTGCTAGTGATGACTTACGGATCTGAGACGTGGTCCTTCACTGCTGGCCGTATGAGGACTCGTGAGCTATGGAGAGGGCTATGCTCGGAGTTTCTCTGCGTAATAAACTTAAAAACGAGAATATCCGCAGTAGAACCAGAGGTAACCGACATAGCCCAACGGATTAGTAAGCTGAAGTGGCAATGGGCGGCCATATAGCTCGAAGAACCCAACCGATGGGGTAAAAGGTTCTCGAGTGGCAGCCTCGTACCGGTAGGCGAAGTGTTGGGCAATCCCCACTAGATGGAGTGACGACCTGGTAAGACATGCAGAAGTCGATGGATGCAGGTGGCTCAGGACCGTGCTTGTGGCATTCCTTGGGGAGGCTATGTTCAGCAGTGGACTTGTGAAGGGCTGTAATGATGATGATGATCTATTGTCAGCAACTGCAAACCATGAAGGAAGAACTAGCTACTAAACAACCGAGATTGGTTAATCGCTCTGGGCCACTGCTGCTTCACGACAACGCAAGACCACACTGCACAACAAATAACGTTAGTTAGATGAGCTACAATTGGAATATCTGCATCCACCGTACTCTCCGGACCTTGCTCCAACAGATTACCATTTTTCCGAAATTTGGACAACTTCTAGGGAAAAAATTCAACTCTGATGCGGCAGTCCAAACCGCCTTCAAAGAGTTTATTGATTCTCCCCCATGGTTTTTAGTAAAGGGATCAATAAACTACCTATGAGATGGCAAAAGTGCATAGATAACAACGGTGCATATTTGATTAATTAAATATATTTTACAAAAAAAATTGACTTTATATTCCTCCATACAAAACGCCAATTTCATATGTAAGGACCTAATATATCGTTCAATTTCAATGAATGTATTATCATTCCTATATAAACAATATAACTCTTCCAAATTTAAAACAATATTTCCATTTATTCTTGGCAGCAACATTGCCGGTATCAGCTAATTAATATATAAAACGTAGTAATTGTAATAGGGTCTTACAGTATTTAAAGGGTAAGCATAGTATTCATGTTTTTGTCAGCAGAGAAATGTAATCTAGCAGCAGAAATAGATTATTGGTCAGCAAACCATGGCTAGCAAACATTATTAAATCAATCGGCAGGACGGCTGTAAATTTTTAGTACAGCATATTAATTATATAAGCTGAAATGAGTGACTCATGTTTATAAAATTTTGATGAGCACTTAGAGGGTAACTAAAACAATAATAAAGATTATTATTATTGTCTAAAAATGTACATGGCGACACCGCACCTTACGCACCTTAACCTACTGTCTATTAATTAAATACGTATTACTTGATACGTATTTCCGTATTTTCAGATTTAACAGTACACCTAAATTTAACCAGCTACTGTGCGCACCTAGTTCTAGTCGGCTAGAACTAGGTGTAACCCCATTCGACTTTTAGCCGTAACATATTGTTGCGCACTATTAATGTCTTGCATATGGCAGCACCAGTTACCACTAGCGCCCTCTGGTATCGAGTAGCAGAACTAGGAGAGTCAAGATCCTTCTAGAAATTTCGGGACCGATATGTACTCGAACATTCTATATGTTTCTACAGTAGAAGGTTCTGGAAAGTATCTGAGGCGCTATATAAGGCCGGTATAAACCACGACCGAGTCAGTATTGAATTGGCGATACAAGCGAAGACTTCGAGCAATACAACTGCGAACTAAAGCGATCTGTAGTAAAATTGTGTTTTGTTATTAGTGTCAATTTTGGTAATTCACTCGGCAGTTTTAATTGTCTCGAACCCCAAGCTCGTAACAATTGGTGTCAGAAGTGGGATCAAATCATGCCGATTTTACCTAAAGACGACACGGAGGGTATCCGTACCGAAGTCAACGCCAACAGGAGACGGACCAGAGACGATTTGGTGGTGCAACGTCGCAGACGTCGGAGGCCAGCTGCCGACCACAGGCGGCCCGTCTGCAGCTTCTGCATCTGCCGCACCTGACTGGTGCTCTGATGATGATGCTGCAGGGAGCAAACCCACCGACAGAGGAACAGGCCCGCCGACAGGAGGAACAGGCCCGTCGGTTGGAAGAGCAGCTGCAGCGCGGTATGGAAGAGCAGATGCTCTCATGAAGGACCTTCACGCTACCTTCGGGAAAGAGATAAGGGAGGTGAAGGATAGAGTTGCTCAACATGACAACCGCCTGTCGGAAGCTGAAACCCGAATCAACCAAGTGAACAATCGGGTTGACACAACGTGATGGCTGACATGAAGAAAACGCTGGACGACCTCAAACGGGGAAGAATTACAGCTTCCGTGGTAGCTACAACACCTTCGCTACGTGGATTCAAAGTGCCGCCGTTCGACAGGACTTCTTCCTGGTCGGCCTACAAAATCCAGTTCGAGGCTGTCATGAAGGCGAACTGCTGGAATAAAAGTCAGCCATGACTGCTTTTACCCTAGGCCTGCGTGACCAGGCCTTAACTGTTCTGGAAGCTCTCGGTAAGGAAGCTTGAGCAGCATAAATAAATAAATAAATAAAACCTGCAGCAGTGGGCCCTTGAGGTGGAGAAGCTGGTTCGAAAAGCATACCAGTCTGTACCTGCGCTCATTGTAGGGACCTGGGCAGACATTCATCGATGGCATCCGCGACCTTGAAGTCAGAGCTGCTGTGAGGCTCGGGCACCACAGACGCAAGGACGCGTTAGCCCATGCACTGGAGGTGGAAGCTGTGCGGCAAGATCATCGTTCCCATCGCGTCAGGGAGGTTGCAGCTACAGTTCGCAACCGCAATAAAGGATACAGCCCTAGGTGCTACGGCTGTGTGGGAAAGGGCCATATTCGATCCAGCTGTCCTAAGCGAACTGTGGAAAGGAGGTGATCGATCTCGAGAGGGTGCGCTAACAGCACCACCCAGCAGCAGCAGAAACGAGTAAAGCCAGGACTGCGGGGCGGGTGCTGGCTGATATAAAACCCCAAGGATTTCGATCTCACAAACCATGATGGGAACAGCCTAATCATCAAAGGCGAGGTCAACGGAACGCCGTGTAAACTGACCATAGAGTCCATAGAGTTGGGAACTGACAACCATAGAGTTAGACAACAACCGTGCGAGAGGCTGCAGTGCCTCTCGCACGGTTCAATTAACTTAAAATCATTCCTTGGGGACTCCACATACAACCAGCGCATTAATTTGGTAACAGCCACCGGTCAGCGCATACCCGTCCGTGGAGAAAGGAGATGGAGTTGAAGCTAGGCAACATGATCTACCTGCATAATGTCATCGTGGCTGATATAATGGACGACTGCATCCTGGGCCTAGACTTCATAGGAAGAATTGTGAGATCGATGTTAAGCAAGGTGTTTTGAAATGTGGACAGGAGGAACTTTTCGTGGAAGGGCGTTACCAGGAATGTGCACAGCCTTAAGAAGATTGTTCTGCCGCCGAGATCGGAAACTATTGTGCCGGTTAGTCTTCCTCGGAATCCTGGGCAAGCTCATCGTTGTGTACTCGTGGAAAGGGTGGACAATGACCTTCCGTGGAAAGTGGCTCGAACCTGGTCAGAACCACCGACATCTCAGGAGTACGTGTGCTGAACCTTTGTGATTAGGAACAGATTATGGAAAAGGCACACTGGTTGGTACTTGTGAGGAAGTGGATTGGTTGCGTGGTGCCAATATCCATCGACTGGGACCCCAGCAAGGATGCACAAACAAGGGTGACCACACTTTGAAGACTGTCGCAGCTTCTCTCCCCAGAATGAAATGGTCAGCGCGAAGAAGTTGTTACTCAAATGCCGATGTTTTCTCGTCAAACGATGCTGACGTAGGAAAGACTGGCTTAGTTCAACACAAAATAAACACAGGAGAAGAATTGCCTATCCGTCGGCCAAGAAGATTGCCTGTAGCGTGAAAAGGAAGTGGAAACCATGATTGAGGAATGGTGAAGGATGGTGTTATTGAACCTTCATCTAGTCCATGGTGTTCACCTTTGGTGCTGGTAAAGAAGAAGGACGGCAGCATGCGGTTTTGTGTTGACTACCGCCGTCTGAACGACGTTACGAAGAAGGACAGCTATCCCCAAAATTGATGACACGCTGGACATGCTTACAGGCGTAAAGTGGTTTAGTACGCTAGACCTGAAAAGTGGCTACTGGCAGGTTGAAATTGACCCTAAGGACAAGGAGAAACTGCATTCTCCACAGGAAAGGGTCTGTGGCAATTTAAAGTCATGCCGTTTGGATTGCAATGCTCCAGCAACGTTTGAAAGGTTGATGGAGCTTGTACTCCGAGCTAATTGGCGATGCCTGTCTGGTCTACTTGGATGACATGACATCATGTAGGCCGTGGCACGTTTGAGAACACCTTCAAAACCTGGAACGCGTGCTCATGAAGATCCAGTGCCAACCTCAAGTTGAGTCCGAAGAAATGCTCACTATTCAAACGGCAAGTTAGCTTTTTGGGGTATGTAGTGTCGGAAGAAGGTATCCGCACGGATCAGAGAAAATTGCCGCTGTCAAGATTGGCCGGTTCCAAAAACAAGACACAGGTTAGAGCATTTTTGGGTTTGTGCTCTATTATCGGCGATTTGTGAAGAACTTTGCAGATATAGCAAACCTCTGCACAAGCTAACCGAGGAGAAGCGATGACATCTGCTGGGATGAAAGTTGCGATATCGCATTCCAGGAGCTCAAGGACCGTCTGTGCAAAACACCTATTTTGGGGTACCCTGATGCGCGGGCAAGGAATTTATAGTTGACACAGACGCAAGTGATATAGGACTTGGCGGTGTGTTGTCTCAAAAGAATGGTGATCAAGAGGTTGTGATAGCGTACTTCAGCAAGTCGTTGTCAAAGCCGGAAAGGAATTATTGTGTCACAAGGCGAGTTGCTTGCTGTGGTAAAGTCGTTGCAGCATTTTAGCAAATATCTTCTGGGGCAAAATTTCACACGAACTGACCATGCTGCACTGAAATGGCTATTGCAGTTAAAAATCCAGAAGGACAAGTTGCGAGATGGATTGAACTACTACAGGAATACGACTTTGTGATCGAACATCGCAGCGGGAAATCTCATGGTAACGCAGATGCATTGTCAAGAAGACCTTGTCCTGAAGATTGCAAGCATTGTACTAGACAAGAGGGTAAGGAAGTGGTATCTGTGAGGATGCTTGTGACAGACCAGCTCAACAATG
Source organism: Parnassius orleans (assembly GCA_029286625.1). Classification (NCBI taxonomy): domain Eukaryota; kingdom Metazoa; phylum Arthropoda; class Insecta; order Lepidoptera; family Papilionidae; genus Parnassius; species Parnassius orleans. The sequence continues at coordinate 243,578 of JAGSMP010000250.1, read as the reverse complement.
AGTGGAAAGACAGCCACGACATGCACAGCAGGAAGATTCGGACATCAAGCCGATTCTAGAATGGATGAAGGCCAGTGCCCCTAAGCCCAAGTGGAGCGACGTTTCAGCGATGAGTTCGATCACGAAAAGCTATTGGGCCCAATGGATAGCTTGCTGATTCAGGATGGAGTCCTGCCGTAAATGGGAAAATGGTCGGGAGACAGTTGTCATTTGCAAATGTTTGTCCCTAAAGCTAAAGTACCGGATGTTCTACAGCTGTACCATAATGGTTGTTCAGGAGGCCACCTGGGAGTTAAACGAACTCTACTGAAGATCCGAGAACGGTTTTACTGGGTCCACTGTCGTGACGATGTCGAGGACTGGTGTCGCAAATGTACAAGTTGTGCGGCTGTAAAGGACCTCAAACTCGTAGTAGAGGTGCATTGAATTGTACAATGTTGGTGCACCATGGGAGAGGATAGCCATTGACGTTGGGGCCGTTTCAAAAGTGAAAGTGGTAACAAGTATTTCATGGTTGTGATGGATTACTTCACTATGGGCCAGAAGTCTTCGCCAAATCAAGAAGCTTCAACAGTTGCAGATAAACTAGTTCATGAAGTCTTCTGTCGTTTTGGAGTACCTTTAGAGATTCACAGCGATCAAGGAAGGAATTTTGAGTCTCAATTATTCCAGGAAACTTGCCGAGTTATGGGTACTCATAAAACAAGAACAACTTCTTACCACCCACAATCTGATGGAATGGTAGAACGATTTAATCAGACATTGGAGGTACCTAGCAAAAGTTGTGGAAAAACGGCAACGAGACTGGGACCGGCACATACAACCGTTTTGTTGTCATATCAAGCGCTGTTCACGAAAGTACATCAGTGACACCAGCTGCAAACTTTGGGAGAGAATTACGGCTGCCTGCAGACCTGATCACCGGAACCACCACCTGATGCCCCACGCAGTATAACCGATTAAGCAAATGACGCGGGAACAAAATGAATGACATTTATGAGCACGTCAGACAATCGGGACAGCAAACGTCTGAAAAGATGAAAACACGGTATGACCGCAAAATGAACAACAAAGGGTTTGACGAAGGTTCACTAGTGTGGTTACACAATCCAGTTCGCAGCAAAGAAATCTCCAAGCTTCAAGCTAAATGGGACGGACCGTACCGGATTGTGACAAGGATCAATGACGTAACCTACCAGATACAGAAAGGTGCAAGAGGTACTCCTAAGGTCGTCCATGTGGATCGACTGGCGCGTTATTATGGGTAATAATGCTCGGGACGAGCATGTTCTTAGGAGGGGGTGTTGCCGCGCCACTATGTCTGCATGGCAACACTAGTTACCACTAGCGCCCTCTAGTATCAGTAGCAGAACTAGGAGTCAAGATCCTTCTAGAAATTTCGGGACCGATATGTACTCGAACATTCTATATGTTTCTACAGTGAAGGTTCTGGAAAGTATCTGAGGCGCTATATAAGGCCGGTATAAACCGACCGAGTCAGTATTGAATTGGCGATACAAGCGAAGACTTCGAAGCAATACAACTGCGAACTAAAGCGATCTGTAGTAAAATTGTGTTTTGTTATTAGTGTCAATTTTGGTAATTCACTCTGCAGTTTTAATTGTCTCGAACCCCAAGCTCGTAACAATATTTTACAAATTTAATAGTACATCATTTAACCAACTACGGCCAGCAGTAGTTGGTTAAATTTAGGTCTCGCTTATAGACATATCTTATGACAGAGCTTACTTTTCATGATCACATCATAAACATCTGTAAAAAAGCTTATAGAAATCTAGGATTTACGCTTCGTCGGTCCGAGGATTCACAAACATAAAAGCGATTATCGCCTTGTATAATACATTGGTACGGAGTCAACTTGAATGTAACGCATGAAACTAAGTATAGTCTCATGCTAGAGCGACTACAGAATAAATTTATTAGATATTTATATATGCGTTATTATGGTGCATACACATTTTATCCTTTAATGTATCTGTACGAGCTGCTGTACAACAATCTAGTTGATAGAAATGATAAAGGCTTGAACTGGTTATGTAATTTATTCTGATATTATTGATAGTGAGTACAATGCGCGACGGCGAATGATTGCGTACTGAATGGATGAGAATGAAAAATGATACAATATGGTAAAATGCTTATGCAAAATGTGCGGTTTGTAAAGACCGTACATGCTGGGAGAGAGAGAGAGAGAACAGATGATGATTGATAGGCGATTACAAATTGATACTAATTGATAACGATGATTATACTATAAAAATTAGCTTATAAATTTCAATTAAAAACTTATAAATTTCACACTTCACTACACCGCACTAAGATCACTAAAACGTTTGCAAACTGTAGGCGACGTCGACTTATCCAGTGCGCGTACTCAGTTCACCCGATGACGTAACTGCGATACCGCGGCTCGACCGATGTTGCTTGCTCTGTGTTTCGGTTCGTGCCAGTGAACTGTAATTCAAGCCAGCTGATCTTTCGCTTTGAGAGGACCTTGTATACGTGCGGCGCATCTGCGGCGTAGACTCGCAAGGCAAATAATGTTGATGCTAGTATAGCTGCTCCCAGCAGAAGATAACAAGCACATATTGATGTAGGTCGTTTGATAACTGATTTACCATCTCTGTATCAGCGTCGCTTGTCTTCAGCTGCTCTATTTGGTGTCCAATACTTGACAAGTGTTTTCGATTCTCTCATTTTCTGACCTGTCGAATTTCTCGAGCCTTTGGAGAGGAATAGATAGGTTGATGACATCATTGATTGAGGTATGTCTATCTTTGCAAGGTCGGGCTTGATATTATATTAGTGACCTGCTTTCTGTGTGAAAATATTGTCAATGTTTCACTTTTAATGAGACAGCCGTCCTCGAGAATGATAATACCGGCCTTGCGTCGTTGCGCTGTAACATGATGCTCGCATATTATTCTTATCATCCTTTGATTACAGCAAAAGTACAGGTACGTATTTAGTTTGTTGTTCAACCCATATATCTTGCAGGGCGAAGTTTTGATTTCACACTGACCTGTGTCTTCATTTTTGATGCAGAGAATATCGTCCGAATTCATATGGAAAATAGGTTTCTGTAGCGGGCAAAGGTGAGTCTCAGCGTTGAACTGTGTACATCTTCGAACTTCTTCTTCTGATAATGGTACGTACGAGTCCTTTTGGATGTTGATCGCGATATGATCTGCGAGATAGGTGTGATGCGGACCATCTGTTTTGTACTTGCTGCGGATAGATATAAGCCTGTAAATCTCGTAGGTATCCCTGCTTACCAACGGATTTTGATCTCGAAAATAAAGTATTGGCTTGTCATCCTTGCTTTTACTTCCAGTAAATGATAGAGTCTGATAAGTTGTTTTGATGTTGTTTATAGGCAGAGCTAATTCTTTGATAATTGGCCAGAGATAATATTTAACTCTTCATTCAGTTGTTCAGGCGTTAATAAATACAACTGCCCATAGTGGATGTCTGTGATGGTCTCCACCAACGTTTCTTGAATGTTTTAAGATTGGCCAAAATGTTGTTTGCTATCATGGATGAGAGAATAAATTCATTGATGATTTTTCGGTCTGAATTTCCTTTATATGATGTTGGTTTTTCTAGCTCTATGATGTGGGCATTATCTTGTACTGTTTGTTAATAGACCTTCGATTCGACTCAAAGGTTATATTCAGCTTCAACCACGGATGTTTGATTTTTCCATAAAAGAGCAAGATGTTTCTGATTCATCCTGATTATATTGATGTCTCTCGTATTTTTGAGCAAACTTCGTCTAACACACCGAACAAGCTGTGCGCTAGGTATCCGACACTGTTGATAAGCCCGCGCCGGCGTCTCGAGCGTGTATTGCTGACCGAGCAACATATGATGATAGTAGTCCAGTTCAGTGGCCTCATGACGTAGGTGACAACATTACGTCACATTTTGTTTGTTTGGATATCTTGGAGCATATGTTATCCAAATAATCGAGTACTTGGATACAATTCAATGCCTTGCCAGTACGGATTCATTTCAGTAGACAATGAGTTTCACTGATCTCTGACAAGGCATGTTGGAAATTTTGTCCAAATAAATGCCTGATTATTGCTTAGACTAAGTAGGTAACAACTGAACGGGTGAAATGATGGTAAGTAAAGTCAACATTGCTAAAGCTATGAAGTTGCATGATTTTTGCTTCGTTCTTTTTTGCTTGGTGCTTTTGCTGTAGACCTTATTGCTTGATTCCGAATTTTGCTCGCTACCAACGTAATCATCTGATAGAAGTGGTGATATTTTGTAATAGGCCTTTGATAATGTTGTTTTAGTTTTCAGGGACACCACCGACCAGATCGTCCTTTCCAGGGTGAAGTTCAACAACTCAGCGAGCGCCCACTTGCCGGGAGGTAAGTTGACGTCATGACGACAACGTCACCAATTTTCATGTTTCTTTGCTTCTGTTGCCACTTGCTTCTAGCTGATAATGGCACAGGAACTCGACCGCCATCTCTTCCATATGTCGAAGATTTTCTGTACCAGCGCCAACGTGCGCTCGTCCTTTCGGTTTCGATGATGGTGAGGGGGCCACTCGCCAGAAAATGTGACGGGGTGAGGAAGTTGATGTCCTCGATCTTCGCTCAGGCGCACAGTGGCCTTGAGTTCAGGCACGCTTCCAGCTGTGACAACAATGTTGATAGCTCCTCAAATGTAAGCTTTGTGCTCCGATGACCTCGTAAGTGGAATTTTAGGCTTTTCACCGCCGCTTCCCATAGACCTCCTGCACTAGGCCACGAGGGGGTGCTAGCCATTCGATCTCCATGTCTGATATTGCTGCGAAGAAATCATCGTCCAAGGCTTGTCGAAGATTGATGAATTCGCTGTAAGCAGTTTGTTGGCGCCGACGAAGTTGGTCCCGTTGTCGCTGTACAGGTGACGCGGTGCTCCACGGCGCGCTGCCATTCGTCGGAGTGCTATGAGGAATGCTGATGAGAGAGGTCTGATACCATTTCAAGGTGTACGGCCTTAGTGACCATACACACAAAAACCGCGACGTATCCTTTCGTCGTTTTATGCCTCGTCCTTTGTTTGCTTTCACGTCGATGAAACCGGTGTAATCGGTACCAACGTAAAATGGCCTGTTACAGATCTTGCTGACGGTAGGTCTCCCATGATTTGAGTCTGTTTGATTGTTGTGTCTCTGCAGACAAACACATTCACGGATGCGTTTTTGACAGCCCTGTTGCCGCCAATAATCCAGTAATGCTGTCTCAGATTCGATAGAGTCAGGCGGGCCCACCGTGAAGGTGGCCTTGTGTGCCTGATCGATTATGAGCTCAGTGAAGTGTCCGCTGTGTGGCACGATGAGAGGACGCTTCATGTTTTCATCGATGCTTGCATTATTGATCCTGCCACCAACTCTTAGAAGATCGTTTTTATCCAAGAATGGATTATGACAGTAGTTTGTTGTTACGCTTCACTTTCCCTGCTTGATGTAAGTATTTTCAAAATATTCTTGTATGTGCTTTATAATAATGTATTTTGCTTGTTTGATTTCAGGTGCAGTTAGATACGGCGGCTTCGGTTTGGAATTCGACACCGCCCGCAATACAGGTAAGTATACGCGTCACCGCGTCATACAGCTATGTTTGTTTATCAACGCTTCGATTACGTCAGAGCTGTGACGTTGAATAGTGACGTTGGTTTGCATTGCTCTTCACTTTTGATTCGTAGTGTATGTTTTGTGGTGGTTTTTTGATATGTTTTCAGCCATGATGGGCCTTGCCACCACAAGGATGATTTTGAGGATTGCTGTTGATACCCCACGGCTGGCGCAGTCTGCTGGATTATCAGTCGACTTGACATACCGCCAACAGTCCGCAGGTATGATTTCTTTGATTTGTTGTACACGGTTGGCGACGAATGGCTTCCAGCGATTGATGTCGCCTTGGATCCAGCCGAGCACAGCTGTTGAGTCTGACCAGCCGAAGGTCTTGATGTTTTGCCTGATAGACTGTGTTTGACTGTCTGCATGAGTCTTGATAATAAGTGAGCGGCACACAGTTCTAATTTCGGCAATGATATGATTTTTGATGTCGGAACTAGTTTGATTTTGCTATCAAAACTACTGCTTGTTCACCTTGTTTCTTGCTCTTGATTTTGCTGTAGATAACATAAAGCGTAGGCACGTTCTGAGGAATCGCAGAACCCGTGTAGCTCAATGTCGTCGTTCTCATAACTTTAGCCATCTTGGTACTTGGATTTGATTGATGCCTCGAGGTCATGTTTGATCTTAGACCACTCTTCTTCAATGCTTAGTGGAAGTTGGTCATCCCACTTCAAATCTTCTTTCCAGACTGATTGGAATAAGAGTTTCAATCTTGTTGTTACAGGACAGAGCCAACCGGCCGGGTCGAAAACCTTTGAGATGTCTGGTGCAGTGACCTTTTGAGGCTGGTTTGTCTGTTGATGTGTTGATTTTGAGCTCAAAAGTGAAGACGTCCTTCTGAGGGTTCCAGCGCAGTCCCAGGGTCTTTTGTTGATTCTTTCTGCTTGAAATCAAACCCAATTTGATGATTGCTATCTGTGTCTGATCCTGCTGCTTGTAGTAACTCATTGCTTGAGCACCACCTTCGTAGATTAAACCCTGATCTGAGTAGGTTGATCAGATCTGTTTTTATTTTAGAGCAGCTGATGCTGTGCTGACCGCTTAAGACATCGTCCATGAAAAGTCTCTTCAACACCTTAGCTGCTTCAGGGAAATGCTGTCCTTCGTCGCGCTAATTGCTTTAGTGTTCATTGCCAACGGCGCTGCTTTCGTCCCGTACGTCACAGTTAATAGTTCGTATTTTGAAGTGGCTGATTTGATGATTCACGCCATGATTTTTGTAGATGTTTGTCGTTATTATTGCAGAGGATCGCTCGAAACATTTTTTCGATGTCTGCAGTGAAGCGACCTTATACTGTCTCCAACTTATGATCAATGATAGTAAGTCTGCTTGCAGATTGGGTCCGTTGTACATCAAGTCGTTAGGCTGTAGCCTGATGACGTCTTTGATGACGCGTTAAATACGACGCGTAATGCAGTTGTAAGCGATTCGGCGCGCTGTACACAATGATGTGGCAGGTAGCAACTCGTTGCCGATCGTTACTGTTACGAGTACATTGCTGCATATGTTCTAATTCAATGTATTCGCGCATAAAGTTTTATACATTGCTGCGAGGTCTTCGTTTTGGCGAATTTCTTTTCCAGCTGATAAAGTTGTGCCACGGCCTTCTGCTTTGAATCACCCAGTTTTCTTCGAAGCCTGGTTTCATGGGCAGACGTACATATCGACCGTCTTCCTCGTCGTGTTGTTGTGTTGTTATAATGCTCCGCAGTATTGATCCTCGGATGATATTGTTATTTTGTTGTCTGCGTCTTCGATTGTCCAAAACCTCTGAATATTTTGTAAATCGTGCAGAACAACATTACACTGATAAGACTTCAGGTTGCCGCAGATGATCCAACCGAGTCGTGATTGCTGAACAATCGGTTGATTTTCATCTTTCTGATGATTCCACCATGATGATGTTCGAGTAGATGTTCGCACCCAGTAATATGTCTATGGGACGGCTGATATTGAAGTCTGATCAGCAAGCCGTATGCCTTCAAGACGTTTCCATGACGGTTTGTCAAAGGATCTGTTCGGTAGATTGTTTACCAAACTTTTCATGATGATGACGTCAGTATTGAATGTGTATTCTGAATTCAGATGATGCTGTTATAGTGATGATACCTTTGCAGTTATTTTGTGCCAATCCCGAAAATAATACCCGCAACGTTGTCGTGGAAGGCCAAGTCTTTGAGCGGCATTTTCGCTTATAAGTGGTGTTTGTGACCCTTGATCAATCAGCGCCTCGCATCGTCAGATAGCTTCCATCAGCTGATAGCACCTGATTTGGGCTGTTGCCAGGAGGATTTCGGCGACGTTTTCGTGAAACATGTCACGTTTCTTTGCTGTAACCTTTGTTGCTGTCTCGCTCGCTCGCGTTGATATTTGATGCGTATGCTCGTGCAAAGTATTGTGACCGCATTTGCAATGCGCATCTTTGTCGGAAAACAGTCCTTGCCTTTTATGATCAAAGACAGTTTTGCATAATTCAATTTTGCCACTGTTTTTCGTTTTAATTCTGGTGTCTGACCCAGAAACGATTTACAGTGGAAAATTCCATGTTGTTCATTGCACAATGGACACGTGTATTTATTCCTCAACGATTTCAATGACTTCACATTTGTATGATTGATAAATGCTTTAGTTGATGCAATGCCTTGGAATATTGAGCTTTTTGGAATCTTGATAGGTAGCTTGTTGATTGCTCGCGGCGCTTCTTGCGTCGAGACGATTCTAATGCTGTGAATCGCATTTCCAAAAAGTTAGAAATCCTGATAGCGTAGGCAATTCCTCGGATCTTCAAGATATTCGAAGTAGTGTGTATCAGTGTCCAATTTCTGCATCAACAAATGTACCACCAAAGGATCCCAACTTGATGTATTCACGCCTAAGTTTTTACGGCACTTAGACACTCTTTTGTGGTGTCGCAATTTTTTCAGGGCAATGATGATTGGTGTTGTATTGTTGGTGTTTAAAAGCGTGTTCATGTGAGAACTAAAATCAATCGTTTGTTGTTATACCGATGATTCAGAATTTCCAGCATGTTTCATAGTTTTCGGAACTAATATTTAGATGTTGTATTATTTCGGCTTCTCCTTGACCTTGCTTTTTAAATGTTGCATTTTGCACATTTGAAATGAATTTATTCTTGTGGATCATTTCCATGAAGAGATCTTTGAAAGATGACCACTGCTGATAGTTGCCGCTGAACGTAGGATTTCCATTTTGCGTAGAATGCTTTTGATGAGATACGGACCACATCTTGCTGTTGATTGATTTTTTGATCTTTTGTAGCTGTCTTCGAACATGTAGGTTTTCGTACCGCACATCTTGTGGTAAGCTCGCTGTCGATCTCCCAGTGTAAGGAGTCCACGGCATTCCAGCCAGTTGTAAGTCACGTAAGCTGTCCTCGAGCTCCCACTTTTCGGTAAGTAACTGAGATTAGTGGCATTGATTGCTCGTTCTAGTGCTTTAAAATTGCTTTTGTTTCCGGTATCTCGTCAAGTTTGCTGTGGTTACCTCTGTCTACTCGGCTGGTGCTGGCCTGACCTGATGGGGACGCTGTTGCAGCTGTTGATGGTGGACGCCAATCAGTCACGCTACAAAGGAGTAGCAGATCTCAGAACTGACTTTTCTTGATCAGTAGATAGGTGTTGCTGGATAATTCTCCGACAGTCGGTGTATGACTTTGCTTTTTCGAAGTGATTTTCCAAGAAATAAGTGTAGTCTTGGTCCTCGTACTCACACAACTTGACATGATTGGTGAACTCTCCAGTACTGATCCAGAGTCTCTAGTCGCCTTGATATGTAAGATGGGGTTTTTCTTTCAGCTCCATCTTCTCTTGGAAGAATAACTGCTCCATTGCTTGAAGAAGTTGTTGCTGAGTTGATAGTAAATCTTCCATTTTATTTGATTAATGACGATTTGATTGATAATCCGGTGACGGATGCCTGAGTCACGGAGGTGATGCTGTTGCTAAGGGTCGGTATCCTAATGCAATATATGCGCTCAATCTCGTCGGTGAGACCCGCTTGTGGAGGCCGACTCGACCGATTCTGCTATTGCACTTCAGACACAGAAACACAAAGACAAAAATGTTTTCGTGAGTGATGGCGTGATGTTTACCAATCACTGCTGCTGGTGATGATGCATGCGGTAGCAGAAAATTGTTCACTGCGCAATAGCTTTTAAAATAACTTGTAGCGTTTTGCTAAGTGCAGGCGTAATACGGGCAGCACTAAACGGCGAAAAGTCACGTTGTCGAACCGCGTGGTCCCGCTTTTCTTACCGGCACTAGATCAATGCTCGAAGGACCATTAAGATGTACGAGCTGCTGTGCTGTACAATCTTAGAAGTTGAGAAATGATAAAGGCTTGAACTGGTTATGTAATTTATTCTGATATTATTGATAGTGAGTACAATGCGCGACGGCGAATGATTGCGTACTGAATGGATGAGAATGAAAATGATACAATATGGTAAAATGCTTAAGTGCAAAATGTGCGGTTTGTAAAGACCGTACAGTATCCAACTGATTATCTTAGGTATGGTAGGATATAATGAACTAAGAGTTAGAAGGAACTTGTGCTCACCCTCTTATACTTTTAAAATACTCAGAGGAAAATTGCATAACGCTGAAATGTTAGGCAATTAAACCTATGTGTTCCTGAGGTGTGGCGCCGACGGCAGCTGCGATGATTGTTGGTAGCCGCGCGTCGCACCAACCTTCTGGGCCCCTGACGCGCACTCCATACGCTCAACTTAATAGCTAGTGAGATGGACCTGTTCTGTTGTACTCTGAGTGAATACACAAAGACAGCATTGTTTCTAATTTGTTACAAAATTAAAGCATGAATACAAATCAGTTAGACAGCTACACTATCGCATCAGGTAATCCTGTAATGATATTTGTAAGTTTCAAAATAAATCAATAAATAAAAATAAATAAATATTTTCTTTGCTAACCAATCGTGAATCTTGCTGATCAATTATATTTTCGGATTGACTGTTTATTAGGCAAACTCATATTATAAAACTGCCTATTTACGATTGTTACTGAACATTATCAAGATTATTTGAGAAACAAGAATTGCCGAATGTTTTTTAAATTGCAAACAGAATCTTTGAATGCTAACCAAATGATTTAAATGTTGTTTGTGGCTAATGAAATTTTATTACGGCAACCTTTAATTATTTCTCATTTAAATATACCCTTGGTACTTAATCTGAGATATATGGTGAGAACGTCAAAATACGACGTAATTTGTCCTAAGGGCATTTATGTGTTTGACATTGGCAGTATGAAGTTAAAATGTATGTTTTATTTAATTTAATTAAATGTATTTGTAATAAATAGTTAAGTTAAAGTTAAAGTTACAGCCTATATACGTCCCACTACTGGCACAGCCTCCCTCATTTCTGAGAGGGCTTTTGGCAATGAAATGTCCGCCGTGCCGCATCAATGCGTGTTGCGAACTTCATATTCTTCAATATTTTTTCTTATATATCTCAGACATGCAGGTTTCCTTCGCCGCCGAGCACGTGGTAAATCCGAACTTAAAATTGTAATTAATAATTTCATTAGTGCCGGTGGGGATCGAACCCGGTTGCTCGCGTACTGTGAAATTTTCGAGCGCTAACAATCTGAGCTACCACGGCTCTTATAATACATATTTTATATAAATTTTAGCTTTGTGCACTCTTCCGTAAACGTCACACTCCTCCGTAAAAAGGGGTACAAAGTTCTACCTTCACGTATTAATATATAGATACCTCTCAAACTAGAAACATCAAAATTTATACAGTTGAAGGACTCCAGTTCTGTCTAGAAATCTATCAGAGATTAGTAACAACCTGCTATCTAAGCAAATCTGAAGTCACACTGCATTTTTCCAGTTTACAAAAGAAGAGCCATTGTAACTACAGGCTATGAGATAATTCATCTTAGTCTTTGAAACGGCAAACATGCGGCATCCTTTGATAAAGTTAGTAGTGTGTGTCCATGGATTGCAATAGCTGTTAAACATTAGTGGATTGTATGAAAATATTCCATACCTACCGGTCTGTTTTTACATAGCAAAATCATCACCATTACATTCCAGTCCATTTACTGCTGCACACAGTTTTCCTCGTATATTGACATCTCGAACGAAAATAAAGCCAAATTTGTCTGTCGTTAAAGCCACTTTCTTAAGTTGGTGTGATTTCTTAAGTTTGCGTTAACATCTAGAGAAGAATGTTGAAATGAAATTAATATTATTTTAGATAAATTTATGCTCCTTCTTCACCATAAACCTGTAAATGTTCACTGCTGGATGGGTCTATCACTTGTTTTTGCATTAAATATTATGCTTGGCAGATGAATTGACGATAACAGTACCAGACGTCTGACAACTTTTAAATTTTACTTTTAATTTATTATCATCAATGCAATAAAAATATTCCTGTTAATTTCTTTCCTTGTAACATATTGACTATCAAAAGCACAAAAAATTCATGAATAACAAATGTCCTGATTTCTATGCGTACGTTGAGGTATAATAGACCTTTATGCAAATGAAAAATGAATCCCACATGACAATGTAAGGCAATAAATATCTTTCGTAACGTGTGCTAAACACATGCAATGATTTGGAAAATTTTATTTCTACGATGTAAAGATGAATCAAATTTTCAGTATATTTGTGGTTTTGATTATTATTTTTCTTACTTTTAAAATAATTTCGAATAATTTTATATTTCGACTAACTTTTTAACTATTCACTAAATCACTAATAGGTTAATAAATCCACTGTAGAGAAAGTCAAAGTATTGTTTTGGTCTTTACAAAGCACTTTTGAAAGCCAAGAAAGCTACGTTATCGCTTCAACAAGTCTCGAAAACTGTTAGAAATGGCAAGAAACTCGCTGTATTTTCCTCCTAACAGTTACCATTTAAATTTATAAAATACATATGTAAAAAAGACTAAAAAAGCTCTTCTTTGGCTTTCTTCATAAAAATGTTTTTACATGCTTTTATGCAAAGGCAAATTCCGATACATTTTATTAAAGTCCTGCCTTGAACACTAATGATACTTATTTTTTCACTAGAGCCATTTTTATTATTAAGGCTATGGTTCCTTCTCATCTTTTTTAATTTATTATTATTAAGACACAGAAATACCTATACAGTGAGGTTCGTACAAGGCACTTATTACTCCGTAATCTGAAATAACTGCCATTAGACCTATACAGAAAAATAAATTAAAAAAATATTTAAATAAAACTAGTTTTACGGATTTTATCGCGTATATTAACTTATTTTATATTCCCGACGTTTCGGGTGCTGTAAAGCACCTGAAACGTCGGGAATATAAAATTAGTTAATTTTTACCATGGTCACGGGGGATGAGGTGATTGACGTCCCGATGTCAGAGTTAACCCGGAGTACCTTCAGCTTTTTTAATTATTAGTTTTGGTGCGATCTACGCAGAATGAACTTACTGTGTCTTGAAGTCTTGCAGTGGTATGAATTTGATTTAGTTTTAATTTTATTAATTACAGAATCCCAAGCAGGTGGTAGTACCCAGCCTCCCTCTCTATTGAAATTAGGATGTTTTTTTTTAATTTCAATAACCTCGCGTATCATCCTTGGCAGGAATCGATGTTCTTCCGCGAGAATTTGTGGGAGAAACTTACGCAACAGACCAGATCTCACGATTCTCCGCGCAGATAAAGGTAATGCTACGGTTATAATGGATACGTCGGATTACAATTTTAAAATGCAACAACTTTTATCGGATGAAAATACGTACAGAAAGGTCAAAACAGACCCTACAAATAATACCCTAAAACAACTAGCGATCTAATTAAGAAATACCTGAGAAATTGAATCTAGACGTTAATTCGATAATACCTGCATGTGCCGAACCACCGAAGTTTTATGGAT